>CAWUFW010000166.1:0-1406510 GCA_963921515.1 Calotriton arnoldi
TATTATACAGGAGATGTTAGTCCTGCTGTGCTTCCAAGAAGCCTCATGCATAATGTATGAGATTCGAACTAGGGGGAAACCCGAATTCTGAATGCAGTGTCGTATCTAGGTAAAAGGTCAGTCCCTAAGAACCGTTATGTATGTAATGTAGGGAAGAATATAGGTGGAAGGTTGCAATGTTACCTGCGCCTATGTAGGGTACCTATATGGAATATAACACTGGGCCATGGCGCAGAGTTAGCATCATGTAGATGCAGTGGACTGTGCCAATGTACACCATTGGGGTGGCGTGTCCTCACTGACAGGACACTGGCAGGTGTGCCTTGCTCACAAAAAACTACACAAAATTGGTTGGATAGGTACTGGTGACATTGAACCGAGATGGGGAAGGAAAAGAGCAATGTACTGGGACTATCTACTGACTATGTGTGAATTGAGCTATAGAAGCCCTCCATAAGACCACAGATGTTCTCCTTCGTAATAGTGTGGGCCAATGTACTAATGCCATAGACTGTCCCCGAGGATACTGTAGGTACTGCGTTAAGTAGTACCTGCAAGGAATGCCTTTTGTTGATTATATTCCATGTTTCTAATTTCATGAGTAGTAATAAAGTACTATTCTTTTTGTAAACAAAAGCTTGGACTGCTCAACTTTGCTACCCTGAGAGTCAAGTGATAGAGGGGTGTTTGCCCTGGGACTCCTGAAAATTCTCCCAGTTACGCCAAGGGCATCAATATCACACCCAGCAAGATAGTACTATAAGCACCAGGATAGCAGTAGTAGAGTTTACAGTTCGGTCTACCACCATTATTTCAGATTTTGGAGACCTGATATTCTTGCAATCAAAGCTTAATAAATTATGTTCACAACTGTGGGCATCACTATGAAAAATGTCAGATTTAACCATGGCCCTGTTCCATTTCACTGTCTTGTTTATTGCTCAATCCTCAGAGTGCCATTTGCGTTTACCAGCATCAATTACAGTGAGTGTAAAGCATCTTCAGATTCCATTGCATGTATATTTTCCCTTCGAAGTTCTTTCTAGATATTCCACCTTTTCTTTGAGATAGTCTCACATGGTCTGCACCATTTTTTTCCTTTCAAGAACCATGAGACTCTCGTTGAAAAAAAGCTTAGAGTTTCCTAGGCTTCAGAGGTTCTATGACTGCCCCATGGAGACTTCGGGGAATCCTAACAAATGCAGATTGTTATGCCTCTACCTAACTTCTGCATCCTTAACTGTTGCTTCTAGCACCCAAGGTATTTCTTGTAGTTTTGATAACAGAAGTAGGCATTTCAGTCATATCATTTTGTAATCAATTCAGTTGATTTTATTTTATCAGTGTCTTTTTAAGATATGCTCAGTTTTACCTCTCCACACCAGAGGTCCACAGGCATCCCCATAGGCACTCTAGTTAACCATTTCTTCTCAGGGGAGCATACTTCGTCATTCTGCTACAAGTTATCAGCCCAGCTGCTTCCAAAGGACCCTTTCCTGATGGGAATGCCAGGGCCACAATTCAGTCCTCAAGACAACCACACAACCAAGGGTCAGGGGATCCCATTCCGTAATCCACAGAAAGAAAAATCGCTGTCTCTTATAGTTTAGTTTAATTGCCACAGGTGGTGTCTGGCTCCCTTGAGTGGTCTAGAGCTACCACCAGAGGACAGCTTTAATTTGTCTTCATAGGAGTAGTCCCATGCAGCCCCGTCGATTCAAATGATACAGGTCTCTTACTAACTCAGAGATCTGATCAGTCATCTGCACTGTATTTGCTTCAGTCTATACTCATTCACCTCTGCTCCTCAATTGGCATCTCTGCACAACATGGCTGTAGGTACAGGTAATCTAGTGCCTCTTAACCTTACGTGCAGCATGCCCTCCACCTCCTTACACACACTGCACATTTTTTCAACTTAAGTACATTGATTGTCTGACAGCCAAAGGATTCATGCAGAATCACGGGGGAATTAGCAAAGGTCGCCATCTTGCCGGTCATGAACACACCCCTTGTTTGGAGATTTATTAGACCTGGAGGGAGTGTAGTATCCCGAAATAAATGGATTTCTCTAGCAACATTTGAACATCATTTATGCTCTGGGATCGGAGACGATTATTGAGCAGCACCTCAAATAATTGAATGACACCAAGGGAGGAATTATGGCACTAATTAAGTAATATGGATGTACTAGATCCTCATTTCAGAACTTCTGGCGAGCTGTCATATAGAAAATGTAAATACCATAGGACAACACATCCTCAGCATATTTATGGTGCCACACTGCTGAAAAACGTACCTTGGATGGCACAGAAACCGATAGAAAATATATGCTTAAGAATTAATAAACATTCAGCACAAGTTAGAATACCACCTCTACCCCATCCTACCACGCATTGTGTCTATTCTCTCAATACACTGCCAAATGTCCCCACCATCATATGGCATCCCACTAACCTGCCTCCCACCTGCTCACCCTCACCATCTGCTCTATCAAACCTTTTCCCCCTCCCAGCTTGCATCACCCCTGTGTTGTACAGTGCTCCATTGCTTTGTATCTAGGTTCATGCTATGTAACTGCCTGAATACATACACACAGAATACAATGAAACAAACCTACAATAGAAATCCCATGAAGAGAAATGGTTGCAGCTATTAATGGATAAGAACATGAGTTGCAACTGAGGAAACTGCAGCCAGGAGCCATACTGCAGCCCCAATCTCACTCCTCACTAGAGCATTAATGATATAGCTCGGGGATGCCACAACTCTTTGGGTGCAGCTGACCTTGTTTTTGCCGCATTGACCCTGGTGGGACTCAATGTCCCAGGGTGCTCTTCAACGCCCTGCACCTATGCAGCGGTGGAAGGCGCCAACAACGCGCTTATAGCACTGCATCCATTACCACGGGACGCATGTGGGCCCTGCCCGGGCAAAGCCCCGGCCAAGGGCGGGCCTGGCTTGTGCCAATCAGCACCAGGAAGAGGCAGGGCAGCGCCACCCCCCTTGGTTCAGCGACTGGACATAATCGGACCCTCCTTGTGCAAAGGTATTGTTTTTATTTTTTTTCACCGCAGCCCTGGCAATCCCCTACTTGGCTTTACACTACTCACTTGTTCATCAGGCCTGCTTCACCCACACAATACTTGTGGGGGATAGATCCTTACAGAGCATATCTACCAAACAGAACCTACTTAATAGTCCATTATATCTGTCCCTCATTAAGACAGAGAGCGACCCTGATTGTGCTCCCGAATTGGAAGGGAGCATCAGAAGCCACAAGCCATGACTTTCAGCAAGAGGCGGGGTGTCCTGGACTGCAATTGACTATTGGATTGGGGGCAAACCCTATTTGACGTACCAGTACTGTACCAGAGACACAAAAGTGGAGTGGGTCTTTTTCTGGCTGTCTTGGTCTTGGTCCTGGTCGCTCAGTGAAGCGGCTACGGCATCATTGTGGAAAAGAGTGGGAAGTGACAAATGTGTTGATAGGCTCCCTCGGCTTGGGGGGCTGCGGAATATTGATCTGCCCTAATATTACGTGACTGCTATCTTACACAAATAATACTCCTTCACTGCACTTCCAAATAGACCCTAAGCCCTAACTAACGGAGACTCAAAATTGTATACCCCCCCTCTCTTGTGTAGCAGCCACTTTTCCCATACTTCTACACATCTTAGAGGGGGTCGAATTGTTCTTGCTGAAGTTAGCTACCTTAGCTAAGACGTGTAAGAGGAAAGCCATAGACAGCCACCCTGCCCGCATGCTCCTGGTCAAGACTACATCCATTGATAGGATGTTACATAGAGCTATCGGGGTCATTAACACAGAGATCGAGCTTACTGAACGGTGGCTGTCCTTACATTTAGAGACAGCTGCTGAGTTGGGATCTGATCCAGACAAACCTTTCCTCACTATGCTAGCACCTGTGCCTACGCCACCCTGTCTTACTCCTGGGGTATTAGAAATTGAATCAGTGAGTGCCACTAAGCCAAGTACAAATAGTGCGGTTCAACCCTCAGGGAGAGCCCAGAAACTTAGACAGCCATCAAGTCACAGAAACCAAGAGGCACCTCGTTTCCCAGCCCTCTCTTGGTCACACCACAGTAAAGAGCTGCTCAACACATCCCCTGCAAAGCCCAGTGGGTGGTGGAGTCTGCCCGAATGTATCCAGCAACTTATGGATGACTACTTGTGCAAGGTCAGGAAGCTATTAGTGGAGCAACTAACCCCCAATAGGCGCCTGCCTAGAAGTCATTGAGAATGAACTGGCTGCTAGTAGACAGGTGCAGGCCCCTCTTGACATAGCTAACCCCCACCCTGCAAGGGTGCCTAAACCTGTGCAGGGAGTCTCGAATAAGGAGTATTCCATATCAAGTGTACAGGGGCCGCCCTCTAGGGCACTGCACCCTGAGACAAGGGCACCTAGAGATCCCTTTAGTCAGGCCCAGAGGCAGCCTGGTCCTGATTGTATGAACCCTACCCCCTCCCCTTGCCCAGGTACTACAGACTGCAGTAAGGAAGCGCATACTGCTGATGGCCTATCTCATACTGGTAACACTAGACCATCTAGACCTAGGGGGAACCCCAAATTGCCCGTGATAAATCTTCCTCCAACATCCTGCCCATATGTAGTTGTCTTAACCGGAGTCCCCCATCTACGGGAAGGACAAAATGAGACATATGATGAGCTCCAAAATAAAACGTTGGGATGGCTTGTATGGTTCAGAGGTTTCCCCATTCACAAGCCAATAATATACTGCTCACTAGAAGAGGTGCTTGGATTGGGCCCGAGAGGATGGACCGAGGTGGCGACTGCGTCATTATTAACTTTAGATTTCAATCCTTGGCCCATAGAGTCCTATTTGGCAGTGCCAGTAATCCACTAGTAGGGACCCACATAGAGCCCCTACTTCTAGGTTACTTCTATCACTCCCCCATCCTACAGCATCTTAAAATTTACCAGCAAGCACAAAAGGACCTTACCCCACCTCTGCTAGCTATGTTCTGCGCCAACCACAGGAGATATGGTGACACCTTTTCTATACCAATACATAATCGTTTTGATTGTTTGGCAGTGGCAGACAGACTGTTAGCAGGGAGACACTGGATAGCTCCTGGTACTAATGATGCGAAATCCGAAACAGGGGGTGTCCAATATCTATTACAGAGAGAGGACTCGCTAGGAATTCCGCCCCCTGTACTTACAGCACTAGGGGTGATCAGGGTCCGCACCCCATCGTTGAGTGTGGGATTTCGCTGGGCAAGGTGCAGTATAAGTTGGGGTCCCTGAATACTGACTGCCACCATGATAGTAGGATTGACTGCCCTATAGCACACCCAATAGTGGTAGGACAGCAGCTATATAGATATGAGAGCCAGCGGGCCAAAGTGCTAGCAAAGATGGCTTAAACTCCAAGGGGGACACTAGCGCCATTGATTTGCCAATCTACATTGAAGGTATTGATGCGGCATCCTGCCCGCCATGCCAAATCCAACGACCGTTGCAGAGGGCAGGGATATTGGTGCTGCTCCCGACACCCAGACCATGCTTATCTATTGGAATGTAGTAGGCCTGGCCTCAAAACTAGTTCTGCGAAAATAAACAAGCAAAATGGCTTGAATGAACCGTGTGCACAACTCAAGTGAATATTAATGCATCTTCACATCAATTATAGATACAAATTTTAAACAAGCTTGAGTAAATGTAAACAAAACACAATAATCCAATACATTATATCAATGAATTTTCATTGTTTTTTCAGAACACAATCATGTTCAAAGCCATTAATAGAATCAATATGGCTGCATCAACAATTCTGATATAATTATACAGTTTGTACAAAACCCAAAAAATTAAATTCAATTGTCTTTATATACGTTGCACTTGATGACACCATGCCCAATGCATTTCGGGACCTTCTGTCCCTTCTTCAGGGGCCACTGTAATACAAACACAAAAAATACGCATGGTTGTTGCTTCATTGAAAGAGTCCAATCAAAGCTACCTCAGTAGATGACACCCCCAATGCTACAAAGAGTGAAACGAATCAACACGAACATACCACCAAATCGGTGTGCTCCTGGGATAACAAAGAAACCAGCGCTGGTGGCTGCAAGATAATTCATATGTGAACGGTACAGGACACTATAGAACCCCATGGGTTGCGCGAAAAAGTGGAAACATGCCACAAGGTTGCATGACCATACCATGAAGTGAAATCACCAAGGTGAAACAAATGTGCTTTCAATCTACACGAATATAGTGGGATACAGGAAAACCACAGCCACAACACCAAAGGTGTGCATGCTGAAATCGTGCAAGAAGCTAATCGCCAAGTCAATACTTACTACCAGAATGCAGACAAATAAGTACAGGTACAACAGACACTAGATTAACCTGTATAAACAAAACGTGAATTTAGACAAACGTGACTGCCCGCCAGTACCAAAATGCACTCCTCTTTCGAAAAGTCAAAGTACCTGATTCGGAGTCCAAAGTAGTTGGGCAATGAAACAGTGGAAAAAGTACACTAAAATAAATACTGTCCAAACGTGTGTCAACGAGAAATAGGAAACCATCCCCACAACCAAAATGAGTGAATTACCTGCATACGAGCGGCGTGTAGTCCAACGTAAACCAAAATATGCGAATGAAGAGAGACGCTGACTCTACCGGTCACCATGATAAATGCTGCACTAACTGCGCCAAAATCGCGTCCGATCACGTGGGTGTCAGAAACCTAGTCCGCCACGTTCAAGTGTCTAAAAGATACCGTGTCGGCCATTTTGGAGGTGAAAAAATGTACGGAATGCTGCGGGTAATGGTGCACCAGAAACTGTCTGAGAGCCACATAAATGACCTATAAAAAATGTGTAACGCGCAAACAAATACAAAAAATAGCTGTGCTAAAAGTTACCGTGCTGTAACAGCTATTAAATACGTGACTATCAGACCGCGTAAACCTTGCTCCAAGAGTCAAATTCACTTTGTTAGAAAGGATCAGCTCTGAGACCAAAATACTAAGTGAAATGATACCGCTCGGTACGAGAAAACATCTGCATATAGAAATATGCCAGGGTAAACATAATCCAAGAAGGAAGAAAAAGTGGAAACGTATGTATGGTACTTGTCATAAAAGAAGCCCTCCTGGATGAGAGAAGTCAACCATAGGGACAAAAACACTACGTGCGTCAGTAAGCAGAGTCCTCATGGGGTGTCATCATATAGAAAACTGCCTCATAGACTCGTTGAATGGCAACAAGCATTTACACCATTATTGGTTATCTAAAGAGCACGAAATCCTGTTGCAACAATTGGGTAATAAAAGTACAAGTCAATATTAAACAGAGATAATCAAAAGGATTAAGCATATATATTGTTGCCAAGTACATAAAAAGTCCTTAACCCTGCGTTATTAGATCTTCGATTCCATACATATGTGTAATGTCCAAACATGTGTACTATTGAACAATGTGCTGTATGTGAGAACCTTATCAAAAATTACACCAAACCCATACATGTGTGGTATAGTAGAAGAATTGAAAAAAGGAGAGTAGTATATGTGCTACTTGTGCTGTGTCGTACAAACAGGATCTTTCATAAAAAACAGCTTAGGTCTAATTTGTCATTCAAACCGTGAGGCATCATGGTGTTGAATTTTTTAATCCAAAACACCTCTTTTTGGGACAAAATTTGACTGGGGTCAGTTCCCTCTCTGAATTGTACTTTTTCTAAAACCAAGAATCTTACTTGGGATATATTGTGTCGTTGTTCCAACCAATGTACCACCAAGTAAGAATTGGTGTTCTTGGTGCGAATCATACTTTTATGCTCTCCGATTCTTACTTTAATTTTTCTTTCCGTATTTCCAATATAGAGGAACCCACAGGGACACTTAATGCAATATATAACGTTGGTAGTGTTACAATCAGACGTGTGTCTTAAAGTGATCTTTTCTCCCGTTCTAGGGTGAGTGATGAAGTTTTGTTGCATCACATTGTTGCAATTGGTGCAATGACTGCACTTCCTCATACCTGCGAAGTTAATACTGCATCTGTTTTTTTTAACTGCAAGCAGTTCTTTCAAATTTTGACTTCTTGTGAAGGCAAATAATGGGCGCTCCCGAAATGAGTTGCCAAAGTCTGGTTCATGTTGTAAGAGTTCCCATCTCTTGTTGATCACTTTCTTGATACTTCCGGATCTTGTGGAAAATTTCGATACAAAGACCATTCGGTTATTGACAGGTTTGAGTTTGGTGATTAAAAGTTCACTGCGGTCAATATTTAGAACTCATGTTTCAGCTTGTGTAAAATTTCCGCAGGGTAACCTCGCTTTAGGACTCTGTTTCTGATATGATGACACCCCATGAGGACTCTGCTTACTGTCGCACGTAGTGTTTTTGTCCCTATGGTTGACTTCTCTCATCCAGGAGGGCTTCTTTTATGACAAGTACCATACATACGGTTCCACTTTTTCTTCCTTCTTGGATTATGTTTACCCCAGCATATTTCTATATGCAGATGTTTTCTCGTACCGAGCGGTATCATTTCACTTAGTATTTTGGTCTCAGAGCCGATCCTTTCTAACAAAGTGAATTTGTCTCTTGGAGCAAGGTTTACACGGTCTGATAGTCACGTATTTAATAGCTGTTACAGCATGGTAACTTTTAGCACAGCTATTTTTTGTATTTGTTTGCGCGTTACACATTTTTTATAGGTCATTTATTTGGCTCTCAGACAGTTTCTGGTGCACCATTACCCGCAGCATTCCGTACATTTTTTCATCTCCAAAATGGCCGACACGGTATCTTTTAAACACTTAAACGTGGCGGACTAGGTTTCTGACACCCACGTGATCGGACGCGATTTTGGCCCGGTTAGTGCAGTATTTATCATGGTGACCGGTAGAGTCAGCACCTCTCTTCATTCGCATATTATGGTTTACGTTGGACTACACGCCGCTCGTATGCAGGTAATTCACTCATTTTGGTTGTGGGGATGGTTTCCTATTTCTCGTTGACACACGTTTGGACAGTATTTATTTTAGTGTACTTTTTCCACTGTTGCAGGTCATTGCCTAACTACTTTGGACTCCGAATCAGGTACTTTGACTTTTTGAAAGAGGAGTGCATTTTGGTACTGGCGGGCAGTCACGTTTGTCTAAATTCACGTTTTGTTTATACAGGTTAATCTAGTGTCTGTTGTACCTGTACGTATCTGTCTGCATTCTGGTAGTAAGTATTGACTTGGCGATTATCTTCTTGCACGATTTCAGCATGCACACCTTTGGTGTTGTGGCTGTGGTTTTCCTGTATCCCACTATATTCGTGTAGATTGAAAGCACATTTGTTTCACCTTGGTGATTTCACTTCATGGTATGGTCATGCAACCTTGTGGCATGTTTCCACTTTTTCGCGCAACCCATGGGGTTCTATAGTGTCCTGTACCGTTCACATATGAATTATCTTCCAGCCACCAGCGCTGGTTTCTTTGTTATCCCAGGAGTGCACCGATTTGGTGGTATGTTCGTGTTGATTCGTTTCACTTTTTGTAGCATTGGGGGTGTCATCTACTGAGGTAGCTTTGATTGGACTCTTTCAATGAAGCAACAACCATGCGTATTTTTTGTGTTTGTATTACAGTGGCCCCTGAAGAAGGGACAGAAGGTCCCGAAATGCATTGGGCATGGTGTCATCAAGTGCAACGTATATAAAGACAGTTGTATTTCATTTTTTTGGTTTTGTACAAACTGTATAATTATATCAGAATTGTTGATGCAGCCATATTGATTCTATTAATGGCTTTGAACATGATTGTGTTCTGAAAAAACAATGAATATTCATTGATATACTGTATTGGATTATTGTTTTGTTTACATTTACTCAAGCTTGTTTAAAATTTGTATCTTTAATTGATGTGAAGATGGATTAATATTCACTTAAGTTGTGCACACGGTTCATTCAAGCCATTTTGCTTGTTTATTTTTGCATATCCATGTCACATGTGGGACAGGCAGCCCATAAATACTGTGTAGCACACACCAGTAGCATATTTTGAGAACTGTTTTTCCTATACACTAACTACATTTTTGATTACTTTTGCATTTTTTTCTATTTTTGCATTTTTTTCTCTCAAAACTAGTTTGCCAGGAGTGGTGTGAATACATAGAGCAGTACGACGTCTGCCTCTTCCAAGAGACCTAGTCCCTGCAACCCCTGTACCACGCAGGCTATGTCAACTTATCGAAAGAAGCCATAACAGCTGTGAAGGGTAGGCCCTCTGGGAACTCACAATTTGGGTGAGGATGACTATGATAGGTACGTTGAGAGAGGTTAAGGTGGATTCCTCAGAATTATTGTGCATTAGCTTATAAGTACCCCAGGGTGTAACTTACTATCTTTATAAGGTGCAGTGCAGATCTGCCTGGCTTAATAAGAAACCTGCTGTAATAGATCAACTAAAAAAAAATAAAAACTATATGCACACTTAGTTGCACTACCATTCAATGCTAGGAAAATTGTGGGGGGTGACTTTAACTGTCAATTTGAATCACTGAGCTTTGAGATCCCAGCCCTTTCGACTGATGAGGATGACATATGGTCAGTCCCAGTAATTGAGATTCCCCGAATTAAGAAATGGACATCAACAGCTGCAAAAATCAATGCACTAAACTCTAAACCATGGGCTACATGCCTGCAACAGCAGAACCAACTCTGACCGGACAGGCACCCATACATTTAATCACATCAATTTTATTAGGTTAATATATTACATACTGCTGGATAACAAGCTATGGCCATACTTGGAGGACATGACAGTTATGCCCCGCCAAGAAAGTGGCCTCAATGCCTTGGTTCTCAAGCTTAGTTTAAATATTAAAGGCAAATCTGATAACTCGGAGAGTCATTGGACAGAAGACTGAGAGTCTCCAACAACAGACGTAGAGTCAAATGGAGTAGCATGGAGAACTCGCAGGGGACCCTCAGTCAGATTTGCAGCTTGGTGGCCGATGGCATGGAGGGAGTGGCATACCTGTCTTCAGCAGGGGTGGCCAGAATACCATTGGGGGCAATCTCTGAAATTCATAATGGGTTGTTTGAAAAACTGAGAAACATTTTTTTTTGTCAAGACCAGGCAAGTAGCTGAGAGGAAGAGTAGACTGACCTGGTACAACAAACACTGCAGAGATGCTAAGTCCAAGCTGGTCCAAGCGATAAAAAAGCAAGACAGGGACTTGATCCAGGTTTCAAGGTGCTCCTATAAAAAGGTGCTCTCCGTTGCTAAAAAACTGTGGGAGCGGGGAGGGTTGGAGAGACTCCTAGCCACTGCTAGGCAGAAAGACCACCGTGATCTCTGGAACCTGGTGTCCCCTGGCAGCAGGGAGGGGTCTAGCTCCATTGAAACTAATATTCTAGCCAGTGATTGGGTCGCCCACTTCTCTAGCTTGTATGTGCAGAAAGAAGAATCGACCACTGTTGATAGTGACTTGATGAGTCCAGGGACCTTGGGATAATCAACTAAAGGTACAAGGGAGGCAGAGAATGGTATCGAGGCAGTCCCGCTAGAAATCCCAGCCCCTGGGCATGATTTTAATGGAGAGGAAATCACAACTCATCAAATAAGTATAACCATCATGGACATTGTGTCAAATAAAGTGCCGGGACTAGATAAAATCCTTGGGGATTTATTTAGTTGTGAGGTAGGCATATGGAGTGCCTATTTCTCACTGCTATTTACTGCCTTTTTGAAAGGAGCAACCTTGCCTCTGACGTGGGCCGGCTATGAAATCATCCCCATATATAAAAACGGCCCCCGTGACTTGCCAGCGAATTATAAACCCCTAAGTCTAGTTGACAGCTGGAGATGTGGCTTGCATACTGAAGATGGCTCTGCGCCGGCCCATCCTATATCCAGCATATACCCAAGCTATCGGTGCCCTAGAAGGGTTGCGAGGCACACCTCAGATAACGGAGCGTCTTGGGGGCCCGACTGGAGACTCTGGCGCTCCGGGTTGCAGTCCTGGACCGGGGCGGAGAGATCCGGCGGGCCTGACGACCACAGCTCAAAATGGCACACGCGACCTGGTGAGGTCCCGGGCGGGGTTTTGACGGCTCTCGTCATCCAGAGAGACCTGGCGACTCCAGAGGCGGTGTCGAGCCAAGACCGCGAGAGAAGGCGAATGAGACATCCCCCGCCTGGCTCGCTTTACCGGAGACGGAGGCTGAGGCCCGCTACGGAGCAGCCTGCCGCCGGCGGAGGCGGGAGGAGCCGACCTGTTAAGACGTGGAAGGCCACCTTAGTTGAGAGCAGAGGCCAAAGATGTGAGGGTGCTCGGGCGGCGGCCCCTGCCATGGGGAAGAAACGCCTGGCTCCTGCTGTGGGCTGTCAGGAGGTGGCTCGGAGACATGAAGAGGCCGAGCGTCTAGAGAGTGGAGTTCCGGAGCACTGAACCTTCACGCACATAGTGCGACGGCCTCAGCGACAGATGCGGTGAGCAGGGGATGGGGCAGGAAGGCAGAAATTGAGGCTTGAGCCCCCCCTTTGGGTGCAAGAAGAACTTGGGGCACAGGTCGGGGCCCAGCTTGAATGGAGTGAGGCCTGTGACTGGGTGAAAGGAAGCATCCTGGATATGCCCCTCACTTGGTTTTAGGCCCTATTGTATGTGAACCACCGGTCCTCCCTGCTCTTAGGATCCCAGTGCCACTGGTGAAGACGCAGCGGGAGGATGGCCCGGTGCATGGCTGATTAACATGAGGAGCTAGGGGACTTGGAGGTCCGGCCGGCTACTGGAGGCTGACAGCACTGGGGGGACCCCTGAAATGAAATGGGGACCGTAGGCCCAAACTGGTTGTCACATCGAGCTGGCGGCAACTATTAAAGCTATTCGACCATTATCTAACCCTGCGGGAAAGGCACTAAGCAATTATTTGCACCATCAGAGGGCAACGCACTACCATAGACATTAGACATTTTGAAACCTGCAGCAAGTTGGGGTCCTAAGCAGAGGAGTTGCCCTCAGAGAGCTCACAACACTGAGACGCTAGAGACAATACATCTGGTAGTTTTAGGGGACCGCTGCCCCCACATTGGAAGCCCCTAGGCCCTGCAAAAATTGGTAAAGCTCGAAATAGGACAACAGGGGCCCGCCTGATATGGGGGATGCCCCTCCTGACCAAGCAATGGAGAAACAGGACCCTTGGCCCACTGGGGAGCCTATTCAATCGCAACTCCATAAGATACTCAAAGCCATCGCAGACACCAAAGACATGTTGCATCAGGATATCAGCACGGTGTCGGTGGGGCCGGGGCTACTCAGAGCCAAGCAACACAAATCGGCAGAGAGAGTCTAAGTGACAGAAGACTCTGTTGTTGAAATGAAGCCTGCATGGTATAATTTGTTGCACCAAGTTCAAACCATGTCCGACAGAGTCAGTGTACTTGAAAGTAGAGTTGAAGATGCCGAAGGCCACAACAGAAGGAATAACATTCGAGGGGTGGGGCTGTCTAAAAGAGTGGAGGACAAGGACATGATAGAATACCTTGAACAGTGGCTCCTGACGGTGGTTGCCCCGGAGGGCCTGTCTAATTTTTACACGCTGGAAAGAGCACACTGAGTGCCTGCGCGCTCCCCGGTCTCCCTCCACGCCCAGTGGTGGCAAGACTTCTCCATTACAAAGATAGAGATAGGATACTCCAGAGGACGTGCTCAGAGGGCTCATTTGTTGTCAACAACAATAAGGTCTACATATTCCCGGATTACACTGTGGAAGTACAGCAGAGGCGGGTCTCCTATATAGAGATCAAGAAAGCTATCTGAGCGGAAGGCCTACAATACTCCCTAATATTCCCAGCATGTCTCCAAATCATCCTGGAAGGGAAGACATATTTTTGTGATGACCCCAAAGATGCTTGGGAATGGTTGGAGGCACACAGAGCGGGTGGACCATTCCCGTGGGCTGGTGTCATCCCCAGGGAGCGGGGATGGACAGTGAGGACCGTACCCAGCGGAAGCCCCGCGAGGTACTCCAAAGAAGCCTAACCCCTTCCAATCCGAGCAAGAGAGAGTCGCGACCCTCCAGGCAGTGGCGGAGATCGTGAGAACACAGAGGAACTCTTCGAAAACCAGCATCCCTTCTGCTAAGGGGTCGGGTGGACATGATTCAGATTCCTCACAAGCAGACAGTTTAACCTTGCCAGATATAATACCGAGGACTGCGGAGGATCTCCTCTGAATTGGCTCTTAACGGAGATGTTGAGGTATGCTAGAGGGGTATGTGCTGCTTTTCCGGGTCGTGTAACGTCCCTGAATGCTGATTCAATACTGGGCCGGCACGGCCGTAGATGAGATGTGCAGTCTTTGGACCGTGGCCTACGTTCCCCACCACCCCCCATCCCAGGATAGTCTCAACCCTGGACTGGTGGGGGCCTTCCGATAGCGATGTTGGTGCGTAAGTTGTTTGGGTGGCTGGCAGTTGCTGGACTGCTTTTGGGAAGGAGAGTTCATGTTTGTGGGACTTTTTGGTTGCTGGCTCTAGTTCTGTTTGCAGGGATGGCTCCACAACTTTTGAATCAGTGGCGCAGGGCCAGGGGGGTGATGGGGGCTGGGAGGGGAGTGCAAGACCTGCCCACACATGGCAACCACACGTTCTACATTGAAGTTTCTGTCCTGGAATATCGGGGGATGGGCTCGCCCGCTAAATGCCACACTATACACAGAAATCTGCGGAGACGGGGTGCAGGTAGCTATGCTACAAGAGACACATCTTATACAAAGTGAGGTTAACAAGCTGCGTCATAGGTGGAGAGGACAGCTATTTGCTACTTCCTACTCGGAATATGCCAGAGGAGCATTGATATGGAGTAGAGCTGGGGTCCCGTTTGAACCCCTTCACATCTCCATTGATAAGGAGGGCCGCTATGTCTTGGGGGTGGGCAGATTGCTAGGCTGCAAGATCACACTGTGTAGTGTCTATGCCCCCAACCAGTATCAGATTGCCTTTTTATAAATGCTTTCTGCTCCGATAGCTATCCTGGCAGCTCCCTAGACTGCTCCCCCCCCGTTACCTGTGGCTCCCGCCCACCGCAATACGGCGGGCTTTCGTATCTGGTTGGGACATTGAGACCTGACACACATTTGAACGACACAACACATAGAGGTTAGGGATTATTCCTTCTATTCCCCATGCATCAACTACATACACGCATAGATGCTTTCATGTGCTCACCCAGACTCAGTCACTCTGTTAAACGTACTGAATATTTGGGACACGTACTTTCGGACCATAGTCTGGTGCTACTGGATTTCAGCCCAGTGGGGGAGAGGCCACTAATTCCTCTGTGGAGGCTTGATCCAACTACCTTGGAGGACATGTGTTTTCAGGAATCTCTCTGAAATGCCATAGATAGCTATTTTGAAGTAAATACTGGTTCGGCGTCTTCAGTTCTACTGGAATGGGAGGCGTTCAAGGTGGTGGTGCGGGGGCACTGTCTAGGGCAGTCGATAGGGATACAGCGAGAGGTGTATCGGCAACTTGGGGATCTTTAGAGTAGGCTGCATAGCCTTGACAAGGCCCAGGGCACAGAATCGTCAGACCCAGATGTCGGAGGAAGAAGGGCGCCTGGGCAGGTTGCTGGCATGGCTCATCAGGCCAGAGACCCTAGGGACCCCAATAACGCACATTAGAACGGATGCAGGGGAATGTATATACGCGCCAGGGCCTATTATTGACTTATTCTTTGACTACTATAAGAGCTTGTAGTCCTCCCCCACACCCATCTCGGAGGGAACACAAGCCGACTTCTTAAAAACACTGCGGCTGCAAAAACTGGATAGACAAGCCAGGGAAGCACTGAGAGGTCCAGTGACGACCCAAGAGATACACGGAGCCATACAGAGCATGGCCTCGGGGGAAACTTCGGGCCTAGATGGCCTTCCCATAGAGTTCTACTCGACGTATACCCCAAAACTGGCCCCTCGTTTAGAACTCCTCTATGCTGGGTCTTTTCGATTGGGGAGGTTGCCGGAGTCTACTCGAGATGCGGTCGTTACTCCCCTTCCCAAATTACAAACGCAAGGTGCCCACACCAAAGACTTTCGCCCTCTTTCTATGCTTAACATGGATTTTAAACTCCTTAGCAAGATATT
Organism: Calotriton arnoldi; assembly: GCA_963921515.1. Classification (NCBI taxonomy): domain Eukaryota; kingdom Metazoa; phylum Chordata; class Amphibia; order Caudata; family Salamandridae; genus Calotriton; species Calotriton arnoldi. Next base: position 16,149 of record CAWUFW010000166.1, read on the forward strand.
GGCTCTTAGGCTGACACCGCACATGCCATCCCTCATACAAGTTGACCAAAAAGGTTCATTCCGGCTCGGAACACGTCCCTCAATCTCCAATGGCTGTATTCTGTGCTGTACCACCCAGAGATACGACCTCTCTCGAATGCAGCCTTATTGTCGGTGGACCTGGAAAAGGCCTTCGACACAGTTCAATGGGACTTTCTGTTCGAAGTCATGTAGAGGATGGGGTTAGGAGAGGGTTGGATCAGGTGGGTGAAGCTCCTATATGAGATGCCCACAGCGCAGGTACGCACTGCCAGAACGGTGTCCTCGCTATACGGGATCTTCTGTGGCACTCAGCAGAGGTGCCCCTTGTGCCCACTTCTGTTTGCGCGGGCAATTGAACCTTAGGCAGAGTTGTTCCGACAGAGGGGAGTGGGAGTGAGATTGACTATTGGAGGTCGAAAAAATATTGTCTCCCTATATGCCGATGACCTACTGCTTTACCTGGTGGATGCCACAGCGGGATCCTCCTGTCTGAATTTGGTTGCCATTCAAAGTCAATAAAAACAAAACGTATTTGTTTCCCGCATCTCCGGCGTCCCCTGAGCCACGGGTGCTTCCTGTAGATCTTATCTGGGCTCCGGTCACATTCCGATATCTGGGAATACAGATATTTCACTCCCTCGAGGACTTACGGGACAGTAACCTGGGAAAGGAGCTTCGATCCCTCCACTCCAGCTTTCCCTTCTGGTGCTCCTTACGATTACCGATAATGGCCTGAATTTCTCTGTCCAAAATGGTCATGCTGCCACATTAGCTCTATTTCTTTGTTAATTTGTCGGTGACAGTGCAGACCGGTTTGTTCCGCCAGCTTGATTCATTGCTGCGGGAGCTGATAGGAGACAAGGGTAGAGAGGGGGTGTCCCTGGACACGTTGCAATGCCCGATGACTGAGGGAAGGCTGGGAGCACCGAACTTCTAACTGCATTTTCTGAACTCTCAGTTGCAGTGGATTACGCAGTGGCTAGATTGGCTGAGGCAGAAGGAGTTGGGTCCAACGGGTTCGTCTGCATACATGGGGGTGTTGCTGGCTAGACTGCTTAACCCGGCTGTGGAAATCTCACACCAGACACTACTGCTGATGACGGCATTATACTGCTGGAAGGGCTGTGTACCAAAACAGTGGGGGCTGCTTTGTACACTCCAGAGTTGTCACTGGTGGGTCTTCCACGTGGTGACCCCCTGAAACTTTTCACGGCTGGACAACTGACGGCCTGGACAGAGGCGGAGTTAGTGACTGTTGGAGATTGCTACTTGAAAAACATCCTAATTCCCTTTGGGGACCTAGTATCTAGTACAGGCGTACCGGCAGACCGATTCTTTACCTACGAAGCCTTGACCCGCACTTTCCAGGGACTCTGGGTGGAGGCCAGGAGGAACCCGCCACGCATACAGTATTGAACATGTTACTTTCATTAGGCATGGTAAGATATATGTTGAGGTGGTTTTATGGATCACTATTGGCCATGACACGGAAACCACTGGCAAAATTACGTCAGAAGTGGGGTGGGATTTTGGGTAGGGACATTACAGACTCGGACTGGAATAAAATCCTGGCATACCCAAAGGATGTCTCGAGAAACACGAGATTGGAATACACACAATTTACTTATTTACATATGAAGTTCATGACGCCCCATAGGTTGCGAATAGCATATGGCAGTGAACCATGCAGCTGCCCTGGGTGCCACCACTTGGATTTTATACACATGACGTGGGAGTGCGCGGTTTTATGACCCTATTGGGACAGAGTCATGACCACCTTGGGGAATACACTGGGATGCAAACTTGACACAACAGTTGAGGTATGCCTGTTGGAGCTTTACACATGCCCGCCCAAGCGGAAAGTTGCAACCAAATTCATTGATTTGGCTCTAGCACTAGCCAAGAGACAGATTGCAAGAGCTTGGACATCCAACGCCGGACCCCATGTAGGGACCTGGCCGAAAGAAGTGACACACTGGGCTGGGACGGAGAGGAGGGCTTTGCTTAGAGAGGAGCCCTGGGGGCTGAGAAGGTGCAGCATTACTGGATTATGGAAGAAGGTCCTTGTTGTTTGGGAACACCTGGAGAGGGAACAGACAGGTGGCCTGGAGGATGAGGGGGGAAACAGGTGCGGAGGGGGACATAGGGGCTCCAGAGCAACAGCAGGAAGTAGATGAACCGTGATTTGGTCCCCCGATCTCGAAAATGCACTCCTTAAAAACATACCCCTGTCTTGGAAGTAGTACTAGATGACAGAGAGCGGGAACCCCCCGAACCTTGCATGCCTCCAGTGGTGCAGGAATAAGAAACTCTTATACAAGAAAAAATGGTATGAAGGAAAAGATACAAAAGGTTTATGAGTAGAGCACATTTAATTACCCTCTCCGAAATTCTTATTCTTAGTGTATGTATCACAATATATTTACAACACACATAAACAATGGCACCTAATCAATGAAGAAGACAGAAAATAACATATATCACAACATTATATACATCAACATAAACACAATTATACATTACAAGGAAACCCTAGAATATTATTCTCACTCGTGTCCATCCATAAATTCTGGGCGAAACACTCAGAGGTAGTCCGAGTGGAACACCTAAGGCCTAGGGACACATTTTCTTGGCTCTAGTGTGTCACTGCACAAATCCAAGTAAAACTATAGTTCCAAGGACTCCTCCTTAGAAATGTCAACGTGACCACGTTTCAGCCTTTTCTTCTTTGGCCTCCACAGGACAAGGGTAATGTGACATTAATAAACAAAAAACACATAAAAAAAACAACATTACTCCAACTTTATAATTTGTGTGGAGCAAGCTGGCTGATTTAAAAGGCTGCCCAGTCCATCAAAAAAAGGGGGGAGAGGGGGAAAAAAGTGCTACCAAGATCAGACCAGGACACGAGCTACCAAACAAATGTGTAGGCCTACTTCGAAGTGGTGGAAAAGAAAAAGAAAATAAAGATTTTATCAAAACCCAATAATCCCATGCTAGATCCGGGTGTGAATAACCTCGTACCGGGACCCAATAGCGCGTGAACAAGGCCAAACACCAAAGCATGCTGGAGAATCAAATCAATTACTTACATCATTCTTATGAGAACGGAACAATAAGCTTGTAGCGCCCCAATGGCGTCTCAAAGCTCGAGGCACAATTACCTTAAATAAACAATGTAGAAAATCCATGTATATAAAGGAGCTCAAAACATCACCAAATAAAGCACAGTCCTCATAGCTAAAAACGGGCGGGCGCTTACCTCCCTCTCCGTATAGTGGAAAACTATCCACGTTCTATCTTCGGTACGCGCCGTCTATCATAATCGGGACCAGTCTCCCTACAATTCAATAACACATAACACATATGTAGTTACATCTACTCATTGAGAGAACGGAAACCACGATACCCTTACCACCGTCCCCATAACGTAGGAATCCCATAGCTTACTTGTCTTCTTCTCTGCGTAGCAAGGGACGAAATCTCCTCACTTAGTACAAACTGCTTTCACCTTCAATCGCCGCGGCCGCCACAACGCATCAGCTTCAAACTGTAGCCGCGCGAGATAATACATGGGAACTCTCTCCTCTATGCAACGTCACCGCGTCAGCCCGACCGGTGACATAAAGATAGGACTCAAATCCAAGGCAACCATTATACCGGGATCACCACTGTCTTATAATAGTGCATAGACCTACCGGTTAGACTCAAGGAGCCACAGTGCAAACCTTAGACTTCTAAAGAAAACCATCAAAAACCAACTATATACAAAACAACCAATAAAACCCAAATCATCGAAACACATACATGAGCTCAAGAGATCTACTACCCTACCAATGAAAGCAAGGCCAATGCATTTAACTTTACACACAATATAGCGTGTATGATAAAAAAGGAACAAACACCCTCAAACACAAGTCCAAAAGAAAACTATGACAAAAAAGTCGGGCAGTCAAAATCACATTATGCATCATGCCAGCTTACTAGACACAAAAGAGGGGTTTGAAAATCTAAACCCACCCCAACTAAACATATATGCTATATACATATGTACACATATTGAAAATATTTTATACATGATGATTAAAAGAGGAAGAGTCCGCTTCCTGGAGGGGACATTGCACCTTGAGGTACAAGCAGGATGTGTAAAAGCAGCCCCAGGGGACATCTGCAGGGTGGATGGAACCTGGCACACCATGTCACAAAGGCATATGTAAGCAGGGTTCAAACAGCACCAATGAACCTGAAAACGTGTAATTTCAGTGATGTCCTTCCTGTCATAAAATTTATTAGAACGTGACAGTTTATGCATCCTGAAGAACAAAGTATTAACAGCTAAACATAGAAGCTGAACTGACACTCAATTAAAATGTGCACTTGCTTGTATTTCAAAGTTCGACTTAGGTGGTATTTGAATTAAAAGGAATGTTAACAAGAATAAAGTGGCTTAAAATTGTTATGTAGCTCCTAGACTAACTGAATATGTTGAAACGATATTGAATTTCTAATGATTAATTAATTTAAAAATGTGTACAAAAATGTGAGAAATGCACTTCTGTTACATTTAATGAAATGCACTAACAAAGCTTTTTCCATTTGAAATTAAATGTATTACTCATATTAATTACATATTTTACTGCTGAATTCATAAGTTTGCCTATTATTTGTGTTTTACTAAACTGTATTAATTAAATGTATTGTTATAACTCTCTTGCATTAGTATAAGTGAGGCCTGCAGAGCTGTATTCGCAGTCACATGAAAATGATGAAAACAAATTTTTTCAACTGAAGTCTTCTGTCATTGTTCGTTCTCATGAGAAGCAAACTTCTTGTGACTGACCTCATTGTTTAAAGGCATAGAAATGTACCCAGTTGGCCTTGAATGTAATTCATTCGTTTCAACCCTTCCTAGACTCACACGGATGGAAAATGTTCTTGTGGAGAGCTTGGGAAAAGAGGAGTATGTTTTAACTCTTGAGTCGTGTGATTTATTTGTATTGGATGATGCCCCTTCAACCTGACACAGACTGATACTTTTGGTGAATCAGAATATTTTATGGTTTTGATATGGCAGTGCTCAGTTGGACTTTACACAGATGCTGCTTACATTCCTGACCCAGACGTTTTGCTGATGAAGAGTCCCTGAATGCGGCACCCTTTGGAAAGGTATTTTCCTCTCGGCTTGTGACCCTTAAATGTCCTTTTGAGACCTACAATTTTTTTACCTTATCCCCTTCAGAACCCTCTTGATCGAGCTTCTGATAGGCTGACACTCCTTTTTATCTATTCTTTCCCCGCCTTAGTTAGTAGTTCACAGTCCGAGATTATTCTTTTTCCAAATTATTTTTTTTCCTTTTTCTGCTTTTTATATTTTGCCCGCATGTGTCTCGCTTTACGTATGTAGTTCCCTGATTTGATTAGTTGTAGGGTTTTCCACTGCCCAGCCTAAATTATGACTCTGCTGAGTTTGAATAAACTGATGATTGCTAATCCTGAGCAGTGTTTGATTTCTGGATCGCAGAATTATTTTTCTTGCATGTTTATTTTTGCTAATCTGTCTGAATTTATTCTATCATTTTGGATAACCCCTGGTGAGTATATATTATTATGATTTGGCATTGCGAACAGTCTGTATGACTTTAAGTTGGAGTGTGTAATAAAACTCCTTAACTTTATTCCTGACTGGAGTTTCCTTGTATGGCCTAATGCATCATACTGTTTAAATGTATTGTTGTTGGCGGGTTTTGTTTTATAGTTCTACCACACTGTATTACTGGGTCAAAAGATCCATTCGACCTCAGTGAGCGTTTGATGCCCACGAAGGGTGGAAAACACTACATCACATCTAATGGCAAAAGGACAACATAAGTCACAAAAACAATCATTTCCTTGCTGTACACTCTGATCCTGCAACTCCAGTTTGAATGAGGCCTTAATGATCAGAAGGATTTAATGTGTTTGTGTATATAGGATGAAATCGTACTCAAGGTAGGAAAATCATGACACAGGCTGCACTGCATATTCAAAATGAGGGGTCAAGTAATATGGAATTAAACATTATCTGCTCTCTGCTGCTGCAAGGGTCAGGCGGGAGCGGGGCTGAGATGGTGCCTGCAGCTGCTGCCCTTCTCCCTGCAGCGTCCAACATGTCCTGTGTCCAAATTATCAGGTCCAGAGTTTACGGACCCGATCATTCCTGACCTGGAGGCACTTTTTAATTGCAAGTTACTGTTATGGGTGGAATTACCAAGACTCGCAATGATGGCCTATCAGTATTGCAGGCAGTGACTGTGGTACTCATTCATTTTAAGAGCAAATCAGTGGAGTAGCAAGCAGGGAGAAATAAAGGAAGTCTTTACAGGGAAGCCATCCACCCAGCTCACTCGGTTACCTAGTTATTCTTATCCCCAGTAACTGAATGAAACAAACACACGAACAATTTTAAGTGTGCAAAGGTGGGCCTGAGGAAAGATGTGTGAGTGTGAAATTATGGCTGAAAATTGTTCCATTTACACCCGCCTGGGATCAACAAACTAATACCTAGAGGTGTAATTGATTTCACTAGTGTATAATTAGCCACAACTTCCCACAATTATGCACTAGTAAACCCAATGCAAGGGGTAGAGTGTGGGTGGATTAAGGCATGCTGTGACTTGAGAGTTTGTGAATGCCCACTAACTTGTGAGTGTGTTGGCATTCATAATCTCCTCTAGAGCCGCTTCCCAACTAGGAAATGGTAGATTTACTCCATGGCTGAAGAAACTCCCTTTCCTTGTGGGCAGCGAAACAGAACACCCCAAACATTGTCGGGTGTAGGAGAAGGAATGTAAGAAATGATTTTCCTTTGAAGGTAAAAAAACTTGCATTTTGCCCATGAACTGCCTTATCCAAAGCAGAGTTGTGCCCTGTGAACAACGCCACATTGGGGAAATGACAGTTGTTAATATATCATTCCCAATAGTACTCCTGGAAAGCTTCGATTGGCCCAGCTCCTCAGGTATTGTACAGAGAATGTGTGTTAATTCCCAAAAATCATATAATTATAGCAATGCATAGATATATGTGTACAGATGTAAAATTACAGCTTTGTAGTGAATTGGTTGGGCCTTGGATCTCACAAATTCTAGGTGGAGAGAAATGGGTGTCAGGGGATCAAAGGCCATACAAATAAGCTTTTTCCTGTTTTAATATATATTCAGGAAAGTAAAAATAAATACTATCAGTGGAGCTTGATTCACTTTTCTCATCGTTTTTTTCAATTTATCTAAGAAATATTAATCTCTGCCCCGATTATGTATTTGCAAGTGCGGCATCGCTGTTGCAGTCTGACTCACTGTGTCAGATCTGGCGGATTCGTGCAAACCACTCGTTCATCTCTGGGACAGTGGAACTGTGACCAAGGAGCTGCTCTAATTGGTTCCGGATGATTGTCAGAAAGTCTGACACGTGTGAGAGACTGTGACTCCGCTCTTGTTAGTAGAAACCTTCAGAATCTTAATGGCGCCCATACAAGGGAAAAAACCTGCTCATTTCCAAGTTTCATTTTCTTGACTCGCATTATTCACACCTCACCAGTGGCCAGGAACAGGAAGGCCTTCATAAGGGAACCAGCAGTTCCTTTATTCAATGATGTATTTGAGTTTGTGGAAGCTGCGCCATTTATATTGGGTTAAGTTAAGATTAGTACTTCTGCGCTCTAGCATTTTAGCCTTTGAAATCACACACTTTTTTCTCTGGATGAGGACATCTTTGATTTGAAATCTTAATGTTCTGTAACATTATTATAAATCTTACCTTAGTCCAATAAATTAACAGCACAACCTCTAAAGAAGGACTAATGCTTCCAGGGCCAGTGCGGGTACAGAAATCCTGCAATTTCATGCTGTGTGAATGTTCCCGATATCGCTATTTGGCAAGATTTGTCTGAAAATGGAAAGGATCGTTTACTTCAACTTTCACTGTACTTTGTTATTCAACGATTTCTATTCTATAACTACACGCCTATCTGTTGGGTAAAGGAGCATATTGTGGCAGCAGATGAAAGTATTTTTTTTTGTTTAAAGTTCCATGGCCAAGCGGGTATTTTTTTTTTCTTTGAGACCCCACAATTATTGCAGAAGACGCCTAGTTTCGTTTTTAATCTGAAGCTTCTATCCTAAAAACAATCTAAACTTTTTCTTATTTTCTTATTGACATCCTTCTAACTCAGTGGCTAATTAGAAAAGATTCAGAAGCAAACTCCCTTTTGCATCCAAAATTGTGAGTATACGTTGTGTGTTAATTGCACACCCTGCAAATGTTTGCCTGCATGTTTTTCTCTGGATGAAACTTGGTGTGAAGAGCAAGTAGAGCAAATCTCAAGTTTGCGTAACTCTAAATGTGAAAAAATGCCCATAAACAATGCCCGTTTTGAGGTATGAAACCTGGAATGTCCACTACTTATCACATCCTGCGGTATAGCATGCTGCAACTATGAAAGTAGGACACCAAAAATGTACCCTAGGTGGAATGACTCTAATAGACTGAAACCGATGAAGTGGTTGAAGAATAAACTAGAATAGAAAAATAGAAACTGATTAATATATGTGCCTCACATGCAGTGGCGGCTGCTCCAATTTTGTGGTGATGCGCAACTGAACGCGTGGGGACTGGGGTGAGGGGAAAATATTAAAAAGAAAACACTTACCTGCCCCTGCACCCGCCTTGGTGCTCCTCTCCCGACGCTGGTCACGCTGCACAGACTCCCAGGGGGCAATCACGGTGCTGCTCTCATGCATGAGAGCAACGCCGTGATTGGCCTGAGTGGGCTGACTTGACGCTCGTTCAGGCCTTCTGATTCTGGGGCTTTTTTCCAAACTGGCTGTTGCAACACAGCTGGAGTGGAGAAACATGAGTGTGCATGTCTGTTTGGCTGGCCCAAGACAGTCGGCCAAACAGACTTGCGCACTTACAAGTGCCCAACACTCCTCCCTACGACGCTCAGCAGTTTGGCCACGCCCCGTCCTAACCTCGGCTGGCAGTAATGAAAAATAAAGTAATAATAAAATGGGTTTATTATCATTTTCTTTTTCACTGGGGCGACGCTCATCCGCCATAAGGGAGGAGCCGCCCCTGCTCACATGTCTACCAAATCAGGTGAGTCCTCATACTTCATCATCACTTTTAGATTTCCTTGATAGTAATTAGTGCTTTAAGTGGATTGAAAACGATTGGGGAGTCTCTAAAAGGAGTGTGGCCAAAGAAGTGTAACTAGGAATCCTTTCCAAGAGGCATGGCCTTTGTAATTAAGGGTGTACCCTAAAATATGTGATCTCAAATTGTGTCCTTCACATAGTACGCCACCTGGCCAGTATTTGGAGGCATGCTCCTTGAGTTTTCCGTTATTGCCTCCAGACATATTGCACAACAATGAACATACGTTTAAAACAAGCCAGTTATGTTGGCTTTGCAGATGCTTTTTAGCAGTGTCAGGTAAATGAGTAACATGCAACAACGATCCTATGAATAATTAGAATTTAAAATGTTTCACCTCTGAAAGTATGAAGCTATGAATTAAGCATTACTAAGGTGTGTGGAAGGGGTAGTGGTCTTTTGAATGTCTCAGTCACTCCTGTTCTCCATTCACTCCGCTCTCCTATGCAGTCTCTCACTCTGTTAGGTACTTATGCCCCTTTCTTACCACATCGTTCAGAAATCCTCTATCTACGTAGCTCAAGTCACCCTTCCTCTTTGTCACTGTTTCACTCCATCTTTCTACACGTACTTCCTTACATCACCTCCAATTTTCACTATGTCCTCTCTACCACACACACCCCTCTCTGTCCTCATCTTTCTCCTTTCCTTTGGCCCTGTCAGTATTTCAGCAGCTGCGTATGTCTTCTTCACACACTTTCAGTTGGCACTTATGTGATCATCACTCTGTGCACTTTACAGAGAGGCCAATGATTGATGAGCATGGCCAGAGACAATCCTTCCCTTGCTCTCCAAGATCTCACTTGCCACCTGCACCATCCCCGGACCTCCAGCTGACACTTATCCCCAGCTCAGAGCAGGTGGAATTCAGCAGTTTTATCCATGTAGGGGAAAAACGCACAGTAAAGGCCCCGGTACTGCTGGCACTGTGCTGTTGTTATTCCTCCTCACGCAGATAAAACTTGTATTCAACAGTTTTTGGTGCAGGATACCAACCGGAATCAGCAATTCCAGCCGTCCGTTATACCTGCACCAAAATCTGCTGGATTTGTAGAGGGTCCTTGTCTTAGTCCGTACCAGCCACTGTGTACTCATTTTCTTGGTTCCAGTCATTGCTCCTTCCTTTATGATGTTTTACCAAAAGTTGTCTCTGCAGGAATTTCAGGTATCCATGAAAAATCAGTTGGCAATTTTCAAAATTTCATGAAATCTGCCTTTTCCAAAGAACAATCTGATTTGCAGATCTGGAGAGTCGCTACTCATAATTAGGCTTAGAAGGTTTCACAACCCCACAATCCACAATATCTATCTTCATCTTCCATTGTCATGCTCTGGAGTAGCTGTTTGGATGCCTGAAACAGAACTGATTTCTAAGAGGCGGTATATAAATCATAACTGATATATATATATATATATATCACAGCCTCTGCAGTCCTGCCGATCTTCCAACTGCATCCACCAAACGGGGTCAGTGCCAGGTAAGTGGGTGCATGACCCATTACAAATGCAAAACACACTCACGCCGCAACGCAAGTAAAGGCCCGCACTCCACAGAGAATGATCCACACACAGTTTATTGCAATAGCTGACGCGTTTCGACCTGCCGTCTTTGTCAAAGCCATAATACAATTTAAAGTCTCCCAGTTCCTTAAGAAGGAAAAGAAATTCCCAACAAATTAACATACTGAAAAGACTCACTAGAACCTGCCCTCTAATTCATGTTTCATTGATAAGGCACACTAGCATAAACCAATTTTAATTTCTCGTATATAAAAGAACAATATTGATGTATTTTTCATCATACAGAAAAACAAAATACAATATGTCAGTACGTTAAACACCACAGGCAATGTAAGTGACTGCGCACGCACAGAAAAGTAGCATGGATGTGTTCACTAATCCGTAGTACCAGAGGTAACATTATTGCCATGCACATTGATACCAATGTGCGTAGATACAAATGTGGTAGTCATGTGGTCTATGGCTGCGTCCGGACCACGCAGTGGTGTATTTTGGGCATGACACACCGATGATAGGATTTAACACCGCTATTCTTCTGAAGAAGTCAACAATGGATTGTTAACATTCGCATTGCGGAAGCGCAACATTGGTTGTTAATGATGCGGTACGCCTCATACAAAAAGGCTAAATATCAAGTATGACCTAATTTTGGGCATGGCACATTGATGCCATGCCAAGCGGCTGGCGGCCGCAGTGGCCTCACAGCGCGCGATCACCAAGATGGCGGACTGTGGCTGCGATGGACGAATGAACAGTTCGCATTGACATTGAGTGCCCGTCGGCAGATGAGGCCTGAACCCTTGGGCTTGCAGCAGGGGCTGTGGCAGTGAATTGATGAGGCCTCATCGGCAGTGTGGCGCCAACGGACGAACGCCGTGGAGCTCGCCTTGCCAGATCACAAGCGACCTGAGAGGAGGGCCCCATGCATAAAGAGAAGGTTAGTGCACTCACCTGGGGGCTGCCGTGGGCCAACGATCATCCCCCAGATGGTCCGTGGTGGAACTGGGCAGAGAGCGGGTGCCCTCTCGCTCAGCTGAACTAAGAGAGAGACAAAGTGCCAATAAAACCTCTGGGCGTTTTGACAGACTCGCTGTCTTGATCACACAGTGAGTAAACAGAAAAAGTGCCTATACATAGCCTCTTGCAAACATGAAAAACGTACTCATAATTATGCATACTGTGAAGTCACAGATAGTCTGTGGCGGCCATTTTGGAACGGCAAACAATTAATGATAGATTCTCAAATGAATTAATGTGTACATTGCCGAAAATCGCAATATTATATTGTGTCACATTTGAATAGTAGAAATGCAAATGCACTGACATACAGGTTACAATAAACGAATAAACAGATAACATTTGAATAAGCCCAAATCATGAGTAGAACGCAATGTAGACTTGCCATGCGTCTATTGCTGCAAACTTTGTCTCAATGACGCAAAATGACAGGTAATGATCGGAAGTGACACATAGTCGAGGTTAGACATTTCCCAAGAAATGTAGCGAGTGGGTCTCAGGCGCAAGGAGATGTGCGTCACCTAAATGAGTGCACTGAGGCAATATGGTTACGCATATGCAAGTCAGTGTGCTTGTGAGTAAATACACGCACACAAATGAAGAGCACATTAGTGTACTTCCTAATTCTCATGGAGGCCCCCAGTAGTAAATCGCCCAGAAAACTGGCACAAAAAGGATACATGTTACCAAAGTGGTAAGACAAGACCTTATGGCTAGTCATGTGATTGACATAGTGCCTAAGGATGCATGTGCCCACGAGTGTGGACGTCCATAAGGAGCGTTGCATGAGCAATAGTCCCCGAGTGGACTGGTGCATGGTATGCTGGTGCTAGGGGGTGCTGGTGCGAATAGTGAAGGGAGAATACAATGTAGCCTACACATACGTATGAGATTGAGATGTACCTCACCAAAGTGGTCCGTGGATACTGGATACATGTCACCAAGTGGTAAAAAACTCATACGAGAGGTGCTGGCATATAAGCGCAAAGAAGAACATCGCCAAAACATTTGGGCACAAATAGTACATATAACCAGGTTATCTGTTGAGGCAGCTTGGACTCAGTCTAGTTATTGCATGTGGCCTAGACTGTACAGGAGATATAAGGCAAAATATACATGGAACATAGATTGAATTTAAAGGTAGAAGCAAGTGATAGGGTGAAAAAAGTCTTATCTCAGTAAAGAGTGCCCGGAAGCAGGGAAGAAAAGGGTAGGGAGCCTGTGCAAGTAGTGTCCTTCCCAAGGCAGAGGGTCCCTTCCTTTCCTCCTGTGAAAATATAAAAGAGAAGATATTTAGGGTTAAAAAACCATACTGTTTACACATCAAAATATGTATAGTAACATGCTTAATGCCGATCTAATAAGACACATCATGGAAAGATAACAACACACATAATGCACTCTAACCTTCATGTAAGTGTGTGTTTAGTTCCTCATCAAGATTGTGTCCCCCAGGATATTTGGTTTCAAGTTCTAGAATCCATTTAGACTCGCGTTGCGAAGCATAAGAACTCTATTGCCACCCCTGGGGACTGTGTGTACTTGTTCAATGATGAAGAAACTCAAGAGAGAGCTATTCGAGAGATGGTGCTCTTGAAAGTGTCTGGCCACCGGGTAATGCATGTCCCTGTTGTTTATGGCACGCATATGCTCGAGTACGCTCTTTTTAGCCATTAAGGTGGTACTACCTATGTATCTGAGCCCACAAGGGCAGTCAAGAGCATATACAACAAAAGGAGTGCTGCATGTCAGAAATTGCGTGATGGGTTTCTTTTTCATTCTCCCCGGTATAGAAAATTCTTTGCTCATGGAACTGTTGCGGTATGCCTTGCAATGTCCTGCAAGGGAAGAAGCCTTTGAGATTGTGGTCTCCTAGGTGTTTAGTTTGAGTGATGTTGTTGTGAACCAAGATGTCCCTCAAACTACGGCCTTTTTTGGAAGTAATTCTGGGACGAGTGTGAATGGAATTTCCAATGACATGGTCACTAGTCAAAATCGCCCAGTTTTGTGTGAGGATCTTATGTATTTGTTGCGAGTTCCTGTTGTATGTCATAATCACCCTGGTGTCTTGTAGTTCGGAGATGTTAGTGTCACACATATCTTGGTCATGTGTTTCAAGGGTCTGGGATCTGCTGACCTTACTTACTTTGTCCAGGGCCCGTTTTAACACCCATCTAGGATAGCCTCTGTTTTGAAATCTGATGATTTTCGGCAATGTACACATTAATTCATTTGAGACTCTATCATTAATTGTTTGCCGTTCCAATATGGCCGCCACAGACTAACTGTGAATTCACAGTATGCATAATTACGAGTCAGTTTTTCATGTTTGCAAGAGGCTATGGATAGGAACTTTTTCTGTTTACTCACTGTGTGATCAAGACAGCGAGTCTGTCGAAACGCGTAACCTGTATGCAATAAATTCTGCAACCGGCAATTCCTGAGCATGCATATTACTCTAATCTCTGTGTGGCATAATATATATATATATATATATATATATATATATATATATATATATATTCAAACAAAAAATTGCACCGCACTCCAGTAGTCTTGAATAACTGCTTTGCATAAAGCACAATCTCCACCATCACCGACGTTTCGACCAAGAAATGGTCTTTCTCACGGTTTACATGAGTCCATCCTCACTTTCTTATTTTATAGTCTGGCCATGTTAGCCCATGTTCTTATTCTGAGTTAATCTCATTCTTTAAAAAGTCATACATGTTTTCGGTTAGTCCCATTTGTTTTGATCATTGTTCAATAGTACAGGCTTATAATCCATGGTATCTGATATTACTCCCCATTTTTTTTTTTTTTTAAATGTTGTTGAAAAAATTTATATATAGATAGTCTTTCTATTATTGGTACCCATGTGAGTTAGTCTCATTTTTCAAAGTCCATTTATATTTATCGGTTGTCCGGTTCACTTTGATCATGTGATCCATTGTATTGGACATTGCTCCCAATCTTTGGATAGTCCTGTTCGGGTTGGTACCTTTTAGTCTGTTAGTTTACAAGCCTGGCATTTTGGTTTGATTCTTACATGCATGATTATGGGTAAGTACCCTACTATTCATATTAATCCTAATTTTTAAGTACTGTGTACTGTGTTTCCATTGTCGATGGGTACTCCTTACAAATGAATGTGTAGCTCCTCATCTCCAGTAAGGCCATATGGAGCCTTGGTCTTGAATCTAATGATCAAACGCGACTCTAGTCTTCTCAATTTCAGTGTCCGATTACCTCCCCTTTCATTGACTGGGACTGTTGCAATTCCAAAGTATCGAATGCCAGGCTTGTAAACTAACAGACTAAAAGGTACCAACCCGAACAGGACTATCCAAAGATTGGGAGCAATGTCCAATTCAATGGATCACATGATCAAAGTGAACCGGACAACCGATAAATATAAATGGACTTTGAAATATGAGACTAACTCACATGGGTACCAATAATAGAAAGACTATCTATATATGAATTTTTTCAATTTTGTTTTCAAAAAAATGGGGAGTAATATCAGATACCATGGATTATAAGCCTGTACTATTGAACAATGATCAAAACAAATGGGACTAACCGAAAACATGTATGACTTTTTAAAGAATGAGACTAACTCAGAATAAGAACATTATAATACGTCTCCATATAATGATAATGTAATTAAACATTAATGGAAAGGATCCAATGATCAGGAACAATGGGAGAGACATTTGTGATCTGCAGTGAAATACAAGTCCCATAATGCCTCATAATGGGCTAACATGGCCAGACTATAAAATAGGAAAGTGAGGATGGACTCATGTAAACCGTGAGAAAGACCATTTCTTGGTCGAAACGTCGGTGATGGTGGTGGTGGAGATTGTGCTTTATTAAAAGCAAAGCAGTTATTCAAGTCTACTGGAGTGCGGTGCAATTTTTTGTTTGAATATTTTTGCGAGGTACTGTCCGACCTCGAAGTCTGGCACCTGCTGTGCGAGAGAGCGCGCCGTTTATGGACTGTTTGTTGAGAAGTATATATATATATATATATATATATACACTAAACAGAGTGCAATTGGTAACGGCAAACAGGAAAAGCAACAGAGATTTTTCTGTGATGGCCAATCAGAGAGTAAGGATTCACAGCTTCTGATTTCTGACTCTGCAATGAATGATGGGACACAAACCACCTTTGTCGAAAGGCATAGCTTTATTGTTTTAAATTGATTCATGGATCCTCCTCAGGCTTGCAAATCTGTGGAGGATCTAAAAGTCTAGCTATCTCTATAGTGTAACACTTCAATTTCACCATACTACTTTTTTATTGCAAAATCCTAAAAAACAAATGAACATATTTACACCAAACCAAGCAAAGGCACAAAAAAAATTCTAGTTTAAAGCAACATTTGGGGTAATTCATTCATTAGTTTTCGGTGTGAATGAAAAAGGAAAACATTAACTTTCCCCTGTTCTTATTTTTCTCTGGAAGTGGGGAAGCAGATATTTTAGTTGATGTGTTGTTCCATCACTTAAGTTTTAGGTCCAACTTATGTAAATCATACCTTGTTAGCCCTCAAGTTCAAAAATGAAGCTCAAGGGACAAACCAGCCAGCACAAGAAGTTGGAAGAGACTTGGGGCCATACGTACAAAAAGTAGGAATTGCAATTTCCTAATTGCGATTCTTACCAAATCACAATTAGGAAATCATAATTCCTAATGTAAGAAAATGTGCATCTTGTAAGACGCGATTCCTAGTGGGTCGCAAATCGACCTATCTCATAAATATTAATGTGGTAGGTCACAGTATGCGACTGATTAGGAATGATAGCCATCATAGGAATGGTGACCTGCTGGGGTCAGCTGACAATCATATCTCTGATTTATTTATAATAAAGCAATCTTTTTTTAAAATAATGCAGCCCGTTTTCCCAAAGGAAAATGGAATGCGGTTAAAAATATAAAATGCAACTTTGAAGTTTCATTTTTAAGAGTAGGCAGTCCTCCACAATTGTCAGCGGGACCACTGCCTGCTCTTAAAAAATATTTTTGTCAACATTTTCAAAGAGTAAAGGGCACCTTGGGACCCCTTCCCATTTGCGAATAGTTACCACCTCCTTCAAGGTGTCTTCAATAAATGAATGGTTTGCAGCCGTAATTCGGTCGCAAAACATTCAAACATGCCACTGTGATTCGGTATTTGGAAGGGACGCCCTAAACACGCCCCTTCCAAGTACCAAATCGCTAAACCAAATTTCAATTCAGTAACAAGTTACTAAATGGCAGTTTGTTATTCTGCGAATCAGCCAGTTTGCGACATCAAAAAGTTTTATACAAATGGCTTTTGATGAACACTAAAAAGCACGACACAAAATAATAAATCAGCATGATTGCCTTTCTTCACACCACAAGGCATGGGATGCTGGATCTGACACATACTTTGGTGTGGCTAGAAAGTAGGCCTGGGTGAGATTTTAATTACGCCACAGTAATCTGAGTATTTTGGTAATTTTGGTTTACTCTTGTGATGCAAAATTTCCAAAAATTATGCTATTACGCCCGCTTGCATAATTTAGAATAATTTCGGGCAAAATGACTACCGCAAGAGCACAGGAACAGAGCACGAGCAGTTGCTGGCTGCTGCTGTTCGGTTGCATTTAGCACTATTTTCTTGGCGTAAAATGCATCATGTGATCCATTTTGGACTCAAGGGTGCCTTTTGAGCTAAAAAAAAAAAGAAATAGCACTAAATGCAGGGTTACATTCCTCTCGTAATTCTGCATAATCTCACGTAATTTTACTGTAATTTTGCATAATTACACTATAGTAAATTAAACAAGTTATGCTCAGCTCTACTAGAAAGCCCAAGAGACTGCTTTGGAGGAGAGCCAGGCAGCTCCCCATTCATTTCAGACCCTTCAGATGGAGTCCCCCACTGTGCTCTATCTTTCACCTCTTTCAGTCAGAACTCCCTATAAACACCTTGCCTCAGATGCCTCTAGCTCCTTTGTCCCCTGAACCAGTAACTCTCAGCAGTGGTGTAACACAAAATGATGCGGACCCCCTGCAGAAATATGATGAGGGGCCCTTGACTCTCCCATATCTTACAGATGTACATTGGCCTTGGGCTGAATGGGGGCCCTCTGAAGGTTTGGGAGGCCCTTGAAAGGTTGGGGACCCCTGTGATGCAGGGACGTTTGTTACGCTGCTGTACAACATGGCTAAAAAAACATTGTCAAAGACAATAAAGCTTGCATAGACGAAGCCTATTTGTTTTGCCAGTGCTTGTTATTTGTGACGGCTACTCCTGAAGCCATAGCCTGAAAGCGTTTTATGCCCCACCTCTCCTTACAAACCTTGCAAGTTAGCAAGGAACAGATTACAATACCAAGGAGTGAACTGATAAACAGTAAAATTTAGATAGAATGCAGCTGGCTCAGTCAGACCGGTGCATTTATATATGGTAGGCACAGAGATGGCAATGCAAAAGTGGATTATTTCCAGGAGGTGTAATTTCAAAGTTTTCCCATTCATTTACAAAAGGTAGCAAAGGAGAGCTAATACTAAACAACCAGAAGGCATACCTACTCTAAGACTGCAGAGCTGCTCATCTCATGCTGCTGTGGCCAGGGAGTAGGAGCTGAGAGAGGGGTGTACGACTAAGCCCCTTGACTACCAGACTAAGCCCCCCCCCCACATCTCAGGCTGTTGAGTATTCAGCTCCCTGCCCTGACCTCACCTGGCATGAGATGCCTGATGAGGAAAACACTCAGCTGAGATGACTCGTCACCCAAGCATTGGTGTCTCAAATTGTAAAGAGCGCACAAACAATTACAGAGAGGTTTTAATAAACTCACAAACACTGGTATGGTTGGGATGTGTCTGGCGGTGCCAGGAATCTGCAATATAAACTGCAGCAGTACGCTGGGTACGTGGAAATATGGAGATGGCATCTCCATCGAATTAAATAATGTGTCCAGAACCCCACATTATGCTTAATGGCTGAGCCAGGAATCAAACTGACCAACAAATTAAACACGGAAGAGTCCGAGGTAACAGACAGATCATGATTCCGTCCTGTTCCTGCCATCGCGCATAGTACCCTGGCCGCACTGCAACCCTCACCCTACACAAGCACATAAGCATTACAAAGGAAGAAATACACAATAAAAAAAAGACTTCCTCTCCTGCAGATATAGTTATTTCTCTCTGCCCTTGGAAGCAACAATGACGAGGGAGCAAAGACGACGGGGGTCATGGCTGCTAGATATCAGCACTCTGCGGGGTCACGTCAAATGTGAACAGAACATGCAGTCCTGCCCTGCTATCAATCAAGATTCTATTTGCGTTACATGTACCAATGTAAAGATTCTATTTTTGGAACACACAATACTGAACTGAAGAGACTGGCAGACTTTTAAATGAGACTGTATACTGAGAACGCTGCCACATTAATATGCACTCAGAGTATAACATTAATAATATATAAAAAAAACAACAGCTGCAGCATCCTGTGAATCTGGGCAAGCCACATATCTCCCGGTGCCTAAAAAAAGAAATCTGTCATCTGCATGTTACATGATGTGCTATTTAAGGGTTATGTTACAGCCTCATAAATGGAGCTTAGGAGGGGCACCTTGAAGTCAGCGAAAGCAAAGTAAAGACACAGCTTGACATTTGACCTCTGTCTTTGAATGCACAGCAAATGTGACGAGACAAGAACAAGATTCACAGGCCTGTTTACAGAAAAGGTGCTTTTGGGAGGATACTGGTAAATAAGGTTTTGGCATGGGAGGGAGGAAGTGATCCTGGAGAACCGAAGCCAGCAAATGGGAAGTAAAAAAATGTTAGTTACAAACCACAAAGCCAATGGCAAGCAACAGGCAGAATGCATTCCAAGGTCAACTTTCTGAAACTCCCCAAGATGTCTGTCGCATATCAGATAGCTGCGCTGTATGGTAGGCTGCGACCTAAAAACTCCTTCTGCACATAAGCAGGGTCCTGGAGCCCTGTCTAACTAGGTTAGGCCTTCAATCACCTTCATTTTGCACTTTATATGTTACATGCATTTGGCTAATGCGTTATTACTGCTTTCATGGCCTCACAGTGCTTTCGGAAGTTAGGCCTTCTTTTAGATCCTGTGGTACTCTGACACTGCATTTGGCTTCTTTTCTTAATTTTTCTACAGACCTATGAAATCCCACATAACATTTACATTTTTTAAATGACCAATCACAACGTGTCTCTACTCACAATCAACCAGAAGACATTTTCAACAAAGAATTGCGATTGTAAGCACCTTAGAGATGCTCACAGTTTCAAAGCCTGCTGAATAACTTCAGAATTTTAAAGAAATAGACTGGTTTACAATGTGCGACAGTTATTTTTCACTTTTAATAAAGTTGGACTGCTTATTAAAAAATGTCAATTAAGCCTCAGTGCATTTTGGGGTCTCCCTTTGTCAGGGTGAAATGCGCAGAATTGATGCCAGGGGCGGGTTAGAGATGTTTTATCCACAGGCGGACGCTTCAGGTGAAATCCTCATGCCCCAGGACAGGATGAGCAGAGTTCTCAGGCTAGGGGCCCCCCACACATGCACAGTGCCGGCTAGTGCGGGGTGCGTTCCTGCGTGCAAGAGAGTATCAAACTAACTGGTCCGAGACCCAGTCAGTGTAGTGTGCTGAGGGGGTCCCCTGAAGCTCACCCCCCCTCACTGCGGGTGCTAATGTTATGTTCCTGGCTCCCAGTGTCCCATCATTCTTCCTGATCTTAATGCACCTCCTATTTCCTAGTCCCAATACCCCTGCAGCTCTTGACTCAATCCCAGCACTGACAGACCCGAACCTCAACGCAGCCAACATGCAGAATATGTAACACTCTGCCAGAAATGGACCTCTGTGATTCAAGAAAAGACACAAACATGAAGGTGGTCAAAGAAAAACTAGCTGTCATAGGAACAGAAAGAGGGCTGCAGTGGTGCAGCTATGCTGAAGGAAGGAAGTAGTGTCCATCACTGAATAGGCAGATCCAGGTACTCTGCCACAACCAATATTTTCACCAAATTTCTTTAAAAAATAACATAACCTTTCTTTCTTTAAAAAAAAAAATCACCCATTACAAATCTTTTGCTATTTATCTAAAGTTACTTTATTTCGTGTGTCTGTAGCAAATATATGTGTGGAACTAGCAATTAAATTAAGAAATATTATTCTATCATGTTTTTATGAAAAAAAATTCCTCTGTTCCAAGCTGTCTTTTATATACGATATACTAGCATCCGCCATCCTCATGGTGACTCTTACATGCTTCAAGTATACTAACAAATTATTTACATGCTCTGATTGGTGTTCTCTCCTCTCCGCTGGCTGGCATCTTGGCTTGGGTGTGAAATTATTTTTATTTTTAATGAGCATTCCAAGCTCTAAATAGTGTTAAACCTGAACAATCAAGATTCTTTGCTTCCATATTAGCTAATACTGCTTGAACTTATAATTTGGACAAACCTCAGTATATATATTTTTAATAATGTCCAAGAGCAGCTTGTATTTTTCATAAATGGCACATACAGAATTGTCATTCAAACTGAGCTTTGCTTCTTCATATTTTATTGCTGGAGCGTCCTGGGCCTTACAACGTATCCTCCTTGCCAAGTCATCGAAGATTGTACTCAATAGGTTAGATGAAACTTTATAGCTAACGTGTAGCTTTGAAAAGGGAGAAAACATCAACAATACAATTTAACTTGTGAAGCCCATGCGACTCCACGCTGAAGACCAGGAATCGATTAATATGGTTAAAAGGTTTTATTTGGATTCTCGATCAATCCAGTAAATATGCAAGCCAATTGGAAATTCAATAAGTACATTAGTGCAATAGGTAAAGTAAATTATTGGTTAAGAGGCAGCAGAATGAGATACAGAATTGTGACAGCCACAATAATACAATAACAAATAGAAGTGAATAGGTGTTCCATAAAAAAAGAACTGCCCTCCTCTACTTTCATAAGGGTCAACTAGAGAATCATCTATTAAGAGTCTTTACATTGGGAGCAAATAGAAGAGGTAGGTGTCAGTATGATCAGACTTCAGTAAAAGTCCAAAAGAAAAGAAAATAAGCATTTAGCATAAAGCTTCACCAGAATAGGGCAGGCAAAAAGGTCTATACCTCTCAAAGTCTAAAGGGAATCTCTCCTTACCCAAACTATGGGAACATCAATATTAAAGTAACAGGAGATTCAAACACGTTATCTCTGTTCACACCACCAGGAATCAATCAGAACACTATTTGAGTGCATCTGCAGCTTAGGTCTGAATTCCCAACGCATCAGACTAAGGCTGCCGTTCTCATCCTTGAACATCTTGCCATTCTGGTACACGATGAACAGAAAGCTTCTTTCGACCATTGTTCCTCCACGTTTACAGTAAAGTCTCTCCCAGGCCTCTCTATCAGCCATCTAATACAGACAATAAACCTTCCTCTAGCTAACGTAAATCATGATAATGAACCTGCAAGGAAAAAGGGAAAACGTGCTGGCAAAGCAAATAGCATTTCAACTGAGGCCTGTAGTCAGGCTAACTTAAATGAGCATTTAATGTGCACTTCGAATAAATTGCAATACATGTGACTTTTTAAAGGTACCACAAAACATGAGCAGAAGAACAAATGTTTACATATGCAAATAAAACTTGAACTGTAAGTGTAAATGTAAAACGTGAATAAAGAATACATGATTCATGTTTAAACTGAACATCAGTGCACACACGTATATAAATCTCTAGTTTCTACAGTGAATACATTTAAATAATGCATTTACATGTTTCACACATGTTAAAAAAGTTAAGGCACACAGTGAATATGATGTCAGGTGCACCTATATAATTCCATCTCTGTGACTTGTAAGGGTGGAGACTAAATTCCACTGCTCCAATATCACCTCTATTGCTGATGTTAGCCATCACAATCAACATATAAATCTTATAAGATGATCAATCAAACCCTTTGAGACTTTCATAATATTTCATCTGGTATCTTCCAAGAATTTCATGTCATCATAGTATCTACTCTGGCTCTCCTTTAGCGCCACATCTTTTCTCTTCCTCCTTATTGCCCTCCTCTCCTGCTGCGCGTCTCCTTTTGCTTTCATGTACTTGTACCCCATAAAGATTATAAACAAAGATATTGCACCAAGGGCAAATATCTCAAGGGGTCTAAAAATGGAACTAAATAATTCACTTCCTGGGTTCCCAAACTAATTGTCTACTGCAGCAAATCCATTGCCAATTACTTCCCAAGCATCTGTAGCTTCCAACTCCTTTAGATCTCTCTTTAAGACAATGATGTTCTTAATATACTTCTTCAGTTCTTCACTCTTGTCAGGTATATAGGAGCAACATTGCTGAGCCTTCAACATCTTGCAGACGCCACCCTACTTCACGAGAAGGATGTCTAATGCACGAAGATTCTGCAATACCATAGACCATCCAGCTATCATTTCAGTATCCACAGCTAATAATGAACTTGCAGTACTGTTGGATAACTTATCAACTATAGTGGACAACTTTCTAATTTTGAAATCATTCAGGACTCCACCTATATAAGGAATCAATGCACCAAATATGTCTCCAACTATTTCAGTGCCACTACTGCTTCATTTACTTCTAGTTTGTGAACACCACAAAGGATCATCCAAATGTTCTACATGATAAAGCTTCCGGAAAACCACTCCTAAATAACATGAACCATACCAGCCGCAGGGTAATCTAAAATAAGCATGTTCTCCATAAACATAATAAACTCAAGAATAACAGGATCCTGACCTCCCATGAATAATGGCCAATTTCCCACATATTCGAAAATGTGATCACAGTCACAATCCCCATAAATTTAGTGTGAACCACATATATACATAATTTCCCTTTATTTTCCAATCTAGAGTCAGTACAGCCATAGTTCCTGATTCTTGATGCTCTACTTCTTCTTTAGTCCACTTGTTTCCATACTATTTGTCCTTTCCTGATTGCTATTGCTCTTCTCCTATCTTCAATTCGATCTAAGAATTTCTTTTCAACATCTGTCAATAAACAAGCCAGGATGTTACTGTGAGCATAAGCAATATCTAATGTCAATTCAATTCAATCAATCTTTATTCAGCATAATCAAAATAGGTCATAAAAGAACAAAGAGTAAATATAGCAGCAGATAATGATAATAAAAACATTGTAAAACAAATGTGCAAAATACAATGTTAAAAATGAAACGGTTAAAAGTCCCAGCTCCATCCTCATACTACGGATTAGACTAAAATACTTTTCCTAACACAAATTGCACCCAAAATATAAGAGTCATAAAAAGGGATTCACCAGTGCATACAGAAGTCGTAGAGCAGCATTATAATCCCTAACATTATGTGCAACAAAAATATTTCCCTAGACCATCATAAAAGCTGCAAAATAAGATAAAGTGCTGGGTGCCCTGCTTCAAGATACCGTCGCATGGGACCATATCCATAGGCCCCTGCTTCATAGTGGGGACAGCGACAAGAAAATGTACTATACCCAACCTCAACCTAGCTAGAACGAAGCGGTGTTGGGCATTAGTCACCAAGGACAGATATGGTTGGTAACCCTCCTGTAAAACATTCGACATATAGGAGACAGCAGTAGGTTTGTTAGACTCAGCAAGGGTTCTTTTTTTAGACCTAACACATAAGAAAGAGGCCTTAACCTCGCTCTTACGAAAAACAAGCATTCTAGGCAGTTCTTTGGGCACAGGGAGAACAAATAGTGATTTTAAAGTTCCATTAATGTAAAAGAGGCAGGGAATATTAAAGTCATGATCTAGTACTAAACAGTCCAGAATGATGGATTTCGTAAAGGCCGATTCAACTTTTGCCCAAATAAAATGCCAGAGTAGAATAGGCTCGAACTTAAGTAGGTCCTCCAAGTGAGTTAGCCCAACCTCCTTGTGAACAATAAAGGATGGTACGGAGGCTGGGGTACACAACAAGTGCCTGAGGAATGCATTCTCTTTAACCTGGAGAGGGCCACATGGCGGATAGCCCAGAGGCCAGCACCATATATGGCAGCTGATAATGCTCTCTCCTTGTAAATGCTGATCATTTCCTTGACAGAGCGGCTACAGAGTTTGTGGGAGAACCTGAAGACTCCCTCAGATTTTCGTTCAAGCATTTTGTATGTGTTCGGACCATGAACCATAATTTGGAAAATGGATACCAAATAGCAAATTGAGTTAACCCTCACAATTAGAGTTCCATTAATATAGAAGGTCCTGCACTTCTGCATGTTTTTCCCACATGACATCGTAAATGTTTTAGTGTTGTTAATCTTCAGTTTTCCGGCCTCCATAAAGTCAGCTAATGCATCTATCAGTCTCTGATGTGAGTCCTCGACATCAGCACAGCATAGTCGGCGTACAGTAACACAGGGACTGAACAGCCAGCAACAATGGGCGCATCGACCTGCAGAGCCTGGAGGGCATCATCGACTCCATTAATAAAAAGAGAAAATAAAAATGGGGACAAGACACAATCCTGTCTAATTCCCCTCCTGATTTTAAACGATGGTGAACATTTCCCATTGGGGCCATAACAGACCTTGGCAGACAAATTCTCGTACAACCAGGTAAAGAAAAGGACAATGTTCTCTATCTAATGTCATTGTGGTTTTGAAAAAACAATCAACTGCATCCATCTCTTTGGCATTGGGGGTGATGATTTTAATGCTTAAACATGGCAACTTCTGAAAGAACTAAATCGAAATTTGAAAAATTATGCTGAAAATTACCCTTTTTTATACAAAAGACTAAATAAAAGGCTACAAGTAACACCATAAGTAAGAGGAATATAATGGTACGTGATGCCCTCTACAGCTGATGCAGGTAACTGCGTACAAACGTAGCAGTTCCTTGCATCTATAAGCAATTTATAATAAGCATTTGAAGGAAAGTCTCCTCTTGATGAATCTACACGCAGTGCTTTAGGATCAAGTGAATGTAAACTACTGTCAGCAGAAAGTGGGGGTGGTTCTAGATCTAATGTCAACTGAATTGAAGAATGTGGGAGAATATAATCCCATAAGTAAAACAATTAATACTCAAGCACAGCTATTAATACATACACTAATATGAACCTCTATTATGGTTATCAGTTTCTATGACTTCTCTAGAATCAGACGGTTAAGCAAAGTTTGCGGCCACTGGATTTTTTCTGTGAGCTTCTACTTATACAGATCCAAGTCCGTAAATCATGTGATGAAATGATTTTACAAAGTCTTTGTGAGTCTTCCTTAGCCCTACTCCATGTTTTTCTAAATGACACCCTTATGCTCCTTTGGCAGCCTCGGGCCTAGGTAATCTTCTTAATTCTTTTAACAAAGTCTATTTGATTGACCCTCAGTAAAAGCAAAGATCAATGTTCATTTTAGAGATCATGCCAATGATTATTCGCGTCAGTCCATTCTGTGGCAAGGCATACACAAAACGCAGTTCAGCTTCAAGTGTTAGTTCAGGGAGGTTCAACTGGAATTGAACTGTTATCCTCCAAATCTCTAAGTTCACTCTCTCTCTCTGTCATTTGTGGCAAAGTATTTCTATTCAGGGGATGAGTACATCCGACAGGGTACTCTAGCTCCCTTTGACATTCTGAGCACAGACTTTGGTCTGCACTGTCACTCAGACGAGAATGCTGGGATAGTGTGGGGCACACGTCCTGCAGGCAAACTCTGTCTGTCTCTCTCTCCTGCATTTTTGGCCAACTGTCTCCAGCTCCCACCTAGCTTACTACAGCACTAGGCCCTTCATCAGGGTCTGATTCTGGCTCAGTCAGTGCCACAGGCAAAGACTCTCCTGTCTCACCGTCAAAAGTCAACTCATCAAGACCCCCTCTCAGGCCGAGCATGTGCTGTTTCAGGTTCTTGCCGATTTACTGTCACTCGCTCAACCTCCTCCCGCTGCCTCTCAGTTGCAGCTTTCACTTATGGGAGAGGTACTGTCACATCATCAAGGGGAGACTCAACTCTGCAAGTATGGGCAGCTTGGATCCAGTTGGGAAACCCTCCACACTTAACAGCAGTGTTTGTTACTATTATTACCCAGTAAGGTCCATGCCATTGAGGTTCCAAACACGTTTTACGAACATGTTTCTTCACCAGGACCCAGTCGCTGGGACTGAGGTCGTGGCACTGCTCCTGATGCGGTGGGGCGGTAGTAGCTTCGACCTGGTGAGACACGGAATGCACCACATCAGCCAGTCCTTTGCAGTAATCAAGAATCATGTCATCTGTAATGTTCACAAGTGCATTTGCAGGCACAGCTGGCAGTCTCAATGCTCTGCCCGTGATTATTTCATGGGGGGGCAGGCCTGTCCTCTGATCAGGAATGCTGCAAAGGCTCATTAATACAAGGGGCAAAGCATCAGGACACTTCAAAGACGATGAAGCACACACGTTGGACAATTTGGATTTCAAAGTAAAGTTGACCTGCTCCACTATACCGGAAGCCTCAGGTCAGTAACTGCATTGTACACTTTGCTCCACTTATAATGCTGCACACAACATTTTCAGGCTCTCATTATTGAATTGAGTCCCTCGGTCTGACTCCAGCAAAGTCGGGAAACTGAACCTGGGGATCAGTTCCCTCAAAAACAATTTAGCTACTGTGAAACTGTCAGTCAGTCAGTAACTTTATTTCGGCCATTATGGCCACAAATGTGCCACATGCATACAGTACAATACAGACATGATAAAATATTCAGGTTTCAAATAGCAATTTGTAGCGACATATATATTTTTCCTTTAAAAGCTCAGACTTCCTACTACTCTGCGGGATGGGCAAAATCCACAGAAGTGCAAATGCATACAGTATGAAAAATTAATAACCATCGTGAAAGGATGATGCCTAGGATTGATAAAAGATGCCTAGGATTGATAAAAGTAGCCTATTCCCCAGCTATCGAGTCAGGGCCTCAAAAAGTGCCAGTGCCTAAATTGCAAAAAGATCGGAATTAGGTTACAAATTCCCAATGACTAGTTCAACTCAGACCAACTTATACAAGTAAGAGAGCAAGGTTAAAAAAGCAATAAAATACAGCTAAAATGATATCTGAGAACTATATCAGCAAAAGTCTATACCGTAGGATTTAAAGGCATGACCCGTCATGCAGGTACAGTTCTGAAATGAGCTCAAGCCAAACGAATAAATAAATACATGTTTAAAAGACAATTAAAAGAATTAAAATTCAAAAAAGTTACATCTGTTACATAGCCAGTGCGTACCTCCTACTAATCCACATTTTGCCCAGAAATTTAGCAACAGCACAGATAATTAGCATGCTAGTATCAGATTTTAAAATACGTAGCGCATCACTGTTACAGCGGGTGCCAAGCTGTCTACAAACAGGAGCTATCCACCTGGATCTCAAATGGTGGTACCTAGGACATGCAAAAAGAATGTGACTGATGGACTCGGCTGCAAAAGAGCAGCCAGGACAGAGCTGGGAGGTGGAAGAGGGCTGGCACCAGGAGGCAGTAAAAATGTTCACAGGAAGGGAACCAAATCTGAATTGCATGTAGAGTTTCCTATCCTGGGGATTTGTAATAACCTCCAAATATTGCTCAAAGACACCCTCCAATTTAAACTCCATAAAATCAAGTGTCAAGCGACCCCCGGGTGGACGAGAAATAAGGGACTGCGCCACCCAGTCCCAGTAATATATCTCTTAACCTGAGCTTTGCTTGGAAGAGAATCTGGAGTATTGGTGTCCCATATACCTTCCATTCCTAAAGTGGACATCAGAGATTTCACCTTGGTCAGCCAGCCAATTTTCTTATGGCGGTCCAACGCATAAACCTCATCCAAAGCAGCAGCGTAAGGGTGTAACTCAGGGGTGGTTTTTAGACGTAGCCAGAAAAGCAGAGGGCGTAACTGTGGTTTTTGCACAATCGAGAATCTACCCATGTCTAGTCTCATCGGTTGCAGGGGGGTACTCTGTGGGAGAGAACAAAGTGCTCTCAGAAATTTGTTTTCAGTCATAAGAAGTGCATCCAATTTTTGAAACCCCCAGAGTTCCGCCCCATAGAGAGCCGCTCCCACTGCTTTGTGATCGTAAATACAAAGGAAGGCAGCTATTGGATTACTCCATGAGATTTTATGCTCTTTGATCAGAGCCCCTGAGATATGCCTTAGCTGGAGGTTCTGCCTCTTAACATGATGTCTCCAGGAAAGGTCGTCAGAGAGAGTGACACCCGGATAACTGAAGGTGCTCACTCTCTCAAGTGGTTTCCCCTCTAGGAACAACTTCCCCTTGAACGATCTGTGAGGATTAAACATTAGGAGTTTAGTCTTTGTGGTGTTTATCTCAAGGCCTCTTAGTGCACAAAAAGACTCAAAACGTTTTAGACGGGATTGCAGGCCACTCGGGGTCTTAAAAACTATCAGAGTGTCGTCTGCAAAGAGTAAGGTTGTCACCTTAACCCCCCGCCCAGGGTCGGCATGTCAGCTGGGCTCTCAGCAAGATACTGGACAACTCCATTGATGAAGAGTGAAAAGATAGTGGGGGCTATTACGCACCCTTGTCGGACCCCTCTGTCTACCCTGATCGGGTCAGACAATTCACCTTGGTTACCCCAGCGAACCCTTGCATAGTTGTTCTCATGCCGGCGAACAGTCAATGCTAAAATTTCAGACGGGATGCCCATTTCCTTCAAGACACACCAAAGTTTGTGTCTGGGAATGAGGTCGAAGGCCTACCATAGATCAATAAAAGCTACGTATAAGCTGCCGTGAGAGATTGTCACAGTCTTCCAAACTAATAATAGGAAGCGGAAAACCTGATCCACAGTGCTCACTTTCTGTCTAAACCCGGCTTGAAATGGGGACAGTATGTTATTGTGACCTATCCAAATTTGGATTTTCATAAGAAGTGCTCGGGCAAAGACCTTTTGGGCACTGTCGATCAGGCTAATAGGTCTCTAATTCGAGGGCAATGAGCAATCACCCTTCTTGAACACTGGGATTACCTCAGCCCCTCTCCATGAGGACGGAATTGGGGAACCAGCGGCTATTCCGTTGGCCAGGGCCAGAATATACAATGACCAGTTGTCAACGTTACTAAGAAATACATCGCCAGGAATGGCATCCGGCCCAGGTGCTTTAGATCTAATAATTGCGTTGATACTGGATCTTATTTCAGCTAGGGAGAAGAACCCATCAAACTGAGGACAGTCATAAACTACTGTTGGGTCTTCGTTGGCTTCGTCGGGCTCTCCTGTGTAAAGTAAAGAGAAAAGGCGATGCCATGCCTCGACAGCTATATTATTGTCAGGTGTCTGGGACCTATTTCCATCTCCCCTAGTTACTAGAAGCCAGAAACGTTGAGTATCATTTTTGGCGCAAGCATCACTAATCAATGAGCAACGCTCTACTTCCCAATCCTTCTTGGCTTTGCGAATCGCTTTCTTATAGATTCGCCTAGTTCCCCTCACTAGAATCACATTGTTTGATCAAATAGCAGTGGCCAGTTTGGTTCACTCTTGTGCGAACCAAGCAAACTGTGGTTTTGTGCTTTTTGTCCCACCCTGTGAGCGTCGTTGGATTTTAAAATAAGAAGCCAACAAGTTAAAAAAGTTAGTGTGACAGTGAGCAATCTTGGTGAAATCACCCAGGGGTTCTAGCAGACTAAGCATCTGTCTAATACTGGCCTCCAAGTTGGTGTTATTTAAGTCCAACTTCTCCGGTCCATTGCAACACGTGCCCATTTAAGACACCTATTATCGTTGGTGGAATAAACCACCATGGTGGCGAGAGTAGTATCTGAGGAATTTAAGCGTCTGGCCCAAGGAGAGATTAGAGTAAACTCGAGGGGATTGTGATCGCTGTCCGTAGTAGAGCCTACAACCATGTCAATAACTTTGGGCCATAATCTCAGGTCCAGCAAACAATAATCAATTCGGCTCAAATTGGTGGTCCGATTGAAAGTATTTGCTCCTGACTTGTCAGAGTTGGTTCGCCCGTTTGTGGCCCTCAAGCCAAATTCGACGGTTATTGCGTTAAGCTGCAGTGCCGTTTGGGACCATTTTTTAATGAGAGTGAGGGCCAGAGGGGGAATAAGCCATAACTCCTACTCCTCCCCACTTCCACATACATCCTCCTGCCCAAGTGGTTCGAAGGTGACATTGAAGTCACCTGCGACTATTAATGGTAATTGGGTATCTCTAGCGTCTAGAAGTTTCTCCAACTCCTGGAGAGTGGATGATTTGGTTCCAGCTTTCGTCCCTCTGGCGTACACAACCCATCCTCTGCCCTTATCTGGACCGCTAGTATATCTGGGCTGTTGGTCTTGAATTCATTGACAGAACAGTGAAGGTCGATTTTAATTAAGATCAATAAACCCCCAGCTGGACGGCCAAACTTGTTTGTGATCGCAGAGCGATGAAATGAGATGTACCCAGGGATAAAGATAGGGGAAGGGGACCACTTTTTTTGTAGAATACAAATATCATGCTTTTCTACATATTGGGTCCAATGGGCAAGTGCGACTTTTGATCTCACCCCGGCAACGTTCCATGACAGTAGGGTGAGTTTTAACGCATGGTCTCTACTACTTATAGCGAGAGGATTAACACCTTCTCCCAAATCCCCACCCAGAGATCCAGTCCGGTGTCCCGAGGGACTGCCCCCCCCCACTGCGGCCACTAGGTGCGGTCAAGCGCCATTCGCTGCCCACAGTGCGAGGGGTCAAGGCTGGGGATAAGGTTGAAGCATCAGGGTAGGTGATCTCAGGAGGATGAGAAATTAGGATGGAAGGTTGTAATATGGAGCCTGGTGATAGATTTTGGTGTGCAAGTCAATCATTTATATCAAGAAGCGAACCAGAGCTCTGCTGCTGTACCAGGCTGTGGGTAGTTGGCAATAATGGGCACATTAATGCGTGATATTTCATCTGTACCCCCGTAAAAGTTGAAGGATTGAACCTAGCTTCCAGTGCGATTAAGTCATGGGCGAGGTTCGCATTACCAAAGAGCAGCTCTATACAGTCTGTCTGGGAATTAACTCCATTTATCCTTTTGGCCCCATAAATGTCCTCTCTGATTATGGAGCGACACCCCCTCACATGGCGGATCCAGTGTATACATTTATTGATAAGGGAGTCTTCATTTTTGTGACTCATAGATGACAACAGTCTGGGAACGTTGGTCAGGAAATTGCTCTTGGGGGGCCCTTGCGGAGTGACTCGCCTACCATGTAGAACTCAACGGAAGAGATCATCGATGAGGGGAGGAATTAGAGGGCCGCTAGTTAGTAACAGGCCTGGTGTATAACTACGGACAGCATTAGCATAGGACGTAGTGTTCCTAGGCATAGGGTCAAAGGGATTCTTATGTATGGAGTTTACAGCCAACCCTGGAGTTGGAACAGATGGGCTATCGTGAGTAGTGGTGCGGGTCAATGATTTTACAGGGGGCTGTTTAAATGATTGAACTTCAGTAGCACCTTTGTTTGTTAACAACTTGATTTGCTCCGTTAGCTCTTGAACTGCCTTTTTCAGAAGGTCAACCTCGGACCTCAGATCAGCTATAATCTTCAGGGTGTCCTGACCCCTCAGGACCTGGTCCGTAGTGGCAACCTCACATAAGGGCCGTGCTGGAGTGCCTGGAGGCCCTTGGTCGACTCTCAATTCCTGCCTCCCCTCGTCTAGGCTACGAGACTCACCTACCCCCCCCCCCACTACTTCCGGGGGCTCATGCATAGGCTGGAGTGGAATGAAATTATAGAAAAGAGTAAGATCAGTAGCTAGACTTGTGGCGGCTGAAGCGTTGTCTAAAACCTTAACAGGAAGTTCGGAATTTATCACCTCCTCTACCTCTTCAGCAACAGTGTTTGAGATGAGAGACACTAATGTATGGTTGGGAGAATAGTTTCTTGCACTGCGTGTATTTGGCTTTCTAAACATCGATGTAATGCGTTCAGGCTGACAAGACTTTGCGCTGCTAGAGTGTTTAAGTGAGCAAGAGGAACAAGGAGTCGAGGGTGAGTCGGCTGTCGGGGTTAGAATATCTTCGCACTCAACAAGAAGATCGTCTAAGCGATCAGGAACACAGTTACCACCTGCCGACTTGCGTACTTTATTGGTTTTGTTAGGTTTCGATTGCACCCCTCCGTCCCCATTTTCGAAGTCCCTGGATTTCCTTTTTCCCATGGTGATTCGTGGGACTTTATTTATTAAAAATAAAGAGTGTTGCCAAACTACTCCTTCCCCCCCGAATCCTTCTTGCTGGAAAAGCTATTATACCCAGCATACAGCCTAGAGAACACAACTGCAATAACCAGCAGAAGCTATTGCGACTGACAGTCGTTTGTGTGTTGTTACACCCGCTAAATGAAAGGTTAACCCTATATAGTTTCTGTGATAAACTAGAGGCGTGGGTCAGTAAACAGGCACCAAACAGCCCAAAGAAGCCAAAGGGACAAAGGCCAGGACCAAATGCCCGACTAAATATAGCCAGGAAAAGCCAAAGTCAAAATCAAAGTCAAAATCTGGATAGTTTGTAACTCACGATTTGGATGCCTACGGATCAAGGGGGGTGGCCCGGGCCTGCCTCTTCCTGGCAATGACGGGCAAGCACGGGCCCGCCCTTGGCCCGTGCTTTGCCCGGGCACGTCCCGCGACGTGGGAGTCCCAAGGCGCTTTTCAACGTGAAGCTGGTGTCCTGGCCCCTCCTCCTGGGGCAGAGAATCCTGGGACAGGTGGTCCCTTAGGGCAGCAACAAGGCAACAGGGACAGGCAAGCGTCCCGCGACTCGAGAGTCCCGAGGTGCTTTTTAGCGTGAAGCTGGTGCCCTAGCCCCTCCTCCTGGGGCAGAGAATCCTGGGACAGGTGGTCCCTTAGGGCAGCAACTAGGCAGCAGTGACAGGCAAGCGTCCCACGACGCGGGAGTCCCAAGGCGCTTTTCAGCGCGAAGCTGGTGTCCTGGCCCCTCCTCCTGGGGCTGAGAATCCTGGGACAGGTGGTCCCTTAGGGCAGCAACTAGGCAGCAGTGACAGGCAAGCGCCCCGCGACGCGGGAGTCCCGAGGCGCTTTTCAGCGCAAAGCTGGTGTC
This sequence comes from Calotriton arnoldi, assembly GCA_963921515.1. NCBI lineage: Eukaryota > Metazoa > Chordata > Amphibia > Caudata > Salamandridae > Calotriton > Calotriton arnoldi. Next base: position 49,995 of record CAWUFW010000166.1, read on the forward strand.
CTGGACCCTCCTCCTGGGGCACAGAATCCTGGGACAGGTGGCCCTTTAGGGCAGCAACAAGGCAGCAGTGACAGGCAAGCGTGAGACTGTCATTTCTTCTCGTCGGGTAGGCTTTAACCCAACACGAGAAGATGCACACAATCACCAGAACATATCTCAACCCACTGCACACAGGCATCTTGATAAAGTCCATTCTGTTGAATGGACCATCTGATCTTCCTATGTGGCTCAGTGTCACAGTGGTTTTTTCCCCTACGTTCATCTGTTGGCACACAACAGATCTGTAGCATAATCCTTCAGCAATCAACCTAAATCAGGGATTGAACCAATTCTGTCGAAATAATCTGACCATTGCATCCCTTCCAACATGTGCGAGCCCATGAACATTTCTAGACGGTGGCTGTTCTGCCTCTGCCACTTTCTCCTATAACCTCTTCACTTCCTCCCAAGTATCAGCTGTAGTTAACAAAAGGTTGTAATTGGTCTCATCTTCATATTTATTTACATATTCACCATTGAATGTGCAAGTCTCATGGGCACAATGTCTCACAACCCCATCAGCTTATCGATTGCCAACTGTCACATAGTCGTCTCTGCTGCGGTGGGCGGAACATTTCACAACTGCAATTTTGGTAGGCAGTTGCAGTTCCTCCAACAATCTCATAACATGTGCACCATTACAGATTTGGGATCCTGACATGGTCATGAATCCCCTCTGTGACCATAGCTGATCGAAGTCATGAACACCACCAAAGCTATACTATCAGTGAAAATCAACACTTTCAGCTGTTCAGAACCGCATGCCCTAGTAAGAGCGACCAATTCTGCAACTTGTGCGGATGTTACTCCTTGAAGCCAGGAAGCTTAGACTACTCCTGTGACTGTACAGACTGCATAGGCAGCTCTTAGGGTTCCTCCATCATCTCTCATGCAAGACCCGTCATTAAACCATATGAGATCAGACTCAGTCAGTGGCTCATCTTGTATATCTGGTCATGGCTTGGTGCATAATTCAGTGACATTGAGACAGTCATGCTCTACTTCTCTATCATCACCCTCAATTTCAGGTAGGGGCAAAAGGGTTGCAGGATTCAGTGCGGCACAACGTTAAAGGGAAACATTCTCTGCAGCAATGACCCATAACAATACTTTTGCACCACTCGATGCTGACACCTACAGCTGCGGCTACGGGGTCAAGGGTGGCAGAGAAATAAGCCACCGGTCTTCGCGTGTTTCTATGCATTTGTGTAAGCACTGAGAGAGCGCAGCCCTCTCTCTCACTGCAGAAAAGAGCAAAAGCTTTGTTATAATCAGGCATTTCCAGGGCTGGGGCACAACAGACTCTTTAAACTCTAGGAAGGCAACCAGACAGTCATTATCCCATGGTACCGGATCCAACACATCCTTGTGCGTCACCCTCTGTCAAGGCCAGGCTGCTAGGGAAAAGTTGGGTATCCACTGAAGACAGTAGCCCAAAAACATCCTGACTTCTCTCTGAGTGGTTGGCGGATTCATTTTCAGAATCGCTGAGATTCTTTCTTGCGACACCTTCCTTGCTCCCTTCTCAATGTGATGTCTGAGATACAGAACTTCTTTTTGACAATACTGTAACTTAGGGCCTGATTAAGATTTCGTCGGATGGGTTACTACGTTACAACGGTGCCGGATATCCCGTCTGTCAAAATAGAACTCCCATAATATCCTGTGGGATTTATATTCCGGCTGACGGGATATCCGTCACCGTTGTGACGGAGTAACCCGTAAACTGATATCTAAATCAGGCCCTCACTCGGGGACACTTTATGTCCATTCTCAGCCAAGTGGTTCAGCAGGGCAATGGTTTCTCGTTTACAAGCTTCCTGCGTATCTGACGCGACAAGGAGGTCATCGATATACTGCACTAGGACTGAATTACAGGGCATTATTAAAGACTTTAGGTTCTTTTTAAGGATCTGATTAAAAATTGATGGGCTTTCTGTATACCACTGCGGGACTCAGAACCATGACAAAACACGGTTCTGGAACCGGAAGGCGAAAAGGTACTTACTGTCCACATGCAAGGAAATAGAGAAAAAAGCTTGACACAAATCAATCACAGTGAACCCCTCAGCTTCACATGGAATTTGAAATAAAATCACAGCAGGATTCTGTACAACAGGGAACAACAATGGTAATAATCTTTCTTATATCTTGAACTATGCCGTACTTACCTCTAGGCTTCTACAAGCCCATGATGGGTCAGTTACATGAACTCCCCATAATCTCTTTCAAAATGCCTTGCTGTATCATTGACTCAATCACTGGTACAATTCCAGCAATCGTTTCAGGAGTCAAATTGTGCTGAGGGGTTCTTGGGTACGCAGCACTAGGCTTGACAGTTATGCTGACAGGCTCAACTCCTTTTATGAGACCCATGTCATTTCCTGAGGAGGCCCAGACTTCAGGTTTCCCCGTATCTCTGAGATCTGGTGGCAAATCATCATTTGTCATCAAAGGGTACAATCCAACGGGTGGCCATTGACTTGCCAATTTAAAGTCAACGTCTTCATCATGAGTTTGAAACACCACACCCTTTGGCATACAATAAATGATGCAATTTAACTTACACAATAAATCACGTCCTAATAGATTTACAGGACTAGACACGCATACCACAAACTGGTGGATCTCTTCAAAGGACCCTATTTTAACAGGCACTTCTTGTGATACTGGATTAGTTATTTGTTTACTGGCAACTCCTACAACTTGCATTCTTTTTCTTGAGAGGGGTAGGTCTGTTCTAACAGTGGAATGAGTAGCGCTGGTATCAATCAAGAACGATACGGTGTGGTCATTCACCTCACCTTCTACGAATTGACCACTCTGGTCTACCTCTAAGGCTGCGCCAAGCACGCAATCTTCTTTCCCCTCAGGCACCGTCATAGTGACTGAACTGAACCATAACTCTCAAGGTTGTCAAAAATGGGAAGTTCTGGAAGGAATTTTGATTAAAATTCGGGACCTGAGTAGAATTAAATCTGGGGACATTTGCATTTTGCTGTGGAATCGGGGCTTGAGGAATTGGGACTTGTTGCATATCTCGGTCTTGGCACATTTTGTTGTTGTACTGGGTTGGTAACCTGTGTCTGTGCCAACCCTGGATTCTGGACTTGACTCTCATTCATTACTCTGTTGGGATTAAGACATTCCCTCTTCCAATGCCCTAACTTGTTACAATAATGATATGGATGAGTTTTCTTTAATGTGGCAACATCAATTCCAGCACTCGGGTCAATAGGGACACCTCGTCCTCTACCCTGTTGTGCATAACCATTTTTACCTTGCATCATAGGAACTCCCTGCAGATATACACCTTGCATATCACCAAAATTCCCTGTATACGGTTGACTCTGCCTTCCTCTCTGTGCTGCTTTCATCAGGACCAACATCAACTTCTGCTTCAATAATTTCTGTTTCATTTCCAATTCATCACATCAATATTTTGCGTACCTCAAAATATCATCAATTGACTTTTCTGCCAACAAACAAAATGCTGTTGAATCATAATTTTCTAACTTCAGGTCTCAATCCCGTCACGAACCGGGAAACAAAACTCCCATATCTTTGGATTCAAGAGGAAGATGCCTAGTTACCACGACGTTTTGTTATATTCTATGGAATATTTTACTTATGATGTATTACATGTTCTTTAAAGGGCTGCATGTATGGGCAGCAATAAAAGTTATTGCATAATGTTAGCCTCCGTTGTCTTTAATGAAATCAAGATTCTCTCTGTATGTTAATTGGAGAATCGTCATTCTCCATTACACTGTGCTGCAACAATCTCTCACAAAAGGAATGTACAGTTTCTTTAGGCTCTTGAGTCATTCTCTCAATCTTAACCCAATCAATGTCTTTCACTAGTATCTTTACTTTCAAAAAGGTAATCACCTGTTGGTATTTTTTCATCACCAAATGCTACGGGGCATGAGATATTGGATTTCTCCGTGGCTCCTTCTCTGGCCACTGTACAGCCACTTTACATTCTGCCTACAAATCACTCGGTACCACAATGTTGAAAAGGGTGTTAAAATCTACCCACAATACCTGTGAAATCTTCACAAATCGATCAACTTGGGTGTACCACTCCACTGGCATATCTCTCAATTTGGGGAAATCATTTGTGAATGATGCAAGATCATTCCTTCTCCATGGTATTTGAACATAAACTCCACCAGGCACTTCTCTCAATAGAAAAATGAAAGGAACTTCTCCATCTGTCAAGGCCGGAAGTGTCTCTCCTTTCATTACATCTGCCTTCCCACTTATCTAAATCACTGTATTTTCAGATGCAACCAATTAATTCTCTAACTTGCAATTTAATTCCTGATGTTCTCATATGTTCATGTCATTTTCGTCAAACAGACACAATAACTTCTCTGCAGAGATTTGGTCCTATTTAAATACACATCATACGTTCGAGCTAATTCAGACAGCTTATCATGAGCTTGTCCTGCACATTTAGTAACATCTTTACATATATATATATATAAGCTCATTTTCTTGATAGAGTAAGATCATGATATCCTGAAATTATCTCATCCAATTCTAATTTTAATTTGACCACATCTATCGCATTCTCCCTTCCCGGAGATTAGATGTCTCTGCTCAATCCTGAACTCTCAGCTTCTCGTGGGGACCCATTGAAAATCCTAATGAAATCATAAAATTTCCGTGAGTTAACACCATTTTGGAGTCCAGAAATATTGGGCGTTACCACTCCCTGAGGACTACTGTTTGTAATACACTGAGGTGAATTGCAAAAAGGCATGTGAGAATCTTGCGACTTCTGAGATGGTTCCCCTTTAGGGGTATGTCCTGTCTGATTCTTGTTGTGCCACCCAGTCCAAGAACAACAGGAACAGTAGATGACGTATTTACTCCAGTAGGAACTGTCAAAGCTTGTGTAGTGGTTCCTGAAGACTCAGGTTTGTACAAAGGTATTGCGGGACCAATAGTAACCGGAACAGGTATTGCATCTGGGGCATTAGAAACAGTGGAGTTAACAGGAGCACAAATTTCTGAACTCTCTCCCATAGGGTTCTGACTTGTATTCACTGGGGCGGTGGCTTGTTCTGAGCTTCCACTGGTAACAACACCATTCATTCCTGCAGGTTGAGTCTCATTATAAGAAGGTGGGTAGGTTGACAACAACACATCCAAAAGTCATCACTAGAATGGCTATCACTATCTTCGTCTGTTCCCTCTGCACTCTCTACTTTATTTTACTTTTTCTTTTTCTCTTTTGGAGGTTCCTCGCTCGTCAATGCAGGACATAACCTAGCTCCTTCAATCATGCCAGTTCTCCACCTTTGTTGTTCTGCATCCCATCTAGCTTCGGCACAAGTACGTACTGCGTTTTTTACTCTACCCTGATATTTCTCTTTCTCTCTGGCATGAGCTACATGCTCCCAGGCATTAAGTGCCTCGTAATGTGCAGGTTTAGGACTTGTACCATACACTTCTCAGATTTCCAATAATTCACAAATTAAATGCGCTATAGCGTGGAAATATCAATGCATCCTCCTTTTCTGTGATATTATGCCATTGACTCGACCAAACGCACGTGTCGAGCCCCACATTTATGGCCATATAATGACCTGCTGTGCCTTCTGATGGTGCCTCTTCTACTCCTCTAACATGGACTCTCACATCTCCCCTAAACAGATCTTGTATAGACTTGAAGAATTTCATTTTTCAACAGTAATATCGGCAATCACAGTAGAAATTTCATCTCAAACCAGGAAATAATTTCTTTATCCTCAGGTCTCTTTTGGCATCAACAGCCAATTGCAACACGACACTCAGTGACATATCAACCAATAACAGCGTGGCACAAATGTCAACCGACCAATCTCAGCACGGCACACTACGACGTAGTAGTTACTCCTCGTAGCGCTTCACTTTCCTTTACAATTTTCATGAGTGCACTCTTCTCTCAACACTAAGTATGCAAAACACAACCCAAGCAATTTCAACAAATAACTTTTGTCTGCTCCAATAAAGAAATCAAAGTATTCAATCACACAAGAAATGGTCTGGAGCGACACTTTCTGACCTACTTAGACACACACTCGAGTGAAACCTCGACCAGTGGGAATCACCTGGATCACTGCAGCTTTTCCTTTGCACAACAGGATCCACTACACCAACCACATCTTATTCTCACACAAAAGTATATGTCCCTATCTCAATTGTGTAGCCAACGACACCTCACAACTAACACTACCAAACTTAGCAGACAAATTACACAACAGTGTATCCCACACTTTATAACTCTATCTATCCGGGATCTTAGGCTACGTCAAGCCCAATAACAACTTCAACTGCTCAGCATTAAGCGCATTCACACCTATACCACAACTAAACATCATCACTTGTGCTGGTCTGTGGGGTTGGTGGGAACATCTTGCTGATGCTCTGTCGGGCTTGATTTTATTGCACTGCTCGCACTTTGAAGTCCCTGTTGTGTTCAGGGGTCTTTTTTAACTTCATTTTTAGGTCGAGCCTATTCAGCGCTTGCGCTGTTAGGCGATCTGTTGTAGGTACTTTGTGGGGGTCTGACTCCTCCCAGGCATTGGATTGGCTTTTGCCTGTGTCTTTTAAGAATTGTAGCCTGCAAATGGCTACTGGTGGGTGCATGTCCCCCTTTTCTGGGAAGTTAACTCCCATGGCGTGTTGCAGCGGGAGCGAGCAGCCACACGCACGCAGTCCCTTCGTGCAGTTCGGACCTGGGAGTGAAGTCATTGACTGCTTGTTCTCGTTGTGACTTCCCTCCATCCTCTTGGGTTTAGAATAATGTCTACATAGCTTTCTTTGTGGTGGTTCTCAATCGCAACACAAACGCGTTGTAGAAAACCCCACGTTGCGGGTTTGTGGATACAGAGTGTTGTCCTGTGTATAAACCAGTACGTACACACGCTTGGGGCGTGTGTGTAAAGTAGCACCCAGCACGGTCCCTTAAGACTCGAACAGTGTTTCCCAGACTACCTTTCCAAGATGGAGGCTGCAGTACTTGGAGGGGGAGGGGCTCAGTGCCGTTGTTTCCTGTGGGGGCTGTTCTCGCTATGAGCGGAGAGGGTTTATTTATTGTAGTTAATGGCCTTAGGCACTGCGCCGTGAAGCTACCTCAGAGCGCTGAAAGAGACGAGCAGCGCAGAAGAGAAGGGGTGAGCAGGGGCTTATGAACATTAGTATGTAGGGGTGGGTATGAACTGGGGATGGCAGAGCGGAGGGTGCACGGACTAAAATGGAAGGGCATCCAGGGATTTAGGAACAGGAACAAGATGTGAGTTTTTTGACTGAGAACAGTTTACAGACAAGAGTGGAGCAGCTACGGGGTAGAAACGATATGGGGATGTACAAAAGAAATGGGTTTGCCAGGAAGGACGCAAGGTGATATGTTTGAAAGATCAGTGCGTGATATGAAAGAAGGCGGGGCAGGTTCTTTTTTTTTCTTTTCTTGTTAACTTTAGGCTCCATGGCAATTTAATCAGTTGTGGGGTTTTCCTAACTGCTCGCCATTCCTTTCTGGTAGTCTGACAAGTGTCTCGAGGACTGCACCTCTTGTGTAGAACCTTTTTTGTTCACTCTTGGTTTTACTTCTGCACGGTTCTTTGCATCGTTCCCTCCCACAAGCACATGCTTCCTCTTCGCCTCAGTGTCCCAGCGCCCCTGCTGATTCCCAAGGACGAGGCACATAGGTCAAAGGGAAGGGGAGTATTTTTTTTCCAGAACAGACTGTCCAGGGACAGGGTCTGTTCCCTTCTGCGAGTCCTGCGGAGGTAGCTGGGTGGACGCTCACCCTCGGGCCCCAGGCGGAGGAGCGCCCTTTCCTGCCTGTGTATTGAGAGTGGTTGCCGGTCCCACCCTGCACACTTCTTCAGGATGCTGAGCCTTCCCACGCCAGGGATTAACTCTCACAGATTCAAGCATGGAGGTGCCAAGGCTCGAAGCAACAAACCTGGGCCCTGGCGAGCCCTGTAACAGCACGCAGCGGCCCAGGCCAACCTGCGGCAATACTGGGGAGAATGCACACCTACTTGAAGTGCAGGTAATCAATCCCCCATTACACGTGAGCAGTGCTGGTACTCCTCTTACTGACTCCCTCCACGTGCAAGCCTAACTCTATACCCCTTCTTCAAGGCCACTCATACCAAATCTTCTACAATCCATCTTCCCCACCCACATACCTATCCAAACTGAATATCCATCCAGGGAGGGGCTGCCAAAGGTCCCCTCACTTTCAATCTCTTGTCCCACTGGGTTCTCACTTTGATGCCATCCCTCCCAGACCCTATTTTCATATTTAAATCTATCCTGTCCCTCACTCCCCATGGGTACCTCTCGCACACCCCAACATCTCTCATGAAGCCTTGCTCTCTGCAAGTCTCAACGTGTCTACCTTGACTCACAATGGCTCCCCAGCATTCTGCCCCATCGCCAACTCCTGGGTTTCATCGACATGCACCCCTCATGTGACTCACTTCTCTCGCCATTCCTTTGTCCTCCATTTTCCCCTTTCCCATTAGTTCACCACTCCCTCCCCGTTCACTCATCTCTCTCTTCTCTCCCATCAAAGCCCGCCTCTGTCGATAACACTAACCTGCCTTTATGGCCCCATGTCCCAACTCCTTCCCACGTACGCCCACTTCTGGTCCATTGCCACCTGGTGCCACCTGCTTTAGCCCCCGTGAAAAACCACCCCTTTGCCCTTCGGTCCCGTTCCCAGACACACTGCCATGCAGGCGCTATAACCAGCCTGATTATGGGCAGTGCACCCTTAACTCTTTTTTCCAAATTTGTCTTCTTTCCCTACATTTGCTCCACCTCGTTCTTCTGCGCTTTAACTTTCTCTCTTGCCCCACCTGTCCACCTTTACACGTTCTTCTCACTGACGCTTGTGTGTATGTTGCCTGCTAGCTGGGCTGCCCATCTCCCAGCAGTCTCTCACTTGGAAGAACCAGGGCAGATGATTTCTGTACAGCCGGGGCCCGTGCAGAAGGGGATGGAGGGCAGCCAATGAGCCGACTTCCCCTCACTGCCGAGAGACCGCTACCGGCACTTTGGCAGCAACATGGGCCACCTGTTTCGGCTAGTAACCTGCCATTTAAAACTTACAAGGATCATTTGTCACTTACAGGGGCTGGGAGATTAAGCAGCCCAGGAAGCACTGACATTAACAAAGAATACTGAATTCTTAACTAACTTGTCTCCTATTGCCTAAATAATAGCCATGCAAATGCTGCAAAAATAAAATTAAAGGGAAAAAATTGCACCGCCTAAACACGAAAGCCATATAATTGAAATTAAAAAATATTTTTTTTTAAATCTGTTGCATATACTTTTAATAGAACAGTGCAGGTGTTTCTGAGCCAGCAGGTATCCTTAGAACAGGTATAGAAACCTTTTTTTAGCTCTAATGCACATCACCAGAAAGTAAGATACTTACCCGCACGAAAAAAGCGTATTACTGGCTTTTAATTACTGTGACCCGAAGGCATAGCTCAAACACACAATGAGCACAAAAAAATACAAATAAATGGGAAAAACACCCCAGCTAAGTAAAGCATGACCCATGAGCCCTGGTATAGAAATTCACTTCTTTTTAGGCAAATGTGCATATGTGATCCTGGCTTTTTGTAGTTGTTTACCCAAGACTTTCCTTTTAGGTCGAGCCTGGGCAGCGCATGCGCTGCTCTGCAAGCCATGCTGTATTGGAGTATGGAATAGAAGCCCCGCCCATATTTGTCATTGGCTTGTGTCATTGTCCTTCTTAAATGCCTCCTTCTAGTTCGTTAATAGGCTTGTTAGTCCCTCCTTATTACCGCCTTATTTTCATTTGTAACTTCCCATGAGGACTGGCCCTTTTACTTCGGTATTTACATGATACATCTTTTTTAGTCTGAAAGCACTATTTTCTTTAATGAGTTTCTCCTACTGCAGGCACAACATGCTTTCCTGCAACATTCAGCCCGCCATGCGTGCTTTCACTTTCCGAGCAGCCGGGACAATGGCGGCCGCTTCTTTGAATAGGTCTCGCATTTATAAGAGTTTGAGCTATTGGCATTGTAAATGACAATACCTTTTATTTAGGTGTTAATTAACAAAACAGATAAATAAAAGGCCTTGTCATTTACAATGCCAATAGCTTAAACTCTCGCAAATGCGAGACCTATTGCATTGTAAATGCTTGTTGTGTTAGCTTTTAAAACACTCACTTTCTGTTTTACTTAGAGGTGTCATCTTTGGGGGCAGCGCTCTAAAATTTTTGCCGCAATTATGGGCTTGGCCTATAAAATAAAGGGTGCGGCACGGAGGAGGTAAATTGTGCTGAACTGAGGGGGCTGGTGGGAATATATCGCTGATGCTCTGTTGGGGCTTGATTTTATTGTACTGCTTGCACGTTGAAGTCCCTGTTATGTTCAGGAGACTATTTTTAACTTTGTGTTTGCTTTTAAAACACTCACTTCCTGTTTTACTTAAAGGTGTCATCTTTGGGGGCAGCGCGGACGCGAACCACCTGTGTGGCAAAGGCGCACCAAAGGCAGGCAGGCCTGTCTGTGCCAGTCCATGGGATAAGGCCGAATTTTGCACCCTAATTTCACTTACGTATCTCCGGCTGATGATCTTTTATTGCCTGCTAAAAAATGTGGAGGGAAGAATACACTTTACCAATTATACAACTTCCCTCCCATCCGCGTCCAATAACAACGAACTCAGAATTTAGCTTTTGTAGATTTATTACAAAGCCAGAAACAACAAAATATAGACACACCTCAAAATCAAGGTATAGAGATACGTGAAAACTAATACAGAGCCCAATTTACGAATATAGTTCATACTACAAAATAGGCATAAAATGATGAATTCCAATATGAGAACACAGCAGAGTATAGATGCTGCATCCAAACCTCTTTTCATTTGTATTTCGGAATTTAGAATAATCTGTCCCTACTCTGCATCTAAAGTGGAATCCCTTTTCTTCCCTTCCTAGCAAATTCCCCAAAAGGTGTCAGCACGTGTTGACTTGCAAAGAAGTACACTCACGTCAAATGGGTTAGGTAGCTTAGAGCTACAGAGCTCGTTCTAAGATGCTCTCCTCTCTTAGTCAAAAACAGAAGAAGTCCTCCAGATCTGACTTGGACCTAATTCAAAAAGGCAAAGTTACACCCCTGACGAGTCACATGGTACATTGTTCAGTGAACACCTTCTTCAGTAACCTTCCACAAACTCAATTAAATTTACACGACTGTCCGCCGACCTTGGCTCCCAAGTTCTCCAGGCACAGAAAGTGTCCTCCCTTTCTCTTGTCCGAGCGCTTCAAAGACATTCCTTTCCTCCCATGTATCTTCTTAAATCTGAATGAACGAGGTCAAATTCCTGCACCTGCAGTAGGGGTGAAACGAAAACATTCTACACACATAAATTTTAATTAGCTCCTGACCTTAAGAGCAAACGAGGAGAAATGAAACCTTGAAGGAACGAAAGTCAGGCCTACGATTCTGGCTAACTTAAAACACTCTTTAATATGCATTCGCTACACAGGCCTTTATATGAATCTTATAACAGTGAATACATCCGGTTACTTTTAATCAACATATACGTGTACAATTACATGATTTCTCTAAATACACACAAAATATTAATCAGTTCTGTAAAGCACAGCATGATTTTTCTTCACAGATTTTCAAACGATGATATATAAACTTAATTTTAATATGCACGAAGTTCAACCACACATTGAATATATACGAGTGCAATTCGTTCATGAGTATAATGCACCCCTTACAAATTTTAAAGCGCCGTGCGCTCTATCAGTTCCCCCCTCTGATGACAAGTGTCATCAACACAAAACCTTTCCATAGTATGTTCTCCTCGCAGAAAAGACCGACCTAAACAAAAGTTGTAGCCTGCCTTCCCTGCCTGAACTTCTCCAGATTCTTGAGGTTCTGATAGTGACTGTCCTGCAGTCTTTCCATCTGCCTTTCTCGTCTCCTAAGGGAACTCTCAGCCTGTCGTGCTCTGTGCCATTTAAAGGCTCTGAAAGCACCCAACAATACGATAATACAGATTACAACTATTATGATGGGTTTCAGAATGTAACCAACAATTCCCTGCCCCAAATTTCCAAACCAACTTCCAATCTTTCCAAATCCTTGGCCAATTTTGTCCCAAATCCCATTTGTTGCCAAATCATGTATCTCATGATGTATCTCAGTGATGTTACTTATATACTTCTTTATATCCTTGCTATTGTCTGGTATATAAGTACAGCACTGTTGAACCCTCAATAATCTACAGACTCCACTTTCCTTTGCTAGTAAAACATCTAACGCAAGACGGTTCTGAAGCACCATGGCCCTTATAGAGACCATCTCCCCATCAACAAGCAATAAAGCTTGAGCTGTATTCACTGACAACTTGTCCACTAATGTTGACAACCTTCTAATCTTTACATCATTCAAAACCACTCCCAAACTTGGTATCATTGCGCCAAACACATCACCAACAATTTCTCCTGCATTAGTACCAAGTTTCTCTCTACGTGATTGTTTCCCTTCCAATGGCCACAAATCTTCCATGTGGAATATTTTAGGAAATACCACAGCCAGATAACATGTTCCATACCAATTTGGAGGTAATCGAACATAAGCATTCCTTCCACATACAAAATATACATTAGGCACTATGGTCAATGTATCCAATAGAGCCTTCTTTATTGACTCCTCAATCAAGAAAATATGTTCACACTCACTCTATCCTACAAAAATGTTGTCATAATATGTCTGTGGTTGTCTAATGCATAATTTACCTTTCTGCTGCAAATCTAAACCTATTGGACCAGAACTTCCCTTTGCCTTATAATCTAACTCTTCCTGGGTCCATGGAATTACTTCATGTTTGGGATCAGGCCTAAATAATGTCTATCTATGTCTATCCTCTATTTGGTCCACAAATTTCTTTTCTGTTTCAGATAACATGCATGTCAAATTATGTCTATGAGCATATGCTGTATCCAAAGTCACTGTGGGTACGAAATATTTTGACATCCTATCTTCCTTTTTGTAATAATCATACTTATTCAAATACTTCAACACGGGAACTTCAGGGAGCACCACATCATAATTTGAGAAATACTACTCAAAATGGGCCTTACTATAAAACATACTCAGAAGCACACTGCATGTAATGCCATAAGTTAGGGGCAAGTGATGATATCTAATGCCCTCTTCAACTGATGCTGGCAATTGCATACACACATAGCAATCCTTCGCTTCCATCGTGTCCACATACTCGTACAACAACCTCGCATATGCATTCAAAGTAAAATCTCCCTTTGAAAGATCTACGTGTAACAAACGACTGGTTTCTCTTATCATGTCCTCATCTGATTCTGATGCACCCTCTCTTATGTTTGGTGTAGGAGGTATAGATGTCCCTTTTACCCCTTCTTCCAATTCATTGGACTCAACTATGGATGTGATAATCACTACTGTAATAATTACTATTACTCCCAATATGTGTGTGCCTATCATACATTTCTGCCTACGGCTCGAATTTCCGGGCTCCATGTTGAATCAGTTTTCCAATTTGGTGCAGGAATGAAATAACAAAGTCTCTTTTTCTTCCTCTTTGGATTTATACACAAAGTTCGTAACAAATTTTCTTTTTGATGTTGAATTCTTCTTTCTTCAGTTTGATAATGATAATCTAAAGTTCATGAATAGTCATCCCTATCCCTCTTTCTTCTTCTATTGATAAGTCCCTAAATTTATTCTTCTTTCGCTCGGGCCTAGGTTATCTTCTTTAGACAATGTTCATATGCTTTCTTTCTCTTTATTCAGTTCAGTTTTCATCATAAATTATATCAGTGCCCAGAACATCAACCACAAGTTCCAGGATTCAGTAGCAACCCTCACAGCTTGGCTTGTCCCCTCTTCCGAGTTTCTACTCTCTGATGTGTTTCTTTGATCAAGGGGAGCTGTTTCTTCCGAGGGTGCTAGAACTCTGCGAGTGTGAGAGGCGTGGATCCAGTTCGGTAAGCCTCCACACTTTACAGCTGTGCTTGTAACCAGGATCACTTGGTAGGGTCCGCGCCAACGTGCATCAAGGCAGCTCTTCCTCACGTGCTTTCTGACCGAGACCCAGTCCCCCGGACTTAGGTCATGCAGGAGTTCTCTCGAGGTGGAAGCAGTCGCAGCCTCGACCTGGTGGGACACAGAATTAACCACGTCAGCCAACCCCTTGCAATAGTCAAGCACCAAATCATCAGTGATGTTTATCAATGCTGTCGCTGGCACTGCAGGCAAACGCATCGCCCTTCCCATCAATATCTCTTGGGGGGACAATCCTGTTCTCCTATCTGGAGTGCTACGCAAACTCATCAGCACCAAGGGCAGCGCATCTGGCCATTTTAAAGACGTCGACGAGCAAACCTTTGCCACTCTCATTTTGATAGACCTATTTATCTGTCCCACTAGACCAGAAGCCTCTGGCCTATAACTACAATGCAGTCTCTGATCAACTTATAAGGCAGCACACAACAGCTTCATGATCTCACTATGAAAGTGAGTTCCTCTGTCCGATTCCAATGAGGTCGGAAATCCGAACCGTGGGATGACCTCCATAAGCAACAATTTTGCTACTGTGAGACTGTCACACCTCCTAGTTGGATACGCCTCAACCCAACGTGAAAAGACACACACCACCACCAAAACTTATCTTAGTCCATTGCACCTGGGCATCTCTATGAAGTCTAACTGAATTCGATTGAAAGGACCTCCTGACCTTCCAATATGACTCAAAGCAACCACTGTTTTCTTTCTTGCATTCATTTGCTGACACGTAACACATCTATGACACACTGCTTCAGCATACACACGGAACCGTGGATTGAACCATGTCTGACGAAACACCCTCACCATGGCATCTCTTCCAAGATGAACTGCTCCATGTATCTGCCTTGCCGTAGGACTCAATAGACAGTTAGGTAACACTGTTCTTTCATCTGTTGACACCCAAAAGCCATCACCTCTTCTCTCACAACCTGCTCTAACCCATGCTGCTTCTTCCTCTTCAGAAACCTCTTCTTGTAGTCTTTTAATCTCATCCCAGGTATCGGCCATAGCCAACATCATGCTGAGCTCGGTCTCTTCGGTGCTCTCCCCCACATATTCTCCATTGAATATACAAGCATGTATAGCACAAAAACGAGCCACTTCGTCGCTGTAGCGGTTTCCTTTGGTGACAAAATCCTCCCCCTTCCTGTGTGCTGCACATTTGACCACCGCTATTTATTTTGGTTTCTGTAACGCTTCTAACAACTGTCTCACATATTCTCCATTTCTGATAGGAGATCCTGATGACGTTAGGAACCCTCTCTGTGACCATAACTGCCCAAAGTCATGAACTACTCCGAACCCATACTGGCTATCTGTAAAGATAGTCACTCGGACTCGTTCAGAAATTAAACATGCACGTATTAGGGCAATAATTTCCGCCACCTGTGCAGAATATACTCCTTGTAAACAAGCAGCTTCCACAACTCCAGAAATAGTACAAACAGCAAAAGCTGCTCTCAAACAACCTCCATTGTCTCTTAAACACGAACCGTAAACCAAAGAGGACCAGATCAGATTCAGGTAAAGGTTCATCGACAATGTCAGGTCGGGGCTTGGTAGAAAGCTCAGTCACATCTAGGCAGTCATGCTCCTCACAATCTTCACCTTCTAAAGGTGGATATGGCATCAGTGCGGCAGGGTTTAACATAGAACATCTTTTCAAAGTCACATTTTCAGATGCTAGTATCACTTGCTCATACTTGGTGAGCCTGTTGTTAGTCAGGTACTGTGTTTTGGTTCTCGTCATCAGGAGTTCCACTGAGTGCGGCACATATACTGTAAGGGATGACCCATCACAATGCTTTCACATCTCTCAATGCTGACACCAGTTGCAGCAACGGATCTGAGACATCCGGGCAACGCAGAAGCCACTGGATCTAAGGTGGCTGAAAAATAAGCTACTGGCCTACAGGCACCCCATGTGTCTGAGCTAATACTGCCAATGCACACCCATCCCTCTCATGACAGAAAAGCAAAAACGCTTTATTATAATCAGGCATTCCAAGAGCTGGAGCACGGCATAAGCTTTCCCTTAGCTCCTGGAAGGCCCTCAAACAATCGTCATCCCATGGTACCGGATCACTGATGTCCTTCCGTGTTAACCTTAATAAAGGTTTTGCCTGCAGAGAAAGATTTGGGATCCACTGTCGACAATAGCCGACCATTCCCAAAAACATTCCGACTTCCTTCTGCGTTTTTGGAGTACCCATTTTCAAAATCGCCTCTATGCGATCTGGTGACACCTTTCTCTTTCCTTTTTCAATTCGATGCCCCAAATACTGTACTTCAGACACACAGTACTGACGTTTGCCAGGTAACACCTTATGTCCATTCTCTGCCAGATGATTCAACAAAGCCACAGTATCTATCCTACAAGCATCTTCGGTCTCCGAGGCAACCAAAAGGTCGTCTATGTATTGCACAAGAACCGAATTCTGTGGCATTGTCAGACCCTCAAGATTCTTTTTCAAAATTTGATTAAATATAGACGGACTTTCTGTATACCCTTGTGGGATACGACACCATGTTAACACACGGTTCTCCAGCCGGAAAGCAAATAAAAATTGGCTCTCCTCGTGGAGGGGTATCGAGAAAAATGCTTGACATAGGTCAATGACCGTAAACCATTCAGCTTCACAGGGTATTTGAAACAAAATCACAGCTGGATTCGGTACCACAGGACAACATAGAATCACAATCTCACTAACCCGTCGCAAATCCTGTACTATTCTATACTTGCCGCTGGGTTTCTGCAGCCCCATTATAGGTGAATTACAAGGGCTTCCTCTAATCCCCTTCAGTACGCCTTGCACAATCATGGATTCAATCACTGGTGTTATTCCCGCCACTGTCTCAGGTGTTAACTTATACTGTGGCGTCCTTGGAAAGTCTGCATTTGGTTTGACCTGTATCTTGACAGGTTTGACTCCTCGAATCAAACCTATCTCCTCCCCTGTAAAATCCCACACCACGGGATTCACAGAGTCCCTCAAATCCACTGGTAGCTCGTCTTTGGTCAGTACAATAAACATCGCCGCACACAAATTTTGACTTGCCATTTTAAAAACAGCATCGTCGTCACAGGTCTGTAGTTCCACTCCCTTCGGAGTACAATAGATGGTACAATTTAACTTGCACACGAGATCACGTCCTAATAGACAAACTGGAGTCGAATCACACACCACAAATTGGTGTCGGTCCTGAAAAGTTCCTATTCTCACAGGTAACTCATTAGTTAGAGGATTAGTCATCTTCTGATTCGTCACTCCTACCACTTGAATTGACTGTCCAGAAAGTGACAAATTTGGAACTACCGCTGACCTCACAGTAGATCGAGCTGCACCAGTGTCAATTAAAAACGTGATTGGGTGACCATTGACATCACCCTCCACAAAGGGTCCCCTCTGATCTACTTCTAATACTGCTCCCAAGGTGCCGTCCTCCTCCCCCCTCTCACACCTTCCTCTTGATGTATTTTTGATCATAGTTGTCGGTCAATTCAATGAAAGGCATTTGCTGGAACACACAGTTTCCTGTAGCAATCCTAGGGGGTTGAGGCACCTGCACCTGAACTTGAGGTACCAAACCTCCCCCATACATGGACTTAGGTCTAGTCACCGTGTTCAGTCCATCAGATACCCATACAGTTTCCTCATTTTGTATTTGATTGGCAGGATTTGAGCGACACTCGTGCTTCCAATGCCCGATTTTGTGACAATAATGACAAGCAGTGTTTCTCCTAGGGTTAACCCATTCAGTTCCTGTACCTGCATCCATTCCTCATCCTCTTCCCTGTCCCTGGTAACTTGTCATGTTTTGTCCCATTCCGCGACCCCTCCCATGCCGTTGACCCATTGTACCTCCATTTCCCTGTACCTGGTCTGGTCTTTCAGCATTCCTCAACTGCACCATCATCAACTTATCCTTCATTTTCTTATGCGTGGACTCTACCTGATCACTACAGTACTTAGCATAACGCAGAATTTCATCCACCGACTTATTCTGCCAACATACCAGATATTGCTGAATCATCAAACTTATCTCAGCTCTCAATCCTAACACAAATTTTGAGACAAACTGTCCCATGTATTTTTGTTCGAGGGCATCAAGGCCACTATGCTGTTTGAAGGCCACTATGCTGTTTGAAAGCCAACAAGAGCCTTTCATAATAATCATGCACTGATTCCTTTGGCTCCTGTGTGGTACGATCTATCTTGAGCCAATCAATAGTTCGAGGGGCTACTTTGGACTGCAGCCACGTAATTGCCTGTTCATATTTTTTCATTACTTCTGCCGATGGGCCATGAGTTACGGGATCCCTAGTTGGTTCCGAAGTGGGCCACTCAATTGCGATCTTACACGCTGCCCACAAATCCCCTGGGACTACTATATCAAATAGGGTATTCAAATCTATCCACAGAACCTTGGAGATTTTCACAAACCGATCAATTTGTTTGTACCATTTCTCAGGCTTTTCCCTCAGCCGAGGGAAATCATTTGTGAAGGATGCCAAATCACCCCTGCTCCAAGGCACATGAACGTTCCCTCCATTCTGTACTTCCCGTAACGGAAAATTTCCTACTCTCTCTGTCCCCCCTCCAGGAGGCGGGGTATCTCCTATTCCTCTCCTCACAGTCTTTTTCTTAGACCACTTCTCTTTCCTTCGATCCAGTGCTTTCCATGCCCTCATTCCTATGACTAATTCTCGAATGTGTGCTTTCAACCCTACTACTCTCTTCTCCTCTAATTCTTGGACTGTGTAATTCAATCTGTGATTTCCCTGTAACATTTTTGTTTTTGTCAAATCTACATCATACTTCCACGCCAGCTGGACCAATGCCTCATGAGCTCTTTTCGCCTTTCGAGTGACGTCTTTAGCCACAACTACAATTCATCTGGTTAATATAAATCCATTCTTTCCAATGGTAGATTTCCATCTATCACCTCATCGACCTCTGCCTTTAGTTTCAGTACATCCAACAATCTTGCCTTCACTGCAACTTCAATTCTTCCTTGATTTGTCACATTGCATGGTCCCTCTCTATCACAACTTCGGCTTCTCCAACCTTCTCCCGTCGCCTCATCTTGTCTGATGGGCCGACCTTCTCTCTCACAACTCTGACTCCTTAATCGACTTTCCAATCCAACATTCGGGGCACTAGGTCTTATTCTAAATGCCTCTCGTCTCATTCCTATTTCGGCTGTACTCCTCATACTTTCCCGTACTGGTGGAACCCACATTCGTATTTCTGATCTAGAATTTGCCAGTGCTCCTGTTCGTCTCACTTCTGATCCTGTACTCACCCTTGAAGAGTCTGCCGTTGCTGCCAACGGGGTACTAGTCTCCACAGGCCCCAAGGGCACACTTGTTCCCATAGTAAGACTCCCTCCAGAGATGGTATCTTCACTTCTTCCCATTTGTTGTTGCCTCCCACTATCTCCCATACTCGGATTGTATATTGAGACTATGGGTTCAATGGTAACCGGTACCGTAAGGGCTTCTGGCAACCGTAAGTCACAATTAGTTCCTCTCATTTCAATATTTTCAAGTTCTGATCCTAATGAAATTCTTCCCACTACTCTTGAACTTACTCCTGTTGGATCCGTTCCCACTCCTTCTGGGCTTCCCTCTACCATTTCTCGCTTTCCCTCTTCAGACTGAGGATTGTAAGGTGGAGGACGCTCTGCCAACAGTCTATCCAACAGACTGTCATCAGTATCGCTGTCATCTCCAGTGTTTCCTGTCTTTGCACTAGCTCCCTGTAGGAACAATGGATACAATCTCTCTCCCTCTATGGTATCTACCCTCCATCTCTTCAACTGTGCATCCCACCTGGCATCCTGATATGACTTCATGGCTTTTCTCATCCTTCCTTGAGAGTTTTCTCTTCGCCTAGCTTGTGCTGCCCGCATCCATGCATCTAATGCCTCAAATTGGGTGGGTCTAGGTGGAGGTTTTAATGAAGACATTAGACCTCTCAATTGATACAACACGTCCAATCGAAATGACCCATATCGTGGGAAAGCCAATTCTCCTTCCTTTTCTGTAATCTTATGCCAGTTTTGAAGCCACACTATTGTATGCAATCCTACATTCGTTAAAGAAACAACAAAAAGTCCCTAATCAAAAATTCAATGTATTAAAATTTTTTTATGTGGGCAACGTTGTTCCGAAAAATAGGAGCAAGCCACAGTCTGGATCATGTGCTGAAAAAGCCTACAGAGTACAATAAGACTGACCATCCAATTGCATTAAACATACAGTGTGCAGTAAATATCAATAAGGTACATGAAGAAAATACATGATATATCAAGGTTAAATTTATTTTATAAAACGTAAAAAGGTTTTTGTCAATATGCTTCATACATGATTAAAAACATCTCCTCATTTGAGAAGTTACAATATTGTAGACTACTATAATTGCATTTTAAAATACATAACAAGAAAACTAAAAAACAGTTGACGCTGTGTTTCGGTGAGATGCAACTCCTTCACCTTCTTCAGGACAGAGTTTTCGAACAAAGTCTAAATAGCAGAAGACATTTTTATTAAGACACGAATATCATACGCAACCATCTGCCCCTTGGTTTACTGAAGCCCTGCGTCTAGAAAAACAGAATTGTCGTAGAATGGAAAGACGTTGGAGACTGAAATATGAGACACTGGATAAAAATAACTATAAACACGCCCTATCTAACTATAAATCATTACTGATCACAGAGAAAAGGTCTTATTTTTCTCAACAGATTGAGAAAGCAAAAAACTCAACCAAAGAACTTTTTGGGGTAGTTGAGAAACTTACCACTGCACCCAAAAATAAAGTTTCAGGGAACAGTCAATCTCTCTGTGAGAGTATTTCTAGTGCTTTCAGAAATAAAGTTGATGACATATATAACATCTTCAAGTTGACCATACCCAATAAAACAGTGAAGGAACCCTTGAGTAATGAGACTGAAAGGAGCATCTTTTCTAACTTCTCAGAGGTTTCAAACGAGCTGGTAGAAGAATTGATCCAAGGAATCAAATCAGGATCCCCACTTGATCCCTGCCCTCCTGCGTTGCTAAGAAACATTGCAAGGGAGGTGGGCCCCACTTTAACCAAAATATTTAATAACATGTTCACCTCAGGCACTTATCCGGCTATTTGGAAAGATGCAGCCTTCTTGCCGCTAATAGAGAAAGCTAATCTGGACCCATTATCAACTAGCAACTATAGGCCTATTGCTAGGCTGTCCCTCCCAGCAAAACCAGTGTAAAAAATTATGAATAACCAGTTAACGGAATTCATTCAACAAAATGATTTACTCGATCCATCTCAGTTCGGTTTCCGTCCAGGTCACAGTACGGAGACAGCACTGATTAAGGCAACAGAGGAGATAAGAGCAGTGATGGATAAAGGAGGTGCGGCGGTACTTATCCTCTTGGATTTGTCAGCGGCCTTCGATACCGTACATCATGACACGCTGCTCCAGAGCCTTGATAAGCTAGGGATCAAGGAGCTGGCACTGTCTCTAATATCATCTTTTCTGAAAAATAGAAGACAGACAGTGACTCTTGACCATTTCAAAGCAACACCCTATGTGCTCCCATGTGGGGTTCCCCAGGGTTCCTCGTTGAGCCCGTCCTTATTCAATATTTATGTATCGGAACTGGCTCCGTTGGTTCGAAACTTTGGTTTCAATCTAACATCATACGCAGACAATACCCAGATTGTGATCGCGGCGTACAAAAATTCCCCTTCCCCAGCAACTCAGTTTCAAAAATGTATGAGAGAAATCAGCGGATGGATGGGAAGGCATTGCCTCAAGCTGAATTCGGACAAAACCGAAGTGGTAACCTTCGGCAACCTCCAGCCGGGCTGGGACGCTCACTGGTGGCCGGCAGAAATTGGAGAAACACCAAAACCAGTAGAAAAAGCCAAAAACCTAGGGGTTCTGATAGACAGTAAACTCACCTTCACCCAACAAACGAATGCGACAGTTACAGCATCTTTCTACTTGATAAAAAAGCTAAAGAAGGTTCTCCCCTTTATTCCCCCTGAATCCAGGAGAACAGTGGTCACCACCATGGTGCTATCGAAGCTGGACTACTGTAACGGTCTCTATCTTGAATTACAAAAACAACATTTAAAAAAGCTTCAGATGGTGCAAAATGCGTCAGCTAGGCTCCTACTGAACATACCAAAATATGCATCAGTTAAGGAAGAAATCAGAAGACTCCATTGGTTGCCAGTGATAAAACGAATTAGGTTCAAAGCGCTTTGCTTAGCCTATAAAGCCCTGAATAACATAGGACCGGCTTCATTGAAAAGCCTATACTCATGGTATAACCCGGGCAGACAACTGAGGTCCTCCAATGTCGGGCTGATGGTAGTTCCCAGGATTCGAACAGCGAGCTGGGGCGGCTGAAGCATAGCCTATGGTATGACTAAAATCTGGAACACGCTACCAAAGGAAATAAGAGCCTCCAACTCCCTGGGCGCTTTTAGGAAAAAGCTAAAGACGTGGCTATTCCAGAATTAAGATACGCAGGAGGGGCAGAGTGGGTTCAGTTCAGCGCCAAGACACCTCTGGGTAATCGTGCGCTATAGAAGTTATAATAACATAACATCTACTTTAAAGATTGCTTTTTTTTAATATAAAAAAACCTATTACCAGATCAATTTACTGTATAACATTTCATTTACACAAATGCACACTAAAACCATATGGGCTAAGCCCCTTCATTTAATTCAACAGTATAGTATATAAAGTTCAGCTTATAAAATTCAGCTATGGAATAACCAGCACATGATCCATAAAATAAAAGAAAAAGGCAGATATTGCTAAAACCTACCTAATCAGAATTCACAAAAAGCAAGGCTTTTAAGTCACTTAATTGTAATGGAAGGCAGAAACTCATCCGTAGATATTATATAAAAAAAGGATAACCTAAAGTGAGAAAAAGTTGGTCTTTAGGAAAAATCTATTCAATCAAGGATGATTTACTTATATCCTTAAATCAATATATGCTGTGGCATACCAAATTTTTCGCCGACAACGCACCAATCCCAGCGCGACGTTACACAAACCAGCCTATCCCAGCGCGGCACACTCTGACGCCACCGTTCCCTCTCCACAGCGGTTCACCCTCCTTTACAATTTCAGCTCGTACATTCGCTCTCACATTCACACAACCAAGTAACTGATTACAAAAAGCTACTAAACCAAGTAACTACCTATCAGGCAGCCACTGCAACTTACAGTTACATAAAACCAAGTAATCGTCTGCTGTCTAAAGATCGATAGTATACTCTCACCCAAGAACATTCACACTACGTGACCCACGACCTCCGTCAGTCACTTGAATCGCTGTGGTCCTCCCCTGGCCTGAGGTTTTCCACACGCAGCTCTATAGAACCCACTCACACAAAGTTCCCTACCCCAAGTGAGCCGTCGATAGTGCTCCACGACACCCACATTAATGATCAGACGATTACAGCTACAAAACTATCCCAGGATCTTGGACTTCTCTTGAGTCTGTTTAGCAAAACCTCCTGATCCGCACGTGTTCGGACCAGTAAACCAATAACCTCACTTTCACTCGACTATCATTCCAACTCCGCAAGACATCACACAATCAATTCACCGCAATCTAACACACACACACTATTCATACTCACGCTACCGCTGTTTCCGCCGCACCATCAGCTTCCGCCGATCTCCGTCAACGCCCGCCGTCCTCTGCTTTCAATCATGGGTTCTCTTTTGGGCTCTGTAAGTCTAATTCTATTCTAAATTTTCTAAAATCTCCCCTCACTTCTAGAGGCAACCATCCTCGTTCGCTACCAATTGATAAGGCCGAATTTTGCACCCTAATTTCACTTACGTATCTCCGGCCGATGATCTTTTATTGCCTGCTAAAAAATGTGGAGGGAAGAATACACTTTACCAATCATACAATTTCCCTCCCATCCGCGTCCAATAACAACGAACTCGGAATTTAGCTTTTGTAGATTTATTACAAAGCCAGAAACAACAAAATATAGACCCACCTCAAAATCAAGGTATAGAGATACGTGAAAACTAATACAGAGCCCAATCTACGAATATAGTTCATACGACAAAATAGGCATAAAATGATGAATTCCAATATGAGAACACAGCAGAGTATAGATGCTGCATCCAAATCTCTTTTCATTTGTATTTCGGAATTTAGAATAATCTGTCCCTACACTGCATCTAAAGTGGCATCCCTTTTCTTCCCTTCCTAGCAAATTCCCCAAAAGGTGTCAGCACGTGTTGACTTCCAAAGAAGTACACTCACGTCAAATGGGTCAGGTAGCTTAGAGCTACAGAGCTCGTTCTAAGATGCCCTCCTCTCTTAGTCAAAAACAGAAGAAGTCCTCCAGATCTGTCCCTGTACCTAATTCAAAAAGGCAAAGTTACACCCCTGACGAGTCACATGGTACATTGTTCAGTGAACACCTTCTTCAGTAACCTTCCACAAACTCAATTAAATTTACACGACTGTCTGCCGATCTTGGCCCCCAAGTTCTCCAGGCACAGAAGGTGTCCTCCCTTTCTCTTGTCCGAGCGCTTCAAAGACATTCCTTTCCTCCCATGTATCTTCCTAAATCTGAATGAAAGAGGTCAAATTCCTGCACCTGCAGTAGGGGTGAAACGAAAACATTCTACACACATAAATTTTAATTAGCTCCTGACCTTAAGAGCAAACGAGGAGAAATGAAACTTTGAAGGAACGAAAGTCAGACCTACGATTCTGGCTAACTTAAAACACTCTTTAATATGCATTCGCTACACAGGCCTTTATATGAATCTTATAACAGTGAATACATCTGGTTACTTTTAATCAACATATACGTGTACAATTACATGATTTCTCTAAATACACACAAAATATTAATCAGTTCTGTAAAGCACAGCATGATTTTTCTTCACAGATTTTCAAACGATGATATATAAACTTCATTTTAATATGCACGAAGTTCAAGCACACATTGAATATATACGAGTGCAATTCGTTCATGAGTATAATGCACCCCTTACAAATTTTAAAGCGCCGTGCGCTCTATCACATGTCCTGTCCACAGCCAATACGCCAGCTACCATGCCGGTTCTGACCTAGATGGTTCGACCCGCGTTAGTTACACTGCTATAGATTTTCGAGACTTAAACACTAAATATCTGTAAGTCTGTTCTACCGCAATGCATGGGCCCTATATCCTGTAACAATTGTAAAACCTCCCTACAATTTGAAAACAAGGGCAGTATGAGTAAAACATGTTCAGCTAAGCACAAAACTGCGATTAAAGCAACATTAATTAATATTCGCTCTCTGCATAAGCATGCGTTAGACATCTTTAACCTCTTAAGTGATTTATAAACTGACGGTTTATTTATAACTGAAACCTGGATGAGTTAGGATGCGTCGCCTGACATTGAATTGGCGTTTCCTGAGAGCTATGTGTGTGTACATAAGGACAGAGTGGGCAACCTGGGTGGAGGGCTTGCCATTGCCTAAAAAAAAAATCTCAAATGTTCTATATTTCCTCTAGAGGATTTAAAGGGGGCAGAATCATTGGTTTTCTGTATATCTCCTTCTGCTAGCTTGTCCTTTGTGGGAGTCTTAATTTACCGTCCTCCGGAATATGCAGGGGATTTCATCAATTCATTTGATCAGGCAATAGCGCCCAGCATAGTACATTTTGCTAACTTCACGGCCCTTGGAGACTTCAATCTTCATTTGGATGTTGCAGAGGACGGAACGGCTAGGTCCTTTTTAGAGAAGGTCACCGCTCTTAATTTATTACTGTCTCCTTCAGGACCAACTCATAAGGCGGGACACACAATCGCCTGATTGATTTTGTCTAATATGTCCATTGTACTGGATACTCCGGTGGAGGTTATTTGATCAAACCATTTTCTAATGCCATTTGCCTGACCTTTCCCCAGGTGTCTAGGCAAGAAAACCCTCAAGGGAGTCCTCTTTAATGACACCTTGGCACAATGTGCCGATCTCTGATCTGCAGGGGACTTTAGAACTTTCCACACCTGTTCTATCTGGGGAACCCAATAAGGATGCTCTTGCAGTAAACAAATGGCTCTGTACTGCTGTGGATGCCATACTCCCAGTAAAACCTAAACGTATTAAGAGGCTTTTGCCTTCAGCCCCTTGGTTCTCTCCGGGGCTCTCCACTGAAAGAAAGCAGTGTAAAAGCCTGGAAAGACTCTGGAGGCTACAGTACCAGGACGCTGACAAAACAATTTATAAACAGGCTTTAAGTAGATACCATAATAACATCAAAGCGGCACATAGTATCTTCTACACTCAGAAGTTAAGAAGATGGCCGCCGGGTGAGGAGCTCCAGCCGGGAGCTACTCCGACCGGGAACTGCCTCTGGCATTTGGCTCGGGTTTCCCTCCCCTTCTGCCGCCTACACCTACGGGGATCTTCTGACCGTACTCCGGTGTCTTCCTTTCCCCCAGGAATGATCTGCGTGGCCTGCTGCTCACCCTCCGAGTTTCCCGAGGGAGCGCTTGCGGAGCCTATGCCATCATGGCCGCTGGTTCGGCAGGGATGCCTCGCCGCTGAGGGAATGTGAGCTAGCGGCTCTCCCCCGCTGACCGCCACCTACTCTCAGGACTCGACTTTCTGCTTTGTATACTGCGGACCCATCCCGGAACATCCCGCGACGCCTTCCGGATTCGCCGACCGCCACCTACCTTCAGGACGCGACTTTTTGCTTCGTATACTGCGGACCCCTCCCGGAACATCCCGCGACGCCTTCCCGATCCGCCGTTGAGACACGCCAGTAGCGGTTTGATTTTTAATTTCAATCCTCCGGTGCTGACACGCTCTCATTGAGCGCAGGATGGCGGAGTCCCGGGCGTGTCCGACTGCGGTGCTTGCAGCCTGACTGAGCTCCGGATACCATCCCGAGCGGCTGCTCCCCCAAAGGATGGCCTCTCAATCGACTCTCAGGCCAATTTCTATTCAAGGTACCCTATTATTTCCTACCTTTAATAGCCCAATATGATCTGCTGGGCGATCGATCCCTCAACGCTGTCTGACCCTAAAATGGCGACCGCGCTAGTAGCGCTCGCACATTACCAGTTCTTTTTCAATTGTGCACACGTCTAGGTGAGTTAACGCTGTGCCTCACTCGTGCCATATCCATAACTCATCGCTTGCCAGCTGCCCATTTGTTGTCTGGGTACAATAACGATGGCAAATGACCTCAACATTATTGACTCTGTTCTCCCTGCATATAAGATGGCGCCCGCCTAGTGGAAGCCTGACTTTCCACATCATTTGGGATTTTAAACTCCACAGCCACGCTCCTCAGTCCCGATAGTGCAGAAGCCTGCCAAACATCTCCCCATCGCATTGATGGATCTCTCTGGAGTACAGGAACTATTGAGGGAGGCATGGAACGCGATGCTGCACGGTACCCCCACATTGCCGAGATGACCTAACACGGTGACTGAAATTGGCACTGGACTTAATGACTATGTGACCCCATCTGGCTATGGACCCACTTACTCTAACTTTTTGGGCCCCCACGAGGTACTTCTCTCCCACTGCTGATCTGCCAGAACTGATCCGCCTCCCTGCCCCGTTTCCACACCCCTCCCCCATCCCCTGTCTATTCTTCTGTGTTTGACTATGCAACTGTAACTAATGTAACCATGAAAAACTGTTTTTCTTGTTATCCCTGACCGCTGAGACCTGAGCAACATGGCTGATGCCCGGTGGAGCTGCTAGACAGCTATAGAGGAGATCGGCCCTGGTTCACCCCCTCGGCTGTCACCTACCCAGCCGGACATTGGGCACAGTTCTCCCCGTCTCCCCGCCGTGTCTCCTTCCTCCCCCTCCCGTCGACAAATCACCATAACATTGTTTTTCGCCTATGTTTTACTATGCTCTGGTAACGGATGTAATTTGTAACTTGTAACGCAACGATCCTCATGTAAAGCGCTCTGATACCTACGGGTCTAGCCAGCGCTATATAAAACGCTTCAAATAAATAAATAAATAAAATAAGTGCGCCGAATAACTGCCCTAAGGAGATTTTTAAAATTGTTTCTGATTTTATGGACCCTAACAGTTGCTCACAAATTCTTGAGCTAATTCCACCTTATGCCATAGGCTTAGTGACTTTCTTTGATGAAAAGATTAACAAAATAAAGCTTGATCTATCATCCCCTACTTTGGCGCCTCCCATGGACCTATGCTCTTTGGCCACTGCTCCACCCCCCAAAAATAAGCTCCTACAATGTATGCCCCCGGACAGAGAGCAGCTGATTTATGAGCTGTAAATCAGGCTCACCACTCGACCCATGCCCCCCTCATATTCTGAGAAAGATTGTAGGCAATATCTGTCCAAACTATCTGAGTCTATTCAGCTCCTCCTTACAGTTCAGGTATTGTTCCCAATACGTGTAAAAAGGCCAACGTCATACCTCTTCTAAAAATTTTAGACCTATTTCTCCTCTCCCTGCAGATTCAAAAATCTTAGAATCCATTGTCAACCAACAACTTGCGGAGTTCAACGAAACTCATAACCTCCTTCACCCTTCTCAATCTGGGTTTCATGCACCTCATAGCACAGAGACGGCTCTGCTTGAAATCACAGATTCCATCTAATTGACACTGGATTAGGGTCAGAAAGCTGCCTTCATTTTATTAGATCTATTGTCAGCATTCAATACTGTCTCCCAGGATATACTACTTCATCATTTGGCAGATATTGAACTGGGCGGATCGACCTTGAAATGGCTGAGGTCCTTTTTGAGTGGTAGAGAACAGTTGCTCTGGATGAAACCATACTTCTCCCATTCAAAAACTCACATCCGCGGAGTACCCCAGGGGTCAGCATTAAGCTCTACGTTGCTTAATGATTACATGTCGCTGCTTGCTTTTATAGTGGAATCTTTTGGTATTAAGATCATTTCCTACTGCGATGATACCCAGCTTTTCTTCTCTTATGAGGTAACGTCGGACTCAGCTAGAGAATCCTTCTCTGCTTGTCTGAGAACCGTTCTCAGCTGGCTGAAAGTAAACCTAAAAACAATGCAGAGTTATACTTTTAATATGATCATGCATTTTTGAAGTCTCAATTGAATAGTTATATTTGTTTTTTCTATTATTTCAGCCCTGATGACGTCTTTTTTAGACGAAACGCGTTGGCTGAATTAAGTATTGCAACGAAGAATGATTTGATATATACCACAAAGCTGCAAGTCTATAATTTGAATAATCGAATGACCACTTCCAGAGAGGAATTTTTTTTTAATTTGAATTACAATAAAGAAGAATGGATCTACATTATGAATTATCTGCCTAATGACTTCTTTCGCTTTGAAGAATTGATTCTAATATAGACATTATTGTATTTAAATTGTGTTGCTCCTTCTTAATGTAATTTACTAAAAACAATGCAGTCCAGAGAAGACCAAAATTCTTCTCTTCGGTCTCAATCTGTCTCCTGGTTGGTTTGATTGCTGGCCTATGGGTGGCCCCTACCCCCCCATCCCCCGCCACTTGTGGGCACTGCAAGAAACCTGGGAGTTTTGTTTGATGACGCCCATTCCTTTAAGGGCCAAATCACTTCAGTAGTAATGGTGTGTTTTGTTTTTGGCTAATGAAGCCTCTGAAATTCTAAGCTTTTTTACTCTGGGAAGTCCAGAAAACTGCTGTTCAAGGGTCCATTTTATCCGATTGGACTATGCCAATGCTTTATATCTTGGACTCTCAGCTTTCCTGATACAATAGCTGTAAGTAGTGCAAGACACAGCAGCGTTTCTTTTATCTAATCTTTCAAGGCGCACTTCTACTTCTTCATTCTTAAAAAAGATTCATTGGCTGCCTGTCAATAGAAGAATCACCTTTAAAGCTCTACTGCTTGCCCACCATGCCCTGCACGGAGTTGGACCACATTATCTGAAAAGAAGAATCCAATTTTACTCTCTTGGCAGTGCCCTTCAATCAGCAAAAGCTCAACTGATCTCAGTCCCTAGTTTTAAAAGATCTAGGCATGGTGGTTCATCCTTTTCTTTGCATGTAGCGTTTATCTGAAACCTCTTGTCACTATCTTATTCTGTATGCACTTTAGCCCCCGGGACACTCTCTGAGTAACAATGCGCGGTACAAGTCCCTTCATTCATTCATCACATCACACCACGCAATCTCAGCGAAATACCACAAGCTTGACATTAATAATCTCAATGCACAACCCTATTAATACTCACTCCTCTGCTGTTACAAATCTTTTCCGAACCGCTGGAACTCCGCTGATCCTCCAAATCGGGGCATGGGCTCTAAGGGTTAGGACTGGGTTTGGGCAAGTCTAAAGTTTCTCCAAAAGATACACTAACTTCCTTTGCTTCAGTAGCTAACCATCTGATACGCTACCCTCTTGCTGGAGAGACCTGGGCCTTACAACGTATCCTCCTTGTCAAGTCATCGAAGATTGTACTCAATAGATTAGATGAACCTTTATAGCTGACATAAAGCATTGAAAAGGGAGAAAACATCTACTTACAATTTAACTTGTGACACCAATCTGACTTCACCCTGAAGACCAGGAATTGATGAGTATGGTTAAAGGGTTCTATTTGGATTACCAATCAGTCCAGTAAATATGCAAGCCAATCGCAAATTCAATAAGTATAATAGTACAATAGGAACAGTAGAATATCTCAGTTGGTTGAGACGCAACAGAATGGGATACAGAATTGTGACAGTCACAATTATGCAATAACAAATAAAAGTGAACAGGTGTTCCATAAAAAAAAACTGCTCTTCTATACTTTCATATGGGTCACGAATAGAATCATCTATTAATAGTCTCTAAATTGGGAGCAAATAGAAGAGGTAGGTGTCAGCATGATGAAACTCCAGTAGAAGTCCAAAAGAAAAGAAAATAAGCGTTTAGCATAAAGCTTCAGACATTCAAGAATAGGGCAGGCAGAGAGGTCTATACCTCTCAAAGTCTAAAGGGAATCTCTCATTACCCAAACTAGAGGGACACCTATATAAAAGTAAACGGAGATTCAAACACATATTATCTCTGTTTTCACCACAAGGAACCAATCAGAACACTATTCAAGTGTATCTTCATTATAGCTCTGAATTCCCAACGCATCAGACTAAGGCTGCCGTTCTCAGCCTTGAACATTTTGCCATTCTGGTACATGATGAACAGAAAGCTTCTTTCGACCATTGTTCCTCCACGGTTTACTGCCAAGTCTCTCCTAGACCTCTCAATTAGCCATCTAATACAGACAATAAACCTTTCTCTACCTAACGTAAATCATGATAATAAACCTGCAAGGAAAAAGGGAAAACATGCTAGCAAAGCAAAAAGTATTTCAATTGAGGCCTGTAGTCAGGCTAACTTAATTGAACATTTAATGTGCACTTCGAATACATGGTTATACATGCACATGTGTAACTTTTTAAAGGTACTGCAAAACATGAACAAAAGAATACACGTTTACATATGCAAATAAAACTTGAACTGTAAGTGGAAATGTAAAACGTGAATAAAGAATACATGATTCATGTTTAAACTGAACCTTAGTGCACATGCATATAAATCTCTAATTGCTACAGTGAATACATTTCATTAATGTGTTTAAATGTTTCACACACCTTAATAAAGTTAAGGCGCACAGTAAATATAATGTCAGGTACACGCATATAATTGCATCTCTGTGACGTGTAAGGGTGGAGCCTAAATTGCGCTGCTCCACTATTAACGATTGGAAACAGCTTTGTGCCGAACTACGAACTGACTAAGTGCCACACCGCAGTGGCACTGACTGGTGGATAGTAGCACTATACTTCGGTCCATGACTGCACACAGCTGCTAGCCACACATAGCATGATGGTTCAAACTGATTGCATATCCGACTCTACAGATCACATTTTTGAGAGAGGTTTGTGCATTAGTTTAGGCATGTAATAGATGCAAGTGGTGTACAAAGGATTCCTTGGACCTCATGCAAGCAGGCAAAATGCTCCCACTGCCACTGTTTTGTAGCAAAATAAAGCCATAATTGGGATAGAGAGGAACCCTCACACTCCAGGAAGCTAGTACCAGTCCAACTGCTGAACCATTGACGGTTGAAGCCCTGATAGATGCTAAGCAACTGCTTGTTAGTTTTGGCCAGGCATTCATGGTGTGGAAGGCAATTGAGGAATGTCTTCTGTGGCATTGTGATGACAAAGTACCTAGGTGGTATGTTTTTTTTCCCACAACTTATTTTATTAGGTTTAGTACACATACATGGCCTAGTGGCCCAAATAGACATGTCAAGTAATGAGCATCAGATCTCAAGTATATGAATAAGGAAAAACACATATTACAAGGAAAGAAAACAAGCAACCTGCACAGACCAACCAATCCACCCCCCGAACCCCACCAATAATCGGCACATCCACCAGTGATTAGTTCCTTGTATTCAGGGTCCTACACCCAGCACCCAAACCAGATACCCAGGGGTCCTTGTCAGTCCCAGGGTCATGAGAGCATATCGGTTCAAATATGATCCCCTATAGCCTGCCCATGTTTGCCAAATATTGAAGTGCTTCTAAGGGCATCCCCTGGCCTGATAAACTGCCACCTCGAGCCCCATACAGAGGTCTATGCCCCGCTTCCATGCCGCGGTGAGGGCGGAGTTTCCGACTTCCATGTCCTAGCAATATCTTGTTTGGCAAGAGTGAGACCAAGGAAGAGGAGTGCACGTTTGTACCTATTTCCCCCATGCCCTCCGTGATGTGGAGAAGGATAATTTTAGGATCTCTTGGTATACCCTATGAGAGGACCTCACTCAGACAGGAGAGAACATTTCACCAGAATCTATCCAGCGCTGCACAATCCCACACCGAATATTAGAATGTACCCTCTGCAATCCTGCAGTGGAGACATCTGGGGGAAGCTACCAACCCTATGTGCCACAATCTATAAGGTGTATAGTAAGCCCTGTGTGGGTATTTAAATTGAATCAGGTGGAGGCGGGACGAAACTGCAGCCTCTCTGGGTGCCCCCAGGGCCTCTGTCCAAACATCATGGTCTAATGTGTCTAGATCCCCCTCCCGGGCCACCTGGAGGGCGGGTAGTGTGTTGGTGGTGTTAGTAACCAGGGTTCTGTAGAGTTTGGTGATTTTATGAGACTCGAGATCACCCAGCAGGAGTTTGCCCTCAAGGTGATTAAATTCGGGAAAGGTGGTGATGTGCCATATGTAGGGGTGAGGGCATGCCAAAGCTAGAGGTAGCAATGGGAACCTGTGTGGTACGTTTTGTTGGTGGTTTAGTCCACCTGTGAATTTGCACCTTCCTGATGCCCCCTGATCAGCTTAGCTGAGAGCATGTATCAATAACACATCCTCTGTGAACTCTCCACGTGATGCAACTGGCTTTAACACGGCATTTGTCACAATATACTTACACTGGCTTCACAGCTGCTCCCACTTGCAAGCTCTCAAAGTACTTGAGAACACCCCGTGACCAGTGAGGGCATTAGATGTCCGCTGCCTTGGGATTCTTTCTGATATCTTAAATTGCCTAAACATGAAAAATGGAAATTCTAATTTTGTTTTTTATTAAATGTTTGTTTTCTAGAACTTTTATAAAGATCTTGCATA
Organism: Calotriton arnoldi; assembly: GCA_963921515.1. Lineage (NCBI taxonomy): Eukaryota > Metazoa > Chordata > Amphibia > Caudata > Salamandridae > Calotriton > Calotriton arnoldi. The sequence continues at coordinate 83,811 of CAWUFW010000166.1, forward strand.
TTGCTTCGACCCTTTTCGTCTGCATAATTCAGTGATAGTTTTTGCCCATACAAACTGGAGTTATACAATTCTGTGGCCTCTGTATTTTCTACATGATCAGTGATTTACCACAGTTAATCCACCACCTGCTGCAGAATTTTCAGATTGCAACAAAAAATTGTGCTTCTAGCGCAAATGGATTAAATGTTACTTAAAAAGTGCCACATGTTAGGTTACACCATGGTAGGCATTTTTCAAATGTTAGCTAATCACCCTTGAGTTGTCTATTGGTGTATTAAGCTGTTAAACCAGTACTGATATAGTTCAAACTTTTCCCCCTACAATATGAATAGATGTACAAATGACAAAGTAGCAACATGACACTTCCACAGAATTTGCATATTATTCTGCATAATTTGCCTCTTCTCATAGCATAATTTAGTCAACCTTGCTGGATACCTGGCTAAAACAAAAGGTGAACTTGAAGGATCAGTCAGGCAAGTATCTCTTTGTGAAGGTCACAATTACAAGTGTATGTAGCATCATAAATAAAGTGCTGAGTGATGGCATCGGTCTGTCACCTGGAGCAGGTGACATATTGAAATCATTGTAGTGTGACTAAGTCTTTCACCGTTCAACGACTGATGAAAAGTGTATGGTTACATTACAGTAGCGCCTTACTACATTACAAAAAACCGACTCAAACAGTGGTCGCAATCACTCTACAAACATTCAAGTTGTTGTTAGTTTAAATCCCACACTCTATTTAAATTCTCAGTTTGACAAAATAGGAAGTCATTCCCTCTTTATCTTTTATCTATCTGGTTCTCAAATGTCATTAAGGTGGAACTTCATCTGAAAGATATTTTTGGCAGGATTTAAGCCTGCTTGAATCTATCTACTTAGATGAAATATTTACAGAGAATCACCACATAACAATTAGCACCATGATTTGGGCAGAGGTGGGATAGGGAGGCTAAGAACACAGTGGTTGGTTGGAAAGTTGTTTGGAGATGCTGGGGATTCTATGAATTACATCGCTTGATCAATATGCTGCCCTGACAGGTTCCACAGGTCCATGTGTGACTAGCTGCCACTGTCCAAGTTTTTGTCTTCATATTCTGGGAATTGCAGGCTTTTTTGTCTCATTATAACACCAGGACCACAAGCACCAGAATGCAAAGAAAAACCCTTGATTGAAGCAACTAGTTATGCATGCCCCGGGGAAACCTAGCAACTCTGTGATAGTATTAACAGAGCAAATACTTTTTATACTGGATGACAACCAAAGCACAGTAAGATTTTATCACTTTTCATATTTGGCCTGAAAGGAATAGGGTTGAGAATGCTCTGGGCCGTTTCTTACAATTTAACTCTTGTCAATAGACCTTTGTAGTAGCCTGAGAGGAAGAAGGGTTAATTCAAATCTTAAAGTACAGTGGGATCATTAGGACCACACAATAAAAGTCGGAATCAGTAACTTAAAGTTAAAAGGTTTATTACAAACTCAAAGCCAGACTAATACAAATCAGTCTCAAGAACATACTATAAAAGTACAAGATTATCAAAGGAAGACCAAAGTGACATACAATATTGGTCCTCAACAGCAAAGAGCATATAAGTATCTCCGTTGCAGTGATACAAAACATATGGAAAAGAATTTGATGGCTGGACGAATGATTTTGATCTTTCTCCCCATGCACGGGAAAAATTTGCAGCATCTAATAAACCCTACACAAACCTATGGATAGGGAAACCCCTTTTGAATCAAGGAAGCAAGAAAGGTGTCAGCATCAGAACCTCTGTAAAAGTTCTAGAAGTAAAGAGTTATGTATAGCCTGAAGCCACACAATCAAAGATGCCAGGAGATGTCTATACCTCTCCAAGTATAAAAGGGAATCTGACTATATCCAAGGTGGGTTCATTAATTAAAATGCAGAAAGAACATTCGAGAAAAACATGATCTCATACACATACTGTTCCCAGAAAGAACTAGGCACCTTGAACAGTACTCCCATATTCCAGTCTCCACTTCCAAAGCGTCCTTGGTTCCTGTCTTCCTCCAATAGTACCAACTGGTAACACTCCCTCTGTTCTCCATTCAAATCATTTGAACTTGCCAGCTCTTCCTTGCCTCTCTATCTCTGAAATACAATGTGCCTTTAACTAACTAATGAATGGCTTTGGTCTGCACCTGCAGAGGAGAGACAAATATGCAGAAAAACAACTTTCACGTTAAGATTGCCTCGACTGCAAGCTTAAGGCCCACAATCACATTAACTTAACAGTTCTCTTTAAAACATTTTAGTTCTACAACCTACATATACTCCAATAAATGAAATCTTTAATAATGAATCAAGCTATATTGTGCTGTACTCTCATATGTCAACAAAATAAACAGTAATGTGGAGGAACAAATACACCCACAATAATCATAGGATACATTAAATTACTCCTATATTGTGGTACATAGTCCCATCTCATTAATATGTACTTCAAAAAAGTCGCATACCAACGCTTATTCCTGGTCGTAACTAATATTAATTTCTTTAATTAGTTTACTGGTTGAGACCATATATTCATTTTTCTAAAATCCGTTAAATTATAAATTATAAATATTGCATTTAAAATGGACATGCACACCGGGAAAAGGATGTAGAGGTGGATAGGGTACCTCAAGTGTGCAAAGGATTACCTCTCAGTGGACCGCAGTGAACTTTGAAAGCGGACACTTTCTTTGTAATTAGGGGGTTAGGAAATGATCTTTTTGTATAATGATGTATGTATATGTGTTTATGTTGTACTGTGTTTTTCTATGTTGATTTAATGGAGAACTCATTAAGAAAAATGAATATACGGTCTCAACCAGTAAACTAATTAAAGAAATGAATAGTAGTTACGACCAGGAATAAGCGTTGGTATGCGACTTTGTTGAAGTACATATTAATGAGATGGGACTATGTACCCCAATATAGGAGTAATTTAATGTATCCTATGATTATTTTGGGTGCATTTGCTCCTCCACATTACTGTTTATTTTGTTGATATTTACTGCCCAGACAGTGGAGGGTTATTTGGGCGAACCCCATGGATTTTGTATGTACTCTCATATGTGGCACAATAACTAATACATGTCATTTTCTGCACAAACGACAAGAAAACATTAAACACACATGGGATTCATTCTCATTAATCCCTGGTGAATGCACTGCATTAAATGCATTTTAGCGCACCACCTTACAATCTAAACCTACAGAAAATTAATATCAGCAATCCAGATGTCTCTGAAAAGAACAATAATACACACACACATATATATCAACACGCACAATAGATGCACTTTCTATACCTCTGATGCACCATATCTCTTTAGTATTATTGCATTACACGAGTATATAAGGCCAAATGTAAATACATATATATGTGGCCTAGCCAAACGTAGAAGGATGGAGCCAAGATTATGCTATGGTCCATGTCTATTTATTGGCCATTTGTAGTGCTGCTACAGAACAGACTGCTGTCGTCTTACTTTAGCTCTCTCTCTCCTTCCTGTGATTGACAGCTAATCGATTCCTCCTAATCCACAGTTTCGAAGTACAAAGCCTTTAAGTGTAAGAGGCAGTTCTGATGAATGATGCGGGTACAGTGAAAAATCCCCTTCTAAAACATTTCTAAGTGTTAATCTTCAACTTGCCTATTCAAAAAACACAGACAGATTCCCTCTTACTCAAGCCCTTTCCTGCCCTGATTAGGAAAACGACGTGAGACCATCTTGCTCTATAAGATCTAGCACACTCTTTTTTTTTTTTTTTAACATGTTTTTTTATTGATTTTCAAAAAACATATCATGCAATTATTCTAATACAATCAATTATTTCACATTGGCTCTACAGTCTTGTTTGTCTTAATATCTCCTGTGGAAGGACCCCTTCTGTCCCGAATAATAATCCTGAGCCAAATCATACAATGCCCCGATTGAATAAGATACTAACCCCATAAAAATAAAAATAAACTATAACCCATCTAACCCCCCTCCCTCCCTCCCCTCCCATACCACCGGTGTGCCCTATCTACTCGTCACTCAGGAGCATAGGAACATCTATCCTCTTCAGTCGCAATACCCCTAATAACAGCAACACTTCCAGCCAATGTACCCCCGGGTATGTACCTGATCACTCTATCATCCCCGTGTGGTGTGGCGAACCCGCTGGCGTATCCAAAGCCGAGCCCACCTCTGACTCCTCCTCAGGCATCTGCAATGCAACCACCATCGCCCCCCATGCCCTCGCCGCTTCCAGTGTTTTTTCATTATTGGTGCACATGGCCTGTTGGAACCTGAGTGTGCCTTCGCTCTGTGCCCATTTGAGTAACTCCGGCCTCCACCTCCCAAAATTAGGCCCTCGCACTGACTTCCAATGGGCGGTGATCTCCCTCTTGGCCAACACCAGGCCCAGGTCTATAAACTTACTCGTCACCTTCGTTTTAGGGGTGTGCGGAAACCAGTGTAACAGACAAGTGCCCTGGTCAGCCTCCACAGTGCGGTCGGTAACCCCATGCAGCTGACCGATCACCTCCTCCCAGTACGTTCCCAATTGCGGGCACCCCCACATCATATGCTGAAAATTTGCCCCTTCCAGATTACAACGCGGGCACCGGGCTGTGTCCGTTTTGAAGTATTGATTTATCTTGGCAGGAGTTAAGTACGCCCTTTGTAGAATAAAAAAGTTTACCAATTGAAATCTAGCATTCCTAGTGCTTTTCCAGTTTCTCCTAACTAACTGGGCCCAAGTCTTCTCAGGGATCTCTTTACCTAAATCCTCCTCCCACTTCCCTTGTAGGACCCGCAATGGCTTCAACCCCTCAGTCAACATACGCCTATAAAGGCACGTAGTCGCCTTGACAGTTCCCGCGGCCATCACCACATACTGGCAAGCCATCGATGTCTGGGGCTCTGTCAGTCCCTCTTTCCAGTAGCGTTGCACCGCCGATACCAGGGCGGAGTGCAATAAGTAAGCGCCCCGAGGAAAGTCATACCTCTCCTGTAGGGCCCGGAACGGTAGTAACGTTCCGTCTTCATAAAGATCGCCCAGCACATGCACTCCCAGAGCCTCCCATTCGGCCAGTGCCATCCAGTCTCCACAATGGGGAAGGGCCGTACACATCCCCAACGGGATTTCCGGGGCATAAGGGCGGGCAATCCCGGCTCTACGCTGGCTCCGGTTCCAGCACAGCCTCAGCGTCCGCTCTTCGCCAGTAAGCTGGTCAAGGCGCAAGCGCTGCTGTAATACAATAAAGGACAGGACATGGCGTGGAACCCACCTACCTTCCGGGCCATCCGGGCCCCGGAACTCCAGAGCCACCGCCTGCGTGAGCCACTGTAACTGGGCTGCTAAATAGTATACTTCAAAGTCCGGTACTGCCATACCCCCATCGGCTCTCAGACGCATCATTGTTGTCAACGCTACCCTCCGTCTGCCAGGTCCCCATAGAAACCCCCCCACCAGGGAGCGAAGTTGCTTGAATATAGAAGCCGGCACCCAAAGCGGTAATGTCCTAAAATAATACAGGAGCTGGGGAAGCGCTACCATCTTCAAAAGCGCCACCCGGCCTGCCACAGAGAGCGGCAAAGTACTCCACAAGGCAAAGCTGCTCTTAATATTTCGAATGGCTTTACCCACATTCCCCTCCAATAGATCTTCAGGAGCATGATATATATTAGTGCCAAGGTAGGGCAAACATCTAGGCTCCCATCGAACACCTGCGACCCGGGAGACGTCCACCCCAGATGCTACTACCGGGAACAAGCACGTCTTCAGCCAATTCACCCCCAGCCCCGAGACCCTGCCAAACTCATGGAGCAACCGCTTCGCTCCTTCCAAAGCCCCTTCCGTATTCACCAGGAAGATTAGCAAATCATCAGCGTATAAAGAGATATATTGCATGTCCCCGCGAAGATCTAACCCAGTGTAGTACTTTCCCAACCTGGCATGGGCCGCCAACGGCTCAATGGCCAATGCGAACAACAATGGGGAGAGCGGACACCCCTGCCGCGTTCCCCGCCCCACCGAACAAGACAGGGAGATCGTTGCTCCTGTGCGCACTCGAGCTGTCGCCGACCTGTATAGAATTTCCACCCATCCCACAAATGCTTCTCCTAGACCAAGCACCCTCAGTACCCCAGACAAGTACGGCCACTCCAGGCTGTCAAACGCCTTTTCAATGTCCACCGAAAGGACTGCCGCCATAGGGGTCGCACTATGATCCTCCCCCAAGATCCGCAGGAGACGTGTAACATTAGTCGCCGTGGTGCGTTTTGGAATAAATCCTGCCTGATCACTATGAACCAAGTGCACCATATATGGAAGGAGCCGTGTCGCGAGGATCCTACTCAGTATCTTGTAGTCCGTGGTCAACATGGACAACGGGCGGTAGGCTGACCTATTCAAGGGATCCTTTCCTGGCTTTAGCAAAGGGATAATGATGGCCTCACGAGTGGAGGGAGGCAAACATCCCAAGCACCGGGCCTCTCGGTAAACCGCCAGCAACCTAGGTGCCAATATATCTACATAAGTAGAATAAAACTCAATTGGTAGCCCATCTGAGCCCGGCATTTTATTACGCGCCATGTGTTTAATCGCGCCCCTTATGTCTCCTATTGTAAGCTCCCGCCCCAGCGATTCCGCTTGTGTCTCCTCAAGACCCGGCAGCCGTATTTCCGCCAGGAAGTCTTCCAACGCCTCCCCCGTAGCCTGGAGCTTGCTCTTATACAGATCTGCGTAATATTCCAAGAACAGCCCATTGATCTCTCGCTGAGTATACATTGGTGTTCCCGTGGGCGAAGCCAACGCCAATATGGGTGTGCCCCTGGGAGTCGGGTTGGCCAGCCAAGCCAGTAATGTGCTCGCCTTATCCCGTTCCGCATGCGCCCTCACTAAATACGCTTTGTGGTCAAGGCAGCGCAACCTCTCTACCTGAGTCGCCACTCTCTCCCTCGCTACCATGACTTCGTCCTGTGCCTCTGGATTCTCATGGTGGACTCTCTCTGCCTGCCGCAAATGCTGTTCCTCCGTTTCTACATCGCACAGGAGGGTCTTCCGCACTCCCACCATTTTGGTTATACATAAGCCCCGCACCACCACTTTAAAAGCATCCCATTCCAGCGCCAAGCTCGATGCTGTTCCCTCATTCTCCGAAAAATAATGCTCTATGCCAGCCTGTACTTCTGTACGGAAAACCTGGTCCTCCAAGGCCTCCGGGCGCAAGCACCAGGTAGGAATTATAGGCCTTTCCCGAGCCCAGTTTATGATTAACAGCAATGGATTGTGATCCGATATCGTCCTCGCCAAATATTCGCTAAGTCGTACCATCGCATGAATATCTGGGGAGCACAACACGGCGTCCAACCGCACATGTAGATTATGCAGTGCAGAAAAGTAGGAGTAGTCCCGCTCCCCCAAATGCTGTACTCGCCATGTGTCTACGAGCCCCCATTTATCCTGCCAATCCTGCCTAATTTTAGAAACGTCTATGTATAGGTGCCTCAGGCAACGGTGGGTGAGACCTGTCCATATTGGTGTCAGTGATGGAATTGAAGTCCCCTCCCAGTATCACCGGGCCTGTCAAATATGGCGCTAGTTTCCCCGACAGCCTATCAAAAAAGGGTGCCTGTTCCACATTGGGGGCATACACATTACATAACGCCACCTCTTTACCGTTCAAGCTTCCCAACACCGCCACGAATCTCCCATCTGGGTCCACCAACTGCTGTATCGGCTGGAAAGGGACCCCAGCCCTGACCCATATCAATGCACCCCTAGCAAAAGCGGAGTATGTTGTATAAAAAAGCTGCCCTCTCCATCTACGCTGCAATGCCAAACCCTCAGCTCGGTCGACATGGGTTTCCTGGAGGAAAGCAATCTGCGCCCCTCTGCGCACCAAATATGCATGGATTTTGTGGCGCCTCTGCATCGTGCGCAATCCCCGTACATTCCAAGTAATACACTTTAACTCAGGTGATATCCCCATAGTAGTGTCTAGGCTGCAACCTTAACTGCATTCTCTTTGCTGGCACACCGGTGGTTCCAACTACCCCCAAACAACCCCCCCAACTCCCCCAACAAACCCTCCCCAGAACAGGCTCTAAGAAAGAAGCACCCATCCAAACTACCCGCCAACTGTGTCCCCGGTATCTACCAGGGATCTACTCAAGATCCGAAACTAAGAGGGGGGTGCTCTAGAGCTGAGAAGATCTGGTCTACAGCCCCGTGGGATCTAGGTACCGTACCCCACTATTAGAGCAACCGCCACACCCCCGAAAACCCCTCCCCCAGACAAAAGGGAACCGCTCTATTCTGGTGCCCCCCCACCTTAGCCCGCACATCGGCCTATGCTCAAGCCTTCTCCAAATAATACCAGGGCTAGCTCTCTATCGCCTCCCATCCAGAGCACCAAGTATAAGCTCCTCACATTAAGCATCTACAATCTCATCTGCAGTCCCAGGGGTAACCTGCGGCAACGGGACACTCCCCGTATCAGTGTCATCCAATTCAGTTCCAACCGACCCCCTCTCCGAGTCCGTTGCCCCGCCGACTCTTGACCTCTCACGTGGGAAATCTCCGTCACGGCCTGCTATGCTGCGGATCTCTCCATGTCCGTCTGCGTCGTGGTGGGGCGCTGCGCTCCAGAGGGATTGCGTCTGGTGCGCCTCAACCGGCGCGGGCGCGGTGCCCCCGCCTTCTGCTCTAGCCCACGTTTCGCTTTTCCCAATCCAGCTCTGTAGGACTCCAGCCAGCTCCATGCTTCATCAGGGTCATTATGAAAGTATGTTTTACTGTCCAGTATCACCCTCAAGCGTGCCGGAAACATCAAAGAATATTGGATGCCTTCATCTCTGAGCGCCTTTTTAACCGCCAAGAAAGAGGCCCTATGGCGTTGCGCCTCAAACGTGTAATCCGGAAATAGTGTCACTGCATTATTGTTCACCTTAAATGGGCCCGCTGTGCGAGCCTTGTTCAGAAGCAAATCCCTGTCTTTATAATGGAGGAGGCGTGCCACCACCGGCCTAGGAGGCCTTCCAGCCACCAGCGGTCGGGCCGGGACCCTATGCGCCCTTTCCAGGGTGTAGAAGGGGGTTAGGCCTTCCGGGGCGATCGCAGTCCGTAGCCAAGCTTCCAAGTAGTCCACCATGCTGGCCCCTTCCACTCCTTCCGGCAGGCCCACCACTCGTATGTTATATCGTCTATTGCGTCCTTCCGCATCTTCAGCCCTTCGCTCCAGTACCTGTAACCTGCGATGGACATCCCCCAGCTGAGCGTCTAGCTTTTTCTGAGCGGGTTCTAGAACCTCCAAGGTAGTCTACGTCTGCTTCAGCCGGTCGACCAACTTTGCATGATCCGCTCGAAGGAGGCCCAACCCCAGGGACACTTGAGCAATGTCCTGCTGCAGTGCATCCCTGGTATCCGAGATGGCCTTAAGTATCTGGTCCACCTGTTGTTGCATCAGCCCCTCTGGTTGCGAGCCCGCCGTATCCTGCTGTCGCTGTTCCACCGTCTCTACATCTGGTTCTGGGTGGGCTCCTCCTTGCTTGCCTCGTGGTTTCCCCATGGTTTTCGATTCACCTGGGCCCCACCGTGGGGGGGACCTCCTCTCGTGATGCTCCAGCCGGATCACCAGTCGCGCTCTCCGCCACTCACCAGGGGAGTCTGCCGCTTGTCCCAGCACCCTTGCCACAGCGAGCCACCATGCAGTCCGGGATGGCGTCCAACGTCCCCGGGATGGGGGCCTTCCCCCAAGCTGCCCAGACCGGGAACTCCCCAATACCTACCTCGGTCGCACACGCGGCCAGCGTCGTCCAGGAAGCACCCTTGCCGTTCAAAGGGAGGTGACACTAAGGGCGCTTCAAAAGTGGTATAGTGTTGCACTCCGCCCGGGGAACGAGCCTGTGCTCCCCGCTGATCCCCGGCGGCCGGCCCTCCGTTAATTGTCAGGTCTCCTGGCACTGTCCCCCATCCATGCGTGCCGCCACTCCCAGCCGGAGTACCTCCTCAGGGTAGTTGGGCCTCGGGCACCACAACACAGGACCCCGCCGCCAGCCGGGCCCCCCTCTGCCACAATCTTCACTCTCCGCCGGTCCTCCGCACTCACAGGAGGTCGCGCTGGCGCTTCCGGGCTCCAATCCGCGTGCCAAGCCAAGCGCGGCCCAACCGGGTTCACCTTCCTCCGTTAGCCCAGGTATGCTCCTCTCCACTGATGTCACGCCGCGCCCCCACCAGTCGACAACGCACCAGGCCCTGGGCAGCCCCAGCGCACTCTATGCTGGGTCCCCAGCTACAATGGCGCCCGCTCTCTCACCTCGCAGCTCCAGCGGCAGGCCTCAGTAGCATCGCTGCTCTTTCCCTGACAGCCGCTGTGTGCTTTCGGCCATCCAGGCTCTCTCGGGGTCAAGTGGGGCCTGCAATGTGCACCTCGTCGCCTCATCCGCTCCTCAGGCACTTAGCGCTCCGGGCCGCCACCGGGGGCAAGCGGAGGCCGCCGCGCTCCAGGGGGGGCCCCCCAGGCAGCAGGGTCACTCCCCGTCACCCAGCGCGAGACTCACTCAGAGTAGCGATCGGCCGCTGCGGCCGCCATTTTGCGAGAGCTCCGGTCCAGGACTCCAGGCTCGGGAGCCGCAGCGCTGCACCGGGGGGACGGAGGCTGTCCAACTTCGCTCCCAGCAGTCCCCAGCACCTGCGGACAGGATCCGTGCCACCTAATGACGGTGCGTCAGCTCGTTTCCCAGGATAATTGGTGGGGTCGGCGCGGAGCTCACCGCTCACGCGTCCGTCCTCATCGGCTCCGAAGCCACGCCCCCAAGATCTAGCACACTCTTATGAACATCCTCATTACCGCCACACTCATGCTCCTCATCATAGCCCTTACTGTGCGAGTCCCAACTCGACCTCAGGCAGATAATTACAAATCCCAATGTTATTCTTTTTTTTATTTTTGTAAAACTACCAATCCCATGAATAATTGCACCATGTCCAACTTCCTTTGAAAGTAAAGGCATTGTACGGCCATGGTACTTCCTGATTCTTTTGTCTCGGTAAGGAGATGTTGCCCAATCCCTATGTGTGTATGATTTATTCTTCTCGCTTGTTGAAGCGCCAGACGCCTGACAGTTACACTTTACTATTGAAAATCTCTCTTCTGGCATGCCATAGCACCCAGGTTGAGAGGTGTAGGGTCCTGGGCCCTTGGCCCACATGCAGCATGAAGGACGACACACACACATGGCTACTGTACATGGAACTGGCCCAGGACATATGCGCCTGGCCCCTTTTATTGGCAGGGTCACCTGACCGGTGACACCTCTGATGGATGGGTGTGGGGTGAGGGTGGAAGCCAGCCCTTCGGGGAGTGGCTGGTGACACAGTACATTGTCAAACGCTAAAACGTGTCCAGCAGGACACTACAGGATGCAAGATTTCTTACCAGATTCTTGCAGGCATGCCCGAGACGCCGAGCGAGTACAACATTATTCAATAAAAAGAATCTCGGAGTCAGCATGCATCACCAGTGGAGAATGACCTGCTAATTTTAATAAGCTTTCTTTTTTAAGATCCTGTTGTCATGCATCCAGTGACCACGCAGAGGCAAGAGTCCTTCTTTGACCTTGGCTGTGAGGTCTCCCTGTCTACAGCATGCTTGAGCAGCTAGACTGCAAAAGTCTTGATTTGTGTGCTTCTTTAACTGGACACCTTCAAAATAGCATTTTACGAGGGAAACCGCAAACTGAAAGATCTTTTTCTTCCTTGGTGAGTTATCGCTAGATTTCCAGGGGGAGTTGTTGTTGCTATAGAAATGGAGTCTCTCCTATTCGCATTGTCGTTCCTGACTAGGTTTTCAGTGCAAACAGTCAGCTGTTCTCATACTAGCCTAACAATGCACCTTCAAGAGGAAGCACGTTATGACTGCTGAGACTTTTTCTCCCAGAAATAAAGCGGAGGACAATGCTTCTAAATCAGTTATGGAGCTGCCAGATCTGTCCTTACTACAGGCAGTGATTTGTAAAGCAGTGACCTCCGCTCTGTAAGCTGTTGAGGCCCCTCCTACTAGACATCCTACACAGATGCCTGATGGAGACCCCCACACTCAAGAGGACGATCAGGATGTCATACAACGTTATGTCCAGGAGCTGACTTGAAAAGGAGTCATGTAGCATATCAGAGAGAATCAAGCCTCCCCTATGTTTGAACCAGAGAGTGATTAATATTTTCTCTTAAGTACCAAAGAAACGAGTTGGACAGTTTCCACTGCACTCTGCTTTCAGAAAGGTTATGACAAAGGAATCAAAGAGGGGCAATAATCAAATTTCCCAAAGATTCATTTCTGAAAAACTTCAAGGATGAATTTCCATCCACAGTGAAAGTGGATTCCCTCTTTGCGGGTTTAGCTTCCCATGGGTCAATCATTTTAGAAGATACTGTTCATAAAAAATGTGAATAGTACTTAAGCGCTTATATGCAGCTTCTAATTTTTTGATATGTTTTAACATCTTTGCAGCTTACATGGTGCAGTCGTTTCATAGAGATCATCAAATTCTGGCTAACACCATGCAAGACCTATTTGGCAAAAACAGAGCAACAAGTCAGATTCCTGTCTGACATTTTTTATGACTCTGGGTGCAGCGCTGGCTGCTTCTGCTTGGCTATCATGACTTGAAGACACACCTGGATATACCCTTGAAGGGCTGATAGTTCACAAAGTTCCTTCAAATGCACATCCCTTTCGCCAGTATGAAACTCTTTGGACCTCATCTGGAGGAGATGGTAAACATTTCTGCAGAACAGGGCGAATTGATGACTCTCTTGCAACCTTCATTTAAAGGAAGAGGCTTCGGATCCAAAAGGGTTTTTGGAAATCTACTGCCAACAAGAGTCACCCCTATCGAGGGAGGGGTTTGAGGCATGGGGATCCCTGTCTCAGAATATTCTGGTCCAGAAATAACTTAACTACTTCAAGGTCCACATCAAAGTCCTGTCTATATTTGGTTGGAACCCAGAATCACAGAGATTTCTAAGATTCTGTTTTTTCAGTTATTTCTAGTTCAAGGTCATCCCATTCAGAAGCCTCGACAACCTGCAGGTATATACAAAAATGTTGGCCCCTTTGGTTAGGGTTTTGCAGTATAAGGATACTAGAATGTTCTATTATTTTTACAACTGGTTAATAGATGCATCATCTTCTTCAAAGCTGTAGTAGATGTATAGATTGTCTGTCAGCTGATCTAATCCTGTGGCTGCATAATGAATCAGAAGAAATCAAATCTCACTACAACCCAGAAGAGTCAGTTTATTCAAGAGATCTTTTGTATGGATTTGGGACAGATCTTCTTCCCTCTTGGGGCGTGGCTGGCCATAGCTGCGCAGCTCCGTAAGACTAGCTAAGCTTTGATCCCCCGCAACTCCGAAGAGGGATTAAAATCCTGCTATGAAAATGTTGCTGATGAGAGGAAGAGTGTTATCCCTGCTCCACGTGATTAAGGAAGGTGGTGGATGGGGCCCGAGAGGCCCAGTGAAATGGCGGGGGGGTAGGACGATTCAGACTGCGGGGCACTGTCTTCCCCCCTACCCTCTTCTTACTACTGCTGTGATGCTTGGGCCTCGAATAATCACTGGGGAACCGGCCCGACTGCTGACCCGATGCCGGGAGTACCGGAGACTGCGAATGTGACCAAGGCTGCCCGTCTTGAAGAAGAGGAAGGAGCATGACGGTTCTGTGGCAGCTGGCGTTGCTGTGGGAAGTGCAGTGACAGAGTGAAATGAGCTGAGGTCCGGTGCGGTGAACCCAGCTGCGACGAGCCAGTGGGAGATCCGGGGGGGGGGGGGCGGGTGTTGACATCCACTTGCACTGCTGAGAGGAGATTTGCCCAGCTGCCAACTGCCTGCTCCTCCAGAGAGGAGGAGGGGAGGCCCTGCACTGGACTGGGCAGCCGAGGACCCCCACGGCCGTGAGACTGGCCATCCTGACTGCTGGGAGCTTGGTTGGGGGAGAATGGTGGAGTCCCGGGCCCTCGGAGAGCGAGCCAGAGGGAGGCCTTATTGTGAGACAGCAGGGGCCCCCCTAACACGACTGACCGGGCGAGCGAGGGGCTGATCAAGATAGCACTGCCAGTGCACCGTGATGGAAGGGGGTCTTGGGGCTGGCGGTTGCGTTGGACCGGCCGAGCACCCCCCGTCCCTCTCTCATTGACTGCGGGGCTAATTGAGGGGCTTTTCGCTCACACACATTACCTCTCTTCGGAGAGACTGGGGGTGACCATCGCATCTGGAGCGCCCTCGCTCTGCCCTTGGGAACAACGACTGGTCAAGAGGTGGGGCTCGCCCGGACTCCTGGTGCCCCCTTAGAAAACATAAGCCGGCCACCACTAAAAAGCGTGCTGTGCCCGCTGGGATGCCGTCTGGACTTTGCCTGCATAGGAGGGCACTAGCGGATATGCATCAATGCTAAAAATGTTTTGGAGTGCTGTGTGTGTTCCACTCCCTGCACGATCTGAGTCTGCACTGCCATCTAGATGAGTGACCACCGGGGCTGTGGGGTGCGGACGGAGCGTAAAGACCCCCTGGGCACTGCCTGCAAAAACACTACTTGGCTACCGAGAGGTGCTGGGAGGTGATGGTGGCAGGAAGAGGGCCCGTGACATGGTGAGGGGCCGCCATCAGAGATCCATGCAACAAAGCAGCCTGGATAAGTATATGGTAAAGATGTCTTCCGCTAGGGTGCAGACATGGGGGCGGATGGCAGAGGGGCAGATGGAGAACCACAGAGCGCCATTATGGCCACCATCCAGGATTTATGGGGCTCCATAGCACCTATTGAGCCCAAACTTGACGCAGTAACTATAGAGGTCAATCTGCCTCAGGCAAACTTCCACAAGGTATCCGAAAAAGTAGCGGAGACGCACATTAACGGTCTTTGCTCAACAACAAAGCGACTAGAGGACAGGTGCAGACCCTAACCAAGCAGAGCACGCCATGGTGGCAAAGCTGGAAGACCAGGAGAAACAACATACGAGTGGTGGGTGTCCCTGAGGGGGCAGAGGGCCCTAGTGTGGGCCTTTTCCTGGAGGACCTTATACTCAATAAACTCAAACCCAAAAGTCTACCCAGCGAACATTGGGAGGACTGCCACAGCAGTGGCGCAGAATTTGGACCTTTTTGTTGCATTGGGGATGTATAAGGCAAAATCAATAACCCTATATGAACTGTCATCAACTAGGTGGCTATGGCCTACCCCAGTTACTCAATGTTCAACAAGGGGCTACAGGCGCTCTGCAAGTTTGGGGAGTGGGTAGTTCAGAACTCACAATGTAGGGTAACAGGGAGGGTGGATTGTTTGGGATTTACCTACTGGTTATCTTTTACAGCAGTTTTAGCTTCATACATCAAACACTCTAGCAAGGATAGAGGTAAGAGGCAGGGGTTTCACTATAGTTTGGTACATAAAGAGGGTTGAGCCACCAGCCAAGGCGACAAAGGATTAGACTCCCAGATGGTTACTATGTCAGGGACACATGATGCCACACATAATTTGACCATCTGGTCATGGAATGTAAACATTTTAGGTAGTAAGATAAAACATACATTGGTCCTGCAACACCAGAGATGACATGGCGCTGACATAATGATGCTACAGGAGACACACCTAAGAAGTAATCAGTACAGGGTCTTAAACAGGTTTGGATATACATTGCGGGCTCACTCCTGGAACACAACTGACTCGAGAGAAGTGGGGATCCTTATTAAGCGATCGCTGACTTTCACACTTCATCGAACATGGCACGATGTTAATGGCCACTTTGTGGCATTGGCGGGGACTTGGCAGGGTATCACACTAAACCTGTGCTCAGTATATGTCCCACCACGGCATCATGGGACGACCTTCCCAAACCTAGGAGAGTTGCTACTGACATTGCCATCCGGGATCCTGGTTATGGGAGGAGATAGGAATGCAGTCACGAATGCTGAGACTGACAGGGCAGGTGATGCTGTTAGGGGGTTGAGGGGCGGACCATTGCCTCAATTTGTAACTGCACTGGGATTGGAGGACCTGTGGAGGGAATATAATCCTCAGCAACAACACTACACATACTTTTCCCCCTCTCACTGTAGTTTCTCCCGGATAGACCATATTTTCATCTCCAGGTTCAAGCACCCAGGTTCAAGCACCCAGGTTCAGGTTGGCTCTACAACATGCTAGAGGCACTTTGGACCATTCCCCAGAAGTGGTCCAGATGCAGGCCCGGCTAGAGAGATTCAAATGCCCCTAGACTAGATGTTTGGTACCTGCAAGAAAGTTAGACGCAGGACAAATGTGTAAATGTGAGAATTATACTTCAAAGAGAATCAGGGCTTGGTCATGTCAGTGCTTACTCTTTGGGAGGCATTCAAAACAGTGGCTCAGGCAATCATAGTGGGGAAGAAGAAAGAAACAAGACTGCAGTGCTCTACCATAGAAAAGAAAATAGAGGAACTAGAGGAGGTGACCTGAGCTATGGGGATGCCGAGCACTGTCGACGATTGCAGCTATACCAACAGGATTTGCGGGCCTTGGTGGAGAATCTGGCACATAAATATGCACTGGTGAAACAGCGTTGCCTATATGACGAGGGAGAAAAAGCCAGTAAGCTTCTGGTGTGGCTGGACAGGCGGGTTAAAGAACGCTCA
Source organism: Calotriton arnoldi (assembly GCA_963921515.1). Classification (NCBI taxonomy): domain Eukaryota; kingdom Metazoa; phylum Chordata; class Amphibia; order Caudata; family Salamandridae; genus Calotriton; species Calotriton arnoldi. Next base: position 100,496 of record CAWUFW010000166.1, read on the forward strand.
TGGGTACTGACAATACTAGATGGATCGGGCGCCAAGCACACGTCAAAGGCGGCCATAGCGGAGGCCTTTGCCTCCTACTATGAGGCCCTTTATACCTCCAAGACTGCCATGACGGCTGCTGACTGCACCAACCTCTTCAAGTATGTCTCTCTTCAGGAGTTAACTGCAGATGATCGCAAAACCTTGGAGGCAGATCTGATGGAGGACTAACTGACGCAAGCGCTGCAGGAGCAAGAGTCGGTGAAGACACCGGCCCTAGCAGCTTGCCGGTTGAGCTGTACAAAGGCTTGGTTGAAATTGTGACCAAGCCTATCCTGGCAATGCTTCAGGAGGTACACAAAGATGGCTGCCTACCTGTGGACCAAAGAACAGCAACAATAGTTGTTATACATAAAGAGGGCAAGCCTCCAACAGACTGTGGGTCCTTTAGACCGATCTCTTTGTTGAATGTGGAGGCTAAAGTATTGGTGCAGGCCCTGGCAACCAGGCTGCGGAGATCATCTCTCGATTGTGCATCCCGACTAGTCGGGCTTTATGCCCAGCAGCAGCACTCAGCTCAACCTTCGATGCCTGTATGGAGTACTCCACTTGACGGAGTGATCCTAATGGCCCTCAATGTAAGAATGGCGTTTGGCTCAGCTGAATGGAACTACAAGTTTGCTGTGTTAGAGAGGCTTGGTTGTGGGCCGAGATTTGGTGCTTGGGTTGGGCTACTCTATATGTCCCCCATGGCCAGAGTGTGGGTGAATGGTGTGACGTCCTGTAACTTTGAACTGCAGAGAGGTACTCGTCAGGGATGCCCTCTTTCCCCATATTATTGCATTGGCGCTTGAGCCACTGGCGGCGTGGGTCCGCCAAGATCCCTAAACACGAGGGATTCCGGTTTCCGGGGCCTGTGAGGAGCAAATCTCCCTTTACGCCGACGATGTTCTTCTCTATGTTACGAAATCCCTTTCCTCCATAGATCGGATCATGCAGGTGTTCCGCATTTTTGGGGACCATTCAAGCTACACTATTAATTGGTCCAAATTGGTAATCCACCCGCTCTCTGGAGCGAACCCCACCTGCCTCAGGATTGTCAGGCTCTGATTGCCTCAGGAGAGTTTCGATACCTGAGGATATACGTTTCACGAGATCCCCAGGAGTTCCTACTGATAAGGCCGGGTTCCGCTACCAGAATTTAACTAGGAACCCTAGGTCAATGGATATTTTGTTACCTGCTGAGAAGTGTAAAGGGGAGAAATAATTCAATTCTGTCAATTCAAGTTATTCCACTGACTCCGACTAAAAAGATTACAGAGTCCGAATTCCAGTTTAGTGGGTTTATTACAATGCCAAAAACAACTGAACGTACAAGCACCTCAGGACGAGGTTGTAAAAGTACATGGGAACTAATACAAAGCCATACCTATGAGTGAGTCTAATCTTATAGATCATGAAAAGAATGAAAAGTTCTAAAAACAGAACACTGGCAGGGACTGCCCCAATGTCTAAGTCAGACTTCATCTGCGGCTGAAAAGTAAAGAGCATTAGACTATCCCTACTCTATCTCTAAAGTGATATCCCTACTTAGCATTTCCCAGGCAAGATCAATTAAAGGTGTCTGCTTGTGAAGACTTCCTGAGAAGTACACTCAAGTTGTATGGGTCAATCTTTTCCCCGTCTCCTAACACCCTTCTTCTCCTCTCTCATCCCTCATCCCTCTTCTCCTGACTCCACCCTTCGGGACACTGTCCCTAATACAAAATGCACAGATGTAAAACACGCCCACAGATCACCTCATCTCACTGGGCTCTTCTCATAGGTAAATTTCCACCGTTTACCTCACTGCATCCAAGTTCGGCTCGATGACCTTGATTCCCAGGCCTCCTCAGTGAGAAAGAACACCGGCTCCCAATTATCGACATTCTGTTTACAAAGTATCACTTCTCCCCCATGCCTAACTCCTAAAACAAAGGCGTTAGTTTAACTTAACAAAGGCAGCTTCTTCCACCTGCAACGGAAAACGTGAGAACAGAACAACCTTGCATGTACATGAAATCCGCTGACTACCTCCAAATGCGAGCGCTTACCAGGGAAATTACATTTTCAGGCCTACACAAATCGGCCAACATAAGAATAAACGAATAGGCCTTCAAATACACAACAGTGAACATTTCATTTAGGCCTTTAAACATCAAATTATACACACAGATTAATAAAACTTTGCTTTGCAAGCATCTACAATTAATATACGTTAAGCACAATTAATCATCTCCACGTGCAGACTCTAACATGATGCACGTTTAAATCAAAATGCATTACAATACACATAGGCTTTTCGTTAGGCAATTGCAATACGCTAAAGGTTACTCTTTTCCAAACATAAATGTCATTTTGTTTCTTTTGCATGGCACGACATTTTCTATTATTTCACTTTCGAATCATTATTACATCACATTCCTAATGACCAAATGTTAATACAACACTACCAAGAAACATCCTCCCCTTTAGAGAGGCAAAGGGGAGATGTGACACATTGGGGCAGTTTGCCGCTGACGGTAATGGGCAGAGCGGCCCTTTATAAATTGATGAGCCTACCACGGTTTTTGCACATCATGCAAAATACACCCTATAGAATACCACCGTAGGTGTTTAAAAAATAGATTGGGAGGCCCGTCGGTTATTGTGGCAGGGGGGAGCCCCAAGAATAACATTGATCAAACTGCAGAGAGGGGTATATGATTGGGGGCTGGCGGTCCCAGACATCTTGCAATATTACTGGGCCTCACAACTCCTCGTGCTCAATGAGTGGGTCTTCCCGGACCACCAGAACCCTGCATATAGGGTAGATATCAAGGCTAGTGGACGGTGGGGAAACAAGGATCTCCTTTACGGAGGAAGGGGCAACAGAGACATATCACAGCATGCATTGATGGTGGGCAGGGTCTGGAGGGAAGCCACAAGATTCCTGGGCTGGACCGGGAGACTTACAGGCTTGACGCCGCTATGGTACAGTCACTTCTTGTCCGAAGTGGGGGGACTCATGGGATTGATGAAGTGGGAACTTCTGGGCATATAACACTTGGGCGATGTCAGGAGGGACCAAGTCACTATCCGATTTGAAGACTTAAGCCAGGAGTGCGCTCTAGCAGATTCTGAGCGTTTTCGATACTTGTAGCTGGGACATGCCCTTCAGTCCCACGTACAGGAAGGAGCAAACACAACAAGATGATGGACAGAGAATGGCAGTTCGGGCTGGACTGTTCCCATGAGGATCAGGGTCAAGACTGATTTTCATAAGGCTAGGTCTAAACTGGGGTGGGTTGGTGAGCTAAAGAACAATGGATTTAACCCAGATCTCTAGACTGGGGGTGAATGTTTGATTTGTTCCACATTCCGTCCATCATTTATGTGTCTTTTGCTTTCTCGCTCTAAATGCGCCGGGTATGCCCAGACGTGGGTCCGGGGCTCACTGTGCTACTGGATTCAAGCTAACCTGACTGATGAGGGGTGATACACCGAAACCTGTCCCAGGATGCTTGTTTCTGGTCCAGGGAGGACCTAGCTTGGCAGTTCAGGCTGGACTGTTCCCATGAGGAGCAGGGTCAAGACTGATTTGCTTATGGCTGGGTCTAAACTGGGGTGGCATGGTGAACAAAAGAACGATGGACTTAAGCCAGATCTCTTGACTGGGAGTGAATGTTTGATTTGTTCCACATTCCATCCATCATTTGTGTGTCTTTTACATACTGGAAGGAGAGCAGCTGCCCGAGTCCTCCCCTCTGGAGGACTAGATACTCACTGAAGCATTGCCAGATAAAGGGGTGTCGGTGATCTGTCGTAAATTGGTCAACAAATCCCCAGAGCCATTGTATCTACTGAGGATGGCGTGGGAGGGGGACCTGGGAGACCTTGAAGCTGAGAACTGGGCGGAAGCTCTCTAGAGCTGGCAAGAAATAGCCATACATGCTCATTCTAGACTGGCCCAATTCAAAATATTACACCGGTCCTACTACTCACAGAAGCTATTACGCAGAATAGGCAGAGTAGCGATTCCGCTATGTAGGAGGGGATGCGAAGGTGAAGGTACATTTTTCCACGCCCTCTGGGAGTACCCACTTATACAGAGCTACTGGACTAGAATGACAGAGATAATGTCCCGGTTCATGTGGGTGAAAGTGCCCTTGGATGAGGAATGGTTGATCCTGGGGATTGCCGAGGAAACAACACAGCCTAGATACATCTGGCTGCGACTGGCAGCGGGGTGGACAAACGGAATATAGTGAGGGCATGGGGCACTGCGGCCCCCTCCAGGTAATGCAGACTGGAAAGCGAACCTGGATTGGTGCCAGGGGGCGAAACAAGCATCTACAAAGCCAGAAGTTGTCCCAAAAAGTGTGAGAAAGTGTGGGAGGTCTATCGGGAGTACAGTGGATACGGTTGAAAGAGGGGCTAGGAGACAACCTCCGGGAGGGGGGAATGATCAGGGAGACTAATGTGTGCATTCCAAATGTTACTGGGCCGGAATAGCGCCACTTTTGCATTGATGCAAACGTCTATCCTGACATGTACCTAACCAAAGAACTATAGAAGTGTAACAAATGTCGACTCACTCTCTACTTTACGCTGTGTGGAGCTTATGTCTTTCAATAAAAAGAGTTTAAAAAAAAGATCTTTTCTTCCTCAATCAAGGAAGAAAAAAGCGTGCACATCACTTAACTCTGCTGTTACAAAAGGACCATGCTTCGGCGTGGGACTGGCTAAGAGATCATGGATACATGTCCTTGACTCTTCCAATTATACCATGGTCCTTCAGTCGTCTCCAGCCATTAGAAGAACAGGTCACTGGGATCCAGCAACATGAGATTATGAGGCTTGGGTTCCATAGACTGAAACAATATATGTCAGTCCTTCCAGTGAGAGTTCTTTCAGAGAATCTAGACAGAGAACATCCTTATCAACAATCATAAATACAGGGGCGAGCATCAGGGGTTGGGGAGCAATACAGGGGGACTTGAAGGTTCAGCTTGTGTGGTCATGGAAGAAAGCTAAAAGATCCTCCAACTGGAGAGAAGTGGCTGTAATACTTGAGCTCTGAGCCATCTTAAAGCCAAGCTCAGGAGTGGGTAGTTTGTGTCAGGTCAGACAGCAAGGTCGGTTGAGAGTATATCAACCAACAGGGTAGTCCTTTCAGTCTTCCTCTTGTACCTTTGCCCCCAAAGATTTTCATATTAGCAGAGGTGAATCTAGGTTATCTAACTGCAGTATAGCTTTCGATGAGGGAGATGTGCTAGCAGACCCATCCAAGCAGAGTTTTTTCCTCCTCAATATCAATGATGATATGTCCCTCTGTCTTCCAGAATATAGTGTACAGGTTTTGTCTTCTCCTCATTGACCTCTTTGCACATACAGAGAATGCTCTCCTTCCCAGATATTGTTCCATAGTCCTGGAAAGTACCAGGGATAGATGCATTGTAAATCCAGTGACCTCAGGTCCTGTGTTCTGCATTTCCCTCTTCCCTTTAATTCCCAGAGATTTAAGGAGGGTCCAGGAGACGGCCAACATCCTTCCATTACTCCCTTGCTGGCCCAGGAGGTAGTGTATCCGACTCTAACCCAATTGGCCCCTGTTATCCTCCTCATGGATCTTCCCAGAGACCACCATCCCCTCTGAGTGCTCGAACCCTGTTAGTATCATTGGATTGGTGTCTGAAAGGTAAGTGTTGAAATCAAGGGGCTGTTTCAGATATTGCTGTGTACATTCAGCAGCCTTGCAGATCTGCGACTCTGTAAATCTCCTCTAGACATTGGCAGTTTTTTGTAAATTAGTGTCAGAAAAACAATCTGCAGCCTGCCACCGGTTCTCCAACTAAGATTTCTTTTGTGATGGTTTCTTAATGGGCTTAGATGTTTCCGCTCTTATGAGTCAGTGGCAGGGCAATCAAAGCCTTATGGGAAACTTATGTTCTTTCAGTCTCTTTCCTGATTTCCAGGTCTTTGAAAAGTTTTTTCTGAGAAGACTTCTTTTGCATTGTCCTATACAATCTTGGGACCACCTGCTACTTTTACAAGCTCTTCAGGATCCACCTTTTGAACCTCTTAAGTCAGTTCCACTTAAATTTCTATCAGCAAAAAAATCTTTTTCTGTGGGGCTGTCTATTCATGCGGCAGAGAGGGCAAATTAGGAGCTGAAGTGCCCTATCTTAAACTTTTCTAGACTGGGTAGTTTTTCTTCCTTCTTCCTCTTTTCTCCAGAAGAGTCCCTCAGTTTTTCATGTATCACAAGATTTCATTTTTGCAGTTTAGCTTTCCTCTCCCTCTTCGGAAAAGGAACAGAAGTTACAAACCCTAGGTGTCAATAGGGCTCTTCCTGTTTATCTTCAGTGGCAGTTAAGTGTCTTTGCCTCTATTTTAAGACAAAGGATTTGATAATGTCTTCAAGACTAAAGTAATGGTGTTTTCTAAAAATCAATGGCAAAATATCGCATGAAGTGGTGGCTTAACAGTACACAAGTGGAGACTGTCAAGGACTATAGGTACCTCGGATTGCTTTTTAAACCCAACCTCAATTTTAAACTGCATATTGAGCAACAGGAGATCAAAGGGAAAGCTGTGGTGTGCTCTTTACAGAGGTTAAATTCAAGGATGGGGCACCAGTTCACTGATGCTCTGAGAGAAACTTATAATTTAATAATTACCAGCACATTGCTTTTTTGTTGTGAACTATACTTTGAGAAACAACTATCTTTACTTCAAAGCATTGAAATGAAGATTTGGAAAAGATGGCTGGGTCTTCCAAAATGTTAAATCAACTGTGCACGGAGGCTTGAGTTGGGGTTGACAAATATAGTGTTTAAGGGGAAACAAAGGGCCATGCACTATTATTTTAGCCTGGCTTAAGCTGCAGAAGGTTCATTTAGGTATTAAATCTCAACTTTAGCCTGATATGCATGATTCTTGGCCAGTGCTTTTATATAATTTGACAAACGTTTTGGATGCTGTACTGCTTGCTTACATCGGCGATATCTCATGCTGTAGGAAACATTGGATTAAAAACAATTTAAAGACAACTTTGTTGAAATGGAACTTAGAGAGCTGTCAGAGTAGTATGAAACTAACGCATATGTTGTACACAGACTATATAGGGCACTTACAACATTATTTAAAAAGCATAAAATCATGAAAAATAAGAAGGTGGATGTTGAAGTAGAGACTCGGTCAAGTACCCACTCTCTTAAAATAGAGTAAAAGAAAGAAGGGTAAATGAAAAGAGGGAGCCAATACTATTGGTTGTCAATCAGTCAAAATGAATCAATCAATTGGTTGTCATTTCTGTGATGTGTGCAAACTGACACTCGTCCATCTGATCGTCTTCTGTGAAGCTTTACGTGGGTAGAGAAAGAGACTGCTTTTCGCAATTTTTATTGAATCCAAAATTCGAAATTTAAATGTTTTGATAACATTAATTATGAATTGCAATAATATTCAATTGTGTTATGAACTGGGCAAAAATCTAGAAACTGCAATGAACTATCTAGAATAGTATGCAATGATAGTTAACAGACGTAGTTATTGTCAATGATTTATATAAGCTAGGCACATTGCACTTTTTCCTTACCAGTATAATTCTAGGTGATAGATTGATAGATCATATCGAGGAGGGATAAAAAGTAGGGACATTTTAAATGATATGCAGTAGCAAGAAGGGCTCTTCACAGTTTCTTTTCCAGTCGATCTCAATCCTAATTTTGATTTTTACTCTGCAGTTTTTAATTAATTTGTATAGGTAGAATAGGAGTTTGATATACATGATGTTTTTTATATATATTTATGAGAGTTGTTTGTTCATCTAAATTGATAGTAGAGCTTAATAATGATGAATTAAGGTTTTACATAGAAAGTTAGGCACATTGTATTTGTATCTGACTATAAGCGAGAGAAGATTCTCCTATCAACCAATGGATACGTGGCGATAAAATAGAAGCAGGTAAAATCAGTGGGGAAATTGATGGCTTTTATTATGTAATTTTAGCAGATACATTGATAGATTGTCTTGCGGAGGGATAAGAAGTATGGATATTTTAAACAATATGTAGAAGATATTAGGGCATGTTGCACATTACTCCTTTTCTGTAAATTTTGACCCCAATTAGGATTTTGCCTTTGCAGTTTTTAATGAACCTGTATAGATAAAATAGGAGTTTAATATATGTGATGTTCTTGGATATATATTGATTTATAAGAAATGCTTGTACATGCAAATTGACTTCATGGTATAATAATGAAGAATTAAGGTTTTCTTAGTAATGGATTCGTTTTTAATGTTTTATGTACTGTTTATGGTTGTTATGTCTGTGTTGCCTTATTGACACAAAATCAAACAATAAAATTGATACGAATTGAATACAAAGGACAGCATTGTTTTGCTGAACACATTTTCTTTTTGTAACTTTTGCCTATCAGGGCAAGAAAAACATCCCACTTCCACCACATTAAGCAAATGGATTTGATTTGCCAGTCCTCAGCCTATTCTACCAGTGGAGATACCTTCCAAAACAATGTTCAAGGTCTGTCTACCAGAAGCATGGCCACCTCTTTGGCAATTTTTGAAGGAGCTTTCTTAAGAGAAATTTGTGGAGCTGCCACTTGAACACCCCTGCACAGATGTGCTTCACCTTATTTGTTAAATATCAGTAGGGGCTATTTGATGGATTTTACTACCAATATATTGAGTGCTGTTAACTCATAAATTAGTTTGCCACTTTCCTTGAAATTATTTCACAAATACAATTTATCAATATATCCAAAACATGCACACCAAAAGTGTTTGATCTTTTCATATTTATTCCTGTGACAAAATATTGTTCTTAACATGAGAATAGGTCACACTGTAATGACTGTGACAAGGATGATGGATGAGGAGCTAATTCCCTGGTTTTTACTAGGAAAATTTTCATTACTTTGAGTCTTAGACCTCCTCTTCACTATCATAGTTGCCAAACCCACCAATCCCATATCATTTTGTACCAGGCTGTTCAGTCTTTAATTTGTTTATGCATTTATGCAAAAAACCAGGAAGTTCCTAGGTGATCCATCCTTTTAACTTCCTAGGGAAGTTGGACATTGTGCAAGGGCTAGTGGGTCTGTTTTGTTTAATAGGACGGGTCAATTTTCTGTCAGAGACCAAGGAGGGTTTAACACTGCAATGACTGTGACCAGAAGGACTAGGACTTGGAGCAGTGAACATTATCCGTATGTGACCGGGCATTTACTTTGCTCCATTAGGCCAACCCACTTCAGCTGTGCTTCCTACAAATCAGGGAAATTGCATTTCATTTCAGTTCGAATTGTCTAGAAGTAGCATGTTCATTTCTGAAACATCATTGCCACAAAAAGAAAAAAATACAATTGGTAGTGAATTATTTTCAAACTGCACCCTCCTGCACCTACCTTATTACATAAAGCAATGTGGCACAACTACAGAAATGTAATAGCATGCATGTCTTAACCTCCCATCCCTACTCTGTTCCTGCACGCTTGCTCTCTTAATGTAGCTCTGTCAAAATTGAAATACATTATTTATTACTACAAAAATTAATCTGTAATTGTAAAGTGTACTCATGTTTGCCGAGGAAAATAGGACAGCCCCAAGCGCGGTGCGTGCTTCCATCAGTGTGCTTGGCAAACGGTGGCTCCTTATTTTCCTCTGCATTGATGTCACTCAGACATGGCTCCTTTGTCGCTACGCCCTTGGATTGACATTTGTCAGTATTGGCAACAGTTTGAGCTTGTACAGTTGGAATGTGCTTTACTGTCTAATGTGCATAAATAGCATCAACTTATTTTTGTTATCATTCATACCACAGTAATTTCTAAGTGCTGTGTACAGAAGGTGTTACTATTAACCACTTTAATGGCACTAAATGTACCCAACTCCGAGGGACAGAAGGCTGAGTTGGCTTCGCCTGTATTTAAATCTGTGACCTCCCCATGGCACAGATGTCGCTGGTGAGCGTTTTAGGATCAATTCTGTTTTATTTATTTGTGGTAAAAGAAACAGAAACATCATGAATATACAGCTCTGTTGCTTACAACCAGGAGCCAGCAGCATATGAGATTCATTGATAATCTGACCACAGAACCAACTCCGCCCCTTCCCCCAACCCTCCCCGCTAACACTCAATAGCAAACAAAAAAATCTAGCACAGTTAAATTACAACATATCCCTCTGTCAGTAATGACCCCCCCCCCTTGTCACCATATCTCTATCGAAGTCTGCTATGTAGAGTCGGATGTCATTACTTGTGGTATGGGGGCAAATAAGTAGTAGCTTCGGTTATTTGGGACATGTTAACTCATTAAGAGCCACATGCACGACCATTTCATTTTGCGAGTCGCTAATTGTGATTTTTTGCGACTCGCAATTAGAGACTCGCAAAATGAAATGTACTAATGTGTCTCAGACACATTTAGCGATTCCCAATTGAGTCACAATGGACCTGCCTTATCAATATTCATGAGACAGGTCGCAATTTGCGACCCATTGTGAAGGGGCAATAAAAAAGGGATGGCGGCCTGCAGGCCACCATGCCTGTGTTTGCTTTTAAATAAAGTAACTTTTTTTTTTTAAGTGCAGCCGTTTTCCTTCAAGGAAAACAGGACGCGTTTCAAAAAGAAAAATGAAACGTTTCTGTTTCATTTTTTAAGAGTACGGACCACTGCCTGCTCTTAAAAAAAATTCTGCTGCCAGTCAAAAAGCGGTAGGGGCCCCCTAGGGACTTCTTCCTATTTGCAACTGGCTTCCCACCTACTTGAAGTAGGCAGTAAACTGCGATTGTTTTGCGACTGCATTTCGTTCGCAAAACAATCGTACATGCCCTTGCAACTTGCTATTAGGAAGGGACGCCCTTGGCGCTCCCCTTCCTAATAGTGACTCAGAAACCCTATTTTGAGAGTCAGTAATAGGTTACCGACTCGCAAAATAGGGTTGGTACATTGCACAAGGCATTTTAGCGGTCGCAAACGTACCGATCTCTGTTTGCGACCGCTAAAAATAGTCATACATCTGTCTCTAAATTCAGTGGAAAGGAGAGCAATGAGGGAGGCCCATGACTCTTGGTATGTGTCCAATTTGTGCTCAATGGATAGGGTTAACTTTTCCATACTCAGCAAGTGTCATAGAAGGTGTAGCCATGTGGTGTGATCAGGGACTCTATCTGAGCCTCATAAGGACAAAATTACCAGTAGTGCCACCCCCTTAGGGACTTCAGAGGGTGGGTTAGTGGATTGGGCAGGCCCAGCAAGACCTACACAGGGAGCTGTGGCACTTGTGTGTCATAAAATGTGTCTAAGTCATTCACAACCACAGTCAATATCGGGACAGTTTTGAGCAATTTCAGAGTAGATGCAATAAAGTGCCTGTGCCTCCGCAGCCCCTCCAACATTCTTTGCTGCATTCAGGGCACCGTTTTTTGTATTCCGGCGGGTGTCTAGAACCAGTGTTTAATTTGAGGCGGTGCTGGACATGGCACTTAATTGTCAACACCAGCACTTATGACAGCTGCCACATGATGGCGCTGTGTGGGTGATTTAGAGCTAAGAAGAACAACAGTTGTTTTATTAATTCAATATACATTAAAAACAACTAATACTGCTGCTCCCAAGTCATTCTTATAGCTTTGAGGGCCTCAAACAGTCTGAATTGTCACACTTGTAGCAGTGTGATAATTAGTAGTTGTGTAGGTACTGTGATGGCTGCACTGACAGGGACAATGGGTGGTGCAAGCAGCGGTGGCTTCCTGACAAGGGCCTTGGCGCTTATTTTTTTACAAATTAAGCACTGTCCAGAACCAGTATGAAGCTACCTTAACAGCTGTCTCTGTGTTGGATGTGTTGTGCTCGGTGTGCCAGGCCCTGTAGAAGATATCCTCCCATTCCTTATGTGTATGTTCCCTTGCCAGCTCCTCCTCCCAGCGAGTATGCCATGGATGCTTCTCCATCAGGGCCGGCTGCGCCAGCAATGAGTAGAGCTCTGTGACCAGTTAGCTATCTTTGTTCTTCGTGAGAACACGTTTTTCAAATGGTGTAAGTGGTCTGTGTGCGTGTAGTTTGATTGAAGGGTGCAAGGCCCAATGTCTGATTTGCAGGTAGGGGAGACACTCAGATTCAGATTCCAGAGCGTCAAAGTGGATTATAACGGCTGTATTGAATGAGTGTCCCACCCGTTTGCACCCTGAAGCTTGCCACTGCCGAAAACTCTCAGCTTGTAGACCGAAAGTATAGTCAGGAATGGCAAAGATAAGGGTCATCGGGTGGGAAGGATATGAACATCTTCTGTCCTTGTCCCGGACCGCCAAAGTAGCCCTTAGTATTGGAGAGGAGTATAGGCCTCAGGGTCTAGCCTTCTTAGGAAGCCAAGGCACTTTCCAGATGCGTACCGGCTACTCTCTGGTCTATGAAGCACCAATGTTTCTCGGAAGTATCCCGCCCCACTCCACCATATAGCAAAGTTGCGATGCCTGAAAGTATTGAGTAAAGTTGAGCACTCCCAAACACCCCTCCCTCCTGGGTTGGCAACTCAGGAGGCAGGTCATGTGGGGCCTTTTTTCTGTCCCACAAACCTGTTAATGTCGGTTTGGAGTGTTTTAAGAGTGTTGTTCGGGAAGGCGAGGGGAGGGGGGGGGGGCAGTGGGAGCGTTTGGAACACGAACAACACCCTGAGAAGTATTGTAATTTTTTGTTTCAAGTCTGTTTTATTGAAAGAACAAGTCAAAAAAACAATACAACAATCAAGCAATCATGAGAAAGGAGAAAATGGAAAGAAGGAAAAGAAGAGGAGAAGAAGAGAAGAGGAACAGAAGAAGAGAAGAGGAACAGAAAAAGGGAGAGGAAGGAGAGGGGCGCAGCATAAACAATGCCAAAAAAAGAGAGAAAAGAGAAATCGGCAAGTGGAAACACGAAAGAGAAAGCCATGGTGCGTTACAAAGCTGTCATTAAAAAAGGACAGTACTCTGGGAGAGAAAAGGCATCTAAACTGCAAGGCGGGGCTAGATGGTGACGAGTCTCGTTAGGGGGGTGAGGCAGTGGGAAGTGTAGACAAAGTGCGTGAGATACCCCACAACAAGGAATCGAGCCCCTGTAGGGAGGACAGCCATAGGGAGGGAGGACCCAAGCAAAGTCATGGTAACACGCCAGAACAGTACCCAGCAGGGGAGAGTTTAGACAGCTTCTCTATTGGGCCCCCAGAGTCTGCCCGCATCGGAGGGAGACACGTCCTCGAAGAGGTGCAAAGCTCGAAGCCTCGGAGGCTGAAGATGGGCGTGATCAAGTTTGCAAAAATAATCTATTAATGGTTGCCAAATTTTCGTAAATTTGGTGTCGCGGAATTGTAATCGTGCTGTGAGTAATTCCATTGCCATGGTATGCCATAAGCGGGTGAACCATACATTCACTCGGGGTGTTTCAGCCTTTTTCCAATATAACGCTACTATTTGTTTAGCTGCGCCCAGCATGTGTAAAATTAGGTGCCAGTCCCTGTGTGTCATGGCGAGGAGGTTCATGGGTTTGAGGCCAAAAATGAGTGTGGCCGGCGTTTCGGGCAGTGGGTAGCCAATCACCTGTTTGATGTGACTGAGGACCTCTTTCCAGTAAGCGGTCAAAAGCGGGCAATGCCACCAAATGTGGAGGAAGTCTCCAGCAGCGTTCGTACAGCGCCAGCAGACAGGGGAGGAATTGGGGAACATCTTGTGTAACTTATGGGGAGTGTAATACCATTGTGTCATGACTTTATATGCGGTTTCCCTCTGAGAGATACTGTGAAAAACCCTTGGGATGTCGCGCCATAGTTGCTCCCATTGTTTGGGCGTGATATCAACAGAGGTGCCGGACTGCCATCGTGACTGATATGTATGAGGAGGAAGACGAGGGCCATGTTGGAGGATTTGATATGTGCAAGATATCAGACCCCTGCTTTAATCAAATGAGCGCACCAGCCGTTCGAAGGGGGTGAAAGGATGAGTGGCTCCCGGGGCATAAGACGACGCCTGAACCCAGTGCCGGAGTTGGAGATACTGTAATCGAGCCCCCTTGGAGAGCTGGAAATCCCGTTTGCATTGGTCAAAGGATTTAAAGGTGTCTCCCTCGAAAAGATCCCGGAGCGTCCGACACCCCCCCTCAGACCAGGCTTGGAAAGAGTGTGGATGCAAGGCAGGTGGAAAATGTGAGTTGCGAGCAATGGGAGTGTGAGGGGACGGGAAAGAAGTGAGGCCTCTGGATAACGCCAGCTTGTCCCAGATATCCAGTACAGTTTTTGTAGGTATGGCCATATAGGCGCTGCGCGGCCGAGCCTCCCGTGAGAGCCTGGCGAGATCCCATATAGGTCTGCAGGCCACCGCCCTATCCATATGGAACCAAACCTTCTCGCTCTCTCTCGCGACCCATTCTGAAATGAAACGGAGATGTGAAGCCCAATAATACTCCATTAAATTGGGGCAAGCCAACCCCCCCTGTCCCGAGGCAGCATAAGTATTTTATTTGAAAAGCGTGGCCTTTGCCCCCCCCAGATAAAGTTAGTAAGCTCGCGCTGAAGGTTCTGGATCTGGTGTGGCGGAAAAGGTGTGGGCAGAGTTTGGAATAAATATAATATTTTCGGTAGCACCGACATCTTCACGGCGTTAAGACGGCCCAGCCAGGAAAGAGGCAGAGATTTCCACGTCCGTAAATCTTCCACCACGGCCCTTTTACATTCTTGCCAATTAGCTTGTGACCACGTGTTAAGGTCAGAAGTCAAGTTGAGGCCTAAGTACCGGATGGAATGTGAGGCCCATTGATATGGGACAAGAGACTGGAGCACGGGGATCTCAGATGCCGGAATGGTAAGATTCAAGGCCCACGATTTTGCATGGTTGATTTTAAGGCCCGATGCTAGTTCAAAGGTCCGGAGCAACGCATGAAGGGCAGGCAAAGAGGAGTGTGGCCGAGACAACGTAAGAAGAAGATCGTCTGCAAACAAAGCAATTTTGTGGTCCACGCCTCCGAGAACAATGCCAGTGATGTCAGGAGACTGGCGGATCAGGATGGCAAGAGGTTCAACGACAAGTGCGAACAACAGGGGGGATAAAGGGCACCCCTGTTGGGTGCCCCTGTAAACATGAATAGGACCCGTAAGTCGGCCATTGACCCGGACCTGGGCTTGGGGTGAGAGGTAAGGAGCCATGATCCTAGCAATCATTTGAGGCCCCAGTCCTATCTTATGTAAAACAGCCCGCAGGAAGGCCCAGCCCACCCGGTCAAATGCTTTCTCAGCATCGAGTGACAACAGGCATGCAGGTATGTTCCAGTGACGAGCCTTCCCAACTAGATGAGCTATGCGCTGCACATTATCCGCACCCTGCCAATGACGAATGAAGCCCACCTGATCAGGCTCAATAAGCCCAGGTAAATGCGGATCAAGACGTTTGGTCAGAATTTTAGTGAAAAGTTTGAGATCCGTGTTTAAAAGCGCAATGGGGCGAAAAGAGGAGCACAACGTGGGGTCCTTCCCTGGTTTAGGAAGAAGCGCAATCTCGGCCAGCGCCATAGGGGTGGAGGGTCCTCCAGTATCCAAAAAAGAGTTAAAGAGACAAAGCATATATTCTTGTATCTGCGGGAGAAAAGTACGGTAGAAAGAGACCGGGAGACCATCCGGGACCGGAGACTTACCGAGGGGGAGGTCTTTTAACTCACCAGTAAGTTCGTCTAACGTAAGCGGGTCTTCAAGAAGTTGCGCATGATACCCATCAATCGGAGTCCAGCTGCACTCCCCCAGTACTGCCTGGATCCGTTGCGAATCAAGCGGGTCTTGCGCATAAAGAGTAGTGTAATAGTCATAGAAGGCTTTTAGCTTGGCAGTTTCAGTGGTAGCCCACACGCCATCGTCCAATTTTATTTTTGCAATGTGAGCCTTTGCTGCCCGCTTCCGGAGGCGACGCGCTAGGACCGTTCCTACCTTGTCCCCCCCTGCGTAGTATCGTTGCTTTAATGCTAAAAGAGCGTTCTCCGCCTTATTGGTCCTATGAGCCCATAGCTGGCCCCGTAGAATGGCCAGACGCCACTTGGTAAGAGCCAGGGGGTGTTCCTGGTCCAGCTTTTCCAGCGCTTTAATGTCCCGGGACAGGTTGTCCTCAAATAAGCGAGCCTCCCGAGCTCGAACTATCGCTTTAGAAGTTATGTGACCCCAAATCGTGGCTTTAAAGGCGTCCCAGACCACAGGGAAAGGAGTTTCAGGTATGTCATTGAACGAGAAGTAGGACAGGATAGCATCACGGATCTCGGCTACGTCCACGGGGTCCCGGAGAATGTGAGGGGGTAGTCTCCAGCGAGGTGGGTGGCGTGTGTGAGGTGAGCGATCGTGTAGCAGAAGCTCCACATGAGCATGGTCCGAAATAGAAATATCGGACATAGAAGCCGAGAGGACGTCACGCACCAGGGAGTGGAAAACGAATAGATAGTCAATGCAGGAGTAGGAGCGATGAACATGGGAATAATAAGAGTAATCTCGAGTAGTTCGGGAGTGATAGCGCCATACATCCAGCAGTCCTAACTCCGTAAGCTGTTTTTTAAGGGAAGCAGACATGGCCCCCGCCCCATGAAACGTACCAGCACTACGGTTCAATCCCGCATCCCACACCAAATTGAGGTCACCCCCCAAAATGAGCTGATGATCGTCGTGCGTTATCTGTTCCCGTAGGAGTTCCCTAATGAAGAGATCCTGTGCTTGATTGGGAGCATAGATATTGCAAATCAATCAATCAATCAATCAATCATAGCATTTGTAGAGCGCACTACATACCCGTGAGGGTCTCAAGGCGCTGAGGGGGGGAGGGGTGCTGCTACTGCTCGAAGAGCCAGGTCTTCAGGAGTCTTCTGAAGGTCAGCAGGCCTTGGGTCTGCCGTAGGCGGATGGGGAGGGTGTTCCAGGTTTTGGCGGCGAGGTGGGAGAAGGATCTGCCGCCGGAGGTCGCTCTTCGGATGCGGGGTATTGTGGCGAGGGCGAGGTCGGCGGAGCGAAGCTGGCGGGCGGGGGTGTAGAGGCTGAGTCGTCTGTTGAGGTACGCAGGTCAGGTGTTGTGCAGTGCCTTGTGTGCGTGGGTGAGGAGCTTGAAGGTTATCCTCTTGTTGACGGGGAGCCAGTGCAGGTTTCTCAGGTGAGGGGTGATGTGGCTGCGGCGAGGGATGTCGAGGATCAGGCGTGCGGAGGCGTTCTGGATGCGTTGCAGCCATTTCAGGAGTTTGGCAGAGGCTCCAGCGTACAGGGCGTTTCCGTAGTCCAGCCTGCTGCTGACGAGGGCCTGGGTGACCGTTCTTCTCGTTTTGGTGGGGATCCACTTGTAGATCTTGCGGAGGGTGTTGAAGCAGGCGGAAGAGACGGCGTTGACCTGCTTAGTCATGGAGAGGGTGGAGTCGAGGATGACTCCTAGGTTGCGTGCGTGGTCGGTGGGTATTGGGGCTGCTCCCAGTGCGGTCGGCCACCAGGAGTCGTCCCAGGCCGAGGGGGTGGATCCGAGGATGAGGACCTCCGTCTTGTCAGAGTTCAGCTTCAGTCGGCTGTTCCTCATCCATTCGGCGACGGCCTTCATTCCTTCGTGGAGGTTTGTTTTGGCGGTGTGGGGGTCTTTGGTGAGGGAGAGAATCAGCTGGGTGTCATCGGCGTAAGAGATGATGTTGAGGTCATGCAGTCGGGCGACGTGGGCGAGTGGTGCCATGTAGATGTTGAACAGCGTTGGGCTGAGGGAAGAGCCCTGGGGTACGCCGCAGATGATCTCGGTGGCCTCGGAGCGGAAGGGGGGGAGGTGGACGCTCTGTGTTCTGCCGGAGAGGAAGGAGGTGGTCCAGTCCAGGGCCTTCTCTTGGAATCCGGCGTCGTGGAGGCGTGTGCGTAGTGTGCGGTGGCATACCGTGTCGAAGGCGGCTGACAGGTCCAGGAGGATGAGGGCCGCGGTCTCTCCGTTGTCTAGCAGGGTCCTGATGTCATCGGTGGCGGCAATGAGGGCAGTTTCGGTGCTGTGGTTGCTGCGAAACCCGGACTGGGACGGGTCCAGGATGCTGTTCTCCTCGAGGTAGCGGGTCAGTTGTTTGTTGACGGTCTTCTCGATGACCTTCGCCGGGAACGGGAGTAGGGAGATGGGCCGGAAGTTCTTGAGGTCCTTGGGGTCCGCCTTGGGTTTCTTGAGTAAGGCGTTGATCTCGGCGTGCTTCCAGCTATCCGGGAAGGTTGCTGTCTTGAAGGAGATGTTGATGGCTTTCCGGAGATGGGGTGCGATGGTGGTGCTGGCTTTGTTGAAGATGTGGTGTGGGCATGGGTCTGACGGAGATCCGGAGTGGATGGTGTTCATGATCTTGATGGTGTTGTCGTCGTTTATGTTGGTCCAGGAGAGCAGGCAGTTGGTGCGGATGTTGGTCGTGGGGGCGGGGATCTCAGTGGTTGTCGGGGCGATCGTGGTGTTGAAGCTGTCGTGGATGTCAGCGATCTTGCGATGGAAGAAGGTGGCCAACGAGTTGCATAGGTCTTGCGAAGGTGGGATGTCGTTGGTGTTGGAGCTGGGGTTAGAGAGTTCCTTCACGATGTTGAAGAGCTCTTTGCTGTTGTGTGCGTTGTTGTCTAGGCGGTCTTTGAAGGAGGCCTTTTTGGCGGATCTAATGAGGTGATGGTGTCTGCGGGTGGCGTTCTTGTGGGCTGTGTAGCTGTCCGGAGTTTGTTCGCGGTGCCAGTTCTTCTCTAGCTTTCGGCAGGTTTGCTTGGAGGCCCGGAGGTCTTCAATGAACCAGCTGGCTTTCTTGCTGGTGTGGCTGTTGGGGGGGGTTTCTTGAGCGGGGCGAGGGTGTTGGCGCAGTCGTCGATCCACTGTCTGAGGTTGCGGGCGGCGGTGTCGGGGTCGGTGGGGTCGGCTGGTGGGCACCGGGCTAGGGTGGTGGTTAGCTGGTCTTCGGTGACTTTGCTCCAGCAGCGGCGAGGCATCTGTTTGGGTGCGGTGGTGGCTTTCTGGAAGGTGAAGTGGATGCATCGATGGTCGGTCCAGTGGAGTTCGGTGGTGTGACTGAAGGTGACGTGGGAGCTTGCGGAGAAGATGGGGTCAAGCGTGTGGCCGGCGGAGTGGGTGGGAGTTGTGACGAGTTGTCTGAGTCCGAGGTTGTCGATCAGGGTGGTAGAGTTGGTGTCGTTGTTGTTCTCGAGGTGGAAGTTCAGGTCCCCGAGGAGGATGTAGTCCGTGGAGGCGAGGGCGTGAGGGCTGACGAAGTCAGTGATGGAGTCGCTGAACTGTGGTCGATGTCCGGGGGGTCTGTAGACGAGGGTTCCTCTGAGGGTGGTGTTGGGGTCGGTGTGGATCTGGAAGTGCAGGTGTTCGGCGGTGCTGAGGGTGTCGTCGTTGTTGGTCGAGACTCTGAGAGTGTTCCTGTGGACGATGGCGATTCCTCCTCCTACTCCGTTGGTGCGGTCCCTGCGGGAGATCTTGTAGCCTTCCGGGATGGCAATGGCGATGTCGGGTGCCGAGGAGGGGTTCAGCCAGGTCTCCATCAGGAATGCAACGTCAGGGGAGGTTGAGTCGAGTAGGTCCCAGAGTTCGACGGCGTGTTTGCGGGCGGAGCGGGTGTTGAGAAGAATGCAACTGAGGTGATTGGTTTTGTTCCTGGTCGGCAGGTTGGCGGGCTGGGTGCGGGTGAAGCTGCAGTTCCGGCAGGAGAAGGGTCCTTGGGTGCTCTTTGGGGCGGCTAGGAAGCAGGTGCGTGATCGTCGTCCGGTGTTCAGTGCTTGGAGGGTGCTGGAGTCGTAGCGGAGCCGGGCATCGTTGCGGGCGCGGGGACCAGGGGTTCTGGTGCTGGGCGCGGACGGGCGCAGATAGGCTTGCCTTAGGCGCACCTCTGGTGCGCCAGCGGCGCGTCCGCTGCGCAGCTCGCAAAGAGTGAGTGTCTGTGCCCCAACTCTGCCCTCCACCTTGAGAAATCTACCCTCATTGCCACGAATCACTCTGGCCGTCCCTGTTGGATACCCGCCCTGCAGAGGATAGCCACCCCAGCCGTTTTAGTAGGTGCAGATGCCCAGCAATGAAAGGGGTATTTGGGGTGGGCCATAGGGGAAGTGTCCGCCTTTACCAAATGCGTCTCCTGTAAGAAGATAATGTCTGGGTTCTGTTGCAATAAATAGCGCCAAACTTGGCGACGCTTGTTAGGGGAATTAAGGCCCTTGACTTTAAGAGATAAGAGTTTCAAACAGGGTACAGAGGTCATGTTAAAAGCTGATTACAGGCAGCCGCCATTGAATGCGGTGAGAACAAAATGCAGTGCAAAGCCCCCCAACCACCCCCAACAGACCTCCATGGAAAGCAAACCCAACCAGAATGCATCACAATGCCCAGTATGTTACAAGAGAAAGTCAATGCGCCGATGAACAGCACTTGGTCGAGAAACATCACACTCCCAATATCAAAGCCCTCCCTCCGGACAGGAAAGAAAAGAGAGAGCAGGAGGAAGAAAAGAAAAGGGAAAAGGAGGGCAAAGTGTCAAAATTGAACAACGGCCAACGTGGCCAACAAGACCTATTCCAGTCCAGGAGCAGGCTAGGCTCAGTGGTACAAGCCATCCCAGAGATATCACTCTCTTAGGAATAGAGGGGGGGGGGGGAGTCTCAGAAAATCAGCACCGCTGTCAGGAGGCGCACACCGGCGTCGCTGCCACGCTATGGCCAGGGCGAAGAAGGAGTACACAGAGAGCGTGAGAGTCCACCCCCGTCTCCACGGGGAACCGCTAGTGGCAAGAACAATGGCCCTCTAAAACACGACATGTCGATCAGTCCTCCTTCAGCTGGGAACGAGTGGGAGAACACCCTCCATCCAGAGAGCGCAGATGGTGAATAATGTCCTGTTTGGCCTGAGATGAAGACCGCCCTCCACGCTGAGACAGCCGCCGCGGTCTGAGTGCTCTAGCCCACTGTGGCTTCGCAGGTTCTCAATCCAGAGGAGGCAATCGTGAAGGGCTAGACGGAGGAGAGGAGATCGGGAGGTGAAGCAGTTGAGTGGCCTCCTGGAGGGATCGCAGCACACGGCGTTTGGATTCCCATTGAAAAATTAGCGCAAAGGGATGACCCCACTGATACGGGATGCCCAACTCACGAAGCTTATCGGTGACAGGTTTAAAGTCCCTGCGGCGACGAAGCGTGGTAGGAGCAAGATCCTGGAAGAGCAGAATGGGGGAACCCTTGTATGTTAAATCCGATTTGGAACGTGCTGCCTTTAAGATGGCCTCCTTCTCCGTAAAAAAATGAACCCTGGCCAAAATGTCGGGAACCAGGCCAGAGCGACCGGGGGGTCCAGCCATACGGTGAGCCCGATCAAGCGCAGGTGGGGAGGCATCATCGTCTCATCTGATTTCGTGGAGCAACTCCGCAGCAAAAGTTACAATGTCCGAGCCCTCTGCCCCTGTCGGAACACCCCTCAGGCGTATGTTGTTGCGGCGGTTCCGATTTTCCAAGTCCTCCTGCTTGATTTGGAGCTCAATGTGTTGTTCCTCCAGGAGAGCCAGCCGTTGACAAAGTTGCTCCTGATCTTCCATGCGGGCATCGACCGTCTTCTCGAGGTCATCCACTCGTCCTCCGATTTCCGTGACGTCTCTCCTGAGTTCCTTAATGCAGGTTTGGACCTCAGTACGAAGAGATCCAATTTCGGACTTGAGCTCTTGCAGAAAATTGGCCATGAAAGATTGGGTAAGGGGATCGGAGGAGCCCTCCTTCGAAGACGCCATAGCCACAGGGGGTGTAGAACCAGGTTTGTTCCACAGGGCCGTCTCAGGATTGTCCTTTGGGGGTGCAGCGATGTCCTTCCCAACCTTAGAGCATGGCATGACCCCTCAAGCTCCAACTCGCCGGAGGGGTACCCAGGGTAGGCAAAAGAGGCTGGAGGCTGAGCACCTCCCCCAGTATGATGTTAGAGGCCGCCACAGTGTAGAAGTGTAGGACAATCCACAGTGGAGGGAAGAGGAGCAACAGCCTGTCCCCACAGCGTTCAAGGCCCCTCTCAGCCCCCCCGTCCCAGGCCACCCAGAAAGCCAGAAGTCGCAGGCGGATCAGAGGGTAGAGCCTCTTAGAGTCCCAGCAGCTGCGGCAAGTCCCCCAACGATCACAGATGGCGCCCCTCAGAAACCGGGACCAGACACATACCAGGGGGGGGAGGCTCCCGGTGGAAGAATGCAGGGGAGGACGCCACACCAAGGCGCACGTAGAGAGCCCACACCGTATCAGGCTTGCACTGTAAGTCTCCAGGGGGCCCCAGGGCGTCCCAACTGCAGGGACCAGGAAAGTGAAGTCAGGAGGGCCCGCCGTGTTCGACTTCCAGCAGGAAGGCAAGGGCCCAACAGAGTCCCAGGGTCACAGGTGCACACAGCCGATAGGGGACGCCCCCCCAGCTAATCCCCAGGGATGCAAAGCCAGAAAGGTGGCAAAGCCAGGCCGGGGCCTATATCCAGCGTGCACCCTCAGCAAGAGGAAGTAGTAGGCCCAGGAGAGAAGTCCAGCGTAGGCCGCCACTCACCTCGCCCCTCCTCACCTCACGATAGGTGGCGCAGTCTCGTCAAGCCTCTGGGGCACCAGCGGTGTAGTGCGGGGTCTGCCAGGGGCTCCGCGGTACAATCTCCTGCACCACGCGGGGAGACACAAGATGGCGGCAGACACAGTGTCCTCAGCTCGGCTCACCTCCCGAGTACCCACAGTGGCGAGAGCAAGATGCCGCACCTCCGACCAGATCGCCAGACTGGTCGGTGAAGCTCCCCAGTGTGCCGCTGCCGGCTGGAAGAGGACCCCCGCTCGCCGTGCGCTCTCCGGGGCTGGCGGGATTCAAGATGGCGGCCGCGGGCACCCCAGTCAGGCCCCGGCACCAAAGCCGCTGAAAACACCACCACCAGCGATCGAGGAGGTGCGCTGAGCGGGCAGAGGACTCCCGATCACTTCCGATGCCCATACGCTACCAGCAGCGTCGCCGGCGATGCCCAGGAGCCGCGATAGGAGCTTCTGAAGGCAGCGGCTGGCCGGAGCTCCCTCTGCGTGTCTCACTCCATGCGTAGCGAGACCACGCCCCCCATTGTCATTTTTTTAAGACTGCTATTAGGCCCATTCAGGAGAGCCGGTGGCTCTGCCAGTTAGATAGGTCTGCTCTGATTTGTTGGTGAAGCCCACAATAGTTAATCTTCGCTGGGCTATTGCTAGGTGGGTGATGGGTTGATGTGATGCTTATGTTGCACCATGAAAGACACCTGTGGGGTGCAGCAGTGATGTGACATTTGTAGATGTGAGTACAGTGCATTCACATCCTTTGTGCTGTTATTTAGTTTGTGAATACTGGACAGGCTTACACTCTAAGGCCTTGATCACGGCTTCCCTGGTTTTTACTGATACACACACAAACACCTGCCTGCACAAGTATCACAATTAAAAGTTGTGCAAAGTTTACGGCACTCAGTACCAGGTGCAATAAAGTCCGAATCCCCGAGACAAATTCTGGTAAATCTAAAGTGCCTGAATTTAACCGAGGACAAACTAAAAGCTAACACATGGGGCAAAGCAGGATCAACCTGACTTTGGTGCAGAAAGCAGTCAAATCTGCATGTTCTGCCTATTTTGGGGAAATGCTTGTGCTACGTGCTATTTGTAACACATGGGAAACCTCGATCCCTGCAGAGTCGGATTTTGCGGGGTGCAATGAATACTGCAACACCTTTCGGGCATTTTAACTTGAGGTCCACGCTTACACTGGCGGATTTTGTCAATGCCTGGGAACAGACTACCTTTGATTTTGATTTGGAGGAATCTGTCATGGTAAGATGTTTAGGTGAAGCTAAGGGGGGCGAAAGCTCTGCACAGCTTCATTTCTGTTTTACAGTTTTCAGTTGTCGTGCACTGGGCCTTTTGTGCAGCATGCTCCTTAATAGCCACCTCTTACCTCGTGGCGTGAGCTGCTACTGTGTGACCTGATGAAAGCAAACACATTTCCTATACTTACCAGTTTGCTCGGTAAAACCTTTACACTTCCCTAATCTCCCTAAACACATGAAATCCTATAAAGCCATATTTCGTGCTTGGCTGCAGATATTCTCTGTTCGATTCTACGCCCGAAATACTTCTGTCATGTTGGGCGCATTTGATAAGCCTGCTGCTAATAAGCACCCGCATAAGAAGCTTTTCCAAGCGCTGCATCTTTATGTCAAGGGTACAGGCATGAAATGAGCTCCTAATATTCCCCACATGTCATTATGGCGTCTGTAGCTTGACTAATGACAATTCGGAGGCGCCAAGTCAATTAATAGGACATCAACTGTTGTTAACAAGGTTTGTGAGTTGATTTTCACTTCTATCTACGTTAAATTACAGCTCTAATCAAGAAAAAGGGTGTCATGATTGCTGCAAGCACTTTAAAGTGAAGCATTACAAGCCAGTTTATGTACAACATGGAGAGGAGCATCTTAGGTTAGGTTGTAACAGATTTTTTTTATAATTAGCCTTGTTGCACTTCTTCACTCGTGCATACAGTGTCTTGTTTAGAAAGTATACCTTTGTATCATTCGTTTACAGTGTAAATTGTACATTTTCACTTGATCGTTCACACACTGCGTGCCAGACCTGGGTCCTTTATTAAGGGGGTTTGGCACCGAAACTAGACACAAAAGGTTCTGCCTGCTATCATGCGCTGGGGCATGCACGATTTTTTAGGTCTCTCTACAGACAGCTTTAGCTGTGTGTGGAAACTCATGTCATCAACAGAAATAAAAAAAAGCCATAGGAATTTCGGACTAGCCTTCTTAAGCCACTGTTGTTTTAGGTCAATTCCCATTCAGCCGTTGCTTGTCTTACACACTTTGGACAGGTGGTAAATCCCAAGATGGGAGTGATGGTGGAACACTAAGTTTCCTTAATCAAAAACTCTTCAAAAGCCTCCAGACTAGATGGGACAGGTTAACTAGACCCCCCCCAACCCCTCTTAATCTTTTAATTGCTGCCCACTGTGCTGCCAAAGTCAAAGAAGCTCGATTTTTACGGAACCCTTCCGTCAAAAAACTCCAAAAATTAATAAGGATCCACCCCTATCGGATGCACAACTTTAGCAAAACACTATTTAGCGAATGAGCTCTGATTCTTCCTATAAAAAGCAAGAGTGGATTCGTTTGTTATATTTGAATTTGTTCTGCTTCCTATCTGGATTAACCTAGATTCTCTAATCCCAATCTTTCAAGTTCCAAGCTGTCAGGCTGAGCTGCGGGTATTGGCTCCAAATAGTTTCGGGAACTGCAGAGGAGATGGAATTGTCTGGAATTTGAGGAATTTGACCTTTGACAGACTCATTAGGAGGAAGAACCATGGATGCCTCGACCAAAAAGGTGCAGTCAGAAGTACCCATACTCTTTTCCCCCAAATATTCTGCAGCACCTTCAGAAGGAGGGGGATGGGGGAGCATATAGGAGACCCTATGGCCAATGGACTGAAAGGGAATCCACTGCCCAAGCCTGAGGGAAATTGATGTCTGAACAAAAGGTGGGAAGCATTGCATTCTGTTAGGATGCAAACATGTTGATCCAGGAGCTTTCAAATAGACGATAAACCTGTTTGAACTGGGGAACCGCCAGGTGAAATAACACTGAGGAAGGTAGATTTAGACTCAGGCTGTCTGCCTGGAAATGTAATGCTCCCTGAATGTATACTGCCCTTAGGGGCAATAGGTGGGTCCCCTCCCATGAGCATATCTGAGTTGCTAAGGCATTCCAGTGTAAACTCCTTGTCCCCCACATAACGATTCTGATAGCATTGATCCACTTGATTGCCTGTGCAGACTACAATGCTCTTACCTTACAATTAAGAGGGTCCTCCACAGACCACTCTCCTTTGCATTCTAAATCCTCCAGAGTTGCAACCCACTCCCACAGACTGGCACCCGTTGTCAACTGAAGAGAGGGCACAGGGGAACAGCTGAGATATTGAGATATCCTTGGGGCACCAGAACATTGGTCTTGTGGTCATTTGAAGCTGCATCCCAATGGCTTAACAGGTAATTCACCAATGGCTTTAGGTGGAACCAAGACCACTGTACCACCGTAGTTGTTGAGGGCACCAGTCTCTGAATCTTTAGCCAATACCTAGCCAATGTTGCTGGATGAGCTAGTAGTTCTCGAAAATTCAACTGGAGCTAATAATTCTGGTCTGTGAGAACAAACATCTCTTCTATCTATCAAAGATCGCTCCTATGAACCGTATGACTTAGACTGGTGTCAGATGCGATTTAATGATGTTCAATTTGAAGGCCAGTAGGTGAAGTAGGTCTGTTGTCTCCCTCAATGCCTCTTATATCTTAGAAAAAGAGGAAACACAGATTACCAATCATCCAAGCAGGAAAAAATAAAAAAACCTCTAAGCTGTAATACTGCTACGAGTGGTGCTAATACCTTTGTGAAGGTTCTTCGAGAGCATGAAAATCCGAAGGGCAGTGCTTGAAACTGGTAATGCCTTCCTTCCACACAAAATCTCAGAAAAGGCTGGCTTTCGGCACATGAAAATATGCGTCGTTAGAGTAATTAAAAAATCGCCCTCTTTGATTAACGGAATTAGTTTGTAATCAGATCATTTGAGACAGTTCCAAGTGTTTCTGCTTGTTTAGAGACTTTAGATTCCGCACCAGATGAAAAGACCTATCCACTTTCAAAACCAGAATTAAGATCGAAAATAAACCTTCACCTTCTTGCTGGGGAAGAACAGAGACTATTGTGTTTTTTGCTTAGCAACTTGATGATACCTGACAACAGAGTCTCTCTTCATTTTGTCCCTTGAAACTGGTGCGGGTGTGAAAAAAAGTAAGAGGTGGAGAGTGCTTGAAGGGGATCTAGTAACCTTCTTGAATGATTGACAGTACTGAGTGATCAGAGATCTGAGCAATCCATTGCGGCAGGAAGAACTTCAGTCTCCTCCATTTAGTCATTTTTTACTTGATTGCCTATCTGACTATCCTGGTGACTGGATTTACTGGCAAATGCAGCTCCCCGGCCTCCTGCCTGGACTCGTAAGGGTAAGTAACGCCTTCCTTCCTGTAATTGTTGGTTCTGTCTCTGAATAAAATACTTATTTCCCTGGAACAGTTAAAAGGGTTTTAATATCTTCTTCTTATCTGCAGTTCTCTGCAGCATCTCATTAAGCTCTTCCCTGAAGAGGTTAGCACCATTAAATGGAAACTTTTGAACTACGGATTTCTGGGTTGAATCTAACTTCCAGTCGAAGATGCAGAAGCACACAGGTTATCAAATGCAACATCCTAGAGGAATTGTGATAACACATCCATCTGGGCTCAAATGTTTGTAGGATCACCATTTTGGTGCATACAGTCATACAATCTCTGGAAGTCCTTTAATAAAACCTGGCATGTGCAGCATACGTGCTAGCCCTTATGCCAAAGTTGTAGGCCACACAAGATCTATTTAGCGCAGACTTAACTTTCCTGTCCACTGGGTCCGACAGAGAGAATTCTTCAGAAGATAGAGACAAGGAAGAAGCCATTGATGAGAGAATTGAATTGACCCAAGGGATCTGTGTAAACCTTTCCCTAAATTGTTCCATCAAATATCTGTTATTGAGAAATCGAGGAATGTTCAGATTATCAATTTTCTTCCATCCCTTTAGCATAACATCTTTAATCATCATGCAAAGGAAGGTCATCCACCAAGGAATCTCTTTCATTTACTGTTTCACCCACAGCTTATTTTATCAGCTGCTGCAAATCTACTCTCGAAATCTGGAGCTCATCTATTCTAATTCCTCAATATTATGGAGTTCTGCTGCCCTCTTCCCTGAACCGGCAGGATCCATGGTTAGAGGAAGTTGAAGTTAAGCTAGAGCTTCAACTTGCTATATATGCTGGTTGCCTAGCAACCAAGTCTCATTGAGAACGAGACTTGGATGCTGAAAAACAACCACCCTGCAGCCTTTCCAGAATTGGCATGCACATGTGCCCTCCACCAAGTTCAAAACAACCTCCTGCGGTGTGTGATCGACCCTCCCGCTGCGCGCTGTGAAATTCTCCCTGCCCCAGTCTCACATATGAATGGGGAGCACAGCTGTAGACAGTGCAGACAGAAGGTTTCCTCGCCAGTTGAGCGTAGCGGTAACACATATATCAATATTTTCCACAAAAATGAATCTAAAATAAAGATAGTATGGCAGTACCTGTTGCAGGACGACAGGAAACAAAACAGGCTATGGAGAGGGAGGGAGATGCCTTATGTCCATAGTGTTCATGGACAGAAAAATAGGACAAGCATGGTATGAGCCTGTCTGGGGGCGGGCCCATCATATAGGGTAATGACATGGATGAGGGGGACCGATGAGGGAGTAGTGTGGATGTTATTGGAAGCAATTTCAAAACAAAGGCACCAAATGTGTAAATTAACTCTTCAATTGTGCCTATGCATTCCTTTCATGTCTTCCAGATTATATTTACATAAAACAAAACGCAGTGTTAGCCAATCAAATATTCTAAATACTTCAAATAACATCTGCCATCTAGTTTTACTAATATAACTTGTTCAAACAATTAGTAAATGTTGCCACATACACAATGGAGTTTAATATGAAAAAAGAACACTAAAGTTAGTAACAAAATTGATCAAGCAAATTCCGTCAAAAGTCGTCCAAAGCAAAACATATACCATGGTTCATAAAGAGACTAGTGCATCCTTCAGAGATACATTCGCCTCCTCAACATGATCGAATTGACAAAGCAATCGTGTAATGTACATTATATCTATTCAGTTCAATGATTATATTCGGTCATATAAATATGAACTATAAAAGTAAACTACAATCATATTTTACAAGACACAAATTGTAATAAAAAACAAAAAATCACATAATTTCATATTAAGATCCTTAAAAAAAGAGATGAGAACTGTTGTGCCCCTTCAATATATTTAAAAAAAAAAAAAAACGCTAATCACAAGGTGTACCAGCTACAATGACATCAACTTAGAGGCAGTTCAACAACATTAGGGCGAGCCTCAGAAAAGTAAGCACAGACAACACCGTTTCATCTTAAGGCTAAAACTTAAAATTGGTACAGTACTTCAGTGCAGTGAATCAAAAAATGTTTACTCCTCCACTGATGGAGTAAACCCCCCCCCCCAAAAAAAGTAGTCCATTCAAGACCGAATATAGCAGATTCGATCGAGGGTTCTTCCAAGCTTTAAAGGAACAGTTGGTATATAATACTCCAAAAAGCCTTCTGTCGTTCTTAAGGCTAGCTTCCTGTAGATCTTCCCAAACTTTAATTTAAGTGCATTTTTCCTTTCTACAATTGACCTCTTATAGGCCTTCCTACAACAAGCAACTTTGGGGACAGACCTGGGTTTTGTATGAAGAGAGGCCATTAACTCTTTATGGGATCTAGATCATGCTGCATCAAAACATTCCCTTCTCTTCTTTGAACCTCTGTGTACTGACCTAAGTAATGCTCCCATAACTGTCTCCGATAAGGAAATAAATGCTCTCTTTATATTGCCCACCTCACCCTCTGCATCTAAACAAATGTCAAATAAGCTGTGATTTCCCTTGACAAGCTGGGACCCAAATATTTCAGCATTAACAAACTCCCACTCAATGCGGGTACCGTTTTTCTTTTGAGTGGAAATGCCAGTGGCTCACTTGATGGGACAAATCACCACATGCCATGTCATGCTTTCCGGAGCCATTTGTGTTCTCTTTTCGTGGGTGGCTTCATAGTAGCTTTCTGTTGTCTTGACTGCTCTGCCCTATGAGCCTATGAGTAGTAAGACTGGACAGCTTAATGTTAGAGTTGCATTCGCATCAATAGATGGTGTTAACCGGAAAAATCCCACAATGTTCGGTGTGGGGTTTTGAATACATGTTGCCTTCTTGTTGCTTAAGAGGTAGTGCCCCTAGGTCGCCCTCATTCCTATTGCTACCAGATAGAGGTTCAAGGAGAGTAAATTGCTCAAGTGGTAATCCCTCTGGGTCCTTAACAACATCGAATCTAGTGAGAAAGCAAAGCAAAGCAATCCCACAGGCAATAGATAATCAGAAGCACCTCTAGGCAGAAGATGGGCCTGACTAGGCTCCAGCTTGTCCTGTTGAACTGGATCAGGGCCATACTACTTTACTGGCATTGAAGTCTGATCCAGGATAGCATCCAGTGTTTGGGGTATCCTAGCAAGAGAGTCAATCATACTGGGGCAAGGACAAGTGTTGTATACAACAGCTGGGTCTGACTGGACTCTTGTTATCAGGTTATTCAAAGCCGAGAGCTTTGCATCGATTCTCACTACATGAGCGGTCAAGGCACTTAAGATATCCATCTGCATATCAAGTTTATCAGAATGGAACGATAAAGATGCCGAGACTGCCTCCAAGTTGTTAAGTAGGGCACTCCAGATGTTGGCGCTCACGTTGACTGGGAACATTTCGCCAGTCTGGCTGCTGAGAGATTTATATAATGAGTTACATTCTTCTAATAAAGACATTAAATCAGAATGGCATATATAACCGATTTCATAAGTGTCAAGGTTCTCAACTGCGGGGGTGTAGCTGGTCATACCCTTGACTGGGCTAATAGTATATGGTATATTAGTCAGTAGGTTTCACTTAATTGAACTTATTGGGGTGGAGAGGACCAGAGGGCAGGCAAAATTGCTTGTGGTATTGTTGCAATCTGTTAATTAGACAAATGGGCTTTGCATTATTAGACTAGTCTCCTGGTGTGCCTTACGGAGGTTGGTAGTGTTGTTAACAGAGCTAAGCACAAAGATTGATAATTTGCTCTGGTTAAAATATCCCACATTCTCAGCCACTGCTTCCAGCTGGGGAGAAAGCGAATGATCAAGTGCAGTCTCCAGAAATTATAAATTGCCACCTGAATGGTCTGTGGTTGATGCATGAACCTGGGCAGACATAGTCAAAATTGTACGATGTGCATCAAGAGAAATAGTACCCTGTCCACTGCATGGAGCTGCAGGAGTGTCACTAGCTGGATACAGGGCAGTTCACTAGAAGGGACTCAAAGCCCCATTAATATTGCTTGAGTCATTTGACTTTAAATAATCCTTGATCTTAGACCACTTACGTGGAGGGGGGACAAAAGCGAGGTGGAAGCGGAGGGAGAAGCAGAAGAAAGTACTGGCATTGTCAAAGTGTCACTTACCAGGTCATCAGCAGAGGTGGACACATCTTTTCTTCCAGACTTCCTGTCTGACTTTCTGCCTTCCCCCTTCTTATTGTGGTGACTTGACCCCCGAATTCTCCTTTAGCACATCGTAGTTGGTAAAGGTCAAAGGTTGAAATGCACCACGCTAGGCTAAGTTATATACAACAGTATTTTTTTTCTTCTTAAGCTCCAGTAACAAATCCCATAGAAAAGAAGCTGAAAACGATGATGGCGAGCAAAGTAAAAGAGGAGTGAAAGCTCACCAGATGCAGCAGACTGCCCGTACCTAAGTGGCCTTCAAAAGAGCCCAAACACCAGCAGTAGCAATACCTATAGCCACTGCTCTCACTCTTCTCCCCTCTGGACCACCACTTGTGGGGGAGAAGGTTAACACAACCGTGGTGGTGAACACAGCAAGCACTGCAAAGTCAATCTAAAAGGACCACAATAATGAAGCCAGGGGTGGGGTGGAGCAGCATGCATGCAGATTGCAGGCCCACCCAGAGGAACAAGCCACACCGATCTAATGCCGGCCGCCTCCACACCTGCTTATGAGGACTCGTGGCCTAGGCCTTCCCAACACGTAATCTCCAGTCAAGCAGGAACCATTCAGGAATCCACACCAACACCCTTGCAAAACTGCGCGCCTGACCTGCTGTGTCTGCAGGCCTAGAAAAGGGCAAAAGTTTCACCAATCTTTCTGGTCCTGCCACAAGCGCCGCACACCCCCGCCCTTTATGTTGCACAGCCAAGAAAGTTCAGGGGGGACACGAGCACGCTAAGGTACCCCACACAGGGATTGTAGCCAAAACAAGAAGCTCTTTTCAAGAGTCAAAGGCCAGAGGTCTTCCAAAAGTCTGTTGAAGAGCCTTTGGACTTGCCTCCATTGTCCTGAAACTCCCTCTTCCAGAATTAGGGGGGAGGTATCAAGTACGGTACAGGAGCCAGGTACTGGAGGGAAAAGCACTCGATGGGGCCCATATGCAGGTGATACGCAGGCAGTAAAGGCAGCAGACACAGGACACGGACAAGGACGGGCAAAGGGGTATTCAGGCAAAGGGAAGCAGAAGGGTGGCACACCCCCAGTGAGCAAGAAGCACCGGCCTAATGCCGGCCACCTCCGCTACAAGGAGAGCCTAGTGCTCTTACCACCTGTGCCAAGCAACTGCCATCTGCCTTCCAAGTGTTTGCCCCTTGCCAAAATGTTCCCACGGACTCTGGGTGATCGTAGTGTCCCTGGGAAAACTCAGCTGCAGACTTCACCCCTCAACTAATCAAGGTCTCAATGTGCGGCTTGGTGTGCAGCTCCTCATGCCTCCTACCGCCGCCTCGACATTTGCCTGTTTCCCGCATACAGGTCGAGGCACAAAGTCAGCAGTTCTTAGCTCGTCTGCTGCTGCCGCCATGGTGCTTAATTATAGCAGCCCGCAGCAGCTCCTAGGACATGGACTGGAGCGGCCTGGCATGGCATAGGGCAATCTGAGCATGCTGTACACGCCGAGCTCAACTGCTTGCCTGCTTGCTTCTCGGCCTCGGCGTCAACTAGTCTGCGCAACTACCGACTCTGCATACATACATACATGTCAATGTAACTACGGACTCTCTACATACATACATACCTACACAGTACGTACATTAAAATGAGATAAGAATTGGTCATAGTAAGAAAGCTTCAAGAATTTCATGTTTCCATTTATTAAGTCCAGGGGAACTGAGGATAATCAAGTGCCTGTCGTGGAACTATTAATTATCAAATGTTAGAGTAGGATTCTCCTGCAATGCCACAATCAAATATGTAAAACATTTACCCTTCCTTAAATGAGCAATGATTTCAAACTCTTGCCACAAGACCACCATCATAGAAACAAATAGATCCATTAAACATCTCCACAAAACACTGAAATCATCAACAAACCAGTAATATGAACCTGTGTGCCTGACAGCTGTATGAAACTTCCAAAAAGCAGAAAACCTAATCCACCCTGTTGAACCCTTAGCCTAATGAGCAACATATACGATCCTTAGCCTCTCACACTCACCACAAGGAATACACTCCAGACTTCATAAATCTGTGTAGCAGCAACAGAAGAGCTTGAAATTGTATAAAAACTTTGGCAAGAAACCCATTTTAATCATGCTTACCTCGGCCAAAGTCAACAAGTAAATTCTGTCCCCTCATGTACGATTATGATGTATTTAATACATTTTCATTTTAAATGTAACTACCCTTGTCTCCCTTACATCTGTTAGAAACTGAATCCATTAATATCTGAAGCTTTCTCATGCCCAATACATACCCCAATTATGAAATATTTTTTTAAGCAGTCTACAAGCACTTGAAAAATGAGAGAGGCTTCTCTCAGTTTACCGTATGCCTCAAAATATTTCCACTTATCTTCAATTAAAAAAAACTTTAAATAGGGGCATACTAGTCTCTGCTTTTTAGAACTCATTGGAGGGTGATGTTATTTTTATTCCTACACAGAGCCGGGTTATCATAACGTCTAGTTATGTGCAAGAAAGAAATCTAAAATATTGGTTCGAGGAAGCTAGTTATTGCAGGAACAGATTAAACATGGGGTGAGGCCCTGTGGGACACAACGTGCCAAAGGGCCTCCTTGACAGCTGTTGAATGGAACTGAGTGGATCCAGATGAATCGGTAAAAAAATTATTCAATCCACCAGGGCACCACCCTGATATTTTATGAAAAGAAACTCATATTAGAACCTGGTAATTAATCAGTAGTTTAGAAACATTATGGCCCAGACACTGCTGCCAATGATTTCAAACTATCTAAAGAAGAGGTGAACATAGACTGAGTTTCTAGGGTGGCCTAAAGCCTGACCAGAAGAGATCCAGCTGTTGTGGTCTTCAGTTATTGGTAGAAGAGTCTGCAGACCAGGCTCTCAGAATGGGACCTCAGGAAATATTCTGTCCAATGTAGAAGAAAGGGCACCCCCTACCAATGGTATAGAAATAAGGAAATACTGCAGCTTACATTCATGCATCTTTTCTAATGGAACAGGATCTTAGAGGTGATTAACTAGGGATGCTATAGATAGAGCCGACTTACTTAATGGAAAGTAGGACACATTGGCCAGTTCTCAGATTAATAGAAAGATATTGAGGATCCTAGATTTTTAAACCAAAGAACTGCAACATCGTAATAGAAGCATGCAAAGCTTATTTTAAAGCAGAAATCACAGCAGACCATGCATGCTCAATTACCTCGGAGGGGATCAATGAAACACTGCGTAAACAAGTCGGGTTTCTTCTTATTTCTTGCATCCTTGCTTATTCCTTAAATCGTTCTGTTTGATGTTGGTGAACTGCTAGTAAGATGCTGGCTAACTGCTAGTAAAACAAGCACTGGCAAAGCCAATAGATCTGGTATTGTCTGTCAGCCTTTTGACAAACCTTGTTTTATTTTGTCATGGTTTTTTGCACAACGTTATGATTTGTGATACTGTAGGGTGGATGTCAATCTAAAAAACATTGTCTAAAGGCAAAATGTTTTTTGGTCTTAAAAAACACTCATTACCATAGTACTCCCTGGCACTGAAGGGAACTACTTTATGTGTGGATGTGCTCCTTGAAAAAGGACAGCGTACCATAACTAATAGTAAAATCAGGCAATGGCGGAAGTGTGCTGATGCATTGCCCCTTGATACATGCCCAAATGGGTTGGTGAAAATTGTGAATGACACAATCACAGAAATGGATAAAGTGTGGTTGAAAACCCCTATAAGTAGCTAAATCATACACAAAATTTAGTAAAATCAAAAGGTCTTGGCTCACACTGACCTAAAAAGTCAATCGTTCGGCAATTGGCTGCTAGACTCTTGCCTTTGAGAAGTAAGCAATAAAGCGGGCAAGACAGAAGGAAGAAAGGAAGGAAAGAGGAATAGAAGAAAGGAGGAAAGGAGGGAAGAAGGAAAGGAAGCAAGAAAAAAGAATAAAAGAAAGAAGGCAAGAAAGAACACAAGACAAAAGGATGAAAGAAAGAAAAAAGAAGGAAAGAAAGCAAAAAAGAAGGAAAGAATGAAAGTAAGAATAGAAAGTAGGAAGGAAAGATAAAATGAAAGAGGAAAATAAAGAAGGAAGGAAAGAAGAAAGGAAGAAAGAAAAAAGAAAGAAAGAAAAAGAATCAAACAATAAAAAGAAGGAAGGAAATAGGGAAAGGAAGAATGCTAGAGAGAAAGAAAGCAAGAAAGAAACAAAAAAAGAAGGAAGAAAGAAATACATTTTAATAAGTGTTACAAGTGCTGCAAATTAAACATGATAAAGGCTGGTTTTCTTCCTGGGCAAAGTTTATTAAACAACGATTGAATTCACATGTATAATACAGAAACATTCTCTTGTGTTCAGCATGCATAGTAAAAAGAGGATAACTTAAAACAACAGTTTCAAATTGAGGCAATCTTTTATGTTGTGAAATACCACTAGTCATATAATCAAAGGACGCTCTAAAAGGAATTTAAACAGCATTGGTAGGAGACACAAATTCATAAAGAAAGGAATGTGGCCTTTGCTCACTTCTGGTATAAAGAGTGCTGCTTTCACCTCAGGCTCTAAACACAAAGGCAACACTAAAGTAATTTTAAAATAAAAACAACATCACTGGCACTGACGGGTGTGTGGTTGTGCTCATTGTGAGAGAGAAAATGCAATCACACAAAGTGAAGTTAACCGTTGGCTGAATTAGGCAGACCCACTGCCCCATACTGTATGATGTAGTGGGAAAATGTGAATGACACAATGACAACCCAATGGATGGTGGCTGAAAGCCCCTCTAAGTAAGTATATTATAGATATAAGTTTAGTAAAATCAAAAGGTCTAAGATAACGCCATACCTAAAAAAAAGCAGTATTCATAGATCCCCTAAAACGGTAATTCTTTACCTGCGGTCCGGAGACCCCTGGGGGTCTGTGGTTCCTACTCATGGGGTCCGCAACTGTCTACATTAGAAAACTAAATAATATTAATAGTTTGATCCAGCCACACTGGGCCCCAAGATCAGGGGCACTTCACTTTATTAAGCCATATAGGTTTGAAGGCACATACTGCAGAGTTCTTCCTTTGACTTGCAATTTTCAAGTGATAATAAAAATGCCAAGTTAACTGTGGTGATTGATACACTTGCTGGAGAGGTCTGAGTTTTGTCTAGTGGACTTTTTGACTCATCATAAACAAAGAGGGTAAATGTGACTGCCACAAAGCACATTTAACATGCAGACCACAGATTTGTATTTCATGTAGATAGCCAGGTGGGTTAATGATTCTGTCATATAGTTCATTATATTACTTTCATAGAGTATAATGCCTCTAAAATAGCACAGTAACCAGCATCAAACTGCTGAACGCAAACATCAAGGCACTGTCAATCTTTTGTTACTCTGAGGATGCTAAAAAGGGTGACTTTGTGTAGTAATATATTTTTTTTATTAGGGCAGGCAAACCCAACCACTGCATTACATTTTAAATTCTGACTCTGCGTCATCCCAAGTCAAGCACTTTTAACATTCAGTGCCTACCAGATCGGATGATATGCAACTCAATCAATCAAATTCTTTATTTCGGTTGGTAAAACCATAAAAGAAACAACCACACAGTTCACAATTAGTACATACTGAGCTAAAAAGAGCATTCAGGGGACAAATGGGCCATAGATAAGAAAAAAAAGAAGAAAAAAAAAGAAAAGACACAAATTGACATGATAAACCAGCATAGAAAGGCAAGAATAATTCATTTCCCGGATAATACATAGTTGAGAACACTCTGAGAAATCGAGCCAGGGCTGTAAGGCCACAGTGGTTAAAAAAGCTAAAGTGCTGGTGCATTAGCAAATATTCTACGAATCAATTACCAGAGTTACAGCCCATACATTGAACGACTAGGGTTAGTTACCCCTTATACCTGGATAATGCCCTTGTTCTGAATCGACAATAGACAAAATTTAAAATACATAAAATAGAGATAAAATCAGCTATTTACAATATAACAATATGCAACTCATGCACTCTGTAATCTTCATTTTCTATACACTGATTTACACACTTGAAATGAATCGTTGTCTTTGTATGATATGTGTTTGTGTGTGATGTAAAGCGTTCAGACACCCTATATTGGGAGGAGTAGCGCTATATAAAAAAATCAATGAGTGTATGAAGAGATGAGGGGCACCGTTGGTGAGTGTTAGTTAGGAAATCTATGGAAAAGAAGGTAATTTTGGGGATGTCTACAAGGATTATTTCACCAGGCGCCACCAGCGCTAAAGCTGGCCATGGATTAATAAAGTATAAACACATAACAAAGCTAAATTGGAAATTTTAAAATGCTCTGTAAGTGTGAAGGAATCTGAAACTAGAGGTTAAAAATTAAGTTGATATCCTTAGTTTGATTTGCGGGAGGAGCACAAGTACATCAAACATTAATAGGGATGATCAGTGGCCTCAATTGAAGCACTAGCATGCTCTGACAAAAAGAGGGGATGCATTAACTGCAAAAAAGACAAAGTGATATGGTGAAGCATAGCATATACCTTTGTCTTTTAGAAATAAACCCAAATTCTGAAAAGTTCCAACCTCCCTGTTAAAATTATAATTTCGATCTTTGTTTGTGAATTAAAGAAAATATCTCATAATTTGTGTATTTGCTTGACGTATACTTGTTTCTGTATGTCTGCATATTTTTTGAGGTTCACATCCTAGAAATCGCTTAGGCTGGGGTCCCCGGCTTCCACTAGTGATTCAGTGGGGGTCCAAGGAAGTCAAAAGGTTAAGAACCGCTGACCTAAATCACACAAAACTGGTAGATAAACTAGGTTAATAAATTGCATGAATAATTTTCTATTTAATCAGTATACGAAGTTACACTGTGGATACTTTCTAGTGGGAGGAGATCTTTAAAAAAACTGCATTAAATTAGAAAGTCTGAGGAACGGGTGAATTGCAACCAATCTGTCATTACTACTAAACAACACTTGATGTCTAAGTTCCTTTGCAGACGTGGTCATTTTATATCTTTCTGTAGAACTTTATCTTTGATCTAATACCGGTTAGGCTTCTAGTCTGCCCATTGTTTAACTTTCCCAGGCCTTTTGTTTAATTTCCCAAACTGATTCCTAAATGCCTTTTGGAGAAAGCATCAATGTGGGATCTGTTTGCAGTTAGTTGTCACATTCCAGTCTTGGTAATGCATCGGTGTTTCCGTTTTAGTTCCTGTTGAAAATGTATAACAAACTCAGATGCTGAGAATGACTACACCCACCAGCTTGTCTTTGAATGGCACATGTTAACAAGAAACTGGCGAATGACATACAGACGACCATAGACCAAAGGTATGATGACCAAAGCCAGCATATCTTGCTGGATATGGACAAAGACAAAATACAAGGCTGTATGTGGAAATAAGCAGAACCTGTGTCCACGGCACCGAAAGGATACCATGATCAGTACCAAAGAAACACCAACAACTCTCAGGAAATTGAATGGTACAACCTTCCTAATTAAAAATAAATTGCATCAAAACCATACTTGTAATTCATAGCATGGAACCACAAATGAAGCATTCTCATAAAGGAGCATGGATCACATGAACAGTCTTGTCCCTGCACCTATAAATGGAACCCGAGCCTGCCCATATCTCATGTGTCCGATCATTCTTCTGGTATCTGCGCTCATTGAATGATACACCATATGAACCTTCTACAAAATGCGCATAGATTACATAACAGACCCGGTCTTAGACTATTTAACCTGAACCCATGCCTGCCCATATTCTCTTATTTGCTGTTATTCTTCACTTACCGATCTAAATCTTACTGATCCCTCCTTCCCGTTTCAAGATCACTGCATGAGTAAACACGCCCCCATGCACGTAAACTTATACTCCCTTAAACAATATTCCTGTCCGATCACATAACAAACTAAGGCCAGATGTATCAAACAGTTTTACCCATTCTGTGCCTATGGGAAAATGTGTTCGTACATCTGGCCCTAAGATATCTAATTATAGTACGGTACACAAGGCTGACTTTCTACTCTCAATTTATATTTAAATCACAAATACAAAACCAACAATGTGAAAAAGCACATAATTGAAAAATCTGCAACAATAACACCAACTAACAATTATCTTCCTATAAACCATATACTGCGTGCAACTAATTGGTCTTCCATCTCTAATAGTGTGGCTTAAAACATGATCAACCAAAACACTTGCAACAAACACTGGATCTAGCTCTGGGCGCCACAAAGTAGCATGCTACCCATCTGCAAAGTGCTTAAATGCCTCATAAAGGGTATGAAGCGCTATATAAATTCACAATACAATACAATGCTGCTATATATGCTAATTTACAATGTTCGGTAATATTTTTCAAATGATTGGCTACTATCTTCCAAACAATAATGCTGATGACCACAGACTTCCTTTATCACAACAGTTCCTTGTGAAATATCACATAATGACAGATGTATCTGCTGTCCTTAAAAACTGCAAAACTGGGTGTATCTTTCTATCAGAATATATCCTCGAAAAAAAGCGCTCACTAGAGGACACTGTAAGCATCAGTCTAGAATAAAATATTCTTGTTCAATCAGGCGGCAGAAACACAAGCACTGACAAAGATGAAACCTTGGACATCTTCATAGCTTCATCAAGGAAATGATTCATCTATTCTTGTCAAGATGTGCAAAGGCGTATCTACTGTATATTACCATTAATTTTACAAATCCAAGAAAACCATGTAGTTAACTCAGAGCAGGGTCGTTTCATTACCGTTTGTAAATGTTTTCCATGAATAATAAAGTAGCCCAAGTCAATCCTCCAATAGTCCCAGTGGCTGCAAAATCTTATGAACTGAGTTTTTGTTTGTGGGCTGGGCCAGTGTCGGACTGACCTATAGGGCAATCAAGCAGTGCCCGAAATGCTGATCTGACAGGTCAGTGTGTCGGACGTGCTTTTGGCTGTTTGAGGGCCTGTTTCATGGCCTGCTGAGCTGGTTTTTACTGTTCATTTCCCTGACACTAAAACAAACATTGCCTGCAGCAAGCTAAAATCCATGCAGTCTTCCATTTTGGTAAGCGTGCCAGGCCCAAGCGGTCAAACACTGAGCCCTCAGTACCGCCTTCATTGTGTATTTTGCGTTCATGTGTATTGAGCTCTCCATAGTACTGCACATGCTCTACTCAGTAAAGATACTCTAATGAAAAATCTCAGTTACAAGATACACAAATGCGATAGTTTTTGGAATCATGTCTATATTTTCAGGAATACCATGCTGATCTCTAAGAGCGGTCCCTCACTATGCCAGCGTCTCTAAACAAGCACATTAAACCAGAGCACATCTTCTTGTTAATGCACAGCTGTACAATGTTTCCCGGTCTGAACACATCAATGTTTCAAGCAAGACCTCTCTGCCTCCATCAAGCTGCTCCACTGGTCCCACAAAAGTAAGAGTGCCCTTGACCACATGTGTGCAGCCCCCAAAAGTCTTGAAGTTAAAGCATTAATCGGTATGTTATAAGGGCAGATTCCTTGACATTCTCTCTGGTCACTGGGAAGTTGTGTGCAGCATAATTTACTCTCTTACCGTAACGTCTAAGCTCCTCTTTCGCACAACCTCAAGGCAGGTGCACCCCAATGTGATGTCCGTTATTTTCTCACCAGTTCTAGATCACATGGTGAATGTCCGCTGTAACTGCTGCATAACATCAGCAGCAGCTACAGATCAGTGAAGCAATGCAGGGTTTCCTTGATTGGGTTCTGTGTACGGTCCGTCAGCAAGAATCCCTGTGTCAAGAAAAAGGAGAGGCAGAATCAGCCACCAATGGGTGGGGCGAGGCTATAGAGATTTTGTTTGTTTGAATTAATATGTATACCAAAATTGAAAAGTGTGTATTAGAGATTATGTTTGGAGAAAAACCGTTGAATTTCCAAAATATGTTTAAAGCTAATGTTTGAGTAACAAATCATGAGGCATTGGAGACTTATTACTCATATTATTACTTTGGTGCCAGGGGCATTGCCGCCATCGTTGTTATCTATTACCCATGTAGAGGCATTCCAAATTGATGAAGGGCTTTTTACATTATTGCTTGCAACCCTGCCCGATGCACTGAGGTGGTCACTTTTGACAGTCTTGCAGTCGGTGGTCACTAGTGCTTAAATTGAGCCGCTGGATGGAGGTGGGGCCCACCGGCACTAAGTTTTGGTTAACAGCAGTTATTTTTCTTCATCAGACTTTGACCGAGAGCAAGAGAGTGAAAAACACAACAAAGGTAAATAAAGTGGAAGAGAAATACAGTGACAAAGGGGGAAAGCAGGGATGAAAAAAAGCCTCAAGGGTAAGATATGGGGGCAAGGAGTGTCAGGTGGTGGATTAAAAAGGCATGAGTTGGAATCAAGACTATGCTGCCTTGGTAATAGGCACCCCAAACTTCGATAGTGTCAGTCGTGTTTTTTTTAGCAAAACCTTCCGCCCTAGCACTTATTGTTTTACATATTAACCACTAGTGGCCACTATTAAAGCACTAATAATATTAGTAGCTCTGGGTGATTTTCATTGAACATAAGTAACTGTTATTACAGAAAGGTTGGTGACCCCTGCTATAGAGAGTGATGGTGGCAGCTGATGGGTCTTCTAAGCCTCTAGGACCCTGGCTCACTGGCGGATTGTCCGCTGCCGCTACAGCCGGCCTATTGCTGAAGGTGGGTGTCTATTTCCCGATTCCATAATGTTATGCTCTTCCTTCCGAAGACCTTGCATCCCCCTTAGGCCAGAATCTTCACCCTCCTGAAGCTTTTCATCGCCTCAAGATTGCTACATGCCAAGCAACCACTGAACAAGACTGAGACTGCTGAACCCAACTGTGAGCAGTTTCCACTGTAACAAAGTGAGCCCAGAAAAATTCTCAAGGCGAAGACTGAATTTCAAACTCCTTCTGTACTAATCCCTTCCTGGTCCGAATTGGCACTTGATCTATTGCCAAGAAGTAATGAGGATACCAACAGTTCTGATAATATTTGTATTGCTTTGTCTGTTCAGAGTTTGCTAAAATTCGAATATCCGCTTCCACTTGTTGGGATTTGTTCAAAAAGCGCACATTTTATATACTACAATGGCGTAAGATTAAAAAATGTGAAAGGTGGATCTTTTGCACATAATAGTTTTCTTGTTATAAAACATTTCTCGCAAGCACATGGTTGGCAATCCCCTAAATAACAGATTTTAAAGTTATGACATCTTTCACTATTATATGGTCTTTACAATTGCTCTTGTTATTTTCAAGAGAATCCACTAAAGGGACGTTCACCAGTCAAAATGTTTTGAGTGGAATTGTCAAAGTTAACTACCTTAGCATTCAACTTCAGAACTGCTACAACTTCCATGTTGTGTGCTGTCTGGTTCTCTGCCAGCTGTAGCCACTTTCTTTCTTGTTTGAGAGTTTTTGTCAGTCTTGTATTGGGAAATCAAATACCTTATTTTTCAGATCCTTTTTCTTGTATTAGGTTATTCTTCTACGTAAATTGAAATATGTATATGGTGTGGCACTGTATGCACGATGACATCACAACATTCTCTTGATTTTCTGTCTAAAAAAAAGTGTTTGGTGCGAGACATGTTAAAATATTGTATTTCATATTCTGTAAATCATGGCATTTTTTTGCAGCCAGCATAATGCCTTCATTTAGCAAGAGGACTGTTAATTTATTATGTGTATCTGACTTCAACCAAATTAGAAGCCTGAACTGAGGAACCGTTGACAGGCCAGAAGTAATATTGATGGAAATATCTAACAAAATGAAATAGTTTATATTAAAATAATACAGTGTGAAAAACATGAGAGTCCCACCTTAGCAGAACAATAACAGTAGCTTAAACTTTATGTCAATTACTCAAAATGCACAGTGGCCAACAGCTGTAGAGGAGAGGAGGAACAGAACCTTGAATGATACAGCACTGCAGTGCTTCATAAAACTATTTTTAATTGATTCTGTAATGTTCTGGATATTCGGTACCGTGAACAACTGAAAATATATAAGCTACTGATGCTATATAATAATTCCTGAATATAGTGCAACCAAAGCATTTATTGTTTGATAAGGGGTTGGACATGGATACTTATAGGCAATACAACCTCAAGAAAATAGGTATTAAAGTAACTATGCACCATGAATATTACATTTCTCGGCCTTTTGCTTGGTGCCTCTCACAGAGTACCAGACTGTGGTAATGTCATAACTTTGCTGGAAGTGACGAGAGAGCTTCTGAGCACTGTGGCAAGTATCACACAGCTTACAAACTCTACACTCCATGTCACGACATAGTAATCCCAGAGCAGAGCTACACAAGGTCACCACAACGATACAGAACTTCTGGTCCGAAATTAAGCAGCACGTTCCTTGTCGTTATTATGTATTAAAGCACATGAGAAGACACAGGTTTTGCTACAAAATAGATCCAATCGCTGTAGGATATACCGTGGTTTCTTAAGAAAGAATACTGTGTTTGTTTGAGATGCAAAAAAAGGGTACCCTTTTTCAGGGTTACCTTTTCTTGCCTGGTATGTTTTTTAAAGCACACACTCCTGCCTGTAATACATATAGGAATGTGTCAGCCCATTTTGCCCTGGGTAGCAAAAGCCGTGCCAGGGATTTCCACGGGCAAGCCAGGGATAATAGCTCCTCCTACCTCTGGCAAGCCCTCATTGACAACCTCGCCAATGATATAGCTCCAGAATTCAAATGGACAGAGAAATAGAATATTTCCACATGAATACCAGGAGACAAGTTACTGCGATAGAAGAGCAAAATCAACTGACTGTACATCTCCTGGTCATTGAATGAAATTCAGCATTAGCCCCAGTGAAAATATGATCAAGGCCAAAAAATGAAAGGTGGAATGAAATACTTCCTCTACCAACAACAATCGCCAATAGACAGCCCTCCAACCCCTCAAGCAGAAGAAATAAGAACAAGCATTGGCATAGCCAATAGGTCTCGCCTTTGGGACCTTATAAGTGTTTAGCCATGCAGCACATTATCCTGTGTGCTGTGCCACCAGGGTTTGAAGGGCCACACAACTGCTGCAGACTGTGTACACTTTATAAGTAGCAGCCATCTGCAAATGGTCTGATTTACTAATGAATTTTGAGGCAGGTGGTACTTGTAGCATCAGACACTCAGTGTCAGGAAGTGGCAATGAGATCATCCTAAAACCTCCACTGTGAGGAACTGGCAAACATAACATCTACTATCAATAGTTAGGGCAGGTAATATATCCCAGACACTGATTGTCAGCAGATAGAACTTTAAACACCCCAAAGCATTCACAGTCAAATAGTACCACTTGTAATAACCCCAGATACTCGTTGTCAGTAAGTTGAAAGCATAGCACCCAACATCTTCCACTGCTAGAAACGGGTACTTGTAACATCACATGACACTTGCTGCCCAACTGTCCGAAAATGGCATTTTAATATTGAGATACTAAAAGCCAGAGAAGGGCGCTTGTAGCATTACAAGAAACAGCGCCAGTCAGTGG
This sequence comes from Calotriton arnoldi, assembly GCA_963921515.1. Classification (NCBI taxonomy): domain Eukaryota; kingdom Metazoa; phylum Chordata; class Amphibia; order Caudata; family Salamandridae; genus Calotriton; species Calotriton arnoldi. The sequence continues at coordinate 145,237 of CAWUFW010000166.1, forward strand.
AAATGATAACACCTGAAGAAATCAATTTTTAGAAAGTACCATGTAACAACACCCTAACACAGAGTAACATCTAAAACCAGAGACATCCAATGTTAGAAATGGGCCCTGGAAACATCATCAATATCAGATTTTGGAAAATGGCATGCACAGCAGCTCAAGGCACCGAGTTCTTAACATACATTAAATTACAGAAAGTCTCATTCATGGCATCTAATCACAAAAAGTGACACTTGTATCACCTCCAAAGCACTCACTGTGACAAAGCAAAATGTGAAAAGAATGCTGTAAGCCAATAAATTTGTACCAAGAGAGACCCTGAATAGCGAAGTACGTGGAGCAAATATTGTGCATGAATGCAAGCTTAAATCAATGCATGACTGTGCCGGTTTTTTCTGGCACACCAGTAGAAACACACTGTTGGTGAGTGAGGAGCCTGGGTGCGTATGGGTGCACAGAAGGAGGGTGGACAAAAAAAAGACAGTGCGGGTGAATGAATCACCTGGATCACCCCATGACAGAAACAAAGCACAGAGCTCAGAGAGGCCAGATCTAGATGTCTGTGAGGAGACGGATGACGAACATCAGAGGGGGATGCATGTGGACCGAACAGGGCAGAGAGGAGCGGGAGACAAGCAAAGCTACAGGGAGAAGGGCAAAACAAGCAGAAAGAAAAAAATATATACGTAAAGAGGCAGTCGCAGACTGGAGAGATGCTTAGAAAAAGACAGACATAGAAGAGAAAAAGGGATAAGCGGGAGGAGAATAAGACAATGGATGAGATATAGGTTCTACTGATGGAAAGGAAATGCGAAAATGTGCGTGTGAGAGAGAAGAGTGAAAATGTGAAGAGAGGATACACACAAGCAGGGAAAGGCGGTAGAGAGAGCTGGGTTAAATGGGAAAGAGCAGAGGGCAGAGACAAGGAGAGGAGGAATAGATGGAGAGGACATGCATGTGGTGAGTGAGAAAGACAGATGGATACAGAGTGAGGCAGAGAGCGAGACAGGAAGGTGTAGAGAGAGGAGCGGAGGAATAGAGGCAGGAGGCGGAGTGGGATCTGGAGGCGGAAAACGCGAGAGGCCGGTAAGGCGGGACAGATGCTGCTAGTGGCCCTGTGCTCGCAATATGCAGTCTTGCCTGGGGTTGTATGCAGAAAGTGTGTAGTGGTAGCAGGGCCTGATTAGGGTGCAAGTGATGCACGAGAATGACGTGGAGCATGCGCGGTACATCAAGATCTGGCTGCACTTCTGCATGGCAAAAACACTTTCATCTTGTTAATCAACAAAAACACACTTAATGAGCATCACAAAACTCCCCCTTCGAAACTATTATAAAATGCAGCAGGTAGAGTGAACCCGACCCGAAGGTCTTATAGCACTTTGATAGAGCACTGGGTACATGACAAATGGTCATATACATCGTCTACAACCTACGTGCCTCATGTTACCAGGTAATTTGCATATCAGACGCTGACTTCTGCGTGGTGAAAATACTTTGGGCCTGTTAGTCAATTTAAACTATTCCGCTGGTAAATCTATGACGCAGCCTCGGCTCAAAATCATGTGCAACAGTCTTGTAGAAGACTCCTGGCATGAGCGCGATCAAGAATATTTGCCTAGCATCACAAGCTGTGATTTACCCAACACAGCAAGGTTGGCATTTGGATTTTCTGCTTTTTTCTTTTAGCGCCAAATCAACTCAAAGGTATCGGAGCGCTGTACGTGCCCAAAGGTTCCATTACCCAAACAGACAATCTACCCCCGAAGCGGACTGGAAGCAGGGGGACGCAAATGCCCACACTGGTAATGCGCCACCAGGCCAACGGTTCCATTGGGCAACACAAGGACCCAGATGTATGAGCCGCCTGCCAACAAGATACACGGACCAGTGCTGACGGTCCGATAACCGTAGGACACTCCGATTTCCCACCTTACAGTCTTGACCGATGGCGCTGCATATTTGCGCCCCGCAACACCAGGAGGCCGGAGGAACCGACCGATGTGAAGTGTTTCACTTTCTTAAGATGCACAGAGCTGTGTGTGGTGCGAGGAGCGTCACGCCCTGTGACTGCAGCATACAGCTGTAAATTAAACTCTTGTCAACAGACCCGTTTCCTAAACAAGGACATGGGTGCAGACTTTAAATGACACTGTCTAGTTCAGACATGTCAATAAGACGTAGTAAGACGCACGGCCTCAATTGTCCATGTCTACAGATGCAGAGCAGTAATTAGCATTACCTCCCGTCCCTCCCTCGCCTTCCTTCAATACAAATGAGGCCCCGCCTCCCACCCAGACCCACCCCCAGCATAAAAACTCTGCCCGCCCCCACCTCCACCTGTTTTTTTCTGTCTCCCTAGTGAGACTTACCTTCAGTTCCTCCTTGTGGCGGTGCCGGGAGTCTTCGAGTTGGTTCTCTGCGACGGCGGTGCCCTCGACGGAGTTCTCCTGGCGATGCCTCCTCTCCTCGTCTCCCTCGTGGATGGGGGCGGAGCGGTGGCTCAGGATGCTGCTGCGTTGTTTGGCGGTCCTCCTGTGGCTGGGGCTGTGTTTCCGGGTCGGGCTGTTTTGGATGCCTCCTCTCGGACTGCACTCTTCACGGTGTCCTGGTAGGACGGGTTTTTGACCCGTGGTTTGTTCCTTTACACTGTATGGGGGTACCGGGTGCTGTGGCTTGCTGTTTTCCCTTGACTGGCGTGGGGGTCTGTCCGCCTTGTCTTGGGGGCTGCTGGGGGCTGTTTTCCGCTTGCTGCCCTGGCGTTTGAGGTTGTTGGGGGGCCTTCTGGGGTCTTCTTCCTCTGCTGCTTGGTCACCGGTCCCCCTGGGGCGCCCTGGCTGCATGGACTTCGCGGGGGGTGTTGGTGCCTCTCCTGTCTGTGCCTGGTGCGGGACTTGGCTGTGGCTGCTCTGTCCGGTGCTTCGGGCTCCGCCGCAGCCTTCTGGTCTGTCCCGTCCTCGTCCGGCAGATCCTGTGGGCGGATGGTTTCCGTCTGGGTCCTGGGGTGCTGGGCCTTCTCCCGCCTCTGGCGTTGCCTTTGGCTCTGGGGGTGTGGAGGGTCGCTTGGGCTCCTGTGCTGGTCGGCTGGGCTTTCCTCTTCCCTGCTGGACGGGCCCTGTGGGATTCATGGTGTTCCTGGCCCGCCTGGTTGGGCTTGCCCTTCTGTCCCGGTGTGGGGATAGGTGCTGTGGGAGTGGCGTGCGTTGCCCGTGCTTGCTGTTTCCGCTTTGTGTACATTGTGCTTGCTGCTTTGTCCACTGTGGGCCGCCCGGCTGGCGACTGTTTGTCGATTGCCTGCGGAGCCTGCTGTGTGCGGTCTCTTTTCCTCCGCCCTGGGCGTTCCTTCTGTGCTGTGTTGGTCCTGTTTGGTTTCGGGTTCCTTTACGCCCTCTTTTGCATCAGTGGGTTTTTTCCTGCGGTGCTGCGGGTTCCTTGCTTCCTCCGGCGGCTTTGCTTGTTGGGGGTGTTCGCCCCTTTCCTCCCGTTGGGCTGTTGGTCTCTGTCCTGGCCGCTCTGCTTGATGGGTCGGCTGTTCTCCTTGGCTGTTGCTGTGGCGCTGGCCTGTTCTCGGCTTCTTCTAGGCCCTCCTTGGTGTGGGGTTTCGTGGCTTTGGCGGCAGCTGTTCGAGCCTCCGGCCTTGGCGCCTGGTGGGCCCCTGCTCTTGTCGGATCTCTGCTGTTTGGTGGAGTCTGGCCTGGTTCGTGCCTGGCTGGGTGGCTGCCTGGGACTATTCGGTGCTGTGGGCTGCAGGTCCTCTGTCCTTCTGGCCGCCTTGAGGCTTCTGTGTGCCTTTACTTGTGTGGGGCGTCCTGCCTTTCTGGGGTGCCTTGTCCTGAGGTCTCTCCTTTGTCCCCGTTGTGGGCTTCTCCTCCGCCTTTACGGTGGGTGCGGTTTGGCCTGTTTTTCGCCCTGGCTCCCTGCCTCCTCTCCTGCGGGCCCTGCCCGGCTGGGTCCCTGTCGCTGCTCTCTGTTCGGTTCCCTCCGGTGGGTGGTCGTCTTCGGCCTTTTCTTCCTCGTGGCGGCGGCCCATTTCTGGTGGTTGGGTCCTGTGTACTTTGGTTCCTGTGTACAGGGTCGTCTTGGTGCAGGTTCCTCCGGATTCGGGGGTTCGGTTGCCTCCACTGCCTGTCTGCGGTCCCCGCGGGGTGGCTCTGCTGGTCTGGGTGTCCAGTTTGGTTGCCAGGTGGTCGGTCTGCTGGGTTCCTGTCGTGGTGCCCGGGCCTGGGCCCCTCTCCGTTCTGTTTCTGGGGTTCGGGGTGTCCGGTGGCTTCGGCCTGTACTGGCTCTCCTGTGGGTCTGCTCCTGGGTTCGGCCCCTTCCCTTCAGTGTGTTGGTCCTTTCGGCCGTCGTTCCTCTGGTTCTGCCTGGCATCTTTTGGCATGCCGTGGGTCTCGGGACGCCTCTCTCCGCTTCCCAGTCGCCGCTTCTTTTCTGCGGTTCGCTGTGGGTGTGGCCCGTTTCGGTTTTGAGTCCTTCCCTTCGGCCTCCGGCCCTCGCCCTGGGTCTTCCCGCGGGTCCTGGTGCCTCCTGTGGCTCTCCTTCGTGCGGGGGTTTTTTCCTTCGTCCTTCTCTGTCGGTCGGCCTCTGGCTGTGTGCGGCCGGAGTGTCTTTTTGCTCGGTCTGTTCGGGGGACCTTGGTGGTTCTCCTGGGGATCGGGGTTGTTGGTGGCCTGGGGTGTGTCTTCTCTGGTCCCCTCTCAGGGCTTGGTGTTCGTTGAGGCTCGTTGTGGCCTTTGCATGGCCCTGTTCCCTTGTCCTGCCTGCACCTGGTCTCTCTTCCTTCTCTGGATCGGGCCTTGTTGTCCCGGGGGCTCCTCCGGCGGTCCTGTGGCTGCGGGGGCTCGTGGCTTCTGGGGTGTTTTCAGGTTCCGGGGCTCGCTTCTACTTCTCCGCCTGACCGTCTGGATCCTGTTGGGATGGTCTCCGGGGTCTGTTGTCCCCGCTGCCCGTGTCGGTCCGTGTCTGGGGGGCTGTCCTGGTGGCTCTCCCGCCGTCGCTTTCTGGCTGGCTGTTTGCTGCCTCCTCCGGCTCCGCTTGTGGTGGCTTTGGTCACCGGCCTGTCCGGGTGCGGGGTTGGCTGCGGTTTATTTGGGTTCAGGGGTGCTGGTCCCTGCTGGTCTCCCGGAGTTCCTCCTGCTGCCGCTTGTTGGGGGCTTGCCCTGGTGCTCTTTCGTGGCTCTCTGCGGGGCCCATGCGGTGTTGGTTCAGTCTGGCGTTCTGGGGAGGTGGTCCTCTGTCCGCCCTCTGGGTGGGTCCCGGTTCTGTTCCTTGTTTGCCTGCGTCCTGTTTCCCTGGCTCCGGTCTGGGGGCTGGGGCTGTCGGCTCTCTCCCTTCGGCGAGTGGCCTCTGGGCTGGCGGCTCTGTTTTTGCTGGGTCATTCCTTCTTCCCGCGTTTTCTCTCTTCTTCCCCGTGTGGCCTGCCTGTTGGTGGGTCGTTGGGGCCTCCCTGTGGTGGTCCGGTTGCGGATCCGGGGTGGGCCTTGGTGGCCCGGTTCTGGTCTCTGGGATGGGGTCCCGGGGCTCGGGGGGTCGTTGGCCTTCCCTCTCCTGTGCCTCGGGGTCTTCTAGGTGCCTTCCTCCTCCCCCCTTTTTCCACTGCTCCGGGCCTTTCTGGTTCTGGTCGGGTGGCTCTGTGCTCGGGGTTGTTGGTTGCTCCCCGTTGGCCTGAGGTGCCTTGGTCTCCTCTCCTGTCCGCCTTCTGTTGCGTTCGGGTGTGGGTCCTTCCGGTGGTTCCGTTCTCTTGATGTTTCCGGCCCTTCCCCTGGGTTCTGTGCAGGGGTTTCGCCTGCTGCCTGGTGGTGGTGCGGCTGGGCTTTGCTGGGTTGGGGGCTCCTGTCCATTTGGCGGTTGCTTGGCTGCCTTCCCGTCGGTCCTCCTCTCTGCTGTCCTGTGCTTGGCATGGGCGGACCTTTTCGGCCTGGTGTTCTGCTCTGGGGTTGTTACCTCGGTGGCTGGCCTATGTTTGGCGTGGCGATTCCTTCCTGGTGGGGCTCTTCTGGGTTTGTCGGTGTCTCCTCTGCGGGTGCTGTGGGCGGCTCTCTGGCTTCTTGATGCTCCTGGCATTCTTGCGGTTTGGCGGGGGTCTGTTGCCCCCTCGCCCTGTCTGATCCTTCCCTTCGGGGTCTTGGCTGCTGGTATTGGCTGTCCTCCCTTTGGTCCCCTTGGGGGTCTCGGGTTGCGGCTCTTGTCTTTTGGGCCTTGTTTTTGGTTGCCATCCCCTCTGCGCGGCGCTTGGGGGTGTTGGATCGGCTGTGGGTTCTCGTTTTGCTTTGATCCGGTTGCGGTGGTTGTTTGGCCTTCCTCTGCTCTGTTGGGTCATTGGCTTTGGTCCCCGGTCTTGCTGACTGTCCGTCTTTTGGGGGTGGTTCCTCCTGTGGGGAATTAGGGGTGTTCCTCTCGCTGTTTGGCGATTTCGGTGGCTGCGTTGCTTGCTGTCCGGCGTGCTTTGCTGTGGTCCCTGCCGGTTGTGGTGTCCTGTCGGGTGGGCTCCTCTGTGGGATCTGTTGGACTGCGTCCTGGTCTTCTCCCTCTCCGTTTGACTGTCGCTGTCCGTTTGCGTGTCTGGAACGCTTGTCTGCTGTTCTGGGCCGCTGGGTTCCTGGGATGTTGATCTGCTGTGTTTGGGGCACTGTTTCTGTTTTGGTGTTCTCTCGCACTCAGCTGTCCGTCTCTGTTTTTCTTCTGCTTGCTATGTCCTCATTTGTATTGAAGGAAGGCGAGGGAGGGACGGGAGGTAATGCTTCCATTTCTAACGATAATGGCATTACTCCTAGTCCTACTCCTCGCCTTCCTTCAAGGACCCTCTCTCCCTCCCGGTGCGGTTCATCTGAGTGCTAGCTCGGCTTGTTTACGTACAGGTGGAGGTGGGGGCGGGCAGAGTTTTTATGCTGGGGGTGGGTCTGGTTGGGAGGCGGGGCCTCATTTGTATTGAAGGAAGGCGAGGGAGTAGGACTAGGAGTAATGCCATTATCGTTAGAAATGGAAGCAGTACAAAACCTTTGAGGAAAACAACTTTTAAAAAAAAGCGGTTAAGGCCTTAAAGTCAACCTTCATTCCCAGTGTTATTCCACTCAAGGTTGACCTCCAACCCCCAAAAACTGAGCTGATCACGGAAGACAGATGCATAATGAAAGAGGCTGAAGTACATACAGCCAACAGAAAGCTTCGCTGCGTTATGCAGCACCGCTAATTCTGCCTATTATAAGATGTTGAGAAGGATCTTTCGAGAACTTCCGTAATTTTATAGGCCAGCAGCCTAGGTGTCAAATGGCATTTCTACATGTAAATATGTCGATCAAAACTTTAGGATTGCTCCTTTGAATTAAAGAGTGACAGAGAATCCCTTTGAGTAACAGAGACTAACTTTCCCGTCAGCATGGAGCCCCTCTGACGCATCTTAAAATGAGTTTTCCAGCAAATAGGACGAGACAGGTTGGAACCAGCTGTGGTAACTGGAAGGCGGCTCTGCTTGTAAACGTTCGCACACAGACCCTGCCGAATTCTCATTATCAAGCCAGATAAAGCTTTACGATAATTATGGAAGAGCACAACTCGAAATCTAACCCAAATGAACATAGCAAACGCAAATTCCATTTAAATGCGTATAGTGTTACAATTCAGATGCACCAGGAACGTAAACATATACATTCAAATGCTTGTTCTACAATGTACATACATGGTGCAATCCCAGAAACACAGCCAGGCCTGCGGGTGGCGTCCTCCGTGCCCCCTGGCAGCAGCTCAGCTGGCCGAGAGCTCCTGCCACCCCTCCCCCCCCGAATCCCCACCTCTCCTCACCTCCATTCCCCTAGCCAGATCCATGTGGCCGCCGAGCAGCTTCCCTGTCTCCTCTCGTCCTCCTTGCTGTCCAGGAGCAGGGTCCAGTCCCGGGACCCCGGAAGAGATCTAGCAGCGCCATGAAGAGTGCGTGCAGCCGGCTGTGTCCTCTCTGACTGTTCTCCCAGCCCTCACCCTCCCCGAAACCGAAAGTGAAGGTGTCGGAGTTCAACGTGGAAGGAGTAAACAGAAAACCGGGGAGGGTGATGGTGGGTGGGGACAGAAGGGAGAGGAGCGGCCCGGATGGTAAAGACTGGAAAGCATGTCTGCCGAGAACTTTTTTTTCAGCGCTATACAGCGCTAACAACTAAAAAGTGAGTAAAGACAGAACGGGACAAGTGCAGCAGGGCTCTGTGTGTCCAGAAAAAAGGGGAGGTGAACGCTAGTCATTTAAACTAGCAAACAGCACACGCTTACTGAAACAATGACATGGCAGCGGCTTCGATTCCGCCAATTCAGGAGCACAGCAACCTTATCGGTCACTCCCAATGACCGGCTGCAGGCGACCTCGGCTGAGTGCAAATAACAAGAGGATGGGGAGAGGATGTGGTCCGTCGGCTAGACTGCCGACTTTGGTGCTGGAAACCAGGGTTCGAGCCTCGGGGTCGCGTCCACATCCTGTGATTCTGGGCCAATCATTTAATCTCCCCGTGCCTGAATGTGTAATGTAAATACAGTGCTCGTGTAAAGCGCTCCAATACCTTTGGGTCAAGTTCGCGCTATATAAATATGCATACAAAAAAAAACAAGCGCGCGCGCCTCGCGCTGAAACAGGATAGGCAGCAGAGGGAGGGGGCCTGCGCCTGTTTCCCTTGCGGGAGCGAGCAGGAACCATCTGTTAATTATAACAGATGGTTTTGAAAGCTCGCTCCCGCAAGGGAATCGCCAAATGTGCACGCGTTGCCATTGAAAGCAATGCAACGCGTGCACGTTTTTGGGGCCAAAACTGAATCTATTACAAGAGGTCTTTTTTCCTATGCAGCGCATGCGCGCTGCGTAGGCGAGACCTAAAAAGGACTTGCTTATTTAGAAGAATAAAATAAAAATCGTACAAATATGTTTGTGGGCCGTTAAATACGTAACAATTTAGGTTAAAGGATCTTTCAACTGCAAACCGAGAAATGTTGTGTACCTCATCCTATGCAAGAGAAGCACTTGTGGGGTATATTTTGGTGCGCTAAAACAATGTTAAACAAAAAAAAACATTTTCACAATACAGGTTAAAAACAATAGTCGTCAGTGGGTATTTGTTCTACAATGGGAGCAAAGTAGTTTAATGTGGTTCTCAGCTGTGATCCTTTATGGTAATCTCAAACCCCACTGGAAAAAAACATGCCCTAACTAAGTGACAAAAAACGGCCAGAGGGAAAAAGGGGCAGGTGTAAGGGAGAAGGGAGAAGGAAGAGGAAAGAGGTATTAGGGCATAGGTGGGTTATAGGTGCCAATTTGTAGTTAGGGATAGAGGTATTGCAGTGCATATAGGGGCAGATGCCCTAGAATATAGTGTGGGGGTAGAGACATAGGGCATATGAAAGCGTAGAGGTGCAAGTGTATATGCAAGGCTAGCAGCAAGAGTGTTAGTAGGTGTAGAGGCAGTGGGTTATATGCTTAGAAGAGATACTAGGAAATAGGTATAGGTACCAGGGTATTGATATAGGTAGATGTAGTAGGGAATAGAGAAGAACGTCAGTAGTAGAGTAGAATTAGAGATACGAGGCTATACATATAGGTAGAAATATTACTTTATTGGTGGGGAAGAATTAGGAGGAAGAAGAACATGGTTGAGATAGAAAGTGGAGAAAACGCTGCAGGTATATGAAAAGGGGTGAGCAGAGGTAGAAAGAAAAGTGTGGAGTGTGCCCACAAAAAAGACAAAGAAAGAATAGACAGGAAGGCGGAAGAAGGGGTACGGGCTCCATGCTTCTTAGAAGAGACACAGGGAATATACGTGTAGGAAGGTGGAATCTGACTATATGGTTGCCCCCACTTTTTTTATGGTGTTTTGCTGGTTTATGACTTAGTTGGACTGGGATCCTGCTATTCAGGGCCCCAGTCTATCTGCTTTCTCTGTAAAAAGGTTTCCATGTGCCTTAGGCACATCTCTGATTGGAATCTGGAGTGCCCTTATAAGTCCCTAGTATATGGTATACTATGTACCAAGGGCATAGGTACCTCAGAGGCCTACCAGGGGCTGCAGCATGTATTATGCCACCCCTGGAAGGCCATCCAAACTGACACCACAGGTCTGCTACTGCAGCCTGGGTAGGGTGGTGCATGCACTCCTTACTGTGATATAGGTTACCTATATCACTAAATACATACACACATATAAACCTATAAGTCACTCCTAAGGCAGGCCTTATCAATCCTAAAGGCAGAGTGCATGGTTCCTATGTGAGAGGGTGCCCCTGCATGAGCAGGGCCCCTCTGCAGCGTTCGGAGACCATCTCTGATGCTGTTTGTAGTGCAGCCTGACCATATACTCTTAAGCGCATTATATCCTCGCGGTAAAATGCTAACTTTGGAATGGCTGCACCTAAACATGTCGTGTTTGGTGTCAAACATCTTGGAATACTACCCCCCGCCAATCCTGGCGGCGGGGGTAGCATTCCACCCTTCTAGAGGGAAAGACATGTTAACTCTGGCTTACCCGGTAACTTCTTTCTGAAGCCCTGGCATCACAAAATGGATGCTGCTGCCACAGACACAAGTCTGGCCTCCTGCTGCTGGACGAAACTCCGGCAGGGGTGGCCTGGACAATAGGTTTCCTGTTGCAGGGAGGTGTGACCACCTCCCCAGACAGGATAATGTGTATTGGGGCTGGGTGGGTGCACTCTTAGAGTGCTTTGAAGTCCTGCACTGGGGGAGCAAAAGGCTCCTCTGTGCATATGCCAGTTCAAACCAGCTCAGGGGCTACCTGCCCCTGCTCTGGCGCGAAACTGGACAAAGGGAAGTGGGTGTAGCCACCCCTCCCTTGACCCTCCCATAGGTGGGGTCATAGAGCTAGTCCATCCCCTCTTTTAGTATAAGAGGGGGAACCTTGCCATTGCAAAGCAGATAACCCCTGGACGACGCTCTACAGAAGAATCCTGGCCCTTCGACGTTCCACTACCTTTGGAAGACAGAAGAATCTCCCTTGGAGTCAAGGAGTGACTCCCCTGCTTGGCAGGCACCAAAACGACTACGACGGTCGCAAACTACGCCGCTCCCGCCGGAGTCCGAAGTCCCTGCAGCCCAAGAAGTGGATTTCCTGACCTCTCCCAGGCCATCGTGAGTCCCCAGCGAAGCTGAGGCAAGTGGACCCCACGAGTAACGAGGAACCGTGACCCCTGGGTATCGTGCACTATTGTCGAGTGCAACCCCTTCACAACGTTCTACGAACTTGTGCTTTGGACCACGTGTGGTCCCGACCTCCAGCAGGAATCCCTCCGAAGATCAGAGGTCTACACCGTCCCGAGTGACCGTGGGCCCCTGTTGAGTGATTCCGCCCGAGGTGTCTTCGCGATCCCTTGCCCGCCGGCTTGTGGGTCCCCAGAAGACTTCTTAAAGAAACCAAAGGGCTCCCCTGGTTGCTCCAGGCCTGCCCTGACTTACCCTCGCTGGGTGAGTTCCACAGACCTTGCTGGTCTGCGCCATCGACTTTTCTCCATCTCCCCAAGACTTGCGGCTGCCAAGGCTTGTTGGCTCCGATCGAGTTGCCGACACCGCAGTCAGCTGCAGACGTCGAGGGACACACCGAATCCAGCTCCTGGTTGTCGCCGACACCTCCTGGACCACGTGGCTGAAGAGTCAAGGCACCCGCAACCGACCTGGAAGCGACCGACGACGGTGGGCATCCATCTTCCTTGCCCCGGGTCACTGCCAAGTGACTGTGAACACTGTCCCCTCTGCTTTCAGGTCATCCTTCTTCAGAATCCAGGCTTGGATTCCACCGGACACTTCTTCAGCTCCCGCAAGCAGCAAGTCTTCTTTGTTCGCCATTGAAAACGACGCCGCGACCCGACACCAAAGGACACCTGTGCACCCGGCTTCCTGGGTGAGGTAACTCCAGCACTACGGTGCTCCTGTGGGTGTGGGCCCTAGAACTACATACCCTGTAAGTGACTTGCTTGTAGGTTCTCCCGAAGTCTCCTAGAACTCTTAATTTCCAACCGCGACTTGCCCCATTGAAGTCAACGGCGATCCGCGCCTGTGTATCTACACTGCACGCGTCCCCGTGGGTCCTTTACTTACCTGCCTTGGGTGGTTTCGTGAGGCCCCAGCACTTCTGAAGGCCCTAGGCCTTGTCTCCCTGCAAGTCGTTGTCCCTAAGTCTCTTACTTAGTATACGGTCTGGTACGCCCCTAGGGCCCCAGCCATATTTTGTGCTTAACTTATTGTGAAACGTTGATTTGTGCATATGTTTGTCTTCTAATCTCATAAAGAGATTAGTAGAGAGTTATTTAGAAATAAATACATATATATTTGATATATATACCTGTGTGGTGTCTTTTCATTTGGTGATTCAAGAGATTATATGGTAAAACAAGCTGCTTTACATTCCTCCGAGACTTAGCCTGAAGGCTGCTCTCCACAGCTACCACTAGGATAGCTTTCTTTAAAAGGTTGTCTTAAACCTATCTACCATAAGAGTCGATTTGCCCTGGTGCAAGGTGTCCACTTTAATTAGTGGACAGCATATACCAGGCCAACTTCTCACAATACGTGAGTCTGGAAAAAAGGATTTCAGAGAGCTTTTCCGAGCTGAAAGGTATTTACCATATTGTGCTCAATATCGTGTCAATGCCATTTATTAGGAAAATTCGATGAAACGTGCATGAAGAAGGATTCTGCAGAACAGGTTTCTCCAAGTACCTTTGTCTCCAGATTCAAAGACCCTTGAACTGTTTCATCTTGATACAAACTGCATGTTTTTGATAATTCATTTTATTCATATCTGAGGAATGGTGCAGTGGGCTCCCGAAAGCTCCCACAGATATTTCCAACATTGCTATTACAACAGTGATGGTACAATAAAGAGGTATCACACCCGCAGAGCTTGAATTAGAAACTGCTAATCTTTTAAGAACGCTGAAAGGGAACTGGCAATTATCTGTTAAACCCGATAAAGAGCTCTCATTTCACAGTCTTATTCATTTCCTGCTGCTGACCCTGCTGCAGAAGCCCAGACCATGATCCAAAACAGTCACTAGAGAGTCTATACTTTTGGCACTTCCAAAAATGAGAGAAAAGTTGCCAAGAACTGAGTGCATGCAGGTCTCTTACAGTCCTCAGTTCTTCAACATATCCTCTCTAGCAATTCAAGCACAAAGTAGGCAATACATTTAAAGCAATAAGAAGTCTCTTATACTTATGGATTTTGTGCTCGCAAAATCTGAGATTTTCAAAGTTACAATCTGTGTGGCCACAAAATCCAAAGTCACACTGTATCAAGCGCACCATGAGTCGTAATGTCCACGTTGCAACACATCAGGAATCATTAGGTAAATGAGGCGTGCCCCAGCCTTTTCGTAGAAATATCAATGAAATATAACGTTTTGTGACCACATTTCCAATTGCAAACCATTGATTGCGTTTTAACACCCGTAAGGTGGTGGTATCAATTTACAAATTAGAGGCTGTGGCTTTGGGGGCGAGCACACAGCTGTCCTTAGGACTACTGCATGCTCCCTCCAATGTCCCTTGCCAGCTTTCTTTCGATTACAGCCCAAGACCCATTAAGAGACAGGGGCTGTAACGCAAAACAAATCTCATTTTGCGATTTGGAATGCAATAGCGGCTGGCAGGGAATGAGGGTGAAGTGGCGGGGGCCCAAAAAACAAATAACACCTGTTCCTCCGGCCGCATCTTTCCTCTGCTTCTCGAGTCCCGGAACCAGGATGCACTCAGGCTCCCCATAGCCAATTACAACGCTGCAATGCAACATTGTGATTGTCTCCCCTAGGCCAATCACAAAGCTGCAATGCAGCGTTATGATTGGTCTGGATGCCATGGATGGGTGCTCAGATGGGAACTGGGGGCCTGGGCATGTTCCCCAACAGGCTGTTTGATGCAGCCTGGTGGGGAACATGCAAAGTGCGCATGACTGTTTGGCCAGACCAAGACGGCCGGCCAAGCAGTCATGGGTACTTGGAGTGTGCAAACCACTCCTCCCCCTGTGCCTCCAACTTCACCTGCCTGCCCTAACTCAGTCCCAAACCTGCAAAAAATACAATGATAATAACTAGGTTATTATAATTTTATTTTTCATGCTCAAAGAGCAGTGGGGCGACGCTCCTCCGCCTTAGCGGAGGAGCCGCCCCTGGATGTTAGACGCTTGTCTACTGGGCTATAAAGCAATACTTGGACACTCAGGTGTATCACTTACCCCACTTAAAAAAACCTGGGAGGCCGGCATATTGCCATCAATGGATCTCCCAAAACTCCTGCTTCAAGTGCATACAAGTTCAAATTACTACACAAAGCATAGCTCACCCTACATATACTCATTGGAATTCATCTAAATGTAACATCCGAATGTCCACATTGTTATAACACAGCCGCAGGCTTCAGCACTTGACATGGAATTCCCTGAGATTAACAGGCTTTTGGGTGGAAGTTACAGATAACCTAACCATGACTACAGGTCATCATAACAGAGCATGCAGAGAATGGAAGGCCCATTTGAAAGAGAAAAGGAGAGGTAATAATCAGAAGTTTTAAGTAAAGGTCAGTTTTTCGTGCCGGATTTTTCAAATATAGAGGATGCTTTTTAAGATAGCATGAATTTGAGGATGCAAGACTAGAAAGAAACAGCATAATTTGCATGCAAAGATAGTGATATATTAGATACCTTTGATAGGCACTAAAATCAGGGGAACCACTAGACCACAGTTCCAGCAAGGTCACCTCATGAGCTCACGGGCTTGGGAAGCGTAAAGTAATGGTGGTACATATATACTGGGATATTTCTAGTCTTACAATTCTTTAAAGACACTAATAAAGACGACTCTCGAGCTCCATGAGATGTGCCTACATTGCACTTCCGAGTGTGTCCGACGTGAAACTGGCAATATATGTGCATGGATGGAAATCGATACCTGGATTTATGTACTGGACAGAACTGGACATATATGCGAGGAATATAGCTTGACTACTCCCCCAGATTGACAATTAATCAGATGCAAATAGTCTATCTGTACTGTTTTGGGTAATTATTGGTGGGAAGAAAGGAGGGAAGGGCCTGGGGGGCTTCATGTTCTCTTTTTCTTAAAGTTAGCACAGTTTGAAATCGGACATTTATGCAGCAATATCTCCCAGCTAGATAGCAGTGGCCTAGGTGATAACAACTGGGACTAATACATCTTTTATATGTAAGTAATGTATGCAATGTACTCGCATTGTTGCTCCCTTCAAAGGAGTCTACGCTACTGGAAATCTGTATACGAAAAACAGTAAACAGTCAAAAAAACAAAAACGTGACTGCCTGGTAAAGTTTCAGCTCAGTAAATGACTTGTCAGTCCCTCAGTCCCCTATAGCTGGGATCCTTGTTCTATCCTCATCTGTGGATGTGTGAACATGCTGGGTGATGTGTGAAAGGGCTTCACTCTGTAGGGTTAATTACAGGGTCCCATTTAAAATACAGTGTGCTCACCTGTATAAGAGTGTAATCTCCCTGCAGGTTGCCCTTTGCCCATGGTGGCATGAAAGCTTGCACGTCCCTGTGCTCAGGTGCCACACCTAGAAATTGAGTGACGCTCTTGGGAGGTTTCCATCCTTTCCTAGTAAAGTTCTCCGGATTCAGTAAAACTCCCCTAATGTTTCCCTTGTTGCTGGCTATCACCTAGCAGAAGCTTGGCTCAATATATGGCAACCTATATCCAGACTTTCACCAGTTCTGATTGGACTGACCAGTGTCTACCATGCCAGGAGACTGTAAAAATGTAGGATCAACGGACAAGGCTCACTTCTCCGTGACTTGAAGAATACTTTAAAAGGGGAATGAAAAAGAGTTTCTTGGTGTGCCGCCAAAGATGGACAACAACATGCCTCCTCGAGCATGTACATGATCTGGACAAAATGTGCACTTATAGCAGATGCTTTGCATCAGTGTTGGGTGTATCAGGATACAGGACCTTTCCTCTCCTTGGGCTTGCAAGGAGAAGAGCTGAACCCTGACTATCGCGAAATCAGCCCAAGCACAGCTGACATCTGTATGGAGTACCCTTCCGGGTAGTGGACACCGTCCAGGAGCCATGAGATGCCTGCAGCCCATCTGACATAGAGAGGAAGGCCAAAGATATTAAACAAAACATTCCCTGGGTCATGGGTCTGCAGTGACGTTACACTTCTTCACCGCCGGTCAGCTTGCACCATTCCGCCTCCGCACTATACACTTCATGTGCCTGCATCTATCTCAACCCAGTGTGGGTCTTGCAACTGTGCTCCCACCACACAGGAGCAGGTTTCATTGGCTGAGGCAGGAGCCATGATTCTAGAACCATTTCAACCATCTTTATAGATGTTACATATTTTTTGGTAATGCATATTTTACCTCTGTTGTTCCAACATGAGAGGAAAAGTGTGTTTTTGATAAGGTAAGTTAATGAAAATGTTAAATAGCTAGTATCCTTAATGAGGAATTTCTCATATATCCCACGTACCCTATCCACACCCACTCCACACCTCTTCAAACCTCTTTGAATATCAGATCTGTACCGAGATTTTAGAAAACAAAGTAGCACGTTTTCAGATACCCTCAAAAGGTATAGTTTGGCCCTCCTTGAGTAACTAACTATTAGGTATTTTAGAATGTGTCAAGTTGATTCAAATATGCAAAGTGCTGTCAAACTCTCTGCAACATATAGTAATAGACGGAGCTCGCAGCACTCTTCGCTGTTATTAAAAGACTCTTTTCTTTATCGCAAATAGTATCACGTTTCTCCAGGTGAACGGCCGCCGAGTGACGTCATCCTACGTTGTGCTCTCAATACCAGGACCAGAAGGGGGAGAGAGATGGGTGAAGTACGGAAGGGCTGAATGATTCCTTAATGAGCCAGAGGGGCTCTGGTGTGATGGCACCCAACACAGGGCATGTAACCCCAGCTGCAGCACAGCACAGCCCTCATCAATCTGCTTTGGCACCAGTTCAAACAAAGATGTTCTAGTTTGACCAAAGCATTCTGCAGCGTGACTACTCCCAGGTGAAAATTCTGTCACACAGGCGTATCCTTCCGTAATTTCGTGGTAGATTTATTATGCGAAATTCCTGTAATCACGCTATTATGCGACGACGCGAAATTACGTGCTATTCTCTGGGAAAATGTAGCATTAACACATTGAGAACAACGTAAATGACCAGAACGCGAGAGGTTGCTGTTTGCAGCATTATTGGTTTTCGTGCTTTTTTTGCGCGAATTGCGTCCCAGCAAGGACTCATTTCTCTCTAAACCATAACCGTAAATGCGGGTCTTGCATTTTGCATAATTATGTATAATTTCATCTAGTTTGTTTGACATTATGCATAATTACACAAAAGAAATGACGTGATTGTCGCACATCCCTCACTGTCATGTCTTTGATTAGCCTGCTTTCAAACAGAAGGGGAAAGAATGTCCTCCTCCGTGCCGGAGAACAGAGAGCAGGTGTCACGAGGACACAAATGTCACCTTTTAAAAAGATACACTGCTTACGATGTGTAGCAAACATATTTAGGGGCTGATGAACAAAGCCCTGCGTCGCAATGCAGTTTTTGCCTTTGAACAGCAACTGGAGTGCGACCCGGGGGCTCATTTTGCTCTGTGACGGTCTGACGGATGTACTGCTACATCACAGGGCAAAATTCACAGAATCGAGCCTCATTATTAACGAAACAGGATTCTGTTTATGAACCCTACTGAGAGTACAGAGAATGCAGGGACGGAGGCCTGCGGGGGCCAGCTGACCTTTGTCCCTACATTCCCATCTCCCATCATGCAAGGCTTGAATGACTGCATGCAATTGAGGTTCTTCTGTGATTGTTCCCCGTTTATTCTTTATCGCTTTATTCTCCGATACATCAAGAAATGACCATGATGTAGCCCGTAGTTTTCTTCCAGCATTGGGAAGCTCTGTAGTGCTCCATCTCGGAATATCTCTCCCAGCGGAAAGATGCCTACTGCCTCCCAGTGCTACAAATCCTTGGGGAGGAGGATACCAGCTGCTTCGTGGAGCCCCCTGAGCGGAACTGCAGGTGCATAAGGTTTTGATTCCCAAGTTTTATTAACACTACACATTGGGGGCGCCAGGAAAGAAGGCAGCAAGTAGGCGACCATCCTCTGGGATGTAGCCAGACTCAGACAGGTGTTGTCCTGCTAGCCAGTAGGCAACCCACTGTAACTGAGCAGTGTCAAGAGTGCCCAGAAATACACCAATGTAGGGCCACAGGTAGAATGGAGGGAGGCAAGGGAAACTACATTGTGGCCACAGGTATACCTGAGGGAGAAGCAAGGAAAGAAAACAACCTTAACATGAAGAATAGGGGTAAAGTTAGCAGCACGTCTGTGCTCATCGTGATTCCCGCTAAGAGGGTGACCGCGTGCCAGCGAGACTTCCAAATCTTGCGAGAACCGTGGCCATTGAGGCCGCAGATGGCTATAAAAGCCACGCCTCTGCCCTGAGTCACTGCTTGTTATTTGCACTTACCTGAAGTAAGCAGCAGCTACAGATCTCAGTGCAGCAATTGAGCTTTTCTGGCATCCTCTCTCCTTTAGCAGCTTCTGCAGCATTCATATTTCGTCTTGAACACAAACGCGGCAATGACCTGCAAAACAAAAAGGACAACAAAATCCTCAATTTGAGCAATCCTGGGAAAAGAATTTGCATTAAAAAAAGTACTACCAAGGAATGTTTTCCCAGTTCATGGTCAAAAACTCTGAGAAAGGTTTATGCAGACCTCTGAATAGAACTTCAGGTATACCCTGTGTTGATTACGAGTGAGTGCTGACATGAAGGAAGAGACATTCTTCTAATAATTCGGTGTAATCTATTAGGGGTGCGAGTGAAACACAAATCAGGCATCCAAAATCACAAGCAATTATCCTTGGTAAAGAAGTAATGTTGAGTTAAGGAAGGAGGGTTGCAGAAGAGAGCTGTTGGGACATAGGTAAATTATTGCATTATACATCACTAAATTTCTCACTTTAGACATGCAGCTGGGCCATCAGTCGCAGCCCAGGCACAGATAATATGGCATTCAGTGACTGAAGGGTCCCAGAAGCATAAGCTGGACTTGTAGTTTATCGGATGCCTGCAACTGAAGCTATTTCTCTCTCGCCTACTCCCATTCCTCTTTCCCTTGTTGGGTTGACCCAACCTCAAATGACCTTTTGCTGTTGAGGTGGAAAAAGTAGACAGGGAGTAGGGAGCCAGCTTCTGTGAACCCATCCCAACCTCAATGGAGCACACACACCCATGTTAGTGTGCTAAGTCTTGACAGTCTGCCAAATAATAGGCTTCAAAATGAGGCGCTCTTAGCCCTCCCTTACATTTTGGCAATTACCTTTCCTGTAGCGCTACTTATCTTCTGTTAGGTCCCCATAGCTAGACACCCAACACAGAATCAGTCTCATGGAAGTACCCCTTAGGGATTAAACAGGGGAGATTCACAAAGAAATAAATCAGGTGGGTTAACATGACCATTTTGGATAGCACTATATGGTCCATAGAAGACAAGGGAAGCTGTATCAAAAGCAATTTTGGAAATCAACGACAGCATACCAGCATCCAGATTTCCCTCTAATAGATCAGTTTCCTTATGGTCTAGCTTGATCCCTAAATATCGGAACATACAACTTTTCCATTGCCATTCATTGTCACGTAATATGACATCATAGCGTGGCACTACAAATTTGGGAAGAGTATATATGGCAGGAATGGTACAGACAATTTCGTTTAGATATGTGTATTCTTTGTCACTCATGCAATTTTCATCTAAACCTATTTAGTATATGTCAGAATCATTTGTTTAATGATGAGGGAGAGTCACCACCTATATTTGTCTTCAAAAGTGGTGAAAATGTAAGTGACAGATTGGTCAAAACCTTCATGGAGCCTCAGTATAAATCCATATTGCAAAGTTTAGGTCTCCAACCAATTACAGGTCATTTTTGATGTGGAAACTGCACAGCATGCAACACTTCTAGCACGCTTTAATGTATGTTATGTTATGTGTATCTGTAAAGCGCACTATCACCTGCGAGGGTATTCTGAGCAGGTATGTGAGCCTAGCCCCGCCTATGGCAGGTTGGTAATTGAAAAGTCAAGTCTAAAGCTTCTTGCCGAATTCAAGAAGAGAAGAGGAATTTTTGACATGGAGTCGGAGGTCGTTACACACTTTGGGAGTTATGTAAGAGAATGCTCGCCTCCTGATGGTTCTGTGTTTGCGTGGATTATGTGCCAGTAGAGTCCTGCAGAGCAGAGGTGTCTGGGTGGTTGGGGGAAGTAGATGCAACTGTTCAGGTAGTTGGGGCCTAAGTTGTATAGTGCCTTGAATGTGTGTGTGAGGAGTTTGAAATAAGCACATTTGTGTATCGGTTTCTAGTGGAGCTCCGAGAGGTGTGGTGTGATGTGAATTCTGTGTGAGAGGTTCAGGATGAGTCTGGCTGTTGAGTTCTTGATGGTTTGTAGTCTTCTGGTGAGTTTCTTGGTAATCCTGACTTAGTGGGTGTTTCTGTAGTCCAACTTGCAGGTGACTAGGGCTTGAGTGACAGTTTTCTAGTGTTGCTTGGAAGTCATTTGAAGATCTTCCTCAGCATCATCAGGGTGTGGAAGCAGGATGCAGTGAAGGTGTTGACTTGTACAGACGTTCGGTTTGCTGTTGATGATTACTCTGAGGTTCATGGAGTGGGTGCTGGGTGTAGGTGTGGGTATGATTTTGGCTGGACCACTTTTGTATATGTTTACTATTTTTTGCTATTCACAAACTCTAAGTTAATAGTAAGTTTACTCTGCACATAAGAAGACAAGACATTTCATGTCGTACCCATGTACCTATCCTGTGAAGCCAAAGTGTAGTGAATAAGAAAGAAGTTTATCCCCCCTCTAACCCCTGCTTTAGCCTTGTTAAAGGGTGTCTTCTGGAACTTGCATCTCAGTTTGGTGCCCCTACTGGGCAATGTGTGTAGTTATGCTTCATGGAAGGGTCCACTCAAGGTACTTAATATCCCCCTCCGTCCCCCAACTCCTGGGCAGGTATCAACAACCATTGATCCAAATAAACAAGCAGACTCAAACTGAATAAGAATAAAGGGAAAAGAAAAAGGGAGCAATCCAGAAAGCGAAAAAAGACTGCTCCAAATTTTCAGTAAATGCCTCACTAGCTCTACTAGTTAATAGTAAGTTTACTCTGCACCTAAGAAGACAAGACATGTTTCATGTCGTACCCATGTACCTATCCTGTGAAGCCAAAGTGTAGTGGATAAGAAAGAAGTTTATCCCCCCTCTAACCCCTGCTTTAGCCTTGTTAAAGGGTGTCTTCTGGAACTTGCATCTCAGTTTGGTGCCCCTGCTGGGCAATGTGTGTAGTTATGCTTCATGGAAGGGTCCACTCAAGGTACTTAATATCCTCCTCCGTCCCCCAACTCCTGGGCAGGTATCAACAACCATTGATCCAAATAAACAAACAGACTCAAACTGAATAAGAATAAAGGGAAAAGAAAAAGGGAGCAATCCAGAAAGCGAAAAAAGACTGCTCCAAATTTTCAGTAAATGCCTCACTAGCTCTACTATGACCAAGTGATGTGTGAAACTGGGGTGAGCAATGGCTTTAGCCATTTATTTCATGGCCCACTCGGCGTTACTTACAACTAGTACATTACAGTACATTACAGCTGGGGATCGGACAGTACACTCCTGACAATGGCGGTGGGCAGATCCTTTTATTGTTCACTAAACATTTTATAGTTGGGGTGTTATCTGTCAATACTGGTCGCGATCTCTTACCTGGAGAGATGCATGGCCTTGCACAGACGATATGGAACAAATCCCACTTCCTGACCATACTTACCAGTTTGGTTTGATCATAAAAGGAGAGAGGGTCCTTGTGGATAGGTGCGTAGATCCCCTGCCAAGTTGTCGACCTGCGTGAAACACCAGAAGGAATGCATATAACTGAATGGGTTTCCTTCTAGTTTGGCCCTTAGACTATAGTGTCTTCCGCCCCCACCCTTTCCCTTAGTGAAGTGAACGTAAGTACCTGCGAGGTAACTGGCGTATGCGTGCACCTGGGTGAGTTGTAATGAAGTACTCAAGGTAGGCACCTGGAGGAGGAGTGGAGATTGGAAGCTCCTGATAACAACTGTTCAAAGAACACAAGGGTTATTGCATCAAGGGGTTTAGGAAACAAGAGACATTATGAGATACAGAAAAACATACTTCAGTACACCACCATTTTGTATATGCACCGTACTAATCCTATACCAATTATTAAATTTAAGTTTAGTTCTTTTGTGAAGGAACTAGCGCAATGTCCTGTTTCTTCACAGAAGTAATGCGCTCTCACTCTTGCACCAGTCAAATGTTCAAAAGGTGCTCTCACTCGCAGTGACAGTGTCTATTTATTAAACGAGCAACAAATGTGCAAGAATAGAAAGTAACTACGCACTGATTATCTTTGTCTTAAAGGTTTCTTTTCTTTTACAGGTACCTGTGATGGGCGATACGATGAAGATGAGCGAAGCAGATGATGGCTTCAGGTAAGTGTCTGCTTTTTGAAGTAGTGTCTGCTCTTGAAGGGTTGTATGAGCGATGTGCGTGAGGAGGCTCTGAAAGAAGAGTTGTTCTTGTGAAGGCTGTAATACACAGCTGGGGAGTGCTAGCCTGACTTCTTTCACAATAGGCAGGAACCAGCAGGCAGACCAATTTTTAGGGAAAGCAAGATGTTTTGCCTTGGGTGCGGTTTAAATAAACAAGCTGCTTGTAATGGTGCTTCTAACGTCACACACTTTGGTGTCTCATTGATGTTCATGTTCTGTTGCACCAGGGCATCCACGTACTTTGATTCCAGAGTGGCATGCACTGGAATAAACATGTGTATGTTTAAAAGCCAATGCTTGTGCCTTGCATTCTCCTCAACCAAGTACGAATGCTAGTAACAGTCACTGGCACTCTGTACTTCGATGGGGAGGGACGCACTCCAGTGTAGTCCGCATCATTCTTCAATAAAGCATATGAATCAACTTCAAGAACCCTTTCTTCATTACTGCATACTACCACTGCCCCATTACATCTAGCGACGACCGGCAACAGCGGATTATCACCAATTTTGTGCATTTTTGCAGCAATGGAAACATTCGGCGAAGAAAATTACCTTGTCACTCTCGTTGAGCATTCCGTCACTTTGACTGACCTGATTCAGCTTCAATAAAAGGTACGGTCTCTATTTCAAAGTTTCCCAGTTTGCCTCCTGCTGCTTCCCTCCCGTGCCGCATCTCGAGACAGTTTTCGTGTCTCGTGATGGACGTGATGATGTCATCACGCATTAGATGCCCGGTGGCCATCTTGCTTGAGTCAAGTTCAAGTGACAGACTTACACTACATCCACAAGACTTCGTGATGTACATAATTATGTCATCACGCAATTGACGTTCGGCGGCCATTTTAGGCGAGTTGAAATCCTATTCAACTCCACTTTCCCTGGAACTACAAATTACCATTCACTCGTAGCCTGCATTTATCGATCATTAACGCTCAAGCACTTTCATTAAAAGGAGCAACAATCTTATTTGCCAGTTTACTGAAGAGCATTTCGCCTTTTCCTGCATATAAGCAATTCCATCTCCCCTGCTCAAGGATATCTCTGGTGAGAGTTGTTTATTTATTATTTGGTTCTTCAGTGTTTGAAACCATGACTTCCAACCAACAAATTGTTCAATTGAGTCATTTTTTGCCTTCTCCTGGGAAACCAAAGGAAACATGTAAAATTTGGTTTAGCTCGTTTGAGAATTATTTGGTGGCCATAGACGCTGAGGATTATTCGCCTAGACGTACATTGGCCATTCTCTTCAGCCATTTAGGCAGTGCTGGTCAACAAATATTTGACAATCTTCAAGTTTCCTTACCTCCAGCCGGTGATGGAGATGGTTAGAACGTTTATACAGATGCCATACAAAGGCTTAACATGAAATTTCTGGATCAACCTAGTGTAATTCTGGAAAGATTTACCTTTATGAAAAGGAAACAAGACCCTAATGAATCCATTGAAGAATACATTTCAGCTTTGAGAAACTTGGCTGCTAACTGTAACTTTGTTTCCACTTTAGACACTTACCTCACGGATCAATTTATTTATAGCTGCTACTACAAAAAGATTCAAGAGCGTATACTAAGCTGCAGATATCCGTCTCTAGCAGAAGTTATTGACATGGCCAAAAGCATTGAAAGAGCCATAATTTCATCCAAATGCATTGCAAATGACAACATTTCGTATGTCAATATTGTTGAAGCTGATGCTTCTATTAGTGCTGTCACTTTCAAAAACAAAATCTCTACACCTGTTCAGAGAAAATCTAACGCTTTTTGTTTCAGGTGCGGTTCCAGGTCTCACCTAGGTAACAGTCACATATGCTCTGCTTTAGGCAAAAAGTGTGCAAAATGCAAAAATATTGGTCACTTTCAGTAAGTCTGTAGAGGCAGAAATGTAGTACAGGTCAGTTCTGTTCAAGCTCTTGATTGCATTGACCATAATGTGAGTGACATTGATGTTGCTTTACAAAATAATATGGAAAGAGTAATTCTTTCTATTGACACGGATTCCCATATGCTTTCACATAACAAAGTTAAAGATCCCACCTGCAAGGTCGTAGTGGGTGATATCGACCTTGACATGATGGCAGACTCAGGGGCTCCTGTCACAATTATTTTGGATCTTTTATTCAAAGAACATTGGGGTCCTCGCACATTAGAGAGCACTGATATTATTCCCAAAGCTTATGGGGACAAAGAAATTGACTTGCTTGGATTTTTCTTTGATAATCTAACCTGTTTAGGAAGGAAGGATTTCACATAAATTTATGTTGCCATTAAAGGAAAAAATATTGTAGGGTGGCAAGACTTGGCTAAAATGGGCCTCAAACTGGTTCCTGGGTCAGACAATCCTGAACAAATTAATGATGTGTCTGTTTCTATGATTTCAGAGTGTATGGATGATGATGTTCAAAAAATTATTTCGGAGTTTCCTGAAGTTTTTAGTTCTACCATAGGCAAAATTTCTAAATTCGAGCATGTGATCAAATTAAAACCCAATGCAGTTCCCATTTCGCACAAGTCTAGATCTATCCCTTTGAGTGTCAGGGATGACCTCAAAATGTTACGTGATAAGTTGGTCTCTGAAGGCATCATTGAGGCCACAGATTCATCAGAGTGGGTCAGTCCCATTGTAATTGTTAGAAAAAAGGAAGGAAGTATTTGCTTGTGTGCGGATTTACGCTCCCTTAACAAAAACATTTTAGTAGACTGCCATCCCCTCCCCAAAATTCAAGACCTTTTAGCTGGCATTAATGGTTCCATATTTTTCACGCTTTTAGATCTGTGCTCAGCGTACCACCAGATTCCCCTTTCTTCTGTCTCCTCTGAGTTGACGACTTTTGTAAATCCTTTTGGGGCGTACACATTTTTGAGGTTACCCTTTGGATTGGCCTCTGTGGCTAGTGTATTTCAAAAATGTATGGACCACATTTGAATCCGTATTGACTCTGTACAAGCATATCAGGATGATGTGTTGATTTTTTCAAAAAGCAAAGCTGAACACATCGCAACTTTAAGAAAAGTTCTCAACAAATTTAGGGATGTTGGAGTCACATTAGGCAGTGATAAATGTAAATTCTTGTCTCAGTCAATTGATTATTTAGGACACACTGTTTCCTCCTCAGGTATTAAACCTAAACTATATCTTACTCAAGCTATTTCGCAAGTCCCTGTTCCCAAAGATAAGGACTCTTTGAAGTCATTTTTAGTTATGACAGAGTATTACTCCAAATTTATTGCAGGATATCCTCAGGTTGTCCAACCTTTACGTTCTCTTCTAAAAAAAATGTAACTTTTGTTTGGACTCAAGAAGTACATTATGCGTTTGACCTGGTTAAAAAATTAATTATTGAGGCTCCTGCTCTTTCTTCTTTTGCTCCTGGTCAAAAATGTACCATTTTGGTAGATGCCAGTCAATTTGGTTTAGGAGCAGTTCTTTGTCAATGGATTGATGGGAGAGAGCACACCATAGGTTTTGCTTCAAGATCTTTAACACCTGCTGAGTCCAATTATAGTACCATAGAGAGAGAGGCCCTTGCTTGTTCCTGGGCTGTTGAGAAATTTAAAACATTCATAGGGGTACTCACTTTGATTTGTGTTCTGATAAACCTTTACTTCATTTACTAAACGGGAATGGTACAGGCAAAGCCTCTACGAGGTTGGTCCACATTTTATCACATTTACATGAATACAACTTTGTTATGAAGTACATTCCTGGTGGGCACAATGGCAGAGCTGATTGCCTGTCAAGGTTACCTTTAAAAGACACTTGCTCAGATTCAAAATTCGATGATGTTGAATGTGTTGTTGCTTCTATTGATGCCATGTTTGGTTCTAAATCATTTATCAGCCTCAATGACTGGCTCAAGGCGTCTGAAGAGGACAAAGTCCTTCAAGCAGCCAAAAACATGGTAGTCTCTGGCTGGCCTAAAGAACATCCTTTGCCTGCTCCTTTAAGATCTTTTGCCCAGGTTTCAGAAGATCTGTCAATTGTAGAAAACTTTCTCATGTGTGGGGATCAGTCTGTTCCACCTGTTTCTCTTCGTTTTGAAATTTTTCAGGCAGCACATGAAGGTCATTTAGGTATAGGAGCTACTTCCAGGAAGTCGAAAGAACATTTTTGGTGGCCCACCATGGATAAAGATGTGTCACAATAGATAAATAATTGCCAAGCCTGTCTAGTCTCTGACAAACATTGGAAAACTGTGAAGACTCACTTGCATTGTGTTCCTGTCCCAGAAGAAGCTTGTATAAAACTAGCTCTTGATTTTGCCAGTCCCTTCGAATTACTTTCTGCTGACAAGAGATATATTTTTGTTTTAATAGACTACTTTTCCAAATAGGTTGAGTTTGAGTTCTGTAATACGCCAAATACTTTGTCTGTGATCAGGTTCTTGTCCAGAGTTTTTAGCTCTGAAGGCTTTCCAAATGAAATTGTCACAGACAATGCCACTCATTTTACTTCTGTTTCAATACAAGATTTCCTCAGTTGTCATGATATAAAAGCTTTAAGAGTTGCTTTGTATTCCCCTTCTTCCAACGGTCTTGTTGAAAGAATGAATAGGTTTATAAAGGAAGGAATACAAACTGCTTTGGCTTGTAACTTGCCTGTTGAGGATTTCCTTAAAAAAATGTGGTCTTACGTTACCACCCCACATTCTACCACTGGAATTTCTCCCTTTAGGCTTCTTAGGAAGAGAGATCCCAATGGTAATCTGTGTCCAAGTTGGATAAAGGTGTTAAGAAAGGAAACAGATTCCTGTTTAGCTTGTAAGGACAAACAATGTATGAAAAAGAATGTTTCCATTCAACAAACTATTCAGAAAAAACTAGTTGACTCAAAGTCAGTATAGAGAGACCTTCCATGATTTTCAAGTAGGTGATTGGGTCATGATAAAAAAAAATCGCAACAAAGTAAAAAAGGTGTCTTGAAATTCTTTCTTCCTGTACAAATTCTTAAAACTGCAAAAGGATCACTCTTTTTGGATAAAAAGGGGTGGTGGAATAAGAGAGTGACTGTCAAATTGACACCTGATCAGTCATATAAAATGTTGTCTTCTAAGTATACTGATGCTGAAGAAAATTTAAATTTTTCTCTGTTTCCGTTGGGCACCTTGTCTGATGATGTATCTAACAGGTCTGAAAGTAATCAATCCACTTCTCATGTTGGATCTTTTCACACACTTCTCATGCGGCTCACAGCAGGAGAGTTCTAGGTGCTTTGCTTGAGTGATGACTCATAAGGCTCACAGCTGGAGAGTTCTAAGTGCTTTTCGCAGGAGGCTCTCACTGCCGTCTGAGTCAGCTCGCATCTGAGTCAGACGGCTTGTGTTCTTGAAACATGGGCACCTTTGGCAAAAGGAAACAGTGAAGAATATAAACAAAATAAAGAAGCATGGGCATTTTTAGATGGTACATATGTAGGGAAATACTGGTGTTATGTCCCGTATAGAGGCCCTAATGTAGACCCGTTCATACATGCCCTAAAATGGACGTATTCGTATTTGCCCTAATACGGTCATATTCGTACTTGCCCTATTATGGTCAAAGCTGCCTATGCCCTATTACGGTCATAACTGTACATGTCCTATTATAGTCATGATTTCTTATATAGGCATGATCTTTCACCTACATTGGTCCTCGCTAGTACACAACGAGCTCTGAGGGCTGAACGTTATCTAGCCTGTGGTTTTGAATACAGCAGGGTTTTTCCCAAACACAGGCCCACACTGTACTCATCAATTATGCATGACTCTCTAGGAATACACCACCTACATAATATGTATGTACAAAGTTCACCCCTGACGTCTTCCTCAAGTCTAACAAGGCCCAATACAAACCATACGAAGCAACTAGAGTCTCCAGGGTATAAATACACCACATCTTACCCCGGTAAGGGAGAAGGAACCGAGACTTCCAAGCTGACACACTGACCAGAGACGCTGAGGCTCCTGCATGCAGTCGCTCCAGCTGACAGCGGTCTAACACAGCCCTTGCGGGGTGTCCAACTCGAAACCAGGACTGGGTCCCACACTCTCTTTATTCAGGTATGGGGGTTCGACTAAATCCTAGACGGATTCTTGGCTCTTAGGCTTTTAGACCTACACATATGCTAGGTACACTCAGGTACATCTAGTTAGGCATCGTAGGAGTAGGCGCACTTTTCATAATGCTTTTTATACTCATGTATGTATTCATGATTATTGCAATATGGTAGAACTATTCTATCCCTTTGCTTTTATCGTACTGCTGATAATATATCTCTGCTATTGTCTGCTGGTTACTGCAGCACATATATTTTACACTAGAATAACAACTGTTCAATAAATGCTCATTGAAACGCCCAGACTGTTTATTCTGTGTAACTCTCTGAGACAAACCGAATAAGTAAGAACGAGTGACTGAGCGAAAAGTAGTACATTGTTTCCACGATTCTGAGGAATTAGGGTTGTCATGGTCTAAGGTTGCCAGAAACTAATCTCTCCCCGACAAGAGGAGATTCTGGTGGCACTGTGAGCTAGCTAATGCAAATCCGGCTAACATATACGGTGGGGGTGCACAGAGCCAGTCTAACACCAAGCCCACAGTTTATGTTATCCAAACGCGCAGGTCCTGCATGGGTACTATAGGAACTACACGACATGGCGCCGCCAACGTTGGTTGGGTACTTATTTAACAGTAGAATCTGAGTAGTTCAGTTGTGCTATTCTCAGAGAACCTACTCACAAAACCCCAGAGACGTCTGGAGTGGGTGGGCACAAACTCCGCCACAGCTGAGTAGTACGAGAATACTATTTATTGGCTGTTGGTTAATCAAGCTTGAAGGCCATTTAGTTCCTAAATTGTGTATAACACCTCATCTTAGTTCCCTTTGAACACTTCTTCCTCTAAACATGCCTGATACCGAGGCAGGGGACCAGAGAGTGGACCTCTTCCTTTTAGAAGGAGGAGAAGATCCTGAAGATGCAATACAGATTGCACCAAAATTCAGAATGACAGTCACTCTAAGACTATTAGAAAATGGTTT
This sequence comes from Calotriton arnoldi, assembly GCA_963921515.1. Classification (NCBI taxonomy): domain Eukaryota; kingdom Metazoa; phylum Chordata; class Amphibia; order Caudata; family Salamandridae; genus Calotriton; species Calotriton arnoldi. The sequence goes on from CAWUFW010000166.1 coordinate 174,858, forward strand.
TCAAGCGGGGCGTGGCATGGTAGTTTTCGTGATTGAGGCACACGAATCAAACAAAACAGAGGTATTCTATTCATGGGTTACATTCCCAGCAGCAAATGCCATAACAAAGACATTTCACTACTACATAGCAGGAAATGCACCATGGGAATATTGTCCATTTGAGGACATAGAGATTCCACTCACTTACCAGGAACATCATTACTGGTTTAATGGCGCCCTACCCCACGTACGACAAAGAGTAAGATTAGGCCCACTCGGAGGAGACGGGTCCACATGGCCAATACTAGCGGCTTACACACCGCATACTGACATTGGAACAGTGGAGAAGTGTGGCTCAATGGTTAGAGCGGCAGACCCTGATGCAGAGATCTGGCCCGGGACCAGGGTTCAATTCCCGCCTCGGCGGGTCTTGGGCTCAATTTCCTCGGACCTGATAATTCTCGCCTCGGTGCCTATTCTAATCATGGGTCCCACTCTGCAACTCTGGGCAATAGCTTGCTTAATCTCCACAACGGCCCCAACAGCGCTGGGATGCCTGGCTTCACCTTGGGGGTGCCCAGGAGTGGACATTTCACAGGGAAAAGCCAGGAAGGGTTCCACAGCGGTATGCGTACAGCGCCGGGACACCCCTTTGGGGGTATAAGTGCGCTTTACAAGTACAAATTTCAAATTTCATTTTCATTTCATTTCATTTCATTTCAACAATGCCACAGACTGAATTACTCATACAACACAGAGATTAAATTAAAATCTACAGAAACCTGACACAATTCGTCATGAGGACTTTAACAATCCAACCTGCACCAGGTGCAGCAAATAGTACTCCAGCTCAGGGTACAGGAAATAAAATTAATCCTCAAACATTACACGCGGTAATGGGCAAAATGCCCGCAAAACGCGAACAAATACCATTCTGGATAGCTCAGAAAATAACTCAGCTTGAGGCAGTATTCCCGAATACTACAACCAGTGATAACCATAGAATTCTAACAATCTGCTTGCCCATGGGGATCACACCACAAGTAGAGGACTGCACCTCTTGGGGTTCAGTCTTTGCTGCCATATATACCAGAACACATGGTATCCCGTCATTAGCAGTAGTACCTGATGTATTGAGACAGATACAAAATGAGTACGGAGCAGAACCTGCCCTTAACTTAGGGATGAAGTTACTAAATAATTTTGACCAGGTATCAGCCATAATACTAGCTAACATTAAGGGGGAAGCAGCTTCAGTGGCTATCCGCCAAGGTCTAACGGAGTTCGGTCCAATGGATCAACAACACGAACTACCCAAAATAATTGAAACTGCATATACAGAACTAGGCAGAGACAGTCTAGGTGGGAAAGCATTAAAACCACAACTGGAGGGCTGTCCTGAAAAGGACACTACAAAGCAGACACCTGCTTCTTCTAAAAAGAAGTGGGAAAATAAAAAACAACAAAAGTCTAAAGACAGCAGATCGCAATCGAGAGGCAGGTCTCCTCAACAGGAGCCCTCTGAAAGGAGGTATAACCTCAGAAATAGGGATAATATTAAAAAACCTGACAGGTATCAGGATACTGATACACGTTCCTCTCGTTCCTTTCAGGGTTCATCAAAAAACTCCGAGAGGGAAGGACGGTCAGAGGAGCATACAAAGTCCAGAGACACGCAACGCGCTGCGGACTACGCACCTTAAAAAGAAGATAAACAAAAACAGAAACCTCAGTTCAAAAAGAAGAAGGTAGCAGGTCTCAAGATCAGACATGCCCAGAATTTTGAGGACACAGCTTCTGAACGGGGAATGGGCTCTGACGATGCTAGACAGCGCGGCAGAGGTAACAATAGCTCGCCAGAACCTGAAGGAATTTCTGGTGACAGCGGAGTTGAGTGAGTATATCACGGTGGAAACACCTGATACTCGGGCAAGTGTCCCACATAAGTTACATGAGATAACACTCCGGATGGAGGGGGACAAACCCAGAAAAATTAAAGGTCTCTTTTGGAAAAATCTGTCATCTGGTTATGACATTCCATTAGCAGAACAAGACTGGCCGCCAGCATTCGTCATGGAGTGCCCTAGCGGAGAAACAATAATTTTTCCAGCCTTTTCCGACCTTGTTCCCATACATTTAAAACATGCATATGCGCAGGAGTGGGCGGTTGCCCTAGCTCCAGCATTGTACAAAAATCATGTTGGTTGGGATGAGGATTCAACCCACCACGTGATCCCGTTAAATGTTTCCCCAAATGGTCAAAGGCAATACCCTATAAAGCAGGAAGCTAAAAAACAAGTCAGGGAGATCCTAGATCAACTTGAATACCAGGGTGTGATAGAAAATTGCACCTCACCAATGAACAATCCTTTGTTTCCCGTATCAAAACCTGACAACACATATCGTTTAGTTTTAGATTATAGACATTTAAACACCTGCACAAAGACATTTGGAGTTCAAAATGCACACAGTGCCGCATTAATGAATAACATTGTGCGCAAAAAATACAAAACAACACTTGATATCTCAAATGGATTTTTCTTCCAAAATATAGCGCCTGAAAGCAGGTATCTGACCGCATTCAGTGCGTTAGGGTCCCAGCGACAATTTTGTAGACTAGCCCAAGGGTATAAAAATAGCCCCGGGGTATTTTCAGCAAGAGTAACAGAATTACTCCAAAATTTGGATGAAGAAGCATTGTCCTATGTGGATGATATTTATCTGACAGACGATGACTTACCGAGGCACTTGACCAGGGTGAGCACCATTATTATGGGATTCGCCTCTGAGGGCTATAAATTTAATTTAAAAAAATCAAAAATTGCCCACCTCAATGTCCTATTTTTAGGGTATGAGCTGTCAAGTGAAGGAAAAAGCCTAGCAGCAAACTTTTTAGAAAAATGTGCGCTGCTTCAACCTCCAAAATCATTAAAGAATTTACAATCAATTCTGGGATTCCTAAATTTTGGTCGAACATACATTTTGGATTACGCAGAAAGAGTAAAACCTTTCTACGACTTAATCAAACCTGATTTTTCAGTCAGACAATGGACACAGGAACATACAAACATCCTATGTTCACTACAGGAAGACATGATAGCTTCTAAACATTTACAGACATGCGTAAACGCACGCAACTTAGTGATCCGAGTAATAGTGGGTCAATGCGGGTACACTTATTTGACTTTCAATGAAGGCGAAACGGTACCAATCGCATACAAATCACACCTGTACACAAACGCAGAGATGCATTTCACTTCAACAGAAAAAATCCTGACAGCAGTGCAGACCGCTGTAGCAAGAGAAAGAGCTCTGGCTCAGGGAAAGCGCATAATAGTCGTGATCCCAGTACCAGCCTTAGAGGCTGTTACAAAAGCTAGCATTCCAAATGCGAAAGCCTTACATCCCAGATGGATACAATGGGCTAATTCTCTTACTGCAACGGATGTTGAATACAGATTTGATCCAAGTTTAAAAACACAAGCATTTCTGCAATACGAACAAGAATATCCTCTTCCAAAATGAGATTTTGCCTCTAGATCAGTATGAATACATTATTTACACTGACGGATCTGCTCAACTGGCCATAGGGAGTAAGCAAGCTTACAGCGCAGCATGTGCGATTGTTAAAGGTCGCATGCGCGATGGAAAGTTCCATCCAAGTTGCACTAAAACGCAATCTCTAGGAGACTGCACAGCTCAGTTGGCAGAATTAAAAGCACTGATACTGGCACTTGTAAACACGGAACACGAATTCCCCACACTGATTGTGTGTGATTCCTTTTACTGTGTACAGTCGTACAATGAATATTTACATCATTGGGAACAAAACGGGTTTAAAGATGCAAAAGGTGGCACAATTAAGCATAAAATGCTATGGGAACAGGTAGTGGAGTTGAGAAACGAACTACCAAGGGATCACGTGATACATACACTGAGTCATCAGCGTGATGGCGTTCACGTTGAAGGGAATTCATTGGCTGATGAAGCCACAAAGGGGGCTGTACGCACAGCCGCCGTAGCTGCAGTTACTCGTTCAAAAACGAGAATAGACGGCGAGATTATGGTAGCTGTCAATGCTTCACGCAAAGGCAGCACAGCAGTACCAAAGAAATTTCCACTCAAGTACTCCTACAAGTTAGATGCACAAAACATTCCATATGCTCAGATTCCTGGAGTGGGGGATAGAGTAATACCAAATATGGATCGTAGGCAAGGCTTAATTCCAGCAGCACACAAGGGTTTGGGTTCTGCGCACACAGGCGTCACAGCGACTATTTCTTTACTGAAACAGCGCTACTGGTGGCCAGGGTTAACAAAGCAGACTAAAGACTATGTCTTAAAGTGCGACATCTGCCAGCAGATGAAAGGCTCCACCGTAGCACGCCCAGCGCAGACACCATTACTAAAATCAGACAAACCTCTCGCATGTGTTTATTTGGACCACTGCGAACCCCTACAATCTGATGGGCCCAAGAAATATATCATGGTTGCAGTGGATTCCTGCTCTAGATTCCTATGGGTTTGGCCTTAGCGATGTGCTGACGCTCGAACTGTTATAAAAGGTTTGCGAGTCTTTATCGGCACATACGCAGTTGGCACGTTACATTCTGACCGTGGCCCAGCGTTTAGCTCTCAGGCTTACAAAGAGGCCATGGAAGGAATGGGCGTAGCATTGTGGTACTCTTCTCCGTACCATCCTGAGGGAAATTCGGTTGTGGAGAGGAAAAACCAGGACTTAAAGCAATCTTTAACAGCTAGGGTATTAGGCAAGGGCGGTAGATGGGTCGATCACCTTTATGGGGTCCAATGAGCAATAAACAATCAGCCAAGAAGCTCTCTAGGGGGTCACTCCTTACGAGGTCCTATTTGGGACAAGAATGTGGGTACCTGATCTTGATTGTGAAGGCACAGTGGCGGATGAGAAACCATTTGATATCCATGAACGTTTGGCTGTTTTATAGGATCTAAATGAATGCAGGGCACAACAAAGCAACGTCCACTTAAAACAGACCGCCACTGAGGAAGTCAAGGCAGTAACGGCAAGACCTGTCTGGATCCCAAAAGTCGGGGATCTGGTCAGAGAAAAGATTGCAGACAAGAAAGAATTTGGGCCATCCTACAGAAAGCCTGTACTAGTCCTGGCAATCCAAGGCACAAGAACTGTACTTCTGCCGCCTCTTGCCGGGAAAAAGGAGGAAAGATTTGTCTCAATCGACTTAATCAAACCACACTATGTGGCCGATTCTAAACAGTAGGCCACGTGGACTCCACAGTAGCAGACGCCCTCCTCTCGCTACAATCCAAGAAGTCCAAACAGAAAGACTCATCACGTTTGAAGAGCCACCTGTACGGAATGAAGGACTAAGCAACAATGCTATGGAACTTGTTCCACTTCAACAAGAAGAAACTCAACTTAACAACCAAGTTGCAATAAGACAGACTACAGACATCTACGTCAACATGCCTCGTCAAGAGCAAAATCCGATTTCAACAAATTCCGATGCAATTCCAACAATTGATCGAACTGCTTCTGGCTATTTCATGAACTTTGATACGTTTTCACTGGAGCCAAGCGAGCCGGAAACGACGCCAGCCAAAACATCACTCAAACAGAAACTCACTGACTTTTTGAACTTTTTTAGAAAGACTTACCTGGTGTCACCTTGGATTGAACTATGGTATACCACTGGGATTTTATTTTTTATTTTCTGGCTAGGTTTAATAATAACTTTTAGTATGCTTATTAATGGACGATATCTCCAGCAGAGCTCTACAGCCCAAAGAGTCAATTTGATTTTAAACCCACACTAGTCTTCACATCGTGAACCAAGAGACTTGTCTTCAGTGAACATCACAGCAGTTCCTATACCGGACGGTATAGTATGGGACAAGATTGATTTTGATATATTCGGTCCGACTGAACTTTTAAAGCTTAAACATGTATTTAAAATTTCTTTAAGTGATATCATTACCTCCAGTACATTATCTGATGATTGGGACACTGAAACTGTAAATGCTATGATGTCTGATTTAGAAAAAACTGCCGCATTTCCGAACAATGAAATGTTAGAAGGTACTTCAGACTATGATACATTGTACTGTTACCAACATTATGGTCATCATTTCTTGCACAAATCTATAACACCTAGAACTGTATTTGAATACCACCAGTGGGAACACTGCCCAACACCTCCAAAAGGTAGTTCGCAAACCTTTGCACAGAAATTCACATACTTTTCAGGGTTTAATACATCAGACCCAAAGTCATTTTATTACAAAGTGGCAAAAACATCAGCACAGAAAATTATGTTAACTAACACCAAACAGATTTACTCTGCTTCCTTTATGGCCCAGTTGTCTACACAGGGTTTCGACCTATGGAAGCACACTATAGATTTAAAATCAATCTGGGGTTCGAGGGACTGGCAAGTCCAGGGAACAGAAACGCTTTTTAGAGCATGCCTCATTCCACAGCAGATATTTCTAAATGACACTGTGCAACAGACATCCTGTCTTGAACTAGCCAAGAACAAGGAACTGAACTCACCCGGTTTTCCTACACCATCACAGATGGGTGGGAGGCAGAATTCAACTACACAAGGGGTAGGATTAGATGACATTCTCCAGTACAACAGATCAGATCCTGATTGGACGAAATGGCTGATTTGGCCCATTGACATAAACACCTGTCAACAGAGATTTATGAATACAACCAAAGGGTTTAGTATCCATAGGCCAGATACACGCTATGTACAGAGACAACACCCAGGGGTAGTGACATCGTATAGTGTTGGGAAGTTGTGCCTTGATTTGGCTAGAGACCTCAGCACTCACAGAAGTAAAACATCATTTGACCTTACTCACACCTGATGTAGACCTTAGGGATTTCTTGTCAGGCCCAAGGAAGACACGTCAGAAACGTTTCATATATGCTGGCATTTATGCCTATTATAATGAAAACTGAAAAATATCCCAACAAGAGGCCGCAGAAAGAATACGGGAAATAGACCGTATTAACCTAGAGAAGGCATTAGCTGTAGTGGATAATGGGTTAACAACTTTGACCTCCAGGATTTACTCCTTAGGCAACATTGTGTCTTCGGCAATCGACATATTAGAACAACAACAACAACACGGGCAATCTCAGCTACGTTCTATTATGATGCTAAGCTGGATGCTACAATCTTTGCGTGCAGGCTATGTGCCCTGGCGTTTTATAAACACCACGTCTCTGTTTTCAGAATACAATCTAACTGATAAACAGCCAGAAATGGCACAAAGAGGAGCCAAATATACAATGCTGCGTATTGAGAAACTGGAAAGGTTACCATTTACTGTAGCCGAATTACCATCAACTGAATGGCTAATTCATGGCCAAATCACTCTGCCGGTCACTACATTTCAGTTTCAATATTGCCTTGAGCAAAGCCAGGCAGGCACATATGAAAAAATGGGTAAGGGATACATTAAGGAAACTTGGGAGTTACCATATAGATATCGATGCCGGAATGGGGATCGAGAAGTGTATCTGAGAGGTACAAACTGCAAGAACGCTTTAAGCGGTTCTCTCATGTGTCAGGATATTTCTCTGCACGGAGCCTGTAGCGGTTCAGTAGCAAACCTATCGTGTCCCATGACTGGGACCCCAGCTGCCGTGATCACGCCGGTTTTTGAGCTGCTCTCGAATGGGAGTTACTTGATGCTAAATGATCAAGGTTGCTGTGGGATGCTTCCGGGCGTCGCCTATCTGGTCACCGTTAACTCCAGGGTTACTTGCTGTATGCAAGTATTGTTTCCACCACTGAACACAGTCAGGGAGGCGCCGCTATGGCCTTCACTGAATGTTTCTTTCATACAATTTGATACTCTGAGCAGACTGCAAGCCATGCTTTTACAGCAACCCGTGCCCTTAACCTCCGCTCGAGAAACCTATGAACTTCAAGTTGCAAGGACCTCGAGTGAGATACAGGCGCTCGTACGTACATACTGCCCCATTCATTTCGCAGAAATGGTGGGTCGTATCTTCAATATGTCTGATACGAGCGGTATTGTACACCTATTTAAGACCATAGGGTCAGGACTGTTAAGCAGCTTTCAGACAGTCCTCGGAGTAATCCCAAATTTTATACACTCCGTATTGGGAAGCGTATTTGGAGGACTCCCGCTAATCCTATTACTGATTGCAGGGGTCCTATTTATAATACTACTGCTACGCAATGGACGGCCCAATTCCCGAGGGAATGGCGAACATGCTCCTGGAGCGGAAATACCATGAACGCATGGTACAACTTCTGGGCGTTTCTTGCCTGCGAGAACTCAATGCCTCCTGGTTTCTATCCTTTCGACCAGTCTGGGTAGACTGCATCTTACCTGTTCTTCGATGCCTGCTTTGCAGAGAAGAATGCACGTTGGATCTTTGTCTAGCATTTCCATCAGATGCGCCTCCGGACACGGATGCAATGCTGGACCCCCCTAAAGGCCCATGCTCTGCGTTGTCCCCAGCGTCTTCCGATTCTGATGAACGCAATCCTTGAGAATCCACAGGTGCCGTTTGCTCCTGCTGGGTTAGGTGACCCCTCTTCAGGCACCCAGGTAACAACTGCCGCACAAGCTGCCATAGCACCGACTGTTGGCAGTGCTACATACAATCTATGTGCGATTGACGTTCTCTGTGAGGCGTTGGATTTGTCGTCTGCAGTAGCTCACACTGATAATGTTGTGCTTCCCAGCCAGGACACTTAATCTCAAATTGGCTCATCGCGTCCTGGGAAAGAATTTGGCTTCTCCACTCATTTTCATAATAAACGAGCAAATTTGGAACATTTCCTAAATTGACACTTTCGCTTGAGAAAAGCATGGCCTTCTTCGGCTTTGAGTGAAGCAACTTGTATAGAGAAACAAAATAGACTTTTTTTAGTGGCAATTGGAAAAAGCTGAATTGTAACATTTTAGAATTTTTTTTAACAATTTTAAAACCATGTTTTTACTTGCTTTTAAAATGTTTTTAAATTGTCCAGATTTCAAGTATGGTCATTGTCATCCTGTTCGGAAGAGGAGTGGGTGTTATGTCCCGTGTAGAGGCCCTAATGTAGACCCGTTCATACATGCCCTAAAATGGACGTATTCGTATTTGCCCTAATACAGTTGTTTTCGGACTTGCCCTATTATGGTCAAAGCCGCATATGCCCTATTACGGTCATAACTGTACATGTCCTATTATAGTCATGATTCCTTATGTAGGCATGATCTTTCACCTACATTGGTCCTCGCTAGTACACAACGAGCTCTGAGGGCTGAACGTTATCTAGCCTGTGGTTTTGAATACAGCAGGGTTTTTCCCAAACACAAGCCCACACTGTACTCATCAATTATGCATGACTCTCTAGGAATACACCACCTGCTAATATGTATGTACAAAGTTCACCCCTGACGTCTTCCTCAAGTCTAACAAAGCCCAATACAAACCATACGAAGCAACTAGAGTCTCCAGGGTATAAATACACCACATCTTACCCCGGTAAGGGAGAGGGAACCGAGACTTCCATGCTGACACACTGACCAGAGACGCTGAGGCTCCTGCATGCAGTCGCTCCAGCTGACAGCGGTCTAACACAGCCCTTGCGGGGTGTCCAACTCGAGACCAGGACGGGGTCCCACACTCTCTTTATTCAGGTATGGGGGTTCGACTAAATCCTAGAAGGATTCTTGGCTATTAGGCTTTTAGACCTACACATATGCTAGGTACACTCAGGTACATCTAGTTAGGCATCGTAGGAGTACGCGCACTTTTTATAATGCTTTTTATACTCATGTATGTATTCATGATTATTGCAATATGGTAGAACTGTTCTATCCCTTTGCTTTTATCGTACTGCTGATAATATATCTCTGCTATTGTCTGCTGGTTACTGCAGCACATATATTTTACACTAGAATAACAACTGTTCAATAAATGCTTATTGAAACGCCCAGACTGTTTATTCTGTGTAACTCTCTGAGACAAACCGAATAAGTAAGCACGAGTGACTGAGCGAAAAGTAGTACATTGTTTCCACGATTCTGAGGAATTAGGGTTGTCATGGTCTAAGGTTGACAGAAACTAATCTCTCCCCGATAAGAGGAGATTCTAGTGGCACTGTGAGCTAGCTAATGCAAATCCGGCTAACATATACGGTGGGGGTGCACAGAGCCAGTCTAACACCAAGCCCACAGTTTATGTTATCCAAACGCGCAGGTCCTGCATGGGTACTATAGGAACTACGTGACATGGCGCCGCGAACGTTGGTTGGGTACTTATTTAACAGTAGAATCTGAGTAGTTCAGTCATGTTATTCTCAGAGAACCTACTCACAAAACCCCAGAGACGTCTGGAGAGGGTGGGCACAAATTCCGCCACAGCTGAGTAGTACGAGAATACTATTTATTGGCTGTTGGTTAATCAAGCTTGAAGGATATTTAGTTCCTAAATTGTGCATAACACCTCATCTTAGTTCACTTTGAACACTTCTTCCTCTAAACATGCCTGATACCGAGGCAGGGGACCAGAGAGTGGACCTCTTCCTTTTAGAAGGAGGAGAAGATCCTAAAGATGCAATACAGATTGCACCAAAATTCAGAATGACAGTCACCCTAAGACTATTAGAAAATGGTTTACAAGCGGGGGGTGGCATGGTAGTTTTCGTGATAGAGGCACACAAATCAAACAAAACAGAGGTAGTCTATTCATGGGTTACATTCCCAGCAGCAAATGCCATAACAAAGACATTTCACTACTACATAGCAGGAAATGCACCACAGGAATATTGTCCATTTGAGGACATAGAGATTCCACTCCCTTACCAGGAACATCATTACTGGTTTAATGGCGCCCTATCCCACGTACGACAAAGAGTAAGATTAGGCCCGCTCGGAGGAGACGGGGCCACATGGCCAATACTAGCGGCTTACACACCGCATCCTGACATTGGAACAATGCCACAGCCAAAATTACTAATACAACACAGAGATTTAATTAAAATCTACAGAAACCTGACACAATTCGCCATGAGGACTTTAACAATCCAACCTGCACCAGGTGCAGCAAATAGTACTCCAGCTCAGGGTACAGGAAATAAAATTACTCCTCAAACATTACACGCGGTAATGGGCAAAATGCCCGCAAACGCGAACAAATACCATTCTGGATAGCTCAGAAAATAACTCAGCTTGAGGCAGTATTCCCGAATACTACCACCTATGATAAACACAGAATACTAACAATCTGCTTGCCCATGGGGATCACACCACAAGTAGAGGACTGCACCTCTTGGGGTTCAGTCTTTGCTGCCATATATACCAGAACACATGGTATCCCGTTATTAGCAGTAGTACCTGATGTATTGAGACAGATACAAAATGAGTACGGAGCAGAACCTGCCCTTAACTTAGGGATGAAGTTACTAAAACTTTGTTCAGGTATCAGCCATAATACTAGCTAACATTAAGGGGGAAGCAGCTTCAGTGGTGATCCGCCAACACCTAAGGGAGTTCGGTCCAATGGATCAACAACACAAACTACCCAAAATAATTGAAACTGCATATGCAGAACTAGGCAGAGACAGTCTAGGTGGGAAAGCATTAAAACCACAACTGGAGGGCAGTCTTGAAAAAGACACTACAAAGCAGACACCTGCTTCTTCTAAAAAGAAGTGGGAAAATAAAAACAACAAAAGTCTAAAGACAGCAGATCTCAATCCAGAGGCAGGTCTCCTCAACAGGAGCTCCTCTGAAAGGAGGTATAACCTCAGGAATAGGGATAATATTAAAAACCTGACAGGTATCAGGATACTGATACACGTTCCTCTCGTTCCTTTCAGGGTTCATCAAAAACTCCGAGAGGGAAGGACGGTCAGAGGAACGTACAAAGTCCAGAGACACGCAACGCGCTGCGGACTACCCACCTAAAAAAGAAGATAAACAAAAACAGAAACCTCAGTTCAAAAAGAAGAAGGTAGCAGGTCTCAAGATCAGACGTGCCCAGAATTTTGAGGACACAGCTTCTGAACGGGGAATGGGCTCTGACGATGCTAGACAGCGCGGCAGAAGTAACAATAGCTCGCCAGAACCTGAAGGAATTTCTGGTGACAGCGGAGTTGAGTGAGTATATCACGGTGGAAACACCTGATACTCGGGTAAGTGTCCCACATAAGTTACATGAGATAACACTCCGGATGGAGGGGGACAAACCCAGAAAAATTAAAGGTCTCTTTTGGAAAAATCTGTCATCTGGTTATGACATTCCATTAGCAGAACAAGACTGGCCGCCAGCATTCGTCATGGAGTGCCCTAGGGGAGAAACGATAATTTTTCCAGCCTTTTCCGACCTCGTTCCCATACATTTAAAACATGCATATGCGCAGGAGTGGGCGGTTGCCCTAGCTCCAGCATTGTACAAAAATCATGTTGGTTGGGATGAGGATTCAACCCACCACGTGATCCCGTTAAATGTTTCCCCAAATGGTCAAAGGCAATACCCTATAAAGCAGGAAGCTAAAAAACAAGTCAGGGAGATCCTAGATCAACTTGAATACCAGGGTGTGATAGAAAATTGCACCTCACCAATGAACAATCCTTTGTTCCCCGTATCAAAACCTGAAAACACATATCGTTTAGTTTTAGATTATAGACATTTAAACACCTGCACAAAGACATTTGCAGTTCAAAATGCACACAGTGCCGCATTAATGAATAACATTGTGCTCGCCAGAACCTGAAGGAATTTCTGGTGACAGCGGAGTTGAGTGAGTATATCACGGTGGAAACACCTGATACTCGGGTAAGTGTCCCACATAAGTTACATGAGATAACACTCCGGATGGAGGGGGACAAACCCAGAAAAATTAAAGGTCTCTTTTGGAAAAATCTGTCATCTGGTTATGACATTCTATTAGCAGAACAAGACTGGCCGCCAGCATTCGTCATGGAGTGCCCTAGGGGAGAAACGACAATTTTTCCAGCCTTTTCCGACCTTGTTCCCATACATTTAAAACATGCATATGCGCAGGAGTGGGCGGTTGCCCTAGCTCCAGCATTGTACAAAAATCATGTTGGTTGGGATGAGGATTCAACCCACCACGTGATCCCGTTAAAAGTTATTTATAATACTACTGGTACGCAATGGACGGCCCAATTCCCGAGGGAATGGCAAACATGCTCCTGGAGCGGAAATACCGTGAACGAATGGTACAACTTCTGGGCGTTTCTTGCCTCCGAGAACTCAATGCCTCCTGGTTTCTATCCTTTCGACCAGTCTGGGTAGACTGCATCTTACCTTTTCTTCGATGCCTACTTTGCGGAGAAGAATGCACGTTGGATCTTTGTCTAACATTTCCATCAGATGCGCCTCCGGACACGGATGCAATACCTCAGAGCTATCATCAATTTCTTCTGTTCGGTATTTCTCACTATTGTCACGGACACTTGCATCTACACCAAGGGCAGATTTGCCATCTTTACTAGTCTTTGCAGGTGAGGGTACATTATGAGTAGTGAGTCGTCTACCCTTGTTGTATTATCACTTTATTCTTCTGCATCAGGAGTTTTGCAATGCAGTTAGGCGCATAGTGAGGCCAACTTTTTTGTTGGTATATCGCTCCAGCCAGCTCCAGGAATCCTCTGTCTCCGTAAAGAAGTATGCTCACTGGTTAGTCAGGATTTAATCTTGGCGTAGAAGAGAAGAACGTATTAGAGACACATTTCTCTTAGTTTGTCTTTACATCCATAAAAAAGGGAGTCAATGTGTTGCACTAGCAGCGTGTGGTCAAGGAATATCACTATTTGCGCTGCATCCATTTCAAAGTAGCCTTTTGTTCTGGTAGTTTGGGGTATTGCATCGGGGCCCTGGAAATGCAAGATTTGAGAGATGAAGTGTTTGGGGATGCAATCAATAAGGGGACGCCTCACCAGTGTCCGATGGATGCTTGCTCCACAGTGAAGTATGGCGATAGACCTTGAGAGGGAGAGATTGTTTGGATACAGTTTACTAAGAAGATGGTGGTATTGGGCCCCTAAAAGCCCTCAGGCAAGACCACCTTAGGCAAGCTGTTGTGTCTGGAATGACCCTCGTAGTCGTCTGTGCACCCCTCAAGAAATAGCTCTGTTTCTGTCAACTCCCAAACTTGTTTTCCAGTTCTGATGTTTGTAAGAGTAAATCTTGCAGTACGGTTTCATTACTGGTTACGTTTCTCCTTGAGCTTGCGTTGGCCACTTGTAGGAAACTAAGGTCTACGATACCTGCCAGAATTTTGTCAAGATTGTCAGGATATTTTACATTCATTGCTGTATTAAACTCTTTGAACTGCGAGCAAAGAGTGGAGGTTTTGTCTAGTATAGGACTATGCCTTTAAAGTATTTAGTAAAATTACAAAAGTATTGCTTATTTTTATGTGAGTAAATCTCAAAGCAGCACGTTGTTCACGACATTATGGAAAAAAGCTAGAGATTTGCAGCTAGAGTTGAAAAGGGGAGGGAGCACCACTAAAATTGAAGGGGTCCTAAGAAAAGGGAAGAAATAAATTTCCAGTGGAGAAATTAAAAAAACTAGTGTGACCGCAATTATGTAGCTAACATTTCATAGACTTGTGTTATCATACAGTGCTTCCACCCACAGGTTTGTCATAAGGTATCTTTCTTTGATAATGCCACCACACCTCAGGCGTATCTTGCCTTGCCCATGTTGGTCTATTAAAGCACAAGAAATAATGCAAAGATGAAGAAGAAAACATGTATTGGCAGTCACACAATTATAGCACAGCTGTGCAGGTTCAGGTTCTCATATGTATTACACAAACACTGCTGTGCAGTTATAGATAGGTCAGAGTTATAATCAGAAGAACATATTTTGCTCCTTTAAAAAAGTTGGCACCATGTGACAAATCTGCACGCAACTTTAAAAAAAAATTAAGTTAATCTATCTCGGCTTCTTCATGGAAAGTTTCGCGCTGACCTGTCAAGCTGGTGGGCAAGAAATAAGGGGGCCAGGTGTTGTTCCCAAAAATGTGATTTTAAATTTTAATTCCTACATGAAACTTTTCTCTTGATACAGAAAAAACAGCTGAACAGAATTACACCTAATTTGGCAGAAAGTTAGACAATTACTCAGACAGCGTTCTTTTTGTGATTTGGTATAGCCGTTTTTGAGTGATTAGCATTTAAAGAGGGGCTTGGATAAGGTATGATGGGATTAACCCTCAGAAAATGTTAGCTACATTGGGACGGTTTGTCACGCAGGACTCCCACATTACCGAAAAAGACCCATGGGGCGAGTGAGGTGCCACATCTGAGCTCCCGAGCCAGAGCCTCCAAAATGCCATAACCCAGCAAGGAAGCCATATATCTTGACATGCCACGTTGGTGGAAAGCACCACTGGGGCATTATGTGCTGATTTAAAGCTGTAGGAGCATCAGAAACCCATTAAATCAGTGGCAGGTGCCTTTACCTGGCCAGACCCTTGAGCAAAAAGGTACAAAATGATGGGAAGGTAATTAAGTGATAATTAATAATTATTAATAATTGAATTCATTGGTTATTAATTTTGTTAACTTTGTAATAATTATCTTTTCAATTATATTTCGGGTGTGGGCTGCTCAGTTTGTAGGTCTATAGAGTGGGAAGTTAATTAAGTAATAATTAATTAACAATTTATTATGAATGTATTATTAATTATTTTATTGATTATTCATTATGTGAACTGTGTAATAGCTTCATATTTTAGTTATATTTTATGCGTGGGCTGTTCGGTTTGTAGGGACATAGGGTCGGAAGTTAATTAAGTAATAATTAATGATCAATTATTTATTTATTTATTATTAAGTAATGAATTGCTAATTATTTATGTACATTAAGTAATACTGATTTATTTTACTTATATTTTAGTTGCTGGTTAATAGGTTTGTAGGGGTATAGGCTGAGATGTTAATTAAGTAATATTATGTAAATTGTCTTAAACTTATTTATTTTAGTTATATTTTAAGTGTGTGCTGCTACGTTTATAAGGTATAGTGTAGGAAGTTAATTAAGTAATCAATATTTTTTCAATTGATAATTATTTATTAAACTGATTAATAATTATGTACATTGTTTAATTGTTTATATATATTATTTTTTTAGGGGTTAATTAATAATGTTCATATTAAGAGTAGGAATAATAAATCTTACTCCTCCAAAGTCCAACACTTTCCCTACTGTTGCACAGACTGGAGTGGGAATAGTAAATATTTACCCTTCGAAGTCCAACGCTTTTCTTACTGTTGCACAGGCTGGAGTGGGAATAGTAAATCATACCCCTCTGAAGTCCAACGTTTTCCCTACTGTTGCACAAACTGGGGTGGGAATAGTAATTCACTTAGGGCCCGATTTCGATGTCGGGCAGAAAGCCATCAGACAAACTGACAGAGGCTTTCCATCCGACATCGACTGTTTCGATGTCGGTGGTCAAAGGGAACCCCGTGGGGGGATTCCGCTCCTCTTCCGATGAGCTCACATAGCTCCGTCGGAAGAGTAGTGGAATTGTAATCCCATGAATGATGGAGCCGGCCTCGGCTCCGCCGTAGGGATTACAATGTCACTTTCCCACAACCTTTCCGTGTCGACCTTTCCGACATGGAAAGGTTGTCGGAAAGTGGCTTTGGGGGCCCCTAGCAGGGCCTCCTTCACCTCTGGCCCTCCGCTATGGGGCATAGGTGCCCCCCTAAACATCCGGAGCAGGGATGTTTCAAAACATCCATTTTACAATGGCAGCTTGTGCTGCAGGCCTCTTCCGCCTGTAATACTGATTTATTTTACTTATATTTTATTTGTGGGTTGCTGGGTTTGTAGGGGTATAGGGTGGAATGTTAAGTATTAATTAATCAATCAATAATTAATAATTGTTAATTAATTAGTTAATTGGTTATCAATTATGTAAATTGTGTTAAACTTATGTATTTCAGTTATATTTTAATTGTGGGTACTATGTGTGTAGGGGTATAGTGTGTGAAGTGATTTAGTAACAAATAAAAAAAAAAATTGATATTTGTTTATTAAATTGTTTACGAACCATGTAAACTTTTTTATCGTTTTTCACATATCTATATATATATATTATATATATATATTTTTGTTAAATAATAACGATCATATTAAGAGCATTCCCTACTGTTGCACAGACTGGAGTGGGAATAATAAATGTAACCCTCCAAAATCCAACTTTTTCTCTACTGTTGCACAGACTGGAGTTGGAATAATAAATGTAATCCCTCCGAAGTCCAATGCTTTCCCTACTGTTGCACAGACTGGAGTGGAAATAGTTAATCTTACCCCTCCGAAGTCCAACACTTTCCCTACTACTGCACAGACTGAAGTGGGAATAGTAAATCTTACCCCTCTGAAGTCTAACACTTTCCCTACTGTTGCACAGATTGGAGTGGGAATAGTAAATCTTACCCCTCAGAAGTCCAACGCTTTCCCTACTGTTGCAGAGACTGGAGGTGGAATAGTAAATCTTACCCCTCCTAAATCCAATACTTTCTCTAATTTTGACCTGTTTGGAGGGGGAAAAGTAATTTTAACCCCTCTGAAAACCTACGCGTTCCTTACTGTTGCTTAAACTGGAGTCGGAATAGTATATCTATTATTCCCAGACTCCAATAATGTTCTTAATATTGTTTAAATATATGTATTAATAATATTTGTTTATTTTTTGTATTTTATAGCAGGCATATATATATTTTACATTTTTTATAATATTCTTAGTAAATGTATTTTTTTGCATTTAAATTCTTTTTAATTTTTATTTATTTGGTAATTTATTTATTGATTTTTTAATATCTCTTATGCTTCACACATATATATATATATATGCAGTCAGCGCACGGAAGGAGACAAGAGGCTCTGGGGCAACCCGGAACGCTAACGGAGTCCGGAAGGAATCGAGGCGCTTGACCCCCCCGCAGCCCAGGAAATGCTGTAATTCCTGACCCGTAAACTGAGAAGGCTGAGTCGGAGGACCCAGGTGAATCACGCCACGAGTCAGGTAGGCTCAACACGGGCATAAACGGGGTGGAGAGGTGTGCATGCAAAGGAACTACACAACGGCTGCCAAGCTAAACAGTTCCCTTACAAGTAATAACGCAAATTAATTTGCGATGTCGGCAGACACGGTCAAAGAGAGAGAAACAGCGGCGTTGGAAATGTTCAGTGATGGCCCAGTAGTAACAAACAGTGCTGGTTTGCCACGAGTAGAACAAACAACCCAAGTCACTTCACTAAAAGAGAAATTTAAAATCCTTGGAAAAAAAGAGCAAAGCAGAACAAAGTAAGTGGTGGGAGTCCCGCTCTTTGCAGCGCTACATTGACGTGGGTAGAATTCCCCGAGGTCTCCGCATATTCCTAGCTCCGAGCTACGAGAACCCTAACACTGACATGATGCGTGAGTGGGCGGAATGTAATCTCGATTCGTCCAAGTGCTTGGTTTTAATTCTAATCAAATATGCCGATATTGATCGAGCAACACTTCTGGAAGAAATAAATAAACTCAACGATGACATTGAGCAATTAGGCATGAGGGAGGAGAGAGACAAATTGCGCAAGGAAATGGTGACTCGCCTCAAAAAGGAAGAAAAAGTCATAAAAGAAAGAAAGAGATACAAATTTAAAAGAGACAAATTAGATTATGACCGAGGCCAGATTTTTACGTTCGCCAAAAAATATGAAGCAATGCTCCAAACACCAACAAGCCCCGCAAAACTAGGCTGGCCCGTCCAGAATCGAAGGCACAGGATCAAGCTCATCAATATCTGAATTCAGTTCGGCAATTGACAGCGGATCTGAACAGGAAACAGGTGGCCAAGCAAGAGGCGAACAAGCTATAAAATCCACATTAGACGAAGAGCTTTCTTTTTTATACCACGAACAAAGGCAGACACTTCGCCCCAGAAAACCGCAGCAGAACGCAGGACATACCACAACTACAGGAGGAGACAAAGACGGAAGGCAAACAGCAAGCAATGTAAAATCGAAAAAAACAAGAGGGGGCCGCTGGCAGAACAGACAATAATAAATAACAGTGACAGAGAGGACAAAACGGTCATGAACCTTGCTGGTATAGAATTAAGTACAGAGGAAAAACGAATACTCAGCTTGGGGTTAACATACTGCCCCAAGAACGACTTCAATTATGCTAAAACCCGGTTAGACATCTATAAAAATGTGAGAAAACTGAAATTAAAAAATATCACAAATTGACAAACAGAACAACAACAACATCTGTTTCAGAGACCAATTCAGTTCAAGAGGAACCGTTAGGCAACTTGACTCAATCTGATATCCCATTGGTTAATACATTACAGGAACTTTGGTCTGAATCCAATCAAAGACCACAGGAACAACTCAATATAGCGGGTAAGACAACATCTGAGGTCTACACTTATCCAATAACTATGGTCAAATGCAAAACTCAGTTTAAACCAAAATCCACTTTCAATCCATCGACCATACATGACTCAATAGATATTTTTCATGAACAGGTGGTTGAACAAATCAAAGACCTCAACCGCAGAACACAAGTGATTCAAAAGAAGTATAAAAGTCAAGATTACAAATATCAGGCCTTGATTAAAAAATTGAAAAACAACAATGCGATAGTGATTCGCAATGCGGACAAAGGTGGGAACATTGTCATTTGGGGCAAAACAGACTACACAAGAGAAGCATATGCCCAACTAAATGACAGAACGTGTTACACCAAACTGAATGGCTCTAATCTCAAAAATATATATATTGAATTTTACCATAAGCTCCAATCATGGAAAGGTGCAGGCCTAATTACAGCACAAGAATACAAATTCCTGAAAAACGAACACCCAACAGTAGCTACAATTTATTTCATTCCAAAAGTACACAAAAACCCCGTCAAACCCCCCGGGAGACCTATTATCTCCGCATGCAACAGCTTACTTGAACACACTTCACAATATGTGGACTTCTTCTTACAAAACCACGTGAAATCCTTACCTTCATATGTTCAGGATACAGGCGACTTCCTCCGCAAACTAAGAACAATTGAGTGGAAGGAACAATATCACATGATGGCATTAGACGTGACGTCTTTGTACACGAGTATTGAACACACGGATGGAGTGAAAGCAATGGAGTACTTTCTAAACAAAAATGCTGATGGTTACATTGAACATAACAAAATGCTACTTGATATGGTGATGTTTTGTCTACAGAATAACATATTTATGTTCAACAACACGCTATATCAGCAAACCAGGGGCGTAGCGATGGGGGCCAGCTTCTCCCCCAGCTATGCCTGTCTTCACATGGGATGGTGGGAGGAGCTGGTCTTGAACACCACACATGCCAAATATGTTAAAAATAACATTAGATCCTGGTTTCGTTATATTGATGACTTATTTGTGTTATGGGAAGGATCAAAAGAATCAGCCAGACAATTTGTAAGAGATGTCAACATCAATAACTGTAATTTACATTTCACAGCCACAATAAGTGATTCCACAGTTACCTTCCTAGACACACAAGTTTACATCCAAGAAGGCAGAATTGAGACTAGATTGTTCAGAAAGGAAACGGCAGGGAATTCTACATTGCATGCAAGCAGCGCACACCCTCGTCATCTCGTCAATAGTATCCCCTATGGCGAGATGATAGATTAAGAAGGATACACAGCAAAGATGAGGACCTCCGGGTGGCACAGACAGAAAGCAAACATAGGTTTTTAGACAGGGGTATATTCAGGAAAAATCATTGAAACTGCCATTGCTAAATCTATGAACCAATCCAGGGAAGAATTATTGGAGGATAAATCCAAACACAGTGAGGGAGCTACTGACACCATAACGAGCAACAGAAAAGCGGATAAAGATGATTTTAGGATAATTATGCAGTTCAGTAACCAACACAAACAACTGCAGTCCATTATCAGGCGCAATTGGCCATTGATACTTAATGATCCGGTCATTGGACCATCAATGCCATTAAAAATAGCTATAACATACAGCAGAGGCCCATCAATGCGGGACCAATTGGTCACCACCAGTCCAGAAATCATCGAGAGCACAAGTTGGCTCCAAACACACAAAGGATTTTACAAATGTAAAATATGTAAAGGCTGCCAACATGGAGAAAACAGAACTAGTTATACAACACCTTTCAGCTCCAAACCACACCACATAAGCAAACTGCTAACATGTAAAACAGATTATGCAGTATATGTTTTATCCTGCCCTTGTGATTTGAAATATATTGGCAGCACAACATTGCAGGCACACAAGCGTTTACTACAACATCTCAGGGCCATTAACAATCAGGACAATACTTATCCTGTGGCAAGACATTTTAGGGAGTGCCACCAATCTAACAATTCTAGTCTTAGATACTATGTCATTGATGCGGTTCCCCCTAGTAGAAGAGGTGGAAACAGAGAAAGCAAACTAAGACAACTTGAAACAAGATACATTATAGAAATGGACACCAAGCAACCAAACGGTCTTAATATGTCTGAGGACCTATATACATGCCTTTAATGTACATTGCATATCTCCCTGAAATGATTAAAAGTTTACTGAGCACTGGCGGCTAACAGTTTTATCTATTTATTTAGTAACCACATTCAAGATTTTAAGCAACAACGATTATTTGATTATCAATGGGTATCTTTTATTGTACAATGATTTTAACTTTCTTAACAACTATTTATAGCAAGAATATATTTTAGTATTTACAACTTGTCGAGATAAATTGAAGGTACATATTTATTTATTTATATATTTATATATTAATATTTTTTATAATAATATGTAATCATCAGTACTGTATATTTATTTATTTATTTATTGATATCAAAAATGATTTGAATCTATCACAATTTTCTAACATAGTTGTTGCCTTTGGTTATCGAACTGTTACTGAATACGGAGGATTAAACCCCATAAGCATATTACTTTTTAGCTTATGCAAGCCCTGAGGGTATCTTGTCTAGAAGGGTATTCATGAATAGATAAAAACTGGGTGTCACCTAATGATCAAAGACAAACAGGAATCAATATTTTAGAGCCAACATTGGATAACAATTGCTTTGTTTTGCACATATTTGCACTTTTTGTGTATTTTGCACAAACTGCATGGATTGGCACACAGGCCGTAAAGGAAAAAATGATCTCTCAATTAGAGTAGATGAAATATGCAAATACCACTAGAAAACTGTAGATAGAATTTATGTCTACTGATAAGGTAGGCAGTCTGACTTGGGTGATGAAAATTGTAAATAAAAAGAAATGTCAAAAAATGTCCCAAAAAATGTATAACATAAACAAAGAATTGTATGCACCGCACATAAACACTCTACATTACATGTATGTCAAAGCAGCACGCAGTTAATACGTGCTGCATCACGAGCATAATTATAATTTTAGGCATCTAGGATACTCACAGTTTCTTTGGTTTCCTCATTATATTAACTATGCGATGAACACTAACAAGTTCTACATTAGTTGGTACCAATGCAACCACACATGTTATAAATATACACTTTATGCGAATATGGGTTTTGCAATATGTAAAAGTGTTTTTTAAACAAAGTGATTAAAATGCATGCAAGATTACGAACAGTGGAAACTATGTAAACCAAATACTGCTGTTGTTTACATAACTTTTCTATGTCCATTACTGTGCGCTCACGTGATGCTACACGATAGGCACTGGTCACTTTAAAAATGCGAAATCACTTCTCTTCCGTGTCATGTGATCAAGGATTTACATCCGAAACGCGTCAGTCCGATGCAGAACCGCAAATAAAGAAAAGTTTTCAGCACGATATTGTGGTCCGTCTTTGGGGATATCGAGGAGTGACGGAGTAAAGAGACATATATATATATATATATATATATATATATATTTATTTATTTTTGGTTTGTTTTTGTTTTCAAAAAAACCTTTATTAAGGTATGAAGCATTAATACACAGCATGATGCCTACATCCCTCAGGGGGGGCCGGCATTGCCAGGTGATATGTTACAAATCTTTAGAGGCGGGAGAGGGTATACACAGCAAGCCGCCTACAACCACATTGGGCCGGCCGCGTCAATTGGGACCAGAAACAGTTGCATTAGTGGATATTTACTGAGCATTTAGCTTCAAGGTAACGAACAAAAAACCAACTGTGCCACTTCTATGTATAATGCAAGCGGGACATGCCCTTGGGTATGAACGCATTCTGCTCACTGGACCCTGGAATAGCAGTGCCCGGCGACCCTTGCTCTTTTGTGACAGTGTGTAACCGCCAATATGACACTATTCTCACATTAGGCCACATTTCCAGTAGGTGTTCCTCCATTGGCGTTGCGAGGAGAAGCAATGGGGTCTGCGGTGGCGGTGTGCTCCAATAAGTATGCGTGGAGGGGCCCCCATATGTCCCGTGGGCGGGAGGAAGGGGGTAGGAGTTCTGCGTAGATGTTTAATTGCTCTTGGCAGTAGATAATGTCTTGCAGCCACTCCTTAAATTTAGGTGCCCTCCCTCTGCCCCATCTGCAAGCGATTCGTCTCTTGGCGAGGAGTGCAAGGGAAGCATATCTCCGCATGGGGACTGCCAGCGGCTCCGTGTATCCCAGCAGCGTGGTCAGAGGGTCATCAGGAATGTGAAGTCCTGTCATGTTATCCAGTGCTACCAGCACTTCCCCCCAGAACCCACGGACAGGCGGGCAGTCCCAGGCTATGTGTTTGAAATCAGCCCCTCCCATTCCACAGCGATCACAGCAGTCTGTGTCTCAAAGGTGTAGGCGGTGCAGGCGCGCGGGTGTGTGATAAAGGCGATGGAGATATTTATAATGAATTATCCGAAGTCGACTGCTCGCAGATACACTGCCCGTTTGTCTGCAACAATACTCCCATTGGTCATCGGTGAGAGTGTGTCCCAGTTCCTCCTCCCATCTTCGCCTCGCAGTGAGGGGGGTGTGTGGCCTGTCCCTCTGTATTGTGCGGTATAATAGTGATACCACGTGTGTAGGCGTTGACTGTTGTAGAAGGGCGTGCAGGGGGGACAAGACAGGGGGTTCATGTGGAAAGCTGGGTGTAATGGCTTGCACACTTTGACGTAGCCTAACATAATAAAATCTTTCTAAGGGGGTATGTAGTAACCACAGAAGCAGTGGTTAATGATTAAAGTTCATTTATTGAAGAGTACATCAAGATCAATGTACAACGACCTCCAGCTTCTTCAACTGCCTTTCTTCCCAGAATCTCTCAGTGATGTCATTCTATAACATCACTGAATTCTGCAAAGGAAGCATGAAATCTCCACACATCTCCCCCCTTACAAGGAATTTCCACAAAAATATTGATAAACATATACATGTTAAAATTAACATACAGGGAAGTAGAAAGTACAATTATGACAATTCAGCAATTAAAATTCACATATTATAAATAAATAACAAGACAATCATTCAATAGAATTAGGAACATCAATTTTGCATAAGCTACCCATGCTCCACTCTTTTCCATCATCAAGAGTCACTACTGAGTTCATTACTCTTATTACTCTTTGTGGTCTAGAAAATTTACTTTCTCCTTTTCTCACAAATCCCATTTTTCTAGTAACCACCCAGTCACCATTAACAATTTTAACATCCTTTACTCCTTTTCTTTTATCATAGTCATCTTTATTCCGTTGTTGGGACTCTTTAACTCTTGCTGCAATACGTTCTCGATCAACCCAAACTTGATCTTTCTTTTGCAACCACACAGGTGACTCTTTGGTTGCCGGTTCTCTCCCTTTCAAAGCCACAAAAGGTGACACACCTGTAACAGAGTGGGGAGTCACCCTGAGAGCCCACATCATCTTATCTAATTCTCCTTTCCACTTTAAACCATTACTCAGAGATAATTGAATGTTGTCCATTATGATATGATTAACCCTCTCGACTAATCCATTTGCTTGAGGTCTAAATAGTGCCACCCTCTCATGCTTTATTCCTAGACCTGTAAGGAACCTTGCCATGACAGTGGAAACAAGCTGAACTCCATTGTCAGTAACCAAACTCTTAGGTATCCCTTCTTCCAAAAATGCATTCCTTAAAAACTCTACTACAATCTCCGATGTAATGTGTTCCACAGACTTAACAACAAACCATTTACTGTGGTAATCCACTAAAACAATCAAAAATCTATTCCTTAAACCTAATCTATCAATAGGACCCAAAAAATCCATCGCTAGCTTCTCCCAAGGTCGATCAGGAACACTTACACTCCCCAACGGGGGTTGACGGACCACTCTACATTTGTCGCTATTACTACATGCTTGACAGTCCTTCACAGTCTCTTCTACCTCCCTATCCATTTAAGGCCACCAAAAATTTTGTCTCAATCTTCTTTTGCACATACTCCTACCTAGGTGTCCTTCGTGTACAAGTTTCACTAACTTTCCTCTCAAGGTTTTAGGTGGAACTACACGGTTGCATCTTAAGACTTTATTCATTTGAATGCTCAACTGATCTTTAACCTTTATATATTTCTTCAATTCTACATTTAAAGTCATCATAGTTTTCCACCCATCACGTATGGCATCCTTAAGCTCCATATACTCTCTATCACTATTCAAGGCTTCATTCCACTCTTCTTGTCCTAAAGCCAAATTTACATCACTAACAATACATAAAGGTTCTACTTCAGACACTAAGGAAAATCCTCTTCCTCTCCCTCAACTGGCATGCGTGACAAGCAATCAGCTATGACATTCCTGTTGCCTCTGACAAAATCAATTGAAAAATTGTAATCCATTACCGACAAAGCCAACGAGAAATTCGTGGAGTTACATTTCCTTCAAGACCCTTTCCACCTTTGAAAATGTGCACCAAAGGTTTGTGATCAGTCTTGAGAACAAAGGGCAATCCCCATAAATAAAATCTAAAATGATTTATTGCCCAACAGCAACCCAAAGCCTCTTTCTCAATAGCAGAGTAGGATCTCTCTGCTCCCTGCAAGCGACGTGACGCAAATCCAATCACACTTTCTCCATCCGCTGTCCTCTGGGTCAAAACAGCACCCAACCCAACATTACTAGCATCAGTTGTTAATATAGTTTTCTTTGTCACATCGAAATGAGCTAACGTAGGTGCAGTAACTAGTGATGTTTTGACTTCCTTAAATGCTGCTTCACATTCTGAATTCCATTCAAATGACACTCCCTTTTTCAACAACGCCCTCATTGGTTCCACAGTATCAGAGAAATTAGATATAAACTTTGAACAATACTCAGCTAGGCCAAGAAATGACTTTAATAAATCCTTATCAGATGGTTGGGGAGCATCTATAATTGCTCTTACTATACTTCTCTTTGGTCTAATTCCATTGGCAGATATTTCATGACCTAGATAATTTACTTGCTCTTTTCTTATTTGACATTTCTCTTTTTTTTTGGTCAATCCATGTTCAGCAATTCTTTTTAAAACTTCACTCATCAACTCATCATGATCTTTAAAAGATCTACCCACCACCATTATGTCATCTTGAAAGTATAAAACTCCACGCATTCCCTGAAAAATATTCTGCATAATTCTCTGAAACACCGCAGAGGCTGAAGCTAAACCGAACGGCATGCGACGGTAGCGGGAAGCCCCTAACGGTGTGACAAAAGAAGTCAATGGTCGTGATTCTGGATGCAGATTTACTTGGTGATAGGCAACTGACATGTCTAAAACGCTAAAAATCTTTCCGCCACCCATCACACTCAACATTTCCGTTATATTAGGTAATGGCTGCCGATCTACCCATATGTTCTTATTTAAGTCTCTTAAGTCTTTACAGAGACAAATCTTATTTCCTTCCTTGGGTGCAACGACAATTGGAGAAACCCATTCTGATGATTCGATGGGCTCTATAATCTTACATTCAAGCAATTTATCAAGCTCTTTTGTAACGGTTCTCTCATTAATAAAGGTATGGGCCTAACTTTGTGCACTACAGGCTGAGCATTTTTATTTAGGATAATGCGGTGAGTAAATTTCTTCAGCATACCTAATTTATCAGTGAATACATGGGGAAATGATATCATTACATTTCTACCCCAGTCAGAATTATCTTCAATGACAGGTAGACTGCATTCTTGTGCAGACTCTACAACCATCACAGGTTCTTTGGCATTTGGATCAAGGATTATGTTAAGATCCTTTTGGTGCCGCCACCCTAAGAGATTAGATCCATCTTCAGTTACGTATACTCTACCTCGAACACTATTGTTTTTAAAAAACATGTTCATCCATTCCATCCCCACAATGTTGATCTTTTTTACACCATACCCTACTGCACTTATATCGGAACGTTGTAAATCACTCAACCGTTTCTTCAATTCTTTCACATATATATCTTTAGACATCAGAGTGAACAAGCTACCTGAATCCACTAATACTTTGACTTCAGTACTGCCAAAAGTGATTCCACAATGGGGTTTCTCCAGCTTCTCTGTACTTTCCATTCGTATGTCTTTGCACTCAATAATCTCTTCATGTTCTAATATATCACATTGGTCTATAGAAAGCATAAGTTCTTCCCTTATTTCACCTACATTTTCTATAGTTTTAACACTAGGGGTCTGAATTCTAAATCTACACATCTTAGCTAAATGGCCCTTCCTCCCACATGACCTACATGTTACATTTCTAGCTCCACATGCAAGGCTAGAAGCAATGTGCCCAGGACAACCACACCTATAACATGTAATCTTTCTTCTTACAACCACATTAGGTACATTAGGTACATTAGATACATTAGGAACTTTTTCATTCTTTGAATTTGACGTGTATGGAGCCTCTGTTTTGGAAACTTTTTTACCCCTACTTCTTGCACATCCAGAGCAACCACTTCTTTTTCTGAAGACTTTATACTTAATTTTCCCATGTCAATTTCTTTCATCCAAACTGCAGTGTGTTCCAAACTTCTGGCAATCTGTACCGCTTCATCTAATGTAGAATCCAAGGATAAAAGTCTTTCCTTGACTTTTTTGTCTTTGCTACATCTCACAATTTGATCACGAATTAAAGATTCTGTCAACCCTTGGAACTCACACGTTACTGCTAATCCACGCAGCGTCGCTACATAAGTCATTATGTCTTCATCATGTGCTTGTACACGACAAAAGAATTTGTGTCTCTCAAAAACTATACTAAGCTTAGGCGTAAAATGTTTTTCAAGCATTTGTATTGACATCTCATATACATTTATAGGCTGCCCGTTACCAATTCCTAAAGAAATCTCAGGAAGATCATCATATATCCTCCTCCCTTCCGTCCCCAAATAATGCAATAGGATCGCTTGTCTTCTTAATGGACCATATTTATCACCACCTATGGCTAGTAAATACGTGTTAAAAACATTTTTCCACCTCTTCCAAGGAATACTAGGTTCTCCAGGGAGTGGTAAAAATGAAGGTGGAGCAGCCATACTTTGATCCGACATACCTGCAATTAAAAGTTCAAACAAAAACTACCACAATTAACTAAAAAATAAGTTACAATAATAGACTAAAATAATAATCTAAAATAACTATCTAAAATAATTAACTAAAATAATTATCTAAAATAATCATTTACTATCAGAAATAATTCTTATTTCTCCTTTTCTCTGTAGCAGCTTCACTTTGTAAAAGTAAGTCTTTTTTTTATTTCCACAGCTACAGGAACCTACAGTGGACAAACTTGAATGAGAAGATGGAGTTTCCACAGTGAGCACTACTGGTAAGTGTTGTTTTGAATTTTGCTCACACTTTAATGGTTGTGTTTTAAAATTAGTCCCATATCACTAACTGTTAATACTTTAGTCTCCCGTCCTCTTATTTCACCAGACGCAGAGTTCAATACTTCAAAATTTCCGACTTGTCGACTTGAATGCACGCGCTCAAACACACACGCTGCAGGCTTTGGTTATATTCACTGAGGAAGTTCTTTGCTTGTACGCTTGGTTGCACGCACTGAAGCACACGCGCAGCAGGCTTTGTTTACTTTCAATAAAGAGGTTCTTTCCTTTTCACGCACGGCTGCGCGCGCTGAAGCACGCGCTATGTTTATCTTTCAACCAGCAGACTGTTTCCTCAAACTTGGGTGCACGCGGTGAAATGCTTGCTCAGTGGTTTTATTTTAAGCCCAACTGCGTGCCTTTAAATAAACGCGGTGCTGACCCCGTCAAATCAGCAATATTTATTTGATATATGGGTCACTTCACGCTTGGTTTCACTTGTGTCTGGCTTCACTTGACCACGCGCTTGCAATCCCACTCAGCTTTCATTCAATAAAAATCTCTTGTAAGATAATGTTGTAGGAATTGCCTTCCAGTTCAGCTCAGTTCGCAGATACTTGTAAATCCAGGTTAGCGTTGCTCAAGAATAATGACAAAAATTACTTACAGTTCATCAAAGATCATTTAGCAAAACGTTGCTTTTCCAGGGGTGGAGGTCGCTCAGAAATCTGCCCCTGCGCAGAAAGTCCTCGTCGCCAAATTTGTAGTAACCACAGAGGCAGTGGTTAATGATTAAAGTTCATTTATTGAAGAGTACATCAAGATCAATGTACAACGACCTCCAGCTTCTTCAACTGCCTTTCTTCCCAGAATGTCA
Source organism: Calotriton arnoldi (assembly GCA_963921515.1). Taxonomy (NCBI): domain Eukaryota; kingdom Metazoa; phylum Chordata; class Amphibia; order Caudata; family Salamandridae; genus Calotriton; species Calotriton arnoldi. Next base: position 204,479 of record CAWUFW010000166.1, read on the forward strand.
TTCTATTACATCACTGAATTCTGCAAAGGAAGCATGAAATCTCCACACAGTAGGATTGGTGGAGCCAAAGAATTCATCGCTGGAGCGGAATTTGCCCCTAGCATAGAGTTGTCCCCAAGTTTGGATGGACAATTTGCGGAGAAGTCGGCGACAGCCTCCCTCTTGTGTGACCGGGAGGTCCCGTCTCCCGGGAAGTGGAAGGAGGGGGGAGTATAGCAGAGCACATTGTACGAGGTTAACCAGGTCGCGCCAGGCACTAATGGTGCATTGTACAGTGGTGGAGGCACGGTGGCACGGGACTGCAGGGGAACTTAAATAGGCCGAACACGGAGTCGGGCGCATATAGCCATCTTCAATCGCAAGGTGTGGCATGTAGGGGGGAGGGTGTATCCAATATGAGGCGAAATGTGCTTGGGCACAAATGAAGTATAACTCCAGATCTGGTATTTCAAATCCGCCCTCGCAAAAGGGTCGTGTAAGGGTATCCCACCGCAGTCTAGCTTGTTTCCCTCCCCACGTGAGTCGTATGAGCTGGATTTTAACCGCCGAAAAGAAGTGTCGGCTGGGGGCGTAAGGGATGTTGGTGAACAGATAAAGCAGTTTGGGCAATATTACCATTTTTATAAGGGCAGCTCTTCCGGCCAGGGATAGGGGCAGCGCTGTCCATCTGGTAATCTTTTCGGTTATGAGGTCCAAAGCACGTCCATAGTTTGCCCTCATCAGTTCCTCCCGGTTGCGGGAGACCACTATGCCCAGGTAGGTGAGCGTGCTGTCACACCATTTAAGGGGATAATCTGGTGCGAATTGCGGGGTGGCATCCGTGAGAGGGTATATCTGGGACTTCCCCCAGTTTATATTGACTCCGGAGAGGCGCCCGAAGAGGATGAGTATCCTTAGAATTGGGTTTAGGCTTACTTCTGGGTCTCGGAGATAAAGGGTGAGGTCATCCGCGTATAGGGAGATTAGTATTTGTCGCTCCGGGTAAATGAGGGCATGGTCTCGGAAGTGTTGTCGGATTTTTGCAGCGAGAGGTTCGATAGCCAGGGCAAACAGCAGGGGCGAAAGAGGGCACCCCTGTCGTGTGCCTCTGGCCACGGAGAAGGGGGACGATCGCTCACCATTCACCATCACAGTGGCCCGCAGCCCGGTGTACAATAAATGTATCCATGCCAGGAATGGGGGAGGGAAGCCCATGCGGTGTAGTACGAAGGCCAGATAGTCCCACTCGAGGGAATCAAAGGCCTTGGTGGCGTCTAGAAATATGGCAGCAGCATTCGCGTCTGGGTCAATGTCATGAAGAATCGTGAATAGTGTGCGTAGGTTGTGAGATGTGCCTCTGTTGGGCACAAACCCCGATTGATCGGGGAGGACTAGCCTGGGCATAAGAGGACTGATGCGATTTGCGATTAGTTTGGCTAAAATTTTGGCGTCTACGTTGATAAGGGACAGGGGTCTGTAGGAGTCACACTGCGTGGTTGGTTTGCCTGGTTTTGGCAAGGAGATGATGAGTGCTTCCCGCATTGTTTGTGGTAGGATGCCCGACTCCCGGGCCTCTTCGTACACGTGCCGGAGCACAGGAATGAGTAGATGGCGAAATGTTTTATAGAATTCGGCCGGGAGGCCATCTGGCCCCGGAGCCCTGCCAGATTGCAATTGCATAATGGCGGGTGTGATCTCTTCATCCTCATAATGAGCAAGAAGGAAAGCTCTCTGGCCATCCCCCAACCAGGCAATAGCAGTGTCCTCAAAAAAGGGGGAGAAGTCCACAGGGTGTGTTCTATGTGTTTTGTATAAATTGGTGTAGAATCGCTTGAAGGTCTGCACTATGTCTGAGGTGTCCCTGTATATTTGCCCATCTTCATCCTCAATCTCCAACACAGTGTTGGAAAACCGGGGGGGGGGGGGTCGGAGCATGGAGGCCAACGCTTTGCCCGGCCTCTCGCCCTCACCATAGCGGCGTGCCTGGTGGTATTTGCCTCAAAATTTACATTCTCTGGCAGCCGTCTCCTGGTAGTCTGTTAGCAGTTCACGTAAGCGTGCCTGCAAGCCAGTGGTGGGTGTTGTTTGCATCTGTAGTTCTGTCTGCTTGATCTCAAGCTCTAGCTTCCGAAGTGTGTTTCGAATGTCCTTTAAGACCCCCCCCACTTTTAGCGATACAGATGCCGCGTATGGTGACCTTAAAGGCCTCCCAAATCGTGGAGTACTGTGGAACCGAATTGTCATTGCGAGGGAAGAAATCTGATATCTCTTGCTCCAGCTCCTCTTTAAAGACGGGATCTAGCAGCGTCTGTGGGGCGAGGCGCCAGGTGATGTAGGGTGAGTTAGCATGGGGTGGCATGAAAGTGAGGAGAACAGGCGAGTGGTCGGAGTACGTGCGTGCCAGGTGAGACGTGTGTACCATCCAGGGTGCCAACCCTTTAGTAAGGAGCCACCCATCTATACGCGACCAAGAAGAGTGGGCAGTGGAGAAGCAGGAGCCCTCACGGGTCTGGGGATGAAGGGTGCACCATGCATCTATGAGATCCTGGTCCTCCACAATGTTTCTGAGGGTGTGGTGCGCGTTAGAGTAGTGGTGAGGGTGCGTTTGCGATCTGTCCAATTCCGGGTTTAAAGTAACATTAAAATCCCCTCCCCATACCAGATGTGTGGAGCCAATGTCCAGTATTTTGCCCCAGAGAATCCGGAAAAATTCCGGATCATCAGTGTTAGGTCCATAGCAGGAGATGAGGGTGATGGATTCGGTGGATAATCGTCCCCATAGAATACTATAGCGGCCTTGGGGATCTCCATATGAGCCCATAGGGATGTAGGGGAGCGTGCGCTTCACCAGGATGGCGGTACCTCGGGCATATGAGGAGTAGGACGAAAAGCATCGGTGGGTTGCCCAGCGTGCCGCAAATGTGGTAGGCGCAGTGGATGCGAGGTGTGTTTCCAGGAGCATCGCGCAGTGGATATTGTGGCGGTCGAGGTACGATAGTATATGGCGGCGTTTGCGCGGGTCTCCCAAGCCACGCACATTCCAGGTTAGGAAATTGTACTTCGGGGGGCTAGGTCGGGCCTCTATAGTAAGCGCATGAGCCAAGAGTTGTGGGGCGTGCGCAGCGTGTGTGCAAGTTTCGCAACATGGGCACTGGTGTGCAGAGCAATACAATAAAAAGTGGCAGTACACATTCCCATTGTTCCTCCACCCCCCACAACGACAGCCCAAACCTGTTGTGACGTTTCCTTCCCCCCTCCCTATATTCCCCAAATAGGCCGGTCCCAACAGAGGATGAGGGGCTCAACATTTTAAACATTTCAACCCAAGTCAGTATAGGGTTCACCAGGGTGGGTAGCAGACAGAGGGCGACCATTCACCCCTTGTTTCAACAAGGGTGCTCGGGGGATAAGAGTAGTTCTCTTCTCCAGACCATGGCAGGATAGTCATCTTCAGCAGAGCTGGCTAAGATTGAGGTTAGCGTTGGAATTTCAGGACAGCGTACAGCGTAGAAGGGGGGCGCGAGGGGATCACTCCGCCCCAAAGCGCCTCACATAAAGGTGCAGATGGTTACTGTAGGTCGGAATATGGCTGTCATTCCGCATCAGATAAGCCACCCTCCTCCCCAATACGTCTGGAGGGGGACGCTCGGTTGCTCGCTGGTTTTGGCAGGGTCTTTAAGAAATCGTAGATGTACTGGGGGTTTGTGAAAAAATGCTGCTTCCCTGAGTGGGTGATCTTGAGGCGTGCCGGGAAGAGCATAGCATAGTCAATGTTCAGTTGCTGCAGTTTCTTCTTCACCGCAAGGAATTTCATGCGTCCCTCCTGTACGGCCTGCGTAAAATCCGGATATAGAGAGACCTCGACGCCATCGAAGAGTACTTTCTTGTGTTCTCTGGCGAGCCGGAGGGCCGTGTCACGGTCCCGATAGTTGAGGACTCTCGCGATAATGGGGCGAGGAGGGGCTCCAGGCATAGGCCGGGGGGCCAGCGACCGGTGCGCTCTTTCTATGATGAACACTGGGAAGAACGACTCTCTACCAAAGGCGGCCACGAGCATTCGCTCCACATACTCCTCCATTTTCCCCGTGGCTGTAGATTCCGGCACACCTAGGATTCACAGATTATTGCGCCTAGAGTGCGATTCCAAGTCCTCGTTCTTTGCTGTGATCAGCTTTAGAACCTTCTCCATGTCCAGTGTTTTGGCGATTGTCGTGGCAGAGGCATCATCTAGATCGGATATACGTTGCTCAGTTCCCTTGAGCCTCTCCTCGTGTTGGTCACTTTTGTGTGCTAAGTGATCTATGCGCGCGTTCATGGTGCCCATCTTCGCTTCTATAGAAGTCAGGCTGGATTGTATTACCAGTAGCAGGGCTTTTAGATCGTCGGTGGATGTGGGTTGCTCCACGGTTGGGGACTGCGCGCCCTCCATGTCCGCCTGGGACCGTGTGACCTTTCGGGCTTCAAAGTTTAGCTTAGGCTGTTTGTTATCAGTGCGGCCCATGGCAGTGAATAAGGCTGTGGAGAGGCGGAGGCCGCCCCCGTGGGCTAGAAGCGCAGCACTGCCGCGGAGTGAAAGAGTTGGTGGGCACCCCCACGTTACCCCTCCGGCCCCAGCGAGGTCCATCGGTTCAGATACAGGGGGAGGCAGGCAGGATCACGCCCCTCGAGTTATGTGTAGTTCAGGCCTTCCCGCCCCTTTGGTCCGACTATTTGCGATCACGGCTGGGCACCCCTCCGGAAAGCAGCCGCACACTGATGGCGGCGCAGCGACTGATCTGTAGGTGATGTCGTCCTGGGGAGGGGGTCAGCCAGGCAGTGGAAACAGCTATGCCGCCTAGGGCCTCCTCACGTGTCGCGGGTGTCCAGCAGCGTCACCAGTCAAGTGCTGTGCAAATCTCTGCCTCGCGAGCCCCCCAGCAATGATGTCGCCTATGAGGGGCGGTGGGGGACCGACCAGGGGGCCCAATCCTCTGCCCCAGTCAGCGTATATCAGGCAAGGCCAGCCGGTGAGTGACAGTCGTCCAGCACAGGCTACCCGCGCGGCCCGAGCGCAGCCGGCCCTCTCCCTCTCTCCCAGGCAATGGAGAGGCGCAAGGCAGCAGAGCGGGGCAGCAGGCGGCAGCGCACACACCCACCAGGGCCACCAGGGGCCGGGCGGCATCCCCCCGGCGGAAGCCGCGGAGCGGTGCAGAAGCGCCTCACTCTCCGCTGCGGTCCCCGTGAGCCCCCAGCCAGGCCGCGACAATTACACAGGCGCGCTCTCACCTCCGGATCCAGGAGGCAGTGTCCATGTCTCCGCTCCCTCCGGCCCTCGTCGCGCACAAGGCCCGGAGTTTTCAGACAGCGGGGCGGTGCGGTCGCACAGCAGGCCTCCTCCCGCGAGCGGCCGCCAGCGGGTTCCCCAGACAGCAGCAGACGTCGGACCGGGAACCCAGCACGGAAGCCCCCACGCGGCACCACAGGGAGAGGCCCGCGATTCCGGAAGCTCAGTGCGGTGAGTGGGTGTAGATTCCGCCAGCAGCCCTCAGACCTGGCCGGTCCCGATCACTGCGTCCGCCATTTTGCGGTGACCTGGCGAGGCAAGGCAATGCTCGTAGTTCGGGTTCCCCAAGGAGTTTTAGCGAGCTGGGAGCGGCGGAAGGTGGTTGCTGTTTAGTGTTGCCACCCCATGGTGTTTCGTGGTCGTGTAGGGCTGGATTAGAGGAGGATTCTTGGCAGATTGCTGCCCGAGCGGCAGGAGCCTCACAGAGGTGTGGCCATCTTGCTTGGCGCCCTCTAGCGCCCCCCCATGAGACATATATATATATATATATATATATATACACTTTTTATAGTAGTAAATTATTGTGTTATACTATATATATGTATATACAAACATACACACACATTTATGTGTGTGTGAATTTATATAAGTTTATATTTATATATAGTATTACAATGTATTATTTCAATGTATTGAATTTACATTATATAAATGTTATATATTAAAATATTTGTGATTTACTATTTAAACTATATATATATATATATTAAAAATATGTTTTTTATGTTTTTAACGATAATAGTGTGAAACAATATTTTATTTTGAATATTTTTGTACTTACCATCATAAGTATAGGGACATGATATTTTTGTAAAATATATTTTTTACACAATATTTTTGTAGCATGATATTGTTGTTTTCAATATTCTGTCAGTGATCTTCAACAAATACCATGTCCAACTACAAAGAGAGATTGCTCACATGGCATGAGCAACAACTAAGCCAAGACACCTACTATCCCTACTATATACCTGTTACCCAAGGTACATAAAGATGCCCTGAACCCTCCAGGTCATCCCTTCGTTTCCTCAAAGAACAGTATCTTTGCAAACACGTCGACCTTTGTCGACCATTTTTTAGCACCCTACGTACATAACTTAGATTCCTATATTAGGGATACTAAAGATTTCATCTAAAAAACAAACAATCTTTGTTGGAAAGAAGAATGCTGGCTTGTGTGCTTAGACGTTGAGAGCCTTTACATGAGCATAAGACACTAAGATGGCATGAATGCTTGCAAATATTTTCTCAGGACGAGGAGTGTTAATGTTCTACAACATACACAAATTATCATTTTTTGTTTAAATCTTTTTATTAGCATTTATATTTTGATACATTACATCACAACAATCAAAAGATCTGTACCAATGACTGGCTGGTGTGTATTAGCCTAACAGAAGCATCGTCAATAGCCATTATGGCGAAAGCAGAATGAGGCCAATATGACATCACATGGATAAGACCAGATAGGACCACAAAAGTAAACGAGTAGATGGTAGTGGTACTGATGTGTTATGGATGTGACTATTAATATGTGCTATTTGAAGTAACAATGAACAGTGGGAGGAGAGTACAACAAAATGAGGAAAAAATATCATGAATGAAGGATAGGGAAATTGCCCGTGACCTAAGGCCCAGAAATGTGACTACAGATAAGTACCTGCTTGTGGATACTATGAACTGCCAGGACGGATGAGGTTTCAATACGCTATCTCACTTGTAGCGATCCATTAGTGGTAATGCATTGTCAATTCGGAGTTACTGAGATCATCGCCCCTTCCTGCGTGTCGTCTTCAGTGTGCGCTGCCAGTTTTTGTAATTCTTCCACTATAGCCCCCCAATCGCCAGCTAGGGGGAACCTACGAATCCCCAGCAGATCCTCCCTCTGCAAAGCCATGCCCTCTGCCCTGGCCCAGTTGAGCAACGAGCGGCGCCAGGCTATTATGTGGGGTGCCGTGGGGTTCTTCCACCTTTTAGTAATCAGGCGTTTCGCCGTGATTAGGCCTAGGTTTAAAAATCATGTGGCAGCCTTGTGCTTCTTGCTCCTCGTGAAGAGATGCAAGATGTACACCTCCCATTGAAAGTGAAATTCACGTTTAGTGCAGCAGGACAGAGTAGTTGCTACGCCCATCCAGTACTTCCCCAGGGCAGGGCAATGCCATAACATATGTAGGAGGTTCGCATTGGGCGAGTGGCACCTAGGGAATTCAGAATCATCTCGGTGGAAAAACTTATTTATCAGTGCAGGACAGAGATAGGCGCAGTGGAGAATAAAATATTGTATCTGTCTGAAGCGCTGGTTGCAAGGGATATGTGTCGGGCTTTCTAGTATTGTCACCCATTCCTTCTCGGACACAGCCCGTCCTATGTCCTCTTCCCAGTGATGTCTCAGGGAGGTCAGTGGACACGCTGTGTGTTGATGAAGGGAGGAGGCGAACCAGCGTATCAAGTGCCCTCCTGTGCCCATTATGTGGAGATATTGCAACAGGTGATGTGTGGGAGGCTCCTCTGTTAGGTTACCCCACTTCGATGAAAGCGAGGCTATGAGTGCACGGTGTAGTAGGAGGTGTCCTGGGGGTAGACCATCTTCTGAGATTAAATCTGTATAGGGGATCAGGGCTCCGTCTCTGAATAGGTCGCCTGTGTCATGAATGTCCGCCGCTTCCCAACCGCGCAACTCCGCCGCTGTGATGGATGAACCACCTTTCGGTGACCCTAGCAGCGGAATTGCAGAGGCATATGGTATGGTAGTGCGAGTGATATACAAACGTCTACGGTAGCACTTATATGCTATGGAGAGCAACAAGGAATCTACTCTACTGGGCTTAGCGCAGGAGTGGAACATACGAAGCAAAGCATGAAGCACCAGGGGAGGGCGCAGCGGGGCAGTGTAGGGTAAGTGCCGCGAGGCCAACCATCTGGCAACCCATTGTAACTGGGCCGCTAAGTAGTAATATTCAAGATTGGGCACTGCTAATCCGCCCTGTCCCGCTGGCAGATACAGCTTCCTGATGGATACCCTGTGGCTAGACGTGCCCCAGATGAAATCCCTAACCTTAATTTCTAATTTGCTGAAATAGGAGGGGGGGGGATGTAAATTGACAGGGTGGCGAAATAGTAAAGCAGATGTGGAAGAACCACCATCTTCACCAGAGCCACTCTGCCTGAGATAGACAGAGGGAGAGACCTCCAGAACATCATCTGCGAGTAGATCGAGGAGGTGGCTCTAGTGACATTGTGGTCGAATAGGTCGGTTTTGGTGCGATATATTTGGACACCCAAATAACGGAAGGTACCTGTGCACCAAGACACCGGAACCCCCCCCCAATGAGTACCCCGGGTTTGGAGTGGACAGTGTGAACAGGAAGATAGTGGATTTTGCTGCATTAACCATGAGGCCTGAAACCGTGGCAAATTGCGACAGTGCTGTGTTCAGTGTGTAGGGGATGTCATGAAGATCCCTGGCATACAATAAGAGGTCATCGGCATATAACGAGATTGTGTGTGTGTGTGGTCACCTAAGGGGATGCCCATATCTACCTTGGCACGTATAAACGCCGCTAGGGGCTCCACATCCAGGGAGAAGAGGAGTGGGGAGAGTGGACAGCCCTGATGAGTCCCCCAACCCACTCGGACAGCATCTGATATGTAGGGTCCTGTCTTGACTCGGATCGTTGGATGCCTATATAACAGCTGAACCAAGCTGAGGAAATAGGGGCCAATGCCAAACCTTGGCAACACAGCAAAGAGATAGTCCCATTCCAAAGAATCGAATGCCCTCTCGAGGTCTAGCACAAGGCATCCTGAGCGGGGCCAGTTAAGGGGGGCATACTCGGCTACTCTAATGTAGTGGCGGAGATTAAGTGCGGTGTTCCGGGCAGGAACAAAACCATTTTGGTCTGTGTGTACCAGGGAGGGCACATGAGGAGCAAGTCGAATGGAGAGGGCTTTCGCAAGAACTTTATAGTCGGTATTAAGAATCTCTAGTGGTCTGTAGGATCCTAGGGCTGTGGGATCCCTGCCTGGCTTCAACAGGGAAACCACATTTGCCGTGCAAAGAGAGGGAGGAAGAGCTGCACAGTCAAGCGCTGCTATGAAGAGTGCATGTAAACGGGGCACCAGTGTCTCCGCGTAGGACTTGAAAAACTCCACGGGGAACCCATCAGGGCCCGGGGTCTTCCCCGATGCAAGAGACGTTAGCGCCTCCCTAATCTCCTCCACAGATAAGGGGGAGTCAAGCTCTAGGAGTTGGGCAACCAATAGAGAAGGTAGTTGTACAGAATCAAGGAAGGAATTTATCTGTTGAGCGTTGCCATGTGCGCTAGATGTATTTAATGTGGTGTAGTGTCTGGTCATGGCCTCATGTATGTCCCTCTGGGTATATCTCAACTGACTGAGCTCATCTTTTATTGCTTGTATGGGATGATGTGGGTGTTCCTGTCTAATCAGGTCCGCAAGGAGTTTGCCTGCCCTGTCTGACGTCGCGTGGGTGCGTTTAGAGTGAGCTAGGTAATTGTTTCAGCGCAACTCTTCCAGTAGAGCTAGCCGGCCTGCTTGCAGGGCCTCAAGCGGAGCACGTACCTTCGGGTGAGTGACTGAGAGCGTTTCCCAATAAAGGAGTTTCCGCTCAATGGAGGCAAGCGAAGTATCCAATTGTTTGCGGATGCTCCAGGTTAAGCCCAGGCAGTGACCTCTCGCGGTAGCTTTAAAGGCCTCCCATTCCACCAGGGGGGACCCTGTAGAGTCTACGTTCTGTGCAAAATATCCGACAACTGCTGTTTCCAAGGAACAGCGGAAGGACTGGTCCTCTAGTGCCGCCGTCTGCATACACAAATGATCATTTAGATGATTGAGACATGTCTGAAGGAAAATATTTTTCTCTTTGAAAATACCCTCTACAGGCAAATACAAGGGACAGCGATGGGGCCTGCTTCGCCCCCAGCTATGCCAATCTTTTGGTAGGCTGGTGGGAGGAGCAGGTGCTCTGGAACCGTGACCATAACAGATACATTGATCATATCAGTGTGTGGCTCAGGTACATAGATGACGTCTTCTTCGTTTGGGAGGGAAACGAGGAGGACCTTAATTTCGTTTTAATGGTCATCAATGGTAACAACGTTAACCTGAGATTCACTATGAACTGCAACAGAGAAACTGTTGAATTCCTAGACATTAAACTAACCCTCAAGGACGGCACCTTACAGACAGAGCTCTTCAGGAATAGCAATGCTGGCAATTCTATTCTCCATGCGGATAGCTGTCACCCACCTAGCTTCCGCTGGAATATACCTTATTGCGAATTTTTAAGAGCGAAAAGAAACAGCAGTACAAGTGAAAGCTATAAGAAAACCAAACAGGAAATGATAGACCGTCTGATTGCTAGGAAATATCCTAAGAAAAGTCTCAAGAAAGCAAGTGTAAGGGCGGATGAGAAATCTAGAGAGGATCAACTACAAGACAAACCACTTAGACAGACAGATCAAGAAAAAGCACCCATTAGATTCATCACCAAGTTCACTAGTCAGGCAAACAATTTACGTAGGATCCTAAAGAGTAGATGGACAATTTTGACACAGGATACCACATTGAAGTCCAAGATAGGAAACACCCCTAACATCACCTTTCAAAGAAATCTTTCTCTTAGGGACATGTTGGTACATAGCCATTTAAACAGTAAGAATCAAACATGGCTCCAACAAAGTCGAGGTTTCAGAAAATGTGGGCACTGCAAGGCATTCCAACATAGCAGTAATGTCAACAATGTTACCTTAGACAGGATTAAGAAGTGACTTATCACATGCAAAACTGACTATGTAGTCTATGTAATCGTCTGCCCATGTGACAGATGGTACATAGACTCGACTACATTCCCCGTACAAAAAGGCATATTAGAACACTGGCGAGCAATCACAAACTCAGATATGAGTTACAACACAGCACGACATTTAAGGGAATACCATGATGGAGATTGGACTAAGGCCTGAGATTTTGGCATTGACACAATAGTAAAACACCCTAGAGGAGGCAATCGAATTTCTGCATTACGCAGAATGGAATCCAGATATATATTGCAAGCGGGTAGCCTTCCGCCTCTTGGTATGAACAATGACGAAGAACTGTAAACACATTTGTAAGACCTACTAGCTTCTGAAGTATAATCTGTATTTTAGATGTTACTGTGATTTCAAGTACCAGTATTGTGAATTGTATTGTAATTTTGTGTTAATTGTGTCTTGCTTCCTCCGACACTGTATAACCTATCAAATGAGCTTGATAATTGTCCATCCAATAGCTGTTTACTAGAATAACTGGTTTTCTGTCTCCATTGCAGATGCTGGCAGAACCTTTGAGAAGAGTAGAAGGCAATCCCCTTGTGGAAACACCTTTAGACCTTCACCTCTAGTGGAATACATTCCACCTAGAATTGGGTTCTAAACCCTCAAGCACACATAAAACAGTAACAAACAGCACAGGAGAACTATGAAATTTGATTGACCAGGGACGGTGATTAAGGAATATGTCCAAATAATTATGTTTTTGAAACCTAATATAGATAATTGATAAGGTAATATCAACCTGAACAAAGGTCCATGGCATTGAAGCGGTTGCTGCAGCATTGAAATATTTATGTCGATAAAGTTTTTTCTCTTGAATTGAGGAAGGAAAGGAGCTTTCCAACTGACAAGTATTTTGTTTATGTTTATGAGAGCACGTCGAATGCGACGTGGTACAAAAGAGAGTAATGCACAAAAAACGGGTAATGTGAACAAGATCGCAAGATCGAAACGCGTCCTGTTTCTATTTGCCATTAAATACTTGTAAACGATATACTGCGTTGGTGTGGCTGTTTCCTTAGACGTGCGCTGGAGGAGGATTACCTTTGAAATATAAAAATATATATATATAAATATATACCATCCAAAGAGTTTGCCCTATGGAAGAGCTGCACAGTATTATAATCCGCCTTCTATTGTGGAGGCTGCAGACTGGTTAGGTAGATACTGCACATCTTATTATCTCAGCCAGACGCGTTTCGGGTCTTGATGTCCCTTAATCATTGGCAAATTTGTCGGAAAAACAACCGGAAAGAAGCAGTCCATTTAAATCTGCTGGAAACCGCCCCAGTGGGCGTGGCCACTTGCGCAGCATCCTGGTCGCCGTAGTTGCTTCAGTATTCCTCCAGTGAGGCCGTATGTGTTCCAAACTGTAAAAAATAATTAAAAAACCCCTGTGGGGTGACGTTCAGTCCCACAACATAACAAGCTGTATTATTTGTGCCATCCACACGAAGAACTTACTCCCGTTTCACTGGGGACACCTGTTGGTATCTCCACGGGCCCGCTCCTGCGGTGGCAGCTCTCCCGCGGCTGGGCCAGCCGCTCAACATACCATCAAAAAAGTTTGCCCCATGGAAGAGCCGCACAGTAAGTATTATAATCCGCCTTTTATTGTGGAGGCTGCAGACTGGTTAGGTAGAAACTGCACATCTTATTATCTCAGCCAGACGCGTTTCGGGTCTTGATGTCCCTTAATCATTGGCAAATTTGTCGGAAAAACAACCGGAAAGAAGCATTCCATTTAAATCTGCTGGAAACCGCCCCAGTGGGCGTGGCCACTTGCGCAGCATCCTGGTCGCCGTAGTTGCTTCAGTATTCCTCCAGTGAGGCCGTATGTGCTCCAAACAGTAAAAAATAATTAAAAACCCCCTGTGGGGTGACGTTCAGTCCCACAACATAACAAGCTGTATTATTTGTGCCATCCACACGAAGAACTTACTCCCGTTTCACTGGGGACACCTGTTGGTATCTCCACGGGCTCGCTCCTGCGGTGGCAGCTCTCCCGCGGCTGGGCCAGCCGCTCAACATACCATCAAAAGAGTTTGCCCCATGGAAGAGCCGCACAGTAAGTATTATAATCCGCCTTTTATTGTGGAGGCTGCAGACTGGTTAGGTAGAAACTGCACATCTTATTAGCTCAGCCAGACGCGTTTCGGGTCTTGATGTCCCTTAATCATTGGCAAATTTGTCGGAAAAACAACTGGAAAGAAGCATTCCATTTAAATCTGCTGGAAACCGCCCCAGTGGGCGTGGCCACTTACGCAGCATCCTGGTCGCCGTAGTTGCTTCAGTATTCCTCCAGTGAGGCCGTATGTGCTCCAAACAGTAAAAAATAATTAAAAACCCCCTGTGGGGTGACGTTCAGTCCCACAACATAACAAGCTGTATTATTTGTGCCATCCACACGAAGAACTTACTCCCGTTTCACTGGGGACACCTGTTGGTATCTCCACGGGCCCGCTCCTGCGGTGGCAGCTCTCCCGCGGCTGGGCCAGCCACTCAACATACCATCAAAAGAGTTTGCCCCATGGAAGAGCCGCACAGTAAGTATTATAATCTGCCTTTTATTGTGGAGGCTGCAGACTGGTTAGGTAGAAACTGCACATCTTATTATCTCAGCCAGACGCGTTTCGAGTCTAGATGTCCCTTAATCATTGGCAAATTTGTCGGAAAAACAACCGGAAAGAAGCAGTCCATTTAAATCTGCTGGAAACTGCCCCAGTGGGCGTGGCCACTTGCGCAGCATCCTGGTCGCCGTAGTTGCTTCAGTATTCCTCCAGTGAGGCTGTATGTGTTCCAAACAGTAAAAAATAATTAAAAAACCCCTGTGGGGTCACGTTCAGTCCCACAACATAACAAGATGTATTATAATAAATATAAATATATATAAATATATATTTTAATGCTTGGTTTATGTCTTATTATACTGATATGAAACTATAACTTTACAATGCCCTGGTTTCAAAAATGTCTCCAAGTCCTGAAAAAAATTAATGGGCCCATAAATGGGTTGGGTGGCTATGCCCTAAACTCCAGGGCCATGTGTGGGGTCCCTTAGGGACCTCCCCTTAATTAAAATTAGAAAACAAATATGAGTTTGGGTCACGGTACTGCAGTACAAGCACCTAGTACAGCGGTACCCAGAGTGGCACCCATTGTAACACAACATTTCCCGTAACGTGGTAGCAGTAAACCATTTATAAAGTGTCAAGGGTCTATTTACAGACCAGACCCTGTGGCTAACCACCACTGTGCCGGCCGTATGCCCTGTGCAGTAGTGAGTGGCCGTCCCTTAGCAGGTTAGAAGGCCTGCCCTGTGGCCAGGCCCTGCGGCCAACCCCAGCTTCTCATCGCAAAATCCAAGAGCCATGCACAGTGGTGGTTGCCCATGGTCATGGGCACAAGTTATCCAAGTGGTTTGGGCATATGCACAGCTTACAATATGATCAAATAACCACAGAAATTCCCTGAAAAAAATCAAAGTTTAATGTGACGTTACTGTTAAATATGAGAACAAAATCTTAGCTCAGGTTAAAAAAATAACCGGCAAGTCACTGAAAAAACTAAAGGTTAAAGCAATGTTATAGTTAGGTATTGAAAAGAGGTAAGGACTAATGTTTAAAAAATGAAAAAAACTGAAATTCACCAGTGATAGTTTAGTGAACTAACTATAAATTGCACCCCTATCATTCACTACCTATGACCTCATATATTACATCACTCATGAAATTTTAAATTACATCATTGATGACATCACTGATAACATCTCAAATTACATCATATATGACGGCATGGATGAAAACCTAAATGAAATCATCCATGATACTGCTATTCACATTACACAATAAGTGTTCAGAACAGACGATGCAAACAACTCTTACTTAGTACTTGGCGATGAGGTCTCGCAGAGACGTTATAAACCCACCTCCTCACACCCAAACGCACCCACTCGTGGAGATAGTTTACACCAAACAGGATGGATTGGGAACCAAGGAAGTGGGGGCTTGTTGGTTGTTGATGCTTGGAAATTTCTTGAGAGCTGTCGAACCTTAAAGGGAGAGGGTAAACCAGTTAGCTCTTGTTTCCTACTATTCTGGGTTCTTGAGTAGTTGTATGCTTCCCCCACCCTTGTTCCCACATGTACCTGTGAGTCAGATTTCTTGGCTTCTGCAACAATATGTAGGTTGTAATCCCTCTTGTTGGTTATGTGCGGTAAGCCTCCAAATCATTTTTATCGCCAAGGAGATTCAGTGACTCTAAGAAATATACAAAACAGTTAAACAAGCACTTTAGCAGCAATCATCAATAGACCAATTAACAGATTCTTATGGCAATCACAAATACCTCAGATTTTTGAGAATTCGTTCTTGAGTTCCTGCAAATGTACCGTCACACTTGCAATCTAAGTTGACATACACACTGTTCTTGAAATACTTGTAAGTCTTATGTTTCTTCTTCTGTACAGTTAGTTCTTTCTTTGATTATTGTACAGTACCACTGAATTGGAATGTTCCTTTTTCTTCTAGGTCACTGGAAATAGGCCTGGGCTGTGGATGCACAGAGTTCCTAATGATGGCAGGGAAGATGCCGGGTGTGGCCCAAGGAGATCATGGATTCCAGGTAAGTGGCTCTCTTCACAGCAGGATGAATCTTGATCAACGTCTTGAGGCAAAGCAGGGCTCTTTTCATTGGGTGTAGTTCAAATAGTGGCCACGCCCAAGACGGCTGCCAAGACTTGCCGAGATCTAGCATGAATCTCAGTGATTACAAGGCCAGCCAAGCATAAGCCTATGTGACACATGGTAAACTGTAGTATGGTTATCCAGTGACACTTAGCACTATGATTCGATGATACAATCACACATTTACTAACATGTTATGCCTCACATAATAGGAGTGCTTGAGATTTCATTTGCTGTGATACTACCCAAAGTGCTCCATGGAGCCGAACCATTGGTGTGTGTTAGAGTGTTGTGGCAATTGTAGGGCTTAGTGCGGACAGGTGACTTGAGAAACAAGACTGCCCGAAGGCAGATCCTGACAATAAGTCCCTATATCATTTTCAAAAAGAAAGTTGTTAAGTTAAGGACCTGTAGTAATATGCAACATAGATTTACTGTGTGTACACATGTGGGTGCATAAAATGGAAATAGTGTAAGCCCTGGTGGCAAGTGTGGTTGTGCATTTTTAAAGATCTATAGTGCACCATTTACAAATCAGTAGAGTTGGGGGAGCAAGTAGTTTTCCATGTGAAACAAGGTAAATCATGACTGCTACCTGATGTGAGTTGTAGAGGCATGCTTAAATGTATGTTGTAGCTTAATGCCAAAGGCAGGGTCTGCTGCCAACTCACTGCTGCACACAGCCAAAGAGTGTGCTGAATTAGGGAGCTGATTACCTACAGGGTTGGTTGTGCACATGACAGTAACTGTGGGGCTTTGAGCATGAGAGATATGGTGCAGGGCCTCCTCACAGTTTAGGCCCTGTCCTCAAACCCTTCACTGCAGGTAGCTGGGGTTGGTGCTTAGTCAGAAAGAGGATTTTTTTTTTTTTAGCAAGTAACTGCAGAAAATATGAGCGAAATGGGTATTTTGCCAGTATTGTAGATACCAAAACATTTTATAAAACAAGATTTAAATGAAAATAACATACATAATAGTGAGAATAGGATGGCCAAGAGTCATTTTGTTAATACTGGGTTGTCCCCACTACAGGTAGTACTTGATACAATCCTTATGTTGTTTAGGAAGCTCTTGTTCCCTTCCGCCATGAAATGCACTCCATCTCTCCTGAAGATACAAAACATGTAAAAACCTGATGTTATTGTATTATATGGAGCCCATACCATAGTCTTGAAGAAATGGCTAAATTACCTTGGCATGCTTATGAGAGGACTTAATATTTGGACAAATTTGTTTGTACAACTTCCACTTTGCCTTTGACATATGTTGGAATAGACAAAGGCAGTTCAGGGGAAGAGATTCAGCAACTCTCCAAAGGCTTGCTTCATTGGAACTGAGAGAGCTGCCCCTGTGATTGTGCCCACATCATTTCCTCCTCCGTGCACAATCATGGCATCAGGCTACTGGCATTTCGAAATACTTTCCATCATAGGCAGTAGTTTATGGCATTTTATCCCTCTGTGGCCAATCCAAGTAATTTCTACTTTGGGAAACCCTAATCTTTGAAAATACCACAGTTTTCTGAATAGTCCTGATCCCAAAAGACAAAACATGGTCCCACAATCCAGATGCGAAACATGATGCTGGTATCCTAATGCAACACAGAGCAGATATCTATAGCAGAATGAGAAGTGTTCTAGAAGAGTATGTAATTTAAAGAGAGAAAAACATCTATTAGAGTCCTGGGTTTGTGATTGGTTGCTGTCAGTGAAGTAGAACACTAGGCTACATAGCAAGTAGCTGTCATTTCTTTTGTGAATTGTGATTGAAAAAGAGTGAGTGGTTAGTATTTTGATTGCTGCAATTGGTTTAAAGTCATTAGAGAACAAGAGGACTGCCACTCAAACTATTTAGAGCCTTCTGTAGAGCATATGATACTTTGTGCAGTTTTGAACCGGAGACTAGCTTGTAACCTGGTGTTCCTTTGTTGCCTAGGAAACTGGTGTACAGTAGTGGGGGTGGGTTCACTATTGGCTGAATGTGAAACATGCTCTGCAAATTAATGTGTGCTTTTCAATGCAAGTAGAGTTACAATGTGAAGATTAGTGTAACTATATAATGGTAATTAAGTTGGTAAATAAAATGAAGATTGTGGAAAGAGTGAAAAAGGGGCTGATACTTCTTCTCGGGGGCATTTTCCTGGAGCCAGCATCACCCTGGTGGGATTTCAATCCCAGGGTGTATCTCCAGCTTTCCGTTGCCCCCGCTGGGCTGCCACATACCCTGGTGGGACTGCAAGTCCCAGGGTACCCTGCGAGATCACGTCACTGCCACAGGTGTGGGGGAGGCGCCCAATTGCGCACAAAAGCACTGCCTCTCTTCCCGCGGCGCGGGACACGGAATTGTGCTGATACTTTTTCTCGGGGGCATTTTCCAGGAGCCAGCATCACCCTGGTGGGATTTCAATCCCAGGGTGTATCTCCAGCTTTTCATCGCTCCCGCTGGGCTGCCACATACCCTGGTGGGACTGCAAGTCCCAGGGTACCCTGCGAGATCACGTCACTGCCACAGGTGTGGGGGAGGCACCCAATCGCGCACAAAAGTGCTGCCTCTCTTCCCGCGGCGCGGGACGCGCGCGGGCCATGCCCGGGCACAGTCCGGGCCAAAGACGGGCCTGTCATTGCCAGGAAGAGGCAGGGCAGGGCCACCCCCCTTGGCGCTGATTCCTTAACACTGCCATGCCGGTAAGACCTTCTGGACCGTCAATTTGACTTATAAACATCCAGTATCTCCCTATTGTACTGCACGACCTGTTATTAACCTTCCCACTACCAGCATGGACTAATAGTTCTTTACTGGCAGGAGCTGGTGGTGGAATCAGGAAAGTGTGCCCCTGTGACCCATTTGAACAATCGTGTAAGCTACCTATGCACTGCAACAGACTGGGTAGTACCTGAGTAATTTTTCATCGTAACCACTGAACATTTAATTTCCTCTCTTTACTTATTTGTGTTTTCTTCAACCGACCCATTTGATTGTATTTTGTCCCCTAGTTGCATCTATAGTCTTTTTGTCTAACTCAATCCCGGCCCTATCTGGTTCATTCTAGTGGAGAGGCTGTATTTCAGCTTTGTTTGATTTAAAAATGGGTAAGCGCGCTTGTGTAGCAAAACATCCTCAAGTGCCCACTCCTTCTCCTATGCCCCCTACCTCAATTGACAGGATGCTTCAGAGGGCTATAGGGGTTGTAACCTCCGAAATAGAGCTGACTGAGAGGCGCTTGTCTCTAACTCCAGATGTCTTCTGTCCGGTGCCTGAGCCATCCTCCTCCCAGCTGTAACCCCTGTGTCTGCACCTAGGTTATTAGAGCCCACACTCAGGCCAACAGACTCCCTCCCACCTTCACCACAAGAAGTACCATCGAAGCCAGCAACTCGTAAAGGCGGAACCACCACTTGTACATCTAAGAACGGGAAGCGTAAAATTGGAAACGGGGCAGGAGCTAAGAGGAAGAAAAACATTGAGTCAACACCTAGTGTTGACGAATAAGCTAGCACTGGGGGAGCAGCAGGACGACCCACTAACCCTCGGGCAGACCCTGATTGTCCATCTTGGGTACGGAATCTGATAGCGGATCTAGAGACCCAGTTGAGATCCATCGTGAAGGAAGAGCTTGCTCATTTACTCGACCATATAGACACAGGGCATTCAAAGGGTCATAATAGGCACACCAACTCTACTGATAGTATTACCCAAGCCCCAGGGAAGAGGAAAGACATTAGCTCCCAGACAGATAGTGTAGGCCCAACATCCCCTGGCAAGCATGGTCCCCTGAGGGATGCACTCCCCAATGTGCCAATGGGAGCCAGTAGGGCAGAGGATTATAGTACTGAGACAGTTGAAACCACTTTGTCCCATTCAGAAAGGCAAGGCACCCAGCAGGCCCAAAACCTGAGGATTGTTGGGCCCAGGAGCCTCATTAATGACAAGGGGAGTCAAAAACCCTGTTTCCCACAAGGGGGGATCAAACAAAAGCAGGCCTATTCGAATAGAGCCCAGGGAAAGCAGGGAAGGGGTGGATCCTGTGGAGGATGCTAAGAGAAGACATGAAGTAGTGACTCTCCCGACTATAAATCTACCCCCAGACTCACTTCTGTATGTCATTATACTGACAGGAGTACCCGAGATTAAGGACGCCCAGAGGGAAACGCAGTTGGACTTAAGGAACAAATGTCTTTTCTGGTTGGCTAGGCCTAGACAGTTTTCTTACGACAGGGCAGGAGAGATTTTAATGGTTCGCAGAGTTGGCTGGGTGGGCATGAGACAAAAGACAATGCAAGGGGACTGTATAGTTATCAACTTTAGTAATCCCCTGACCGTCCACACCTTAGTAGGACAGAATTCCTGTCACTATGCACCATTTACAGGGGTTAGGGCTTACACACTGGACTATTTTTATTCCCACAGCCATAGCCTACCTAGGACCTTTAATACCAGTGCCCCAGTTAACTGGTCTCTAGAACATCCAACGGTGGGCCCACCCCCCAGACCTCTTTTATTTAACATTCTAGTAGATAACAGATTTGGGGCCTTAGAGGAGGTGGACTGACTCGCGCAGGAAGATGGCCTTGTCCCTGGTCTTGGGCGCCGGGGGTCCGGGAGGGATTTGGGGGAAATTAACAGTGGCCAGTTGAGTCAGAATACTCCCTGCAATAACGGGGCTGACCTAGGGGTTCAGCAAATCGAAACCCCTCGGGGGCCCTTGATCTCTACGGGACTTGTGTAAAACCGTTTGGCAACCGAGTTTTCGTATCTCCCGACCCCTTAACCCCTAGTTCATCTAGGAGAGGTCCCCACTTGGAAGTAGCAGAAGTAGCCCCCTGGGGCCAGCTGGAGGGTACCCAAAGTCCCTACGCCAATTCCCATAATGCCCCTTGTGACAAATCTAACCCTGACCACAAGCTGAGGGTTCTTTCCTGGAACATCGCCGGATTAAAAAGCAAACTGCATTGACCAGAATGGGGGCTATTTGTTGAGAAATATGACGTGTGTATGTTCCAGGAAACATGGGCAAGGGATGACATTGTGAGGATGGGGTATGCAACTTTCAATGTGCCGGCCATTTCAGGGGGGGAGAGGTAGACCTTCAGGGGGCTTATGTACCTGGGTTGCCACGCACCTGGACTGTACAGTGGAGCAGCTGAATCCCCTGTCCAACGATATTCAGTGTACCGTACTCACCCTTTCATCTAACTTCAAAATTGCCTTCATTAACATCTATTCCCGTCCAGTAAGCATATGCCACAAATCCCGGACCATCGACCAACTGAACACCTTCATTGATACAGTCCCCCCGAATATAAGGCTGGTTATAGGGGGAGACTTTAATTGCCAATTTGAGCCCCTTGCTGCCCCTACTGATGCATTCTTTAGCGACGAGGATCGACATTGGTTAATCCCTGACCCTCAAATACAACCGATAAAGGCCTGGACCCCGTTGGCCCTCCAGATCAATGCAGTTATACTAACTCATTCCCTGAGAGCGTGCAACGGGCGTACAAAATCAGATAGACCAGACAAGCTAACCTTTAATAGAATCGGACAATCTTCCCTGTTGGACTATATTCTAGTAGAAACAAAACTATGACAGAGGGTTGTTGACTTCGCTGTCCTGCCGAGACAGGACAGCGACCACAACGCCTTGACCATGGAGCTGGAGTTCCCAGAACTTTATAATCCCACGGCCAGCGGTACCCCCATAGATAGTAATCTAACTCTCGCTAACAATAGAAGGAGAATTAGATGGGGGACAGTTGAGCAGTCACCAGAAAAGGTAGCCACTTTATATTCTCTAACTATTTTGCCCTTATTAGAACTGGGGGAGGCTGTCATGGTATTGGACTCTCCCCAAACCATCGCCAGAATAGCGGCATTGCACGTAGAATTGACGACCAGCTTGACTAATATATTCTATCCCTCGACACCCTTGAAGGCGAAAAAGGGTGCCAAACAAACCTGGTTCAATGAGACCTGCCGTAACGCCAAGAGAGCCCTCATAGATGCCATCAAATGTAAGGATAGATACCTAATCAAACAAAAGATGGCCCTCTATCGAGACAGTACCCAACAAGCTAAGAAGAACTGGGAGTCTGAGAGATGGGATGCCATTAAAACAGCTCTATCTAACAGGGATACAAAGGCGTTCTGGTCACTAGTGTGCACAGATAGTAGCGAAGAGAAGCCAGCCCTAGAGCCTAATATTGCTGCGGCCGTATGTAAGTCTCATTTCCAAACTCTATACACCATTGAGTAAGCTTCAGACTTTAAAGACGAATCACCCTTAACAATCCCAGCGATTGTTTTTGAGGAGGCCCAAGGGTTTACTTTAACAGAAGTCATAAATGCAATTAGGAAGTTTGCTCTTGGAAAAGCCCCGGGACTAGACAAGCTACCAGGGGACCTATTTCGGGCAGAACCAGAAATATGGGGACCCTATCTATGGGCAATATTTAACGCTATCTTGAGAGGTATGGCGATCCCTGAAACCTGGCTAGGGGCTGGAATCTTCCCAGTCTTTAAAAAGGGTTCACCTCTTCTGCCGACCAACTATAGGCCGATCGGTTTGATCGATGTCACCCAGAAACTGTTTGCTAGGATGCTCCTCAATCGCCTTCAAGAGTGGATGGAGGAGTGTGAAATCTTGAGTCCTTACCAAGCTGGTTTTAGAAAAAACATTACTACCATCGATCAAATTTTTAGGCTCCAACTGTTATACTGGAAGACAGTATCAATAGAGAGTGGCAGCCTCTATTTGATATTTGTTGATTTGAAAACGGCCTTTGATTTGGTCCCCAGAGACAAACTGTGGGAGGTACTTAAACAACTAGGAATCCCCCCCGTACCTACTGGTATTGATCAGGAGACTGCACAAGGGCAATTTTGCCCAAGTAAGGTACGGGAAATTTGGGGAACTAACCCCTCGATTCCCAGTTAATAGAGGAGTAAGGCAGGGGTGTGTGCTTGCTCCAACCCTGTTTTGTCTTTTCATCAACGCTCTGGTTGCCCAATTAAATGAGGTAGAGGATAATGACGCGGTAGTGGATGGAGGTCGAGAACAAGCTACGAACTTTATGAACCTCACACCCTCTGATGAATTTTAATGTTGCCAAACATTCAAGAAGTGTTTTTATTTCTTTTTGTAGGCATTGGCTTTTGTTATGTGTTTTTACTGCTACTGTTTATATTATCTACTTTTTATGGTCTACATTGACCGAAATAAAGTTTGTTGGAATGCAATGGAAAAAGGGGTATAGTTTGTGAAAATGTAACAAAAGAGAAGCACAGAGAACAGTCAACCAAAAAGAAATATTTGTACACCTACCTGAACTATTTTCCAAATATAAGTCACCTGACGAGGTGCTGGGGTGCACTATATACTGAATTTGGTATTATATTGTGCTGTTTTGATATGACACAAAAAACTGCAACAAGTGTTTTCTGAAAGTGTTGTACTAGTTCAATTTTGACACATACAGCAAGGTAGGTTTAGAGACATTTGTTTGTTTGAAAACATGAGATGATGTGAGGATACAGAGCAAACAAGCACAGAGTTTAAGATAGGAAACTGTGTATTCTAGAAAGTCAGCATGGTTTTGAGTGGATGTCACGCAGATGTAAAGTATTCCATCTTCTGATAAACGTTAAAACGTTTCCCACTTCAGATGCAGAACACATGCAAAGTGGAAAAGGTTAGGAGAAATTAAATCACTTCTCCTTTTTAACGCTTGCTTTTAAGTGGTGTTCTTTATTGGCACAAAATCCTGCCTACTGTTGTTAGTAGCTAGAATTATGTCAAAAACCATGTGTAGCTCCACGGGAAACATATGTAACACCCATGGAATGCCCCCTTGACGTAAAGGTGCTGCTTTGCGTTACTTTCAGGCATCTTTCCAGCGCAAAACATTTGGCCCAGGTTTGCATCACTTTTGTGACACATACCCAGCACAAAATGTTAGTTAATCTTGGCCCAGAAGTGTTTTTCCCTGTGAAATGTAATTGTTATGTGCAATATGCCAGTAAGTGTTTGCTGTACTGTGTTAATTAACTCAAATTAGACCTCTGGACATTTATTTATGAATACAATTGCCCTAAATAGGGGGCACTATTGGGACACATTTATTGTCACTGCCATGACAAACATATTTGTGCGATGGCAGTGGTAATAAATGTGGCTAAAACAGTGTATGTTATTTAGAGCACCTGTACTAATAAACACACATTAATTACACGCTGCACATCTACGTATATAATGACATATATTATATATTAGCTCAAAATAAGATATTGAACGTATAGTGATATTTTCTTGAGAAACAGACAGAACATACAGCCCCTGTGTGACATGAGCAGGGATCGAACAGAGGAAGGAAGCCACACTAAAAGGCACAAACACGGTCACGGATGCCTGAGCTCTGCACATGCTGCTGGTGTAAACCTGATCCCCACTCTGTTTCTCTGGACGGCTGTTATTGATTCTTATCCACAATATCCGCCAGCATAATATTTCCTCCATGCTCTGCTGCAGCAACTAGCCAAGGGCCGCACTTCATTAACCTATTTCATCGCACTGAAACTGTAAATATGCAGGGTGTCTCTCGACGTAACTCCCTTTTATTAATGAAGTGGTTGGACGACTACACATTTTCAGTAGGCAGCGGAAGAAACGCAATCGATGACGGAGGGCCTTGGCAGCAGAAACCGCCTAAGATGGATTTACTCACTCATTTTCAGTAACACTAGCGATTTCCTTGTGAGCACAGAAACCAGCGCAGCGCCTCCTGATGGCCAACGCCGCACATTAACCGTAAACGGTTCGTAGACCTAATGGCCGCGGCACGCGCCTGCAAAGCAGCGTGCTGCGTGGGGAGAGCAGTGGGCTCACTTGAATCTGAGGAGAGTGCCCTCCACATATGTGAAGATTCTGAAGGATGAGATTAATTACACCTACCCGATCTGATAACCAGCTCTAGACATTCAATTACCCAGCAATAAGGAAAGCTGTTATTCTGGTCTAACAGTGAGAGATGTGCGGACATTGCTTGGTGTACTGTCTAATGAAGCTGTAAATGATGTGAAAGAGAAAATACCGCTGCATAAAAAATCTTATTAGGACATTCAGGTGTCGTCAAAATAATACAAATAGAAAGCACCAGTAGCAACAACCTTTACCTTTTTAGGTCCCGCTACAGATAACATTAATTGGACTCTAACCTCATGTTGTAAATATACGTTAAAATACGTAGTAGTATGGGGAGAGAATAAGTTTTGGGCCAATCCTTTTCAGTGACTGGCTTTTTTGCCTTTTTTTCTGCATTAGGCAATGGATGGATGGGCTGTCAGTCAAACCCAGGGCATTTCATGGAAGGATACACTGTGTGATTGACAACACATTACAGCTGAGTTCTTAACTTTTCATTACAACTATGTTAATAATTGCATATTATATCATTAATCATTTGTTGTGCATGGCTCTCATGGAGAGCCACTGACTTAAACAACTGGGACAGGAAGGTGAGGCCATTTTATTAATGGCTCCCTCATTACTTCTCTCCCCTGCGCAGCAGATGTACAGGGTCAGGCGATTTGGGGGTCATACCTAACATAAAATTATAGATGGGTAAAAAGTGAATTACTGGAATGTTTTTCATCTTGGGGTGCTGAGTAACATCACAGACAACTCCAGCTTTGCTCTTGTTTATTTGATGTCACTCAGAACCCCTCAGTGGAAAACATGCTTGTAATTCACTGTTATCCATCTATAATTCAATATGTTCTTATAGATACCGACGCACTCGTGACAACATCCTCTCTTCTGTACAGAAGACAAGAGTTATTGCACCCAGGCTGCAGCAAATGCCTTTACGGTGAGGGTGTCACAGGGTACAAAACAAAGGTGCATCCATGGACTTCGAGACAGTCAGCAAACGCACCATGGGAGCCGGTTAAGGCAGTTCTCTGCTATTTTTGGTTCTCTTCAGATGATTTACCGATCAGTAGTAGTGAATTGGAAAAAATTCACTACGGAACCCATAAATTGGCATGCAAGGTGTGGCGCTCAAACTGAGTTGAAGTCACAGGGGGCAGAGTTATGAAAAACGAAGTCTGACAGGTAATTTATACATTTAAAAAAAAATTGTTGTAAAAAAATTGTCAATAAGGACAAACGGCAGTAAATCTATTCTGCCTTAGTTAACTGGTCAGAAACAGGCTGCATTTTAGAATATCAAATGAGGTTAAGGTTCCTGCTGCAGAGATCTTTGTGCGAGCAGCAAATTTCAGGGAATAATAATAAAGGTAAGATAACTCTGGTGGCTAATGCACTTGATGGTGAGAGCTGTGTTTTGTCTAGTCACAGTTTTGACACATAAAGTAGCAAAGAGTTAATGTGCCTGCTGCAAAGCACACTGTCACATGTAGATCACAGATTTGTATTTTATGTAGCTCGGTAATTGGATTACTACTTTTAACATAGACCCTGTCGTTACTTGCAGTTCATAAGTTCGTATTCTTCTGCTATAGCACAGTGAGCTATGACCCGGCATCAAGGAGCTGCATGTAAATTGTAAAGTATGGGCTTAAAACCTTATTGTTTTTTTTCAATCTGTTGTTATTCTATGGTTGATAAAAAGGGTTCCTTTGGGTAGTAATAAAGACTTCTTAGTACAGACTACCCTAAACACTGTGTTAGGTTTATATATCCTGACTTTGTCTTTCTCCTAACCATGGACTCTTTTAAAAAAAACATATTTTTTGATTTTGACATAAGAAATGTGACCCAGAGGGCCACTACAAAAGGGAAAAGAAATATAAGCACAATCAAACAAAATTACCTGCTCACGTGGCCCCAAACCCCCCCCCCCTCCCACCCACAATATGACAACATGGTACATAACACAATTACGAGTCCAAATATAAGTTTTGACCCGACCCATCCCACTCATCCCGTAAACAGTTGTACTTCATCAGTCACCAGGTGATCCAAAGATCAGACAGGCTCCAGCACAATACCGCTATAATCTGCCCATATCTGCCAAATATTGGGGTGCTTCTGCAAACACCCCCTGCCTTATAAACTGCCACCTACAGGCCCATACAATAATCCACCCCCTTTACCATACCTCACGGGCCGCGGGAGCTTCAGCCTTCCACGTCTTCGCTATATTTCACTTTGCCAGAGTCAGTCCCAAAAACAGCAGGGAGAGTTTGTATCTATTGCCGCCCAAATTATCGGTGACATGGAGAATACGTTTCTGGTCCATCGGAATCACACAAGAGAAGACCCCACCCAGACAAGACGTCACCCCATGCCAGAACTTGTCCAACACCAGACAACTCAACACTGTATGAAGAAACGTGCCATCCGGTGCATTGCAGCGGAGACAGGTCGGAGAGGGTATCACCCCCATTTGCCGTAAATGATGACGCGTATAGTACACCCTGTGGAGGTATTTGAGCTGGATCAGCTGAAGTCTGGCTGCAATGGCCACCTCACAAGGTGCCCGCAGGACCTCAGTCCAATCTTCATTCTCCAGCACCCCAACATCAGTCTCCCATGGACGCCTGGGAGCAAGGAAAGTATCCGGGTGATTAGATATAAGGGTTTGTGATATTTTAGTGATCTTGCGGTCACCCAGGTTTCCCAGAATGAGTTTACCTTCCAAGGGATTAAATTCAGAGAGATCGGGTAGGGTTTAATGCATGGCGAATCTGAAGATACAGATGAAATTTACTATGATTGAGCTGGTATTCCACCTGCAGGGTCTGAAAGGACTTAAGAATAGTCCCACTCTTAACGTCCCCAAGGGTAGAAATCCCTATGAGGTCTCACTTTCAAAAACCCTCCAGTGCAGACCCCTGTGGGAGCAGGCAGCCCTGCAAGAGTGGTGTCCTTTCCATCAGCCTCCCCCACCATCCCATCCTATGAAGAGATTGTTTCCACAGGTCAGAACCACCCTAGTCGCTGGGGGAAGACAACCGACACGGCCTCCCCACATAAATAAGATACAATGGAGGAGTCTCCCATCGCCCACTTCTCGGATGCAAAGGCAGTGTCGCCCTGAAGATCCAACCACCAGTCATTAATAACTAACAAGTGTGATGAGTAAAATATGACTCAATGTCTGCTGCAGCAATGCCCCCACAAAATGTTGATTGAAAGCGTTTGCTGAGGGCCACATGGGGGATCCCCCCATACCAGAGAAAACTATTGAGGATTGAATTCAGTTTCTGGAACCATTGTTGAGGAATGTCAAACAGGTAATTCTGAAGATGGTACAGGAACCAGGGCAACAAGACCATCTTAAAAATTGGCAACCTACCAGTCAAAGGCAAGGATAAAACTGACCAGACCCGAACTTCTTCCCGCAGGCGAGTTAGAACCGGTTCCATATTACGCGACCATACCAGCGCCGCATCCGGGGACACAAATACACCCAAATAGGTGAAGCCACCTGAGGCAATCCGTAACCCCAATGACCAACTGAGGTTCTGCTGATAACCACCCATCAGGAACATCGTAGACTTTGACGTATTAATGTATAGACCCAAGGTTTCACCGAAAATACGCATGATCTGTAGGATGTGGGGCCTTGAGGTCTCAAGGGCAGTCAGAAAGAAGAGAACATCATCAGAATATAACGCTATTCTGTCGGAGAGTCCCTCCCGCCATTCAAAGCCTCGTACCTGAGTGTCCATACTCACCCATACTGCCAGAAGTGTCATAGCATGAGGAAACAGCAGGGGGCACAGGGGGCAACCCTGCCTGGTACCTCGCTGGATCAGAAAGGGATCCGATCAGACACCAGCCACCCACCCGCACGAGCGCTGTTAGATCAGTATAGAGAAGCTGAACACAAGACAAGAATCTAGGGCCGAAATTGAGACGACGGAGAAGCATAAACAAGTAGTCTCAGCTCACAGAGTCAAAGCCTTGTCAATATCTGTCCCTCCAGCGTCAGCCAGAGACAAGGCGTTATATAAGCACCGGATATTGTGGCTAACCATGGACTCTTAACATGTAATGCCTACCAGGAAGAAAGATATGTGAGCCCAACACCTTGTAACCACACATTGTTTTATATAACATATTATGAAAATGTATTTACACACTAGTGTGATTTATTGTCGTTGTATAACAAACTGAGTGACTTCATTTCCATCTATTGCATTGGCATTAAGGTATTAGGCTCCAGATAGCTCTCAGCCAGGATGACCCTCGAACAAAAGGAGGGCTGATGGGCCTTTAAATCAGGCTTTTGTGTTGGGCCTTGCTGGAAGTGAAAATAAGAAAGCTCCCTCACTGCGAACAGATTGCAGCTCTGAAGGGAAACAGACAATGTGCAGGAGCAGCCGAACATGCCCCCGTGTTGGCAATTTACAACAGAATAAATTCAGAAAATTTCATTGGGGCCAGTTTGGATACTGAATCTGCTCAATAATGGCTGCCAGATCCTGAATTCTGCTAGAGCCCCTCTTACTTCCTGCACTGACAATCAGGACTTTTAGTGACTGGGTGACAGGCCAGAGGACAATAAACTCCAGCAGCTATGAGGAACATGAGTGCTTGGAGAAGCTTGTCTCTAGGGAAAGAGAGTAGGTATTTACTGATGATGAGCTCTGGACGCTGTTAGCCCTTTTCATGGCATCAGTGAGAGGTGGCTGGAACTAGGGATGCGGGGTGCGGGAATTTGCAGGGTGCCACTCCACCAATTATTGAGTTCAGAAGATGCATAAGCAATAAAGATGCCTTTAAATGTTGTTTTATCTTGTCATATTTGGTGTGTATTCAAAACCAGGGAGTAAGAAAGGAAAGGCTGTCGGGTGACAATATTTTTTAACACACAAAACTTTAGTGCTTGCAAATGAACTGTAATCATATTTCAGAATATGTCAGCAGCAAGACAAGCACAAATGAGACACTTTTTTGTAATCCTGAAGTGTGATGGAAACAATGATTTTAGTAGGATCGTAACAAATCAAAACACACTACTTGTGTGATGCAGTAATGCTAAATGTTCAATGAAACCCGATTTCCACACATGACTGGTTTTGAACCCTATAGATTTCGTAGTAAAACTGCATGCCTGATGCAAATTTAGTAGCCATTTCAAGAGACTATTTTAACAGAAAATGTGCTGTCTGTCAATGACAGTATGCTACTTCCCGGGGTCATCAAAATCTTGGAAAAATTGATAAATGGTGTTCTCTCTGACTTTCTGGATTCCAACAATTTACTGCACCAGACGCAGACTGGTTTTCGATCTGGTTGCAATACAAAGACAGCCCTGTTACTTGCCATCGAGGACCTCAAGAAAACACTGGACCAGGGAGGGACAGCTGCGCTCATTCTTTGGATTTGAGCACAGCTTTTGACACGGTCTCCCACTAAATTCTATGCCAGAGGTTAGAAAAAATCAGAATCACAGGGACAGCGTTAAAGTGACTTGCTTCATTCCTTGCCAATAGGAGCTTCCAGGCTAGTGATAGACCTTTTTTGTCAGAGACACACAGGCTAGAATGTGGAGCACCACAGGGCTCTTTGCTGAGCCCTACACGTTTTAATGTGTACGTCCGTCCTCTCTCAGATATCATTTGTGCCTTAGGTTTCACTATGGTATCATACGCGGACGACAAACAGATCATTGTTTATCTGTCATCCAATACTCACTCAACCTTTGACAGACTATTGGCCTGCCTGGAATAAGTGACCAGCTGGATGGCTACAAGCTGTCTCAAATTAAGCAGGTAACAAAACAGAGGTAATGGTGACTGGAAACAATTTGTCACTTTGGGATCAACCAATACCTCCATATTTGGGAGAGCATCTAATCCTAAATCTGAAGTAAAAAGCCTTGGTATCATTCTAGATAAAGATCTAACTATGGCCTCCCAGGCAAAAGGTTGCAGGCACCTGCTTTGGCCTCCTGAGGTCTCTTCGGAAGAGACTCAAATGGCTCCCCATGGAATGTCGGAAGACAGTGGTTCAAGGTCTAATACTCTCCCTTCTAGACTATGGCAATTCACTCTATTTTGGCAACCCCTCATATGTCACCAGAAAGCTGCAGGTTACTCAGAATTGCACAGCCAGAGTACTGTTGGGCATACCCATAACACAATCAGTACGCTCAACACTTGTTCAGCTTCACTGGCTTCCAATAAATAAAAGAATACAATTCAAGGCTTTATGTATCGCACACAGGATAAAGCACTCCCCTGGCCTACATACTCTTCAACATCTTATCACCCCATACAGTGCCCCAAGAGAACAGAGATCCAATTACCTCTCCCTTCTAGCCGTTCCTAGAATCAGGAAGGTAAGAGGTGGGAGCTGTTCATTCATCTTCCGGGTCTCTAAACTTTGAAACTGGCTGCCTATCCAGCTTAGATCAGATAAAAACGTATTTAGTTTCGGGAAACAGTTGAAAACTTATCTCTTTATCTAAAGCAGTAGAAGACCTCATTTATCATTACTTGCTCTGTCAGCACCGGGATGCCCGCTGTGGGTTGCTGCACACTTTATAAGAACCTTTTCATAATGATAATAATAATAATAATATGCTACCACACCAAGCATTAGTTATATATTTGTGACAATATGCTCCAAAATGCAGCACCAGATACATAGTACACTTTACCGCATTCCTGCGTGGCTTAGTTGGTACGCTTAGCGTGACGCTTGTATTTTTTACAATCCCTATGACTTTAGTGAAGTTATATTGATGGCAGCTCTTCCACTCTGAACACTGTCACAGTGCCAAGGTTCCTGCTTATTTTATTAATTTTTATTTCCTTCCATCCAGCATCATGCAATTCGAGATAGGAAACCCCTGGCCATATGGAATTAGCTTGCCCATGCTGGCAGCTAGTGTGTGATGTTATTTGATTATGTGTGCGTGATGCAGGCTGTCACATGTGTGAATTTATTTGTAATTGCTAACAAACGTTGTTTGTGATGTGTGCACATTGGTGCACATTTGTTGGTACACCTCAAGTTGCTGTCTAAAATGTCATGCATACATTACTGTATACATCTAATACAACATTCATTGTGCAATAAACCCAAACACAAACCTGTATAGCATAAAAGTAAATTTTAATAGGACAGGGTTGTAGTTAACTAAACATAGTTCTTCACAATAAATGCAATGAACCGTCCTCACTAATACATGAAGACTCCTAACAATTCCCCCTCCCTTAAAATCCAAACTTGTAACATTCCCGAACACAATTCCCGTTGCCTCTTAACATCATTTTTCTTTTTCCATTCTCCTCCCTTCCCTTGCATTCCTCAATCTCTCTCTCTTTCACACCCTAGAAACCATGTCTAAGCGAAATCCTCCTTGTCTTCCTCCACCTCCTCATCCTAATCTTCCCCTCCTCTGGGTCCCCTCTCCGAGGGGTGGATACGCCCGCACCTGACTCTCCACCCTCCCAAAATACCACCACCTAGGAAAACCCAGGCAAGGTGTTTTCCTGCCCCACCAAACTATACGTGGAAATGTATGAACTTTAAGTCTCTTCTGCACATAATCTTTCTTTTCAGAGTTTTGCTAATTCTCTCAATTCCAGCATGTACATAGTATACCCACATTTTGACAAATGAACTCCATCCTGCTGAAATACAAAACCATCTTCCTCCCGTATCTCTTTGTGTATCAATACTGTAGCCCCAATAGACAAACAAAAATGCACATAGCTCTGTTTAGTTTATGGCTTGCTTTATCCATGGCTGCTTGTTTTATTGCCCCTCTCCAATGTCTCCTTAGCAAAAACTTGATCCAGACTAGAACAGTTTCTGCCCGCTTCGCTTATAATAACTGCAAATCTGGTTTCATTTGTTTTAACAATGTCTAACCAGATAAAGGAACTAAATCCTTCTCACCCAAATGTATTATGAGCATGTCTGGATGCCCTCTGTTAGCAAACAAATCACTAAGCACTAGCAGTAAACCTCCTCATCTCATGCCACTTTTTCCCCACCACAGTACTTCATGCCTGTTACTTGGGAGTCCAAGGGATCTGCCATAAATCTGCTGATCAGCGTACTGCGTGGCCCATCGTACCAAAGAATGTCCTACTATCCAAGTAACCATTTGATCTGCTGTGGATCCCATAACCAAACCTACGATAGAGAAAAATAGGAATAAATAATCGAAAAACACATACAAACAACTCAACAAATGTCATTAACAGCATCTCATTTTCGTACATTTTTCTCACAACATTTAGAACGCCACCTCACAATTCTTATATCCTGCAATATAAAATGCAGCATAGCTGCTTCTGTTGCTGCACCTATTCTAAAAGAGTGTGTCCCATACCTCTCTGGTTCAAAACCCAATTGGGTTCAAGCCATTCTGAAAATGGACATAACATTCTCAACTCCTCAACTGGTCAAATGATAGTCTCCTCGCTGCGACTCAACCAAACTCATTTACCTAGGCCAACTTGATCCGTTTTGGATTTGCTCAACCCTATTCTCAGTCTGTCCTCTTCAAGAAAAACCTTGCTGTGCCCTACTCCCGGCCTTCTTATTACGCCAAAAAGTTCAGATACTCTAAAGGCCCCTTAAAACATCCATACCATTCTCAAATGAAATGTTCTGACTTCAAAAGGGGGATAGCAGCACACTGGCAAGATAGGCAGTAAACTTTTTAGCAGCTCTGTTATGGCTGGTTCTATCAAATAATGCTTTCTTAATCTCTCCCTTCCCCACCCACATAGAATTCTCCTTACCAAATCACTTCCTGTTGGATCATGTCCCCATTATAATTTTCTATAAAAGGATATAACCGCTAACGTCCCAGCAATAGTAGTATGAGGCAAACCTTTTGCAATCAAACTCATCGCAAATTTTTGTAACTTCCTCTCTCCATCTATGCTAACTGCAATGCCACTGGTAATTGGCATTGTAGCGTTTCTCACACAAATCCACTACCCTTGTTGCAGGGATTCTGCTCAGGAACAGAACTATGCCTGGGACCATAGAACATCAGCATGCAGGGACTGAGTCACCATACCACATCAGTATCTATGTGCCCGAATCTGACTAGCTTATAGTGCCTCACTTGCCCTGCTAACCTTTCTAGAGACAAGTGATTTGACACCCCAGAACACAACACTCCCAACCCTCTCAGGAAAAGTGGTAGCAGGTCACCCCCTTTCATTCTCTCACTCATACTTGTCCAAAATAAATAGAAAAAAGAGGCACTAAAGAAGTTTACAATATTTCTATCGCGCTCTAATATGCAATAACTGCACCACAACTAGAAAACAGACACAGGCAAGTAATGTCATTAGCATGATTAGCAGACCATATACAATAAAAAGCTTTTATATTATCTGACAGATTTGCCTAAACCCACCCTCACTACAAAAGCTAAGTGAATATAGATCACTGGGCTCAGTGCCCGTACTTTAGCACACATAGATAGTTGCTCTACATCCCAGCTGATGCAGCTCTCTTGTCACAGGACCTTTGCTCTGTCGCAAGTCTCTGTTCTGTGTTTTTAGAACGACAAGTCCCAGGTTATATTACAAAAATGTGTGTGTACAAAAAGAACAAAATACAAAAACATGTGCAAACTATATGTGAAAATGCAATATGGCACAAAAACAAGTGTAATATTTGGTAACGTGTGCAAAGCAAAAGCGTCTACAATGTGCGGAATTAGGCTAGCATAGGAAAAACGGCAATGGTTATATAAAAAACACACAACACCCTCATCCCCCCATTCCCACAACGCCCAGATGTTCGATGGTAACTGTGTCTTCATCTCATCTGCTCCTGGTGCCAAATTGTGAAATCTTGACCACTGTGAGCAAGATAAGCCATCTGCTATAGAATTATTCACTGCAGGGACAAGTCGGCCTTTAAAAACAATATTCAATTGCAAACACTTTAACATAAAATGTATCAACAATTTGAGCATGCACAAATCCCTTGCCTTCTGCTTGATCACCAAATCCACTACAGTCATATTGTCGACATTAAACATCACAGACCTGTTTTCAAATTCTGCCCCCCATATTGTCCATGCCACTAAAAAGGAAATATTCTTGGAAAACAATGCTCCTCACTTGCGTCTTCCAGTGCACGTAAAAATTCTCGGCACACCATCTACCATTCCAGAAAATGCCAAACACTGTGTGCCTGCTGCTTCAGAAAATATTTTCACTTGCCATACTATGTAATCAGTAAATAAATACAAAGAAACTCCATCAAAGTCATCTAGAAAAGATAACAAAATACATAAATCAGCACTCATAGCCATAGAGATTCACACTCTGTGATGAGGCAGCTATGCTCCAGACATTGAAAGGCCCAGTTTCCTACAGAAAGTCCTTCTTGCTCTTATACTCTACAAGTAAAATTTAAATATCACAACAACTTTTGAACCTGTCTCAGCTGTACTTTCCTTTCCCCAATTACTCCGCTCAGACATGCCTGTATCTCTTACACTTTATGGTGAGGTAGTTTTGCTATCATGTGTACTGTGTCCAGTTCTAGTCCCAAAAATAATAAAGACGTCATTGGTCCTTCTATTTTTTCTGGTGTTAGTGGTATCCCCAAATCATGAGTCAAAAATTCAAATCATTATAAATTGTGCTGACATGTACCAGTACCTGGTTTTCCAATGAATAGGAAATCATCTAAGTAATGGCAAACTAGTCTGTGGCCACTGTAGTAAGTACGAACCCATTGTTAAAATGTGCTAATCCTCTCGAACAGGCTACAAGAAATAGCATAGTACATTCATTTAATCTTATCAACAAATATTGCACCTCCAATTGCACACCCATTAAATGAATATCTTCGGGGTAAACAGGCAACAAGCAAAAAGCAAATTGAATGTCACTCTATGTTAATTCAGCTCCAGCACCTGCACTACAAACCAATGACATTGGGTCAGCTATTGATGCATAAGTAACTGTAGAATCTTCTTCTGCAATGTAATAATTTACAGACGCACCCTCTGGCCAAGACAGATGATGTATAAGGCGATATTTCCTTTAAGATTTTTCAGGAACCACCCCTAAAGGAAAAATAATAAGGTCCGGTAAAGGCAATTCCCAAAATGACTCTGCAATTTTCCCTTCCTTCAACTCCTTTTTCAGTTTTTGTATCACAATATGAGGTAACTCCTTTGCTGACTTAAAGTTATCAGCTCATCTCTGAACCCCTAGGGTCCCTGATAACCTAAACGTAAAATCTCCTTGAAGCCCAGTTCTCACTTGTAGACGCTTCTCTATGAAGTAGAGCAAAATTCATTCATTATTGTAGGGGTGCATTATAATCACACATAGTCCGCATCCACATATATTTCTACATTGTATTAACATGAGATATTAGAATGTGAACTGTAATAACCTAAATCGTGATGTATTTTAGGAGACTTCAATGTAAAATGGAGAAAGTAGTGCGACAAGTAAACACAACTAGCTGAAACATTAATGAAGACGCTTGAATTGTGCAACTGACACTCTCAAGATATGTTTGTTAGTCATGCCATTTCATATGTAAAAGAGAATGTTAACTGTATGTGTCTTAATTTTGATTTAATTTCATGAATGATCATATTCGATTTTTCTTATGTTAGCTGAATTATGTAGGCCTCAAATGCATTTTCCCTGGAAGCTCTCGCACAGTGGTGGCTGGTGACATTTGAAAGTGGTGGGGCGTAAAAGCTCGGGAAGAGTGCCCTAGGGTGAGGGAGCGACCCTGAGAAAACTCTTTTTTAGAGTTGGCAAATGGTGCACTTTCAAGCAAACGTGAGAAAGCAAGAAGGTCAACAATGCACTTCTGAGTTTCCACTCCTCCACAGCGCCTCTCTCATCCACCTCAGACTCTGCTCTCCCCCAGCCGCTCTCTCCCCCACCTCCAAGCATCCACTCTCCCTTCAGTCTCTCTCTCCTCCATCTTCAAGTCTCAGCCTCTCTCTCTCTTCCACCTCAAAGGCTCCGCTACCTCCTAGTCTCTCCCCTCTCCACCCTCAAGCCTCTGCTTTCCCTCAGTCTGTCTCCCTCCTCCTCTTCCAACTTATCGCAAGAATGTATTTTTCATGCTGCTGTTAAAATCTGCAGTCTGTCTGAGACCGTAAACCTCGAAGATATATTCGTGGATTGGCGCACATGCACCAATGAAATATGTTCACCCCTAGGGCGTATCCCCGAAACTTGGCGTAGCATACTTGTCACTCTTGGACACTAAAAAGGCTAACACGAGTGTCCTGCTGATTGAAATAACGTTAACATCAGTTAGCAGCGATTTGAAGCTTTGCCGATTTACAGCACATGAAATGCCACTATCACTGTAAAATGAGGCTTGAGTACGATTAATAAGCGATTCAGACATGGGTATGATTAATACGCCATGTTTTTGGACTATAAGGCACAGCTTTTTTAAATATCTTTATTTTTTAATAATTCTAAATGCTCTGATTATATTGCGCTCCCTAGTCCACAGCTCCGCTCTTCCCATTAGCCCCCACCCCCTCCCTGTCTAATGTAGCCACTAGCCAGTAGAGACCTGCCCTGCCGCCGGATTAGAGTGGCCTATGCTTCGCTGGCAGTGCGTTCAGAAATGGTACATTCCTAATAATCAGCACTGTGTGTGGACACAGACTGCTCCCCAAATTTCAATTTTCAAGAACATCTTCATCTTTGTTACTTGAATTTACCGTTTCCTTTCCAGCTCAAAGTACGAGGACTGTTAGCTTCAGATTTCCTCCGCGCGCGGACCAGGAGATAACGAGAGAATGTCAGCTGGAGCATTGTGCATAATTATCGGCAGGCATGTTCGCGGGAGGGGGGGGGGAAGGTGCGGTGGGCATAAAAAATTAAAAATGAATCCTACCTTACTGGCGGTTACCGACCTGCCTCTGCTCCTGGCTGGCTGGCTGGCTGGCTGGCCGGTCGGGTCACGGTGTAATAGTGCAGCTAGGTCCCACACCCGCCTGTTCCGCAGGAACAGGAAGCAGCCAGCAGGCAGCCTCCCTCCCCTAGGCAAGCCAATCACAACGCTGCAATGGCAGCGTTGTGATTGGTGAGGAGCGGCAGGAGAGCGCCCCAGCCGGGCCATTTTCTCTGCATAGAGAAAAAGGGAGAGTGGGCGGTCCTGCTCGAGGGCAGGGGGGAGTGGCTTACCCACTGTTGTGGGCACTGACTGTTTGGTCGGCTCAGGGCCGACCAAACAGTCAGTGCCCACAACAGTGGGTAAGCTACCCCCCTGCCCTCAAGCAGGACCGCCCACCCGCCCGCCCCCAAGCACGCACTTCTGCTTTCTCGTAGTGCGAGAAGCAGAAACATAAAATGGTAGTTTTACCATTTTATGTTTCTGCTTCTCGCACTGCGAGAAAGCAGTGGGGTGACGCCCAAACGCCCCTATGCAGCAGCCGCCACTGCTCTCGCATTAGAATTAATAATTGAATTTCATGTGCATGTTGGGTTTTATTCTTTCTCACGCTTTTGTTGCAGGTGGAAAAAGCATCCTTGTTAGCTAGAATAATGTCTTTGTTTTAGGAGTTAGGCAAGGGGAGAAGGGGATACATTGAACGTTAATACTGATATGGAGAACTGTTGTACTTTCTCACTGGAGAAAGCCTGGGAATCAGGGTCATCTCGCCACTGCTCAGGCGCATCATTGTCCTGTGGAAAAGAACCTATGAGAAAGTGGCATGGCCGGATAGCGTGATCTGGAGAGGATATTGGGAAGTCACCTGTAATAATGATGTATGGCAACTAGGGGAAGAGCTCCACTTCTTCTCTGCCTTCGGAGAGAGAGCATCTTAGAATGAGCTCTGTCTCAGTAGCTTCATGCTACTTGACCCAAATAATGTGTGAGAGACTTCTAAGGAAGACTCCACTCGCTGACACGTTAACTGGCCCTGCCCCACAAATTGTTTAATTAGGGATATCACTTTAGCTCTAGTGTAGGGATAGATTAATGCTTATTTCTCTGAAATCTTCAATGAAGGGAAATCTGGACTCTTGTTTTCTGATCTTTTGTATCATGATTCTTGAATTAATTGTCTTGTGCATGTTCCACCGCCTTAATTTAATTCGTAGGTTTGACTTTGTATTAGTTCCAATGTATTTCTACACCCTCACCTTGAGGTGTCTGTACATTCAGTTGTTTCTGGCTTTGTAATAAATTAACTAACTTTATTCCGTAGTCTGTGATTCTTAATGACCTTAGCGAACTTCAATTGAATTAATTTACCTGCTAAAGATTTCTCTCTCTCCCCCACACTCTCATGCTGAGAAAAAGTACCAGTGACTCGAGGTTCTAGAGCATAATCTAGAACGTGAGATCCGACTCCATCAGCTGGTAGCAGAGTAGGATGGTTCTCATATGAAGCGAGGGCAGAATCCAGAAATTCTAGAGAAGAGACCTAGAACCCCAGAGCCCCAAAATAGAGCCCAATGATCGAGAGAGGAGTACGAAAGACTTTGGCGGAGATCGACTGAGCTTGATGGTGCAGTGAGAACAGCGGTGAACGGAGGAGTGAGTATCAATAGTGATGCATCGTGTGATAGATTGCGGGAATGAAGTGGATGTGTGATG
Organism: Calotriton arnoldi; assembly: GCA_963921515.1. Classification (NCBI taxonomy): domain Eukaryota; kingdom Metazoa; phylum Chordata; class Amphibia; order Caudata; family Salamandridae; genus Calotriton; species Calotriton arnoldi. Next base: position 243,863 of record CAWUFW010000166.1, read on the forward strand.
TGTGGCGGAGTTTGTGTGAGATTCAAATGAATGTGGTTTCGGGCCAGACGTGGTCCAAGGTTTGAGATTTGAGTTTCAGGTCCCGAAATGCGCAGAGAGTAGATCAAACGCAAGCAAATGGAGGAACAATGGGTCGGAATCAGGGAAATGCCCAAGGAGGGGTTAAAAAAACTCCGAATACAGCTGGACAGGGAAGAGGGAAGGGTGTCCCTATAGCAGAGGTCTTTAACCTTCTCTGTAATAGGAGCTACTTATGTGGAATGAAAATCATCCTGAGCTACTAATATTAATAGTATTGTGATAGTGGCAACATTCAAAATTACACTAGTTTTGAATGTTTACACACTAGTTTGCACATATGCAAGTTTACTAGCACTGATCACCTCAATGCATTAGGAACGGTTGTCAGCAGAAAGGATTTGTCAATTTAGAGTGCTTCTACATGAGTAATAAACATGACATCCATAGCCGCAATGCCCCTGGCACCAAAGTAACAATGTTCATAATAAATCTCCCAAATGCCACATGATGTATCACTCCAAAATCAGTTTTAAATTTATTTTAGAAATAGTCATTGTCTACACACATCAACATATGAATTCTGAAAATGCAAACATTCTTGTCTCCAATTCACACTCTCGGTGTTGGTACACATATTAATGCAACCAAACAAGAGTTTCTAATATAGCAGGCTGAGCTACTTGCAGGTAGATGGAGAGCTACCAGTAGCTCACGAGCTACTCGTTGGAGAAGCCTGCCCTACAGACACCAAAACAGGAATAGACATTGCCACACTGAAGAAGACAACTGCTTGCTATTTTTGAGTGGAAATGGTAGTGTGCTGTCAAGGAGGAAAGAGGCCGCAAATAAATCGTGGCCAGTGAGACCAAGAAGACAAAACCTGAGACTTGCCTCTGAAAAGGATCTTGCTCCAATAACTGAATCATCTAAATTCAATCAAAGTGAGTCAGAACAAGTTCAGGGGAGCGTGAGGAGATCGAGGAGGGCAAGAGTGCCGTGCCAGAGATACCCATCGCCTGAGTGGACTTACCTAGCTACAAACGCCAGGGATAGTGAGGTCCGAGACATTGATACTGATAATCGAGATTGAGTTTAGAGTTCCTGGAATAGAAGCTAATGCTGTTTTGTCATTGACTGTACCATACCCACTGGGGCTGAGTGTCTTACGCAGTTTGATTTTGGAAGATATCCAATTCCCGAGTGTTGGAAATCAGCCACCGCCTCAGGAAATTGCAGAATCAACGAGTCATCAATGAAATTAGCTCAGACCTCATAAGGGATGTAAATTGAACATTGAACTGTAAATAAAAATCCTTGCTTGAAAGAAGATAACCTAGGACCGAGTGGAAGAAGAATAAAAATAGGGACTTTCCTTAGGAGAAGAGAGAGGGCTAGGGAAGTCTTCCAAGCTGTGTAAATATTGTACCAAAGACTGTGAAAAGAATTTTCCAGATCCCAAGAAACAGCTCAAAGACTTTGTAGACAGGAAAAGAGGCGGAGAAAGAGACATTGCGTTGATCCTCTTACAGTTACAATCTGAGCCAGTTTGAAAATGGAGTCTTGAAATTCGAACCTTAGGCACAAATGTATAATAGGTACACTCATCATAGGAGTAATTATAGTAATAGCTGTAGTAATTATTATGTCCTTTATAAGTTCACACGAAGCGAAAGTTAAGGGAGTGGGGACATGCACAGATACCATTACCAGCACAAAAGAGGGTACACTAGGATCTGATAGAGGCTTAATAGAACAAACTAGTTTTTTACTACATGTAGGTGATTATACACTGAAAGCTTATGCAAAGTTATTGTATGAGTACGTGGACACTATGGATGTGAGAGATTGTTATGTGTGCATACAATTGCCTGCTTCGGTCGAAGAGGGCATAAGGTATCATCACTTGCCCTTGACGTATGGATTAGTTGCAGTCTGCTTATTAGCATGTTTTTTGGAAAGAATCACTACGAGTACTATTTCTCGAATTATGATTTGGTGCTTTCAGAAGTTCCAGTTTACAAGCACCTGAACAAATACGATTATTATAAGCAAGAAGAGAGAATGGGAAAGTATTTTGTACCTACAGTAACATTAGACACAGCTTATGCGCATATACACAATCTAACTTGTACATTAACAGATATAGAGAAGATGTTTTTAGACCAGGTAGAAGATAGACATAGGGGACTAACAGTTAAGCTTGATAGTAGAGAGGAAACCTTTGAATGGACCAAGGTAGAATTAGGTCACAAGGCTAAGGGAAGTTATGGTCCAATAGCTCTAGATTGGGAACAATGAGGCAAGCTTTGCATTCAGCAAGTTCAAACACGCTATGACACTGTTCTTGTGGGACAGAGTGCGTGTGAACACACATTTCTGATTGATGCCTCTTCGAAGAAATTATTGCAAGAAGCTGTTCAAGTGGTGCCAAGTGTGTATTTCGTGTGTGGAAGAAATACGTATGTTCGGCTTCCGAACAAATGGTATGGAACCTGTTATGTGGCTGTTGTGTTTCCAAAGATATACCACGTAGAGGATTAGAAGAGTTTGGAAGGGAAGTCATCACATAGAGAGAAATGTGGGACGAGTGTAGGGAACATTGTAGGAGACATATTTGGAGCAATGATACCTAGTTTGGGAGTAGTTTAGAATGATGTCAAGATTAGGAGGTTGTCAACCATTGAGGATAAGTTGTCAGTTAATACAGCCTAGTCACTATTGCTTGTAGATGGAGAGATGGTTTCGATAAGAGCTATGGTAATGCAAAACAGTCTTGCATTAGATGTGTTACTAGCAAAAGAAGGCGGAGTCTGTAAAATGTTGAAGGTCCAACAGTGTTGCACTTACATACCAGACAACAGTAGGGATTTGAGTAAGTATATAAGTAACATCACTGATATACATCATGAGATACATGATCTGGCAACAGAGGGAATTTGGGACAAAGTTGGGAAAAGATGGAAGTTGGTTTGCGAATCTTGGAACAGAAGTTCTTGGGTATATATTGAAACCAATAGTGATTGTTGTTGTCTGTGTTATCATCTTGTTGGGCATAGTGAGGGCATACAAATGGCACACGTCAAGACAACTGGAGGATTCCAATAAAGAGAGAAAAAGGAGAATGGAGAGACTGCAGGACAGTCATTTTGGGAATCTCAAACGCTTGGAGTAATTTAGACAGAGAAGAGACTAGCTACGACGTCTGTTTGGATTGGTCTACTCTACAGGGAATTGCGATGTTTGTGATGGCACAATTCATCAGAGGGGGAGCTGATGTAGCTCGAAATTCATTTTTTAATGTAGGGGTGCATTATAATCACACGTAATCCGCATCCACATATATTTCTTTGTTGTATTAACATGAGATATTAGAATGTGAATTGTAAAAACGTAAATCGTGATGTATTTTAGGACACTTCAATGTAAAATGGAGAAAGTAGTGCGACCAGTAAACGCAACTAGCTGAAACATTAATCAAAACGCTTGTACTGTGCAACAAACCCTTATGTCACTTTCGTGATATGTTTGTTAGTCATGTCATTTCATATGTAAAAGAGAATGTTAACTGTATGTGTCTTAATTTCATGGACGATCATATTCCATTTTTCTTATCTTATCTGAATTATGTAGGCCTGAAATGCATTTTCCCTGGAAGCTCTCGCGTTAGAATTAATAATTGAATTTCATGTGCATGTTGGGTTTTATTCTTCCTCACGCTTATGTTACAGGTGGAAAAAGCATCCTTGTTAGCTAGAATAATGTCTTGGTTTTAGGAGTTAGGCAAGGAGAGAAGGGACTACATTGAACGTTGATACTGATATGGAGAACTGTTGTACTTTCTCACCAGAAAATGCCTGGGAATCAAGGTCATCTTGCCACCGCTCGGGAGCATCACTGTCCAGTGGAAAAGTACCTATGAGAATGTGGCCTGACCAGATGGCGTGATCCGAAGAGGATCTTGGGAAGTCACCTGTAATAATGATGTATGGTAACTAGGGAAAGACACCCACTTCTTCTCTGCCTTCGGAGAGAGAGCATCTTAGAACGAGCTCTGTCTCAGTAGCTTCTTGCTACTTGACCCAAATGATGTGGAGAGACTTATAAGGAAGACTCCACATGCTGACACCTTAACTGCCCCTGCCCCACAAAATGCTTAATTAGGGATGTCACTTTAGCGTTAGTGTAGGGATAGATTAATGCTTATTTCTCTGAAATCTTCAATGCAGGGAAATCTGGACTCTTGTGTTCTGCTCTTTTGTAGCTTGATTCTTGAATTAATTGTCTTGTGTATGTTGCACCACCTTAATTTCTTTCATAGGTTTAGCTTTATATTAGTTCCAATGTATTTATACGCCCTCATCTTGAGATGTCTGTACGTTCAGCTGTTTCTGGCTTTGTAATAAGTTAACTAACTTTATTCAGTAGTCTTTGATTCTTAATGACCTTAGCAAACTTAAATTGAATAAATTTACCTGCTAACGATTTCTCTCCCCCCCACGCTCTCATGCTGAGAAAAAGTACCATTGACTCGAGGTTCTGGAGCGAATCTAGAACGTGAGATCCGGCTCCATCATCTATTAGGATAAAAGTGCAGCCACCAAGCCAAGTTAACTACATAAACCGGAGAATGCACCTTTTGGCATATTCTCCTTTTGTTGACCCCTACTTCGCACAGGTCTCCACTGTTCCCCAGGTTAGCATGGCGATACATCACGTGAGTGCGTGCCTACCCCCTCATTTGGAACACTCATGTTTAGGTCAGCAGGCCTAGGACTGGGAATTGGCTATTCAGCTACCAGGCAACTCTGAGCCCTCCCCTCACACTTGCCCAGGCCCCTTAACCCCTTGACCGCGATCGGAATTCCGCTCGTGTGCTGGACATTCCGATCGCGGGTGCGGTCGTGACGAGCTCAGCTCGTCATGCGCACAGCGCTACCGCGCAGCATGACGAGCTGAGCTCGTCACGCGCATCGAAGGGGTTAAGGCTTTGCTGGGTGCACCCCAAATCATTCTCCTCCATCTTGTGAGTTGCAGCCTACCTGTGCCCCAGATTGCAGTGAGCAGAGTCCAGGAAGTGGTAAGGAGGCAGACTAGTTCTGTCTCTTCCCTCCCAACAAGTTTAAAAAAAAAACGATTTTCCCTTTCTGTGATTACTGTCTTTGCCTGTGGTTGTTACAGTTTAAAATTGTAGTTTTAACCTGCCTGTGATTGCATATTTTATCACCTGTTTTGTGTGTTAAACTTGTGGTTTTCCTGCCCATGATTGCTTCCATTTAACGTGTTGAATTGTGGGATTTGCAGTCCAAACTCTGTAGTTTTTCCCTCTCACTCCTGGTGACTATTCAGTTTTCCCTCCAAATTTCTCCTTTGCTCTGTGCTAAGACCTGTATGTTCAACAGTGCACCCCCAGCCACCATTTTGTGTTATCAAGTCAGTGAAACCAGCCCCCCCTGCCTCCCCCCCCCAGCAACAGGAATATTCTACATCAGAGGGTGCTTCTGTGAGCTGTTTAAACTGTGTTTAATAGGGACTGTGCACTTCGTTTTTTGGCCAGGAGAGGGAGTAAAGTTTTATTCAAAGAGTATTGTTAGATTTTAAGCTTGTGAGGCCTTTTACCTGCAGAAGTCCAAAGTGTGGATTGAGCCTGTCTGTCTCCTAGGAGATTCTGAACAGGAGAAGCAGCTCCCCCAGCCCAGCAGGCCTAGGACTGGGGATTGGCTATTCAGCTACCAGGCAACTCTGAGCCCTCCCCTCACACCTGCCCAGGCCCCTTAAGGCTTTGCTGGGTGCATCCCAAATCATTCTCCTCCATCTTGTGAGTTGCAGCCTACCTGTGCCCCAGATTGCAGTGAGCAGAGTCCAGGAAGTGATAAGGAGGCAGACTAGTTCTGTCTCTTCCCCCCCCCAACAAGTTTTAAAAAAAACGATTTTCCCTTTCTGCGATTACTGTCTTTGCCTGTGGTTGTTACAGTTTAAAATTGTAGTTTTAACCTGCCTGTGATTGCATATTTTATCACCTGTTTTGTGTGTTAAACTTGTGGTTTTCCTGTCCATGATTGCTTCCATTTAACGTGTTGAATTGTGGGATTTGCAGTCCAAACTCTGTAGTTTTTCCCTCTCACTCCTGGTGACTATTCAGTTTTCCCTCAAAATTTCTCCTTTGCTCTGTGCTAGGCCTGTATGTTCAACAGTGCACCCCCAGCCACCATGTTGTGTTATCAAGCCAGTGAAACCAGCCCCCCCTGCCTCCCCCCCCACCCCAGCAACAGGGATATTCTACATCAGACGGTGCTTCTGTGAGCTGTTTAAACTGTGTTTAATAGGGACTGTGCACTTCGTTTTTTGGCCAGGAGAGGGAGTAAAGTTTTATTCAAACAGTATTGTTAGATTTTAAGCTTGTGAGGCCTTTTACCTGCAGAAGTCCAAAGTGTGGATTGAGCCTGTCTGTCTCCTAGGAGATTCTGAACAGGAGAAGCAGCTCCCCCAGGCCAGCAGGCCTAGGACTGGGGATTGGCTATTCAGCTACCAGGCAACTCTGAGCCCTCCCTCACACCTGCCCAGGCCCCTTAAGGCTTTGCTGGGTGCACCCCAAATCATTCTCCTCCATCTTGTGAGTTGCAGCCTACCTGTGCCCCAGATTGCAGTGAGCAGAGTCCAGGAAGTGGTAAGGAGGCAGACTAGTTCTGTCTCTTCCCCCCAACAAGTTTAAAAAAAAACGATTTTCCCTTTCTGTGATTACTGTCTTTGCCTGTGGTTGTTACAGTTTAAAATTGTAGTTTTAACCTGCCTGTGATTGCATATTTTATCACCTCTTTTGTGTGTTAAACTTGTGGTTTTCCTGCCCATGATTGCTTCCATTTAACGTGTTGAATTGTGGGATTTGCAGTCCAAACTCTGTAGTTTTTCCCTCTCACTCCTGGTGACTATTCAGTTTTCCCTCCAAATTTCTCCTTTGCTCTGTGCTAAAACCTGTATGTTCAACAGTGCACCCCCAGCCACCATTTTGTGTTATCAAGCCAGTGAAACCAGCCCCCCTGCCTCCCCCCAGCAACAGGGATATTCTACATCAGAGGGTGCTTCTGTGAGCTGTTTAAACTGTGTTTAATAGGGACTGTGCACTTCGTTTTTTGGCCAGGAGAGGGAGTAAAGTTTTATTCAAACAGTATTGTTAGATTTTAAGTTTGTGAGGCCTTTTACCTGCAGAAGTCCAAAGTGTGGATTGAGCCTGTCTGTCTCCTAGGAGATTCTGAACAGGAGAAGCAGCTCCCCCAGCCCCCAGGCCAGCAGGCCTAGGACTGGGGATTGGCTATTCAGCTACCAGGCAACTCTGAGCCTTCCCCTCACACCTGCCCAGGCCCCTTAAGGCTTTGCTGGGTGCACCCCAAATCATCCTCCTCCATCTTGTGAGTTGCAGCCTACCTGTGCCCCAGATTGCAGTGAGCAGAGTCCAGGAAGTGGTAAGGAGGCAGACTAGTTCTGTCTCTTCCCCCCAACAAGTTTAAAAAAAACGATTTTCCCTTTCTGTGATTACTGTCTTTGTCTGTGGTTGTTACAGTTTAAAATTGTAGTTTTAACCTGCCTGTGATTGCATATTTTATCACCTGTTTTGTGTGTTAAACTTGTGGTTTTCCTGCCCATGATTGCTTCCATTTAACGTGTTGAATTGTGGGATTTGCAGTCCAAACTCTGTAGTTTTTCCCTCTCACTCCTGGTGACTATTCAGTTTTCCCTCCAAATTTCTCCTTTGCTCTGCGCTAAGACCTGTTTGTTCAACAGTGCACCCCCAGCCACCATTTTGTGTTATCAAGCCAGTGAAACCAGCCCCCCTGCCTCCCCCCCCAGCAACAGGGATATTCTACATCAGAGGGTGCTTCTGTGAGCTGTTTAAACTGTGTTTAATAGGGACTGTGCACTTCGTTTTTTGGCCAGGAGAGGGAGTAAAGTTTTATTCAAACAGTATTATTAGATTTTAAGTTTGTGAGGCCTTTTACCTGCAGAAGTCCAAAGTGGGGATTGAGCCTGTCTGTCTCCTAGGAGATTCTGAACAGGAGAAGCAGCTCCCCCAGCCCAGCAGGCCTAGGACTGGGGATTGGCTATTCAGCTACCAGGCAACTCTGAGCCCTCCCCTCACACCTGCCCAGGCCCCTTAAGGCTTTGCTGGGTGCACCCCAAATCATTCTCCTCCATCTTGTGAGTTGCAGCCTACCTGTGCCCCAGATTGCAATGAGCAGAGTCCAGGAAGTGGTAAGGAGGCAGACTAGTTCTGTCTCTTCCCCCCAACAAGTTTAAAAAAAAAAACGATTTTCCCTTTCTGTGATTACTGTCTTTGCCTGTGGTTGTTACAGTTTAAAATTGTAGTTTTAACCTGCCTGTGATTGCATATTTTATCACCTGTTTTGTGTGTTAAACTTGTGGTTTTCCTGCCCATGATTGCTTCCATTTAACGTGTTGAATTGTGGGATTTGCAGTCCAAACTCTGTAGTTTTTCCCTCTCACACCTGGTGACTATTCAGTTTTCCCTCCAAATTTCTCCTTTGCTCTGTGCTAAGACCTGTATGTTCAACAGTGCACCCCCAGCTACCATTTTGTGTTATCAAGCCAGTGGAACCAGACCCCCTGCCTCCCCCCAGCAACAGGGATATTCTACATCAGAGGGTGCTTCTGTGAGCTGTTTAAACTGTGTTTAATAGGGACTGTGCACTTCGTTTTTTGGCCAGGAGAGGGAGTAAAGTTTTATTCAAACAGTATTGTTAGATTTTAAGTTTGTGAGGCCTTTTACCTGCAGAAGTCCAAAGTGTGGATTGAGCCTGTCTGTCTCCTAGGAGATTCTGAACAGGAGAAGCAGCTCCCCAGTCCCCAGCCCCCAGGCCAGCAGGCCTAGGACTGGGGATTGGCTATTCAGCTACCAGGCAACTCTGAGCCCTCCCCTCACACCTGCCCAGGCCCCTTAAGGCTTTGCTGGGTGCACCCCAAATCATCCTCCTCCATCTTGTGAGTTGCAGCCTACCTGTGCCCCAGATTGCAGTGAGCAGAGTCCAGGAAGTGGTAAGGAGGCAGACTAGTTCTGTCTCTTCCCCCCCAACAAGTTTAAAAAAAAACGATTTTCCCTTTCTGTGATTACTGTCTTTGTCTGTGGTTGTTACAGTTTAAAATTGTAGTTTTAACCTGCCTGTGATTGCATATTTTATCACCTGTTTTGTGTGTTAAACTTGTGGTTTTCCTGCCCATGATTGCTTCCATTTAACGTGTTGAATTGTGGGATTTGCAGTCCAAACTCTGTAGTTTTTCCCTCTCACTCCTGGTGACTATTCAGTTTTCCCTCCAAATTTCTCCTTTGCTCTGCGCTAAGACCTGTTTGTTCAACAGTGCACCCCCAGCCACCATTTTGTGTTATCAAGCCAGTGAAACCAGCCCCCCTGCCTCCCCCCCAGCAACACGGATATTCTACATCAGAGGGTGCTTCTGTGAGCTGGTTAAACTGTGTTTAATAGGGACTGTGCACTTCGTTTTTTGGCCAGGAGAGGGAGTAAAGTTTTATTCAAACAGTATTATTAGATTTTAAGTTTGTGAGGCCTTTTACCTGCAGAAGTCCAAAGTGTGGATTGAGCCTGTCTGTCTCCTAGGAGATTCTGAACAGGAGAAGCAGCTCCCCCAGCCCAGCAGGCCTAGGACTGGGGATTGGCTATTCAGCTACCAGGCAACTCTGAGCCCTCCCCTCACACCTGCCCAGGCCCCTTAAGGCTTTGCTGGGTGCACCCCAAATCATTCTCCTCCATCTTGTGAGTTGCAGCCTACCTGTGCCCCAGATTGCAATGAGCAGAGTCCAGGAAGTGGTAAGGAGGCAGACTAGTTCTGTCTCTTCCCCCCAACAAGTTTAAAAAAAAAACGATTTTCCCTTTCTGTGATTACTGTCTTTGCCTGTGGTTGTTACAGTTTAAAATTGTAGTTTTAACCTGCCTGTGATTGCATATTTTATCACCTGTTTTGTGTGTTAAACTTGTGGTTTTCCTGCCCATGATTGCTTCCATTTAACGTGTTGAATTGTGGGATTTGCAGTCCAAACTCTGTAGTTTTTCCCTCTCACTCCTGGTGACTATTCAGTTTTCCCTCCAAATTTCTCCTTTGCTCTGTGCTAAGACCTGTATGTTCAACAGTGCACCCCCAGCTACCATTTTGTGTTATCAAGCCAGTGGAACCAGACCCCCTGCCTCCCCCCAGCAACAGGGATATTCTACATCAGAGGGTGCTTCTGTGAGCTGTTTAAACTGTGTTTAATAGGGACTGTGCACTTCGTTTTTTGGCCAGGAGAGGGAGTAAAGTTTTATTCAAACAGTATTGTTAGATTTTAAGTTTGTGAGGCCTTTTACCTGCAGAAGTCCAAAGTGTGGATTGAGCCTGTCTGTCTCCTAGGAGATTCTGAACAGGAGAAGCAGCTCCCCAGTCCCCAGCCCCCAGGCCAGCAGGCCTAGGACTGGGGATTGGCTATTCAGCTACCAGGCAACTCTGAGCCCTCCCCTCACACCTGCCCAGGCCCCTTAAGGCTTTGCTGGGTGCACCCCAAATCATCCTCCTCCATCTTGTGAGTTGCAGCCTACCTGTGCCCCAGATTGCAGTGAGCAGAGTCCAGGAAGTGTTAAGGAGGCAGACTAGTTCTGTCTCTTCCCCCCCAACAAGTTTAAAAAAAAACGATTTTCCCTTTCTGTGATTACTGTCTTTGTCTGTGGTTGTTACAGTTTAAAATTGTAGTTTTAACCTGCCTGTGATTGCATATTTTATCACCTGTTTTGTGTGTTAAACTTGTGGTTTTCCTGCCCATGATTGCTTCCATTTAACGTGTTGAATTGTGGGATTTGCAGTCCAAACTCTGTAGTTTTTCCCTCTCACTCCTGGTGACTATTCAGTTTTCCCTCCAAATTTCTCCTTTGCTCTGCGCTAAGACCTGTTTGTTCAACAGTGCACCCCCAGCCACCATTTTGTGTTATCAAGCCAGTGAAACCAGCCCCCCTGCCTCCCCCCCCAGCAACAGGGATATTCTACATCAGAGGGTGCTTCTGTGAGCTGTTTAAACTGTGTTTAATAGGGACTGTGCACTTCGTTTTTTGGCCAGGAGAGGGAGTAAAGTTTTATTCAAACAGTATTATTAGATTTTAAGTTTGTGAGGCCTTTTACCTGCAGAAGTCCAAAGTGTGGATTGAGCCTGTCTGTCTCCTAGGAGATTCTGAACAGGAGAAGCAGCTCCCCCAGCCCAGCAGGCCTAGGACTGGGGATTGGCTATTCAGCTACCAGGCAACTCTGAGCCCTCCCCTCACACCTGCCCAGGCCCCTTAAGGCTTTGCTGGGTGCACCCCAAATCATTCTCCTCCATCTTGTGAGTTGCAGCCTACCTGTGCCCCAGATTGCAGTGAGCAGAGTCCAGGAAGTGGTAAGGAGGCAGACTAGTTCTGCCTCTTCCCCCCCAACAAGTTTTAAAAAAAAACGATTTTCCCTTTCTGTGATTACTGTCTTTGCCTGTGGTTGTTACAGTTTAAAATTGTAGTTTTAACCTGCCTGTGATTGCATATTTTATCACCCGTTTTGTGTGTTAAACTTGTGGTTTTCCTGCCCATGATTGCTTCCATTTAACGTGTTGAATTGTGGGATTTGCAGTCCAAACTCTGTAGTTTTTCCCTCTCACTCCTGGTGACTATTCAGTTTTCCCTCCAAATTTCTCCTTTGCTCTGTGCTAAGACCTGTATGTTCAACAGTGCACCCCCAGCCACCATTTTGTGTTATCAAGCCAGTGGAACCAGCCCCCCTGCCTCCCCCCCCAGCAACAGGGATATTCTACATCAGAGGGTGCTTCTGTGAGCTGTTTAAACTGTGTTTAATAGGGACTGTGCACTTCGTTTTTTGGCCAGGAGAGGGAGTAAAGTTTTATTCAAACAGTATTGTTAGATTTTAAGTTTGTGAGGCCTTTTACCTGCAGAAGTCCAAAGTGTGGATTGAGCCTGTCTGTCTCCTAGGAGATTCTGAACAGGAGAAGCAGCTCCCCAGTCCCCAGCCCCAGGCCAGCAGGCCTAGGACTGGGGATTGGCTATTCAGCTACCAGGCAACTCTGAGCCCTCCCCTCACACCTGCCCAGGCCCCTTAAGGCTTTGCTGGGTGCACCCCAAATCATTCTCCTCCATCTTGTGAGTTGCAGCCTACCTGTGCCCCAGATTGCAGTGAGCAGAGTCCAGGAAGTGGTAAGGAGGCAGACTAGTTCTGTCTCTTCCCCCCAACAAGTTTTTAAAAAAACGATTTTCCCTTTCTGTGATTACTGTCTTTGCCTGTGGTTGTTACAGTTTAAAATTGTAGTTTTAACCTGCCTGTGATTGCATATTTTATCACCTGTTTTGTGTGTTAAACTTGTGGTTTTCCTGCCCATGATTGCTTCCATTTAACGTGTTGAATTGTGAGATTTGCAGTCCAAACTCTGTAGTTTTTCCCTCTCACTCCTGGTGACTATTCAGTTTTCCCTCCAAATTTCTCCTTTGCTCTGTGCTAAGACCTGTATGTTCAACAGTGCACCCCCAGCCACCATTTTGTGTTATCAAGCCAGTGAAACCAGCCCCCCCTGCCTCCCCCCCCCCAGCAACAGGGATATTCTACATCAGAGGGTGCTTCTGTGAGCTGTTTAAACTGTGTTTAATAGGGACTGTGCACTTCGTTTTTTGGCCAGGAGAGGGAGTAAAGTTTTATTCAAACAGTATTGTTAGATTTTAAGTTTGTGAGGCCTTTTACCTGCAGAAGTCCAAAGTGTGGATTGAGCCTGTCTGTCTCCTAGGAGATTCTGAACAGGAGAAGCAGCTTCCAACTCCCTGGCCAGCAAACCTTGTCTGAGGTTGCTGGGACCTTATATAGTCTGCTAGTGGTTGGTACATGTATACACTGATTGGTGGTTGTATCTGATGCTTCTATTGGATATGGGTTAGTGTCCTCATTGGTTGGGTATTTGAGTGTTCTGATTGGTTTCTGGGTCTGTGATTCAATCAATGTAGGGTTGGGACTAGGGCTAGGGTTATGATTTCTATTGGAAGTAGGGACTAGGGCTTCCTGTGTTATTGGTTGTTGGGACTAAGGTGGAACTAGGGCTAGGTTAGGCCTTTAATTGGAAGTAGCGATTAGGGCTTCTGGTGTTATTGGTTGCTGGACTAGGTGTGGGACTAAGAGTAGGGTTAGGCTTTCTATTGGAAGTAGGGACTAGGGCTTCCTGTCCCATTGGTTGCTTGGACTAGGGTTGGGACTACTGGTAGGGCTAGGGCCTCTATTGGACGTAGAGATCAGGGTTTTGAACTGATTGGGTGCTTGGACTAGGGCTAAGATTGGCTGTAAGGTCCTGGTCTCCTATTGGTTCTAGATTTTTAGGGCTAGTGTTGTGATAGGATAGTGTTAGGGCTAGGATTCCCATTGGCTGACGGGGTCACCTGATTACTAGGGCTATAAAAGGCCAGGGTTAGGGCGTCTCAGCCTGGGCGTCGAGGCTATGGGCAGAGAGGACAAGGGCAGTTGCCTGTTTGAGCCTGTTCGAGACTGGCCAGGGCCAGAAATGCTGCCCATTTTCCCATTTAGCAACACCCAGCCCACACCATCCACATCCACAAACAGAGCAACACACTCACACCAAATGTACACCACGCACAACACTATGCACAGATTAATGTACCAGCATGCACTACTAACCCAACCAAACCACATCTATACACCCTACTATCCCAACTACCACACATATGCACCATCACCTACAAACAGTACACAACCCTATCCTATACCACTAACCAATACACTCATCACTAACACAACGCCAATCGACACCATACATAACTACATCCCATCCAGACACACGCTCCCTGCTGTAATTACACCTAACATACCACCTTTTATCACTAACAAACATATAATCATCCTTCCATCATTTGTCCAACAAACACCCTCCTCTCCCTTCTACCATAATAACACTAACGTACAACACACACACTGCAGACCACCACACTTTTTAACTCTTGCAACAAACCAGTCTAAGACAAACACTCTTACCTCTACGTCATTCCCACCTACACACATCATACACTCTACTCATAAACACATCACCACCCCCTCTACCGTACAACCTCCTCTCACAAACAATACTATACAACCAAATCCATTGCATGAAACATATACATCAGCACCCCTTTTCACTACTCCTCAAAAACAAAACATATCACACACACCAGCACAAGATCTTCAAAGCACAACACCCCATAATACTTACCATCACAAAATACAAACATACACCCACCTTTCAAACAACACAAAGGAACCAACTCCAATGCCAAGCTTTCTCTCTTCCACCACACCTAACCTAGATACAGCAACACAGCAACTCTCTTCTAACCGCCTCTCATCCATTGGACAATTTAGAACCTTACTACATGACCCACATGCTGCACCACCACCCCTGACTCATACACCTTCCGCATTAAACACACGCAAACAATATAAGCAACATGCCATACCTCACAACTTCGCTTCCCCATGTCTACTTCACAACAATGTTACACCACGAAAACAACACAGCACTCCAACTCACTCTCAAACACCATCTCCACCACATACACACGCAGACCCATCAAAATGCCTTCTTAGCATGCTGGATGAGGAACATGATACAGAACAGCTACACGATTGCTATCCTAATACAGCTAATACCAGCTCTAAAAACACACCTGCTACAAACCCACACAATACTGACCACTCTTCTACAAAACAAAGTCTCACTATCACCAAAAGCTACTCTCTAAACTGTCTACTAATAAATGCTCGATCCCTCTCTAAAAACAAGCATCACATCTACGACCTTCTCACAGATGCAAAACCAGACATACTATTCATAACCGAATCATGGTTGGGAGAGGATATGGCCCCAGTCCTGCATGAAGCCATTCCTCTAGGCTATCAAACAATCACCCAAAATCGTATAGCCAAAAAAGGAGGTGGTCTAGCTGTTGTATTCAGGCAAACAATACATATCACTAAAATTGACAACATCTCCATAAAGAATTGTGAGGCTCTTCTAACAAGATGCAATCCTACACCGTCTTCCTCCTGTAACTTCCTGCTCCTTTACAGACCTCCACCTAGCAAGGCGACATTCCCAGATGCACTTCTAGACACAGTTTCAAACCTGATAACAATACACTCCAACCTATGCGTTCTGGGTGACCTCAACATTTGGTTTGACAAACCCAATATGACCCATCCAAAAACAATAATCACTGGCCTAGACGCACTGAACCTCCATCAGATTGTCCACAAACCGACACACACCGCTGGACATATCCTAGATGTCATTTTTGCTAATACTGAACTAGTTACCTTTCAAACTATAACTCCAGTCACATGGTCAGACCACCACTTGCTTGCTTTCCAACATAAAACAACACTAAGCGACTCACCTAAAACTACCTTACATCCATCCACCTATCGGCCGTGGAACAAACTCAATTTGGAACATTTAGAAACACAACTAACATCAAGTACAAATCTGGAAACAATAAATTCTGTTCAAAAACTATATGAGTGGCTACAAGAAGCTTTTGACATCCTGATACCACTCAAAACCACACAACAGAACAAAAGAAAAAAAGCACCTTGGAGAAACATAGAAATAAAAGACATAAAACAACAAATTAGAAAGCTGCAACGTACCTGGCTCAAAACAAACGCCAAACAAGACAAACTTCACCTACAAAAAATTAACAGATTATACAAGTCGGCTATCAAAAAAGCTAAGAAAAGGTACTATTCAGACAGAATTCAAAACGCTAAATGTGCAAATAAAGAATTCTATAAAATACTCAATGAATTTCGCAAACCAAATTGCCTAGAAGGAACTCATCCTGTTACTCAAGATTTCACAGACAAACTGGCAAATCATTACACGGACAAAGCAGACACGTTGGACTCGTACTTAAAACAGAAACAAAGCACCAGCACTAACCCTTGTACAAAACAACAATCCAAGAATACTCTAACCAAGCCTCTCCGTTCCTTCCAACACATCTCACACGATGAATTTATGGACCTGGTCAAAGCAAGCAGGCCTGCCGGCAGCCCTTCTGACCCCTGTCCACCACAAACTTTCAAGACAATTCTTTTAACAACCTCTGCTGCCACTCCAGTAAGAAGAATCATCAACGATTCCTTAACTACCGGAATATTTCCAGAAGAACTCAAAAAATCACACATACGCCCTTTACTGAAGAAAACAAACTCGGACCCGCTGAACCCTGACAACTACAGACCCATTACAAATGGACCTTTCCTGGGCAAACTGATAGAAAGAGCAGCGTTCGCCCAGATGTCACAATTCATTGAAGAGAATGACGTACTCTCAGACTTCCAAACAGGATTCCGTCCGGGAAGAGGCACTGAATCTGCCCTCCTTGCCATCTGGGATGACCTGAAAAATACAGTTGACCGCAACGGAGTTGCTGCGCTACTCCTCTTGGACCTCTCGGCTGCCTTTGACACGGTTGACCATGACACTCTGAAACAAAGACTCTATGAAGCCGGCATAGAGGGAACTGCTCTAGACTGGATCGCGTCCTACCTTCGAAACAGAACTAATGTCATCCATACCCCACCTTTCTCGTCCAAACCGTACTCCACAAAAGCAGGGGTCCCTCAAGGTTCTATCATCTCGCCCATGCTTTTCAACATTTACATGAAGTCATTACCAGTACTGATCAATCAATTTCACCTCACGTGCTATAACTATGCAGATGACACGCAAATACTCCTTCAACTGGAATGCCCCAAAGACATTGGAAAATCACCAATTTTCAGCTGTCTCAGAGCCGTGGATCAGTGGATGACTTGGAGCCATCTCAAATTGAATACTTCAAAAACGGAAATACTCACGTGTGGCGATTGGAAACATTACAACCCGCTTGCCGCATGGCCTAATGAACTGGGATCACCACCTAAAGTATCGAAGGAAGTAAGAAACCTCGGAATGACCATGGACTCCAAGCTGTCGATGAATGCCCAAGTGGAGAAACTAGCAAGATCAAGCTTTGTCACTATAAAAACGCTGCGACGAATTTTCCCTCATTTGGGATTTCCGCACAAGGTCCAAGCTACCATCTCCTTGTTCTGTCCAAACTCGATTACGCCAATAGCCTCTACCACGGATCACCTTTAACAACCATGAAAAGACTACAACAGATTCAGAACTCGGCTGCCAGACTACTCTTGCATATCAAACCGCGAGACCACATCTCCCCTGCCTTGAAAGCCCTGCATTGGTTACCGGTTGCCAGAAGATCCACGTTCAAGCTGCTTTGTATCACCCACAAAGCAATACATGGAATGGGACCGCTCTTCATCAGGAATAAAATCACCAAACACATTCAACAGAGGAACCTCCGCTCTAAAGGAGCATCTCGCCTCAAAATCTCAAGATACAAGAAGAAAACCATGGGTGGCACATCCTTCTCTGTTCAAGCAGCCAAACTATGGAACTCTTTACCCCCAACATAAGATCCACCGACAACCACCTTATCTTCAGAAAACTACTCAAGAAATGGCTCTTCCCCACATAAGCACCATACGCAAACAGAAATTTACAGCATATCCCTCTGTATATAAGCATTTGTTCTCACTATAGACATGTACCTATCTTTGTGTATTGCTTTGTATAAACATGTAGAATAATTATGTTGTTGAGAGGGGGAGAAATAATAATAAATAAATAAATAAATAAAAATCATCCTTGGTCTACATGTACTTACTTCCATTATGCATCTATGTACCTTCCATGTACTTGGATCTGTGTCTCTGTTACTTTTCTCCTGAAAAAGCATATCCAATGCACTACCCTATTTCTCATCCTGTGCCTCTATCAATATCTTTAATCTACATATACTTACCTCCTTTATGTATCTATATACTTTCAATGTACTTATGGATCTATATATTTATCACTTTCTTCTAATTTAGCATTTCCAAGGCACTACCCTATTTCTCAGCCTATATTTCTCTCAATATATCTTCTAGCCCAACCTTCTGACTCATCTCAAACTTCTCTCTACTACTCTACTCTACTCTCTCTACTACACTAATACTTATGGGTTCCAGAGTAGCGTGCTACTTGCGCTTCAAAACCCCATCAGGGGTAGCAAGCGCTATATAAATGCAAACCTCTTTCCCTCTTCTATCCCGCCACCTACCCTTCTCTACTCAAATAACTGAATAACATATCCACTTCTCAAATTACTTCATATTTTACTATGCTAATTTTCAACACTAATCCTAATGGGTTCCGGAGTGGCGTGCTACTCGCCAGAAAAGCGCTTCAACACCCATCAGGGGTAACAAGTGCTATATGAATGCAAACCTTTCTTCCCTTTTTATCCCTCCGCTATCCTTCTCACTCCAAATAACTGACTAATATCCACCACTGAAATTACTTTCATATTTCACCATATTAATTCACCACTAATCCTTTATGGGCTTCCGGAGTAGCGTGCTTCAACACCCCATCAGGGGTAACAAGCGCTATATAAATACAAACCTTTTTTCCTCCTCTATCCTTCTGCTATCATTCCAAATCCAAATAACTGACTAACCTATCCCCCCACTTAAAATGTACTTGCATGTTTCACTATACTAATTCAACACTAATCCTCTATGGGTCCCGGAGTAGCGTGCTACTCGCCGAAAAAGTGCTTCGACGCCTCGTCAGGGGTAGTAAGCGCTATATAAATGCAATTACAATACAATACAATATCAGCAAATTTCCTGGGACAAAAACCTTTGTTAAATCCCCAACATGCTCCAGAGTTAAGTCCCTGACCTCAACTCACAAATCCGACCCCTTGTTCAGCGGGCCGATACTGAAAGGGAAATAAGTAATCGGTAACCAACCAGCGGTATGTGTTGTAGCTGATGGATTATTAGACGACATCCATTGCAACCATAATTCAGTCTACATCTTCCCAGAGCTTGGCGGGATTTAAACTAAAATGCAACCTAAATTCCTCGTCATATCTTAGCCATGGGTACCCACCAAAATGCAAATGTGCCTTTCTAATGATAATTAAAGAACAACGTGGATGGACCCATTAATGAATCCACATACAGGGATAACAAGCAATCCTGGAACAAACTAGTGGCAGCAAGGGCCCTGGGTATGGAAAGAGGAACCCAAGCCATAAAGGGTTTTGCCCAAAAATTAGGTGCCAGCCCTCTTAATATAATAAAAAACATATACCAAGCTAAAACTAAGACGGCGGCAACCTATGGGGCCGGAGTGTGGGGAATGGCCCAAATTGATCAACTGCAGATAGTGGAAGACACCTTTTTTAAGACCAGGGTCTCGTTACCACCTTCAACATCTAATTACATCTTGCATCTCGAATTAGGCCTCCCATATCTGTCTGACTCTATCAGAATGGCACCCATCCTGTTGTGGCTCTCGATTTGGCGAAGGGCCACCGTCAACTTAACCCAACGTATAATTGGTGACTGCCTGGGGCTCGAGGGCCATAGCAGGATTGGCTGGCTCAGATATGTGGAGATGGAACTGAATGCAATAGGGCTGGGAGACCTCTTTAGGGACCCAACAACCTGTATCAAGGTCTCTAAACAGAAATTAATTAACCTCTTTTTGCTGAAGGCCAACCGTGACCGCTGGGAAAAGAACAGGCATTCCCAGGCGCTTGCAGTCTATGATCAAATTCCACCAAGACCGGAGGAAGGCTACTGTTACCTTTCTTCCGTTACAGTAGCCCAACACAGATTTATTCTGCTGCGCTTTCGCCTGAATCTAATTCCCTTGATGTTGGGGTTCCCAGAAAAGAGGTACAAGCATGCAGATCTAGGTCCCTTCCCCTGTGATAACCGTTCACCACAGTCTGACCTACATTTGGTTCTTTTCTGTAAGTTTTATCTTAATGAAAGGAAAAGGTTCCTACTCCCAATTTTAAGGCGGAAGCATTTTTTACAATGCAGAGTGGCACTGCATTTTCTGAAAGCTCTTTCGAACCCCCATGTCTGTTATTTTGTAGCTTCCTTTTTATGGGCCTGTTGGAGGAATAGAAGGGCCAGGGGTCTGCTATCATGAATTATGAATCTTAATCTTCACGAATTAAATTGTACAGATGATTTTGGTTTTAATAATGAATTTAAAAAGTTTAATAAGGTTTTAAAATTGTTTTATGTTTTTCTAGTTAATGAGTTTTAATGTGATTTAATTGATGAATTTGTGCTTTTATGATCTATCTGTACATAGATCGAATAAAGATTTAAATTGAAAAAAATTGACTCAGTATTGTACACTGGAATACAGAAAAAAGCCAATGGGTTTTTAAGAAGAACCCTCACCTACCAACCTAGTTGGTGGCATGCTTCATCATTGGGTTCCCAGCTGGGCTGCCGAGGGCAACCCAGCTGTGCTTCGACGCCTGAATTACAGCGGAGCGGGTTTGTTTTTGTTGGGCATGAGGGGTGCTCAAAAGTGTGATTTAAAAATGCCTCTGAGATCCCCCAATGTTAGTGTTTATTCCAGGGGTCCTAGGGGACGGTTAACAACAAAGCGGGGATATTGTGAGGATGTAATTGGTCTTCGTTATCCCCATTAAATGGTCGACATGTTTCAGCCTCGACTAAAGTAATGAGGTTTTCTTCAGGACCAAAGGGAGGTGAAGTGTGGCAAGGGAGTATTACTTTAGTCGAGGCTGAAACATGTCGACCATTTAATGGGGCTAACGAAGACCAATTTCATCTTCACAATATCCCCGCTTTGTTTTTAACCGTGCCCTAGGACCCCTGGAATAAACACTACCATTAGGGGATCCCAGAGGCATTTTTAAATCACACTTTTGAGCACCCCTCACGCCCAACAAAAACAAACCCGCTCCGCTGTAATTCAGGCGTTGAAGCACAGCTGGGTTGCACTCGGCAGCCCAGCTGGGAACCCAATGATGAAGCATGCCACCAACTAGGTTGGTGGGTGAGGGTTCTTCCTAAAAACCCATTGGTTTTTTCTGTATTCCAGTGTATGATACTGAGTCATCCCTGTGTGTGGATTCATTAGTGGGTCCATCCACGTTGTTCTTTATTTACAAAACCTAGGGGAAAAGGACGTACCCCCTTTTTTCTCATTTCTTCCTCGCTCTCTCCTTGTTGTCCTTTCTAATGATATCCATGTACTTAAAAATTGCCACTGCTCTGTCTCTATGCTTTTCACAATAAATACTTGCATAGATCAAATGCTGATGTCCAATTATCCAATTTTGTAGGGACCCTTGGCCTTCCTGCCAATTCCCATTCTTTCTCCTCAGACCCTTCTTTAGCTTGAATATCTCTATGCACCACTTTGAATACATCCACATACTATTGTTTCCATAACTTATTCTTTGGTATTTGTGATAAATGAGACCCCAAAGGCATCACAATTCCCAAATAGGAAGCTTTTTCCTATGTTGCTGTTCTTCCATTCGTCCTCACCTTTCTTACCCTAGTCATTTTCTGTATCTTTATTACCATCACATTGTGTTTCTTCAGAACACCTCAACATTTTAGTCTTCAATTGATCCTCACCATTCTTTGCAATGGACAAACCCTTAACCATCGCAGTTTTGCATTAGACTCCCTTCCTACATCCCAATATGATCACCACTTACTCACACATTTCTCTGCATTTTTTGGTTGTCTGGTATCCCACTTCCTGTAGTCTGATGTACTCTTCTTTGGCGGCCAGTACCTCAAGTAGTGCCTTTCACATCCGCATCTGACTTCAGAAATGCACCAATACTCCTTCTCACCTCCATTATGTTACTTTGCACCACCTCCCTACCGTCTGCGCTCACCACCTTACTCAAAAATGTACTGTCATCCCCTTAACTCCCCTCCTCCAATTCATCACACTCATCCTCATAGTTCAAATCTAAAACATCTGCATCCTCCACTGAAAACCATTCACTTGAACCAGGTTTAATGCCATCACCAACACCACCATCATATTCTCTCCATTCATGTGCCGATTGTGGAAACGCTTGCTGGAACTATCTGTTGTTGATGAAAAGGCTGCTGAAAGCCCCTCCATGTCTTCAGGCAACACCGACAGAAGCTGAGTGGTTCTCCCTGTCCATGCCGACTCAAGCCTGCCCTCATATGCCCGGAGGTATCAAGTCGTCCCTACATGCGGCGCAGAGCATGCAAAGCACCTCCCTCTCTGTATTACATAAATCCTTGTTCATGCTAGATGCCCGGATAATCCAAAATGTACCAATTTGAATGTGCCTACATTTTCCTCACACCTTAAAACTAAAATCACCCTCTTACCACCCTGAAATGGAGTTTGCAAGAGGTTCCCTTTTACTGCCTTCACCTGCTTATATAATCTCTACGGTAAATCCCTCCCTCAGAGGCCCAGGACCGATCCACACTCCCATCGTGCTGTGGCCTGTGCCATCTGCAAAAAGTCACCCAGGCGAAGACTGGCTTCACTGTACCTCAAACCCACTGGGTCCCCCCAATGGGAATTCAAGCAGTGCATTGAAGGGCCGTTTGCCACAATGGGAAGCGCTACCTTCTTTTGCATCAGAAAGCGATTCCTTTGTGCACACTCGCAAGTGACTATTCAAATCATTAACCATTCCAATCCTCTTCAACCACATGGAGTGCGTAAGCCAACTCATTCTTTTCCTTACTCATCTAATCAAGGTGCACTGCACCCCTCAGGAACAATGTCCTACGACGATATTTCCAACCTAATGGATAAAAAAACCATCACATTTGCATTTTCCCATAATGAAGCACAAAGAATCCTTTCATTAATAGGTGAAGTAGAAACAACCACTTCTAGGACTGGTTGAATCCAAAGCAACATCAAACAATCGTTATACCTCACAAAGAGGAAGGTAAGTCAACGTCTACATGCAAGCACACAGACAAAATATCACTGAGTACAACGGATACCAAGAGGTCTTCAAATCCCATTAAAACCATCTTTATGTAAAAATAATTCCAAATTCATTGATAGATGGTATGAAATTCTCAAAAAAATGCTCCATATATTTAATTCTTTTAATCATTGAAGAATTATCTAAACTTCTTGATAAACTCTCTAGTGAAATCAATCAACTCAAAAGTGAACTGTCTTAAAAATGGAGGCTGAAGCCTGGTCCAAAACTTTGGCAGACATCAATATCCAACTCACTCGTCTCACTCAAGAAATCAACTAGCGCGAGATAAGGAAGTTTAAACGCAACACTATTGACTATAAACTTGGTGAAGTGTACAATTGGGCAGATATTTATGCCAAAATACAACAGAACAAACCACCTAACCGATCATCAGAAACCGATACTTCATCGACTGACAATAAATCTTGTCCACCCAACAGGGGAACTGAGGGTCGGAATCAACCTATTAGCCAGCAGCCTCCGTCTACAGCCACGCAACCCATGAAACCAACCACCTCTGGGACTCCTTTTTTTAGGAGGGCCACTGGCGAACGATGAACCAGGAGGGGCAAGGGCAGCAGTATACACAGATCCACCTATGTCCAAGATGGTCACCAGAAGTCAGAAATCCTAAATGAAGAAAAACATTTAGTGATCAACATTTATTCTTAGCCATTGAGTCCCATTTAAATTAATACACTGCAAAACGGCACTTTGTTTGTACCCACATACCATTCCAATAGCCTTGAATTAGAAGTCAGCTTTTTCAAATTTATGCAGACTCTCCGCTTGAGTAATTGTTTTGAAAATGTTGTTTGTGAGCTATCCGCCAAGGATGAAGGTACCCTTCGAGGTCTCAAATCTAAGAGTACGTATAAGGTTCCGGTCAGCCATAAAATCCTTGATTCATTCAAGACCATTGTCAAAAAGAAAATCCAGCATCTCTTGAAGGGCACCCCACACCAACTTTACCAACAAAGAAAAAGCCACCATCCACCGCATAGCCACCAACCCTGATATAACGTGCTGCAAAGCTGACAAAAAGGGAGCATTGGTTGTGATGGACTCTACCTACTACAGTCAAAGTGTTAATGATCATGCTTTTGACACTTCCACCTATCAACTATTGGACTACAATCCCAATGCAGACTTTGTAAAGGTGCTGAAAAACATTTTAGACATGGTATTGAAGAAAGGGACTATCAATGAGACAGAAAAACTCTACTTAATGCAAGACCATCCCAGAAGTCCGGTGATTTATATGCTACCCAAAATCCCTAAAGACCTGGCTGCACCACACTTCAGACCGATTGTATCGACTCGGGGATCCATACATGAACCAATCGATAAATACTTGGAACGTTATCTACAGCCACTTGTACAGAAGATGACCACGTACATAAGTGACACAACTGATTTTCTACGGAGAATTCAGGAACTGAAATTAATCTTGATCATATTGTATTTTTGTGTACCATTGATGTTAAATCTTTATACACATCTATTCCCCATGACTTGGGCATGGAATCGGTTGAATATTTTCTAATCCATTCCAATTTAGATGATGATTTGAAGGTGTTCTTATTGGAACTTTTGTAATTCACTCTTTATCATAGCTATTTTTGCTGGGACAATAATGTTTTCTTACAACTCACAGGCACTTCAATGGGCAATTGTGAAGCCCCCAGCTACGCAAATTTGTTTATGTACAAATTTGAGTGCGATCACATCCTTTACAATGTCCTTTGGAAAAACAACCTCATCACATTTTTAAGATATATTGATGACAACTTTGTCTTATGGAAGGGTACCAAAGAGGAATTTAGCTCGGCCATTGAAGCACTCAATCTAATCAAAGATATCATTGTTTTCACTTATGACATCAGCAACAGTTGCATCTCATTTTTGGAAATCTCGTTATCTATTGTCAATAACAAATTTGAAACTAACATATTCAGAAAACAACTGACCGTAATAACCTCATACACATCAACAGTTTTCACCAATGTTCTCTTGAGACTCATTTACCTTATACACAGTTCCTAAGAGTCAAAAGAATTGTGTCTAACCCTGAGAAATTGGAAGAAATCACGCTTGAGATGACTGAACGTTTTAAAATCAGAGGTTATCCCTCTGAAGTACTTGAAAAGTTTGCGCCAGATCCGCAACTATACCTCGGAAGCAACTCCTAACCCCGACTGAGAAACTTGATAAATCCAACAGAGTGGTACTAGTATCCAAGTTTTCCACCAAAATTCCTGGATTTAAGAAAATCATACATAAATATTTGCTGATGATACAAACGGAACCTGATTTTAAAGGCATCTTTGCTGATTTATCTTTGTTTGCTTATGAGCAGAGCAAAAACATAAAAGAACTTTTAGGCAAGAAAAAACAACATGTTAAAGATGGGGTTGAATTCAAGGGCACCATTCCTTGTTTTTGTTTTTTTACGGAGTTTTATATAGCGCGAACTTTGTATCGGGTATCAGAGCGCTGTACATAGCACCAGTTGCGTTACATGAGGACACATTCATTTTTTGTTAGGCACGTGGAGATTAAATGATTTGCCCAGAATCACAGGATGTTCAGCGTCATTGCCGAGACTCGAACCCGGTTCCCCAGATTCGAGGTCGACCGCCCTAGCCGTTAGACCAACTCCTGTTTGAATTGCAGTAGTTGTAACAACATCATAAAAGGCAACTATATCAATCACCCACTCACCCAAAATCAAGATAAATATCACTGCCAGTTGTGACACCAAAAACATGTTCTACTTGTTGAAATGTCCATGTGGCTTGGTCTACGTGGACAAGACGGAACTCAAAATGAAAATTACACTCAATGAGCACAAGAGCAACATCCATACCCTGAATGTCAAATCTGTTATTGCCACACACTTTTCGGCACTAAAACACAACATCTGCCACCTGCGCTACATGATACTAGAAACTGTTGATCTTGTTGAAGGCATTGACAACCGAAAGCATCTCCTACAATGTGAAATTCATTGGATAAAATGCATTGACTCGTTGATACCTCATGGACTCAATGACCGCATGGAATACAGTTGCTTCCTATAAGCAGCGAACATTGAACCTTCATAACTGTGTCCCCATTCTTCATAGCACCCGATCTATTGTTTTAACTCGTTCTCCTTATTTTGCACTCTCTCATCCGCCATCCTTCATTCCTCGTTTTTTTGTGTTTTCTACCTTCCGTCAACCTAGTAGTGAACGTTTATTAATCCCTTTTTCTTTTTAGGTCTCGCCTAGCGACACAGCGCATGCGCTGCTCACTCCTGGCGAGATCTATTGTCGTTGCTTTAGCTTGCGAAGCGAGGGTGGAAGTTCCACCCACGCTTCTTATTGGCGCGCCTTACAAATCCGTGCTTTCTATTGGGAGGGAAGCATGTTTGGTTCCCTCCCTGTCTTCGTTCGGCGTGCCTGCCCGGACAGGGCATGTGCACGCGCCCGGACAGAAGATATGCACGCGTATTCTGTGCGAGCACGGCGCGCTGCTTTGTTGCATCCGATTTCTCTTGCGAAGGGGGACAGGAGATGTGCACACGTACGGCGTGTCAATTGCTCGCAGCGTTTGAGCAAAACGCGCGCATGGCGCGCTTTCACTTTTGGCAAGTCACCCGGCATTGGTAGAGTTGATGCACGTACCGCAAACGTGTAAAGTGATTAAACTGTCAAATTCGACCACGGTTTCTTAACTGGCAATCGGCCTCACCAGATCTCTCTCTTTCGCTTTCGCCTAATCTCCGATCTGTTTCTCGTTCTACTCCGCCCCTTCTCGGAGTCATGCAACGTATATAAGAATGGTTAAAACCTGAAAGTGTCACTTGTTTTCCACGGGAGGCAGTGTCCACTTCATAGTGTATGCACGTTTCGTTTGGTGCTCGCTGAGTCCACAAACCAACTCCGGCAATATGACTATCCACATCGTTGTATCGAAGAGGGGGAACATTCGGTCCATTTTCTACAGAGGAATCGCATCGGCATAACAGTTTGGTTTTCACTGAGTTGTGGTGATTATTTCAGCTGGTGTGTTTTCTGCAAACGGTAATACTCAGTGGGTGTAAATGTAGTCAATTTTACAGATTTGTTTGTCCACGAAGTAAAGGTGAGTGTGTAAATAGGCTTTCTTAAAAATACAAAAAATTACTGCTTTCGTCATAAGACTTCACATCGCTTTCCACAGCATTCTTACTACCCCCACCGAGCATTCAGATACCTTCCCAATCCACAGAGTCAGAGACCTCTGCAGCGCGTGCATTAAAGGCTGAGCAAGGCTAGCGACATCCAGTTGTGTAACCAGAGATTCTCAGACTGGTGGCTCGGAGTTATACGCCATATTGCTGCGCCGTATGTTCACCCAATAGCACCAGAGCTCTCAGGTTTTCCAACTCTATCCATGCGTATCCCAGAAAGTACAGTTTGTCTTTGCATTCTGGAACTTGTAGATAGATGGGACTACAAGTTCCAGAATGCAATGAAAAACGTGGGTTGGATTGGATGGGCACTGACCCAGGAAAGACTCAGCGTGCCAAGGTCTGTAATTCCCCGCATGCCACATGTTGTTGATTGAAACAGAAGTTCCCCCCTCCTGACATAGGGAAGGGTGATGGCTGTGAGCCCTCCGGGATTATCAAATAGATTTGTGCCACAAGGATACAGTCTTGTGTTTCCCGTTAGCATTCAGAGGTATAAAGTGTGCTGGTTGAACCGAATCAAGGCTGATCTGCTAAATAAGAGCTCAGAAGTGGAAATGTGGTACCACAGAACCATTTTTAGGTCTCGCGCCTAGCGTTGCAGTGCGCAGCCCTGCTCGCGCAGTGCGAGACCTCTTGTACGGGCTTCAGAAAGCTAACCACACGCTTGTGCGTGTGTTTAGCTTTCTGAAGCCTGGCATTGGCTGTAGCGTGCGTTTTTTTTCAAAAAACGGCACGCAATTGGGCAAAGGCGGGCGCATGTCCCGCCTTTGCTCCTCCCATTCCCACTGGTGGCTGGCACGCGCAGCAGCGCGCGTTCGCCTCGCTGCCGCGCACCCTCCCCCCGCTCCTCTTTGGTGCGCGCGCACCACTGTTTACTACAAAAAAATGTTGAGTTGGAAATACACACACTTCCTAAGCTGCAATTTCACAATAAAGGCAGTGTGTGTTCGCCTCGCTGCCGCGCTCCCTCCCCCCGCTCCTCTGTGGTGCGCGCACCACTGTTTACTACAAAAAAATGTTGTGCAGGAAATACACACACTTCCTAAGCTGCAATTTCACAATAAAGACATAAAAAGTATACTGCTATAGCTCTCCTTACAAGGAACAAACAACATTACGAGTTCCACTCAATGTCCAAACCTATGATACAAGTTTCCTTTTCATGAACACATATTTCACTTTGCATTATTTCTTTGCTTACAGTTCCATCCACTCTTCGCTTCATGCTTTTCGTTTACTCTATACTTATACATTTTAGTCCATGTTATCCCTTTGCCATTGCAATTCTTTACATTAAATACTCACATTGTTAAGTGAAACACCACATATAACATAAATGTATCATGTGCATACACTTGCACATATTTACATGCAACAGCATTTAGATAGCTTTTATATTTCTTTGTTTCGGCCACTCTGCAAGTGTTTACCACACAAAGAGACACATTACTTAGCCTAAAAATCTATACAGAATAGACATTAAATGTCACCCAAAAAATAGCAAGCAATCGGTAAACAACGTACCGAAAAAGAAAGTAAAACTGCCTGAGCTTGCTCATTGTGAGAGTCATTGTATCATTTATTTTGTTTTCCTCGCTTTCCTTATCTCCTCTGTACTCCAGATGTCTCCCATTAACATCCTCCTACCCCGCACTCCTGCTATTAGTTGTTATCTTCAAAGTTTAACAAGCTCTGGGGTTGTTTTTTGCACGTAGACGACTTGTTTACAAGAAATAAACGAACAGCTGGATAGCTATAGTATGCAAAAACGTACACTGCTGCCACTCGCTGTACAAGTTACAAATCTAACGGAAAACATACAAACATTGCTTATATACAGTAATTGAAAGTTTAAAAATGCACTGCAGGGTCTACATTTTAATGTAAAAAGTACTGTGAAAAGTTTTAGTAATAGGAATACAGTATTCCTTTTTTTAGGTCTAGTGTGTTTGTCTTTGTATGTGCATCTCTATATGTGCCTCTGTCTTTGTGTGTGCCTCTTTGTCTCTGTGTGTGTGCCTCTGTCTATATGTGTGTATTCTAGCTGTGCATCTTTCACTTTGTATTTCTGTATGCGTGTCTGACAGTGTATTACTGTCTTATATGTGTGGCTGTTTCTAGACATCACTCTCACATGTGTGCATTATTGTCTTTGTGTGTGCATTGCCGTCTTTGTATGTGCATTATTGCCTCTGTGTGTGCATCTTTGTTTCTGTGTGTGTATTATTGCCTCTGTCTATGCAGCACTGTTTATGTGTGTATGCTTTTGTTTCTGAGTGTGCATCACTGTCTTAGTGTGTATATTTTTTCATCTATATGTGCATCATTGTCTGTGTATGTATCACCATCTCTGTGTGTACATCGTTATCTCTGTGTGTGCATCACGTTCTTTGTATGTGCATCATTGTCTTTGTATGTGCATCATTGTCTTTGTGTCTGCATCATTGTCTTTGTGTGTGCATTATTGATTCGGTATGTGTCTCTATCTCAGTGTATGCATTATTGCCTTCTATGTGCGTCTTTGTCTCTGTATATACATTACTATCTCTGTATGTGCATGAATGTCTCTGTGTGTGCATCCCTGTCTCTGTGTGTGCATCTCTATATCCGTATATATGTCATTGTCTATGTGTGAGCAAGACTATCTCTGTATGTGCATTACTGTCTTAAAAGTGCATCTTAATATTAGTGTATGCATTATTATCTCAAAGTGTGCATCACTTTGTCTGTATGTGCATTTCTGTCTCTGTGTATATATCAATATCTTAGTGTGTGCATCACTGTATCTGTATGTGCGTCTCTGTCTCTACGTGTGCATCACTGTGTTTCTAAGTACATCTCTGTGTCTGTGTATGCCTCTCTAACTCTGTATGTGCATCTCTGTTTATGTTTCTGTGCATCTCTGTCTCTGTCTGTGCATTATTGTTTGTGTGTAGGCATCACTGTCTTTGTGTGTGCATCACTTTCGCTGTGTGTGCATTACTGTATCTAGCTACGGTACTGTCTCTATATGTGCATTATTGTCTTTGTGTGTGTATTCCTGTTTTTGTATATTCAGCATGGTATCTGTAGGTGCCTCACTGTTTCTGTGTATATATCGTTGCATCTGTATGTGCAGCACTGTCTTTGTGTGTGCAACTATGTATCTGTGTATATATCACTGTCTTTGTGTAGGCATGATTGTCTCTGTGTGTGCATGTCAGTCTCTGTGTGTGCATCTGGGCTTCTGTATGTACATTGTTATGTCTGTATGGCCATCACTGTCTCTGTATGTGTAAATCTGTCTCTGTGTATATGTTATTGCCTCTGTGTGGCCATGACTTTCTCTGTGTGGGCATGCCTGTCTCTGTGTAGGCATTATTGTCTCTGTCTGGACACTACTGTCTTTGTGTGTGCATCATTGTGTTTGTAAGTGCATCTTTATTTCTATGTGCGCATTATTGTTTCTGTGAGTGCATCACTGTGTTAGTGTATACATCTCTCTCTCTGTCTGTGCATCACTGTTTGTGTGTAGGCATCACTGTCTCTGTCTGTGCATCCCTGTCTCTGGCTGTGCATCTCTATCTCTGTGTGTGCATTTGTTTTGTATGTGCACCTGCCTCTGTAAGTGCATGTGTTTTTGTGTGTACATGTGTTTCTAAGTATCTGTGTCTGTATGTGTGCATGTCTCTTTCTCTGTGTGTACATATGTGTGTGTATCTCTGTCTCTATATGTGCATCTCTGCTTCTGTATGTGTGTTTGTGTTTTTGTAAATTCATCTTTATATGCGTCTCTGTGTGTACACATTACTTTTCCTATATGTAGTCTCTCTCTGTGTGTGCTTTCTGTCATTGTATGTGTTTTTAGTCTCTGTATGTGTTTTCTGTTACTGTGTGTACTTTTGTATATTTTTTTTGCCATTAGTGAAAGTTATTAACGTTAGGCAAAACACTATGTGTTTGTAAAATACCCCTCACACACCAAATGCTCATTTGATGTCATGCTTCATCTTTGGGGTCTTCCCGTTCTTGCTACAGGACGGGGCGTGCTGCAACCTACGGAGACGTGGGAGCACTTTTTATGTGTAACACTATGTGTTTTGCAGTCTTTGTGTGTACGTCTCTATATGTACATCATTGTGTCTGTGTCTACATTATTGCCTCTATATGTCCATCAAATTCTGTATATGTACATCTATAGGGCGTCAATGTCTCTGTATGCGTATCTCTTTCTCTGACTATATGTTATTGGCTCTGTATATGCATTCTTTTCTCTGTGTGGATATCACTGTCTCTGAGTAGGCATGACTGTCTACGTCTGGGCATGACTGTCTCTAGGTGTGTATCACTGTTTCTGTATATATGTGATTGTCTATGTGTAGGCAAGACTGTCTCTGTGTGTGCATCATTGTATCTTTATATGCATCTCTGGGTGTGCATTACTGTTAGTGTGTAAGTATCACTGTCTTTGTATGCATCTCTGTCTATATATGTGCATCTCTGTCTCTTAATATATGTCATTGTCTATGTGTAGGCAAGACAGTCTGTATATATGTGATTGTCTATGTGTAGGCAAGACTGTCGCTGTGTGTGCATCACTGTATCTGTATATGCGTCTCTGAATGTGCATTACTGTGTGTGTAGGCATTACTGTCTTTGTATGTGCATCTCTGTCTATATTTGTGCATCTCTCTCTCTTAATATATGTCATTGTTTATGTGTGGACAAGCCAATCTCTGTATGTGCATTACTGTCTTAATAAGTGCATCTTAATCTACATGTATGCATTATTGTCTTAGTGTGTGCATTATTGTCTCTGTGTGTGCATCTTTGTGTCTGAGTATATGTCATTTTCTCTGTGTGGTCATGATTGTCTCTATCTGTACATCATTGTCTTTGTAAGTGCATCTTTATGTGTATGCATTCTTGTCTCTGTGTATGCATCATTGTCTCTGTATGTGCATCTTTGTATCTGTGCATATGTTACTGTCTCTGTATAGGCATCATTGTCTCTATCTCGGCATTCCTGTCTTTAGAAGTGCATCTTTATCTATGTGTATGCATTATTGTCTTTGAGTGTGCATCATTGTTTCTGTGTGTGCATCTTTGTGTCGGAGTATATGTCATTGTCTATTGGTGGTCATGATTGTCTCTATCTGTGCATCACTGTCTTTGTAAGTGCATCTTTATCTACGTGTATGCATTATTGTCTCTGTGTATGCATCATTATCTGTATATGTGCATCTTTGTGTCTGTGCATATGTCATTGTCTCTGTATAGGCATGATTGTTTTTATCTGTGCGTCACTGTCTTTGTAAGTGCATCTTTATCTACATGTGGGCATTTTTGCTCAGTGTGTGCATCACTGCGTCTGTATGTGCATTTCTGTCTCTGTGTATATATCACTGTCTCAGTGTGTGCATCACTGTATGTGCGTCTCTAAATGTGCATCATTGTTTGTATGTAGGCATCACTGTCTCTGTATATGCATTTCTGTCTCTGTATGTGCATCTCTGTCTCTGTATATATGTCATTGTCTAGGTGTAGGCAAGACTATTTCTGTTTGTGCATTATTGCCTTGATAACTGCTTCTTTATCTACATGTATGCATTATCGTCTTTGTATCTGCATCATTGTCTCTGTGTGTGCATCTTTGTGTCTGAGTATATGTCATTTTCGCTGTGTGGTCATGATTGTCTCTATTTGTACATCACTGTCTTTGTAAGTGCATCTTTATTTACATGTATGCATTCTTCTCTCAGTATATGCATCATTGTCTCTGTATGTGCATCTTTCTATCTGTGCATATGTTACTACTGCTTCTTTATCTACATGTATGCATTATTGTCTTTGTATATGCATCATTGTCTCTGTGTGTGCATCTTTGTGTCTGAGTATATGTCATTTTCGCTGTGTGGTCATAATTGTCTCTATTTGTACATCACTGTCTTTGTAAGTGCATCTTTATTTACATGTATGCATTCTTGTCTCAGTGTATGCATCATTGTCTCTCTATGTGCATCTTTCTATCTGTACATATGTTACTATCTCTGTATGGGCATGATTGTCTCTATCTGTGCATTACTGTCTTTAGAAGTGCATCTTTATCTACGTGTATGCATTATTGTCTTTGTGTGTGCATCATTGTTTCTGTGTGTGCATCTTTGTGTCTGAGTATATGTCATTGTCTATTGGTGGTCATCATTGTCTCTATCTGTGCATCACTGTCTTTGTAAGTGCATCTTTATCTACGTGTATGCATTATTGTCTCTCTCTATGCATCATTATCTGTGTATGTGTATCTTTCTGTCTGTGCATATGTCATTGTCTCTGTATGGGCATGATTGTTTTTATCTGTGCATCACTGTCTTTGTAAGTGCATCTTTATCTACATGTGGCCATTACTGCTCAGCGTGTGCATCACTGCGTCTGTATATGCATTTCTGTCTCTGTGTATATATCACTGTCTCAGTGTGTGCATCACTGTATCTCTATGTGCGTCTCTAACTGTGCATCATTGTTTGTATGTAGACATCACTGTCTCTCTATGTGCATTTCTGTCTCTGTATGTGCATCTCTGTCTCTGTATATATGTCATTCTCTATGTGTAAAAAGACTATTTCTATTTGTACATTATTGTCTTGATAACTGCTTCTTTATCTACGTGTATGCATTATTGTCTCAGTGTGTGCATCACTGCGTCTAGATGGCATTTCTGTCTCTGTGTATATATTATTATCTTAGTGTGTGTATCACAGTTTCTATATGTGCGTCTTTGGGTGTGCATCACTGTCTTTGTAAGTACATCATTGTGTCTGTGTATGCCTTCCTGAGTCTGTATGTGCATCTGTGTCTATGTTTTTGTGCATCTCTGTCTTTAGGTATATGTTACTGTCTCTGTCTGTGCATTACTGTTTTCTAACTGTAACAATGTCTTTTTGTGTGCATTACTGTCTTTTCTATACATTGTTGTGTTAGTGTGTGTGTCTTTGTCTCTATGTTTATGACTCTATCTTTGTGTGTGCATCTTTGTTTCTATGTGTGCATTATTGTCTTTGTGTGTACGTCTCTATATGTACATCACTGTATCTGTGTGTACATTATTGCCTCTAGATGTGCATTAATTTTTCTATCTGTGCATCTCTAGGGCGTCACTGTCTCTGTGGGTGCATCTTTGTGTCTGTGTGTACATTTATCGTGCATGTTCGCCTATGTATGTGCATCTCTGTTTCTATATGTGCATCACTTCTTTATGTGTTTCTTTTTGTATGTACATCATTGTGTATGTGTGTTTATTATTGCCTTTATATATAGATTATTGTCTGTGTGCGTGCATCTTAAGTGCATCACTGTGTCTGTGTGGGCATCTTTGTATCTATGTGTACATTTATCATATATGTCTGTCTCTTTATGTACATCATTGTCTATGAGTGTGCATCACTTTACTTATTATTTTTTTGCTTACAGTTCCATCCACTCTTCGCTTCATGCTATTCGTTTACTTTATACTTACACATTTTAGTCCATGTTATCCCTTTGCCATTGCAATTCTTTACATTAAATACTCACATTATTAAGTGAAACACCACATATAACATAAATGTATCATGTGCATACACTTGCACATGTTTACATGCAACAGCATTTAAATAGCTTTTATATTTCCTTCTTTCGGCCACTCTGCAAGTGTTTACCACACAAAGAGACACACTACTTAGCCTAAAAAGCTATACAGAATAGACATTAAATGTCACCAAAAAAATAGCAAGCAATCGGTAAACAACGTACCGATAAAGAAAGTAAAACTGCCTGAGCTTGCTCATTGTGAGAGTCATTGTATCATTTATTTTGTTTTCCTCGCTTTCCTTATCTCCTCTGTACTCCAGACGTCTCCCATTAACATCCTCCCACCCCGCCCTCCTGCTATTAGTTGTTATCTTCAAAGTTTAACAAGCTCTGGGGTTGTTTTTCGCACGTAGACGACTTGTTTACAAGAAATAAACGAGCAGCTGGATAGCTAGAGTATGCAAAAACGTACACTGCTGCCACTCGCTGTACAAGTCACAAATGTAACGAAAAACATACAATCATTGCTTATATACAGTAATTGAAAGTGTAAAAATGCACTGCAGGGTCTACATTTTAATGTAAAAAGTACTGTGAAAAGTTTTAGTAATAGGAACACAGTATTCCTTTTTTTTAGGTCTAGTGTGTTTGTCTTTGTATGTGCATCTCTATATGTGCCTCTGTCTTTGTGTGTGCCTCTTTGTCTCTGTGTGTGTGCCTCTGTCTATATGTGTGTATTCTAGATGTGCATCTTTCACTTTGTATTTCTGTATGCGTGTCTGACAGTGTATCACTGTTTTATATGTGTAGCTGTTTCTAGACATCACTCTCACATGTGTGCATTATTGTCTTTGTGTGTGCATTGCCGTCTTTGTATGTGCATTATTGCTTCTGTGTGTGCATATTTGTTTCTGTGTATGCATTATTGTCTCTGTATATGCAGCACTGTTTATGCGTGTATGCTTTTGTTTCTGAGTGTGCATCACTGTCTTAGTGTGTATATTTTTTCATCTATATGTGCATCACTGTCTGTGTATGTATCACAATCTCTGTGTGTACATCGTTATCTCTGTATGTGCATCACGTTCTTTGTATGTGCATCATTGTCTTTGTGTCTGCATCATTGTCTTTGTGTGTGCATTATTGATTCGGTATGTGTCTCTATCTCAGTGTATGCATTATTGTCTTCTATGTGCGTCTTTGTTTCTGTATATACATTACTATCTCTGTATGTGCATGAATGTCTCTGTGTGTGCATCCCTGTCTCTGTGTGTGCATCTCTATATCTGTATATATGTCATTGTCTATGTATGAGCAAGACTATCTCTGTATGTGCATTACTGTCTTAAAAGTGCATCTTAATTTTGGTGTATGCATTATTATCTCAATGTGTGCATAACTGCGTCTGTATGTGCATTTCTGTCTCTGTGTATATATCAATTTCTTAGTGTGTGCATCACTGTATCTGTATGTGCGTCTCTGTCTCTACGTGTGCATCACTGTCTTTCTAAGTACATCTCTGTCTCTGTGTATGCCTCTCTAATTCTGTATGTGCATCTCCGTTTATGTTTCTGTGCATCTCTGTCTCTGTCTGTGCATTACTGTTTGTGTGTAGGCATCACTGTCTCTATATGTGCATCACTTTCGCTGTGTGTGCATTATTGTATCTAGCTACGTTACTGTCTCTATATGTGCATTATTGTCTTTGTGTGTGTATTCCTGTTTTTGTATATTCAGCATGGTATCTGTCAGTGCCTCACTGTTTCTGTGTATATATCGTTGCCTCTGTATGTGCAGCACTGTCTTTGTGTGTGCATCTATGTCTCTGTGTATATATCACTGTCTTTGTGTAGGCATGATTGTCTCTGTGTGTGCATGTCAGTCTCTGTGTGTGCATCTGGGCTTCTGTATGTACATTGTTATGTCTGTATGGCCATCACTGTCTCTGTATGTGTAAATCTGTCTCTGTGTATATGTTATTGCCTCTGTGTGGCCATGACTTTCTCTGTGTGGGCATGCCTGTCTCTGTGTAGGCATTATTGTCTCTGTCTGGACACTACTGTCTTTGTGTGTGCATCATTGTGTTTGTAAGTGCATCTTTATTTCTATGTGCGCATTATTGTTTCTGTGAGTGCATCACTGTGTTAGTGTATACATCTCTCTCTCTGTTTGTGCATCACTGTTTGTGTGTAGGCATCACTGTCTCTGTCTGTGCATCCCTGTCTCTGTCTGTGCATCTCTATCTCTGTGTGTGCATTTGTTTTGTATGTGCACCTGCCTCTGTAAGTGCATGTGTTTTTGTGTGTACATGTGTTTCTAAGTATCTGTGTCTGTATGTGTGCATGTCTCTTTCTCTGTGTGTACATATGTGTGTGTATCTCTGTCTCTATATGTGCATCTCTGCTTCTGTATGTGTGTTTGTGTTTTTGTAAATGCATCTTTATATGTGTCTCTGTGTGTACATATTTCTTTTTCTATATGTAGTCTCTCTCTGTGTGTGCTTTCTGTCATTGTATGTGTTTTTAGTCTCTGTATTTGTTTTTTGTTACTGTGTGTACTTTTGTATATTTTTTTTGCCATTAGTGAAAGTTATTAACGTTAGGCAAAACACTATGTGTTTGTAAAATACTCCTCACACACCAAATGCTCATTTGATGTCATGCTTCATCATTGGGGTCTTCCCGTTCTTGTTACAGGACGGGGCGTGCTGCAACCTACGGAGACGTGGGAGCACTTTTTATGTGTAACACTATGTGTTTTGCAGTCTTTGTGTGTACGTCTCTATATGTACATCATTGTGTCTGTGTCTACATTATTGCCTCTATATGTCCATCAAATTCTGTATATGTACATCTATAGGGCGTCAATGTCTCTGTATGCGTATCTCTTTCTCTGACTATATGTTATTGGCTCTGTATATGCATTCTTTTCTCTGTGTGGATATCACTGTCTCTGTGTAGGCATGACTGTCTATGTCTGGGCATGACTGTCTCTAGGTGTGCATCTCTGTTTCTGTATATATGTGATTGTCTATGTGTAGGCAAGACTGTCTCTGTGTGTGCATCATTGTATCTCTATATACGTCTCTGGCTGTGCATTACTGTTAGTGTGTAAGTATTACTGTCTTTGTATGCATCTCTGTCTATATATGTGCATCTCTGTCTCTTAATATATGTCATTGTCTATGTATAGGCAAGACAATCTGTATATATGTGATTGTCTATGTGTAGGCAAGACTGTCGCTGTGTGTGCATCACTGTATCTGTATATGTGTCTCTGATTGTGCATTACTATGTGTGTAGGCATTACTGTCTTTGTATATGCATCTCTGTCTATATATGTGCATCTCTCTCTCTTAATATATGTCATTGTCTATGTGTGGACAAGCTAATCTCTGTATGTGCATTACTGTCTTAATAAGTGCATCTTAATCTACATGTATGCATTATTGTCTTAGTGTGTGCATTATTGTTTCTGTGTGTGCACCTTTATATCTGAGTATATGTCATTTTCTCTGTGTGGTCATGATTGTCTCTATCTGTACATCACTGTCTTTGTAAGTGCATCTTTATTTACGTGTATGCATTCTTGTCTCTGTATATGCATCATTATCTCTGTATGTGCATCTTTCTCTCTCTACATATGTTACTCTCTCTGTATAGGCATCATTGTCTCTATCTGTGCATTACTGTCTTTAGAAGTGCATCTTTATCTATGTGTATGCATTATTGTCTTTTTCTGTGCATTACTGTCTTTTCTATGCATTGTTGTGGTAGTGTGTGTGTCTTTGTCTCATGTTTATGACTATCTTTGTGTGTGCATCTTTGTTTCTATGTGTACATTATTGTCTTTGTGTGTACGTCTCTATATGTACATCACTGTGTCTGTGTGTACATTATTGCCTCTATATGTGCATTAATTTTTCTATCTGTGCATCTCTAGGGTGTCACTGTCTCTGTGGGTACGACTTTGTGTCTGTGTGTACATTTATCGTGCATGTTCGCCTATGTATGTGCATCTCTGTTTCTATATGTGCATCACTTCTTTATGTGTTCCTTTTTCTATGTACATCATTGTGTATGTGTGTTTATTATTGCCTTTATATATAGATTACTGCCTGTGTGTGTGCATCTTAAGTGCATCGCTGTGTCTGTGTGTGCATCTTTGTATCTATGTGTACATTTATCATATATGTCTGTCTCTTTATGTACATCATTGTCTATGAGTGTGCATCACTTTACTTGTGTGTACATCTCTAGTGTGTTTCTCTCACTGTATGTTCATCACTATATCTGTGTAAACGTCTGTACCTCTGTCTGTGTTTGCGCGTCTTTGTGTCTGTGTGTGTACTCCTGTTTTGTGTGTGC
Source organism: Calotriton arnoldi (assembly GCA_963921515.1). Taxonomy (NCBI): domain Eukaryota; kingdom Metazoa; phylum Chordata; class Amphibia; order Caudata; family Salamandridae; genus Calotriton; species Calotriton arnoldi. The sequence continues at coordinate 282,991 of CAWUFW010000166.1, forward strand.
AACATTGTTTCTGGGTATGCATCACTGCCTCTGTATGCGTATATCTGTTTGTGTGTGTACGCCTTTGTCTCTGTATGTGCATAACTGTGTTTGTCCGTCCATCTCTTTTTGTGTGTGAGCCTCTATGTCTGTATGTGCATCATTAACACTGTAAGTGCAACTTTGTGTGTACGTCACTATCTATTACATAAACACATCAGTAGTACTTGCATAACAACAAACTTTCATCACTATATTTCTCTTACTTACATTACATGCTCTACATCTTTAATTCGATATACATGTTTTTACATTTGTTCAAACATAAAGTACAAAAGCTTCTAGTTCAGCGCTTATACAATATTTAATTTGCAAACAATTACATCGTTTTTGCAAGCCTTACTCTATATTTGCTAAATAAGAAACAAAAAAACAAAAAATAGGTGTATTTACACAACATCTATCTACATAGCTAAATGCTATTAGTATTATAATATTGAATACAGAAACAACTACACTAAAGTGCACAGCACTAAACATTACTAACAAGCTAAAATGAAACCAAAATCAACGCTATTCATGCCTTGCTGGGAAAACATTCCCCTCTTGCCCATTCTTGCTCACCTTCTTTGACCTTATCTGTGTTTTTTTTCTTCAATACTCTTATTGGACCTTGCTATTGGTTACCTTCCTTTACTGCATTTTTATAGCCTTTCCCCTTATTTAACGTCGCCAAAAACATCTGCTGCAAACGCTTCCTTTGTTGCTGTTACTACAGACGATACATCCTTCACGCCTGCGAATCCCAGACTAACAATTGCGGTAAGATAATTTTCACTTTCAAACTTTAATTTCAAATAACTATTAGACACTTTACTTGCCTTTAGCTTATATTTCAATTTACTAAACAATGACTTTTAAAAAGTTTTTTACGTCATCCTCCATGTAAACAAAAAAATTAGCTTACAAATAAATCAATGTTAATAGCTTTGCTAACATTGCTTTTCTCTTCGAATTTTTAACACTGTTTCTTTTTTTAAATCTACAGGAAAAAAGCTTCCAGCACACAACATTATTGTGCCGGTCTTAATAACATTTGCAAGCACCATACTATTGACAAGATCACAGCTCTGGTAAGTACATTACAGATCAAATGTATTTTACCTACGTAAATATTGCTTTTGCTAAAGGAAAGGACATTTAAAGTTAATTATTCTGATGCTATACACAGCAGAGATTTTTTAAATATGTTGTACTTTTATTACTCCTTAAATGTAAATTATGTTTCCGTTTAAAGGAAGTAACATAATATGTAAACGTAAACACCTTGTTACAGCAACAACAAAAAAGTTATAAACTATGCATCTGAATACCGTTACTGTTCTATTACAGGGCAAGAACATGCTTTTCTTATGTACTATTAATTTTAGGTACCTCTGTACTAGTTAATCACAAGTGCATAAAAGTTTACTATGCAATGTAATGCTTACATTAGCATGTAATGCACACAGACAACTAGTGCTCAATCAAACGCTAGAGTAGTTACTTTATTATTAGTTGTATTGTTTTAAGATCTTGCCTTTTTAAGCAGACGCCCATTTTTTTAACCTTATTCTAGGCTGCATTTCGTGTGTTTTATTTTGTTCCCTTAATTGCTCTACAATCTATTCTTATACTCAACAGTAGTCTTTGCTATAATTGCTTTAAAATAGTTAATTATACGGGTTAAAAGTGAGGTAGAAAAAAGTAGCAATTTATATCATGCAGCTTAACACAAAATACATATACAATGTATTTCAAATACAATAGCTTATTCTGCGTTAGCTGTATTGTAAATACAGCGCAGTTTGTGCATGAGGAAACGTCCCCATTTTGTCCTACGCTAATCTTCCTATCATCCTATAACGTATATCATTACAAATATTTGCGTCACTTTCGCACTTATTTGCGTCTATTTCGCACTTATATAATTCTGTCAACATAGTTTAGTACTAACAACGAAACAATCTTAGTCAGCGAAACTAACTATTGCTACTATTTAGTCACTACTACTTTTTTTTTCGCGCCATACATACATTAGTTATATTTTTGCCTTTATACCACTATATACACTTTCCACTAAAGAACACACTTTTACTCACACTTACATAATCCTCTCAACGCAGTCCAGTAATAACAACGAAAGAATCTTAGTCAGCAATATTAACTATTGCTATTATTTACTCACTATATAGCATTGCCGTGTCTAAATACATCAAACAACATACAAATACATCAGTACCAGTGGGGGGTAGGAGTACGTGCCATGCGGTAACGTGAGCAGAGAGATGGGCAGGATGCGGGTAGTAATCTATGTATTATGAAGAATTATAGGTGAGTAAACATTTGATAAGTAAAAAGAATTAAGTTGCGCACACTGCATCCCCAAATACAATGCTGTGCGCACAACGTAATTCCTTTTATTTACTTATATGTTTACTTACTTGTGATACTCCCTAATCTATAGATTTTAGCGCCCCACACTGCCCCTTCCTTTACCAACGTCCCCACCTAGCAGATACTCTAACTACTAAGCGCTACTATAATACACCTTTCACAATGCTTAATTGTAGCGCTTCCACTTAGCAGTTACTTATTTCACCATAAAACTACGAGTACAAACCTATAATCCCTACTGCCACACATTAGAACGCACACACAAAGCAAGTATATTCTACAAACCCATTACGCATTTAAGTTTTTCTGCTAGTCCTAACATTCTCTCTGTAACTGTCCATTACAGTATAGGCTTCCTGCTCAATACTCCTTTCAGTTTCAACAAATATTATCGCTTCCCTAAACTGGCTGTGTAGCTTACTTACTATTTTCCAAACATAGGGCTCTATAAAACAACTTAGCAAACATTAGCTACACGCACATTTTTTTAGAATAAGCTACACTAATAGCAGCATCATACATAAAATACACACATCAACATGCACTAGACCTTATACAATACATATAAGTATAACTTACACACCACAGCCTCTTATTACATGCAATAGTACTTACATTGTTGATCTGCACAATAAGTGATAGACAACGTTCGTAACACATGACCACTAGATTTCAAATATTAAGCTACAAGTGCCTTACTAAATAACACAAAGTACAGAACACGGCATATACTCCCACTACTAACCACTATTGAAATACACCCTTCACAAGGCTTCAATGTAGCACTTACACTTAGCAAATACTTATCTCACTTTAAAAGTTCTAAAACAAATCTACATCCCCTACTGCCACACATTATCACGCATACACAAAAGCGAGTATATTCTACAAACTTATTACGCTTTTAGGTTTTTCCGCTAATCCTAACATCCTATCTGCTAGTGTGCATTTTTGTGTTAATTTCAAGCTCAATACTCCTTCCAGTTTCAGCAATTTATGTCACTTCCTAAAGCCAGTTATGCGGCTTACTTACCGTTTTTCCAAAACATACTACTCTATAAAACCTATTAGCAAACAACAGGTACACGCACCTTCTATGTGTAATATGCTTCACTAATAATAGCATCTAACAGAAAATACACAAATCACCCTGCACTATACCCCATACAATACATATAAGTATTACATACACACCTGATCCTCTCATTAAATGCAATAGTATTTAAATTGTTGCTCTCCACGATAAGTTATAGACTACGTTCCTAACACCTTCCCAATAGATTTGAAAAAATACGCTGCAAGTGCCTTGCTTAAAGGCACCAAGTACAAAACACGAACTAAAGTATAGCAAATAAAAATCATTGCAGTGTTTGACGCAAACTACACAAAGTAACATGCATGAAAATTAATATATTATACATGAATATTGCTCGCGACAATTTAGCTTTTTTTACTTAGCAATTTCGATGCTTTTTTAAAATTATTTACTTGCCCCATCCACCCAGATATTTTGCAGTAACAAACACATTAGGCCTACGCTACACATTCATACTTGATGCACACGTACCCAGTATAGTATTTCGCCTTACTAACTACAAAAACTCAGTAATGCACACATAAAGGCACAAAGTACCTAGCGTTGCCGTGTTCAAACATCCCAAACAACATACAAAATAGCCGTTTCACAATGCCAAAAATATCGCGCTCGTACTTAACAGCTAATTATCTCTGCATCCTTTGCTGCTACACATTATAATACAAATGCAAAAACAACAGTTGATGGACAGAATGCAGAACAATGTCATACATTCACCCCAGTACAGAGATCTGGGCCTAAATCCATCATTTTTTTGCTCACCATGCCATTCCAGTTTGGACCCAGCCATATGCAAATCAGTCTTGACCCTGTGCCTCATGGGAACAGTCCAGCCCGAACTGCCAAGCCAGGTCCTCCCTGGACTGGAAACAAGCATCCTAGGACCGGTTTCGGGGTTTCACCCCTCTTCAGCCAGGATAGCTTGATTCCAGTGGCATGGAGAGCACGGGACCCACGTCTGGGCATACCCTTCCCACTCGGGGTGACAAATGCAAAAACAACAGTTGATGGACAGAATGCAGAACAATGTCATACATTCACCCCAGTACTCGGTCTGGACTGTTCCCATGAGGCACAGGGTCAAGACTGATTTGCATATGGCTGGGTCCAAACTGGGGTGGCGTAGTGGGCAAAAGAATGATGGATTTAACCCAGATCTTTTGACTGGGGGAGAATGTTTGCATTGTCAGCATTCCGTCCATCATTTGTTTGCTGTAACACTTTTCGCCCTAAGTGGGATGGGTATGCCCAGACGTGGGTCCCTTGCTCACTGTGCCACTGGATTCAAGCTAGCCTGGCTGAAGAAGGGTGACATACCCTGAAACCGGTCCCAGGATGCTTGTTTCCGGTCCAGGTAGGACCTGGCCTGGCAGTTCGGTCTGGACTGTTCCCATGAGGCACAGGGTCAAGACTGATTTGCATATGGCTGGGTCCAAACTGGGGTGGCGTAGTGGGCAAAAGAACGATGGATTTAACCCAGATCTTTTGACTGGGGGAGAATGTTTGCATTGTCAGCATTCCGTCCATCATTTGTTTTCTGTAACACTTTTCGCCCTAAGTGGGATGGGTATGCCCAGACGTGGGTCCCTTGCTCACTGTGCCACTGGATTCAAGCTAGCCTGGCTGAAGAAGGGTGACATACCCTGAAACCGGTCCCAGGATGCTTGTTTCCGGTCCAGGGAGGACCTGGCCTGGCAGTTCGGTCTGGACTGTTCCCATGAGACACAGGGTCAAGACTGATTTGCATATGGCTGGGTCCAAACTGGGGTGGCGTAGTGGGCAAAAGAACGATGGATTTAACCCAGATCTTTTGACTGGGGGAGAATGTTTGCATTGTCAGCATTCCGTCCATCATTTGTTTTCTGTAACACTTTTCGCCCTAAGTGGGATGGGTATGCCCAGACGTGGGTCCCTTGCTCACTGTGCCACTGGATTCAAGCTAGCCTGGCTGAAGAAGGGTGACATACCCTGAAACCGGTCCCAGGTTGCTTGTTTCCGGTCCAGGGAGGACCTGGCCTGGCAGTTCGGTCTGGACTGTTCCCATGAGGCACAGGGTCAAGACTGATTTGCATATGGCTGGGTCCAAACTGGGGTGGCGTAGTGGGCAAAAGAACGATGGATTTAACCCAGATCTTTTGACTGGGGGAGAATGTTTGCATTGTCAGCATTCCGTCCATCATTTGTTTGCTGTAACACTTTTCGCCCTAAGTGGGATGGGTATGCCCAGACGTGGGTCCCTTGCTCACTGTGCCACTGGATTCAAGCTAGCCTGGCTGAAGAAGGGTGACATACCCTGAAACCGGTCCCAGGATGCTTGTTTCCGGTCCAGGTAGGACCTGGCCTGGCAGTTCGGTCTGGACTGTTCCAATGAGGCACAGGGTCAAGACTGATTTGCATATGGCTGGGTCCAAACTGGGGTGGCGTAGTGGGCAAAAGAACGATGGATTTAACCCAGATCTTTTGACTGGGGGAGAATGTTTGCATTGTCAGCATTCTGTCCATCATTTGTTTGCTGTAACACACATTATAATACAAACACACAGCAAGTATATTCTACAAACCTTTCACGCTTTTCTTTTGTCTCGCTAGTCCTAACATCTTCTCTGCTAACGTCCATTGCAGTATCGACTTCCGGCTCAATACTCCTTCCTGTTTCAACAATTTAGGCCACTCCCCCAAACAGGCTGTGTCGCTTACTTCCTGTTTTTCCAACGCACACTACTCCATAAGACCTCCTAGTAAACATTAGCTAAGCTAACGCTTATACAGAAACCTCCACTTAAACTAGTCTACCTTTACACTTACACACTCTAATACTTACAGTTCTATAAACGATCCTTACATGTCTCCTTATACTAAATAACTACAGGCTATTAAAGCTTTCGTACCGTGCAAATAAACAATACATTACACCTTTCCCTACTAAAAGAACACATGTTAATTGTACAACACACATTAATCGTACAACCTTGCCTAAAATACACTATAGCAAACATACACCATACTCCACGCAATACAGTAGCGGTCGCTGATAAGAGTAGCTGCTGCGCAGTGACGGAGGGAAAAACAGGGGGAGGATGGAAGGTAGTAATCTATAGATTAGGAAGGATTACAGGCAAGTACACATATAAATACATAGAAGGAATTACGTTGCACACACTGCGTCGCCAAATGCGATGCAGTGTGCACAACGATATTCATTTTATTTATATATATGTTTACTTACCTACAAGCCGCCATAATCCATACATTACTACCCCCTGCCCTGCCCTTTCCCTTTCCAACGTTACTGCCCAGCAGCTACTCCCACCACCAATTGCTATTCGCTGCTCTCACAACCCACCATTACTGTTTACACACAGTAACCCTTAATTACATGCAATAGTATTTAAGTTGTTGCTTTGCACAAAAGTGATAGAGTACGTTCGCTACACTTTTATACTACATTTAAAACAAATACGCGCAGCTGCATGTATAAAAAGGCGCAAAGTACAGTACAATACTAAAGTATAGCCCATTAAAAGCATTACAGTGCTTAACACACAAAACGAAAATACCACGCATAAAGGAAAATATATAATACATAAAGATTACTCGATACAATATATCACTTATCGCATCTAACAACTTTTATGAGTGGTTTAAAATATTTATTAATTACTACTCCTTAGCTATTTGCAGTAACATTACATAATCTCTACCTTGCACATTCACACTTTATACACACAAACCCAATAAACTTTTCTCTGTACTAGCTTCAAAAATTCTGTAATGCTTACATTAAAGAAACAAATTACACAGCATTGCTATTTTTCATATACACTAAACACCATACTAAATACCACCTTCACAACACATAAATATATCCCTTATATTAAACTGTTGGTTATCTCACCCAAAAACTTCTAATATGGTTCTAATCCAAAATTACCCTTCCAACGAAACAACTAAAGTAACTGTTTTTATTCTTTGTACAAAATACATACATGCTACTCCAACATGCATATTTTCGCACTTTAGTTCAGGGCAATTTTTTTCAATCAGCTGCGCCTTTTAAACTGCATTTTTTTTAAAGACACTCAACCCTATCCTCAAACTAATAAACTTGCTTCACAAAAGTACACCACATAAACTATGCACAACTTCGTACTTTAGTGGCAGCGCTATCTTTTTACATCAGCTGTGCCTTTTAAACAGCGTTTTTGATAAAAGACTCAACCTTACTCTCTAACTAATAAGCTTGCTTGCACAAAAAAGGTACACTACAAAAGCAATACATATCTAATCTATTTACATATTAAACTACATCTTTTTACTAAGCAATACGTAAATTACACTGCACTAGTCACCAATTACCTTAACAATACTCTGTTCAGTTGCACTCTTCTAAATCTTGTACTAAACAAATTATGCAGCTTTCCAATGCATATTACAGTACTTCAGTTACAACGCAATAGTTATACTTAAAATAACATTTTAGAAGGACAAGCAAACTGAAAACAAAACTACATATTGTGCATGCAAAATGCCTATAAGCAAATGCGCAATACTTACATTAAATACCAACACATAGCCAAAACTATATTATACTAAAACACTCTATTTGCATTTAACACATTTACTAATGAGCAACCTATGTATGGAAAGAATTTAAATAAAGCATTCTTATCTTTCTCTACATGTGCTGTTTTATTCTGTCTTACCTGTCTACGCGGGGAGGGAGATCACTGTGACACTGTAAAAAAAAAAATGCGTCAATAAGTACTATAAGAGGAAACATTAACAACCATTCTTACAAACTATAGGAGAACAAGCAATATTATCGAAGCACTCTTACCTTGTTCTTATATCTTCATTCTATTGTTCTCTGCAGCCCTTAAAAGATCTTGATAATACTGTAAATAAATGATCACATTAATATATGTTTTTAAGAAAAGATTTACATGAAATGTGCAGTGACTTTGCAAAGCAGAAACAATATTACACAACGCCTCTAACTCTTACCTTTTTAGCAATGCAATACTGCTGCTTCTATAGTCTCGCCTGTGGAGAAACATTATAAAACATCTATTAATAAGTAGCATCCACAAAAAAGCAAACATACAATCCATGCACGCAAACATACATTTATATTCCTAACAGTAAACTTGTAATTTTTCTCTTATCCAGTTCCTCTGGGCATTGTAAAAAAATATACAGTTATAACATAGAAACACATTTATTTGCTATCACATTTGCTATCGAACATAGTAAAGCAATAGCATCTTTTCTTACTATTCATAATCACATGAAGCTATTTATTTCCGATCACATTTGCTAGCAAACAACATAAAGATACGCAGTAGAAACAGTAAAGCAATAACAATCTTACCTTACTTTTCATACTCTCTTTCGTTGTCTGTGCTACATTTAGTGAAAGGAAAATTACCACTAGAATAATATAGGGATTAGCAGACTTAGTAAACGAAGCACGTATGTAACTAAATAACATAGAATACAGCCCTCATATACTTAAGCTCGCTATTAATACTGCATTAAAGAATGCAATAAAAAGTAATATGCACACATTATTTATATTACAGATAGTAGAAATACCACAGATAGTAAAACACTCAATGTTTATAAATATTTGCAAAAAAAATTTCTGCTAACAAAAAAATTTCACAATACATATACATTCAACACATAGAATATACCCGACATTACAACAAAACTTAACTTTATTTTGGCACGCTCTTCAGTATGCTCGGCTCCAAGCGATGGGGTTTAACATTATAAACATAGCATCGACGTTACCAGTACCACTATAGAAAAATACTCAAATTAATAAGCAATATTAACACATTAGCTCCATATTAAAAAATACTATTTCCATGCATAATATCCAATCATCGTTTTTGTAACAATATCTTTTACAATAGATATACATTATGTACATAAACAGCCATTATTACAGAAAAACTTACCTTTCTCTTCGCTTCTTGTAATGTTTTCTCAGCTCAGATTGGTACAGTGAAGCATCACAAGAATAGCATGAATATTGTCAGTTGCAGTGAATTACACGCACATATATTAACAAAGAGTATACAAAAAAGTCGTAACATTATAAAATACACCATAGTAATAAATAGTTGCAAATACTTTTTTTTAGAAATAATAACATTAACAACACATAGCAATAACGCATCAAGTAGAGCCAACATTTAATAACTAAACTTACCTATCTCTTCGCTCGCTGCTGCGTCTTCTCTGGTACGGTCGGTGGGCAGGGCCATCATCACAAAATTAGCATCGACTTTGTTAGTTTCAATAAGTTACACATACGTATTAACAAACATGACACGGCAAACTCGTATCAGATTAAAATACACAATATTATAAATAGTTACAATTATTTTGTTTTCTAACAGCAGCAGATACAATACAGAGACATTAAATGTATAGAATAGAGCCAACATTAAATAACAAACGTACTATTATCTTCGCTCGCTGCTCCGTGTTCGCGGTTTTGGTCGGTTAGGTGGGCCATCACAAAAATAGCAACTACCTTGTCCGTTTTATACATTAAACGCGCGTATTAACAATCATTGCAAACAAATTCGTAACCTAATAATACACAATATTACAAAATAATTGCAAATTAAATATTTTACAACTTACTGTTTACAATTGAAATACATTAAAGTAGTAGATTAAAAGCAACATTAAAGAACACAACTTACTATTATCTTGGCTTGCTACTTTGTGTTCTCGGCTACGGTCAATAGGGTGGGGCATCACAAAAAGAGTAACAATCTTATCAATTTAATACATTACACGTGCGTATTAACTAACATTAAGAACAGATTTGAAACATAATAAAAGACGCAATCTGTAGAAAAAGTTACAAAGAATTTTTTTTAACTTACCATTTAAAATTAAAATACATCAAACAGACAGATTAAAGACACATTAGAAAAAACATTCCTTTTATTGTCGCTCGCTGCTTTGTAATCTCAGCTCTGGTCGCTAGGGTTGGGCATCATAAATAGCAACAACGTTGCCAGTAACAGTTACATAAACGCGTGTATTAAGTAGCAGCACACAACAGATGCGTAACATACTAACATGGTCAAAATGAATACAAAGTTGCAAAATTATTTTTCTCCACAATACATTTACAATAGAAATACATAACATACATAGAATAGAGGCAACATTAAAAGAAAACTTACTTTTGTCTTCGCTCGCAGCTTCGTATTCTCGGCTTCAGTAAATAGAATGGGGCATTTTCAACAAAAGCAGCAACATTGTCAGTTTACGTCAATTACAAGCACACGTAGTAACTAACAGAACATAACAGTTTCGTTACATAGTAACAGTAGAGGTCGGTGGGAGAAGTATCTGCTAGACAGTGACTTGAGGGAAGGAGGGGCAGGGTGAACAATAGTAATCTATAAAAAAGGGTTATCAAAAATACTTACTCACGGTAAATTACATGTGCGTATTGATATACACTACACAACATATTCAAACTATAGTATCATACACAAGATCAATAAATAATAGCAAATAATATCTTTTACATTATTAACATATATAATCGAAAGACATAACACACATCGAGTACAGCTAACAGTAAAGAACAAAACTTACTTTCTTCGCTCGCTATTCCATCTTTTCGGCTCCGGTCAATGGGGTGAATCATCACAAAAATGACATCAGCATTGACAGTTATGCTAAATTACACGCCCGTATTATCAAACACTACACAGCAGATTCGCAACATACTAAAATACTACATAAATACATAGTTGCAATCCATAATTTTGTTTAGCAATAACATTAGGAAAACAGTTAACACATAAAGTTGTAACAACAAAAGAAAACAAAACTTACCTTTCACTTCGCTCGCTGCTCCGTTTTTTCCCGTCCGGTTACTGGGGTGGGGCATCACAAAATTAGCATAAACATTAGCTTCCGTACAATACACGTGCGCAGTAACAAACATTACACAGCAGATTCGCAACATACTAAAATATACAATATTAATAAATAGCTGCAAAAAAAATATTTTTAAACAATAACATTTACATTACAAAAATACTAAACACAAAGTAATAAAAAAATTAGGAAAAAAATATTAATTTACTACTTACCTTGCTGCTCCGTCTTCTCGTAGCTAGTCAGTGGGGTGGGCTTCACAAAATAGCATGAACATTGGCACGTACCGTAAAGTACACAAACGCATTAACAAACAATACGCAGTAGATTCGCCACATAATAAAATACACATTTTTAATAAATAGTTACACACAATAATTTTGGAACCAATAACATTTACAATCGAAAAACAGTTAACACACAAAGTAATCAACATAAAAAAAAAACTTACGTTTTACTTCCCTCGCTGCTCAGTCTTCTCGCGTCCGGTCGGTGGGGTAGGGCATCACAAAGATAGCATAACATTATAGTAATGTAAATTATACGCGCGTAATAACAAACACTACACAGCAGATTCGCAACATATTAAAATACGGAATATTAATAAATAGTTGCAAAAAAATATCTTTTAGCAATAACATTTATGATAGGAAAACAGTTAACACAAACAGTAGTGGTAACATAGTTAATCCAAACTTACCTTTCGCTGCCATCGCTCCTCCATATTCTCGCGTTCGGGTGTTGGGGTGGAGCATCACAAAAAATGCAAACAAAACAAGTACTGTACATTATATGCGCGCATTAACTAACAATCCACTGCAGATTCGTAACACAGGTACCGTCAATTATACGCATACAATAACAAAACAATGCACAGCAGATTCGCAACATTATTAAAAACACAATATTAAGGATTAATTGCAAACACATTTTTATTGAACAAGAACATTTACAATACCAAATCAGTTAGCACATAAAGTAGTGACAACATAAAAGGCAACACTTACCTTTTACTTCCTTTGCAAGTCCGTCTTCTTGCGTATAGTCTGTAGGGTGGGGCATCACTACAAGAGCATAAACATTGCCAAGTACCAGAAAATACACGCACGCATTAACAAACTACAGAGAGCAGATTCGCAACATAACAAAATGCACAATATTAATAAATAGTTGCGCAGCATATTATTTTAAACAAATAACATTTACAATAGATTAACAGTTAATACAAACAGTACTGGCAACATACAAAATAAACTTACTTTTGACTTCCCTCGCTACTTCGTCTTCCCGCGTCCGGTCTTTGGGGTGGGGCATTACAAATAAAGCATAAACATGATAGTACTGTAAATTAGACGTGCATATTAAGCACTAAACAGCAGATTCGCAACATACTACAATACAGATTCGCAACATACTAAAATACTACAAAAATACATAGTTGCAATCCATAATTTTGTTTAGCAATAACATTTACAATAGAAAAACAGTCAACACATAAAGTTGTAACAACAAAAGAAAACAAAACTTACCTTTCACTTCGCTCGCTGCTCCGTCTTCTCGGGTCCGGTTACTGGGGTGGGGCATCACAAAATTAGCATAAACATTAGCTTCCGTACAATACACGTGCGCAATAACAAACATTACACAGCAGATTCGCATCATACTAAAATATACAATATTAATAAATAGCTGCAAAAAAAATATTTTAAAACAATAACATTTACATTACAAAAATACTAAACACATAAAGTAATACAAAAATTAGAGAAAAAATATTAATTTACTACTTACCTTGCTGCTCCGTCTTCTCGCGGCTAGTCAGTGGGGTGGACTTCACAAAATAGCATGAACATTGGCACGTACCGTAAAGTACACAAACGCATTAACAAACAATACGCAGTAGATTCGCCACATAATAAAATACACATTTTTAATAAATAATTACACACAATACTTTTGGAAACAATAACATTTACAATAGAAAAACAGTTAACACACAAAGTAATCAACATAACAAAATAATAGTCACCATTTTTAAAAAAACTCACCTTTACCGTCGCTCGCTGCTCCGTGTTGTCTGCTCTATAGAAGGCGACAAGAAGCATAAAAGAAAAGTTACCACAAAACATTGCTAACAATGACATTTAAATCTTATCTACGAAAACAAACAAAATCGCACAAACTAAGAAAATTAAGCTTACCTTTGTTTTTCTGCTCTACTCGATGTTTTGTGCTCCTGTCTCTGAAGTGTAGAATTTTTTTTTAATTTTTAACATTAACAGACTCAATAAACATAAGCATGTAGCGCGTATTAACAACGAATAGCAGCACATTCGCAACTTATTAAATACACAGTATTCACAAACACTTAACAAATATAATTAATTACACTTTCTATTTACCACTTACATACATTCACACATAGAATACAGTAAAGCCACCATTTTAAAAAAAACTCACCTTTGCCGTCGCTCGCTGCTCCGTGTTGTCTGCTCTATAGAAGGCGACAAGAAGCATAAAAGAAAAGTTACCACAAAACATTGCTAACAATGACATTTAAATCTTATCTACAAAAACAAACAAAATCGCACAAACTAAGAAAATTAAGCTTACCTTTGTTTTCCTGCTCTAGTCGATGTTTTGTGCTCCTGTCTCTGAAATGTAGAATTTTTTTTTTTTTTTACATTAGCAGATTCAATACACATAAGCATGTAGCGCGTATTAAGAACAAATAGCAGCGCATTCGCAACATATTAAATACACAGTATTCACAAACACTTAACATATATAATTAATTACACTTTCCATTTACCACTTACATACATTCACACATAGAATACAGTAAAGACACCATTTTTACAAAAACTCACCTTTGCCGTCGCTCGCTGCTCCGTGTTGTCTGCTCTATAGAAGGCGACAAGAAGCATAAAAGAAAAGTTACCACAAAACATTGCTAACAATCACATTTAAATCTTATCTACGAAAACAAACAAAATCGCATAAACTAAGAAAATTAAGCTTACCTTTGTTTTTCGGCTCTACTCGATGTTTTGTGCTCCTGTCACTGAAGTGTACAAGACCAAATTTATTTGTAACATTAGCAGATTCAATAGACATATGCATGTAGCGCGTATTAACAACAAATAGCAGCACATTCGCAACATATTAAATACACAGTATTCACAAACACTTAACAAATATAATTAATTACACTTTCTATTTACCACTTACATACATCCACACATAAAATACAGTAAAGCCAACATTTTTTAAAAAACTCACCTTTGCCGTCGCTCGCTGTTCCAAGTTCTCAACTCTGTAGAGGGCAACAAGAGGCATAAAAGACAAGTTACCACAAAACATTGCTAACAAAAACATTTAAATCTTATCTACTAAAACAAACAAAATAGCACAAACTTTCACAATTCAACTTACGTTGGTTTTCCAGCTCTACTCGATGTTTTGTGCTCCTGTCACTGTAGTGTAAAATACAAAATTTCCTATTAACATTAGCAGATTCAATAGAAAAAAGCATCTAAATGAAATACTTCTATATGAAATGCTCATTAATAAATAGTAAAAAACTGCTAAGAAATCTGTCCTTTTCTTAAGTTGCCTATCAGCACCCGATCCTCAAGAGCGCTGTACCCATAGACCTCCCCCAAGGCATCCTGATACACCAACAGGGTGTGCCGTACCTAAAAGAGAAACTGGGATTTGTGCAAATGAAACTCAGTATGCAGCTCCTCACAGGAGCATATATGGTCCTTGTCCCACACATCTCCTAAGCACGAAATGCCAATACTCCCCTCCCCACGATCGCCACTCGTAACAGCCATCTACCTGCCCACAGGGGACTCCCCGTATAAGTTTGTGGTCCCAGCCCATCCAGGGCACTGCCGCCCTCCAAACCTGCAAGACTATTCTAGTCAGTCCTCAGAGGTGTCCGAGGAGTGGCACCCACTATAAAATATGCGTTCCATTATCCAGCCCAATAAGTGCTATTCCCCCACCCCACCCCCCCAGTATGCCGAATACTCTCATCCCACGTACAACCAGTCGTTCACCATCAAGAGTAATGCTACTCAGTAGTATAGTATACACAAATGTAAGTGGGCCGAACACATTAAATGCAACTATGTTAGGCTTATTGGCCCAAAAGAACTCTCAGTGCTGCCTAGTTGTTAAATGAGGACTGTGAAATCTGGAGGCGGAAGGTTTTGAGTTCTACAAAATTATACAGTGTTTCCAAATAGGGTAAGCGGGGACATGTATTTAATTAAGAACAAGCTGTTCTTTAAGAGCACATAGCTCAGCCACAATTAAAACAAGCACTGGCAAAGTTAATAGGTCTGGCAATAGCACGCAAATGGGATACTTACTTTTTAAGCACAGGGCACAAAATTAAAATGAAGACATTAAAAACAAGCCGGATATTTACGATTGCTGCTGGAGACAGTCAATACGAGGTTTGGTACTTCTAGGAACTGTTTACACTATGTTTATTACAGCCTGTGCACTTTGCTATTTCGCAAAGAGAGGGAGTAAAGTTTTATTCAAACAATATTGTTACATTTCAAGTTAGTGACGCCTTTACCTGCAGAAGTCCAAAGTGTAGATTAAGGCTGTCTGTTTCCTACAAGATTCTAAACAGCACAAGCAGCTCCTCAGCCCTCACCCCAATACCAGCAGACCATTAGCTATTTCCTAACAAGTAACTCTAAACTCTCTATTCACACTTGCCCAGGACCCTTACAGCTTTGCTTACTGCACCCCAAATATTTATCCTCTAGCTTGTCAATTGCCGCCTACCTGTGCCCCACATTGCAGTGAACAGAGTCCAGTAAGTGGTAAGCAGAGAAACTAGTGCTGTCTCTTCCATAAAACAACACTTCTTAAAAAACAGTTTTTACTTTCTTTACATACTATCTTTGCCTATGGTTCTTACAGTTTACATTTGTAATTTTACACTGCCTATAATTACATATATTATCGCCTGTTTTAGGTTTTAGACTTGTAGTTTACCCTGCCCATAATAACTTCCATTTAACGCGTTGAATTGTGAGATTTACTATCCAAAAACTGTACTTTATACCCCTCATTACTACTGACAATTCACTTTCCCCTCAAAATTTCTCCTTTGCACTGTGCTCACACCAGTATGGTCAAACAGTGCACCCAAAGACACCATTTTTTTTTCACACGCAAGAGAAAACAGCCCCCCTGCCTCCCCCCCATTCCCTACCCAGCAACCGATATCATTTACAGAAGAAGGTGCTTCTGCGAGCTGTTTCCACTGTTTTTATTAGAGCCTGTGCACTTCACTTTTTCGGTAGTAAATGAAGTACAGTTTAATTAAACCAGTATTGTCCAAATTCCATTTTACAGGCCTATACCTGCAGAAGTCCAAAATGTACATAGGACCTGTCTGTCTCCTAAAAAATTCAGAACAGGAGAAGCAACTCCCCAGCCCCCACCCCCAGGCAAAGAGACCATTAGCTATTAAGCTAAAGCAACTCTCAACACTCCCCTCACACTTGCCCAGGACCCTTAACACTTTCCTAGGTCCATCCCAAATCATACTCCTCCATCTTGTCAGTTGCAGCTGAAATGTGCCACAGATTGCAAGAAGCACAATCCAAGAAGTAGCAACGACACAAACTAGTGCTGTCTCTTCCCCAAAACAAAAGTTGTTAAAAAAACAATTTTTCCATACTGTGGTTACTGTCTTTGCCTGTAAATTCTCTGTTTACAATTCTAGTTTTAACCTGCCTGTGATTGCATATTTTACCAGTTTCTTTCTGTCTAACACTTGTGCTTTTCTCCCGCCCATGATTGCTTCTATTTAACGTGTAGAATTATAAAATTTGCAATTCAAACACTGTACTTTATCCCTCTCAGTCCTAGTGACAGCAGTTTTCTCTCCAAAATTCTACTTTGGACAGTGATAACACCTGTATGTTAAAACAGTGCACCCCCAGCTACCATTTTCTAGTCACAAGCCACTAAAACCAGCCACCCTTCCTCACCTTCACTCCCCCCCCCAACAACAGGGACATTCCACAGCAAAAAGTGATTCTGTCAGCTGGTTAAACTGTGTTTACTACGCCCTGTGCACTTCTTTTTTTCTACAGAATAGGAACTTAAGTTCTATTCAAACAGTTTTTTTACATTTCAAGTTAGTAAGCCCTTTACCTGCCAAAGTCTAAAGTATACATTATGCCTGTCTGTCTACTAGGAGATTCTAAACAAGACAAGCAGCTCCCCACCTCTCACCCCCAGGCCAGCAGACTATTGGATAAACAGCTAATAGCCAAAACTCAGCCCTCCCCTCACACTTGCCCAAGCCCCTTAAAGCTTTGCTAGGTGCAGCCCAAATGACTCTAAGCCATTTTGCGAGTTGCAATCTACCTCTGCCCCAGATTGCAGTGAGCAGAGTCCAAAAAGTAATAAGGAGACAGACTACTGCTGTCTATTCCACAAAACAAAAGTCGCTAAAAAAACACTTTCCCTTTCTATCATTACTGTCTTTGCATGCAATTGTTACAGTTTAACATTGTAGTTTTAACATGCCTGTAATTGCATATTTGAACACCTGTTTGGTGTTTTAAACTTGTATTTTTCCATGACCATAATTGCTTCCATTTAACATATTCACTTGTGACATTTGCAGTACAAACGCTGTACTTTATCCCTCTCATTCCTAGTAACAATTCAGTTTTACCTCCACATTTAAGCTTTACTCTGTATTAAAACCTGTATGTTAAGCAGTACACCCCCACCCACCATTTTCTGTTCGCAGGCCAGTGAAACCAAGCTCTCAGCCTCACCCCCACTCCCCACCCAGCAACAAGGATATTCTACATCACACAGTACTTCTGTGAGCAGTTTACACTGTGTTTACTTCAGCCTGTACACTTCGTTTTTTCCCAACCAGAGTACAGTTTTATTAAAACTATATTGTCATATTTCAGATTACTGAGGCCTTCCATGCAGAAGTCTAAAGTATAGATCCAGCTTGTCTGCATCTACAAAAATCTAAACAAAAGAAGCAGCTCCCCACCCCCACCCCCAGACTAGCACACCATTAGCTATTCGGCTACAAGCCAACTCTGAGCCCTTCCCTCACACTTGCCCAAGCCCCTTAAGGCTTTGCTAGGTGCACCCCAAATAATTCTCCTCCATCATGTGAGTTGCAGTCTTCCTGTGCCCCAGATTGCAGTGAGCAAAGTCCAGCAAATAGAAAAGACACATACTAGTACTGTCTCTTCCCCAAAACTAAAGTTGATAGGGAAACCATTTTCTCTTACTCAGATTACTGTCTATGCATGTATTTGTTACACTTAAAAATTAGAGTTTTACCCTGCGTCTGATTGCATATTTTATCACCTCTTTTGTGTTTTAAACTTGTGGTTTTCCCTGCCCATAATTGCTTCCATTTCACATGTTCAATTGTGCGATTTGCAGTCCAAACACTGTAGTATATCCCTCTCATTCCTATTAACAATTCAGTTTTCCCTGCAATTTTCTCCTTTGCTCTATACTAAAACATGTATGTTAAAACAGTACACCCCCAGCCACCATTTTGTGTTCACAAACCAGTAAAACAAGCCCCCTACCTCCCCCCCACTCCCCCTTAGCAACAAGAATATTCTACATCAGAGATACTTCTGTGAGCTGTTTAAACTCTGTTTACTACAACCGGTATACTCCGTTTTCCGGCAACGAAAGAGAGTAAAGTTTTCTTCAAACAGAATTCTTATATTCCAAGTTAGTAGACCCTTACCTGCAGTAAACCAAAGTGTAGATTAAGCCTGTCTGTCTCCTACAACATTCTAAAGAACAAAAGCAACTCCCCAGCCCCCAACCCCAAGCCAGCAGACCATTGGCTCCCCTCACACTTGCCCACGCCCCTTAAAGATTTGCTCCGTGCACTCCAAATTAATCTCCTCCATCTTCTACATTGCAGCCTACCTGTGCCCCAGATTGCAGTGAACACAATACAGGAAGTAGTAAGGGCAAAGAAAACAACTGCAGTTGCGTCTTTCAGCCTGTTCGCAACTAACCACTATCAGGGCTACAAATGCTGCTCATTTTCCTATTTAGCATACCTAGCACACACTATCCACAACCACAAACTTATAGAACTTACAAATCTATATATTTATCACTTTCTACTAATTTACCATTTACAATGCACTAGCCAATATCTCATTCTATACACCTATCAATATCTTTAATAGGCATATACTTACCTCCTTTATGCATCTATATACTTTTCATGTACTTATAAATCTATCTATTTATCACTTTTTTCTACTTTAACATTTTCAATGCACTACCTTTTCTCAGCCTATACTTCTCTCAATATATCTTCTAGCCCAATTTTCTCACTCTTCTAAAACTTCTTTCTACCACTCTTTCTAAATATCTTTTGCCTGCAAATACTTTAGATTCCTTCAACAGTATCAATTCACAAAAATAACAGGAACATACAAATGGC
The DNA here is from genome assembly GCA_963921515.1 of Calotriton arnoldi. Lineage (NCBI taxonomy): Eukaryota > Metazoa > Chordata > Amphibia > Caudata > Salamandridae > Calotriton > Calotriton arnoldi. The sequence goes on from CAWUFW010000166.1 coordinate 302,928, forward strand.
AGTCATTTTGAAACAAATATGACACTTTTATACCTCCTCCATTCGACTTTAGTTTACTTGCCACAAGTGTCTCTAAACACAAAGTGACATATATATACCTAACAACAAGGCACAAGTCCTAAACAAGCATTTGTAGTACAAAAGCTTTCACACTTATACAACTTTGAGCTACTAACATTGTAAATAGCTATGCCTTTTATTTTCGTAATAATTATAAACATAAATAAAAGACATTAGCATACAATGGCAATACCTTAACCTCACATCAACTATTGCACACAAATCACCCTTTGCCATAACACAGCTAACGTGAATTTTCTATAATATCACTATCTTTTCAAATTTGCTAAAATGTTCTATCTAATTTTTCAAAAAAATATTTGTTACAAAATGCATTTGCTATTGTACAAAACAATGTTTCATTCATTATGTTTTGCTGACAAATAATAATTTTTTATACCATTCTGTTTTACTTTCAGGTGCATTGCTTCACTCAACAAGGCTACCAAATAAGAGAAAGGTACAAACTTCTTTCACAAACTGTTTAATACTGAAAGCATCACCTGCAAATGCATTGAAAATATACTATAGTCACAAAATACAACATTTAAATACAAACAATATATATAACTTAATACATATAAGCAGCTACATATAATATGGATAGAATCATACAAGCTAGCCATCACCAAGGGCATTCAAAATGTAATGCTCTTTCTCGAGGAAAACAATGCCTACCAAATAGTACTTTTGCAATTATACATAATCTTTGTAAACCAGTCAATACATGGGATTCGAATGATTTGCATTTTATAATGGGATTAGGAGATGCTTTATATACAGAAATGCATTCTTTTAATAAAGAGGAGCTTATGCATCCAGATGACTTACCTAAATATATAGAACACAATGGCTATATATACTCACTATCACAAAAAGAACCTTATTATGGTGACGTACTACATTGTATGAGTCCTTCCTACCCAGATATACAAAATGCACTAAATATATCTATACATCATTATAGTGGCATTTTACTATGTATGAATGCATATGTTGTTTCTATCTTTGCAAATCAACAAACATACTTTGTATTTGATTCACATAGCCGAGATAAAGGAATGCCTTATCCTAATGGAACATGCATTGCTATTGAAAAATCTACTTTTAAAAGCCTAGTAGATTATATTATAGAACTTGCAAACAGCATAAAAGTCCCACATGAAAATCATGTCGCATTTGAGTTAACTCCAATACACATACAAACAGTAACTAAAAAACTCTCCAAAATGCACTTACAAAATACAAGAAAATAGTCAGAGTAAAAGCTAACAAAACACTATGTGTGCATAGAACAGGGAGAACAATAAACATAGTAAGCAATATTATCATGCCTATCACTAATAGTTGTGAAATAACAGGTACAATTCCTAGCAATACAAGCATTAACAGTTTAAGTACACCATCAACAATGCCTACAGTACAAGCAAGACTTATTGGCACTACAGTTAATACTGTAGATGCTAACACATTATTAAACAAACAAAAAAGAACATGCAAACCTCGTGTAGCAGAAGAAATACTATCAAGCAAAAGGCAATGTGTACAACGCAACAGACACAGTATAGTAAGCAATAGTATGGATAATCAAACAGATATGGTAGCAACAGACATAATAAGTGCTTTCCATAAGGACATTTTATATGGGCCAGAGTACATTTGTACCATTTGCAACCAATTATGGCATAAGCAATCACTAAAGAACACAATAGGAATTACCACACACCCAAGATTTATCCAATGTAACATTAGCTACAAAAAAACAGACTATATATGTAGCACTTGCTATACACATATTAGCAAAGATAAAATACCACCATGCTCATTTATAAGTGGAATGAAATTCGAAAAAATACCAAAGCAATTACAATTGCATAATTTAGAAGAGAGATTAGTTTCGCCAAGAATTCCTTTTATACAAATTAGAACACTAACTCGTGGGTCTCAAAAGTCATTATCAGGCGCAGTTGTTAATGTACCTGCAGATGTTATGACAACAGTTACAATTTTACCAAGACAGATTAATGACGACATGACAATACCAATTAAATTAAAAAGAAAGTTAGCTTTTAAATCATTTACACATTTTGAAAATGTTAGACCAAATAAAGTCAAACGAGCAGCACTATGGTTAGCAATAAACAGTGACATGTTTAAAGAACATGGAATCACTATTAATCCAGATTGGAAGTATATACCACCCGAAATAAACTATTGCAGTAAAACATCAGAACAAGATAATTCAACAAGCACTTCAGACAACATAGAAGCTGGAAATTTAGATACCTTATTAATAAACGAAACAATTACCACTGATAGTCTCAATGTCTTATGTTTAGCACCTGCTGAACATAACACACCTAGAGGTTTATATGAAGACAAAGATTCTGAATTTTTAGCTTTCCCAACAATTTTTGCTGGCAATCGAAGACCTAACAATAATGATAGACACTTACCTGTGCATTATAGTACAATATGCCAATGGGAATTAAGGAGCTATGATAGAAGAGTAGCTAAATCAATTACTAATATTTTCTTTAAACTAAAAAAATTGCACATAAAACAAATACAAGGTAAGATGAATATATCTTTGCGCAAATATTTCACTAATGGTGAATGTATTACTGCAAAAGACATAAAAAATAGCTTAGAAAGCATCTTACGATATAATGAAGGGTATAAAATACTAAAAACGATTCGCAGTTCACCACCATATTGGGAGCACTGCAAAAAGATCTCTTTGCTATGATAAGACAACTTGGGATACCAACATTTTTCCTCACTCTATCTGCCGCAGAAACAAGATGGCACCACTTAATTAATATATTATTAAGGGTGCAAAATCTACAAGAATGCACTGAACAAGAATTTAAAGAAATGTCTTGGGAAACAAAATGTAAATTATTACAGGGAGATCCAATTACCTGTGCTAGGCATTTCGACTTTCAAGTTAGGACATTATTTAATTGCGTGATAATGGATACAACGAACCCTATTGGAAAATTACAAGACTTCTTTTACAGAGTCGAATTCCAACAAAGAGGTTCACCACATATACACGCATTATTATGGATTGAAAATGCACCACTATATGGAACAGCAAAGTTACCAGAAGTCATTACATTTATAGACAAATATATTACTTGCAGTAAATCACAAGGACCAGAGTTAGAGCAGTTGCTGCCTCTACAAAAGCATGCGCATACCAAAAATTGCAGAAGAAAAAACAAACGGACATGCAAATATCAATATCCAAGATATCCAATGTCACAAACTATAATACTTGAATCTTTGCCGCATGATTCTGCAGACAAAGAAATGCAAAAAAAAATCAATCTATTCATGAAACAATGAATACTCCAGAGTTTTATACACTGGATTTTACTCAGTTCTTAGAATTAATAAAAATGGATAATAAGCAGTACATTACATGTATACAATATTTAATAGAAAAAACAATGATTTTTTTGAAAAGATTACCAGCAGAATGCTTTATTAATAACTATAATACAATACTTCTTAGAGCTTGGAGAGCAAACATAGATTTGCAGTATATATTAGATGCATATGCTTGTGCTGTCTACATCATTTCCTATATCAGTAAATCACAAAGGGGAATGAGCAAAATAATTGCACAAGCTGCAAAAGAAGTAGCTCATAATACTAATGTCAAAGAACAACTTAGACACATAGGCAATAAATTCCTAAACTGTACAGAAATAAGTGCTCAAGAAGCAGCTTATCTTATACTTCAAATTCCATTACGGAAAAGTTTGCGATCATTTGTATTTATTAATACTAGCCCCCTGAAAAAAGAACTTATTTACTGAAAGATGTAGATACTATCAATTCATTGCCAGATACATCGACTAATCTCCAATGTGAAAACATCATAGCAAAATATTGCAACCGCCCAAAAACATTAGAACAGTGTACATTAGCTGACTTTGTCGCTACTTATAATTACAACTCCCCAAAAAATTAGAACAGGATAAAAATGACAGTGACAATTTACTCACTGAGCAAATTTTATAGCTCAGACGAAGAAGAACTCGAAATAAAGACCATAGAGCAAGACACACTAAAAAACCAAATAGGGACAAACTGTACTTTCACTAAACGCTCATTTTGAAAAATCATACGATACTGCAGGTTTAACAAAAACAATGACTCGGAGAACTATTACCGCAAATTATTAATGCTTCACTACCCATGGAGAGAAGAAAGCAAAATAATCTTAAATAGCCCCACATATTATGAAAGATATATACAAATAAAATAGATTGTAGATAACCATTATAATAATTATAATACAAACAACGAAATTATTACTGAACTTAATGATAATAACGAACATGAAATACTAAATAGCGAGCCACAATCAACAGTAATATTACCTTCAGACACTGCAAATAGTGAGGTTGAAAATAATCAACAACTACAATATGACTTATCACTAGATATAGGTATCAGAAGCATAGCTGAAAATGAAACATTATCTAATTCAATCCTTACAGATGACAAATATTATAATCTTATGCATAATTTAACAGAGGAACAACTTAATTTTGTCTATCATCATTTACACTGGATAAAAACAAAAGATACACCATGCTATACATTTTGCACTGGTGGTGCAGGAGTAGGAAAAAGCTTTCTTATTACTGCACTTTATCAAACATTGCTACGGTATTATAATACCAAAGCTGGTGAAAATCCTAACAATATTTATGTATTACTTACAGCTCCAACAGGGAAAGCAGCACACAATATTAATGGCAAAACACTACATAGCACTTTTAAAATACCTGTGTCACAGAATTTGACTTATAAACCACTAACACATGAACACAGAAGTACTCTTCAAACTCAGTTCATGCATGTTAAAGTACTAATAATAGATGAAATATCAATGGTTGGAAGAAATATTTTCAACTTTATATATAACAGACTGCAGGAAATAAAATCGTCTAACCAGCCTTTTGGAGGCATTACAATCTTAGCTATTGGAGACTTTTATCAGTTAAAACCAGTATTTGATACCTATATCTTTGAAAATAGTAAACACTCATATGGACCTTTAGGAACTAACTTATGGGTAACGCATTTCAAACTTTTCGAATTAACTAAAATAATGCGCCAACAAAATGACCTGCTATTTGCTGAATTATTAAACAGGCTAAGAGAAGGAAAACATACAAGCAATGATATATTACACATAAAACAGCGTGAGAAACAACCAGATGATAGTATTGCTAAATATATACCATATATGTCAACTAACAAAGAAGTAAACGCCGTTAATGAAAAGGTTTTAATGCAACATAGCCAGCAATATCAAGTTTATACTACAATAGCAAAAGATACTGTTAGTTCAGATCTAGTAGAAAGAGTTAAAGAAACAATATTACAACAATTACCAAAGGATCCAACAAAAACTATGGGGCTTGCCCACACATTACACATAGCTTTAAAGCTACGCTATGATTTAACTTGTAATGTTGATGTTAATGATGGCCTAACTAATGGGGCTACAGGTTTAGTGGAATTAGTAGAAACTATTAATCATGCACCATATATCATTTGGATTACATTTGATAATAAAACAGTTGGCAAAAATGCACGACAGCAAAACAAACACTTATATCACGCACACATTTCTCAAGAATGGACACCCATTCATACAATTTCAAGACAGTTCCAATTTACAAAAAAATGTATCACAATTATACGCAAGCAATTTCCATTACGACAAGCATCAGCAAGAACTATACATAGAACACAAGGTGAAACGATAGAACCCCTATATATACACTTTAATAACAGCAAAATACATCACTTGCATTATGTTGCTTTAAGCAGAGCTAAATCTATATCAAACATATACATTCAAAACTTTAATGAAAACAAAATTCTAGTACATCCAAAAGTTAGAGAGGAAATGCAAAGATTAAGAACACATATGCTATTACAAATATCTGTACCACAATTAGGAATATATAACACACATTTTAATATCATTGTACAGAATATACGCTCACTTCAGAAACATTTCAAATCTCTAACATCAGATACAAACATTATGAAAGCTGACATTATTTGTTTAACTGAAATAAACACTACTACAAAAGCAACACATAATACCTTTCTTATTCAGCAATATCATTATATGATTTTTGATAAATACCATCATCAACAAACAACCCATGGCATTATATTTTACTACAAAAAAGGCATTTTCATTCTACCAATTTATGAAACACACCAAGGAATTGACATTGTACACTTCATGCTACACATTAATGATAAAAAATACCTAGTTATAATATTATACAAACCACCACAAATATTCTTACAAACATTAATACAAGCCATCACAAACATAACTCAGTTCTACCCAGATTATCTATATATTATTATGGGAGACTTCAACATAGACTTAAACAGTAAATGCCCAAAAAGTACAAAACCCCTTCAATTTATGGCTACACAATTGCAATGCAAACAACTTATAAACACATACACAACAAACTACCAATCATTATTAGACCACATATACACAAATGAACAGCTACAAGCCTTTGGAACTATAGAATGCTATTATAGCGATCACAAAGCGTTATGGGTATCGATTTGAAATGTTACTAATTTTTCATATCATTGCAGATGCTTACTATTGAAGACATCATCAACAAGCCAACAAATGACAGCAAGCCTTACCAAAAGCCAATAGGAGTCAACGTTGTAAAATGCTCCGAAAAAACATATTACAGAAATGCCAAAGAAGACAACAAAGTGTTATATCATTTGGCATTGGCAGACACCACAGGAACAATTAAAGCAACATGCTATAATGAAGAGTTTTACAACCAAACTAAAGAAAATAATGGGTTGCTAATTAGAAATTTTTTGATCAAAAACAATGCAATTCTGATGACAAAACAAACAAAAATTTCAAACATTAATGCAATGCCATTATCAGAATTTACAACTAAAGAGGCTGAAAAAATATTACAACCGCCAGCACCTCCAGCATTGCCACTAAAGGAGGTAAAAGGAGCACAGTTAAAATCCATGATGACTGTTTGCGGGACAATCGCAGAGGTACGTCCATTTGCATATATATACTCTGTTTACAACACTTTCCACCTTGCATGACTCTTACATCACCACAAACTCCTCACAAACACAACAGCTATTGGATGCAGTAGGAGATTAAATTATGGGCAATGGTGTGGTGGAGGTAGCCAAAGAAAAACAACAAGGGATCTATACAAAACATACCTTGCTGTTCTTCTTTAGCTTCCTCCACCACACCATTGCCCATTATCCACTTTCCTACTGCATTCAATAGCCCATATTCAATAACAAACCATTCTAAACCCTTCACTTTATCACTTCCAATTTTCTATGCTATCTCAAATATTCACCTCTAATTCTGCCATCACATTTCTTTAACTCCTATTTTTCTACTTGTATGCCATTACAATCACAATACAATATTCATTATCAGACTACATATGCCTCCATAAATAAGTGTTCTCACCTCTTATAGAACACAAATTCACAAGAAACATCAACATATACTATACGTTCACCTACTGCAGTTTTGGTTTCACACTTACAAACTGCTCATCTTTTGAACTATTTAAAATTAATCCACTAAAACCACTACAAACCTATTTTTAAAGACTCAACATTCACAATTTCCTACATCTAACAACATTAGACTGCTGTCCCTATAATTAAGTATCTTCACAGTCATACCTGCTAGTGGTGCTACAGAACAGGACATAAGAGTCACTGCCTATAGCTTTACAATGTCTTTTTACAATATATAAAACAACTACTCTATATACTACCCCTCCACATACTCTACAACACACACATTTAAGCGACTACTACTACCCGTTCTTCTCTCAGCAATTTCTAACATGCTCTCATTTACATACGTCAATACACAACAGATTCATACTTTCTTTTACTCTATTTTCACATTCATCTGTACGCTTTTCCAAAATGCTCTTCATCCTTTAGTTACGCTTTCCAAAAATCCCTCCACAAAACATACCTTTTTACCTTCCACTTACTACCAATATCTCAAATAAATAGACTCCACATGTTGTTCAGATAAGTACTGCAACAACAGTCTTTCCCTACTGAGCTTCTTCTTGTGCTTACTGCATACTTCTATCTTTTATTTTAATGCACATATTACAATTTCTGGTTTTTTACCCAACATTTCGCATCTTCTGTTATTATCTTGCACTACTTTAACCACCCTCTCTAATACTAAACCCCTACTTAACTCTTCTAAGAAACTTCAACTTAACACTTCCCTTTTAAAAAAAAAGTTAAGTTCATAATACTACCAAATGTTCCATCCCCCACCCTATACCACTTCAATACATTACTCTCTAAATATAAAAACTAACAACACCTAGATTCTTATTTTACTAACTACCTCCCTCTCACTAAATACCTCTATGCTACTCTCATTTCTTATATAACGCTTCACACTAGCAATAACTAACAACAAGCACAAAGTATTGTATATTAATGATGTTTATTTTTTGCAGGAAGAAGAAATAAAAACAATATTTATTAACGGAAAGGAAACTCTGTTAAAGTCCATAACACTCAAGGACTCAACGGACTACGTAAAAATAACATTGTGGAGGGAAGCAACCAAATTTAAAATACAGATTGGACAATATGTCAAAATAACTCATGTCACTGTACATGAGTTCAACAATGAAAAAGTGTTGAACACAACAAGACACAGTCAATTTGAAGTAATATTTTACTTTCTTAATTTCTTCTAAGCATGAAAAAACAGCTAACAGGTATATCAATGCAATATGTCTTGCATCATAAAACTTTTGCTATTGCCATTGCAAATAATAATGCAATACCAATAGCACAAACATTCAGTAATGCAACACATACTGCATTACCTATAGCAATTCACCCTATTAATATTACAAAAGCAAACACCTCCTTATAACATACAAAGTGCACAGTCACCATTATCTGTAATAAATACTAGGGAAAAGAGTAGCACGTACCAAGGAAAAGAGAAAAAAAAGCTTCTTCTAAAGGATTCACAAAAAGTACCGGCATCATTTTATAAACAAGCATACAACCTGCCAAAGTACAGTCTCAAAAAAAGCAAATAACACTATGCAAGCATAACAGCATTATCGTATATGATTTACAGAGTTGCTAAAGCATGCTTTTATAACTATAATTAAGTGCCAAGGTTATAGCATTACATCTAAGCTGCTCACTTCAAAAACAAAACAAAAACACAGGTGCACCACACAGCAGAACTTAATCAAACTGAACAATTATAGAGTCCATATCCAATAAACATGTTCTTCTACTTTTTCTTTTAATCCAATTTCATTTACAGTACCTACAACAAACTCTAATTTTAATAACTCTTCACATAACACAGCCAACGCATTTAGGCCTACTGCAAGACTTCTTCAAGGCACTACATGTTGCTAAAGTCAAACACAACTACAAGCTAATAGGTCATAGAATTACAGCCAATAGGCTGTTCCCGATCCAATGTTATATTATATCCAACCATACAGCCATCTACACCTGGATCACAAAAAAGTGATAACTAAAATGCATACCCATAATAAACATCTCATGCACCATTATTATCTTACCCTGTACTCCATTGCTGTTGCATCCCACAGCACTCCCAGTGTCTACGACAGTCTAATCTTAGCTGTTCGTTTCATACCTATTTGGTCTTTTTTTCCACTTATAAGATATCTACAATAAGAGTTTACTCTACTTAGATACACCATAGCTTTTATAAAAACCATTATTCAACAAATTTAGCCCTAATAAAGTACATTAACTAGTCTAAGCTATACGCCTGACTGCAATATTTTAAAGATTAACTGCCACAAGATTTGCTTGCAGCCTCTTCGCAATATAATATAACAGTGCTTAACAGCATTATTATATATACGCCTTTTAGCCATCACTCGCTTCTAATACACATATAGACAACTCCATTGTTCAACATAATATTACATTAGACAAGGAACAGCCTATTAGCAATGAACACTATCACCCATCAGCCTATAATTGTGTTTGACCCACTAACATCTAGTGCCCTAAACAACTCCTGCACTAGGACGAAACGTGTCACCTATACTAGGTGTACAGATTTTCACTCTGTTTCTCATAATGCAAATAAAAATGGAATAAAAGGAAAAATTAGACAACATCTTTACTAGATATGGACTCTATAATTATCCTGTTTCGTTAAGTTCTGCTGTATGGTACACCTGTGCTTGTGTTTCGTATTGCTAGGTTCCTGAAACAACAACCATTGTAACAGTGCATGCTATTTAGTGTGTACACAGACCACAGCTAGTATAGAAAACAAGCTTGATAAAAGAGCAACAAGTTATATGCTAGTAAAAGAAGCTTCACTGCCACTTCTAATTGTTTATACACTACAAAGTAAAGACATACACAAACTTTATTAACACACTGTTGATGCTACATACAAATCCAAAACTTGTTTTCAAAAAGAAAAACACACTTTTCAAATCAATAATCTGGCCTTAACAATGTATTCACAGGTAACAGAAGCTCCATCTGAAACTATTCAGCTTGAAATATATGGCATTGAAAGAACCGACCAAGAAACCTGCACATTAACTACAAAAGTGCTACATACTGATACATATCAGTCAATGAAGATCAACAATGACATTTTAATAGACTACTTTGGGATTTCTCAATATGTTGAAACATTATCCGATGGACTACTACCATTTCTTCCAAGAACATTCGAAGTCATTTTTTGCAATGACAGTATTACAGAAATCATAAAAGATATCTCAACAGACTATTATTTGTACAAAACTATATCATGTCATATTTACTAGTTTGTAAAATGTAACACTAACATTGTGCTAATAAAAAGTTGAAGAGTTTTGATTACTAATAAAAAAAATTACCTTAACATATTGTTCATTCATTTTTACAAATATTGCAATTTATATAATGCATACAACAGTTGCATACAAACTAACAATACACATATTTTAAATAAAGACTAATATTGCACAACTAATATTCTTACAAACATTTGCATACCTAATACATTATTCACATTTGCTACGGACTACTTTTTCTTCCACATATATTTCATATCTAGCTTTTCGCATATCTGTACATTATAAATAGATAGCTTTGCTTATAAGAACTCTATTTAAAATTGCAGATCCAAAACAAATACAAAAAACATAGTCATTTTCAAAGCCAACAGCTCTAACTTTAATAATGCGAGACCTATTGCATTGCAAATGCTTGTTTTGTTTGGATTCCCTGGTCCCTCTCACTCAAAGCATTGCAGCAATGGATCACAGTGATGTGTTTTCGGCGTCTTCTGGACTCTCGTCACAAGTCCACCACTTGCCAGACAGCACACTGGCACTTCTACGTTCAAGGGCTTACACTCTGTGGTGCTACATTCACACGTTCACTAAAATGTGGATGCAGCCACAGGGCGGTAAAGAAGCCATGTCATTTCCAAACTGCATCCAGATGTGCACACAAATGTGCACACATTTAAACCCTGCTACATTTTGTGATAGCTTAAGCTGCTTGTCATACTTGCTAACCGTAGCAATTCAGGAAGTAGGCTGCAGCTTTTTTTGCAGCAGAATTACGGCCTGCGGGTGTCTCAGTCATCCTAACTGCCTTACAAAAGCTGTATAGTGAAATCATTGAAAGGTCAAAGCCAGCTCCCTGCACAAAAAGGGAATTACTGACACTGATCTGAAATTCGCATGGAATTTGAAATACATACCTGGAGTTACTAACTGACAGCACTACACAGCATTAGTGTGATTGCTGATGTGTTAGTGAGGTTAAGGCTGGCCTCAGTGCTCAAACGTCACTTATTAAATCATGACATTTAATTTTAATGAATCCGGTAAGTCACAAGTTACACTTGTTTTCTCTGCTCTGGGTCCAGTGTCATGTGATGTAATTTCCTGTGATGTCCTCATCGGGTCTAAAGGTCAAGTGATGTCATTTTTATCCTAATAGACGTTTTTGAAACTGTACAAATCTGCCCTATTTAACTGTCACAAAAGGTGGGCAAGTGTGATTAATTTCAATAAAGTAGAGACCTCCGGGGCCCTGTACGGGAAGGCTGGAGTGCACCGTGTGAGCAGTCCCTTCTCGTGGGAATTTTGAGATTCGGGTTTCCTAGGGGGCTGCTGTGCGCCTTCAATCTTTGGAAAGTGGAGGGGCGGCATTTCTAGAAATGAAAATAGAGGTGCGATGCTTTATTTTCTTTCACTTGGCACTCTGCTACCTTCTACTTTGCAGTTGTTTGTCTTAAGCATTCAAATATCGGAGATTCTACTCATTTGATTTACTTGTAGAAGATTTAGGAAAATGTGCCTTCTGTTGATGCTGTGATTTGTGTTTATCGGCAATGTTTCTCTCTCTGTGATCTGTTAACACTGCATTGTCTGATTTAATTCACTTCACTGTACCTTGTTACCGATTTACTCCACTGTAGTGTGATTTCTATACTTCGCTGCTGTGTGCGCTGTGTCTAATCTACTTCACTGCAGTGTTCATTGTGTCTGGTGTACTTGACTGCACTGTATTTAGTCCCTATGCTTTTCACTGCAGTGCTCTGTGCACTCACTGGAGCGAGCTTTGTGCCGGATGTATTACGCTGCTGTATGCTTGCTTTGTGTGACCACTATGCTTCCTTGCAGATGCGCTTGGCTGCAGTCTGCTCAATCCCGATGCTCTTCAATGCAGTGTGTTTTGGCCTAATGTCACTATCCTGCGCAATGCTCTTGATGCACCTCACTCCAATGGACTGTGTGCCTGTTGTTCTTTATGGCAGTGTTCCATTCTCTCTGTCTCCACTGCCGTATGTTCAGCCCTGATACTCTTCACTGCAGCGTGTTTTATTCTGCACTGTGCTCTATACCCAATGCCTCCTATGCTTATTATAACAGATGCAGGGCAGATTTTATTTCTCTAATACACCTGAGCGTCAGTATACCCATAGTTGCTAAGGTTTCAGATTGCTTATGTGAGACATTTTCATAATTTTGAAATTCTATGGGAGCATGTGGCTTGAAGTACTTTTCCTGATGTGTATTTTGAGCATCTAGATGATTTTTTGAAAATGACTGAAACCGGGGGTCAATGGTAGTGAAAAGTAGTAAGAGCCCTAAGAGCATTTACGGGAAACGGGGTTGGTGGGGAAATTTTAGTATGACTGTTTATCGATTTCTGAAAATGCTTTTCTTCATAGGAATATGTTTGTTTGTTTAAATTGCCCCTGGTACGGTAGATTGTTTGATAATAGACCACTAAATATCTCATATCATTTAATAGCGCTCTTGTTCTATATCTCGGAAACATGAAAGGCAGAATCGGCAGTACCGGGTTCTCATTCCTACATACCTGCCCTAGGTAAAAAATAAACATTATCATATACAATACCAATCGCTCTAACTCTAATAATTGCAAGACCTATTGCATTGCAAATGCTTGTTTATGGTGTTATTTCTCAATTCTCATTTGATCTGCTATAGTGTTTTCAACCATTATTTATTTACACGTTACTTCCAGCTTTCATTGGCCTGTCATACCTCTTAAACGTAGCAAATTGTATTTTTTCTCATCTGACTGTTACCATACTTCTCTTAACTCTTCTTTTCGTCAGCCCTCCTTGATTTCGCATTTTACCTCTCATTCTACCTATTAATCTGTTCTTACCACTCCAGCCTCTATATTTTTTATATTTCTTAAACTTAGCATACCCTTATACCTTTCTTCATGACTAATGTTTCCTAATCCTTTTTGTCTTTACTTTATCTTTTTATGTTGTTCATGCTCCTACATGTTTTTCTTTAACTGCCTTTATCCTTCGTATACTGGGGTTTCTACTCTCTCTCAACATGGCCGCCGTACGGCAATATCTTCTAGTCAGATTTCCCCACATGCGTGGTGTGCACCCATTGTTTATTTTCACTCTCTATAACCTGTGGCCGATTGTGTTCACCACAATGGCTGCCAATCTAGACGAGAGATAGAACTCGGACAACTTTCCGTAAGTTTATTCCGATCACTTTCACCTTACTAATCTCACCAGCAGTGATCTACTCGGTTTCAGCTCTTGTTTCTGTTTTATTTGACGATTCTATCACGCATGGTTTTATTTTTTGATAGTGATGTTTCCTAGCATGTATTGGAACTTTCAAAGCCCCGCTTTCCTGGCAGGCATTTGAATCTTTGAAATTCCGCTTTGAATATCTACATTTACTCATTTTTCGTTTCACCAATTTCACATTTTTACTGAGGGCACTTTCTGATGGCAACGACTTGTTAACTGCATGGTTTAATCATGTTGCACGTTCCTTAGAGGGTTTATTTTGATGGCAACTGCTTGCCAGCTGGTTCATGGTTGTATCTCGTTTTTGCCATGTTGGTTTACGTTTTTATCATGTCTGGTTATGGCCACTGCATTACCAGCAAGGCAGTTTCTTTCTTCACCTTACTATTTCCTTCCAGAATCTTTTCCCCTGATGAAGGGCTATCGTAGCCCGAAATGCATTGGGATGATGGGAATATATACATGATGTATTTATTCTCTGACGAATGAACATGCTGCTGAATGGGGACCCAGGGGGAGCATGGCACGAGCCGGTCTCCCCCTGGGGTTTTTTCGCGCAGTGGAACGAGCCACGCTCCACGATAGATGTAGGTAGGTGAAGGGGCGGGATTTAGGTAGGTTATATATAAGGGAGGTTTTGGCGGGAAGACACTGCGGCGTCAGAGCCAAGGGTGTTCATAGACCTTTGTTGAGGTAGTTCCCTGTCAGGTACTCTGTCTGGCTTTGCGGTACTTGTGGCTTGCTATTTATTATGGCGGATAATGCAGCTGTGAGAGACGCGTTACGCATTCTCTGTGAAGCGGGTGGGAGGACCTTCTGAAGCCGGGTGTCTCTGGGGAGGCGTGGGTGGGCATTGACCGCCCTAAGCACAAGGCGGCGCGTGGGGTGGCGGAGGCTGTTGCCGCTTGTCTACCGGCGACTGCTAAACTCACACATGCGGCGAATACCTCTGTCCATAGGCTGGCTTTAAAACATTTATCCGGTCGGCTTTACCTCCCGGAGACGGGCGCTGACGCGGCTTAACCAGACTTTACTTCTCCTTTGGCGTTGGAGGCAGGGCACTCGTCTTTCGCCACCGGCCCACGCAGAGGCCGTTTGACCAGGCGAGGGTCTTCTCACGGGTGGCGTCTCTACCACGAAGCTCTCTGCCTCGCTCTCCCGCAGCAGACTGAAGCGGGCGGGGTTTAACAGGCAAGGTAACTGCCTCTGCTTCTCTACGGGCGAGCCCCTCCCCTGCTGGGCGGGCCCGGGGTCGTTTATTCCCTGACAAGGATTGCCCTAGTGTGCATGTGGGGCGCCAAAAAGAAAACATTGCGCCCCACAATAATTTTTCTATGCGTTCCTCCTCACTTGTGGCATATTCCAGTGACAGCGGGGAGGAGGGGATTGTTGACTCCGCCAATTTACCGACTCCCCCTGCTTTAGACAATTCACAGGTTCAAGTTAGGGGAATTCGTTCAGGGCGCTCACTTGTTGGGGGTAAGACATCATTCCCCCAGACTGCTGGTTCCAGAGTACACGCCTTTTATAGCGCAGCCCCTTTGGTTGTAAACGCTCATACGGGTTTAGAGCCAGATGACTCTGTGTTTACTGACCACATTTTTGGCTCAGAAGTTGAGAATGTTTTGGGTCCACATCCTCCCAGCTTGCGGGGCGAATCTCAATTAATGCAGGTGGGGGTTACTCCAGTTGATGACTTTATTTTCCCTACACCTCGCCCTGCTCCTACACAGCCTCCTACATATTTTGATTCAGCTTTGAGTCCTCAGTCTGGTCAGTGGGTATGGGTTGAACATTCATAGGTGACCCCTCAGCAGCGCCAGGTCATCGCGGGGGGGAGGAGAGGGGGGCTTGACGTAGCGCCTCTTTCCGGCAAGTGCGGCTTGAAGTCACAGGCGCCTTCCTCAGACATGACAGCGTCTGGAGAATCCAGTGGTTTGCCAGCAGAGCACGATGCAGCTTTGCGGCGGAGGCCAGAGACACAAGGCGGATCAAGAGCGGATTTTCCTCCGGCGGCCGGGCATTTGGAGCAGATGTCAGTGCCTAATTGGAGGTTGTATGATGGGGGTGTGGGTGATGGGGAAATGCCTGGAGTAAGTAATGTTGGTTTAGATATGTATGATGACCAATTGGATTACGGGGACGACAGCGATGAATTGGAGGAGGGGGAATTGAGGGAGGAGGCCTGTGCTGATCCCGTGCTGGTTCAACCACACAGGAATGAGGTTCCAAGGGGTTTGTCGGGGGCAACAAATGTGCTTAGTGTATTGCAGAAGTCAAGAGCGGACCGAGCAATTGATCAAGAATGGCTAAGCGGCCCTCGACAGCGGGACGATCCTAAGGGATTTCAAAGACGCTCATCTCAGTTACCGTCAGGTAAGGCACAATGGTGGGCTTCTTGGACTCGTTCAGTCAATAGGAAGCACAGCACACGTTCTATTGGTGTTGGGGAGGGGTTGTTGTCTTCTGACTTGAGAACTCAACCTGGGGAGGTCATGCAGAATATAAGTACGCAGGATAAAGCTACGGGTAGTGGCTTAGTAGACGGGACTTCTAGTATTCAGTCTAAGAAGGTGGATGAGTTAACTCTTTCTGGTAAGGGAAAGGAGGAAGAAGATCAAAATATTCATAAGAAACTTCCTTATATGGGTATTGCGATGCCTTTGGGGTCTCACCTTTCTGACAAAACAAGAAATAGAATTTGGAAACATGAGTTCGTAGATGTTTTTAAATTGTTACACAGGGACATACAGGCAAAGGAGGGTTCTAAGGAGGAAGAGTGGGAGCTTGCCAAACGGCCTAGGGTTCCCAAAACCATTGAAAATTGGACGTAAGCTTTTCTCATTTATGCGAGCATATATTGTGAACGCCACCAAGACAGGGCAGTAGCTATGTTTAAATATATGGATATCATTCGCAAGGCCCAAATGCATTTCGGCGGCTATGCGTGGTTAAGCTATGATGAAGAATTCAGGGCCAGGATTAGTATTTTTCACGACAAGCCGTGGGGTGATGTTGATTCTGAGCTATGGCTCCAATGGATGTCTTCTTCTCACCCACCGGCAACAACACATACGGCAAGTGGTTTGCCAGTCACATATCTGCCCTTTCAGCCTCGCCCCGCCCAGGCTGGGGCGGGTTGGTTTGGTAGAGGACAGACACCAGTGTCAGGAGCATGCTGGAACTTTAATCAGGGATTTTGTAACAGACAATTTTGTCGCTACAAACACGAATGCTCGCAATGTGGGGGTAGACATACACTCACCCAATGTTTCTCGGGTTCCAAGTTTGGTGACCAGGGAAGATTTCAGAGAGGGAGGGGTGCAACATTTCAATATCTACCAAAGGGCACATACCCCAATTAGATTTGAGGTTTTAGAACAATGGTTGGGTGATTATCCAGACTTAGAGGCTGCTTCTAAACTGTATTGGGGTTTCAGAGATGGTTTTAATATTGGATATCAAGGGCCTAGGCAGATGAGATGGGCAGACAATCTAAAATCCGCTAAGGAGCTTCCCCAGATAGTACAACAGAAACTGGACTCGGAACTACAAGCTGGCAGAATAGCTGGTCCCTTCTTGCAGTGTCCTTTTGATAATTTGATTGTGTCACCTCTGGGCTTAGTGCCCAAGAAGTCGGTGGGGGAGTATCGTTTGATCCATCATTTATCATGGTTGGAGGATCAGTCCATCAATGACTTTATTTCTCCATCGGACGCCAGTGTGTCTTATGCTTCAGTTGATGACGCCTTGAAGTTGGTGAGGTCAGTTGGGGCAGGGGCGGAATTGGCAAAGAGTGATATTCAATCAGTATTTCGCCTTTTGCCTATACATCCTTCCGATTTTGAACTACTGGGTATGTTTTTCAATGGTGCTTTCTATGTGGACAAGGTTCTTCCCATGGGTTGTTCCAATTCTTGCGCTCTATTTGAGACGTTTAGCACTTTTTTACAATGGTGCTTTACCCAGTTGAGCGGTCATGTTTTTGTTTGCCATTATTTGGATGATTTCATGTTCATTGGTGCTGCTCACACTGATCAGTGTAGGTTGGCCTTGCACAGTTTTCAAGACATGGCACAGGAACTGGGTGTCCCGTTGGCCCCAGAGAAAACAGAAGGTCCCAGCACGAGGCTAACCTTTTTAGGAATTGAGATTGATACACTGGATATGACAGCCCGCTTGCCTGCGGAGAAAATGCAAGAAATCAGGTCCTTTTTGTTGAGTGTCATTGACCAGTCAAAATTGGAACTCAGGCAAGTCCAGCGTTCGTTGGGTTATTTGAATTTTGCCTGTAGAGTGGTCAGGGCAGGCAGGACTTTCTGTAGGCGTCTGGGAATGTCAATGTCTGAGGCTTACCTCCCTCATCACAGGATCAGGATTTCCAAAGCTATCAAGGAAGATCTACGTATCTGGCTGCAGTTCCTTGAGGATTTCAATGGAGTGTCATTGTATTTTGTTGAGGACAATATGTTATGGCAGATACAACTTTTTTCGGATGCGTCAGGTCAATCAATCAATCAATCAATCAGGGGTTTGTTAAAGCGCGACTACTCACCCGTAAGGGTCTCAAGGCGCTAGGGGTGGGGGTGCAGGTTCCATCCATCAAGGAGGGGGTCTGTCGAAGAGCCAGGTTTTGAGGTTTCTTGCGAAGATGGGGCGCGATGTTGTCTGTCTGAGGTGGAGCGGAAGGGCGTTCCATGCTTTGGCCGCGAGGAAGGAGAAGGAGCGGCCTCCCGATCTGGTCTTTCTGGTGCGGGGGACCACAGCGTAGGAGAGCTGGGCTGATCGTAGGGTCCTTTGGGGTGCGTGGAATTTGACTCGGCTGTTCAGGTATGCTGGTCCGGTGCCGTGGAGGGCCTTGTGTGCACATGGTTTTGGTTTGTTCTGGGAGGGTCGTTGGTGCGCAGAAAGTTGGCCTTCACATTGGTTACAGCAGGGGCGTAGTATTGCCTTCCTGGCACTATTCCCTTTAATTGTGGCTCTTTTTGTCTGGGGGGAGGAATTTCGAGATCGATCTGTCCTTTTCCATGTCGACAACATGTCTGTTGTGGATTTAATCAACAAACAGAGAGCAAAAGACTTAAGAGTTTTGCGCCTTTTGCGGGCATTCATGTTACAGAGTTTAAAGCTGAACATTGTATTTAGGGCTAGACACATCCCTGGTACCAATAACTCCATAGCAGACGCTCTGTCTCGCTTCCATTGGCAGAAGTTTCGCAGTTTGGCGCCAGGGCCAGACACCACCAAGACTCCGATTCCACAGAGCATTTGGGAGTTGGGGGTTTGAGGGTCGTCGAGCTAGTTGAGAACTCTGTAGCTCCCACCACCAGAAGAAGCTATCGGCAGGCTTGGAAAGATTTTTTAAGTTATGGAAACTTTCACTTTCATCTTGGGAATGTGGATAATAATGAACGCATCATACTGGATTTTGTACTGCATCTGATAAACAAGGGCCTATCTCCCACTACTATTGCAGGAAAGTTGGCAGGGATTTCCTTTTATGGTCAGTTATGGTGGGGTCACGACCTAGTTGAGGGTGTTTTGGTGAGGAAGATGTTAAAAGGTCTTAGCAGAGAGCGGAGTCATACATTGCCACTACGGGAACCAGTGACTTTTGAGTTATTGCAACAGCTGTTGCTTCAGTTGCCTTTATGTTGCTATGATGAGTGGGAAGTTTTTCATTTCAGGTTATGTATGATTTGGTTATTTTTTGGTGCCTTTAGGGTTTCTGAGTAATTGGGTTTGCGTGACCAGGCTGGCATTCACAGTGATGAGGTGGTCTTGCAGCAGAAAAAACTTAGGACCTGGTTGAGAACATCCAAAACAGATCAATTAGGCAAGGGCATGTGGGTACACTTCAACAGCAGCGGGGTGGAGGGCTGTTGTCTTGTGAGTGAGTGGGAGCATTTTACTAATGCAGTCTGGTTCAGGTCTGGTGCAATATTTTGCCATAAAAAGGGGAATAAGATTACCAGCACTCACTTGTTAGCAGTATTAAGAAAGGTCCTTGTTAGGTTGTGTAAGGATCCTTTTCTGTTTGGAACTCATTCTTTTCGTATTGGTGCAGCCACCGAGGCCGCGAGGTTGGGTTGGGCATGGGATGATATAAGGCGGATCGGGAGGTGGAAATCGTACTGTTGTGCTCGTTATGTTAGAAAATTAGCTGTTGTTTTTTCAATTTCCTCTTCGCTAATATTTGTTTTTCTATTTAGGTTGCGTGCAGGGCCCATTATCAGGAAAAATGAACACCTGAATAGTGGGACATTCTTTCATAAAGTGGGCAGCGAATTTTGCAGAACAACAAATTTATGGCAAATCCCTTGGACTTCCAAGCGTTGGGCATGAAGTGTTCTAGAAGGGTAAAGGTGGTATGCGGTGGGTGGGTTTGTTTCCTACTTTATCCGAACTGTCTTCTTCTCGGGGTTTTCCTGATATGCTAGTCATCCATTTGGGGGGAAACGATTTAGTGTCTTTGTCAGGTTTGTCTCTCACTAAGCAAATGAAGCTGGACCTCGCCGTTCTCAAGAACAATTGGGCGGGTACATGTTTAATTTAGACAGAATTTGTATATAGGAAACACTGGAGAGGGGCAAGGAGTCACGCAGCAGTGGAAAAGGCCAGACGTAAACTCAACCGGGCTATGAAGGTATTCTGTCAAGCCATGGGCATTAAAGTGTTGTCACATAGCAACATTACAGGATCTGAGGGCCACTTATTTCGAGACGATGGTGTTCATTTATCCCAACTGGGACAGGCTTATTATTTGTTGGAACTGAGGGATTTGCTCGCTAACTTATGGAATGAAAATTTATGGTGCAATCAAAGTCTCTAATGTTTTTTCCTTTTCAGCAATCTGTAAGGGGGGGCCAGAAAAACTCTTCGGTTTTCCTGGGTGGCGCTTTTTGGGGGGTGGAAAGTCTGGAGCGGGCTTATCCATCCCTCGGGGGTGGGGGGGAAGAAAAAAGATGGGGTTTGCAATTACATGGGGTTTATTCTGGAAGATTCGTTTGAGTTGTTTGGGGTATTTTTATTCTCAAAGGTTGGGGGGTTTTTGTGAAGATAATTCAGGGGATTTATGATGCCAATGTTGTTTATAAAGTTGTCTTGCTTAAAGTGATGAAAAATTATCTGTCTTAATAAAGTGGCCTTTTTTGCTATAACAAGAATTAGTGGGTTGTGATTATTGCGCGATGGGGACCCGGGGGGAGCATGGCTCGAGCCGGTCGCCCCCTGGGTTTTCGCGCGGTGGAGCGAGCCACGCTCCACGATAGGTGTAGGTAGGTGAAGGGGCGGGATTTAGGTAGGTTATATATAAGGGAGATTTTGGCGGGAAGACACTTGCGGCGTCAGAGCCAAGGGTGTTCATAGACCTTTGTTGACCTACCCACCCTAATAAACAAAATTAAACAAAACAAAAAACTTTCTCGCCACTCTAAGACAGGTAATGAATTTTTTCCCACCTTTCCTTCAATGTTGGCGCTTTTTGGGGGGTGGAAAGCCTGGAGCGGGCTTATCCATCCCTCGGGGAGTGGGGGGGGGAGGGGAAGAAAGAAGATGAGGTTTGCAATTACATGGGGTTTATTCTGGAAGATTCGTTTGAGTTGTTTGGGGTATTTTTATTCTCAAAGGTTGGGGGTTTTTTGTGAAGATAATTCAGGGGATGTATGATGCCAATGTTGTTTATAAAGTTGTTTTGCTTAAAGTGATGAAAAATTACCTGTCTTAATAAAGTGGCCTTTTTGCTATAACAAGAATTAGTGGGTTGTGATTATTGCGCGATTGAATATTGCTCTTTTTGAGCACTTTCGTCATTTTGGAACGATTACATTCTTGATTAAATGCTACAAAAATCGCACCATACTTGCTTTTAAACGTTTGTGAATATTGATTACTTCCCCCCACTGGGAATTCAAGCAGTGCATTGAAGAGACGTTTGCCACAACGGGAAGCGCTACCTTTTTTTCTTCTTTACGCTTTTGGATCAGAAAGCGATTCCTTGCACACGCTCGCAAGTGACTAATTGAGTCATTAAACATTCCAATCCTCTTCAACCACACAGAGTGCATGAGCCAAATTATTCTTTTCACTGTGCTCCCCTCAGGGTACCTATGTTTTAACAATAAAAGTCAGTTTCGTTTTATACAGATTTTGTATGTAAAGCTAGGAAGATAACTCAATGTGTTCAGCTGCTCCGATCTGTCTTTTACTAGCTGGTCATTGGGTGGAACCATAGATGGACCGACCTCTATATAATGTGTATTGCTGAGTTGGCAAATCATGTATAGTATTGAAGCTTTAGTTTGTGCTATAAAAGTTTGACATTGCTAACTTTATTCCTTCTTGTTTTATATTATGCACCATGCCCATTTCATTTATTGTGCGTCAAGCATTATTGCATGGTTTGTTTGCACTTGTATATGACACTGTTTCTTCGTACAATCTGATCTTTGATTGCCTCTGAGCAGGCTGTACGAGCCCTTCAGAGGCCCATTTTTAAAGGAAAATCTCACTCTTTCTTTAAGATCAGTCCATCCTTGCAACATATACCTTTTCTTTGCGTATGGTTACACACTTTCATCTTTGTCACAGAATGTTGTAAAATGAGTTCACGAAGTCAACAATTTGACTCTTTTTACTGAAAATAAATCAACTGTTTTATTAAAACACATGAGTCTGCATTTGTGGTTTGCAAAAGAGAATGGAGAATTTTCACAAGAGGGCCCGACAATTAGTATAGAATAATTCTTAGGTCGAGCCTACAGCGCTTGCGCTGTCAGGCGATCTGTTGTAGTTACTTTGTGTGGTCTGACTCCTCCCACGCTTTTGGATTGGCTTTTGTGTGTGTCTTTTTAAAATCGTGGCGTGCTAATGATGGGTGTATGTCCCACCTTTTTTTTATGTCGAGCCTAAAGCGCTTGCGCTGTCAGGCGATCTGTTGTAGTTACTTTGTGTGGTCTGACTCCTCCCACACTTTTGGATTGGCTTTTGTGTGTGTCTTTTTAAAATTGTGGCATACAAATGGCTAATGGTGGGTGTATGTCCCACCTTTTTTCAATTGTTCACTCCCATGGAGTATTGCCGCGAGAGCGAGCAACGGCGCGCACGGTGACTTCTCCGGCAGGACATACACTTTCCTCTGACAGCTGTTCTCTCTACACGCTGCTCCGTTTTAATTTAAATTTGTACAATTATAAAGCCTGGGCACGGGGTGATTGAATGATTTGCCAAGATTCACAAGATATTGAGTGACACTATGGCTCCAACGCTGATCCCGAGGTCCGGAGTTGGCAGCTCTGATGCAGCCGCTCATTGGAGGAGGGGGCGGGATAGAGCCGAGGCCGCTCTGTGTGCTTGTTTTAGTTTAGTTACGTGCGGCTCACTGGCATGCAGCATTTCAGTTGGAAGAATCACGGCCAAAAGCCTTTTTAATAGCACGGCTCCCCAAACCATTTCTTTATTGAAAATTAAACTTTTGTACACAGCAGCACGCCATGCCTGATGTTCATGGCGGCCGCCCACTTTCTCCACGGCTTGAGCTGCCTACTTACCCCGCCCCTCAGGAGAAAGGGCTGCTGCTTGCCATGACACGCCGCCCGCCTGTACCCGAGTCGCGCCCCTCGCACCAGGGGACTTGAAAAAGCGCTCCCCAGCTGACTGGAGAACGAACCAATAGGATCATTCCCCTCAGATAAGGTATGAATAGCAAAGGGGAGGCAGGGCCGTGCGCACAGGATGCCCTTCCCCTTCAACGTATAGAGCTCTTGCTGCAGATTGTGCGTTATGTTTGTGCTCCTGAGTCTGTTTACTCTTAGCCTTTAGTGCATATTAAACCAATGCATGGCATGTACGGCTTGCAGCTGCTGTACTTCCGTTGAGGGGGCACTTAAAATCTGTTATGTTGGGATAGGTGAAGTTGGTGTGGTGGGGTCAGGAGAGCACATTCTCAGCCCTTGATTATTAGTCAAGCTCTCGCCATTGTAAGCCGAAATTCACATATAAAACAAAGTACACATTCAAGGTTGTTTCACCAGCTTATTACACCTCTGAGTCGACAACAAAGTGCTGCTGTATGAATGTTGCAATTAATAAAAAAACTGTTTCCATGCACATACAAGATTATTTTATTGCAAAGTAGTGAAAACAAGAGAAGAAACTGCTTGAAGTCCAAAAACATGGTTGACAGTAAGGAGCCAGCTTTGGTTACTTTTTTCCTTGCCGCCATTCGTAGGTTTGACTTTTCATCACCTTGAAACACTGAGAATCCCAGCTCCCAGGCTAACCACGAAGTGTGATCCTGAGCGTGTGTTCCAATACCTTCGTTCCTTTATTTAGAAACATAACGGGCGTACAGGATTGGTCTGAGCACTGGCTGTAAAAACAGTACAGACAATATTTGGCACCATATTACAAGCTAGGAGCGTACACAGCCTTCTGCACAGTTGTGTGCCGGGGGTACCCTTTGTAATGGAACTGCAGAAGCTTTTGTGCTTCCTGGTCGTCATGTGTGGGATAATGGGCAATACCCAAGTAAAAGTGTATTGCCAACGATATCCTGTTGGAATGGTTTCCTCTGGTGTGCAAGTGCTACATAGACCATGTTCAAAAATATTTATTTTTTTAAATCGATCATTGTGAGTGGACTTTGCAGTACTTTTTCCGAAGAAAAATAGCTCATATTAACTACAAAGGAAGGTGCCCGCTATTCAAACTGGAGCCTACGAACTTCGGTTTCCGCTGATATTCATTTTCAATAAAAGAACTCATCTCGAGGGGCAGAATTCTGTGCAAGCAGAGCCGACCCAGTAGCTGCTAGAGATCAGGATGCTGTGCGCTACAGAGGCACGTGGAAGCAAAAACTGGCTGGCAGTGATGTCATCATTGTGCAAGAAATAGCACTTTAATGTACATTTGTTTGTGTGGGTTAAAAATGCAGGAGGACTCACATCAAGACATTTAAGAGGTATGTACAAAAAAGGTTCTGGCAATTCCCTTGTGTCTATTTAAAGTAGACACATGGAGGTACCAATATCCCATTATCAAATATTGTAAGCAGAAAATGTAGCAGGTTTACCTACAAAGCAATGGGTACACAATGCACACATCTACAACAGTCGATAGTACAGGTCAGATTACCTTAGCAACAGAAAAACAAAGCTGTCTGTAGCCAGACACTAAAAACAGAAAATATTTCACAAAAAAGTGAATAAAATAGTGTCGGATTCTACTAGTTAACATCTATGGCTTCGTAGCAGTTTCTTTTGTAATGCTACGACATCATTATTGAAACAAAAATAAAAAGTTAATTAAGTTCATTTAAAACTAAAGTAAATAGTTAGAGGTTAAAGGAGCAGTGCACCTGGAGTGTGCTCACTTCATATTGCATCCATGGGTAGGTTTGCCAGAATTGTATATGCACTGCGAAGATATCAGAGTAAATGAACATAGCTGCATTCAGAGGTTTAAAACCTGATGTCTCAGCCTTTCATCTTTGAAGGTGAGAAAATATGTGCCATAGAGTTCAAAAATGGTGTTATGAATGCTCAAAGAAGGGAGATGCTATTTTTAAGGCTTCCGGTTTTCTGGCATTTATATTTTGATATTTCCACCTGTATTTGCCCACAGTTACATTTTTCTAACTTTATCTGCACTTATCCTTACTTATTATTTGTGCAGTGAAAAAATATTGCAAATAGTATTTTTCCACATCTATGTATACAAAATGATGAGAGTTTTGTTGTACTGTTGAGCTCAATGGAATAGAACAATTCATTCTTTAGTACACTTTTGCTAAAATCACCCTGTCCTGTTTAATTTTGTGAAACAGCTTTTAACCATCCAGGGGTGCTGGAACTAGGGGTGCGACCGATGCTGCAGTTTACACGGAGGCAGTTCAGAAAGAGAATGGAAACAATTGAGATGCTTCAACCAGTTTCCTTTTCAACCAGTATCAGCTGTTTGTTCAAAATCAGTCACGATTTTCATATATTAACGAGCATTTGTAATGCAATAGGTCTCGCATTCATGAGAGTTTGAGCTATTGGCATTGTAATGCCTTTTATTTTTGTGTTTTGAAAACCTGCAAGCGGTGCGTAAACACGCACTTTGCACTTATAGTCCTTGCTTACGAGAAGCATGGCTGGAAGCAAGAGGTGCAGTTACTGCCAGCCTTGCTTCTCGTACGCAGCGACTATAAGTACAAAGTGCGTGTTTACACACTGCTTGCAGGTTTTCAAAACACAAAAATAAAAGGCATTGTCATTGCCAATAGCTCAAACTCTCGCGAATGTGAGACCTATTGCATTGCAAATGCTTGTTTTTATTATGAATAACCTGTAATACAATAGAACTGGTATTGTTCGCAAGACATCTCTGTGGGTATGCTTGCTAGGAAGGAAGGGCATCTTTAATGCATATTTAGGGAGGGACAGTACAATGAGATGAAAATCACTTTGGCACGTGTTAACGCCAACACTGGTATAATGTTGGTAGCTGCTTATATGTATTGTAAGCAACATTAAATAGCAAAACCTGTTGACTTCTCCAATGCTTGCTTTTATTTCACTCCATGTAACAGGCTGCTGTGTCAGTGGAGGGAGATTTGATCCGGTCACTTAATAATGCAGCGGAAACCCAAATTCCTATAAATTCTGATTCTAAAACACAACTGGAAATCCACACTGGTAGGGCCAATTCACAAATTGCTTTTTGTAGTACGTAAACTAGTACTAGAACAGTTAATGTTGACACCGTGACCAGACTAGCCTTTTTCATCAATTACTTTAAAATGAACATCATTCCAAAAAATGTAAGAGAAATACTGGCACACACAGATTTCTATAGATTGTAATGGTTTTATTGAAATGAACAAAGAATAGTCAGATTTCCCCACATGCGTGGTGTGCACCCATTGTTTATTTTCACTCTCTATAACCTGTGGCCGATTGTGTTCACCACAATGGCTGCCAATCTAGACGAGAGATAGAACTCGGACATCTTTCCGTAAATTTATTCCGATCACTTTCACCTTACTAATCTCACCGGCAGTGATCTACTCGGTTTCAGCTCTTGTTTCTGTTTTATTCGGCGATTCTATCACGCATGTTTTTATTTTTTGATAGTGATGTTTCCTAGCATGTATTGGAACTTTCAAAGCCCCGCTTTCCTGGCAGGCATTTGAATCTTTGAAATTCCGCTTTGAATATCTACATTTACTCATTTTTCGTTTCACCGATTTCACATTTTTCACTGAGGGCACTTTCTGATGGCAACGACTTGTTAACTGCATGGTTTAATCATGTTGCACGTTCCTTAGAGGCTTTATTTTGATGGCAACTGCTTGCCAGCTGGTTCATGGTTGTATCTCGTTTTTGCCATGTTGGTTTAGGTTTTTATCATGTCTGGTTATGGCCACTGCATTACCAGCAAGGCAGTTTCTTTCTTCACCTTACTATTTCCTTCCAGAATCTTTTCCCCTGATGCAGGGCTATCGTAGCCCGAAATCCATTGGGATGATGGGAATATATACATGATGTATTTATTCTCTGACGAATGAACATGCTGCTGAATGGGGACCCAGGGGGAGCATGGCACGAGCCGGTCTCCCCCTGGGATTTTTCGCGTTGTGGAACGAGCCACGCTCCACGGTAGGTGTAGGTAGGTGAAGGGGCGGGATTTAGGTAGGTTATATATAAGGGAGGTTTTGGCGGGAAGACACTGCGGCGTCAGAGCCAAGGGTGTTCATAGACCTTTGTTGAGGTAGTTCCCTGTCAGGTACTCTGTCTGGCTTTGCGGTACTTGTGGCTTGCTATTTATTATGGCGGATAATGCGGCTGTGAGAGGCGCGTTACGCATTCTCTGTGAAGCGGGCGGGAGGACCTTCTGAAGCCGGGTGTCTCTGGGGAGGCGTGGGTGGGCATTGACCGCCCTAAGCACAAGGCGGCGCGTGGGGTGGCGGAGGCTGTTGCCGCTTGTCTACCGGCGACTGCTAAACTCACACATGCGGCGAATACCTCTGTCCATAGGCTGGCTTTAAAACATTTATCCGGTCGGCTTTACCTCCCGGAAACGGGCGCTGACGCGGCTGAACCAGACTTTACTTCTCCTTTGGCGTTGGAGGCAGGGCACTCGTCTTTAGCCCCCGGCCCACGCAGAGGCCGTTTGACCAGGCGAGGGTCTTCTCACAGGGGTGGCGTCTCTACCACGAAGCTCTCTGCCTCGCTCTCCCGCAGCAGACTGATGCGGGGGCGGGGTTTAACAGGCAAGGTAACTGCCTCTGCTTCTCTACGGGCGAGCCCCTCCCCTGCTGGGCGGGCCCGGGGTCGTTTATTCCCTGACAAGGATTGCCCTAGTGTGCATGTGGGGAGCCAAAAAGAAAACATTGTGCCCCACAATAATTTTTCTATGCGTTCCTCCTCACTGGTGGCATATTCCAGTGACAGCGGGGAGGAGGGGATTGTGACTCCGCTAATTTACTGACTCCCCCTGCTTTAGACAATTCGCAGGTTCAAGTTAGGGGAATTCGTTCAGGGCGCTCACTTGTTGGGGGTAAGACATCATTCCCCCAGACTGCTGGTTCCAGAGTACACGCCTTTTATAGCGCAGCCCCTTTGGTTGTAGACGCTCATACGGGTTTACAGCCAGATGACTCCATGTTTACTGACCACATTTTTGGCTCAGAAGTTGAGAATGTTTTGGGTCCACATCCTCCCAGCTTGCGGGGCGAATCTCAATTAATGCAGGTGGGGGTTACTCCAGTTGATGACTTTATTTTCCCTACACCTCGCCCTGCTCCTACACAGCCTCCTACATATTTTGATTCAGCTTTGGGTCCTCAGTCTGGTCAGTGGGTATGGGTTGAACATTCAGAGGTGACCCCCTCAGCAGCGCCAGGTGGCAGGTCATCGCGGGGGGGAGAGGGGCGCTTGACGTAGCGCCTCTTTCAGGCAAGTGCGGCTTGAAGTCACAGGCGTCTTCCTCAGACAAGACAGCATCTGGAGTCTCCAGTGGTTTGCCAGCAGAGCACGATGCGGCTTTGCGGCGGAGGCCAGAGACACAAGGCGGATCAAGAGCGGATTTTCCTCCGGTGGCCGGGCATTTGGAGCGGATGTCAGTGCCTAATTGGAGGTTGTATGATGGGGGTGTGGGTGATGGGGAAATGCCTGGAGTAAGTAATGTTGGTTTAGATATGTATGATGACCAATTGGATTACGGGGACGACAGCGATGAATTGGAGGAGGGGGAATTGAGGGAGGAGGCCTGTGCTGATCCCATGCAGGTTCAACCACACAGGAATGAGGTTCCAAGGGG
Organism: Calotriton arnoldi; assembly: GCA_963921515.1. Classification (NCBI taxonomy): domain Eukaryota; kingdom Metazoa; phylum Chordata; class Amphibia; order Caudata; family Salamandridae; genus Calotriton; species Calotriton arnoldi. The sequence continues at coordinate 332,488 of CAWUFW010000166.1, forward strand.
TTTGTCGGGGGCAACAAATCTGCTTAGTGTATTGCAGAAGTCAAGAGCGGACCGAGCAATGGATCAAGAACGGCTAAGCGGCCCTCGACAGCGGGACGATCCTAAGGGATTTCAAAGACGCTCATCTCAGTTACCATCAGGTAAGGCACAATGGTGGGCTTCTTGGACTCGTTCAGTCAATAGGAAGCACAGCACACGTTCTATTGGTGTTGGGGAGGGGTTGTTGTCTTCTGACTTGAGCACTCAATCTGGGGAGGTCATGCAGAATATAAGTACGCAGGATAAAGCTACGGGTAGTGGCTTAGTAGACGGGACTTCTAGTATTCAGTCTAAGAAGGTGGATGAGTTAACTCTTTCTGGTAAGGAAAAGGAGGAAGAAGATCAAAATATTCATAAGAAACTTCCTTATATGGGTATTGCGATGCCTTTGGGGTCTCACCTTTCTGACAAAACAAGAAATAGAATTTGGAAACATGAGTTCGTAGATGTTTTTAAATTGTTACACAGGGACATACAGGCAAAGGAGGGTTCTAAGGAGGAAGAGTGGGAGCTTGCCAAACGGCCTAGGGTTCCCAAAACCTTTGAAAATTGGACGTCAGCTTTTCTAATTTATGCGAGCATATATTGTGAACGCCACCAAGACAGGGCAGTAGCTATGTTTAAATATATGGATATCATTCGCAAGGCCCAAATGCATTTCGGCGGCTATGCATGGTTAAGCTATGATGAAGAATTCAGGGCCAGGATTAGTATTTTTCACGACAAGCTGTGGGGTGATGTTGATTCTGAGCTATGGCTCCAATGGATGTCTTCTACTCACCCACCGGCAACAACACATACGGCAAGTGGTTTGCCAGTCACATATCGGCCCTTTCAGCCTCGCCCCGCCCAGGCTGGGGCGGGTTGGTTTGGTAGAGGACAGACACCAGTGTCAGGAGCATGCTGGAACTTTAATCAGGGATTTTGTAACAGACAATTTTGTCGCTACAAACACGAATGCTCGCAATGTGGGGGTAGACATACACTCACCCAATGTTTCTCGCGTTCCAACTTTGGTGACCAGGGAAGATTTCAGAGAGGGAGGGGTGCAAAATTTCAATATCTACCAAAGGGCACATACCCCTATTAGATTTGAGGTTTTAGAACAATGGTTGGGTGATTATCCAGACATAGAGGCTGCTTCTAAACTGTATTGGGGTTTCAGAGATGGTTTTAAGATTGGATATCAAGGGCCTAGGCAGATGAGATGGGCAGACAATCTAAAATCCGCTAAGGAGCTTCCCCAGGTAGTACAACAGAAACTGGACTCGGAACTACAAGCTGGCAGAATAGCTGGTCCCTTCTTGCAGTGTCCTTTTGAGAATTTGATTGTGTCACCTCTGGGCTTAGTGCCCAAGAAGTCGGTGGGAGAGTATCGTTTGATCCATCATTTATCATGGCCGGAGGATCAGTCCATCAATGACTTTATTTCTCCATCGGACGCCAGTGTGTCTTATGCTTCAGTTGATGACGCCTTGAAGTTGGTGAGGTCAGTTCGGGCAGGGGCGGGATTGGCAAAGAGTGATATTCAATCAGCATTTCGCCTTTTGCCTATACATCCTTCTGATTTTGAACTACTGGGTATGTTTTTCAATGGTGCTTTCTATGTGGACAAGGTTCTTACTATGGGTTGTTCCATTTCTTGAGCTCTATTTGAGATGTTTAGCACTTTTTTATAATGGTGCTTTACCCAGTTGAGCGGTCATGTTTTTGTCTGCCATTATTTGGATGATTTCATGTTCATTGGTGGTGCTCACACTGATCAGTGTAGGTTGGCCTTGCACAGTTTTCAAGAAATGGCACAGGAACTGGGTGTCCCGTTGGCCCCAGAGAAAACAGAAGGTCCCAGCACGAGGCTAACCTTTTTAGTAATTGAGATTGATACACTGGATATGACAGCAAGCTTGCCTGCGGAGAAAGTGCAAGAAATCAGGTCCTTTTTGTTGAGTGTCATTGACCAGTCAAAATTGGAACTCAGGCAAGTCCAGCGTTCGTTGGGTTATTTGAATTTTGCCTGTAGAGTGGTCAGGGCAGGCAGGACTTTCTGTAGGCGTCTGGGAATGTCAATGTCTGGGGCTTACCTCCCTCATCACAGGATCAGGATTTCCAAAGCTATCAAGGAAGATCTACGTATCTGGCTGCAGTTCCTTGAGGATTTCAATGGAGTGTCATTGTATTTTGTTGAGGACAATATGTTATGGCAGATACAACTTTTTTCGGATGCGTCTGGTGCATATGGTTTTGGTTTGTTCTGGGAGGGTTGTTGGTGTGCAGAAAGTTGGCCTTCACATTGGTTACAGCAGGGGCGTAGCATTGCCTTCCTGGAACTATTCCCTTTGATTGTGGCTCTTTTTGTCTGGGGGGAGGAATTTCGAGACCGATCTGTCCTTTTCCATGTCGACAACATGTCTGTTGTGGATTTAATCAACAAACAGAGAGCAAAAGACTTAAGAGTTTTGCGTCTTTGCGTGAGCATTCATGTTACAGAGTTTAAAGCTGAACATTGTATTTAGGGCTAGGCACATCCCTGGTACCAATAACTCCATAGCAGACGCTCTGTCTCGCTTCCATTGGCAGACGTTTCGCAGTTTGGAGCCAGGGGCAGACACCACCAAGACTCCGATTCCACAGAGCGTTTGGGAGTTGGGGGATTGAGGGTCGTCGAGCTAGTTGAGAACTCTGTAGCTCCCACCACCAGAAGAAGCTATCGGCAGGCTTGGAAAGATTTTCTAAGTTATGGAAACTTTCACTTTCATCTTGGGAAGGTGGATAATAATGAACGCATTATACAGGATTTTGTACTGCATCTGATAAACAAGGGCCTATCTCCCTCTACTATTGCAGGAAAGTTGGCAGGGATTTCCTTTTATGGTCAGTTATGGTGGGGTCACGACCGAGTTGAGGGTGTTTTGGTGAGGAAGATGTTAAAAGGTCTTAGCAGAGAGCGGAGTCATACATTGCCACTACGGGAACCAGTGACTTTTGAGTTATTGCAACAGCTGTTGCTTTAGTTGCCTTTATGTTGCTATGATGAGTGGGAAGTTTTTCATTTCAGGTTATGTATGATTTGGTTATTTTTTGGTGCCTTTAGGGTTTCTGAGTTATTGGGTTTGCGTGACCAGGCTGGCATTCACAGTGATGAGGTGGTCTTGCAGCAGAGAAAACTTAGGACCTGGTTGAGAACATCCAAAACAGATCAATTAGGCAAGGGCATGTGGGTACACTTGAACAGCAGCGGGGTGGAGGGCTGTTGTCTCGTGAGTGAGTGGGAGCATTTTACCAATGCAGTCTGGTTCAGGTCTGGTGCAATATTTTGCCATAAAAAGGGGAATAAGATTACCAGCACTCACTTGTTAGCAGTATTAAGAAAGGCCCTTGTTAGGTTGGGTAAGGATCCTTTTCTGTTTGGCACTCATTCTTTTCGTATTGGTGCAGCCACCGAGGCCGCGAAGTTGGGTTGGGCATGGGATGATATAAGGCGGATCGGGAGGTGGAAATCGTACTGTTGTGCTCGTTATGTTAGAAAATTAGCTGTTGTTTTTTCAATTTCCTCTTCGCTAATATTTGTTTTTCTATTTAGGTTGCGTGCAGGGTCCATTATCAGGAAAAATGAACACCTGGATAGTGGGTGTTGGACTTGGCCCTGCTTGCAGGGTCATCCCGGAACTTTTTGCCTTCCGCCTACCCTTTTTGCTGCTATGGTAGTGGTGGTTTATGTACTCTGAGCACTTTGGCACGGGAGTTTGGTGTAAAGTGCCTGTGCTCTCTGCCCTCCATAGGCTAGCATTGAGAGCTTCCCCCCCCCCATGGATAACCCCTAAATGAAACACAATAAATATGTTATGGTTGGTGGGTGAACTGAAAATAAGAAATGTTGCGCAATGGGGTACGCAGGGTTATTTTCACCATTGTAGAAATGTCACTTTTAAACCGTCACCCTGTCTGTGCGCTGGTGCCTGCCTGAGATGGGTTGCCGGTCTAGCGCTCGAAGTGACCAAGGCTGACTCCGCCCCCTGGGGTGTGTCCGGCTCACACCCCCCCCAGCTTTTGGAGGGAAGCCTGGCAGACAGGGTGCTCTACTCCTCCCCCAAAACCAGTTGGGACCGGTTTCCCCAGAGAGCCTTCTAGAAGGTTCTGGCCATTTCTGGTAGGTGGGGTGAGGGGTGTATATATAGAGGAGCTGAGACTCCATGTGCTGGACTGTGCGTGGACTTTGATTGAGAGGGGACACTCTGCCAGGAGGTACCGCCGCAAGGGCCTGTGTGCTGGCCCCTGTGCCCATCTGTACCCCTCTGCTGTCCACAGGGCCAGTGAGAGCCCTTTACTGGAGTGAAGACTGCTGTGCCAGGAGGAGTGCCACGATATGGGGGTTGACTGTTCCCAGGAACTGCTGCCCTGTACTGATGGGTGCCCGCCGCCTGCTGATCTTGCCCAGTATTGCCTGCCTGCTTTCCTGAACCCAGCACCTAGTGAGCGCTATAACGTTATTTCCAGCTCTGCCTGCCTTCTAGCGTCTCGTGAGCGCTATATTTCAAGTGTCCAGGCGAAGAAGAGAGCATGGTTCCTGCAGCGCCGTGCTGCCAGCGTGATACAAAGGAATCCCAGCGTGTGGGATCCCCCCTGTGCTGCTGAACGAGGAGCGGGTGCCCACCCCGCGTTGCACCAGGAAGAGTGGGTGCCACCCCGCTTCATACTTCCACTTAACGGGAGCCTACCCCGTGTGGCCCTCCTTCGCGGGTGCCCACCCCGCATTGGCGTTGTTTTGAACGGTGGGAGCCCACCCCGCGTTAGTGCTGCGTGGCGGGAGTCCACCCCGCACCGAGGAATCCCCGAAGTTCACCGCCGCCAGCCCGGGAGTCCTGGAGCACCGCACGGGCTCCCCCGCTGACGTCAGAGGGGAGCCGCGCTAGGATTGGTGCCGGCGCCGGGAGTTGCCTGGCAACAGGGAGGCGGGCTCCGAAGGAGAGAAGTTCCGGATTCCCGGCGTTGGATCCTCGAGGGCTCCTGGAGCCGCCGCAGAGACCGGGTGAAGTCCGGAGAGGCGCTGCTGTTGGTGGGGCTCTCATGAGCAGATGAGAGCCCCGCGTGTTGCCAAGCCTGCAGCGGGAAGAAGAAGAGTCCCGGTGTGTGGGTGGGGGCTCCTCGTGAGCAGAGGAGAGCCCCGCGTACCGAGCCTGCAGCCCCAGCGGAGAGCGAGTCCGGCTGCAACTTCACCTGCCCAGCCCCCAAGGAGTGGTGAGTGGGGCTGGGCTCTGGCTGTAGTGGGACGGGACTGAGACGCAGTAAGCGCCGTGTTTGTTTTCTACACAGCGGCGCCGCCGTTGCGGGCCGCTGCAACGTTTTGGGCAATTTCTGTGATTGCAGAGTCCCAGAAGAGGGACTCCAACTTTACTAGTACTTGCTTCCTTTCCCCAGCTGTACCGCACGTTAGCGACAGCTGCACCACGTGGGCCCTTTTACTTTCAGAGTCCCTGAGCAGGGGCTCCCCAGGCGCAGGGGCGCCAAGGACTAATCTACAATGAGGGGCATCTTTGTGTGCATGACAAGGTGGGCACTCCAATGGTCATAATCTGCTGGGTGCACTACTGATAATGTCTTTATGCCAATAATGATGCCTAATGCATATGATTAGGCCGAATGCAGGATGTGATTTATGCTCATGGTTTATGCCCCATCCGAATATGAGAATACATAAGGTTTTTATCTCTAATGAGATGCCCAATGTACTTATGTTGATGCTGTTGGGATGCATAATGTGTTTATATGCCTAAGGTGAGGCTTAATGTCATACAATGATGTTTCCATTCCACGCCTGAGCTAATGTGGGTACGCCTAAAGCTTTTATGCTGATGATGCCTCGATGCTCACATGTTTATGTACAATGTGATTATAAACAACGAAAGAGTGTGCCTTATATTTACAAATAGAGCACAACAGTAGAATCCAACTAGGTTCTTAATAAAGCCCTCACTCACCAACCTGGTTGGTGACATGCTTCATCATCGGGCCCCACCAGGAGCGGCCGAATGCCACCCTGGTGTGCTTCGACGCCAGAATTACTGCAGAGCTGGTTTAAGGTGTCCAGTGTATAGTGAAGGTGATTGTTAAAAATGTCTGGTTGTGTCAAACAATACATTTTATTAAAAGCCAATCAGACATAGATAAAAACAAAGTGTAGGACATCAATGCCGAATAAATTGTTCAGCAAGGTCCACTAAGATATGGTCAACATGTTTCAGCCTATGTGTTGTAATTTAACGGGCATTCGTCAGGACCAGAAAAGACGTGTAAACCTCGGCGGTATGAGCACACTACGGCCCACCCTAAACTGAGGTTCAAATGTGAAAAATTAAAAAGGTGTACTTCTGGAGTCCCTCGTGTTGAGAGGAACTGAGTTTATTATGTGGTGTAATCACTAGTTACACCATGGGTCTCGGGAGGGGGGTGGTAGCAAAAATGGCACACCGCCTGCACTGCTAGGCACCCGCCGTGTACCTATGCGATCCCTCAAAAACCGGACCCCGATGTTTATGTACAATGTGATTCATGCTAATGAGGTTATGCCCACAGGTTGATGTCTACTACAGACGGGATTTATGCCAATGAGGTTTTTATGCCTAATGTGATGCATAAGGTGTTGTTTAGGCCCATAAGATGCTGATATGGTTATGCCCGATGCTAATGTGATGAGGCCTTATGTTTATGCCCAAGGTGACCTATGCCTATTCTTACGCATAGTGTGATGGTATGCCTAGTGTAGCATTTTATGCCAATGCTAATATGATTATGCATTTCGCATTTCTATGCCTAACCTGATGTTTTCATTCCAGGCCTACGGCAAAAGGGATTCATGCCTGATTCTAAAGTTATGATGTTTTATGTTCCTGCCTGATTACACTTTCAGGACCTATGCTAATGAGGATGCCTTATGTTTAGGCCTAATGGTTATTGCCATGTTGCTAGGTACCTGGACTGACCAGTAGGTACTGGCCGTTACACAGTCATTGCTAATGGACTTTCATTTATCCCTTGTGCCTTATGATAGTTCTGGCAGCGGCCCGATTGGCCCTGCCCTGTAAATAATTCCCCTGTAAAAGTGCTACCTGGTGCCACTTGGCACAGTGTTATATGTGACTGTGATTACGAGTCTAATGCGTTTTCTTAATACAAAAAGCTACTTTTACACAACCTGGAGTGGAGTCTCTTTTGTAGTGTGTCTAGTGCGTCGCCTGTGAGTGTGTGCCGCGCAGATGCTTTACACAATGCTCCGGAGTTTAGCCTACCCGCTCCGCACCACGCTACCCCGTTTCTAACAGTGGGACATTCTTTCATAAAGTGGGCAGCGAATTTTGCAGAACAACAAATTTATGGCAGATCCCTTGGACTTCCAAGCGTTGGGCATGAAGTGTTCTGGAAGGGTAAAGGTGGTATGCGGTGGGCGGGTTTGTTTCCTACTTTATCCGAACTGTCTTCTTCTCGGGGTTTTCCTGATATGCTAGTCATCCATTTGGGGGAAAACGATTTAGTGTCTTTGTCAGGTTTGTCTCTCATTAAGCAAATGAAGCTGGACCTCGCCGTTCTCAAGAACAATTGGACGGGTACATGTTTAATTTGGACAGAATTTGTATATAGGAAACACTGGAGAGGGGCAAGGAGTCACGCAGCAGTGGAAAACGCCAGACGTAAACTCAACCGGGCTATGAAGGTATTCTGTCAAGCCATGGGCATTAAAGTGTTGTCACATAGCAACATTACAGGATCTGAGGGCCACTTATTTCGAGACGATGGTGTTCATTTATCCCAATTGGGACAGGCTTATTATTTGTTGGAACTGAGGGATTTGCTCGCTAACTTATGGAATGAAAATTTATGGTGCACTCAAAGTCTCTAATGTTTTTTCCTTTTCAGCAATCTGTAAGAGGGGGCCAGAAAAACTCTTCGGTTTTCCTGGGTGGCGCTTTTTGGGGGGTGGAAAGTCTGGAGAGGGCTTATGCATCCCTCGGGGGTAGGGGGGGGAAGAAAAAAGATGAGGTTTGCAATTACATGGGGTTTATTCTGGAAGATTCGTTTGAGTTGTTTGGGGTATTTTTATTCTCAAAGGTTGGGGGGTTTTTGTGAAGATAATTCAGGGGATTTATGATGCCAATGTTGTTTATAAAGTTGTTTTGCTTAAAGTGATGAAAAATTACCTGTCTTAATAAAGTGGCCTTTTTTGCTATAACAAGAATTAGTGGGTTGTGATTATTGCGCGTTGGGGACCCAGGGGGAGCATGGCACGAGCAGGTCTCCCCCTGGGTTTTTTCACGCGGTGGAATGAGCCACGATAGGTGTAGGTAGGTGAAGGGGCGGGATTTATGTAGGTTATATATAAGGGAGGTTTTGGCGGGAAGACACTTGCGGCGTCAGAGCCAAGGGTGTTCATAGACCTTTGTTGACCTACCCACCCTAATAAAAAAAAATTAAAAATAAAAACTTTCTCGCCACTCTAAGACAGGTAATTAATTTTTTCCCACCTTTCCTTCAATGTAGGCGCTTTTTGGGGGGTGGAAAGTCTGGAGCGGGCTTATCCATCCCTCGGGGAGTGGGGGGGGGAAGGACAGAACGCAGGGGAGGGGAAGAAAAAAGATGGGGTTTGCAATTACATGGGGTTTATTCTGGAAGATTCGTTTGAGTTGTTTGGGGGATTGGCTTTTGTGTGTGTCTTTTTAAAATTGTGGCGTACAAATGGCTAATGGTGGGTGTATGTCCCACCTTTTTTCAATTGTTCACTCCCATGGAGTATTGCCACGAGAGCGAGCAACGGCGCGCACGGTGACTTCTCCGGCAGGACGTACGCTTTCCTCTGACAGCTGTTCTCTCTACACGCTGCTCCTTTTTAATTTAAATTTGTACAATTATAAAGCCTGGGCACGGGGTGATTGAATGATTTGCCAAGATTCACAAGATATTGAGTGACACTATGGCTCCAACGCTGATCCCGAGGTCCGGAGTTGGCAGCTCTGATGCAGCCGCTCATTGGAGGAGGGGGCGGGATAGAGCCAAGGCCGCTCTGTGTGCTTGTTTTAGTTTAGTTACGTGCGGCTCACTGGCATGCAGCATTTCAGTTGGAAGAATCACGGCCAAAAGCCTTTCTTATAGCATGGCTCCCCAAACCATTTCTTTATTTAGAATTAAACATTTGTACACAGCAGCACGCCATGCCTGATGTTCATGGCGGCCGCCCACTTTCTCCACGGCTTGAGCTGCCTCCTTCCCCCGCCCCTCAGGAGAAAGGGCTGCTGCTTGCCATGAAACGCCGCCCGCCTGTACCCGAGTCGCGCCCCTCGCACCAGGGGACTTGAAAAAGCACTCCCCAGCTGACTGGAGAACGAACCAATAGGATCATTCCCCTCAGATAAGGTATGAATAGCAAAGGGGAGGCAGGGCCGTCCGCACAGCATGCCCTTCCCCTTCAACGTATAGAGCTCTTGCTGCAGATTGTGCGTTATGTTTGTGCTCCTGAGTCTGTTTACTCTTTGCCTTCAGTGCATATTAAACCAATGCACGGCATGTACAGCTTGCAGCTGCTGTACTTGCGTTGAGGGGGCACTTAAAATCTGTTATTTCGGGGTAGGTGGAGTGGGTGTGGTGGGGTCAGGAGAGCACATCCTCAGCCCTTGATTATTAGTCAAGCTCTCGCCATTGTAAGCCGAAATTCACGTCTAAAACAAAGTACACATTCAAGGTTGTTTCACCAGCTTAATACACCTCTGAGTCGACAACAAAGTGCTGCTGTATGAATGTTGCAATTAATAAAAAAACTGTTTCCATGCACATACAAGATTATTTTATTGCAAAGTAGCGAAAACAAGAGAAGAAACTGCTTGAAGTCCAAAAACATGGTTGACAGTAAGGAGCCAGCTTTGGTTACTTTTTTCCTTGCCGCCATTCGTAGGTTTGACTTTTCATCACCTTGAAACACTGAGAATCCCAGCTCCCTCGCTAACCACGAAGTGTGATCCTGAGCGTGTGTTCCAATACCTTCTTTCCTTTATTTAGAAACATAACGGGCGTACAGGATTGGTCTGAGCACTGGCTGTAAAAACAGTACAGCCAATATTGGGCACCATATTACAAGCTAGGAGCGTACACGGCCTTCTGCACAGTTGTGTGCCTGGGGTACCCTTTGTAATGGAACTGCAGAAGCTTTTGTGCTTCCTGGTCATCATGTGTGGGATAATGGGCAATACCCAAGTAAAAGTGTATTGCCAACGATATCCTGTTGGAATGGTTTCCTCTGGTGTGCAAGTGCTACATAGACCATGTTCAAAAATATTTATTTTTTTAAATCGATCATTGTGAGTGGACTTTGCAGTACTTTTTCCGAAGAAAAATAGCTCATATTAACTACAAAGGAAGGTGCCCGCTATTCAAACTGGAGCCTACAAACTTCGGTTTCCGCTGATATTCATTTTCAATAAAAGAACTCATCTCGAAGGGCAGAATTCTGTGGAAGCAGAGCCGACCCGTAGCTGCTAGAGGTCAGGATGCTGTGCGCTACAGAGGCAGGTGGAAGCAAAAACTGGCTGGCAGTGATGTCATCATTGTGCAAGAAATAGCACTTTAATGTACATTTGTTTGTGTGGGTTAAAAATGCAGGAGGACTCACATCAAGACATTTAAGAGGTATGTACAAAAAATGCTCTGGCAATTCCCATGTGTCTATTTAAAGTAGACACATGGAGGTACCACTATCCCATTATCAAATATTGTAAGCAGAAAATGTAGCAGGTTTACCTACAAAGCAATGGGTACACAATGCACACATCTACAACAGTCGATAGTACAGGTCAGATTACCTTAGCAACAGAAAAACAAAGCTGTCTGTAGCCAGACACTAAAAACAGAAAATATTTCACAAAAAAGTGAATAAAATAGTGTTGGATTCTACTAGTTAACATCTATGGCTTCGTAGCAGTTTCTTTTGTAATGCTACGACATCATTATTGAAACAAAAATAAAAAGTTAATTAAGTTCATTTAAAACTAAAGTAAATAGTTAGGAGGTTAAAGGAGCAGTGCACCTGGAGTGTGCTCACTTCATATTGCATCCATGGGTAGGTTTGCCAGAATTGTATATGCACTGCGAAGATATCAGAGTAAATGAACATAGCTGCATTCAGAGGTTTAAAACCTGATGTCTCAGCCTTTCATCTTTGAAGGTGAGAAAATATGTGCCATAGAGTTCAAAAATGGTGTTATGAATGCTCAAAGAAGGGAGATGCTATTTTTAAGGCTTCCGGTTTTCTGGCATTTATATTTTGATATTTCCACCTGTATTTGCCCACAGTTACATTTTTCTAACTTTATCTGCACTTATCCTTACTTATTATTTGTGCAGTGAAAAAATATTGCAAATAGTATTTTTCCACATCTATGTATACAAAATGATGAGAGTTTTGTTGTACTGTTGAGCTCAATGGAATAGAACAATTCATTCTTTAGTACACTTTTGCTAAAATCACCCTGTCCTGTTTAATTTTGTGAAACAGCTTTTAACCATCCAGGGTGCTGGAACTAGGGGTGCGACCGATGCTGCAGTTTACACGGAGGCAGTCTCAGAAAGAGAATGGAAACAATTGAGATGCTTCAACAAGTTTCCTTTTCAACCAGTATCAGCTGTTTGTTCCAAAATCAGTCACGATTTTCATATATTAATGAGCATTTGTAATGCAATAGGTCTCGCATTCATGAGAGTTTGAGCTATTGGCATTGTAATGCCTTTTATTTTTGTGTTTTGAAAACCTGCAAGCGGTGCGTAGAACACGCACTTTGCACTTATAGTCCTTCAAGCTACGAGAAGCATGGCTGGAAGCAAGAGGTGCAGTTACTGCCAGCCTTGCTTCTCGTACGCAGCGACTATAAGTACAAAGTGCGTGTTTACACACCGCTTGCAGGTTTTAAAACACAAAAATAAAGAGCATTGTCATTTACAATGCCAATAGCTCAAACTCTGCGAATGTGAGACCTATTGCATTGCAAATGCTTGTTTTTATTATGAATAACCTGTAATGCAATAGAACTGGTATTGCTCGCAAGACATCTCTGTGGGTATGCTTGCTAGGAAGGAAGGGCATCTTTAATGCAAATTTAGGGAGGGACAGTACAATGAGATGAAAATCACTTTGGCACGTGTTAACGCCAACACTGGTATAATGTTGGTAGCTGCTTATATGTATTGTAAGCAACATTAAATAGCAAAACCTGTTGACTTCTCCAATGCTTTTATTTCACTCCATGGAACAGGCTGCTGTGTCAGTGGAGTGAGATTTGATCCAGTCACTTAATAATGCAGCGGAGACCCAAATTCCTATAAATTCTGATTCTAAAACACAACTGGAAATCCACACTGGTAGGGCCAATTCACAAATTGCCTTTTGTAGTATGTAAACTAGTACTAGAACAGTTAATGTTGACACCGTGACCAGACTAGCCTTTTTCATCAATTACTTTAAAATGAACATCATTCCAAAAAATGTAAGAGAAATACTGGCACACACAGATTTCTATAGATTGTAATGGTTTTATTGAAATGAACAAAGAATATTTTAAAAAGCTACTGCTTGCTACAAAATGCAGTTCATAAACCTATGGGTGGAGAATCTCCATGTCCACCTCTCCTATATTTTCAATGGAGAGATCTCCACACATATAGGGTTACTGCTTATTAGTAAATGCGGAGGTGCCAGTGGAAGTGATGGCAAAATGGGCAATTTCTACTACTAAATGGGGGGGGGGGGATTAGGGAAAACTAAGGAAGGGTTTAGGAAAGGACATGCAAATACAAACACCCACCAACAAAAGAGTAAACCCATTGCTATTCAGAAACTACACTTCTAAATTTACTACAGTCCAAATTGGCCCAGGCCAGCCTTGGAATTCGCTAGCACCATATTAAATGATTTTAACTACAGATAGATAGATATGTATATATGTGTGTGTGTGTGTGTGTGTGTGTGTGTGTATATATATATATATATATATATATATATATATATATATATATGTATATCCCGCCTTCTAGAATGAGCCCGACATATGCTGAGGTTAACAAAGGATTTATCCAATTTCAACAGCACGAGTCATGCAGAAAGTATGGAAATGCCAGGCAGACGCGTTTCAGCACTTGTGCTTTCTTCAGTGCCGGTTTCCAAGCTGGGTTTCTCACTGAGGGTTGATTTAACAGTCCTGTGACGTTTTCATGGCCACTCCCATTCTCGTGATGATACCCCGCCTGTACTTGCAGCTGGCATTAATCTCGTGCACCACTGAGACCAAATGCATGCTGGTTATTGAAGTTCGCCGTGGAGACCCATACAGTGAAGGGCCTCTCAAACACCAAGTGGTGTCCCAACCATGTTGGCTCACCGAGCGGCGCAAATCGGCAGCCTCCGGTCCCAGTGGCAATAGGTGTAAATTACTGGAACCTAATGTGACCTCTGCAGTTAATACTGCATCCTCTCTCCCGATGCGGTCAATGTCAGTACTAATGACTCGCAAGGGGGGGCGACGCGCTGTAGTAAAATACAAAGTCCAAAGGGTGCTGGCTGGTGCGTCGCACCAGACCGAGAGGGCATGCCGGTAGCCAGTGTCAGCAGTATATTATCTACTGGCGGTCGCCAGTAGATAGTTATAGTTAGGACCTATTTTCCATAGGAAATTCACAACTTTCTATTTCCAATAACTTTGGCGCTGGTTGACGAATCTTCGCAAAATTTTCAAAACTTATGGCCCGCTCCGGTCCGCTCCTATCCTGAAAGTTTTGGGGTGATTTGGCAAGTGGGGGCCGAGAAAAAGGGGGTCCCAAAACGTGTTTTCCCCATGCAATTTTCCATAGGAAACTTTAGACACGGCTACAGCCTCGAACTGCTGAACGTGAATTACACCAAATTTGGCAAAGAGGTAGTTCTTGGTTCAGACAGAACCCTTTTTGTTAAATGGTGTAAATCTGTTCAGTAGTTGCTGAGAAAATCAAAAGTAAAATCACATATATATCTGGGCGGAGCCTAACCACACATGTCATCGTGAGATCTGATTGGCTGTCAGCACTTCATCCTGGAATTGCTGGCAGCCATCTTGGGACCAATATAAATGATAGTACCCCATTGAAATGCATTGTAGTGAATCAAAGATTTTGAGGGTTACCAAAAGGAGAACTATAAAAGGTGATAACAGACTTTAGTTACATTAGAATTCATTTGTTGATGGTACCATACTAATTTCAGGAATTGTGGTGTGTTCTAAGGTGATTTTACCCTGTGAAAAACCTTCTGCTGGGATATCATGAATCATGTTTGAGAGAAAACTATTTTCACATGCTTGTCCCATAGAGTTTTGGAAGGTGCTCCAGAAGCTAAAATGAGAGCATATTTTCTGTAAATTCACATTATCTTTCTCAGTCATGTGAGAAGGAAGTCTGACATTCTCAGTAAAACATGTACATCCAACAAGGGCAGAGACTGTCAGTTGATTCCTTTGTGTTCTACTGCAGCTTCCCAGAGTGTTCTAAAGAACAACTAGAGTGCTAACAGCCTTACTTGTGACAAAAGTATGGCACACCTGAAGCCATCTTGATTGGAATAAACTGGTAACACTTAAAACATTTAATTTAAAATGGAACAAAATGATGGGGTTCATTTTGTCATAGAAATTATGGTTAGTGCTATAGAAAGAGAAAAATTAGGACATGTTTCAAGTGAGATCTCAAATATCTTCCTGTTATATTTCAACAGGAGCAGCCTGTCAGTTGATGCCTTTGTGTTCTACTGCAGCTTCCCAGAGTGTTCTAAAGAACAACTAGAGTGCTAACAGCCTTACTTATGACAAAAGTATGGCACACCTGAAGCCATCTTGATTGGAATAAACTGGTAACACTTAAAACATTTAATTTAAAAAGGAACAAAATGATGGGGTTCATTTTGTCATAGAAATTATGGGTAGTGCTGTAGAAAGAAAATTAGGACATGTTTCAAGTGTGATCTCAAATATCTTCCTGTTATATTTCAACAGGAGCAGCCTGCCAGTTGATGCCTTTGTGTTCTACTGCAGCTTCCCAGAGTGTTCTAAAGAACAACTAGAGAGCTAACAGCCTTACTTATGACAAAAGTATGGCACACCTGAAGCCATCTTGATTGGAATAAACCGTTAATACTTAAAACATTTAATTTAAAAAGGAACAAAATGAGGGGGTTCTTTTTAAATAGAAATTATGGTTAGTGCTGCAGAAAGAAAAATGAGGGCATGTTTTAAGTGAGATCTCAAATCCTCTTCTATTTCATTAGAAAATTCTGACATGCAGACTGAAACAATCACTTTCAATACCAGCAGCAGACTTCCAGTTAACTCCCTGGTGAGCAGTAGCTTTCCTACAGTGATCTAATGAGCAACTAGAGTGCTAACATTCTGAATTTATGGCAAATGTGAGACACATCTGAATGCCTTCTTGATGGAATCAAAGTAAAAACTGAAAGCATTTCCTACTGAGGAGACTGCAGTAAATGAGGAAATTAGGAAACTTCATAACAAAGAAGTCTTCCAAGATGGCCACCAGAGAAAAAAGAGCCCAAATGTAGCACAAATATTACCCAGATGTAGCCCACATATAGCCCAATGACAAAAGTGTGCAAAACACTTTTTATTTTTAGTTTTTTGCAGTTTTATGTAGTGCAGACTGGTCAGGTATTGGAGCGTTGCATCTTAAAACATGACCCCCTACACTACACAAACACCACTGCACTACCCTAAACCCTAAAACACTACCCCCAGCACGACCCCCTACACTACACAAGCACCACTGCACTACCCTAAACCCTAAAACACTACCCCCAGCACGACCCCCTACACTACACAAACACCACTGCACTACCCTAAACCCTAAAACACTACCCCAGCACGATCCCTACACTACCCAAACACCACTGCACTAACCTAAATCCTAAAACAATACCCCCAGCACGACCCCCTACACTACCCAAACACCACTGCACTACCCTAAAACATGACCCCCTACACAAACACCACTGCACTACCCTAAACCCTAAAACACTACCCCCAGCACGACCCCCTACACTACACAAACACCACTGCACTACCCTAAACCCTAAAACACTACCCCCAGCACGATCACCTACACTACCCAAACACCACTGCACTAACATAAATCCTAAAACAATACCCCCAGCACGACCCCTACACTACCCAAACACCACTGCACTACCCTAAAACATGACCCACTACACAAACACCACTGCACTACCCTAAACCCTAAAACACTACCCCCAGCAAGACCCCCTACACTGCCCGAACACCACTGCACTGCCCTAAACCTTGAAACACCAGCCCCTGCACGACCCCTACACTGTTCGAACACCACTGCACTGCCCTAAACCCTGAAACACCACCCCCAGCACGAACCCCTACACTGCCCAAACACCACTGCATTGCCCTAAACCCTGAAACACCACCCCCTTCACGACCCCCTACACTGCACGAACACCACTGCCCTAAACCCTGAAACACCACCCCCAGCACGACCCCCTACACTGCCCAAACACCACTGCACTGCCCTAAACCCTGAAACACTACCCCCAGCAAGACCCCCTACACTGCCCAAACACCACTGCACTGCCCTAAACCCTGAAACACTACCCCCAGCAAGACCCCCTACACTGCCCGAACACCACTGCACTAAACACTGAAACACCAACCCCAGCTCGACCTCCTACACTGCCCGAACACCACTGCACTGCCCTAAACCCTGAAGCACCACCCCCAGCACGACCCCCTACACTGCCCGAACACCACTGCTCTGCCCAAAACCCTGAAACACCAGCCCCAGCACGACCCCCTACACTGCCCGAACACCACTGCACTGCCCTAAACCCTGAAACACCAGCCCCAGCACGACCCCCTACACTGCCCGAACACCACTGCACTACCCTAAACCCAGAAACACTGCCCGAGCACCACTGCACTGCCCTAAACCCTGAAACACCAGCCCCAGCACGACCCCCTACACTGCCCGAACACCACTGCACTGCCCTAAACCCTGAAACACCAGCCCCAGCACGACCACCTACACTGCACGAACACCACTGCACTTCCCTAAACCCGTGAAACACCAGCCCCAGCACGACCCCTACACTGCCCGAACACCACTGCACTGCCCTAAACCCTGAAACACCAGCCCCAGCACAACCCCCTACACTGCCCGAACACCACCGCACTGCCCTAAACCCTGAAACACCAGCCCCAGCACAACCCCCTACACTGCCCGAACACCACCGCACTGCCCTAAACCCTGAAACACCACCCCGTGCACGACCCCCTACAATGCCCGAACACCACTGCACTGCGCTAAACCCTGAAACACCACCCCCAGCACGACACCCTACACTGCCCGAACACCACTGCACTGCCCTAAACCCTGAAACACCACCCCCTGCACGACCCCTACACTGCCCGAACACTACTGCACTGCCCTAAACCCTGAAACACCATCCCCAGCATGACCCCCTACACTGCACCGAACACCACTGCACTGCCCTAAACCCTGAAACACTACCCCAGCAAGACCCCCTACACTGCCCGAACACCACTGCACTGCCCTAAACCCTGAAACATCACCCCCAGCAAGACCCCCAACACTGCCCGAACACAACTGCTCTAAACCCTGAAACATCACCCCCAGCAAGACCCCCTACACTGCCCGAACACCACTGCACTAAACCCTGAAACACCAACCCCAGCTCGACCTCCTACACTGCCCGAACACCACTGCACTGCCCTAAACCCTTAAACACCACCCCCAGCACGACCCCCTACACTGCCCGAACACCACTGCACTGCCCTAAACGCTGAAACACCAGCCCCAGCACGACCCCCTACATTGCCCGAACACCACTGCACTGCCCTAAACCCTGAAACAACACCCCCTGCAGGACCCACTACACTGCCCGAACACCACTGCACTGCCCTAAACCCTGAAACACCACCCCCAGCACGACCCCCTACACTGCCCGAACACCATTGCACTGCCCTAAACCCTGAAACACCACCCCCTGCACGACCCCCTACACTGCCCGAACACTACTGCACTGCCCTAAACCCTGAAACACCACCCCCAGCATGACCCCCTACACTGCACGAACACCACTGCACTGCCCTAAACCCTGAAACACTACCCCCAGCAAGACCCCCTACACTACCCGAACACCACTGCACTGCCCTAAACCCTGAAACACCACCCCCAGCAAGACCCCCTACACTGCCCGAACACCACTGCCCTAAACCCTGAAACACCACCCCCAGCAAGACCCCCTACACTGCCCGAACACCACTGCACTGCCCTAAACCCTGAAACACCACCACCAGCACGACCCCTACACTGCCCGAACACCACTGCTCTGCCCTAAACCCTGAAACACCAGCCCCAGCACGACCCCCTACACTGCCCGAACACCACTGCACTGCCCTAAACCCTGAAACACCACCCCCAGCACGACCCCCTACACTGCCCGAACACCACTGCACTGCCCTAAACCCTGAAACACCACCCCCTGCACGACCCCCTACACTGCCCGAACACCACTGCACTGCCCTAAACCCTGAAACACCACCCCCAGCACGACCCCCTACACTGCCCGAACACCACTGCACTGCCTAAACCCTGAAACACTACCCCCAGCAAGACCCCCTACACTGCCCGAACACCACTGCACTGCCCTAAACCCTGAAACACTCACCCCCAGCAAGACCCCCTACACTGCCCGAACACCACTGCACTAAACCCTGAAACACCAACCCCAGCTCGACCTCCTACACTGACCGAACACCACTGCACTGCCCTAAACCCTGAAACACCACCCCCAGCACGACCCCCTACACTGCCCGAACACCACTGCTCTGCCCAAAACCCTGAAACACCAGCTCCAGCACGACCCCCTACACTGCCCGAACACCACTGCACTGCCCTAAACCCTGAAACACCAGCCCCAGCACGACCCCCTACACTGCCCGAACACCACTGCACTACCCTAAACCCAGAAACACCACCCCCAGCACAACCCCCTACACTGCCCGAGCACCACTGCACTGCCCTAAACCCTGAAACACCAGCCCCAGCACGACCCCCTACACTGCCCGAACACCACTGCACTGCCCTAAACCCTGAAACACCAGCCCCAGCACGACCACCTACACTGCACGAACACCACTGCACTGCCCTAAACCGTGAAACACCAGCCCCAGCACGACCCCCTACACTGCCCGAACACCACTGCACTGCCCTAAACCCTGAAACACCAGCCCCAGCACAACCCCCTACACTGCCCGAACACCACTGCACTGCCCTAAACCCTGAAACACCACCCCAGTGCACGACCCCCTACACTGCCCGAACACCACTGCACTGCCCTAAACTCTGAAACACCAACCCCAGCACGACCACCTACACTGCCCGAACACCACTGCACTGCCCTAAACCCTGAAACACCACCCCCAGCACGACACCCTACACTGCCCGAACACCACTGCACTGCCCTAAACCCTGAAACACCACCCCCAGCACGACCCCCTACACTGCCCGAACACCACTGCACTGCCCTAAACCCTGAAACACCAGCCCCAGCACGACCCCCTACACTGCCCGAACACCACTGCACTGCCCTAAACCCTGAAACACCACCCCCAGCACGACCCACTACACTGCCCGAACACCACTGCACTGCCCTAAACCCTGAAACACCACCCCCAGCACGACCCCCTACACTGCCCGAACACCATTGCACTGCCCTAAACCCTGAAACACCACCCCCAGCACGACCCCCTACACTGCCCGAACACCACTGCACTGCCCTAAACCCTGAAACACCACCCCCAGCAAGACCCCCTACACTGCCCGAACACCACTGCACTGCCCTAAACCCTGAAACACCACCCCCAGCACGACCCCCTACACTGCCCGAACACCACTGCACTGCCCTAAACCCTGAAACACCACCCCCAGCAAGACCCCCTACACTGCCCGAACACCACTGCACTGCCCTAAACCCTGAAACACCACCCCCAGCAAGACCCCCTACACTGCCCGAACACCACTGCACTGCCCTAAACCCTGAAACACCACCCCCAGCAAGACCCCCTACACTGCCCGAACAACACTGCACTGCCCTAAACCCTGAAACACCACCCCCAGCAAGACCCCCTACACTGCCCGAACACCACTGCACTGCCCTAAACCCTGAAACACCAGCCCCAGCACGACCCCCTACACTGCCCGAACACTACTGCACTGCCCTAAACCCTGAAACACCACCCCCAGCAACGACCCCCTACACTGCCCGAACACCACTGCACTGCCCTAAACCCTGAAACACCACCCCCAGCACGACCGCCTACACTGCCTGAAAACCACTGCACTGCCCTAAACCCTGAAACACCAGCCCCAGCACGACCCCCTACACTGCCCGAACACCACTGCACTGTCCTAAACCCTGAAACACCAGCCCCAGCACGACCCCCTACACTGCCCGAACACCACTGCACTGCCCTAAACCCTGAAACACCAGCCCCAGCAAGACCCCCTACACTGCCCGAACACCACTGCACTGCCCTAAACCCTGAAACACCAGCCCCAAGCAAGACCCCCTACACAGCCCGAACACCACTGCACTGCCCTAAACCCTGAAACACCAGCCCCAGCAAGACCCCTACACTGCCCGAACACCACTGCACTGCCCTAAACGCTGAAACACCAGCCCCAGCAAGACCCCCTACACTGCGCGAACACCATTGCACTGCCCTAAACCCTGAAACACCACCCCCAGCAAGACCCCCTACACTGCCCGAACACCACTGCACTAAACCTGAAACACCACCCCCAGCAAGACCCCATACACTGCGCGAACACCATTGCACTGCCCTAAACCCTGAAACACCACCCCCAGCAAGACCCCCTACACTGCCCGAACACCACTGCACTGCCCTAAACCCTGAAACACCACCCCCAGCACGACACCCTACACTGCCCGAACACCACTGCACTGCCTAAACCCTGAAACACCAGCCCCAGCACGACCCCCTACACTGCCCGAACACCACTGCACTGCCCTAAACCCTGAAACACCACCCCCAGCACGACCCCTACACTGCCCGAACACCACTGCACTGCCCTAAACCCTGAAACATCACCCCCAGCAAGACCCCCTACACTGCCCGAACACCACTGCACTGCCCTAAACCCTGAAACACCACCCCCAGCAAGACCCCCTACACTGCCCGAACACCACTGCACTGCCCTAAACCCTGAAACACCACCCCCAGCACGACCCCCTACACTGCCCGAACACCACTGCACTGCCCTAAACCCTGAAACACCAGCCCCAGCACGACCCCCTACACTGCCCGATCACCACTGCACTGCACTAAACCCTGAAACACCACCCCGTGCACGACCCCCTACACGGCCCGAACACCACTGCACTGCCCTAAACCCTGAAACACTACCCCCAGCACGACCCCCTATATTGCCCGAACACCACTGCACTGCTCTAAACCCTGAAACACCACCCCCTGCACGACCCCCTACACTGCCCGAACACTACTGCACTGCCCCAAACCCTGAAACACCACCCCCAGCATGACCCCCTACACTGCCCGAACACCACTGCCCTAAACCCTGAAACACCACCCCCAGCAAGACCCCCTACACTGCCCGAACACCACTGCACTGTCCTAAACCCTGAAACATCACCCCCAGCAAGACCCCCTACACTGCCCGAACACCACTGCACTGCCCTAAACCCTGAAACACCAGCCCCAGCACGACCCCCTACACTGCCCGAACACCACTGCACTGCCCTAAACCCTGAAACACAACCCCCAGCACGACCCCTACACTACCCGAACACCACTGCACTACCCTAAACCCTAAAATACGCCCCCAGCACGACCCCCTACACTACCCGAACACAACTGCACTGCCCTAAACCCTCAAACACTCCCCCAGCACGACCCCCTACACTACCCGAACACCACTGCACTGCCCTAAACCCTAAAACACTCACCCAGCACGACCCCTACACTACCCGAACACCACTGCACTGCCCTAAACCCTAAAACACTCCCCCAAGCATGACCCCCTACACTACCCAAACACCACTGCACTGCCCTAAACCCTGAAACACTACCCCCCGCATGACCCCCTACACTACCCGAACACCACTGCCCTAAACCCTGTAACACCACCCCCAGCAAGACCCCCTACACTGCCTGAACACCACTGCACTGCCCTAAACCCTGAAACACCACCCCCAGCACGACCCCCTACACTGCCCGAACACCACTGCACTACCCTAAACCCTAAAACACGACCTCCTACACTACACAAACACCACTGCACTACCCTAAACCTAAAACACTACCCCCAGCACGACCCCCTACACTACACAAACACCACTGCACTACCCTAAACCCTAAAACACTACCCCCTACACTACACAAACACCACTGCACTACCCTAAACCCTAAAAACTACCCCCAGCACGAACCCCTACACTACCCAAACACCACTGCACTACCCTAAACCCTAAAACAATACCCCCAGCAGTACCCCCTACACTACCCAAACACCACTGCACTACCCTAAACCCAAAACACTACCCCCAGCAGTACCCCCTACACTACCCAAACACCATTGCACTACCCTAAACCCTAAAACACTACCCCCAGCAGTACCCCTACACTACCCAAACACCACTGCACTACCCTAAACCCTAAACCACTACCCCTAGCACTGCCCCCTACAATACCCAAACACCACTGCACTACCCTAAACCCTAAAACACTACCCCCAGCACAACCCCCTACACTACCCAAACACCACTGCACTACCCTAAACCCTAAAACACTCCCCCAGCACGACTCCCTACACTATCCAAACACCACTGCACTACCCTAAACCCTAAATCTACCCCCAGCATGACCCCCTACACTACACAAACACCACTGCACTACCCTAAACCCTAAAACACTACCCCCAGCACGACCCCCTTCACTACCTAAACACAACTGCACAATTTGTTACAGGCGTTGCAACGCAGGCCTGTGGTGCTTACTGGAAGTACCTGGTGGGCTAGTTGGGCCCCAGGGACCCTCAGGATTCAAGGTGACCTAATCCCCCAACTTAAAACGCGCCACGGGGCGCGTTTGCACAGTGGTGAAGGGAGGGGCGGGGCCTCAGGTGACATGTGCGCAAACACGCCCTGTGGTGCGTTTTAAGTTGGGGAATTAATTCCCCTTGAATCCTGAGGGACCCTGGGGCCAACTAGCCCACCAGGTACCTTCAGTAAGCACAACAGAGTTGCGTTGCAGAGAGGTGAAAAAGGTGCGTGGCCTCGGAACGCCTCTCTGCAACTCAGCTCTGTGGTCCTAACTGTAGGTACCTGGGGGCTAGTTGGGCCCCAGGGACCCTCAGGATTCAAGGGGACTTAATCCTGCAACTTAAAACGCGCCACGGGGCGCGTTTGCACACTGTCACCTCAGGCCCCCTCCTTCACCACTGTGCAAACGCGCCCTGTAGCGCGTTTTAAGAGGTAGTTTTAATCCCCCTGCCCTATTATGTACTAGGGACTTACAGAGGAGGTCATGCTAATCACAGGGGTATCCCAACGCATAGTGTTCCCTAGTGTATTTAGGTGTTTTCACTGTATTCTAAGTGTCTTTTAGCATAGCACTGACTCTGGTTAGTCAGAGTCAGTTAACACCAGTACCCGTCTGAAAAAGTTGTGGGCACAGGATGATTTTGCAACAAGGCCTCTTTCTGCTCCTCTGTTGGTTCTTTCTGCACATCTTTTGCTTCTTCCTGCACTTTTCTTCGTCTTTGTGGACTTCTGTTGCTTCTTTCTGCATTTCTTTTGCTTCTTTCTGTGCGTTTTTTCTTCTTTCTTCACATGTCCTACCTCTGTAGGCATAGTTAGAAACTAGCATTTAAAAAACCTTTGAAATTCACTTAAAAAATCATAGGTTTCAGGCACGTTATAGTTAGAAATTAGCATTTAAAAAACCTTTGAAATTCACTGAAAAAACCATAGGTTTCAGACACGTTATAGTTAGAAATTAGCATTTAAAAAACTTTGAAATTCACTGAAAAAACCATAGGTTTTAGGGACAGTTATAGTTAGTTGGACATTTCACTCGTACAAAACCATAGAAATTTCCCCGTTATAGTTAGTTCAGCTAACTATAACTCGCGCCCCGCAATGCACTGCTGATGACGTCACATATTACATCACTCATGACATGGTCAGTGACATCACTGATGACATCTCAAATGACATCACTGATGACATCACTGATGACATCATCCATGTGATAATTTCATGCATCTTCTCACACCCTAATATAACTTTTGATACACCCACTCTAAATTACAGACTGCCATTCTCAAAACCATACACACTCCAATACCAATAACTACATACCCACTCACTGATTCTTAGGTCTACACACACACATCTACTCACTCACTCACTCGTACAGTCACTCATACTTACAGTCACTCACTACAGGACTATCATATGCACTCATACACCTATATAAACACTCACACACCGCCACTCATCCATAGAGGTACTCACACACCTATTCAGTCATGCAAAAAATTAATCACACACCCATTTACTCACCTATACAGTTATACACACACCAGCTCACTTACTCATACAAATACTAGCACATTCTTACGCTCTTATACAATAACTGATACAAGCACACACGCATCCATACAGCCACTCTCACAATCACACACTCTCACTTACAGCAATTTAAATACTCTAACACACATATATAGTTACTTCGCACATGTACCACTGAGATATACATTCACTCACTAACACACCCATACACACACTCACCCACCCAAGCAGTCCATCACAGATGCACTCTTGAAATCATGCACCCAGTGAATCACCCACTCACACATCTATGTACAGAGTCACACACACCCCACCCACACAAACACTCAGGCAGCCATACAGATACTCAGAGAACCAATCAATAACCCATATAGACACTCATGTAGCTATTCGCAAATCCATGCATCCACTTACACACCAACAAACAGACTGATACAGACATTCACACAGTTTAGTCACTAACCCATGCATTCAGTAAGATACGTTTAATCACTCACTTGTAGAGTCAGTCACGCACGTACTAAATCATCCATTCAGACACTTATACACCCACTCATTCTTCAATACGCCTTTCCCTATATATATTAAACATATTTAAACTTTACAGAAACACACAGTCACTGGATGATGTCATCAGTGATGTCATTTGAGATGTCATCAGTGATGTCATCAGTGATGTCACTGACCATGTCATGAGTGATGTAATATGTGACGTCATCAGCAGTGCATTGCGGGGGCGCGAGTTATAGTTAGCTGAACTAACTATAACGGGGGAATTTCTATGGTTTTGTACGAGTGAAATGTCCAACTAACTATAACTGTCCCTAAAACCTATGGTTTTTTTCAGTGAATTTCAAAGGTTTTTTAAATGCTAATTTCTAACTATAACGTGTCTGAAACCTATGGTTTTTTCAGTGAATATATATATATATATTAATAACCCCATAGTTCCCGCAGACGTCTGCCTCAGTCGAGCCAGCTTTTCCCTACATTTACTATATATTAAATATTAAATGTTAGTCAGGGTGTGATTTTAAGAAAATATGTTTAAACTATCATATTTTTACATTCAATTAATTTATACTATTTCTTAAATAATTTAAGGAAAATGTAATTGTATGAGTTAATGTACTGTAACATTTAGTTTTTTTAATTCTATATCAATAAATATTTATTTTACATTAAAATATTAAAATATTTTAAAAACTTGCCGGAACCTCTTTCAGATGGCAAAGGGGCACATGGGGACTACTGGGACCAACCGTGGGGTTTGAGGACTTTTTCTTCTGATGTCCTGGGGCCTGACCTACTATGGATTCTGAGCAACTGGGCCAAGTACCCCTTCTGTACTTGACTCTCAGTGGTAGATGTGAACGAGCAGTCTAAGGCTCCCTCAGAGGGGGAGGTCTGTATACAGATTAGTCGACATGGGCTAAAAACTCAAAGAACACGCAGCAGCAGCAATCAATCAATGTCCAGCCAAATACTCACTTATATAGAAAAGAAGTATTTTATTTCTAACTCTACTCATGCGAAGGAAGATTACGACATTCAAAGAAAATAACGCATTTCGCCCTTGAGGTCGGGGTTCAAGTATTTCAATGACAAGTCCCTGTCCCACTCTCCTCGCAATGCGATAGAGGTTATTTCCTATTTACTGGTGGCCAGCTCCAACGAATGGTCAACTAGCAGGCTTTATATCAAGAGTCCACTCTGATCTTTAAAGTCAAGTCAAAAGAGTCTTAGCTCAGCAGTGCTTTCAGCAGTGAATCCCCGGGGCCCTTTAGGCCCGAAACAAGTATTACCTGCTCCGGCAGGAGTGAAGCATGCAGCCTCTTGGAGTGGGCCCCGTCCGTGGGCGCTCACACTAGCTCTGGTCCAGATTAGGTAAGTCGGCTGCACTCGGAAGATGCAGGCTCTTTCTCTCTCCCTTACGGTCGTGCTCCGGCAGCAATCGGAGGTGTTCCTGCACTCTTCTGCAGGGTAAGTTTCCATGCTCCCAAAGTAGAGGGGGATGATTACGATGGTTCTGTCCTTGATCCCGAGCGGAGGTGGCGATGCCCACTCGGTGTCCTCACTCATTCAATGGGGGTGGGTCAGTCACAGTCCTTATTGCTCCTGGTGACATACGGGTCACCACTGCCCACAGATTACGAGCTCTGCCCATAACCACTCGGCACAAGTACTCCTGGCAGCCCCTCCTGGCATACGGGGTTGCTGCACAGAAATTCATGCAAGGCTTCAGCCCTTACTGCACAGCAGTCTTTTCAAGGGCTGCCCCTCCTGCCTTGTGGGGTTGCTGCAATGGTGTCTTGCAGGTATACGCCTTTACAGCACGGAAATCTTTTCTACGGCTATCTTCATGGTGGCTCTCTCCAGGCATGCGGGGGTCACCATCTCAGTGCTGCATGCGGGCAATACTCCTGATCGATGCAGCATCCGTTCCCTCACACCTTACACTGGTAGTCCACTCGACAGGGCTCCCCACTGGACCTTGCTTCCTCCAATGCTCTCCTCTTCATCACAAGGCACACTGGCCTTGGCAAGCAGACAGGCATTGGTCCTGCAGGTTCCAGGGCAGGTGGTCTTGGTTTTGCTGGGTGATGTCCGTTCACACAGCAGGGAGACTAGCAGGCCTTGGCCCCCAATCCTTGTCACAGGCAGAAGTCTTGCCGAGCTTCCCTCCTCACACAGCCTGCCTGACTGCTTGACAGATGCCAATTTTTGGGGTCTCAAACTCCCCTTCATATAGTCCATCCCTGGATACCAAATGTAATTTGGGGTCTGGGTCATTGACGTTTTATGTTGTGGTTCTGCTTCTTTTGAAGCACATACTTATTCTTTCTCTCTTCCTCTTGAAATTGCATCTGTCACAGTAGGAGAGACTCTGAAGCTGGTAGTCCTACAGCCACGGAAGTGACTAGAGTTCATACCTAGATGTCAGCCAGAGTAATGTGCATCAAAAGCTTAATCTCGACTAACAGCCATACTCTTTATGATTCGTATATCAGCCACATCTCCTTCCTGAGATGTGTCCAGGCCCCTTATTTGTGATCTTTACTGAATCAAAGAACACCCTTTGAAGTGTACAGGGGAGCCTAGCTTTCCCTTCCCCAGTGTGTCCCATCCAGCTCACAGTAATGCAGCAATTCGCAAATCTTGTTTGGGGATTCCTCTCCCTTCTCATGTCTTCATCATGCAGGCCTGGGTCCCCCAAATTGAAACCCAGGATCCTCCCTGTAATGTACCATTATAGGCGCACTTTCACTCACTACATGTATACAGCACACACACTGCCCAGCACTGTTACCTCCATGCTTTGTTTGTGCTACCACAGGCATACATTCACTCAGCACACACATTCACTCTACGTGCACTGCACAGCACTGTAACTTTTCTGCATTATGCCACTTGCAGGCACACATACACCAAACACACACATTATCCATGCTATCACTGCACCACAATATGCCCTTCATGTACTGCACTCCTCGCAGATACACATACACCCAGTACATGAAGTCACCATGCACGCACTGCACAGCACTGCCCTATCCCTGTATTGTACGTTTCCCAGGCGCACATACATCTAGAGCAAAGTCACCACTCCTATGCTGCGCAGCACTTCATAGCCAACCAACGGCCAAAGGGCGAGTTATGTATACAGCAGCGGAACTTTAAAAAGTGAGTGAGCCTATAGACCTCACTCCACCGACACAAATTAAAAAGGAACTGTTCACTCCTACTGATCACTACACAATATGCTGCCACCACCACACTTGTTCTGCTTAATTGCTGAGGAAGGCGGTAGCCTTCCACCACTATGAGAGTAGTGCTTTGGGCACCCCTCCCAGTCCAACAAGGCCGCAATCCACTTGTCATGGCGCACACGCATGATCCGTTTTTGCCTGTGACAACAAAAATCAGCATTAGGGATCCAAACATAAGTTCAACTGGGCACTCAGGGCAGGGGTGCACATCTATTACCATGAAGAGAACTTTTCCATCCC
This sequence comes from Calotriton arnoldi, assembly GCA_963921515.1. Taxonomy (NCBI): domain Eukaryota; kingdom Metazoa; phylum Chordata; class Amphibia; order Caudata; family Salamandridae; genus Calotriton; species Calotriton arnoldi. The sequence goes on from CAWUFW010000166.1 coordinate 361,267, forward strand.
AACGAATACTGTTAAAGATGTAATAAAGTTGTTTATTTTTGTGCTATAATTACCATAAGGAGCTCTCCGCCCCCAGTGGTAGAGATCGCCGCCTATATGTGAAAAATTACTAGTAGTAATGTTACACTAGTAAATTCTTTCCTAGATGTCTCTACCTGTAGTTTTATGGGGTGGAGTCATGTATGTCCACACTTAGGTGAAAATCTACACTCAGAAATAGTGAATAACAAAAACGTGTAGATTTAAAACTAGGCGCAAAACTAAATTTACACATGAGTACAGTTGCGAGTGTACATCCACAATAGAGCCCATACTTTTTTTAATAGGTTTCTGCATACTTCAGGATTTGAAAAAAATTCTCAGGAGTGCAGCCAGATGAATATAGGCCTTTTTTTCGAATGCCACAACAACGCATGCCTTAACAACGCGGTCGTTACAACGACCGTGTTGTTATTTCGCATACCGTTACAACGCAAGTCGTAACAACGACTTGCTTTTAGGGGGCGCTGGATGTTGGAATAGTATAATTTACTATTCCAACTCCAGTCTTTGCGGACACTAGGGAAGGTGTTGGATTTTAAATCCAACACCTTCTTCCCCCTAACGCAAGTCGTTTTTCCGACTTGCGTTGTAACGGTATGCGAAATAACAAAGCGGTCGTTGTAACCACCGCGTTGTTATGGCATGCGTTATTTAGCATGCAGAGTAAAGGCTGTTTACCCAGCCAGATATCTGAACAAGTCAGAGCTTTGAGGGGTACTAATACTCCCCAAATCTTACAGATTATCTGCTGTATGGATAATTTACAAGGGTAAGCATTATTTGAAAGTGAATTTGTATATACAACTTTTTTTTCACTTTTTTCTCCATGTTGAAAATATTTTTCCAGTGGAGAATTCTGCTTCCTCTTGAACCACAATAAAGTTAAAAGTGCAAATTTGGTATCAACTTACAAATGGAACCTTGTGTGTTCATCTTAGGTATAGTATTCCTCTCTTACACCAATTTTCTCAGCCCTAACTCAAAACATAATGACTGGTGGATTTTCTGTAGTAGTAAATTTCAACTACGAGCATAAATTTCCACAGATTCCATTTCTACAAATCTGTCATTTGCTCTCACAGATAACACTTTTCGCTCACCTATCTGAAACGTAGGTCCACTCAAATTGTTTGGTGAATCTGGCCAGGAGAATCAACTATCAGAAAGAAATATTACATATACATGGCTTATTATGGTAGTACTGCCTTTCCGCATCTGACTCAGTGTGCCGTGATGATCTTATGTCTACAAGGTAATCTTGTTGTCTTCACATCCTCCTACTTGAGTGGAGCAACAACATTACGAATTGAATTGAAATTCAAATTGAATTGATGAGGAATTCTTCCACAGACTGGAAAAAGGCCTGGAGATACGGTTCCTTAAATAAAGTTGATCTTCATTAGAGAAAAAAAGGCAAGGCGGTGGCAAGCTGGATTGCAGAACTCATGACACAGTATTGTAGTGGTATCAATGGTGGAGTCGCATGCAGCCACACATAGCATAGGGTACATTGTAAAATGATATTACCTCCGAGTTTGCAGGAGACCTACAAACGATGGGCTACAGACCCTCTTAACCACAAGACAAAGATTCTTTCATTGGAAAGGTGGCAGCCCTTATTTTGAATGCAAGAATGAAGCAATCTGATGATGTTGCAGAAGCCATAGGTAGGGGTCATTTTAAAAAAGAAACTTGTGCTATTTGTTAAATATTTTCCAAAGGCACTAAGGGGCTGATTACGATGTTGTCAGGACCGACACCGACGTAATGTCGGTCTCACCGACATCTATAACCGCGATCAGACCGCCGCATTAGGATGTGGTCGGTTGGACAGCATTGGTCCAGGGACCGACCAACAGATTCCGCAGGCTCAAGGAGCCTGTCGGGCCTTCGGTCCGATCGCATTCCCCACAATGGAGGCGGGGCCTTCTTAGGCACCACCGTGGAGATTATGATCCACCTTTCTGCCAGCCATTTCACGTCGGTTCTTACAACATGAAAAGACTGGTGGAAAGGCTTTTTTGGGGCTCCTAGCAGGGCCCCTGCCCCTCCGTCGCCCTCCGCTATGGGCCCTGGGGGGCACCTGTAGTGCCCACCTAAACATCCCTGCATCGTGTGGCAGGCACCGAATGGTGCCTGCCACAGGGTGCAGGGATGTTTCCAAACATGCCTTTTGGCATTGGGGCTTGTGCTGCAGCCCTTTTCCGGGCTGCAGCACAAGCCTCAATGCAAAGAGGCGTGTTTCCAAATGCCTCCAGGGCGATAGGGTCGAAATTTGGCAGGTGGTCCCATTTCCGCAACGATCGCGGTCGGACGCTCGTCCGACCGCCATCGTAATCAGCCCCTAAATCTGAAATGGACATAGAATTCTATTACACCACATTTGTGTTCAGATGAAACACCTTATAAGTTACCAAAAAATACTTCTTGTGTAGTAGCAGAATGTAGGAAAAATTTAGACAAATTGATTAATTTTGCAGTCAACAAGTATAGTGAAGCTACTATAATGGAGTATCCAGATCAATCATGTCAAATATGTTTTGGATACTGATAAATTCAGGTGTCTGCTTGTGGGGCTACGTAATCAATTTGACTAGGCAACAAGGAGAGAAAGCAGGAATTGCAATGATTTACACCATTTTGGGAATTCTTTCAATGCTGCAGGTTGTGAAGTTAGAAAATAAGAGTCAGATGTATCATTATACTGGCTGCAAAAACCGAGTACAATTTACAACCAGTATTGGATTTTTAAAATTGACCTATTTACTAATTGGTTGGTTCATAAAATTCCAACTCGGAGTGGTTGCAATCAGACATACGTAATTAATATTCATTAGGTGGGTAAAAATTTGTAGCTCACTCCAAATGAATAGAGTTACTGGTATGATGGCCTGCAATGATTAGCAGACCACCATGTCTATGATTGAAATTAAATAAAGAGACTATTTTTAAGCAGGCTGCTGCTAGAAAAGGTTTCTTTTTTTAAGTATCTCTAAGAGATAGAAGTGGTCTCCTCGACCACTGCCTACTACCTCAGAGAATGTACCCATAATTCACAAAGGAGAAGGGGTTCAAAAGAGACTCAATCCCCTTTTGCTAATGAGTTACCTCCCCAACTTTGGAATTAGTAGCTTTTCAATGGCATTTGGCCAGAACGGTTGCGCACCATGGTTTGTGGCCGAAACGGCTGCATAACATTGATACACAGGATTTGAGTTTAGGAAGGGATGCCCAAAAGATGTCTGTCCAAACACCAAATCAATATTGCAATCCCAGTTTAGAAGTCGGTAAAACTTTACTCACTCACCTAAAATAGGATTGATACTTGGGAAACCGTTTTTTAGCAGTTCGGAGCGATTTGTCAATGTCAAAAGTTTAGTACATCTGGCCCTATGTGTAGGATTTCTGCAGGTTGAAAACAAGACCAAGAACCACAGCACTGTTGGGAGAGTTACTGGCTCCAAATCCTTCACATAATTTGTATTTGGAAGCATGAAAAACAAAGCCCGAGTTTCTTCTCTTTGTGTGTCAAAGGAGTTTGTTTACAATATGAAGTGCAGGTTACTGACCGGCTACTCCTGTAGCTACAGTTGTTCAGACAACTAATGCTGGCAAAGGGGTATCGAACAAAAATACTGACAAAAAAAGTGTGCCCTAAATTTTGTTTAATAAAATATAGCCCCATTGGAGTTAATCAAATAAAATAACCCAACGGCACATATATGTTTGTTAATTATATTTAGGACACAGTATGTACTTAAGACAACATTTCTGTCAATAATTATCTGGCAGAGGGATCAACACTGGTGAATAAAAGGGTCACTCAGCCGACTGCTGATTGACTAGAAGTCTAAGAAGTCTCCTGATTCATCAAATCTGCTTTTGGAAACAAGGGGTTCTAAGCAGTGATCTTACTGAAGAACAATAAAATGCTTCTTGATGCCTTGGACAGAAAACAAAACAGTTTCTTCTGCCAACAGGCAAATGATGCTGTAAGAGGTGGTTTTCCACATTTTGCTGACAGGAAAATTAATGTTGTGTTAAAGATATAGGGACATTTTCCATTGCATTTCGGGAGTCCCCCAAAAATTAAAGTTGATCACTAAAAACTTTACAATCTTTGCCCATTCTTCACATGCTGGCTTCGGGCCTATCAAACACAAGGCCAAAGGGGCCATGTAACTGTTGCTTCAACTCCCTGTCAGTTATTTTAAGTACAATCTTTGTCAGCAGGTGTCCTCTGCTTTGTGTCATCATGTCAGTGTTTGTGTTGTCCAACAGGAAAATAGCTATTGAAGCCAAGTGAATATGAACTGGAAGATTATAAATGATGTCCTCCTTCATCATGTAAATTAGGGGGCTAATACAGAACACCAAACACACAAAATGTGATGGGAGGAATGTGTGCAATTAATCTAACCACTGGCAATCATTCGGGGTAGCACTCATCATTCTTTTGACCACCATGCCTCCTCAGTTTGGACCCAGCGATATGCAAATCAATCTTGACCCTGCTATAAAAGAACAATCCAGCCCAAATTGTTAGGCTGGGTCGTCCCTGAATTGGAACACAAGCAACCCAAGACCAGTTTCACCCTGATTGGTTGTAGCTTGGTTCCAGTGGCTAAGTAAACATTAGACCCACGTCTGGGCATAGCCTTGCAACTTAGGGCGCTACATCAAACAAGCAAAATGTAATGGGAGGGAAAAAAACTTGCAATACGTCTACTCACTGGTAGTCGCTTGGGGTGTTATTCCAATTCATCGTTCTTTTGCCCACCATGACACCTTCATGTGGACCCAGCCAAATGCAAATCAGTCTTGACCCTGCTCCAACAGGAACAGTCCAATCTGTATTGTCAGGCTAGGTCCTCCCTGTACCAGAACAGAAGCAGCCCAAGACCAACTTCGCCCCGACTGGGGCTCATCCATCGAGTGTGGCTTTTTCTGGGCATACCCTGGCCAAGTAGGTTGTTACATTAAACACACAAAAGGTGATGGGAGGTATGCTTGCAATAAGTCTATTATCACTGCCAATCGCTCAGGGTAACTTGGGGTAGATCGAAATCAATCTGGGGCTGCTTGTGGTCCATTTCACGACAAACTATACCCATGAGGAGTAGGGTTGGTACTGATTTGCATAAGGTGGGCCTTTATCTAGAATGGCATTGTGGGCAAGACATGAGGATGAAATGCAGCCCAAGCAATTGCCAGTGGCTGAGATTAATGCAAACATCATCCATCACCCGATTATTGGTACTAATTCAACACACAGCAATATGAGAATTCTGCCAAAAAAAGCCAAATGTACCGGCTAACCTATGTTTCCTTCCCCCACTCCATTTAGATTATGGAGTAACTCAGAGTTACCGATGAAGAAGCTGCTTCTGGCTCATCTATCAAGCACTTTCTTCCAATGGACATGGGGCAAGTGGAAATTGAGTCGGAGGAGCCACCCAATGTAAAATAGCCTATGCAACATTTTTCCACTAACCTGCTTTAAGTCCAGTACCAGATCCTTACAGACACAAAGTCATGAAATATTCCCCACATGCTACGGAAAATTTGGTACATTACTCCTGAAAATAGAATCTTGCTTGGACCTTTTATCAGTTGTGCTTCAAGACAAAACATCAATCATTCCAGCATGGTGGAATGCTTGTCATGGAAACATTTGCAGCGAAATCTGCTCCCACCCGGACTGCAGACACCTTTAAAGTAAGAGGCACAGCTATTGTGACAATATGACTGCCTCCGCCTTGGCAGTCCGACTGCCTAACCCACAATGAGGCCCTTACTTTTGCCAGTGGCTCAAAACAACCATAATCCCAGCTTGTAATATTTTAAGTGAGTGATCCCTACCTTTCCTAGAATCCAGTATCATGTGTAATAACATGAATGTAATAAGCTCAGGATTGTCCTCAGCAGTAGAGCATGATTCCCCATTTGCCCATCAATGTATTGTGGGTGTCCCTAGTAAGTGGCTCCCTAAACCACTTCGAAAAATATGTATATGATCCAGGGGACACCAATATATCGCTTTAGATAATATGGGGCACATGCATCAAACTTAGAAATAGCGAATCCTAAATAGCGAAAATTAAAGAATCGCTATTTAGAAATCGCTATTCCAATGCATGAAAGTCGCTTTTGATGCATGCTGATGACATCAGAACCAGGAAGTCATCCAGCCCATGCATCATTCAGTGCTCAGAGAGAGTGAGAGGAGGAGGCTGAGTGCAGGAGCAGAGCAGGACAACCAACTTCTTTGCTTGCAGACCTGTCTATTGGGAAAAAATGGATCCATCAGCATCAGGGGAGAGTGCATCAACCAGGAAACGAAAGCTGATGTTCAGTGAGAGAGAAATTGAAAATCTCATAGAGGAGGTAGTTAGGAGCCACGACAAGCTATTTGGAAAACTGTCTCTCAAGGTACCAGAGGCAGAGAAAAGGAAAATCTGGCTCAGGATCCAGAATAAAGTGAATGCAGTGGGGGTCACCCACCGCACAATAGACGACCTGAAAAAACGGTGGTACGACCTGCGCAGCCGTGCCAAGGAGAGGATTGCTGACAGGCTGAAGGAGGCCAAGAAGACTGGAGGGGGACCAGCAACACTGCCTGGGAATACACCCATGGAGGACCTGGTTGAGTCCACACTCCAGCCTGAAGCTGTGGTGGGAGTGACCCAGTTGGACACATCCGGAGCGGCCAGTATATCACAAGGTAAGATGCATGCAAGTGTCCATTTCAAGAGACATATCAAAATGTGCACATCACCTCAGTTCAGGTCAAGTGTACAGAAACCAACTCCAGTCCACATTTTCCTCCCACACCCAAATGCATTATGGGAGTTACAGGCAGGTTGGTAGGCAAACACACTATAAGAAGGTAAAATACGTGAACACTGTGTGACAGTCACTAATTTAATGAGACCCAAAGTATGCTTAATGTGACACGACATTACCCTTAAAATAATTTAACATTGCACTGTTTAACATCACAGATGCAGCAGAAGGAGAGTCTGAGGCCAGTGACTACGGAGACACACAGGAGACTCTGGCTGTGGCTGACGTTGAAACACCTGTGGTCCCACAAATCACAGCCCGTGCCCCCACTATACGCAGGGCCACAGTTGCACCACTGCAGACCATGCAAACTGAGGATGAGCCTGAACCAGCTCCAGAGACAAGCCAGACTCGAGGTACCCCCACAACGACACCCCAAGCACAGGTCCGGCACAGCACAATCCAAAGCCGGAAGAGCAGATCAAGGTCACGCTTCACAACGTAGGAGGACCAATGTACAAATGTCTGGGGTGGGCTGGAGGGCCAGATGCTCAGGGTGCAGCGCCTGCAGGCAAAACATATGAGGTCAATGCAGGCCCAACTCAGCAAGATGGCAAGTAACATTGCAGTCATGAGCGATTGCGTGAGAGAACTCACAACAGCTGTGGTGGAAGGCAACAGGCAGTCAAATGCGGCCATGCAGGAGCTTACCAGGGTTATGCAGGAGGGCCAGGTGACACAGAGAAGAAGGCATCGCCAGTTAATGCAGCGCTTACAAGGCTATACTCAATCGAACAATCGCCTGAGCACCAACACTGCACTGCTGTCCCGTAGGTCCGTGGCCATGCAGATAGAGATGACCCATTGTTGTGGGGATGTGGCCAAGGCACTGGGCCAGGTAACCAATGCCGTGGAACATATCCAGGCTGCCACTGCTGGGGGTAGCAATGTGACGGGGAAGAGGGGAGTGAGGAGGCCTCCAGCCTCAGTAGCCTGTCAGTGCCAGTCCCCACATGCAGGAGGCGCACCACTCGGAGCACAACTCCCTCCGGAGCCTCCATGAGGGATGGAGATGATGCCGGCGAAAGGCGTCTGGGGGTGCGTGGTAGGACGAGATAGACAGGCATGTCCAGAGCAAATCAACCATGGTGAGGTAACCATTGACACTACCATTACTAGTGACTGAGATTCAAGTCCTATAATTATGTCATTGTATTTTTTTTTCTGCGTGCAATCCCTGTGCTACTTGGCACCTGCTATGTGTGCTTCAACACAACAACATGATTTAATGATAGTAAATACAGTACAGTTCAAACATGCTGTGTCGTGTCTCATCATTACTCACCTCAGAAATAATGTTGTGTGATTTCTGCACGTCTCCTTCGCCCTTCTGCTGAGCTTGCCCCATGTGCTGGTCGTAGTTGTGGCCCCTGCTGGTTGTCCTCCTCAGGTTCACTGTCGGTCATTTCAATGTGTATGCCTCTCCTAGTAGCAATATTGTGCAACATGGCACATGCAGCCACAATTCTGCAGCAGGTCTCGGGCCGGTACTGCAACGCTCCGCCAGTCTTGTGGAGGCAGCGAAAGTGACTTTTCATCAGCCCAAAGGTGCGTTCGATGACATTTCGTGTGGCGATGTGCGCTGCATTGTACCTCTGCTCATTTGGGGTGGCTGGGTTGAGGTATGGTGTCAATATGTAGTTTCCCACAGCATATGCGCTGTCACCCACAGGGTAGTGAGCAAAGGGTTAGTGACAGTTATGCATTGCCATTTGGCCATTGTGTGAGAGGAATCATTATATATGTTTACCAAGTAGATGTCCTTCGCCAAAATCGACCGTGAGCAGACTGGGTGTGTATGCCACTGTGTCAAAATATATAGGAGTCATGTGTGCTTCCAGGGTATTGAGCCACAATGTCTGTTATGATATAGTTAGCGTTGCAGACTACTTGTATATTGAGTGAATGATAGGATTTACGGTTCCTAAAAATGTATTCATTCACTGCTGGGGGACAAATGGCAACATGCGTACAGTCTATGCAACCTATTACATGTGGAAACCGGGCTACCTGGTAGAAGTCCAGTTTGGTCTTATTCAGTTCCTGTGGGGTTGTGGGGAAGGTAATGTGGTTATGGATCCTTGTCATCATGGCGTTCAGGAAAGAATTGAAGATACGTGAAAGGGAACTTTGTGACACCCCTCCAGCAACAGCTACTACCCCCTGGAAACTGCCGGACGCAAGTAGGTGTAGGCAACATAGGACCTGCACATGAGTGGGGATGGCATGGGTCCTACGAGTGTGGCGCTGCATTAGGGGTTCCAATTCTGCAATTAGATCAAGGATCATGTCACCATTCAGCCTGTACTTGTCGTAGATTTCTTCATCTGTTTGTCCCAACAATGTGATGCGCACTCTGAAAATGCGCTCCTGTATTCTCCTTGTTCGCTGGGCTGCTGCATGGAGCCTCATCCTCCTCGCCATCAGGTAGAGCGCTGCCATTGTGAAAGGTTCAGAGGCCTCCTGGGTCAGTTTAAGTAGGTTTCTGATGATTTGCACCTGTATGGCTGTTTTACTCATGGTTACCACCTGATTGTGATCCTCCTTAAATTGCACTTGCAAAATAGCGAATTTCTTGAAAATCGCTATTTGCGAATTTTCATGCATGTATTTGCGAGTCCTTAATTGCGAGTAGCATTTTGGACTTCGCAATTAAAGATTTCGCAAATAAGGAATCGCTAAATATGTGTCCGCAATTTTTGCGATTCCTTATGTTAGCGAATTACATGGATTTTCTCAGATTTGGGTTCATGCTTTGGGAGTAGCTAAATTGCGATCGCAAACGGGCTTTTTTTAGCAATTCGCTAATTTTGCGAGCGCAAATTAGCTTGATGCATGTGCCTGTATATGTCTAAAAGTTGAATATCTCTGGCACATGAGAATCCTGTGGTGACTACAGTACTCTCGTCACATACTCAATCCTTTTTATACTTGACTAGTGATACAGCCCCTCTTTGCCAGTCCAGCCATCACAGGAATAGTCTGAAAAATCTCTCTAACTAAAGTCTTTATTCTCATGTACACGCTTGTGAGTCAGTTTCTCAACCTGTCTTTTTTGACTATCATCAAACCTTAAGGCTGCTATTTTTATGATGCTTTTGTCAAAATCCTTGAGGGCGAGAAAACGTCATTTGTGCCATGGTTCCGATATAGAGAATCAGTCAGTTACAGGAGCTTATGTAGCTCACTTGTGGAATGCACCAGACCAAATTTTCAATAGAGACACCGGACTCTTAAAAACTGCTTACTCAGGCTGCCAAGAAAGCTATTTTTTAGATGCTTTTCTCACATACCCCAGTGAGGCTGTGCCTCATGATGAAGGCCATATGAGACAGAGAACCAGATTTAGATTTAATGTTTCCCTGCTTCCTAGGAATCATATTATAATGTTCAGGCTGGGGTTCTTCTACTTGCAAGTTTGCCAGCTTGCTTTGGCAACTGAAAAGCTCCCATGGTTTACCAGTAAGTGTGATAGAATGCTTTAACTTCTTTATTTTACACGGAGGCAGTATTGGCAAAAACAATATTTTTTATATTCAATGTTTGAATGTCCTTAAAGGCTCTGGTCTTTTTACAAAATACGCATAGCCCTGGTAGCCGATTTGCAGTGACTAAATATTTGGCGACAGCTTAGAAAGTTAGAGATAAATACACTTCTGAAATTAAATTATGCATTAGATTTGCCGGGTTTATATCTCTGACTGATAAATTGACAGTGGGATATGTCTGTTTTATGTACCTCTTACCCTTCTTCATCAATTTGATTTTAATGTATTTGATCAATTTTGTATACTTGTACGTTATGTACTGAATTATGATTATACAATGATATATTGTAATGGTTTTATGCTTAATAATACATTTGCTATGATGGTGATTACAAAACCACAGTTTTGCATGAACATGAAGGGTAGGTACACTGCTTCAGCATAGCTGGTTCCTGGCTGTCTGGACAAGCTTGTTCTTTCTTGTCTGGTTGTTTATTTTTATGTATATGGCTCCCTAGAAACTTAACTGCAAGAAAAGGCACACCAGAGATGATCATTTGTAGAGCTGAAATAACTAGCAACATACAGTGAAAATATAGAGTGAAAACCCCAAGCAATAGAAATCAGAACAGAAACATTATGAACATATCGGACATTAGTGACATCAATGTTGCAAGCCAAAGTTTTCTGGGTGCCATCTTGGATTTTTCTGAAATCCTTGTTTATTTGGCATGTAACTGGTTCTTTACTCGCAACTATTACTTGGAAACTTTTCATATCCTATCTTATTCTCTCCCAAATACCTGACTTACTAACAACATTTGTAATGTATCCAATACTCTGTGAGATCTCCTCACATGGTTCATATTTACTAGAGTTGCTTTAGCATACGTATGCCTTCAGCAATTTTGTAAGACAGTTAGGGAATGAGAGAAACATAAATTAAGGGACAGGGTGTTCCAGAATTTAGGTCCTAGTAATGACAAAACAAGGAGTGTAGCTATTAATAGTGCAGCAGGTGTAGTGGCACCAGAGCCTGGGACTGTGAAGGGACCACTGTACCCAAAATATAGCTTTTCTTTACTACCAAAGTGAGGGAATGATGGCCGATTATTATTGCTTGCTTGGTATCTTTGCTATGGCACTGGACAACATCCTCCCTGTTTGGTTAAGAGTTTGGACCTGAGAATTACAAGAATATAGAGATCATTACTTCTGATGTTCTTTGTTGGTATATAAGAATAGATATGGTAGTAGAGATAAGATTGCGCCAGATTATTGCGACATCTACACGTGACACAGCAAAGATTAAAAATATATATATATTTCCTTAAATGGAATCCAATGTAGCTTTCTCTTTCTAGAGATCATAATATAGTAAGCCTTAATTATCCCAATTATGAGGTGCACAGCTAAACTGGGTCTGATAGTCAGGGATGCCACGTAAAGAGTGTTACAATAATCGAGTTGTGAGTATGCGTCTGCCACACAACTATGCCTTGCAGTTATTAGAATTTGTGTTAATTTTTTCACTTGCTGGAGTAGCTACCTACCCCACCACCTAATAGAGCATTATTGGTCAAAATAGAAAAACAAATTTTTCACTTTGGAAGAAGCAGGGAGGGATGCCTGAAGCAATCCTGGTATGGGAAGGAAAGCAAGACCAGATCTTCTTTTCCAGTCGATCACTTTTAACTCAAGCTTTTATTGGTTTAATTATAGGAAATTATTCTGAACAGGATATTCTGCAAAGGCTGCATTATACATTGATCACTGGAGATTCTGATGGATACCTATCATCAGCATACAACTGGGCAGCTGATCCTGAAAAAAAAATAAAAGAAGCTGGCTAAATAGATGTTGAATAGGATGGGTGATAGGTGATATGGAGGACCCATGCAATACTTCAGTGTGGTTGGGGGGAATCATTTGTTGGATACAAATGGCTCCAGGACAACTCTGTATTTACTTGATAAGAAAGGGGCAGGACCACTTTAAGGCACTGGAATGGGGTGGGCTGCTTCTGAAATTCTCTGGTGAGGTATAGCAACACCTGAATCATTCTCAAATAGATAACAGCTTAGTGCACTATGCTCCTCTTGCCTTGATCTCATGGAGATTCGTTGGTAGTGGAACAGAACTAAATAACAACTCTGCTCATGTAATTCTGAATGCAGCATAGCTGATAAAGCTATTAACCTGTCGCTAGGTTATATTAGGTGGCTGTGTACACCTGAATACCTCAGCGTTGCTGTTCCATGACCATACGAAGAGCATGGTAGGACAGCTTACACCGCTGAGATCATCAACACTATTTTTGCATCTCAGGCATGACTGCTTCCTTATGCTTCCTACAAGCACAGGTGAAAATTGTACATGCACTATGCTGCTGCCACAGCCCCTCCAACAAATCACACTATACCCATTAATTCACTTATTTTAACAATACATCTAATGGCATGATCAGAAAAATATGGCAAGTAATCTGAAATTGATTATCTCTTTACCAAGGCAGACACCATTACCAGTAAAGTTGAATGCATTCAAGCAAGGTTAGACAAACATGGTGGCAGGACAGATGAAACAGTGTAGCACATCAGTGGGATAAAGGTTAAGAGCTAGACTTCTAGATGTAGTATAATAACCTTCAGCAAAGAAAACGGGACATAAGGACACAAGTAGTAAGAAACAGCCTAAGAATTGTGGATATCCCAGTGTTTACAAATACTGTCATCATGGAATCACTTGCTCAAAAGCTGCAAAGTAATATAGTTTATGGCCATCATCATTCCTCTCACTTTGATGAGGAATGAATGCATAGAACTATGGACCTAGACACATGTCCCCTTATGACCAACCACTATGACCAAGACACTCTCATTAGGATACCAAGAGAAAAGGGGGATTTGTCTTAACAAGGTTCTCAAACCAGCATCATAAAGGTTTCACCTCTACAGTATAGACTTTAAGGCACCAGTTTACACTGTTAAAAAAGTCAGCATTTCTTTGACAATTGAGAGACATCTTGAGAACAATTACACGATACATCAGCATAAGGTTTTTATCCATGCAGCAGTGTCTCACCACTTTAACATCTTGCAGGAAAAGGAGGAAGACTGAATGGAAGTCATGTATTGAAGGCAAAGTCCAGGATTACTGACACACCTTTTCACTTGGAACAGGATGGATCGTGGCTATTATAACATACGCGTGTCCAGCCCAGTGTTGATACCCCTTGTGTGTCTCTTATGCTTCAGTTTCAATTTGTAAGATTTAATTTGGATAAAGGCTTACTTACTGACAAGTTCATTGAGGGTGGGTAAGTCTTGATTTAGTGGGTTTCAAGTTTGCTTTAGTAGTTGTTATTTGATAGTTAATTTGTGTCACGTATAGATACACTCTGTCATTGCATTGCCTCACTGATGCAATTGTGGGGCACCCTAACAATTTCTTTGGGCAGAATCTCATCAATTTGACCTTAGTGTTTACTTTTTGTGACTACCAGTCCTCATTCATGCAGAAGATAAAATTAATCTTGAACCAGTAAGGCTATTGTCACTTGCACAAAAGCAGACCGTTTCAGGGCTTTTTTAGCATGTTTTAGCATGCCCTACCCCTGTATATGAATTGTAAGTCAATCAGACTCAGGAGGTCTGAGTCCAAACCCACGGCCTCAGACCTTAAAATCCCTTTGTTATTAATCATAGTGTGATGAGTAGTAAATGCACTGGTCAATACAAATGAGTCACTTGTAGACCACATGTCTTGTCATCACGTTCCCATGCAAAGAAAGAAAACAAAGTACTCTCAAGGCTCATCAAAATCCGGCTAATGACCTACATGCCTGAGAAAATTCTACTTAATCAACCAGAATTCAGAACTCGTGGCTCTATCCAAATTAACCATAGGAAACTAAGTACTATTTAGCACAGCGTCAAAACTAAAAAATCATATGCTATTGCCTCAGTGGATATACAATAGATATTAGATTCTGTGAATTGGCCTTTCCATTTCCAAATCTGTATAGCAGTATGACAACCATTTTGTCACTGTTAAAGTTGCAGTCTAGAGTGATGCTGCCAGATCTTGCATATTCCAATGTGTTAGGTACAAAAAAAGAGTACCTCCTATTCCCTCCTTTTTTTGCTGTTGCCATTGGCCCATGGTTCATCAACAGTATGGAGAGAGAAAAGTTTTCTTCCCAGATGCATGTTTAGGACACCTCTTACAGAAAACAAAGTAGAGCCTGTCTGACAGTCCCTGATAGAGGGTTCTATAACTGGGAGAAAGACACAAAAAGGTTTGTGCCGACGTTCTCATACTTTTTTAGCTTTCAGAACATTCAAGATGGTTTAGGATTTGCTTTCTGTATTGTGTGAAACCTTTGATACTGTCAATTTGTTGTGAAGGAAAATTGGTTACTGGAGAAAATGCAGGACATAAAATGGAGTTTTACTTCCAATAAAAGTTGGTGAAGATCGAAATTCTGTGATCTCTGTTTTTGCTTGCTATTACCAATCGTGTCCATTACCTTTATTCAGGGAGTGGGTGATTGGCATAGACCTTTGAGATTTGTGTTTCCACTGTCTCTATGACTTCTACAACCTGTTAAGAGTCTTTGCTAGGAATTTTGGCTTTAGCTTTCTTTAATAAGTATAGTTGATACTGTTCTGATTTGGTTAATTTTGTGACGTGGCCATGAAGATTCAGGTAGGTCTCTAAAGTGAACCACAAGGATTATGCTTCATGTATCAGCTGTGTAGTTGACAGTCATTTCAGCTTGGTTCTCTCTGTCATAGTAGAAATTGTTTTTTTTGGTGTTTGTTAGGATCACGGAGTAAAATCTAGCTTCTTTTTACCAAGTATAAAGGTTTTGAGATTTTCAAACTTTTGTAGGCGCTTGTTTTAAAACACTTACAGTGTTCTAACACCTGTCTCAAATTTGTGATTCACCCTTCTTTTTACCCAAACTATTTTTCACAGATTTTAAATTAACTTATGTCAGCATTTTTAATAAAAGCCTGCTTTAGAGTTTCGCAGACAGGCTACTCCCTCACAAACGTGACAGAAAACCCTGCCTTATTACAACTTGCAGAGGATATTGTGCACTTCTAGTAAAGCATGTGCCGAATTCTATAATAGAGCGATACAAAGGGGATGATGGACGGAACGTTTGAGCCAATCAAACACTCACCCCCAGTCAACTGATCTGGGTTTAATCCATCATCATTCTTTAGCTCACTCCACCACCCCAGTTCAGACATGGCCATATGCAAATCAGTCTGACCCTGTGCCTCATGGGAACAGTCCAGCCCGAACTGCCAAGCCATGTCTTCCCTGGACCGGAAACAAGCATCCTAGGACCGGTTTCTGGCATTCCAGCCATCATCAGCCAGGCTTGCTTGAATCCAGTGGCAAAGTGAGCAAGGGACCCACGTCTGGGCATACCCCCGCCAACTTAGGGCGAACAAAGCGATACAAAAGGGGATGATGGACGGAACGTTTGAGCCAATCAAACACTCACCCCCAGTCAACTGATCTGGGTTTAATCCATCATCATTCTTTAGCTCACTCCACCACCCCAGTTCAGACATGGCCATATGCAAATCAGTCTGACCCTGTGCCTCATGGGAACAGTCCAGCCCGAACTGCCAAGCCATGTCTTCCCTGGACCGGAAACAAGCATCCTAGGACCGGTTTCTGGCATTCCAGCCGTCATCAGCCAGGCTTGCTTGAATCCAGTGGCAAAGTGAGCAAGGGACCCACGTCTGGGCATACCCCCGCCAACTTAGGGCGAACAAAGCGATACAAAAGGGGATGATGGACGGAACGTTTGAGCCAATCAAACACTCACCCCCAGTCAACTGATCTGGGTTTAATCCATCATCATTCTTTAGCTCACTCCACCACCCCAGTTCAGACATGGCCATATGCAAATCAGTCTGACCCTGTGCCTCATGGGAACAGTCCAGCCCGAACTGCCAAGCCATGTCTTCCCTGGACCGGAAACAGGCATCCTAGGACCGGTTTCTGGCATTCCAGCCGTCATCAGCCAGGCTTGCTTGAATCCAGTGGCAAAGTGAGCAAGGGACCCACGTCTGGGCATACCCCCGCCAACTTAGGACGAACAAAGCGATACAAAAGGGGATGATGGACGGAACGTTTGAGCCAATCAAACACTCACCCCCAGTCAACTGATCTGGGTTTAATCCATCATCATTCTTTAGCTCACTCCACCACCCCAGTTCAGACATGGCCATATGCAAATCAGTCTGACCCTGTGCCTCATGGGAACAGTCCAGCCCGAATTCTATAATAGGCCATACATATTCCTTAATAATTATCTTAGATGATTTTGTTCACGTCCATGTCTATGAAGCTTGCCACCCATGTCTTACTTTCCACTACTAGTTTGGGCACAATCACACATATGAATAGATCCTACAATTATTTTGACTTCATTAATATAATCATCACCTGAAAGAGCAAATTAATTTCTGAAGCAGATATATGCGAATAAGAGCAGAAATTACACATCAATATTGGTGCTATCTCCTTGGATTCATAAGAGGAATGTATTCATCATAGATTTGCTTTTTTCCACTTTCCTTCCTTGCTGCTGTCTCACTTTTTGTTTTGTTTTGTGCAGATCTGGTTAGCCTTAGCTCAAATACCATTATAATTACCAGTGGATAGGAGGTTAATTCCTTTCAAAATGAACTGCGCACTTCTCATAAAAAGAGGTGGCTGTAATTATATGATGACTCTAGCTGTCCCATTTCAAGAGAGAGATAACACATTTACAGTTCTCACTGTTTGATGTATTTATCAATCCCTTCATTGGTTTTGTTTCATTTGAGATTACTGTAGCTGTGAAAATTGCTTACCCTCTTACAGCTACTTGCTAACTTTTTACCCCTTGTTCATTAAAAAGTTAATTTGTAATTAATCTAATTGTTCTTCCTTCAAGATATGTAGTCACAAATCCTGTTTTATTGATCTCACATCCCTCTACACAATAATTACTTGCCGCATTCCTGATTCCTTTTGATTCATTTTGGGTTAATTAGGACAAATGCATGTTAGGTGATGTATCATGACATGAAAATGAACTTTGAACTAGTCAGAACATTTAACTTGAGATTTTCTAAAGACTGTAAGATTGTTTTTAATACATTTAAGGTTTATCATGTGTTTGAACCGGATGGACTCTAATGTCAGGAATATGTTCCACATTCTATGTATAAATCATTATGCTTACGATATTCAGAATTCTAGTAAGGCTTATAAGAGTTGCTAAGATAGGAATTTCTGAATTTTCATATTTGCTAATTCAATTTCAATTCAATTGCTTTATTTCGATTAAATCAATCATAAAAGCCATTTGCCGCAAGTTACAGTGTCCAATGAAAACAAAGACAGTTGTATTCGTTAACATTCCCAAAATCAAACTAACAATTCATAGATTAACAGCACTGTACACATTTTACAATAGACAAATATCAAAAACGCAATAAAAAAATTAAAACTTTTGTCTTAAAACTAATAAAATATATATATATTTGTTTTTTAAGATATATATAAAATCTTGTTGTTCCTATTTAATCCTTAAGTAAACTCTGTTATACTTCTTAAATTCCTACCATGTGCTTTCTTATATAAAGTCCCTAACAGGGGATATGTCATCCTCAATATTGCCCAAGGGCCCGGTCAACTGTGTTTTTTTTAGAAGATTTGCGCGAATTCGCCATGACCAACCTAAAAATTTAGCAATAGCTATTACATATAGCTCATTAGTGTTGGTCTTTAAAGTGCGCAGAGCTGTTACACTGGACCGTGTGCCCATGTAAACACATATTGGTTTCAGCCATTTTTTACGCGGAATTTTGTAAAGAGGACAGGCAAATAAAATATGTAATACTGTTTCGTCCTGTTCATTGCAGTGCAAGCATTTGCTTTTGTTCGTGCTGGACCACTTTCTAGTATAAAAATTTACCGGGAGGCTCCCTACCCGAAATTGGAAGTATAATCTCCTTTCGCAAGGAACAGTTATAAAATCCCAGAAATTTTCATATTTGGGAACAATCTTGTGCTCTAAAAACAGGCCAGTCAGTGAGTTTACCTTTGTGGAGTGTAGATGGTCCGCCTTGACCATCGACCAGTATGCCTTCTTAAATTCGTTTTTTGAAGGGAACTGATTTGCTGCCGGATCCTCCCAAAGATGCCTCATGCCCATATCTACCAGGGTAGCCTTCACTTTTTGCAGCCAGACAACCTTACATGATTTGTCTGCATCTACTACATCCTTCGCTGCCATTGCATAGTGTAGGAGTTCAGGAGTGGACCACAATCGGCGCCAAAAGCTACTGGTCTAAATCGTGCTTCCTCCGCCAACAAACTGCAACCCAAATCTGATAACAGAGGTGTTAGTGGGGTGCTTTGTGGTAAACCAGTCAGAGCTCTCACAAATTTGTTCAGGGCAAGAACTAGGGGGGAAAGATCATTAAAGCCCCAAAGCTCTGCTCCATACATTATAGAAGACCTGATCTTTGTGTTATATATCTTAATTGCTGGACCTATGGGCTTGGTGTGGGAAAGATTAAATTCTTTTATAAGAACCCCCGCTAGTTGACTATGTTTAAGAGCCATAAGATCAATGTGAGGCCTCCAGTTTAGTTTTCTGCTCAATGTAATACCTAGATATGTAAACACATCGGTCTGTTCGAGTTGCTTCCCATTCATTTCTACCCTCCCGCTAACTACGTTGTGCTTGTGTAAGACCATGTATTTTGTCTTTTCAACATTGACCACCAGGTCATGATCTAGGCAGAACCCCTCAAAACGCCTGAGTGCCCTGTCCAACCCAGCCCGTGTCTTTGAGATGATCAGAGTATCATCCGCAAACATAAGTAGCGGTATTTTGGTGCCAGCAAGGGATGGAGCATCTGTCATATGTGTACGAAAATAGTTTACTACCCCATTAATATATAATAAAAACAAAGTTGGAGCTAAAACACACCCTTGCCGCACCCCTTTGGATACCGGAAAGCGTGGGGTTACACATCCCTGATCGCCCCAGCGCACCTGAGCGAAGTTATCCTCGTGCAATCGCACTACCATGGATAGAAGTTCTACGGGCATCCCTAAGTGGTGCAGTACTTTCCAAAGCTTCTTACGCGGTACCATATCAAAGGCGGACTTAAGGTCCACAAAGGCTGCATAAATGGTACCACCTGCTATTACAACTGTGCGCCAATAAATCAATATGAACCGGAAAACTTGGTCGACGGTGCTTGTGTGGGAACGAAATCCTGCCTGTAGGGGAGATAGTATTTCTTTGGTTTCCATCCACTCCTGTATCCTGCTCAGCACTAACCTTGCGGTGATCTTTTGTATGGAATCGATGAGGCTGATCGGCCTGTAGTTACTGGGACAGGAATGGTCCCCTTTTTTATAAATAGGGAGGATTTCGGCACCATGCCAAGTTTCTGGAATGGGGGCTCCATTGGCTATAGCATTTGCTAGCCAAAGAATGTACCTTATCCAATTCTCTTTATCATGGACAAACAGGTCAGCAGGGATGCAATCTAAGCCTGGAGCTCTCCCCCTGGGTACTGCCATCAGAGCCTTCTCCACCTCATCCTGGGTAAATGACAGGGGCTGGTCGACCATGGGAATTTGAAATTGGATGTCGTCATTTTTAGCTGCAAATTGCTCCTCAAAAAGGAGACCCACAAGTCCTGGGCAACGTGGTTTTGCGGCTTTTGTCCTGACCCAGCATTCCCCCATTTGACCATATTCCAAAAGGACTGCATGTTTTTACCCCTGCTAGCCTGGAGGAGCTCTAACCATCTTTGTTCGTCCCATTCCCTTCTTGCTGCTGCCAATATTGACTTATATAAGGTACGGGTAGTTCTTATTCTCTCCATATCTTTAGATTTAATGGCTAAGGACAACTGCCTGTACGCTTCTCTACAGCCTTTGTTATACCACCTTTCCTGCCTCACTATTCCTTTGCTATATGGTTTGTATATTTTAGTAAAAAGGAATTTATTTTTGCAAACAAAACATCATGAGCTTTGGTAATCATAGCACTATTTTTCTCTTGTTCAGACATAGTATAAAAATCTGCTAACGTGCTCTCCACCGCTTCTTTCATTTGTGTTAGGGAACTAGCATTTGTTACAATCCTATCCCATTTCACCCTCCTCTGATCATTACATATTAGGATTTCTGCAGTTTCGCTCTCGGGTATTGTTCGCCGAGGCTCTTTAGTACCCGGGGATAACATTAGTAACACAAGCGGGTTATGATCACTTTCGTTACGCTCACTTACCACCATGTCAACAAGGGCTGGCCATTGTTCAACGTTGACAAGTATATAGTCTATGCGGCTGCATCTCAACCCATTACTATATGTGGGGGAACCCAGTCTATCCGTCGGCATTCTTCCATTAACGGCCCTGAGGCCCTTCTCCAAGCATAATGCCTTTAGTTGTAAGGCGGCCTCGGTCCATTTTCTAATTGGTGGCAACTCTAGTGATGGAATACTCCATTGGGCATCCTCCTCTTCGCTAAGATTGCCATCATCCCTGTCAAGGGGTTCAAAGGTAGTATTAAAATCTCCTGCAATCGTCACATTATTTACGCCTTTAAGGTCCTCTAAAAATTGCTCTAATTTTGTAATTGTGGCAGATTGCCTACCTCCTGCGAGCCCCCTGGCATACACATTTATCAATATTAGCTGACGCTTGTTTTTTAAGCTTAGGGAGATGGCCATGATGTCGGGGCTATCAACGTGAACTTCCTTGATTTCATAACTTAAGCATTGTTTCACCCAAATGGTAAGGCCTCCAAAAGATCTACCCTTCTGCCCCCTTGTGGCTGGTTTAAAAAAGTTTAAATATCCTGGAATAAAAATCGGGTTTAGTGACCACGTTTCTTGGAAAACACAAATGTCATGTTTATCTATGAAGTCTAACCAATCTGAGGATGATACTTTAGTGTGTAAGCCTGCAATGTTCCATGTGACTAAGGACAACTGATCAGTTATTGATAAAGGGAGAGTACTTACAGTAGATGAGGGTACACCATTTGTCACTACCCCCATACATTGAACAGAATCTTCGCTGGAACTGAGGTCATCTTGGGCCTTCCTACTGCATTCTCTCACAGACAGTGCTTCTCTAACCAACCCACTCCTGATGCTGCCAATACGTGCTTGCAAAGCATTTTCTACCATTACCACTGGGAGGGAAGTTGTCAATTGTCTTGTAGGGGAGATTGAATTCCTTGAACTTCAATCTATACTAGACAAACATGATCCCCCGCTGGCCAATAGACTGGGAGCTGTTAAGTTGTGCATTATCGGTGGAATTGGAGGGTTGTACTTCATTTTTATTTGTGTTGCGATCAAATTTGATGTCCTGATCTCAAAGGCCAACAAATTATCCACTAGGTCCAGGGAAACCAGGGAGAGCCGAATAAAGTCTAAATTTGAACCTTCAACCGAGCACCTTTTTGCCGAGGAGATATCCTCCCTTATGACAGATCTGCATTTGCGCACCTGTCTAAGCCAATGAATACATTTATTAATCAAAGTGAATTCATCCTCTTTTGCTGAACTAGAAGATAACTTTGGCACACTAGTTAAAAATATCTGATTCCTCGAGGTTCGTGATGTTGCCTTGTCCCACTTACTATTATCGTCAATATTTTCCAACCCGGAGAGTGGATAGGATCTCGGCAACATGGTATGGACCCTACTTGCTCCCACATATTGACTCTGGGGACCCTGCTTCCTTTGTATGTCATTTGAATCTGAGGGTTGATTGGAATTCATGCCTCTGTGGTGTTTATGCTTTTCATTAATAATTGTCGGAGGGTCGGTAACAAAGTTAGTATTTAGTCTCTCCCCACTTCCCAAGTTTCCCCTTATAAATATGCTCTCGTGAGGTAGCTGAGGCATTAGGGATCTACTTGTGCCAGCAGGAGTAACTTGCTGATATTTTCCCATAAACTCTGTTAACTTCCCAGCAACACTTTTAAGTGAGGTGACTTCCTCATTGAGTTTGGTAATTTGTGATATTAAATAGGTCAACTGCCCACGTAATGAATCTGAGCATGGGGTCTTGCACAGACAAGATGGAATAACATCATGTGTTACATTTGTAGCCTCCTCAGTGCATACTATAACAGGGCCTTCATCATTCAGCGAGGTTAACACAGCGAACATGTTAGAACATTCAATAACGGGTTCCATATGACTATTTGTACAAAATGGTGTAAGTTGAGAGTTTCTAATATGTGCTGTTTCACTGCCCACAATTGAGCCCTCAGGGACCACCTTTTTCTTAAACATGTCCGGTACATATAATGATGGTTTTGCACGCTTAACACTAGCACTCGGAGACGGTGGTTCTTCTGTCATACTGTTAGCTGGACCCATGGGATTAGGCATTGTTAATATCACCTCACATTCATTAACCAAGTCATCGATTCGTGCTATTACTTGGTTACTGCTGTGCAAGGTTGACCGTTTCCCCATTTTTTTAACCTTCTTGCCTTTCCCACTTTGTCCTTCACCCAAAACGTCATTGGCTTTCCTTTTACCCATAATGTCCTTATGTTTCTCTTGTTAGTAAACCCCCAGTAGGACTGGACTAGGGTAAGATGACAGTACCTTAGGACTGGGAGTAACTGATCGTTAGACAGGAGTCAGAGGAATGGCCCAGCCCAGCCTCTTCCGGGCGATGACGGGTGAAGACGGGTGAAGACGGGTCCGCCCTTAGTCCGGGCTTGGTCCGCGCGCGCGTCCCGCGTTGCGGGAGTCTGGCAGGGTTTTTGTAGCGCCTCCAGGCGCTGTCAGGATTGGTAGCAGCTGTGCGCCTCGAGCCTGAGGCAGGCTGGATGTTGTAGTCCTCCGGGACCGTCACCACAGGGCAGGAGCGAGAGAGAAGGAACCCGCGCTGCGGGAGTCTGGCAGGGTTTTTGTAGCGCCTCCAGGCGCTGTCAGGATTGGTAGCAGCTGTGCGCCTCGAGCCTGAGGCAGGCTGGATGTTGTAGTCCTCCGGGACCGTCACCACAGGGCAGGAGCGAGAGAGAAGAGGTGGCTGTAATTATATGATGACTCTAGCTGTCCCATTTCAAGAGAGAGATAACACATTTACAGTTCTCACTGTTTGATGTATTTATCAATCCCTTCATTGGTTTTGTTTCATTTGAGATTACTGTAGCTGTGAAAATTGCTTACCCCTCTTACAGCTACTTGCTAACTTTTTTACCCCCTTGTTCATTAAAAAGTTAATTTGTAATTAATCTAATTGTTCTTCCTTCAAGATATGTAGTCACAAATCCTGTTTTATTGATCTCACATCCCTCTACACAATAATTACTTGCCGCATTCCTGATTCCTTTTGATTCATTTTGGGTTAATTAGGACAAATGCATGTTAGGTGATGTATCATGACATGAAAATGAACTTTGAACTAGTCAGAACATTTAACTTGAGATTTTCTAAAGACTGTAAGATTGTTTTTAATACATTTAAGGTTTATCATGTGTTTGAACCGGATGGACTCTAATGTCAGGAATATGTTCCACATTCTATGTATAAATCATTATGCTTACGATATTCAGAATTCTAGTAAGGCTTATAAGAGTTGCTAAGATAGGAATTTCTGAATTTTCATATTTGCTAATTGCCCCACAGTGAAATCAAAGTCAAGTAGAGACTGTAACGTAGCTTCTATGAAGAGTGCCTGGTGTTAAAGCTTCATGAAATGTTCCTACTCATAAAGAGAATTGTTTATGAACATATATTTAAGATACTCATCTCTTGTATTTTTAGTTTCAGGAATGACAATTTCCACAACTACAAAGAGTTGGTTACACAGAGATTTCAATAACATTTATCCTTTCGCTGTTACAATTTTATACAGGAATTTCATGGCAAACTATTAAAGATATCTTGTTTTGCCTTTGGTTATCAAATATGTCCTGCAGACCTCATTGCTAGCTGAAGTAATGAGTCAGAGTGATGGAGTCTAGAGTCCTAATTTTCTCAGTTATCCCGTTCCTCTTTCCCCATTTATTCTACTGGCAGTAACAGCCTTGTGCATGTGATCATTGGTGGAGGTAGTGAGAAATGCAAGAGTACATTGCTTCATTTCGATTGAGAATACAAGGCAAGTATTTTCTTAGATTCTTAGATAAATCCGCTGCGGTAAGATGGGTTCTCTTCTGACAATGACCAGGGCTTATCAGTTGCAACACAAGCAGTTTCCAATACATGTTTTAGCCCCCCCTCCACCATTATCACCAGCCGTGTTGGTTTTAAAAGTTCTAATCATGGCTTCTGGCTCTTTAACATCCAGCTGTATTCCAAAGAAAATATTAAATAAAAGTTCCAGCTGGGGTCAGCCTGTTGCGAACATATTTCCTCAAAACCAAAACGTAAACAAAAAGTCTGGTGTTCTCCTGATGTTATTCTTTTTCCGGGGAAGCTTTCCATTAGGAAACCCAACGAAAACTTTGACAATTCAAAATTCAGAAATTGGTAATTAAACATGAGTAATTGTAAAGATATATATGTCCTTTGTTTGACTGTTTAAACAATTGAGGAAAGAAGAAACCGGCTGCAAAAACATCCTAGTCATGCTCCAGTGGTCTCACCAAAGAAGTGACAAACAAGGCACCTCTCGAAAAAGCACCAATGTAAATAATATTTCATATAAATGAGAATGGTGTGTCTAATCAGCCAAAAATATTTGGAACAGAAGTGAACCTATTAACAGATAATCTATCACCAAGCCCAGTTATTTCAGCAATGAAGGACGGAACTGTTTTAAGAGATAATACTATTGTCTCATCAGTTAATGTTAATCCTCAAAATCCTCCCAATACTTTAGCACCAGTGTTCATCTAGAGTGTTATAGTAAAGGAAGTGGTTTTAGATCATAAGTTTAATTCCAAGTTCCCAAATAATTTGTTAGACTTAACAACTAGTATTTTTCTGTTGTTAAGCAGAGGAATCATTCCCTTTCCAGACAGTACAGACTCTGCACATTACATAATGAATGGATCATGACTCTTAAGATTTTTTCTGTGCAATCTCAAACTTAAATTTGATTATCACATCTGATGTAAAATCAGTAGAAGCGCTAAGGATGAAATGTATTGAGCTAAACATATATGAATTTTATGGTTGAAAAAAGAACAGATAGCAGATTATTGAACTATTGTTTACTAAAATAATAGATTGATTTCATAAACAATTATATTCATGTGTTCAGTTTGAAAACACAGGATCACATCAATCCTGTGATCTGAATAATTTACATTTACTAGAGCCGGCTGCAATCTGAAGAGAGACTCAAGATTTTTTACAGAGTATTATAAAGTACTGCTGTATGTCAGAGCACTATGAAGTTTAAGAAATACCCTAAATAAAAAAAAAACATTTCATATGAAGAACAGGAGTGATATCAGGGACACCACGGACTAAAATGAAATTAGTAAGGCCATCAAAAACATCTTAAATTGACATATATTTCCAGAGACACAATTGAGTTTGTCTCTAGATTGTAATAAAACTATTGTTGGAAAATGCTGATTCATTAAGAAAAATGGGTGTTAATATGATTCCATATTTTCCAGCTAGCAATGATAGTCAAGCTCCTACATTGTGCGGCAGCGGCAGTATCGCCTCTGTTCCCAGGCCCATGTTCGGTGTGTCTTTGTCTAAGGTAACTGCTGAGGTTGCAAGACAATTAGTTGTTCAAATGGGTGCACAGGAGAGATGTGTGAGTGATCTATCTGGCTCAAATGCAAAATGTATTAGCAATTTGCAAAATTAATTTGATTACTGGCTACCTTAGGAGGCTTTAAGCATAACAGAATAGATCAGAAGAACATTTACGGCCTTATTATGAGTTTGGTGGTGCGGGACCGCCCCCTCCCGCACCACAAACCCATGTTTGAACCGCCTACCAGATTAGGAGGTTTCTCCTGTCTGGCTGGAGGTTCTTTGGCATTCCCACAGCAGTGCCTATGAAATAGGCACCGCAATGGGAATGTCAAAATCAGTACTTGCACGGCATGGACAGCAAAATCAGTACCTGCACAGCATGGACTGCTGCAGTCCATGCTGTGCAGGTACTGGGGTGCATGCACACAGTGGGGCCCAACATGTGCCCCTCTGCATGCACCCCATGGCCTTTGGGCACAAGTTTCCTCACCACCACACTTTTCATGGCGGTGCGAACGCCACAAAATGTGTGGCGGTGAGGAAACTCGTAATATGCTTGGCGGGGCCGCAGCGGTCCCGCCAAGCATATTGCGGCCTCAAGACCGCTGCACCACCCTGATCCGTGGTGGTTTCGGTGGTCCCAGAGTGGCTCGACCACTCTGGTCGGAATAGAGCAGTCGGAGGACCGCCACTGCTGCGCCCCATGAGTTAGGCTGTCCGTGGACTGCCAAACTCATAATAAGGCCCTTAATGAAGTCTTGAAGGTTGGCAGTTTGAAAGTGGCAGATTTATCCAACTTTTCAGTGAAGAAAATGTTTTTAGATGAGAGACAATCAGCAAAAGTATGTTGCTGGATTGCTTAACCACTTAAGTACTAAGGGCGAGATGATCTAGTCCTCAGATCAGCCAGCCTCAATGGTGCTGGGAATGAGATCATCTCATCTTTAGCACTCCATAAGTTAATGTTTGAGCCTTACTATGTTGCTAGTATGTCAGACTGTAAATCCGATTGGGGACATTCCAAGGGAGGTTTAGCAATATAGCTGAAAGCAGAATATCAATGGGATTACAATATACTGGAAACTTCAGGACAGCGTTTGTTAGGAAATTGGATATCACTCTAATACACTGTTATAACTGTTCAAAATAAGAAGTTATTATTTCATGTCTACATCCCTCCTAAGTCCACTAATTACATTTTGCTTGCTGAAGTAACAACACAAATCAAAGACCGTTTGTCAAATGATGAAGAAGCAAAAGTATTGACCGTGGAGGTTTTTAATGCAACAATATAAAATGTTGCTTTCTCCTTAATGGGGCATAACGATTAGGAGGAGGGTTGAAGTATACTGTATTTCTTACTTCGCAATAGGAAAACTAATGTCAATGTAAACAACTATTATTGAGTTCTCAGGATTTGTTGGTTGTTGTGATATCAAATCAAAGGATTGATTGGTATATTTCTGGCAAATAGTTTGGATTTGGAATTACAACTGGGATATATCGAATGTTTAGAAAATATAATACTTGTGTACGAATTTTTGTCTGTGAAATTAGTTGAATCAAAATGTCTCTATTCGTCAGCATTCTAACTAAGCATCTTAAATTATGACACTTTATTCAATGGAGAAAAAGGAAGATGTTACTAATTTAAACAAGTTTATTCATCTTCATCATTCAAATCCATCTTATCAATTAAAGAATGATAATTTTAAATGCAAAAAAACCCTTACTCATTATCAAAATAGTATGATATGGATGTAAGAAAAAATGTTTTGGTACTCTGTGCAGGAGACCACTCAGGAAAGGTACTGCTGGTATGGGCTAGTTATGTTTAACTACTGTATTTATTTAATACCGGATCAGTCCTTTTAAACTCAGAAGACCCAAATATGGCTCCATTAATCCATGTTGTGTTCCCGGATACTTTCAGGATTGCGGAATTAATCATATCTATGAGAAAGTCAAGTGCTCAGGGACCACTGAAAATTCTTATTTCAATAATGACAAATGATACAGATAGGGGGAAATTTTGGTCTAGCACTTTAAAGAGTATATACTATCAAGGCAGACCCCAATTCCCTGTAGGGGTAGCAATGGTGCCATTACATAAAAATAGTCTGAACCAATGAATTAACGATAGATTGCAATCATTGACATGTCTGAGAATGTAATTGCAAAATCAGTTTTACTTTCTGTCACATTGGGTCTGTAAAACTAACTTCTTGCCAATCAAGCAATCAGGGCTCCACACAAAGTTGTCATGTTTGGATAACGCGACAGCATTATGAGTTAATTTGGAAAATTAACTCGCGACATAGAAGTTAGGCAGTCGTACTGCTTTTATCATATTTTCTACTGCTTTTAATAAAGCGAACAGTTCGAGTTTATGGCATGAACTGGCTGCCAAGAATATTTCAAATAATCTCTTAAGAATATTAATGTTATTCAATGCTGAAATGTGAGGTTAGGGATTACAAGATTCTGAAGCAGATCTCTGTAAGAAACTTGATACTCCAGACAGTTTAATCCAAGGGTGTTTTAACACCCCGTTTCTTTCTTTGTATATATTTATGGAATTCCCAATATTTTTACTAAACTTAGAAGTTTCCCCTGTTGGGCAACCATTACATACACTGCTTTATTGGGATGATATAATCATCTTGCACTAAAATCCGAATGGTATTCAACAGTCTATAGGCATTTTCTCTCTATTCGAATGCCCACTTTCTAAAAATAAATATCAGAAAAAGCAAGATGGTGGTACTTTTAAAAATAAAAGTTCGGGAATTTTAATATGAATATTGGGAAGGTCAGTTTTGAAAGAAGTAAACAACTATATTTATGTGGTTGTGGTTCTGTTTTATAATCTTTCACATAAACTATATAAAAGCCATCTTACTGAGAAAACTACTGCTGATGCAATTGGCTTAACCACTTTATTTAGCGCTACTGGCAGGCAAAATCTTTCCTCTGCCTTCAAAATCTATATTTCAAAAAATCCTCCACATTGTTGTATGTGGTTGAGATTCTTCCTATTGAGAAATTATGTTTTAATAAAATTGTGGGTTTTTATAACTAAGTTTGTTTTATGCCACGCATAATATATTTGTGCCAGCAATAAGATTAAAAAAATGATAAGTTCTTTTGTCCAAGAGATTAGTGATATGATTTGTTGGGGCTTCTGTATAAAACATGCCACCAATAACACTTTAGGAGACTGTATCAAGTTACTATTGACTAATTTACAATTACAAATAAGATCTTAAAGTGAAGCATATAAATTGTGACCCTTGGGTTTCAAAGGTTGGACACATTCAAATGAGATTAGAAGATCTATAAATTAGGGTTCAAAGGAATTATGATTTGATCTGGACGAAAATCATTGCATTTACATCTCTGGTCAGAGCAATATTACAAATTCTGCCAAGTGAGGCCAAATGCAATTCTATATAGCTAACCAATCTAAAGTCCACCACAATGAGATGATCTTGGTAAGTGGTATGGTATAAATGAATTTGAGGTTTATTGTCCCTATTATCTATCATTAGTAGAAGATGTAACTCATATTGTTTTTCTTTGTCCATATTTGAAACAGATTCCGATTTGTTTCTTGAGAAATATGTTCTTACAAAATGGGATAAATAATGCCTATGATGCGTTGTAGTTCATAAAGGCTCCACCCGTGAAAACTGATCATTATCAATTTTTTTTATCAGGTATTAGATTTTTATTAATGGACACTTTTTCAGAATTTTTCAATTGTGATCTGCATTGAAAGAACTTTTTGACTGGGTATTGTTTTTCAGTGTTCTTGTAACTATTTTATCATGTATATTTGTTTTGTCAAAAACCAAAACAAATATTTGCATATATGTATATGTTACTGCCCGTGCAAGTTATGGTTAAACTACGTTGGTTGCTTGAGATTAGATGAGGGTGATGTATCTCCATGGTGCTGGTTCAAGAGTACACATGCTTTTCTGGTATTTTTTTTATGGTAACTGGCAGTCCAGGGGGTAATTTAGTTCAGTGTAATTCTTAAGCTTTTTTTTAATATGATGGTTGCCTTTTATTGTGCAGCTGTGAGATTTGAAGATAATTCTGAAAAGCATAATTTGTAGCTATTTCTGGGATACTAGTCACAGGAGTTTGATTCTAATTTATAACATTAACTGAAGCAAACTTGTGATCTTATGAGTAGTCATTAATTGTTGAATAACTGCTGTGAAGGCTGTTTCGAGGGAAGAAGATAACAGATGATCTGACATGGGGAGAAGCAAGATTGAGAAAATACATCTTGACAAAGGAACACTAATTTAATATGTATGTTACCAAAGGTAAAGAAACTATTATACATTGCCCTTTGTATAGAAAGCAACATAGGCCTTATAAGTTGAATTACTGTCTGGGAAGACATCAACCTATCCTCAGAAAATATATGCTTACATCCATTGGGTACGCACTGCTGGCAACATTTTAGCAGGAATAAGATTGGTCCAGGACACCAATTAAATTGTTTTGAATTTTACATCATGATGACTTGTAACAATAATCTAACAGATCCCATAAGAGATCTTTCCTGACACTCTCATACAACATATTATTAAGTTGAACCATTAACCATTAGAGTTGAGCTGCATCTTGTGCCAGAGTGGAGGAGAATTCATGTAGTTCTGACTAACCTACCAAAATATTGCATATTTCCACCTTTTATCAATCTATATCAAAGTATACAAATAGGGAGATAAAACATAAAATAAAAAGAACACAAGGAAAGCTTTTTTCCTGCATGAATTAAGAAAGGATAGACGTTGAACAGTTCCTACCAGCAGTCTCACAATCTACCTACTGACATGATGTTCCTCCCCATCCCTTCTTCAAGGCCTCTTAAATAGGTATGGTTGTTGTGGGGTACCTAAAGGACTGTGAGAAGGAGTGGAATATAAGCCTGCTTTTTACACTCTATGAGAAACTGTTTTTTATCAATCTTATCATTCTCTTACCTGCCCAGTTTGTTGTACATAGCACACTCACTAGATATCATCTCATTTTGGTTTTGACTCTACTGGCCAAGCGATAGATCAGTCTCTGACTATTTAAAGCAATCTTACTAAAAGAACACAAACCCTAGCATCTAAGCATCAACTGTTGCAGACAGGTCATTAGACGATGATTGCCCATTGTGTTAAACGCTACTGTAATGTTTAATTATGTCACTGCCAAAATCTGATTCCTTCACAACTCATCCAGGGGGCATCAGGGCTTACTCTGATGATCAAGTGTTGGAAAACGAGGCAGTACACAAATAGGGAGATAAAACATAAAATAAAAAGAACACAAGGAAAGCTTTTTTCCTGCATGAATTAAGAGAGGATAGACGTTGAACAGTTCCTACCAGCAGTCTCACAATCTACCTACTGACATGATGTTCCTCCCCATCCCTTCTTCAAGGCCTCTTAAATAGGTATGGTTGTTGTGGGGAACCTAAAGGACTGTGAGAAGGAGTGGAATATAAGCCTGCTTTTTACACTCTATGAGAAACTGGTTTTTATCAATCTTATCATTCTCTTACCTGCCCAGTTTGTTGTACATAGCACACTCACTAGATATCATCTCATTTTGGTTTTGACTCTACTGGCCAAGCGATAGATCAGTCTCTGACTATTTAAAGCAATCTTACTAAAAGAACACAAACCCTAGTATCTAAGCATCAACTGTTGCAGACAGG
This sequence comes from Calotriton arnoldi, assembly GCA_963921515.1. Classification (NCBI taxonomy): domain Eukaryota; kingdom Metazoa; phylum Chordata; class Amphibia; order Caudata; family Salamandridae; genus Calotriton; species Calotriton arnoldi. The sequence goes on from CAWUFW010000166.1 coordinate 393,122, forward strand.
TCATTAGACGATGATTGCCCATTGTGTTAAACGCTACTGTAATGTTTAATTATGTCACTGCCAAATCTGATTCCTTCACAACTCATCCCGGGGGCATCAGGGCTTACTCTGATGATCAAGTGTTGGAAAACGAGGCAGTATCTGTGAGGCCTGCACAAATAACATGTCACATTTGTCCTTCACTGGGAACCAAACACCCTATTGTAGCACTTGACTCTCAGAGGGTAGCGTTGCAGAGCAGTCTAAGGCTTACTCAAGGGAGGTAGTGTAGGCTAGTAATCACCATTTACCAGTACGCAGAAATAACACTCAATAATTGATTGTCCAGTCTGTACTTTGCTTTATGAAAGAAAGAGTACATTTATTAAACACACACACTACTCAATACTATGCACCAATTTACAAATATACATAAGCTGTTGGAATTACTTTGTGACATTGCATAACATCTCCACCCGTCCCCGGCGGGGGGGGGGGGTGGGGTCTAGTACCACCACTCCCATGTATGCACATCATCTTGCCCCCCTAATGCAGTGGGTTGACACAACCTGGAGCGAGGGCCTCGCCCACTGGCACCATCCCAGTGGCGACCCACCCCATCATCTCAACAAGCATTAAAAATAGGTACACCTGCCCTGGGGACACATAACCCTGACTGAGCATCTCATACAGACCTTACAGTATGCACCTCTACATCTTAGTGGCTAACAGTCTGGGTTGTTCTTCCCCTAACGCAGTAGCAAGAATACATGTTTGGGCATCACTTTAAATGAGGTACTCAGCATAGCTGGTAACAGTTGTAATGCATTGCAATTAAAGCCCCTAAAGGGCATCACAGTTAAAATCACAGGATTAAGCATATAGTCAGACACCCTAGCAGGAATGTCTGGCAACATAACCCCACTTTGCTTATGACTCCACATTACTCATGTGACTTACAGTCCCAACAAGAAACATCAGCCCCGTAAATGCACCATTGTGCAAATCCACCTTTCCACCTCTAGGGGAAGTCACCTCATTGACCATTCAGGTTTAACCCCTCACTCTGTAGTGAAGTCTCCAGCGTCAACTTTCAGCTGCAGAACTAAAGTTCCAGCGTTGATGAAGCTTGGTAAACCAGGACAAACCCTTGAGGGGATCCTTCTTGTTAGTCCCCCAGAAACTGAGGGTGGGACTTTTCATCTTCTGGCTGGGGGAGCCTGCGCTGCTCCTGCAGCTCCCCCAGCACCACTTTCAACAAAGGGGGGTGACCCCCTCCTCTGGGGGCTACCTTGCGCCCATACACAATGCAGCCCCCATGCCTTGCAAGGCATTATGGGGCGCTTTGTGATCAGAGTGCGCATATTAGAACAGCGGCTCTCCCGCTGTGTCGGGGAGAGCCGCACAGCCTGTTCCTGCGGTCTGGTGCCGCGTCCGCCCTTTGTTGGGGGTCCGGTCCCACCCGGACCCCTGCTATCTACCGGTGAGTTGTTCCGGCTCAGGGAGCCCACCCCCGGCAGCGGTTCACGTTGTTTCGGGGGCCCGGCCCCACCCCGCCTTGTGTCCTCGTTGGGGAGCCGCTCGGGGACCCCATCCCCGGCGGCTCCCGCCGGCTCCCCGACTTGCCAGCACCCTCGCGTGCTGCCGTGGGAGCCGGCACCTCTGTTCTGGTCTGCCCGCTCTGGCTGGCAGACACAGAGACTCCTTCTGGTCCGGCTGAACCTCGGGGGAGTGCGACGGCACTCTCCCCGCCTTCCCACAGCTGCGGGGGAGTGCGGCGGCACTCCCCCGTCTTTCTCCCTCACATCGGGGCCCGGAGTTGGGATCCCGGGCCCCAGGGAATCTTCACAGGGAGCGCGACGGCGCTCCCCGACTTGGCTTCAGCGGTGCGGGGCCCAGAGTTGGGGTCCCAGGCCCCTGAAGAGTCTTCACGGGGAGCGCGATGCGCTCCCCGGCTTATCTTCACTCGCGAGGGGGGTTGCACAACGGCGCGCCCCCCTCCTCTCTACCACCATCATCGGGCCTGGAGTTGGGATCCCGTGCCCCAGGGAACCTTCGCGGGGGCGCGACTGCGCTCCCCGGCTTCCATTGTCGTCGGGGGCCATGGTGGGCTCCTGGCCCCCCTGTTGGGCCTCTTCACGGGGAGCGCGATGGCGCTCCACAACTTTACTTCTTCTGGGGGCAGCCCCCGGGACCTGACCCACCCCGGGTGCACCTCTAAGACCGGCGGCAGAGCCCCACGCGCTTCGTCGTCGGTCCCAGTAGAGGTCAAAGGTCGCCTACCTTCTGGGGGGCATATCTCAGCCCCCAGGGTACCGATCTGCACCATTTTGGCCTCTTCTTGCTCCTGGTGGTGCTCCCCAGCCACTGGGAGCACTTTCCTTCACCCTCTTGGTCTCCAGGAGGGTGGATTCAGCAGGGAGCAGTCTTCACTGGCTCCCTGCACCAGCCTTTCGCCTGGCTCTCTTCCTGGGCTTCTCTTCACCTTGTGCAGAGGCCCAGGCTTCTGCTCCCTGGTCCTGGTCTTCCCTTGTGGCGCAAGTCAGGGTCTTGGGCCAGTCTGGAGGTTCTTCCTTCCAGCTGCCCATGGTGCCAGGCTCCAGCACCAGTCGTCCTCAGCAGACCACACCCCAGAGAGAGCTCCTCTTCCTGTGCAAACTCTTTTTAAGGAATTTGGAAGGTGCTGGCAGGAAGTCTCTGTTTGCCCTATCAAACAGCGACACATCACTTCTCTGCCCCTGCTCCCTCCTTCCTGCCCAGACCTCTGGGTTTGTTCAAAATGGCGTCGTCCAGGGGTCTCATGCCACATGGCCTCTAAAAAGCCCCTTCCCCCCTTTCTGCCTTCTCTCCAGAGCAGCTTGGTGCCTGGCACCAGGTGACAGCTGCTGATGGATTAACCTGTAGCTCCACCCATCTTCTCTTCTTGGAGAGGAGGCCTTCGCCCTTGGAATGCTTGTCGTGCAGGGCTAGGCCTCTGATGCTACAGCTTGGGGAGGAAGGTCATTAATCCAGCCTGGCAGGGTCAGCCCCAGCCAGGCTCTGGTTATGAGCTGACTCAGAGGAATATGACATTTCTGGATGACCCAAAAGCAGTACAGATATGACTTTGGACTTTGCAGAATACTTCTTCTCACCTAAGTTACAGTGGACTTTAGTGCGTGTCTGGAATTTGTAGGCCCTAGGGAAGTGAAACTATCCCATGTGATCCCCATCCTCATAGGGGAATAATGAAATGGTCTTTCAGTGAAAACAGTAAAGCACACTGACTTTCCCTTACATGTTTCTTCCCATTGTATAAAGCCTATTTCATTTCACCAGCCAGCTCTGCATAATTCCTGCCACACCATTCAATTTGTAGCTGCTCCTGGGCTGTGCACGCCAGGAATCTCCCCTACGCAGCCCCTACACGTGTGCACACGCATGTACACAGGTGTCTGCATGTAACCAGCCCGGTGCTCCTTACTCCGGCTGCAGCGCAGCGGCCTACTCGTCCCAGGGGGACACCGGTAAAATACACATGCAGTCCCTTTCATCATGAGTTCACTGTGGGTGAGTCCCAACTTATGAGGCTATCCCACAGTAAAAGCTCAACAATTAGGTGTTCAAAAAGCGAAAAATCCGGGCGGCTCAGATGGTCAGAACCACCTTCTAACATCAAGTAACTGCAATCTCCTTAGTTAGGGATGAGTATATCATCATCGACAGTAGAGGTTTGTATGGGGCTGAGAAGCAAACACTGAATGTCATGTATCAAGTAGTTTTAATGCTTGATGGTAGTTACCTGGTGTATTAACTGCAGAAGTTAGAGGGGTAATTGAAGGTTGGATAGCTATTGCCTGAAAATAATAACACGGAAACAGCTCTTTTTATTGAAATCTTACTTTTGTAAGTGAGATTTAAGATTTTCTGTACTTCCTTCATTACTCTGAAAAGGAATGTAGGGTACAATCAGCTGTGGAAATGGGCCGGGTCTAATTGTGCACTCCAGTAGACCCGAGCTAAGAGTGAAAGACTCAGACCTACATTAAGTGGCATTATTTGCCATTACTACTTCAATGTTCTTTCATTCTTACAAAACATCATATCCTTCTATAGTGGGCAAACCACTTAGTTATTCTGATGATATCAGGGAAGAAGTTTCATAAAAGGAGCAGAGCTATAGGTGAACCAAGATTGCAAATACGGTGGTGCAAATGTTCTTTTCCAGGTTCTGCTCCTAATTCTAGGCAGTGCAGTCACAAAGGATTTTGATGCCAGATGCAAGGGACATTTTGTGCATCCTCTCTTTCTTTTTGCTTTACCATCCTCTTAGTTTTTGTACCCTTTATTCCTTCTCTCCCTATCATTTTCTTTCACATTCCTTCCTATAGCCCTTTCTCTACACTTTTCCTCTACTCCTTCCCTTGCTGGCTCTTATTCACCATTTCCCTCCATCACCAAATCTTCCTCTCTCACATTTATCCACCTCTTGTTCTCTATGTGCTCTTGCCATCGTGTTTTCTTTATCTCCATTCTGTCTCCACCTTCTCTGTGTCTCCCCCTTCCTATCCTTACTCATATATCCCTCTGTCCCTTTCTCACGCCACCACTCCTCTGCATTTTCAACTAACCACTGTTTCCTCTTTACCCTGCCTCCCTTCTGATATTTAAGGCAATATATTTCCATGCGGATCATCGGCTCCTAATTAGGAATAGTCTACTGGCTGTTTTTGTCTCTATGCCCCATTTACTTTAAATATTTCCATTGTAACCCTGCATTTATGTTCTAATGCAGCTCAGTGGGCTGGACACTCACTGCTGAGATCTACATTGACTGGACAACCCCAACTAAGTAATAACTTTTATTGTTCCATGTTCTGTTAATTCAGTACTAGATCAAATTGGGTAATAATACCTGCGTACATAGTTGCTCTCTGCTATGGGCTATGGATAAAAGTGCTATGTTAAGAAAAAGTTGTTTCATTACCAAAGAGCGAGTTAATGACACAACTGATCTTTAAACCGGAATATCGTTCAAGAGGATTACAAGATATACTAAACAGAGGAAATATTCTTCACCTCTTTAAATCTATTCCATCGCTAGAAAATATCTCAAGTGAAGACATGGAAGCTATAGAATTCTTACCAAACACAGAAAATAGTCAAGAAATTACATTGATTACTTTAAACTCTGGTTCTATAGCAGAATTAATCAATAATGAAAAAGAAACTTTCCTTTGCTGGGGAATAACAATTAGTAAGCCTTTACCAAAGGTATATCCAAGACCGTTCATCATACATGAGAATTTGAAACCCCAACAACGAAACACCAGGAAGCAGGTTTTCTCTATATTGAAAAACCCTCTCGGAAAAACGGACAAAACAGATGAAATGACAATGAATCAAATTAAAATTGAGAAGTCAACTAGAATAAATGAAAAATGGATTTCTACGGCTCTTCATGGAACCAATGAACAATGACAGAACATAGCAAGCCGCCCAAAAGAAAAATCAAAAAATGATAGCGAATCATTAAAGCTATGCTCTTGGAATATAAATGGGGTACGCAAAAAGTTAAATAATGCCCACTTAAATTCTATGTCAAGTATCTATCAGGTTATTCTATTACAGGAAACTTGGTCCACTAATCCTGTAATGTTAGAGGGTTATAAAGGATACTTTGAGCCTGCAATCAAACAACACAAATGTGGTCGCCCCAGCGGGGGCTTGGCAACATTCATAGCTACTGACTTGAGGGTGGAGCACGAACAAGTGAGCACAAATAACCCCGATATTCTAACAGTAAAGTTACGATATAAGGAAAACAAAAAATCTAAATCTTTAATGATAATTAACTTATATGTACACCCTACAGTAAGCGCAAGGAGTAACATGTGTACTAATCTTACTAGTTTTTTGTTCCAGCAAATGATGGAGGACCCATTTGCAGACTACATAGTCTCAGGGGATTTTAATTTAAAGTTGCTTGTGCCCTATTCAAGAGATGATACCACTTTACAACAGGACTATCAATGGGCAATCCCCCAGCAAGCAACATCGACAGCAATGAATCATAGGCAAAGCAAAGTAGGTACAAACTTTGTCAAAGATTTTGAAGCAATGGGATTAAGAATATTAAATGGGAGACTCCCTCAAGACTCACCACCAGCATGGACATATCACTCACAAAACCACAAATCAAGAATTGATTATACAATGGTATCATTAAATGTTTAGCAATATAACTTTGTTCCATATCGAGAAGGTGTCTGATAGTGATCATTGTCAGCAAATACTTACTACAAATTTATCCTGTATAAAACATCAAACATATTTAACCACACCGGGACAGACGGGAACTATCAATTACAGGAGACTTATCTGGAAAGCACACACTAAAGACGACACAAATAAATTGGCCCAAAAATTGGTTAAAGATTGCTTTGAAGAAAAATCCCTATCTGTAATGGAACAATGGGTATATTTCATACAAAAATTAATTAATACTTATGAGCTAGCACCCAAGCTTAAGAAAAATCAAAAGAAGGAAACTGGAAAAGGAAATGAAATTAACTTATCCTATTTAACTCAGACTATGAGAAAGACTCGCAACAATCTTAGGAGACAGATAAAACTATTCCCAAATGACATGGAATTGCCTACTAAATTAAAAAGTATTAACCAAAATCTGCAGAAGTTAATCTGGAATGAAAGGAACCAGGCAAAGCATGATCTTTGGGCTAAAGTTTTTCACGCTAGTAACCAAACGAACTCTAGGGAATTCTGGAAAATGATAAATGGTTTAGGACGACCGAACAAAACAGCGGTATCATCTACTCCGAGTGAAAAAGATTGGATTAGTTTTCTGACAACACATCTAAACTCCAACAGTGAAACAATACATCTGATCAGCAAAGGGAATATGATCGAGGCGACAAGAAATGATCTGGCTCACGAAATGGATATATCAAAAAATCACTTATTTAAACTAATACGGAAAAAAAAAGATGGCGCACCAGGTCCTAATGGTATACCATTTGCACTTTTTAAAGAAGACCCTGATCTATGGTCAGAACATCTTACAACAGTGTTTAAAGAAATTGTCAGGACATCGACCATACCTGAATCATGGAGGGGATCATTAATATCGCCAATTTATAAAAAAGGAAACTGGGCCCAGCCTGAAAATTATAGATTAATCACTCTTCAAGACACAGATGCCAAGCTATTCGCAGGAGTTTTATTATCAAGTCTATCGGCATGGGCAAAGGAGAAACAGATAATTCTGCCCAACCAAACAGGATTTATCAAAGGAATGGGTACCACAACAAATATACTAGTTCTATCAATGCTAATGGATAAATGTATTTTAATGAAACAACCCCTGTATCTGTGCTTTGTGAATTTTAGATCGGCCTTCGATTGTGTACACAGATGACTTTTATGGCAAAAATTGAAGGGACAAGGTATCCCAGTTTCCCTTTTAACATCAATTCAACTCCTCTATTCTGTTACTTGGGTCAGAGTTCGGATGGGAGACGGCTCAACGTTAACGAAGGAAATTCCAACCCCAACTGGCTTAAAGCAAGGGTGTGTATTGGCCCCACTCCTTTTTAACCTTTTTTTAGCAGATCTAACGACCGCACTGAATGAAGTGAATGCGTATCCTCCCAAATTAGCTAATACTCAGATATCAAATTTACTATACGCAGACAATGTCATTTTACTTAGCCAAACAAAAGTGGGTCTGCAACGTCTGATAAACAGGATATCATTATACTCAAAAGAAAATGGAATGATTATAAATGAAACAAAGACAAAAATCATGGAGGTTAACAAAAATTCAAGGTCAAAATACAAGCATAAATGGTTCCTTGACAATAAACGATTAGAACAAGTAGAATCATATAAATATTTGGGAGTATTATTTGACGATAAAGGATCTTTTCTCCCACATAAGACCCATATCCAAAGGAAAGCAAATACCTTGATAGCTGCATTTAAAATCTTGCAGAAAACGCTAGGAGAGCTGAGTTATCGACCATTTTTAAAAGTAATATGGGCAAAACTATTGCCAACCTTAACATATGGTAGCGAAGCGCTGTAAGGGAAAGACTCTGAGACCATCAATAATGCGGTAACAAAAACTTTTAAAACCCTCTTTTATCTTCCTCACAATGCATCTCCGGCACAGATAAGATTGGAATTTGGATTAACTAACCAATTATTCGTACGAAAAGGCCAATTTTTTAAAAGTATGGAACAGAATAAAAAATGATAACGTAAATCTAATGTCCCAACTATTATGGCAGGAAATAAATGCAAATAGTAAATCATATGCCTGGAAATATTTACATGCTGCACTTGATGAATACTCAGCAACTCCCATTTGGAACACTTCAACTACAGAATCATTTAAAAAATCTATTAATAAAATAAAACATTTATCGCTGCTTATGGATAAAGACTCGTTTGTAAAAAGGAAGCATGCCTGGCCATTAATGAATGGTTTCACAAAGGTGAAAGCACAACCATACCTGGAAACCCCATGGTCTCTGAAGCACAAGCGAATGTTCATAAAAGCTCGTTTTGGTGCATTTCCTGGCCTATGTCATCTTATGCCATGGCTAAGAACAGAGGAACTGTCGCACTGTCGTTTATTCAAAATGGGAGAGGAAAACATTATCCACTTGCTGTGTGTATGCCCAGAACTAAAAACTGAAAGAAAAACTATTCTTAAGGGGCACTTTAATGCACGAGGAGTTCGGACTTGCAGGCAAGCTTTGATAAAGTGCTTACATTCTGACGATATATCATTGAACTCAGCTTTTGTAAAGTTTTTAATAAGAACTGGATCAAAACTTAGACCAGCAAAATTAAATTGACACGTACTGTATGATGTATATAAATATGTAAATAGTATTATGAAATTGATATGATCAAATTTAATCTACTTAAAATATGGCATCATTTATTCATGTTTTTACTACTTATTCGTTTTTTATAAAACCTGTTTTTTTATAGCTGGAACGATTGCCATTACATTGTAAGATTTTAATTAATCAAACAATAAAGAATGAAATTAAATAAATGAGTTAATCTCTTCATGGAGACAACAGATAATTTTTTTGTCAAAGAATAACAATGTATCCTGACTTCAAACATTGGCGAGATGCCACTAAGCCTTTTTTTCAAACTGGATTCAGCTATTAGAATAAATTATGGCTTTGCCATTGCCTTGATTCACAGTTTCCTCTCTACACTGTACATTGCACATGTGCCCTTCTGAGAGAGTAGGCGAATACGAACAGAGAATAAAGGCAAAAGCTTCCAGTTTGAGGCCAAATGATACCACACCGCACCAAGAATTACACACTTCCGGTTCCAGCACTGCTGGAAGTTTACTTTCTGAACCTGGCTTTCCACTGCTTGATTGGACATGGGCCCAACCTCCAAGACAGGGGTGGGAGCTGTGAGCGATGATAAATGCACCAGTTAGTAGACGGTGTTCCTAACCCCCAGGTCACTCATGTTGAAACCTAGATTAATGCAGTACTAAAGGAAGGTATGCCAGAGATCATGGGATGTTAACTTCACTCTGACCCTTACTACTATGGAACAAAGATGGACATAATGTTTGCCAGTGATAGATTTATGCCACAGGGCATTGCACTCACGATTGACAGAGGTCGCCACGTGTGGATGGAGCGTTTGCTAAAGGTGAGGATTAAGGAGGCCGGAGGTGAGTTTGCCTTGTTTGCAGTATTGCTGTACTTCAGGAGTAAATGTTTCAATTTGTCTTTTTTTGGTGCTCAAGCTGTCAGTGCACTGCAGGGAGGGAGGTATAACACTATGACTGGAACCTAATACATAAAGCATCATACATTAAGCGCTGTTAGACCTGTCAGCCTTAGGGCGGTCTACCCCCAAATGTTTTGCCAACCTCCTCCATTTTCTTCTAATCTCGTTTTTGCTGGCATTGTGACTCTGTGCACTTTACAACTGCTAACCAATGCTAAAGTGCATGTGCTCACTTTTTAAAACATGGTAACATTGGCTTTTCCCCAGTTGGCATATTTAATTTACTTATAGGTCCCTAGTAAAGTGGAACTAAATGTACCCGGGCCTGTAAATTAAATGCTTCTAGTGGGCCTCCAGCACAGGTTGTGCCACCCACTTAAGTAGCCCCTTAAACATCTCTCAGGCCTGCCTTTGCAAAGCCTGTGTATGCAGTTTCCACCTGGCATTTTGACTGGCCCAAACCTTCCTTTGCAATGAATATAAGACAGCCCTAGGATAGGCCCTGGACAGCCCAGAGGGCAGGGTGCAATGTATTTAAAACGTTGGACATGTACTTTTAAGATTTACATGTCCTGATAGTGAAAAACTCTTAAATGTGTTTTTCACTACTGCAAGACCTATCTCTCCCATTGAATAACATCCTAGTTGCCTTATTACATTCTATAGGAGCAATTTCCAAATGGGAAGGGATAACCAGTTCATCTTTGGTGTCTCTGGAATCCTAATTTAAAAACCTAACTCATGGGGAAGTCGGATTTTAAATTACAATTTGAAAATTGCACTTCTAAAAAATTGCCATATTCTTGTTTTAGCCATTTGGTGCCTGCTGCCTACCTGGGTCACATGACTGAGGGAAGTTGACCGTTTGGCTTTATGTTTTCCTCCTAGACAGTCTCACACAATGGGGGGTTAGATGTGACTGGATGAGTCATCACTGGCAGGATGGGAGGGAGAAGCTGGGCACAGCCCCACTTACACTTGAATAAGCTGTGACCTGTTTTCACACAAAGTGCCTAATAACCCTGCATTGTAACTTCTGCCAGCCTGTAGCCAGGGGAGGTTGGGGACTCTATGCACTTCAAAGACACTGTCTAGAAGCTTCTCCCACCTTTCAGAACCAGGGTATAAAAAAGGGATCTCAGACACCAACTCTTCAGTACACTTCTGGAACTATGGATACTCTGCTGAGAAGGATTGTTGTGCTGCTGAAAGGACTGCCACTTTGATGGACTGCTGCTCTGAAGGAACTGCTGCCCTGCTATACTGCCCTGCTGCCCTCCTGCCTGGGTGCGAAGGACTGGACCTGCCTCTCTTGAACCCAGAACCCAGAGTGACTCCAAGGGCCAGTTGGCTGGTCTCCTGATCTGAAGCCTAAGAGACATAATAGGCTTCCAACAACCGCACATCTGCACCTGGGCTCTGCCATCTCTTAGTCTACCCTGCCAAGTGGTACCACCCCAGTCCTGGACCCTTGGAAGTGGACCTAAGGTGCTTGCCAGCCTCTGTGGATCCAGCAGAACAATGCATCTCCTCTGCTGCATGGCGCATCCGTGAGCAGAACCAACTCATCATGCCGCTGCATGGTTTGGACCCATTGCAAAGACCTGCATCGCCGCCTGAGTCCTCGGAACCGACGCATCACCCCAACTGCATGTTGAAACTTCAGCACGGGCCCTCGCATCTCCCGTCGACAGCAGCCTCAACAACGACATGGGACGCCTCATCGCAGCCTCACAACTCTTTGGAATCGATGCATCACCCTGACAGCGCACCGCATCCTAAACGAGCGACTTTGCATCGCAAGCCCTCATTGACGGGATCCTTGATGACGGTGCGGGACCTCGCATTGAGGCCTGGCTGCATCTCATGACGGACGCATCACTTCAGCTGCGCCACACATCTGTGATGCAAATTCTCAAAACGCTCCACAACCAGGATTTTAAGGTACTTTGGTCGGCCTGAACTTGTGACTTTGTCCCGGTCCGGCACGACCAGATATTCACAGTTGGTGCTTTGTGCTTTTTGGCCTAAAACTTTAAAATTCAATATCTATGGTTCTACTAATAAGAATACTGTATTTTTGGTCTTGTTTTATTTATTAATAATTACTCTACAATTCTACATCTGTTGTGGGCTCGCTCCTTTTGTGGTGTGTATTCACTGCTTTACTGTTTGAAGTGTTGCACAAATACTTTGCACATTGCCTCTAAGTTAAGCCTGACTGCTCTGTGGCAAACTACCAGGGGATAGAGCACAGGTTAATTTGGGGTTTGCTTATGCCCTACCCTGAAAAGGATTGTGGTTGCAGCTTGACCTGGTATCACATCCCAGTCCCCAGTCAACCAACAACCCAATTTCTTACAGGCGCGTTAACATATTTATGTCTTTTAGTTTGGGACCTGTATAGAATAACTTAAATATATATTCCTGAAATAAGTACATTAATCTACTGAGCTTTGTCAATAGCATTACAATCACTGATCTGCAGGATAAACACATATCTTTAGGAGACACTTTTCATACAGTTTTTTCAGTATTAGAACAAAGGGGCAGGATATACATAGGTCTCACCAATCCGTATATTAACCTACTGAAGTGTTGCAAGTATAGGAATTAGTGACCTGCAAAGACACATAAAACTGTACAATAGGAAGATTGATCTCATTTGGTAACTCTTACATTTTAACCTGCAAAATCGGTATTGATATAAGTATACCACAGTGCCACCACTGGTGTATCCCTATGAATACCTTATCTGTATTTGGAGCAAAGTGGAGCTTGGAAGGTTTGTGCTATTTGGTGCAAGTCAGAACTCACATGCATCGTTGCCTTGTCAGATTTCTGTTGTCTTATTTGATTTAGTGTAAGCCTAGACTTTCAGACTAGCACATGTTGTTGGCAGAATAGAAGGTTGTAGTATTCACTATGTTGGTAATGCTGGTGTTGTACGTGATGGTCAAAGAGGTGCTCAGATGTTGTCATGCACCATCTTTAAACACTCCCTACATTTAATCCAGACCTGAATGTTCAGCATCTGCCAGAAGTTCAGCCTAACCAATACAGAATTCCTGTTGTTTCCTAAGAACAACAAGCAATGCACAGTAAAAAAACCTGGCTCAATGACATGAACCTTGACGGCTTCGAACCCTAACTTTCCATGAATACCAAGTCACTTGGATTCACCCTGGACACCAACCTCACCCTCAAGGAACACATTACCATAAAAAACACAAAGACAGCCTGGTACCAGCTCACTTTTCTCAAGAAAATGGCACCATTCTTTGCTGAAAGTGATTTCAGAAAGGCTGTTCAAGTCCTCGTACTCTTGCATCTGGTTGGTGGTAACATCCTGATCTCTAGTCTTGCAGACTTCACATTGGCACCCTTTACGGGCATCTTACATGCCACAGTATGTCTCATCTAGATCCTGAAGAAATATGATCACATCACACGCTCATCCTGATGGCACTCCATTGGCTACCCTTGACACCCACATCAACTTCAAACCCAGCTGCATCATTTGCAAAGCCATCATGATCAGCGCCCTTTATCTTGCAGGCAAACACATCATATCTTGTGGTTCCCTGTACATGCGCAGCCAGGGCAAAATTAGATTGCAATCTAAGAAATGTAAAAAAGAAAAAATAATGCAGAAGGCATTTTCAATCTATCCACCTAGAATCTGTAACAACATCCCTGTATCCATTAAGACCTCCGCAATGATGCTCCAGTTTAGGAAAGATTTGACACATTCCTTTAAGGAACACACTACAATGCATTAACAGTGCACAAACCAGCTACCTTTCCTGTCACCCACTGACTTGATTCCAGGCTTTCACCATTTACGTTATTCCACTGCCTTTTGGCAAGATGTGCGGTATAGAAATACCACATACATAAATAAAATTGAACTCACAAATACATGTTTATGTCATGAAGAGTAGTGAGGCAGATCAAAAATCACATTATTTGGTGAAATGTATACTCCCCATTTGCTCTATGCAGCAGAATAACCAGCTATATACCCTAGTGTTGTCCATGATGAGGAGAGGTGTACAGATTCTGACAGTCGATGGTCAAAATACAAGCAATGCCATGATTAATGATGTATAGGTGATGTAACCAGTGGCCAAAACAAAAGGGCTTTGATTTCTTTCAAGAATGCAAGGTGATCTGTCACTTTCCTCAAAGGGAGAGGGAGACTGCTCCAGAACAACTGTGAAAACGCGGAGCCAGCCACCCAACACTACCAGGATCTATGGGAGTGATTTAGAAATGCCATTTTCGATCTGTGGTTACTCTTTTGATGTTACTTTTATGTTTTTTGTTTCTAGATCTAGGGGCCTACACTATTGGTTGCTCAATGTGTGATGCAAAGTGTTTGAGAGGGAGTTGGAAGACAACAAGAAGCCAGTGCACTGTAAGAAATGTTGGGGTCATGAAGTCCCTAGACTGGAGATGTCGGAGAACACTGAATGGATGATGAGTTCTGCATCCTTTGGAGCTGATGGTGGAAAAAAGCACAGGTAGATGTAGTTCTCTTAGTCTTGCTAGGACAGTACTACAACGACAGTCCAACTCCAGTCTTGGCGACCTGTACTGATTGAGGTAATCACAGGAAAAGAACAAGTGTCTAATAAACATATGCGTGTGGAATGATGAGTTTGCTACCTTGTTGACCTGAGCATTAGGTGAGAGTTAAGAGTGCATGATGTCTCTAAGGGTCCTGAGCTTGCTATCGGAGCTCCCAATTTGCAATGTGTTGAGTTTCACATTTCACATTATGCTTAAGGTATAGCAACAAAAACGCCTGAACATAGCAGCACATTGTCAGTGTAGGAAGACGTTTACAAAGTGCAAAGTAAATATATGGATGTCAAAACTTGGCATTGAAGTTGAACCTTAAAAATATAAACCAAAAAAATGATTGAAATCCTTGACCAACATTGTATAATGCAGACGGACAACTCTCCAACCATTTTGAAACCATTGGAAGAGTCGAGAACATAAAACAGAGAGCAAGTGTTTGTGAGTGTTTGAAATTCTTTAAAATTAGTAATGTCTGGTGAGGTAGTCATCTGAATTGCTGTGGGAGTGACCATACACCAGACCACATTTGTAGCCAATTCTGCCAGGCTGTGAAGTTTCTGGATAAATTATCGATTCATAGGATTTGGGTACAATTTATTTCCTCATTGTGCTCCATATCAATGATAAAATGTTTTTGCAAACTTGTTATTTTTCATGAATTGAGTGAAGGACAGAGCTGGATAATTAGATCATCTTGTTAGTTGTATTTCCGAAATGAATAAGAATGTCCAAGGTAACCAAGGACTGTTTATTTTAAATATATGTATTTTTCTCGTAGTCCATAAGAACTCTATCCAAGCAAAGCAGGAATGACAGCCAATATGTGTTTTGCCCCTTCTCAGCGCACAGGCTTTCTCAAGGCTGATTATATAGAGTGCATTGTGACATTAGATAAAAGAAGAACCCATAAATGATTACTTCAAAAGGCAAAGAAACAAGGAATAAAAGAACAGGGAAAAAACAATTGCATGGTGGAATTATAAAATCCTAACCCAAAGGAAACAAAGTTTCAGTACAACAGGTTATTACCACTACATAAATCAATAAGCATTCCATATGAGGCCCAGAATTCATTGGTCTGATGCAAATTTATAGTCATCAGTTCAAACTGACACAATCAACCATTAGTACAGTTTGCCAACATTAAGAAATCATATTCTATATAATCAGCCTTGAGAAAACCACAGGACTGCGCGCTGAGAAGGGGCAAAACAAGTGTTGGCTGTCTTTCCTGTTTTGCTCTGATAGAATTCTTCTGGACTACCAGAAAAATATATAAAATAAAATAAACAATCCTTGGTTACCTTGGACCTTCTTTTCCATTTCAGACATACAACAAACAAGATAATCTAATTATCTAGCTCTGTCCTTCACACAATTCATGTACTTTGCCTTAATGGGTTAGGAGTTTCCCATTTGGACATCTGAATTCATTTAAAAATTACCTGTTAAACTAGGAAGGATCACTCCCAGGACATCTCACCCCTCTTTGCCTCTAAATGTTATTTTTCGTGTCTTTTTTAATGCAAGCTCATTTTTTGGGGAGGGGGTTCAAGAATTGACCTGTGGATAGGTGACTTACAACAGCGCTGAAAATATTATTGACTGACTGTTGTCACTGATGGTCCATGAATTAATCAGTACAGGGGCGACTACTGATAAGTGAAACTGTTGACAGCACATAGAACTGATAAACGTACTGTGGTGTTTCCCTGTTATGTGCAGACACATTTAATATTTTTTAAAGGGCAATTTGCTTGTTGATATGTTTAGTCTTTTGGAGATTGAGACACCATTATTAAATATTGGTTTACCTCTCCGCAATCTTAGAAGTTCTTCCATTGTTCCTCCCCACTCCCCTCTTACCCTTCTCTTTAAATCCAAATCCACCACAAATTATGTAGTTGCAAATAATTGTTATAAAGGGCTACAGTATGTAGCTACAACATCAGCTCTATAACCCCTAATAATGTTTTATATCTGTATATATATATATATATATATATATCGTCAGTAGGTAGTTACAGTTAGGACCTAGTTTCCATAGGAAAAGCATTTTTTGACTTGGCTATAACTTTGGCTTCGTTTGACCAATCTGCATGAAATTTTGCCAAACAAGTGGCAGGATGGGTCTACTGATTGGGAAAGTAGGGACCAAGAATTTGGGGTGCGAAATAAGGTTGCGTTTGTAATGTTAAACCCATAGGAACCTTTAGCCACCTCTACAGCCCGAACCGCTAAAAGGACTTACACCAAATTTGGAAGGGAGGTAGATGTCGGTTCAAGGAAGTGCCTTTTGCTTATTTGGTGTAAACCTGTTCAGTGGCTTTTGAGAAATGTACGTTTTAAATTATAGTGATATCTCTGGCCGCAGATATTTCGCAGTGGTTTCGTGAATAAACGGGAATGCTCTGATTGGCTGGACAGAACCTGAACAGAAAGTTGCGGCCGCCATTTTATTGCTCGGGAACAGTTCCCGGGGCTGAAAATCTGTGTGAAAGCCCACATAAGGGGTCAGGGTGGAGATACTCTGATCCCATGGTTTAGAAATGGAGGTGTTAGTATATGTCCAAAATAGATTACTTTAATCACGCGCGATATTCGCGACAACGCTGCGACCGCTAGCACAGCCCCCGTGTACCATTACGGGGACATCACAACTATCAACGTCCTCGCGAATATTGGTGAAAATATTTTTTTAATATATCAACGAATCATTAATATGCATTGTTATAGAGATATTGATAAACGTTTTTATAGAGTTATACATATAGTGAGTTATCTACTGTGATGGTTAGAATTAATTATATAGTTATATTTTTTTAATGTGGTGGTGGCTATTGAATGCCTGCTTCCGCTTTCGCGACGTACCCACGGGGATCACGATGACCGGCGACATCTCGATCTCCGGCCTCACCGCGAAAACGGAAAATAGGTTTTAGAGATGGCTGTTCTAGAAATACAGTAGAAAAACATGAGTTTGAAGTGTATAGTAATAAACCTCTAGTGTTTAGAATACTATAATGTGTGTGCGTATATGTGTTTTCACTTAATGGGAAAGGTGCGATCGTCGCGGTTAACGATGTCGTTGCAGTGTCCCGAATAACCGCGAAAACGGAAAATAGGTCTGAAAGATGGTTTTTAAAGAAAATATGAGTTTACATATACATACAGGTAGTTACACACTCCCTCATCCACCCAGACATTGAGACATCTATACACGTACTCAGACAACCAATCACTCACTCATACAGAAACTCACACACCTATGCAACCACTTAGACACCAACTGACAGACAGATAAAGACATTCACACAAGTCACTCACCCATACATGCATTGAGACACTTAATTATTCACTTATACAGTTACTCATGCACCCACTGAATCATACAATCAGGCACTCATACACCCACTGGTTCACCAATACACCTTGGTATGTACATTTAACACTCATAAGCATTTTTAAAAACACTCACAGTCAGTGGATGATGTCATCAGTGATGCCATTTGAGAGGTCATCATTGATGTCATGAGTGATGTCACTAACCATGTCATGAGTGATGTAATATGTGAGGTCATAAGCAGTGCATTGCGGGGGCGCAAGTTATAGTTAGCTAACTGCTGAATTTCTCTGGTTTTGTACAAGTGAAATGTCAGCCTAAATATAACGTCCCTGTAACCTTTGTTTTTTTCAGTGAATATATATATATATATATTCACTACAAAATAACAAAGGTTACAGGGATGTTATAGTTAAGTTCAGAATTTACGCACACAAAACAATAGAAATTCAGCTGTTATAGTTAGAGTTATCTCAAGTAACTATAACTTGTGCCCTAAGATAAAACTATAACTCGCACCCCACCATGCACAGTTTTCTCATCAATAATTTTACAGCAAATATTGCACCAATATTATCAATGATGCCATTGAAGATGTCATGAGTGATGTAATATGTGGGGTAATTAGCAGTGCATGGCATAGTTTGTGTTCTGGTTTATGTTATATTCATACAATGAGTTTTGAATAATCCGGTTGGGTTTAAATAGTAAGAAGCAAGAACAGTGAAGCATAGGGTTTAACTTGTCCAGTCAAATAGCCATGACTATGTTATTTCCAAAACTCTTGATAGTTTAGTCATTGGCATCAGACAAAGTGGCCTAGTGACCGATGCTTATAATAAGAGGAAATCTACAGATCCAAGTGTGGTTTGCTTAAAAGCTTGCACTTACTGAAGATGTTCCTTATAACATGGATCCACTTGGCAACTGCGGTTGACTGGGCTGATTGTTCCATAAACCCACATTAAACGCTCATGCAATAATACATATTATTTCAGTATTAGTAAGAGGGAGGCTTTCTCTCTAGATCATGATTTTAACAAGTTTCAAAATCCATTGCAGGCAACGTACTAGCTGGGCTCACAATAGCTTAAACAGCAATTCTTACAAAATGATCTTTGAATCTCTGCTGTTTCAGGCACAATGGCAAGCCATAAAGGCTGGCTTCAGGTAGGCAGCAGTGCTGTCCAATTAGGTAGATTAATGTATATCGTCTTAGAACTAAGGTTATAATTATGAGGCTGTAGTGTCGATATGCTGCTTCAACATTAAAAAATACGTGTTCACTGAAAGGAGATGATCATATTTATTAACTCAGAAAAAGTCCCAGAAAGACACAGCAGGGAAGTAATATTACTAAATAAATCAGGTAACAATGGAGACCATGCAGGACCATGTATAGGCATGCCACTTTTGTTTCTATAAAGCTGACTGATGCTTTTGTGATATATGAACATGATTTCATGAACATGATAGTAAGAACACATTGTTAATGATTTTTTGCACTGCGGTTTAAATTGTGTTTTTTAACCGAACTGTGTATATATAGAATTTTAAATATCTGCACTTAGTCGTTTTTACTTTAAGTTGGGCAACTTTTTCGGAACTATCCTTGGCTCTAATTTTTACCCAAAATTTGGTTTCCACTAAGTGGTGCCTGACAGGGAAGTTTCCTCCTGCTCTCCATTCCACTTCTGTGCTTCGGGCCTAGCGCACTAGCAGTTGGATGTGGGTGGGGCTAGCAGCGCTCCCCAGCCCTTCAAATGCAGGCAGCTCACAGACGCACAGCGGGCGCACCACTGGCGCACCAAAGGCAAGCCCGTCTGCATCGATACGCGCCTGGAATGCGACCAGCCCAGCCATGCTACGCATTTTGCTCCAACTCTGTCTCAGAGACTGACCTACGGTAAAGACTCACTAATATCTCTTCACATGCCGCCGTGCAGCGAAATTCTGTCCTGTGTAGATAGCTATGGCATGCAATGTTCTAAATGTAATTTCAAGTTGCGTACCTTATTCGACAGTCTCCGGCAAACATACATTTCTTCCCTCTAAGTTGTTTAAGGGGGCTTAACCACCTGGCCACAAGGAACAAAAGGCATGTCTTATCAACGTTAGATCCCTCTCTTTACATAAAACCCAAATATGGGTCCTACTTAATGATAAAGTGTTGGACATTGTGTTTCTAATTGAAACTTGGCTTAATGCTGATTCTGGTACAGATATCACTTTGGCCGTAGCAGAGGGCTATTCAATTCTTCATGGCGATCGATCAGGAGATCCTGGTAGTGGGATTGCTGTTATCTCTCACTCAAAATTTTCAGGTACCTCTACTAAGCTGGAGGGTTTGGGACTAACTGAGGGGTTTCTTCCCTACAGATTTCAGATAATTTCTCCATATCAGGTGCCCTTATTTATCATCCCTCTAAAGCCTCCTCCCAGTCGGGTGAATGTAGTTATCAATGCAATCACCTCTTTTTTTCTCTCTTTTTTTTTTTTTTTTTACAGAGTTTTATATAGCGCGAACTTGACCCGAAGGTATCGGGTATCAGAGCGCTTTACATAGCACCAGTTGCGTTACATGAGGACACATTTCATTTTTGTTAGGCACGGGGAGATTAAGGGGCCGATTCCGATCTCGGCCGGTAGTGCTCCGAATCGGATTCGGTTTTACCGGATCCGATCCGGAGTCCTATTTTCCGACCGAGTCGTACGCGCATCCGGGCGAGCGAGTACGATGCGTATTCGCCGACCGACTCGTCCGGGCGACCCGACCGCTCCGACCGACTGGTTCCCGGATCGTACTGCTCCGACCGACTCGCTCGGACCCGATTCGCACCGCGCAATGGAGACGTTTTCCGGCCGGGTAAGTACGATGCGCACCTCGACCGCTCCGACCGACTCGCGTCGTCCGACTCGAACTCGCTGTCGGAGCCGTACTTTGGGGGTCCGTGTCGGACCCCCCTGTACGCGTACCCGTGCGAGGCGCACACAGGGGGACCCATGGGTCCCCCCTACCTGTGCGTGTACGCCGCGAGCGCTTCGCGGCGTACTCGCTGTAGGGGCGCCCTTGTCCGCCTCGCACCCATTGAGGCAATGGGAGCCCGCGTACGCGTTGTACGACCGGCTCCCATTGAGTTCAATGGGAGTCCGACCGACTCGTGTCCAGTGGCATACGAATGCATCGGACTCGTTCGGTCGGACTGCACGGGTCCGATTCGGTCGGAAATCTCTCCGAGGCCGGCTCGGTCGGAGAAATTACCGACACGAATCGGAATCGGCCCCTAAGTGATTTGCCCAGAATCACAGGATGTTCAGCGTCATTGCCGAGACTCGAACCCAGTTCCCCAGATTCAGGTCGACGCCCTAGCCGTTAGGCCAACTCCTCTCCTTTTTATTTACAATATGCACATTTTGTGGTACTGGGGGATATGAATGTACATTCATATAATCCCAACAATAGATCAGCAGAGCAGATTAAGGAATCTATGGCTGACCTTAGTCTTATACAGGTTGTCAAGGATGCTACTCGTATTAAGAGTCATATCCTTGACTAGATTTTCTCTAGCCACCCTTTGGCTGTGACGGGCCCACATCTTCAACTCACCTGGACTGATCATTTTTTAGTGCCTTTTTCCACCTATTACATCACGGTCCAGACTGTCAACTGTAACAACAGAGGGTCCTCGGCCCTTGGCATACTCTGACTTGAGTTTAGCTAATTTATATTCTCAAATAAAGATTAACACATCAATGGGAACCTACGTTGCAGTCAGATCCCTCAATGGCGCCTTGTAGATGGGCTTCGATGCCTTGACCATGTAAAAACCAGTACTAGGAAGAGATCCGCACCTTTGGCAGGTTGGTTCTTGTAGGAAGGTAGGATCCTTCTGCATGTGTACCCCCACTTTTTGCCTGGTGCTAAGCTGTTTTTTGACTAGTCTGACTGGGATCCTGCTAATCAGGACCCCAGTCTATCTGCTTTCTCCTTAAACTGTTATGTTATGTGCTTAGGTACACTCCAGATTGGATACTAGGGTACCCTTGTCAGTCCCTAGTATATGGTACCCATGTACCCAGGGCATAGGTACCCCAGAGGCCTCCCTTGGGCTGAAGCATGTATTATGTGACCCATGAGAGGCAATGCAGAATGGAACTACAGGCCTGCCATTGCAGCCTGTGTAAGTTGGTGCATGCACCACGTACTTAATATATAGGTTTACTATATCTAAGGGTCACTGCACTTAAAACCTATAAGTCACCCCTATAGCAGGCCTTTACAATCCTAAGGGCAGGTTGCTTGGTTCTAAGTGAGAGGGTGCCACTGCATGAGCAGAACACCCCTGCAGCCTATGGAGTCCATTCTCCCGGGTTGTCAGTGAAGCAGCCATATACTATATATAGAGGGGCATTACGCGACCGCGTGATGACCAAGTCTAAAACGGCAGAAACTAACCCTATCGTGTTTGGTGTCAAACATGTTGGAATCATACCCCCACACCGGTAACCGATGTGTGGGAGGTATGATTCCGCCCCTCAGAAGCGAGCTTCATTGGGTCCCTGGTGTTCCCGGTACCAGCCTTCTAGTCCCGGACAGCACAAAATTGTTGCTGCCGACCAGAGACACATTTCTGCCCTCCTGCTGCTGAGCCAAGCTCGAGGAGGGGAAGGCAGAACAATAGGCATCCTGTCACAGGGAGGTGTGACCACCTCCCAGACAGGATTTAGTGTATTTGGGCTTGGTGGGTGCGCTTGCCAGCGACTGAAAGTCTGCATGAGGGGCACATTTGGTGTCCCTGTGCATAGTCCAGTTCAAACCAGTCCTGGGAGCCGGTGGCTCACGTTCTGGCGTGAAACTGGACAAAGGACATGGGAGTAACCTCCCCACTGTCCAGACCCTCCCCTGGGAGGGTCCCCTGAATCTTGCCAACCCTCTTCCGTGGGTACTTAAGCGCTTACCTGGCTGTATGACCTTAGATTCGACATGGACAAGATTCTGAACAAGAAACCACTGCACTTCGACCGTCTGGACACTCTGGACTTCGCTGGACTTTATTTGGGCCTGACTAAGTCTCCCTCTCAGTCTGAAGCATCGTCTGTGCCCATGTACCATACAGGATCTGTGTTGGACCTGTGGAGCATCAACAACATCCGAAGAATAATCTCCCTTGGAGTGAAGGAGTCACTCCCCTGCATTCACAGGCACTGCAACACTGCTGACTGGTCTGCTGATCCTAAGCTCCTACGGACTCCGAAGGGTCCAGCAACACAGGAGGTGGGTTTCTACATCCGTTGAGGCCCAAGCTCTCCTCTTACCGAGTTTGAGGCCAGTATCCCTCGTGGGGGTTGCAATACCTGAACCCTTGTGCACCGCGTGTATTTGCAAGTGCATATGCTTGTTGGTATTTCCCGAACAAGTGCATTGGGCTTCGAGTAAGTCCAACCTCTGGCACCATTTCCTACCAAGAAGTTTGACCTCCTCGCACTCAGTGCTCCGTGGGCTGTTGTTTGGTGAAATCGCTCGAGGTCCTCTTGCGACTCCTGTACCTTCGGCCTGTGGGTCCAATTGAGGGACAACTTTGTTTTTCTTGGGCTCCCTGGTTGCTTCAGGCTCGTCCTGACTCCCCTGTGTGTGGTGAGTCTCCTGGGCCTTGCTGGTCCGAATCGTACACTGCCTTGACCTTCTGCATGTGTTGCCGTTGCCAAGGCTTGTTGGTGCTCCCACTGGACACCGACCCCTCAGCATTTGACATCCTTCGTGGGACAGCTCGCACCCAGCTCCTGGTCATCCTCAACGTCTCCTGGTCCCCGCAGCTGCAGAGTCAAGGACTCCATCAACCAACCTGAAGCACCCGACATCAGTGGGCATCCGTCTACCGAGCCCCTGGTCACTCCCAAGTGACCCAGACTCTGTCCCCTCTGCTTTCAGGTACTTCTTGACAAGAATCCACCTTTGGATTCCAACGGACACTTTTCTTCCTTCCAGCAGCGGCTCTTCTTCGAAGTCCTCTATTGGGTTCGATGGCGGTTTCCGACGCCACTTCAGACCTATGCATCTGGCTTCCCTGGGATAGGTAACTTGGGTACCTCAGTATCCATGGGTGGGGTGGCTCTCCAACCTTCTGTCTTCCATGGGGTTTCTTCGAAGTCCACTGGAAAGGGTCCTTAAACTCTAAAACTTCAACCGCGACTTCCCCATAGACTTGTATGGTGCACGCGGTCGTGTTCCCACACTGCACACGCACTCCGTGGGGTCCCTATCAACTCACCTTGGGTAGTTCCTTGGGGTCCCAGCAATTCTACGTCCTCTCGACATTGTCTTGACTCGAGTCGTGGTTCTGATACCACTTATTTATTATATGGTTTGGTCCCCTTCCTGGGGCCCACTGTGTATTAGTGCTATTTACTGTCATTTCTGTGCTTAAGTATTGTGTGCTTTGTGATTGTCTCTGTGTAGGAGATACTGTGTCATACTAGATAGTGTTATATTAATAAATACATATTTTTATAACTACTGTGTGGTTCTCCTTTCATTTAATCCATACTATAAGATTGCATTCTGGTAAAACAAGTTGCTTAACATTGCTTCAAGACTAAGCCAGAAGGCTGCTCTCCACAGCTACCACTTGGATAGCTTTCTAAGGTTATCTTTGAACTCTTAAATCACCATAAGGGTTGTTTGGACTGGTGCAAGGTGCCCGCTTTAATTAGTGGACAGCATATACCAGGCCAACTTCTCACAGTTCTTATCCAGCCTTCAGGCTGAAAAACGTAAATGTAAACAGCTGGAAAGAAAATGGAGGCTGAGTTACGATATTGAGCATAAGCTGGCCTTCTGTATTGCCCTTACGCAGTTCAGGAAAAATATCAAGAATGCTAAAATAGACTATTTTGCTAAACAAATAGATGCATCTGAAAAGACCCCCAAATCAGTTTCTAAAATTGTTAAAGCTTTCCTAAGGCCTGAGGTGTGCAAACAAATCATCCCAACTTCACAGTTGCTTGTGGAAGACCTATCTTTATTTTTCCACACTAAAGTGAAAAAAATGTGTGCAAACTTCAAACAGGCTGCAGCTACGCCCTCGCTGAGTCCCCTTTCCCATTCCTCGCAAGACAAGGAATGTCCACTGATTGATTCATTTAAAGGAATTTTGTTAGCAGAATCAGAACTTATCATCCGCACCGTTAAGTCTGGATCCCCCCTTGATCCGTGTCCTTCTCCCATATTATCCAAGGCAGCTACTGTAATTAATCCCCATATTAATGCCCTTTTTATTCTCTTTTTGGAATGGGGTGAAGTGCCTTCTATCAGGAAAAAAGCACACGTAGTACCCCTTTTAAATAAAACTAATGCCGATCCACTTATTCTGAGTAATTACAGACCAATTTTCCCAATCGTAATTTTAGGGAAGATGTTGGAAGCCCAAGTGAATTGCCAAATAACTAATCATGTTGAGCTGAACAACTGCCTCCATCCTTCTCAATCTGGTTTCTGTGCAGGGTTTAGCATGGAATCCGCCCTTCTGGAGGTCACTGAATACATTAGAATGAACCTGGATCTGAGTTGTAAGGCAGTGGTCATTTTATTGCATCTTTCTACTGCATTCAAAACAGTATCTCATAAAATCGTCGTGCAGAGATTGGTGAAGGTAGGAATGGGAGCAGGGCCTTAGAATGGCTTTGTTCCTATTTATCAGGAAGACAACAAGCAGTATATTTATCATTGTCTACAACTCAGTTTAGACCCACAAGTTATGATGACCCTTAGGGCTCAGCTTTGAGCCCTACTCTCTTTAAGGTCTATATGGCTCCACTGGCTTTGGTTGCACATCTTTGGGTTCAGAACATCATTTCATATGTAGATAACACACAACTTATGTTGCATTTCAACAGCTTGATGACTATGTGGTCATTGACTTTCAGGGATGCCTTACTGCTGTAGCTGACTGGATGTACAATCAATCAATCAGGGAATTGTAAGCGCGCTACTCACCCGTGAGGGTCTCAAGGCGCTGAGGGGGGGGGTCCGCAGATCTGTTTAGCCGAAGAGCCAGGTCTTGAGGGTCTTCCTGAAGGTGTTCAGGGAGGGGGCGCGTCTGATGTCTGCCGGTAGCTCGTTCCAGGTCTTGGCAGCAATGTGAGAGAAGGATCTTCCGCCTGCTCTGGCTCTGTGGATGCGCAGGGTTTCGGCCAGTGCGAGGTTGGAAGATCGGAGGTTTCTTTTGGGTACGTGGAAGTTGATTCTGTCGTTGAGGTATTTGGGTCCGTTGTTGTGTAGGCATTTGTAGGCGTGAGTGAGGATTTTGAAAGTGACTCTTTTCTCCACGGGGAGCCAGTGGAGACTTCGTAGGTGTTGGCTGATGTGTTCGTGTCGGGGGATGCCGAGGACGAGTCTGGCGGCGGTGTTCTGTACTGTCTGGAGTTTGCGGAGTAGGGACTTGTTGATGCCGGCGTAGAGTGCGTTTCCATAGTCCAGTCTGCTGGTGATGAGTGCGTGGGTGACTGTCTTCCTTGACTCAGGGGGATCCACTTGAAGGTCTTGCGGAGGATGCGGAGGGTGTTGAAGCAGCTGGAGGTGACGGCGTTGACCTGTCGGTTCATGGAGAGTGATGAGTCGAGTACGATGCCGAGGTTCTTGGCGTGGTCTGAGGGGGTAGGTGGGCTTCCAAAGGCGGTCGGCCACCAGGTGCTGTCCCATGCAGAAGGGGTGGTACCAAGGACGAGGACTTCTGTCTTCTCGGCACTGAGCTTCAGGCAGCTGTTGGTCATCCAGACTGCGACGTCTTGCATTCCTTTCTGGAAGTTGAGTTTGGCAGTGGTGGGGTCTTTGGTGAGGGAGAGGATGAGCTGGGTATCGTCGGCGTAGGATACGATGTTGAGGCCGTGTTGTCGGACGATGGCTGCGAGGGGGCCATGTAAATGTTGAAGAGGGTGGGGCTCAGTGATGAACCCTGTGGGACTCCGCAGGTGATTTTCGTGGGGTCGGTGAGGAAGGGTGGGAGTCTGATCCTTTGGCTTCTTCCGGTGAGGAATGATCGGATCCAGTCCAGGGCTGTTCCTTGTATGCCTGCGTCGTGTAGTCTGACGACTAGTGTGCGATGGGAGACGGTGTCGAAGGCCGCTGATAGGTCGAGTAGGATGAGGGCTGCGGAGTGGCCTTGGTCCAGGAGGGTGCGGATGTCGTCTGTGGTGGCGAGTAGGGCGGTCTCTGTGCTGTGGTTGCTTCGGAATCCGGATTGGGACGGGTCGAGGACGGCGTTCTCTTCAATGAATCATGTCAGTTTCTTGTTGACTGTTTTCTCTGCAACTTTGGCTGCGAAGGGGAGGAGCGAGATGGGCCGATAGTTCTTCAGGTCGGTAGGGTCAGCTGTGGGCTTCTTGAGCAGGGGTCTGACTTCTGCGCACTTCCAGTCATCTGGGAAGGTGCCTGTTTTGAAGGTGGTGTTGATGGTGCATTGTAGTTTGGGTGCGATGGCGGCCACGGCTCTGTGGTAGATGTGAGGGGGGCAGGCGTCGGTGAGGGCCCCCGAGTGGATGCTTTTCATGGTCGAGGCGGTGTCTTCGGCCGTGATCGGTGTCCAGTTGGACATGGTGGGCTGGCTGGTGTTTCTGGGGGGCGGGGGGCCGTCTGTGGTGCCTGGTGGATGGTCGATGAAGTTGTCGTAGAGGTTTTTGATCTTGAGGTGGAAATAGGTTCCAAGCTTGTCGCAGAGGTCTTGGGATGGGGTGATGTCTGTGGCTTCGCTGCGTAAGTTGGTGAATTCTTGAATGACACTGAAAAGTTCCTTGGAGTTGGTGGAGTTGGCCAGGATTTTGTTGTGGATGAAGTTCCTTTTGGTGGCTCTGATCTGGTTGTGGTAGTCCGTCATGGCGTCCTTGTAGGTGGTGTGGTTTTCGGTTGTCTTGGTGTTTCTCCAGTTCTTCTCCAGGCGTCTGCAGGTGCGTCTGGCTTCTTGGAGAGCGGTTGCGAACCAGGCGGCTTTCCTGGGGCGTTGTCTGTCGGGGTTGCGTAGAGGGGCGAGCTCATCTGCGCAGTTGGAGATCCAGGTGTGGAGTTCTCTGGCTGCGTCGGGTGCCCAGGTGTGGTTGTCTCGGCTGAGGGTGGAGTTAAGTTGCTCGTCGGTAACCTTGCTCCAGTTCCTTCGTGGTGGGCGTGGGGCCGGTTTGGGTGTCTTGGATTTGTTGATGGCGAAGTGTACGCAGTGGTGGTCGGTCCATGGCAGCTGCGTTGTGTGGCTGAAATGGACGCTGTTTCCTGCCGCGAAGATGGGGTCGAGGGTGTGTCCTGCTCTGTGGGACGGTGTGTTGACGAGTTGTTTAAGTCCGATGCTGGCGAGGTTGTCACGAAGGATAGTGGAGTTGGGGTCACTGGGGTTGTCGAGGTGGAAGTTCAGGTCTCCAATGAGTATGTAGTTTGTTGAGGCGATCGCGTGGGGTGCGATGAAGTCGGTGATGGTGGTGGCAAAAGGTGTTCGGGGCCGGGGGGTCTGTAGACGAGGGTTCCTCGGAGTGTGGCTTTGGGGGTGGTCTGGATCTTGAAGTGCAGGTGTTCGGCGGAGGGCAAGGTTTCGCTGGAGGTGGTGAGGCGGAGGGTGCTCTTGTGGGCGATGGCGAGGCCCCCTCCTGGCCTCGCCACAACAGTTGTTAACAACTTTATTCTGACAAAACTGAAATGCTCGTATTTGGTGCTCTCTCCCCAGTCGATGCCACAAAACTATGTCCGCCAAATTGGGGCACGGACGACCCCCCTCAACTGTTGCGGGGAATCCTGAAGTGTTGTTGGATACAGCATTATCTTTCAAACCCCAAGTCAATGCTATGGCTGC
Source organism: Calotriton arnoldi (assembly GCA_963921515.1). Classification (NCBI taxonomy): domain Eukaryota; kingdom Metazoa; phylum Chordata; class Amphibia; order Caudata; family Salamandridae; genus Calotriton; species Calotriton arnoldi. The sequence goes on from CAWUFW010000166.1 coordinate 421,640, forward strand.
TACTTGTTTTGGGCTTCTAAAATCACTGAAAAGGTATTTAAAATATCTCCCTCTGGTCACCCGGAAGGGGATTGTAAATGCTCTGATTGTCTCTGGATTGGACTGCGCTAATGTTCTCTAGCTGAGAGCTTCTCAAGAACTGCCTACGCGACTTCAGTGTGTTCAGAATACTGCAGCCCAGCTTATGCTAAATATTCCTAAAAGGTATTCTATCAGGTCATGCTTAATGCAACTGCATTGGTTGTCAATTAAGTCTAGAATCAAGTTCAAAACTCTTTAGATCACCTATAGAGCATTTCATCAGACTGGCCCGCTGTACATCCAGAACAGGTCAACAAAATATTCCCCTACAAGGGTATTGCACTCGGTAAATCACAATCTGCTTTACATTCTTATATACGGAAATCCAAATCTGGCGGGAAATCTTTTTCTTTCTTCGCCCCATGTTTCTAGAATTCTTTACCACTGCATCTTCCTACTATTCCCAGTGAAAGCCGGTTTAAGGCTCAATTGAAGAGCTTCCTGTTCCGTGGAACTGTAGATTCTGTTCTTACTCTTGTTATCTTTTTTTAGCGCCAGGATGCTTTTTATAAAACAGTAGTTGCACTTTAGAAGTTTTATTTCATTCACATTTCATTCTTTTCAACTCTTTTTAGGGGCACATTCCTGTTGGTGGTTTAAAGATTGTTCACAAAAACCAACTGGTGTCTCAGTTTCTAGTTTTCAAGTGAATATAAGCAATTTGAGTTTTGATCTGAATCACCAAATAATGTTGTTTCTTTTAACTACTGCGGATGTTACGAAATGGACCAACATCACGAGGCACATCCTGCCTGTCCTGTCTTTTAACAAACATCATGTTACACAGAACTACTCCTAGTGTAACTTTTCACATTGTATGCATTTTCTTAAATTTTCCTGCATGCAAAGTGCTGCAGACTAAAAACCCGGAGACCGAATGAAAGAGGCAGACTGAACACATAACAGCAACAGTGTTCACCATAGTAAATGCTGTATTAAATTTTGCTGTCTCTGGGTCGATGTCGAAATGGAGCTATTAGAATCTTGATGGAAAAATACAGTAAGTAATGATAAATGAGTCAACATTGAGAAGGATGCTACAATAAAGGGCCTGCGTCACAAATGTAAAATTACACTTGTGTAAAGTTTCGATTATTTGCTTTTGGCAAAGGTAATTTATGAGTAGTATTTTTACAAGTTTGAAGTCTACACACATAAAAAGTTAGGACTAGTCAGTTTTATTTTGATTTTTATTAGTTTATAGTCCAGAATATCTATTCTGGTCCACTAGTTAGTTAGATGTCTTACTAATGTTGCTCCTTGTTAATTCGTTATATCTGCTCTTCAAGTTAACTGGGTACAGAAGTTATAGCATTGACCATTAATTGAGCCTACCAAACACTTAGCCATCTCTTGACTTTTTTGTAACAGGTACCGAATAATGCTCTTGTTTTTTAGACAACAGAACAATAAAAGGCGGTGGGTTTCCAAAGTTTAAACGGTTGTCCTAGAGATTACATACAGATCCCTGCAGAAGTGTTGAGATATCTCTTACCAGCACCATGAAAGAATACACTAAACGTGTGAATGGAAGGGATCCATTAGTCAAAAGGATGGATTCATGAATGGACGAACAAAGGAATACATGGATGGTTTATACCTCAACTTTGTGAACTGAACAGTCTCAATTTTAATTCATATTGCATGCTAGAAAGGATGAAGGGATCTAGGCTAGTAATAATTGTGTACTGAATAGAACGTGCAATGACTAATATAATCGTTTCCCTTGGTTCAACTGCTTCCTAGTTGTTTCTGTATGGACCACTGTCAAGAAGTGGGTTATTATTGTAGAAAGGGGGGCCCCATACTAACTTAATAAACATACACTAATAAGGTCTCATCATGCTGTGGCACAGGCAGCACGCAATTTTCCAGAGAAATGTGTGTAAAGATCAAGGTATACCAACAATTGTGAAATCAAGAAAACAAGACAATAATATTTCCAAACCAATTTAGACAAATATAGAATATATGAATAAGCCAAAAGACACCAAACTAACTAAAATTGAATAAGGGGGAAAGCAGATTGGAATTTGTCCTTTTTAGCAAACAAAGAAAACAAAAAACAGCAATGCAAAATGTCAGTTCCTAGTTGACCTAATGTTGACACAATTTCAGACTGAGCATAATGAAGATGGTTTGGGTAAGCAAAGTGGGCCAAATAGTTCAAGGTCTAAGCTTTACCTTGATTCTTAAGTCTACATTTTGGAACGCAAAGTCTTTCAGCAGGTTACGGTTTAAGCTGAATCTGGTGGGTGTCCCTAAAAGTCAGATGTGTTGTCGTAGAGCTCCAGCTCTGCAAATGTCACTGGATATGGCACTAGTAGCTTCAGGTGGGATAAGGCTGGATTCTGTAGCCTCTGAGTTGGCTTGAACAAAGTGGTAGATTTGTCACCTCAGCCAGCTCCAAGGTTTTTTGATTCTCAAAATCTACCTGTGAGTTAAGGCTGGAATCCTAGTACCGCACCACACGGCCAGATATATTTACTGTTAGGTTCTGCTGAACCTGTTTTCAGTGCAGCAAAAATGTCATAGTGGGCCAAAGCTAGTTTTGATGCCCACTGTGGGTAGATTAGCCTAAGCACTTTTTCCCATTCATCCAGGGATGGAAAAAGTGACTAAGTTCTACTATTTTCAAAGTGCTGGAAAGATGCCTTCTGGTCTCCAGCTCCTCAGGGCAGGCTTCTAGGCACCAAGTCTCTCTCTCTCTCTCCAGTCAAGATTGTTGACATTCTAGTCCTCGGATGTCAGCTGAGCCTTCTTAGAGTAAGGAGTCCTTCTGCTTTTTTGCTCCTGTTGCAGATAGGATGCCAACTACTTGACCTTTTGAGAGAAGTTTCAATTACTAGGTACCAGCAGGAGTCCATGAGTGTTCTTTCCTCCAGATATCAGGCACACCCTCATTCTGGCATAATATTTTCTTCTCAGTCCTTAAACGTTCTAAGGAGGCAGTGGTGAGGTACCAGTCTTAACAACACCCAATCCTCACTATTTTCTCACAGTATCCCCACCTCATTTCTCAGCACTTCTCTCTTGTTTTATTGCAAGCCTTCCCAGCAGCCCTAAAGCAAGATCGTTGCAGTCATACTCCACCTGAAGAGCTGTGATCCTTTCTTGGCCATTCCCTTATGGAGGTGTCTTCCCCTCTGTCAGGGCCAAAACTATTTTCCAGTTTGTTGGGCATGATGCCATAAAGTCTAGGGTGGCCCTGAAAATTAATGGTGAGAGTTTCTGGCAGCACCATTTGAATGGGAAAAAGGAAAGCTGTCATTTGGTCTGCCAACTGTTCCTGTTCCCCACTCAGATGTTTAAACCCTCATAAGGGACCAATTGTCGACAACAGCCCTTCCGTGTGGAGTGCACAGTACGCTTTCTAAAAGTTACTTTCCACTAAAGGTATTAGAAATCTACTTCCACCAAGTCATTAGATATTTGAAATTAAGTGAGGACAGGAGTAATGAAAAAGTGCACCGGTTTTTGGATACCTTAGGGACCTGAGGTCTGACTCAGCTCTTTCTATCAGCCACCCATATTAAGGGACACTTCTTAGATGATATATGAGTTCCAGAGAATTTAACCAGAGTCAAACCCTGTCTACTCTTCGCATGAACAGATCATTACTTAATTCACTTCCATATATTAGAAAGTCCCCAACATTACATTGTCACAAGCTTGGAATACACACTTAATTAAAACTTCAGACAATATTAGCTCCCTAAGAAGATAAGAAAAAATCACGGAGGCTGGACTTCTAATAAGTGGTTCACAAATGAACTGCAGCAGGAAAAATTATGGGTCAGACAAGCCCAGAGGAAATGGAGATCCAGTTATAATAAAAAAGATTTATCTAGTCTAAGAAATAATAAAAGAACAGAAAGTCAGCAAAGCCAAAATGCATGATCACATCTATAACCAGCTCTAAAAATATAATCAGGGAACTATTAACACAGTAAAGTCTTCCATACAACTGGATTGCCTTAACAGCACACAAAGAACCTTGCAGAAGCTTTGTGATAAAGTGGCAAGCAATTTAACTTTAAAGATTCAGAAGATAAATGAAAGGAAATTTTAATTCATATAGCCAGTATAAGACTCCAAGGAGGTGTCCAAGAATTAGGACACTGAAGAAGGAGAAACCCAGAAGAAAGAAGAGTGAGGCACTGGGAGATGAAAGAGCCAATTGACAGTCTCACAGTTCAAGATTGAACAGACGGCATCGAGGCCAGCTCCAACCACAACAAGGAACTCTTCAACATTATCAGGGAGTTCTCCTGCTCATCAGCCATCAAAAACGTAATACCCCATTCCAGGAACTCTGCACAACTCTGTTGTACTACTTTCACAACAAGATATCCACCATCTACAGCAACTTTGAACCCCAACCCACCATCCGCCACAGCTTCTTGGCGACAACAGACATCACCGACAATTCCCCGCTCACCACATGAAAACAGCTCACCACACAGGACACACACCCATCATGAACTCCATCCACTCAGGAGCACCCGCTGACCCCCCGTCCGCCCCACTTCTTCAACCTTGGTAGCAGGGAAATCAGCACCGACGACCCCAGTGAACTCAAAAACTACCAACCCATCTTACCCTTACCCTGACAAAGTCCTCGAGAAGGCCATCAACCATGAACTCACATAACACCTAGAAAACAACAACCTGCTGGACACATCCCAGACCGGCTTCCGCACCAACCAGGGGACTGAGACCACCTTGATCGCTGCCACTGATGATGTAAGAACCATCCTCGAACCGGGTGACACCGCGATCTGATCCTCCTCACAGCGTTCATCACAGTATCCCACCACACTCTCATCAGTAGGTACCACCACCTCGGGATCCAGGGAACCACCCTTGGATGGATCGCATCCTTCCTTGCAGGACGGACCCAGAGAATCCTCCTACCTCCCTTCATGTCAGAACACAAGAGGATCATCTACGGTGTCCCGCAAGGACCATCCCTCAGCCCCACCCTGTTCATCACCTACATGACGCCCCTGGCCAACATCATCAGAACCCATGGGATGAACATAATCTTCTACGCAGACAACAACCAGCTCATCCTCTCACTCTCAGAAGATCCCTCCACCACCAAGACCAACTTCCACAACTGCATGAAGAGCGTCGCCAACTCGATAAAGACCAACTGCCTGAAGATCAACACAGACATGACAGAAGTGCTGATCTTGGGAAACAACACCTCCCTGTGGAACAACACCTGGTGGCCTTTGGAATTCGGACCCACACCCTCGCTGACAGATCACACCCGCAACCTCGGCATCATCCTAAACAGCAAACTCACCATGAAATGCCAGATCAACGCAGTTGCCTCCGACTCCTTCCAGACTCTTTGCATGCTCCAAAAGATCTTCAGATGGCTCCCTGTCAACACCAGGAAAAACCTTCACCCAAGCCTGTGTCACCGCCAACTCGATTAAGGCAACGCACTTTATGCAGAAATCTCCACCCAAACCCTGAAGAGACTCCAGACCATTCAAAACTTAGCAGCAAGGCTAATCCTGGACCTCTCCAAAAGGAGCCACATCACCCCCCCACCTCAGGAACCTATCCTGGCTACCCGTCCAGAAAAGATGCCACTCAGGATGCTGACACATGCCTACAAGACCCTCCACGATCTAGGCCCAGCATACATCCACCACCGCCTGAACTTTCATCAACGATCCAGACACCCAAGCTCTGCCACCCTCGCCCTTGCACACACTCTTCGCATCCATCGAAGCTACAGCGGAGGTCGCTCCTTCTCCTACCTCGCTGCCAAGTCTTGGAACGACATCCAACTCTGAACAGCATCCTTGCTCACAGAATTCAGAAAGGGACTTAAGACATGGCTCTACGACTGATAGCAGCAGGATCTCAGTGCCTGGCTACCCTCACGGGTGATTAGATGCACTCTACAAGTCCTAACTGATTGATTGATTGAGATAGGCTTTTAATTTCTTTGTACAAAGGAAGAGGCCCGATTGAGATCTTAGATATAATGGAATGTTGTTCCAAGGCTATCAGATGAGAACAAATAACATCCATCCCCTGTTTTTTTATTCTTGCGAATTTGGAGATCAGTATTAGATACTGAGAGGAAAATCTTAATATCCTAAATGGTGTATATCTTGAAAACATTGAAGACATATATTTGTTTTTACTGTGACTATTTAAAGCCCTGTGGCAAAGACATAAGGCCTTGTGCAGACTTCAATTGCAAATTAAAAACCAGTGTAGTTTGTGCAGGTGATTAGCAATGGGAGTCTTGTGACACTAGGCTCAGAACCAGTCTAGCTGCTATGTTTGGACCATCTGTACTCTCTGAGTGGCATATTCAGGAAGACCTATTAATAGAGAATTACTGTAATCTATACATGAAATTATCAATGATATCATGATACTGATACTGGAAGAAGTGGGAAGTAGTGGTAGGATTTTCCTAATAACCCATATCAAGCACATATAGAAGATACTAGTTTGTTTATGAGGAGGAAGGAAAGGTTAGAGTCAAGTGTGATTCCCAGATTTGTGCCACTTGGACTGGCTGTGGGGAGGTCCTAATATAGATGGTCACCATTCTTGCATTCACAGGTGTTGGTTTTTGCAAAATGACCACGTCGGTTTTACTTTGCTATTGCTTCATAATACTGTTTAGATAATGTTTTAATCGTTTAAACTGAATTTTGACTCTTTTGAGGACTTTACCCTCCTCCCCTCACCCTCTTTTCTCTACTCCTATCAACCGATCTCCAATTTATGGAGATTAGCCTCTGACCCCCCTTTCCCCCCCTCTCTCCCCTCCTCTTTCCCTTGGGCTTACTTGCTTTCAGGGATACTTCCTTGGGGGAGAGGTTTGCCTCCCTTCGGCTCCTCTCCCCCATGCCTCATTATCTGGACGCTCCGTTTTTCGCGCTCTCACTTGCGCGTTATTTTCTCATGTTCTCCCGCTATCACCGCTAGCATAGCGTTGCCTTTCTTCTCCCGCTATCACCGCTAGCATAGCGTTGCCTTTCGCCACCGTCTCAGGAGGTTTTTTTTGGTCATTTTAGCGCTACGCGGCCTCACCCCCGCTTTAGAGGAAAGACCCTCGGCAACGCGCTCGTTGCGTGTTCTCGTTGCCGAGGTGCTTTCCTCCCTCGCTGCTCTAACAGCGAGAACCAGCTGATCGGGCGCTCGAGCCTTCTGACAGTTGCTCGACCTGATCGGCTGGCATTGGAAAGTACGTTCGCTGCGCTGTTTTCTATAATATTTAGTATTTAAAATCCTAAATTTAGTGCCTGTGGTGTTTCACATCCTTTTTATTGAAACACCTTTGCAACCTTGTGGCTATCTTCTACCAGCTGTTCCCTACTTAAACCCTCATCATTTTCCATTGCCTTCTCTTGCCTTCCATTTAACCTTTACTTTAATATAAAAAAATAAAAATAAATAAAAAGATATTAATAATTAAGGGGCGCATTTTACATAATTTTACATAATTTTTAATACAATATAAATAAATAAATAAGGGAATAAGAGATTTTACTATTTACTTAATATTCCTGGTCATCTACATTATGTCTGATATTGATTCCGATGAGGCTAGCGCCCCCATCCCTAATATGGATAATGAGACATTCAAAAGCATGATCCATCAAGAAATTAGATCTTGTATGTTGGAAACCCTATCTAAAGTTATGGTATCAAAGAGATCACTACCCTCTGATGAGGTTGATACCAACGAGGACCAACATATCCTATCTACCGACGATCTCATCGAAGTAAGGGGGAAAAGACTTAAAAAGAATAAGAATATTGATCATGCAACCCCCAAGAGCACTGTGGGAGGTCCCAGCACCTCTACTTTTATGGGAGGTCACTGCACCTCAAATACGTTGGGTGTCCTTGGCGGCACAACTCTTAATGGTGTCCTCAGCGGCACAAACTATCTGGGTGTCCCTAGCGGCACAAAATAATCAAAGTGCTCAAAACAATGATCTCCAATTGGGAGACGACGAATTTCAAGATGATGATGCCTCTGACCTCCCTGACGAATACGTCCTAGATTTAGATGAGGATGACCAGGAGTTTTATTCCCAACCTTTTGAGGACGACCTCCCTTCATCGTCAAAAGACGATATTATAGATCCCCTTGGCGAGGAAATGTTTTCTCCCCTGAATATAAAACACCCCAGAAGCTCCGAGTGATTTCCCCATGAACACGTGGGCAAATTCATTAAAAAGTGGCTAAGGAACCCTTTGGAGAGAGATACTCGTAATCTTCTAAGAGCCGAATGCTCCAGACCCTTCATAGAAGACAAAGTCTGCCATACCCCAAACCTTGACCCCGAACTAATTAAATATCTATCTGTTTAAACTAGGTAGAGACCCTAGAAAAGGGATGGAGAGGTCCCTCGCTTTTACTCTTTGAAGAGCACGATAATTTAGGGGACCCGGAAAGATAGCTTGGATAGAGGAGGAAAGGAGACCGAGTAACCTGGCCAGTTCTCTTAGAGATAAATTCTGTTGTTTCAGAACGTGTCTTATCTCTTTCTTGATTTTGGAAATTTTCTTTGATGGGAGTAGAAGAAGGCATTTCGTGGTATCTACGGTAAACCCCAAGAATTTTAGGGTTCTGGAGGGGGATAATATCGACTTCTCTCTGTTGATGATGAAACCTAGCTTTTCTAGAAGGTCTATTACTAATTGGTTCTTCTACTGTCTCAAAGGCAAAGGCTAAATCACTTATGGCCTAATTTATATGTTCAATGTATTTAGGGGCGCTGATTCGCGCCCCACCTGCCGCACTGCAAACATGGGAAACCTTCCCCTTTTTTCTTCATTTCATTTCTTCCAACGTTATCCAAAGTAATCAAATGTAATCTTGAAGCATCCATCGTCATCATTGTTTTAAACACTTTCCAATTTTTCAAAACACTGCAGAGACAGCGTCCTTTCACCTTCAATCTTTATTTTAGCGTCTTAAAATGTTAACTGAGTGCCCTTCGAGGCTTTTTCACAGTAACTCCATAAATCACAGGTGAAACAAAACTGAGTAGGCTCATCACGTTATATTCCCAATGCATTTCGAGCCTCATGGGCTCTTCGTCAGGGGTTTCTACAAGAAACAAAAGACAATTCAGCCAGTTGTACCCTGCTAACCTTCGCTGTTAAATCACAATCATAAAAATCATAACACGCTCACTATGTGCTCAAACCTGCTACCTCCCACTCATTTCTGCATGCCGTGCTTCCCTAAATATCTAACCCAACTGATCAAACAGCAAGTAGTCCCCTGCCTCCCCTTTCCAACCATGCGTGCCCTCCCTCACTGAACTTCCTAAAAAACAAATACAACTAAAGTGTCATTCCCGATTTTTTATGTACTGAACCCACTTTTAAACAAATAAATTGCCACCCCATTGTGACTACATAAACACCCCACATTTTGGTGCTCCATCATGCGGGATAGTTATAAAATACCTTGATGAAACCGCAGCCGGCGGCTTTAACCTCCTCATCCACCTTCCCCATTATCTCAAAGAATCAGCTCGGTCCGTTAGATTTCAACCAACTCCTCACCTGCTTCCACCCAATCCTAGCGCGATTGTTAACCCTGTGACCTGTTCTCATACGTCGCACCAGGTTGTTCTAATGCTGCTCCCAAACTACTAACTCCACAATGCACCCTCCACTACCCAATCATGATAAAATACCCTCAATCAAATTAATATGTACCTAACCTTCTGTGTACTATAGGGATGTGAGCTAAAGCATCAATGTGATTCCCAAACCAACATGTGAAAATGCCGTGATACCTCATTTTCAATAAATAAATCCATTTCTCCATTATTACGTGCGTCAACACCATCCTGCCTACAACAAGTGATTTGAAAATGAAATATAATTTAAAAATAAAGTATACATAAACAAAGACCAGCTGTTCATGAATAGGCTGAAAATTGTTCTTTTGTCAAATGTCCAATAAATCCACTCCAGTCTTTCGCTGTCCCAGCAGTGTATGAACGCTCCTTGTTTCCAAATACTCTCACTTAACCTTATCCTCGGGGTGCAAACTACTGTCGGGACGATAGAATTGCAAAGCAAGTGAAATATGTAGAGAATGCACTCCTTCCCTTGTATTTTTAACTAATTCTTCAAAGAAATGTTGTCGTCCTTTTAGTGCGTGCGAAACAGGTGCTGTGTACCGTCCCAAGCACAGCCTATATAAACAATGTATTTAGGGGCGCTGATTCGCGCCCCACCTGCCGCACTGCAAACATGGGAAACCTTCCCCTTTTTTCTTCATTTCATTTCTTCCAACGTTATCCAAAGTAATCAAATGTAATCTTGAAGCATCCATCGTCATCATTGTTTTAAACACTTTCCAATTTTTCAAAACACTGCAGAGACAGCGTCCTTTCACCTTCAATCTTTATTTTAGCATCTTAAAATGTTAACTGAGTGCCCTTCGAGGCTTTTTCACGGTAACTCCATAAATCACAGGTGAAACAAAACTGAGTAGGCTCATCACGTTATATTCCCAATGCATTTCGAGCCTCATGGGCTCTTCGTCAGGGGTTTCTACAAGAAACAAAAGACAATTCAGCCAGTTGTACCCTGCTAACCTTCGCTGTTAAATCACAATCATAAAAATCATAACACGCTCACTGTGTGCTCAAACCTGCTACCTCCCACTCATTTCTGCATGCCGTGCTTCCCTAAATATCTAACCCAACTGATCAAACAGCAAGTAGTCCCCTCCCTCCCCAAACCTTGACCCCGAACTAATTAAATATCTGTTTAAACTAGGTAGAGACCCTAGAAAAGGGATGGAGAGGTCCCTCGCTTTTACTCTTTGAAGAGCATGATAATTTAGGGGACCCGGAAAGATAGCTTGGATAGAGGAGGAAAGGAGACCGAGTAACCTGGCCAGTTCTCTTAGAGATAAATTCTGTTGTTTCAGAACGTGTCTTATCTCTTTCTTGATTTTGGAAATTTTCTTTGATGGGAGTAGAAGGCGGCATTTTGTGGTATCTACGGTAAACCCCAAGAATTTTAGGGTTCTGGAGGGGGATAATATCGACTTCTCTCTGTTGATGATGAAACCTAGCTTTTCTAGAAGGTCTATTACTAATTGGTTCTTCTACTGTCTCAAAGGCAAAGGCTAAATCACTTATGGCCTAATTTATATGTTGGCATTATGTATACTCCATCGCCATGGCGACGGAGTATGCATACTGCCAACATGAAGGTCCGCCCACCCGATTTAAGTGTGGGTGGGCATTCGGTTCAGCTACAGCAGTGACAACTCTGTTACCACCATAGCCAAATGTCTCCGGCGGGCAAACGGAGTAAGGGCTTTCAGAGACATGGCTACATGTCCGCCCTCCCAATCAGGATGGGCGGTCATGTAGCCATTTTTTAGCAGGCAAACCCTGGCAGTGAGGGACAGTCAACACGAAATAATGCACCCCTCGCCATGTGATATTACTCCCACAGAAAGGGAAGTATTGCTTTTTTTATTTTCTAAAAAGAATCTCCAGTTTGAAGATTTTCTTTATGAAAATGAAAAAAAGAATACTGTTTGCTGCAGGGTTGCACCAAACAACGCATTGCATTGACAGGAAGCGCTGTGATGGTGGTTCCTGTGAATGCTTAATGACCGCCAGCTTGTTGTCATTTATAAATTCTGCGGTCTGGACCTCAACCAGGGCGATTGAGAAATTTACTTCATCACTCTGGCAGAGCAATGGCCCGACCATCGAAAAATAATCCGGCCCTTGGTGTGTATATAAACAAAGGCCTATCCTTGAGACAGAAGATTAATTCCCTTACCTCCCTTTGTTTTTATCTGGTATAGGCTATTAGAAAAATTTAGAATTTTCTACTAGAGCACCTTCTCAATCAAATAATATTGGCCTGTGTTATTTCCAAAATTGACTATTGCAATATTCCCTATTTTTATGTTCCAGTATCCTCAATTACAGTTTATCAAACCTATGGCAGTCAGAAATGCATGAAACCTAAGAAACCATGAGCCTGTCTCACAGGCAAAAAGGAGATGCACGGGCTCCCAGTTCGGGAGATAATTCTGGTTACAAACCTCTTCCTGATGCATAGTGTTTTTAGGAATACAAAATGAACCCAAAAGTGACAAATTCCATTTGGTATATACCCTTTAGAGAGCGTTGCTCCACATCTAAAGCAATATTTCTTACTACTGGGTGGCAGTTCACTATCATACTTTTGACATGGTTGTGAAATATACTACCACTTTAGAGTAAATCTATTTAGTCATATATGAGTTTAAGGAGGGCTCTTACTCACCAATTCTGTTATGGACTAATAGGAAGCTGCTGATTTGGTACTCATGGAGTGGTTTGTCTGATAAGCACCAAGATGCCTTAAGATGAATGTCGCAGTTTATAAGTACTGTTCTGTGACGCAACCTGTTGCTAAAGACCTTCAAGAGTGAGGCGTTCCTTCTGTACCAAGCAGCAGTCTGCAACTCAGCTCTCTCTGCAGTCTTTTCAGGGCACCCTGCCCTGTGAGCTTACAATGCACGCTTTATGGGTGATTTAGCTGATATATAAATATAGGTAACTTTGTCTTGCCAAATGTTACTGCATTGCTATAAAACTGTAGCTTTAAATTTGTTTTCATGTTTGTAGGTGGTGTAAATACTCACTGCAGCCTACATATCACACTTAATTTCCCTGCTATTAATTTCGGGCACCATCTAACATGGTCTTACATAACAAGATTAAAAAGCCAGTTTAGATGAAACCAATGCACAATGTTTTTGGGTGGAAAGCACAAATGCTGCGCCAATGTTTAGCCAGGGTGGGAATGACACAAGAGTTCTAAACAGGCAAATGCACAGACAGGAAACAGTAGGGGGCGAGCTTGACAAAAAGTATGTTCTTTCTAACAGGCACTTCGATATTTTGATATTATTTTGTAATGTGTTCATTAACAGAAAGCTGTGCAGCAGATGTTCATCAATAAGTTGACAACTCACTAGGAGAAATGGTAAAATTGGACATTGGTCCCCCAATATAACAAGTGTATTTGTAAAGTGCACGTATCACCCAGGGGTATCAAAGCGCTGAATAACAGATGTTTGTTTATAGGCTCTAAACCATGGGTACTCACAAACATTTGCCCAGGGGCCGCAAAGTACGGTCTGTGGTGTGGCCGAGGACCGCACTGATGACAGCAGGGTGGCAGTAAGGGGTCTGGGTGGGTCAGGGATGGTGTAAAGACATGATAAACGGGCAAGCATTTATTTTCAGGTTAATAAAAGCTTGCCTGTTTATTTAGCATTTTTTTCTGAATATTATTGCTCAGCAACTAAACAGCAGCTTGTGCTGCTGTTCACCAGGGGGGCCGCATGTAAAGGTCAAGAGGGCCGCAAGTGGCCCCTGGGCCATACTCTGAGTATCACTGCTCTAAACTGAGCTTCTGCACTTGAGTAAATCTTGTAATTCTAGCGAAATTGGGTTATCTTTTCTGCCTCAAATTCTAAATATGTGCAAAGTAAAATCAAACCTTAGAGTGAAGTGTTCAGTGCTTGTCCTGCCTACATATATGTTTCTACTCCTCAATAATTTCTATTTTCGGCATTCTCTTTGGAAATCTAACTACTCACACCATGGTTTTATATGTATAGTCCTATGCACAGTACCTGACGTGTGAGATAATATATGAGATGCTCAGTAATAGGAAAATCAATGGCATTTTTTTAGTTAAAAGTGAAGCAGTTATGGTTTCTGTGATGAGCAATTGGGTGGGATCATACATATGATTAAATGACAGTGATGAAGATGACATATTTCCTTCCTCAAAAATTAAATTTATCAATGATGAAGCAGTCCAGTCACAACGAACATCATCTATACCATCCTCGCACAAGGCGTCTTCCACAAGAACATCACTACTGGAAATATCCATTGCCAACTGAAGATATCCAACCTTAACATTGAGGTCATCCCCAACTACTGCCCAATCAACCACCTTTTCTTCATCCACAGGATAACTACATGAGCAAATACAGACAAAATCTTTCCTTGGCAACTGCCAATCAGAATTCGAATTACAGTGCACTACTGAGACAGCACCACCCAGGTGTTGCATGATGCCATGCTCATTACCACCCATACTAACATCTGTATCCTCATCCTTCTAGAGACAAAGATACAGATGTTAGTATGGTCGACCACTTAGCAAGGCTGTTTAATCACACTTCACATATGAACTTTGAAGACACTGTACTCAAAGAGTTTACCTCATTCTTGGCCTATAGGCGCCAACCTGATCAAATGAGCATCTCCAAATCCAAATGCATCTCAGACAACTGAGCATGTCCCAAGGCTCCACATTATCACCTATTCTCTTCGATTTCCACTCGAACTCTGTGGCAATACTCCAAGCTGACAAAAAACCAAGCCTACCAGGATACAAAGGCTTACTTAAAAGTCTCAACTGCCAGTAACATTAGTCCTCTATATCTGATGTTCTTAACATGGGGTCAAAGGTCACTTACTCAGGGGTTGTCAGGTGTTTAGAAACATAAATGATTTTAGCAAAATAGTAAAAATAAAATATGTACAGCTATACATATAAAAGCAACATTGAAAATTTAAAAATGTAAAACACTCAGTAAATGTTAAAGAATCTGAAACTGAAGGCTAAAAATTATGTTTGTGTCCTTAGCGTCATTCATGGGAGCAGGTCAAGTACAGCAAATAGTACCTAATATAGACAATTGTGAACTTAAGGCAGCACTGGTATGATCCGACAAATCAATCAATCAATCAGGATTTATAAAGCACGGCTAATCACCCAAACAAAAAAATGAACATGCATTAGGAACAAAAGAAAAGCAGTGATATGTTAGAGTCTAGCATATTGCTTTGTATTTTGGAAAAAAAAATATTGAAATGCTCCAACCTTTCTTTTATAATTAACATTCAGATTTTTTTATTTTTTGTTTGTGAATTAAATCAAATATTTTGTGTTTTATGTATTTACTGATGTATATTTGTTTGGGTATTTCCATGTATTACTTGAAGTTCAAATTATTGAAATTGCTTAGGACGGGGTGCCCAGCTTCCACTAGTGGCTCAGTGGAGGTGCACAGAAGTCAAGAGGTTAGGACCTACTGCTCTATATAACTACCTCACCATCATACAAGCCTGTCTAGATGAAGGTAAACCCCTTTAAAGCAGTCTTTGTCCTGTGCATCATCAACAACAAACAAGCTTATGTACAATTAACGAGGAAAATAGGATGATTGAAATATGATAGAAGTATGGTAGGGAGAAAGGTTTTTTTCTATTACTCTGCATGACGCAATTCATGTACATGGATAGATTTTGACACCAAATGTGCATCCCAGTTGTATGTATTTGGTGTTATCAAATATTGATGCTGAAACCACAGATACACATCTTTCAGAAGAACTGTCCATGATGTTAATAAGAGATTCTTCAAGCCACATGAGTGGAAAGTACACAAAACGGAACCATATGAGAGGCCTCATAAGTCACAATTTGGGGTTCTCAGCTTTCTGTGTCATATGGTGCATGGAAATTAATGGTAAAGAAAGTTGATAAACTACAGTCAATTGAAGGTGGACCTGTAACAGGAATGGAAGCAGTGTCACATTTTGTTCACTACAGTTAATAGGCGATTTTATAAAATTTAGCTTAAAACATGATGATCCCACCCAAGCATAGTTAGTTTACTGAGAGAGGAATGTACACTCGATTGCTTCCAAATGAAATATTAGTGGAGGCATAACACTTTATCAATCTGAATTCAACAGGATTTTATTTTTTTAAAGAATTAATATTGAGGCTTTGTGATTTACATCCCTTGCGGGTACAAAAGTGATCAAAAAAGGAGTAAACAGCTATTTACCGTCTCTTTGTAGCTGTTGGTCCTATACGTATTAATGATGAGGATCAATCATAAAACAGGGAGAATATAGACTGGAAAACAAAGTCATAAGTTCAATATTCCTACATTGTTGAAAGCAGCTATGGCTCACTTCGAGCAGCATGCAATACCGAAATATAAATCCCATAAGATATAATGAGATTTATATTTTGGTGGATGGGATATCCGTCACCGTTGTGACGGAGTAACCCTTCTGCCGAGATCTAAACCAAGCCCTATGTCAGCATATGTCATGAACCAATGTCCCAGGGGAGTATGGGTAGCTCGAGTGTCCCGGTAAGGCAAAATGAAGCAATAAGAAGGGGATAAGTTCAACAGGATCTTCATACGGTACCTGGGAGACTTTCACCGAGTAATTTTAGTCCACTGAAGACCAAGTACCATGTTTTTGGGTACAATTTAGTGCCAAAATTATAAAATGTAGATAAACTAATATTCGGTGAATGCATACTTGAAACGAAAGTCTCATGGGCCTTTGAGAATTTAGATAGGAGCCAGGCCGCAGGAGAGGAAGCCTCCCTTAGGTTGACTATACTGAACTTGTAGGCAATTATTGTCACCTAGCTTCTGTGGGTGTACAGTGAAACCCTTGAGGCTGTGTTGTTATCAAAATCCATGTGGAAGGTATTATGTTCCTTTTGTCTAAGACAAGAAATGATGGAAGGGACTGTGATGCTTACTGACCATTAACCCTAATATATGTTGTCACAAAGTTGCTGTGTGGAAGTTTGGCAAACAGGCTGTTGAAGATGATTGTGCATGAGGGCCAGGTTGGATTTATAAACTGATGAATGCATAAACAATTTAGGTTGCTTCTGCTTTATCTTCAAGATAGCATTTGTTTGCTATGGCATGACAGGAGAGGTGCTCCCACTATGCCATAGCAAACTGCAATGTCCTGGGGGTAGGCACCCCGGGACATTGCTGGAGCCGGCCCTTGGGGGTGGCGGTCCCCAGAGCCATCTAGGGTTCGAGGATGGGGGTGCCGCGTGGCCCCCCTCCTTGCTTGACTAGGGGCCTGCCCCAGGAAGATGGCAGTCCCCGGGCAGAGAACAGCCCGGGAGGGGGGGCCACGCAGCCCCCGTCCCATTTTAGAGTTTGGCCCTGGGGAGGTGGTGGTAGGGCCCGGGACCCCATTTTTTTCTCAGCCCCCACTTGAACGATCACCCGGAAACTTTCAACACTGCAGCTGAACCAAAAAGGAGAACTTTTGTGAAAATGTCATGGAGATTCGTAAAGCAGCACCAAAGTTATTGGCAAAAGAATAAACACTTTTTCTGTGGAAACTTTGGTCCCAACTATAACTACATACTGGCGACCGCCAGTAGCTAATGTATATATACAAACACACACACACCTATTACGTCCCTTTAACCATTGTTTTTTTCAGTGAATATATATATATATATATATATATACACATATATGTGTACATATATATTATAAATATATATTTTTCTGTCCATTCTATACTGAAAGTTCCTGCGTTTCGCTTGTTTTTCGCCAGAAGTGACAGTAAATAGAAGGGTCTCTTATTGTCTCTTATTGTCACCCAGGCGCACATCTGATGGCCTTCATATAAATTCCAGAAAAACATCATCCAGCTGCCTCAGTGAAATAATGAAGTAACGATTGAAAAAACGGGGCAGCCAGAAACTCACACATTACAACCACTGCTTAGTCAGTCTAAATTGGTATCTTTCGTACTCCGAGTACAGAAATAATCATTGTAATTGACTAATAATATAAATGATTACATTTAAGAGGTACCTTGTAGCTCTAAAATACACAATCAGCCTTGATTACTATCATTAGTAACAAAGTGAATATTGAAGGGCTTCAACTAGTAGCCCTGGAATAATACAATATATTACTCCCTTGTGGAGTTCATGCTTTAAAGGACATCAACACAAGAGCCCAATGGGCAGAATGGGGCCAAAGACGATTATTCAATGGAAAGAGGAATGCTACAAAATGGCTTCCTAAATTAGATCCCGCAAATGGAGCTATTCACTGCACTGCTCCCCGTAATTACACAGGCACTACTTAATTTAAATTAAAAGGGTTTAAATAGTGCTCTTTTGTCCATAAAGTGTGTCAGAGTCAGAACTTGGATTCACCTCATAAACCTTTCATGTTTTCTTCCCAGTTTGAAAATTGGCTTTAGGAAAAGCATCCCAGTCGGAGAATCTATTCATGTACTTATGATCCATCCGCACCATATAAATTAACTCTGTGTTAAATGAGGTATTTGGTGCGTACAAAAAATTAAGTGTGGATAACAGTCGTTAGCATATGACAAAAAACAGACACAGATAACAAGCTTTTCAGTCCATTGGTGCAATTCTTCTGCATGACTATGAACAAATATGTAATGCTGATTCCAGTGGTTAATTTATAAAAAAAATAAGTGCTGTGGCTCTCGTCAGGAGGCAGCTTGCACCAGCCTATTTCTCTTGTTCGCGTCGCCTAACACAGAACCAACTACTAACCATGAAAGTGGGGAGAAGATGTGGCCTAATGGCCAGAGTTGCCGACTTCAGAGCTGGGGAACCAGGTTCGAGTCTCGGTGTCAGGCTCAACATCCTGTGATTCTGGGCAAATCACTTAATTTCCACGTGAATGATATGTAAATCCTAATCATAAATCAATGTGTCCTTAACTGGTGCTCATGAAAAGCGCCTGTGTTGATGATTAAGTCCCGGGGCACCGGAACCCACCCGCTCAAATTAAGCACTAGCTGATTCTCTATACTGGGATCCGGGGACAAATATTAAATAGAGAAATGTCTTAATTAATTTCTATAAAATAACACACCTCTGTATGGGCAATATTATTTTGTATTTATTTTCCATTTATTTCGAAAATGAGAACCACAATTTTACAGTAGAAAACCACTCCTCTGAAATACCCATTTCAATTCTATTTAATAAAAGAAACATAGGCCCACATGCATCAAGCTAATTTGCGATCGCAAACGTTGCGAATCGGTAAAAAATGCTGTTTGCGATCGCAAAAGAGCTCCTTCCAATGCATGAAACAAAATCACCGAAAGCTTTAGAAATCGGTATTTTTGCGATTTCTAAATCTCCGAATCGGTAATAGCGATTCTGTATTAGTGATTCGCTAAATAGAAATCCCTAACTTGCATGCAACAAGACTTCGCAAATACAGAATCAGTAAAGAATCGCAAATTGCATTCCCTAAATAGGAAGAAACCATATCAGGTGGTAAAAATTACATATTCAACAAATCATGTGTTAATCATTAGCAAACTACTTAAACAGCCCCAGAATGCATCAGAGTGTTCCACAATGGCAGCGCTCTACTTCATAGCGCGGAGGATGAGGCTAAGAGCAGCAGCACAGAGAAGAAGGATACAGGAGAGAATATTCAGAGTGCGCGTCACTTTGCTAGGGCAGACGGAGGAAGAGATATACGATAAGTATAGACTGAATGCCGCCACCATCTTAGAGCTCATTGCTGAGTTAGACCCAATACTGCAGCGTCAGACTCGCAGGACACATGCCATCCCCACCCATGTGCAGGTCCTATGCTCACTACACCTCCTAGCGTCAGGGGCCTTCCAGGGAGTAATCGCAACAGCTGGCGGTGTCTCCCAAAGTGCCTTATCGCGCTTTTTCAACGCCTTCCTAAATGCCATGTTGCAGAGGATACACCACCACATCAGGTTCCCCACAACACCACACGAATTGATGCAAACCAAATTAGATTTCTATCAGGTTGCACAATTTCCACAAGTCATAGGCTGCATTGATGGGACTCACGTACCCATATGTCCCCCCTCAGTGAATGAACATATTTACCGGAACCGCAAGTCGTACCATTCACTCAACATCCAAGTAATATGCAATGCAAAAACCATAATCACAGACATAGTGGCAAGTTACCCTGGGAGTGCCCATGACTCTTATATCTTCAGGCATAGTGGCATGCACAGACGTCTGCTGGCTGGTGAATTTGGAGAAGGATATTTGCTGGGTAAACACATGTCATACTGTCTTGCACACCTGTCTGCCATGGTGACACATAGCAGTACCTAATGTTTGTCTATTTCAACATCCTGTAGGTGACAGTGCATACGCTGTGAGGTCGTTCATCCTCACTCCCTATCTGAATCCCACAACACGACAGGAGCAGCGATACAATCATGCCCACATTGCAACACGAAATGTGATTGAGAGGACATTTGGCGTACTGAAATCCAGGTTCCGCATCCTCCACAAAACCGGTGGGGCCTTACAGTATAGGCCGGAGACATGCTGCAAGATCGTCGCTACATGTGCTATGTTGCATAACCTTGCCACCAATAGGGGCATCCACCTGGAAGACTCTGATAGTGAGCCAGAACTGGACATCCAGCCACGACAACCACACCAAGCAGCACGCGGCCCAGATGCAGCTGAGGGGAGAAGGAGACGTGCCGAAATCACGCAATTACTGAATCGGAAATTGCGAATTACCCATATTGCAGCATGGTGATGACATCACAAACCAGGAAGTCATTCACTGAATCACCACACCTGCACACAGGGAGAGGAGGAGGAGGAGGAAGACTGGTGGAGCACACCCTGGAGGAATTGTTGCTGAACAGGAGCTGTGAGAAAAATACACCATGGCCACTGAAAAGCCACAAAAAAAAGGAGAAGGCAGGAAGAGAAAAATCAAGTTCAGTGACAAGGAACTTGAAATCCTCATTGAGGAAGTTGTCCGGAGACATGACCAGCTTTTTGGGAGACAATCCCTGCATGTAGCAGAGTCAGTGAAGAGGAAGATTTGGCTTGGGATACAAGCCAAGATAAATGCTGTGGGGGTGACACACCGTGACATACAGAACCTGCAGAAGAGATGGTATGACCTTCGCAGCCGTGCCAAAGAGAGGGTGGCACGGCCTGAACTGCTAAACGGAATGACACCAAATTGGCAGAAAGGTAGCTGTTGGTCCAGAAGGTGAGAAATCAAGACACAACACATTTTGTACGTAATGGTTTATTCTGTTAGGTGGGTAGTTGTGTTGATGCACACATGCCATACTCAGAAAAGTGCAGTGTGGGTGCAGACAATTTGTAAGTCATTGTCTTGGCACTGCAACATCTTTGGGAGATGGAGTCATAAGTCTGGTTACCCCACCACAGTGGCCCAGGTGCGATTCACTACTTTCTCCTGCCACGCACTCCTGTGGCCCTGTTTGTGGGCTCTGATACCCCCCTCATGGACCCCTCTGTGCCAGATTGACTCCTGGTAGTGCGCCTCCTGTCATGTGACACAGGTGCCAGTAGGCTGCTCAGGCTAGAGCCCTCCTCACTGTCCCCCCCTGCACGCATGGGGCTTCCGCTAGCTACTGCAGTCTGTAGTCCTTCCACAGCATCGGTGACCTTGATGAGTCCCCTTGCGACATCCCCACAGCAGTGGGCCATCTTCACCTGCATGCCGACAGCACGCCTTGAAAGCTGAGCTGTGGTGTGACTCAGCCTATTGACGGCCCGGGTGTAACTGTGCATGCGTGCCATAGCAGTCTGATGCCTCCTCCCATTTGTGACATGCTCTGCCTGAATTGCCCTGCACATATCCTCAATGCCAGTTGCAACACGGTCTAGTCTCGCATTGTTTGCCCTGTGCCCTTCCACTACTGCAGTTGTGAGCTCCCTCAGGCAGTCATGAATACCATCCATGTGTTTGGCAAGTGTTCCCAGTTGGACCTGCATGTGACGGATGTTCCTCCCTTGCAGGCGCTGCACCTTCAGCATCTTGGACTCAAGGACACTTGCGGTGGATTCGCCATCCTCATCATCAGGCGTGGGAAACCTCCTTGGCCTTCGCCTGCGGTACTGCACGGGACTGTGCAGCATTGTTTGCTCTTGTGCTGGTGATGGGGGTATGTGCAGGCTGCAGTGTGTGAGATCCAGTGTTGCTGTCCTCATCACTCTCCAAGTCAGGGAGTGGTAGTACTCTCCTCCTGCGGTGTGTGTGAGCAGGTATGGGTGGGGATGGCGGCATTTCTTGTCCCTCATCATGCTGTTCCATGTCTCCTCGGACTCGTGGTTGTGCGGCCCATCACTGTCCTGCGCTGCATCTGTGAGTGGAACAGTGCAAGTTCTGTTATTTGTTTGTTTGCACTTGTTTGTAATATTACGCCTGCGCAGTTATATTAAATCTACTTCTGTCATGTTGAATATCTACTGTTGTCACTCCTTGCTGTACTGTGCTGCACTACACCTATGATGTGCCCTCCATGCCTTCCCCTTCAATTTCTCTGCATACAACTCCCAGAATGCATTAGGGGTTGCTTGTAAAAGGTGGACTGGACTCAGGTGTGCTACACTACGCAGGGCATGCATTTGGGGCACGTTGTGATTACATTTGACATATGTACATGTTCAGCTGTGCACTTACCTTGGGAGGTGCCCGCATGTCCTGAGGTGTCAATCTGTGTCACACCAACTACTGTCTCTGGCTGCAACGTGGATTCCACCAGGTCCTCCAGTGTGGTGTTTGGGCGCACGCTAGATGTTCCCCCTCCTGTTTTGGCAGCTGCGGCTAGCCTTTCTGCCACCCTCTCTTTGGCACGGCTGCGAAGGTCATACCATCTCTTCTGCAGGTTCTGTATGTCACGGTGTGTCACCCCACAGCATTTATCTTGGCTTGTATGCCAAGCCAAATCTTCCTCTTCACTGACTCTGCTACATGCAGGGATTGTCTCCCAAAAGCTGGTCATGTCTCCGGACAACTTCCTCAATGAGGATTTCAAGTTCCTTGTCACTGAACTTGATTTTTCTCTTCCTGCCTTCTCCTTTTTTTGTGGCTTTTCAGTGGCCATGGTGTATTTTTCTCACAGCTCCTGTTCAGCAACAATTCCTCCAGGGTGTGCTCCACCAGTCTTCCTCCTCTCCCTGTGTGCAGGTGTGGTGATTCAGTGAATGACTTCCTGGTTTGTGATGTCATCACCATGCTGCAATATGGGTAATTCGCAATTTCCGATTCAGTAATTGCGAATTCGCAATTACAGATTCGGAATATACGGATTCGGTAATAGCATTTGCGATTTTTAACGTTTCGCAAATATTTACCGATTTCATTGATGCATTCCATTTTGCGATTCCATGATAGCGATTTCTTATTTTTCGCTATTATGGAATCGCAAAACATTTGTTGATGCATGTGGGCCATAATGCAGTAAATGGTGCAGACAGGCCACACCCTAAATACAGGGCTGTTTTTGACACTGTCAAGGAACCCCAGACCAGTTTCACCCTAATTAGGTCTCATCAGTGAGGTATAGCTTGAGTCCCATGGCGCACTGAGCACAGGACCCATGTCTGGGCTTACATGTCCCACTTAGGACATAAACTGCAACAACAAGGTGATGGTTGGAATGCTTGAATTAATCTCAGTCACTGGCAATCACTCGCAACCCATCCCAGTCCATTGTTTTTTGCCCACCATGCCACTTTAGACAAAGTACCGCCTTACAGTACCAATCCTGCCCCTTGTGGGAAAAGTCCATCCCGAACTGTCAGACGAGGCCCCCTCCAGAAGGGATCACAAGCAACCCCAGACCAGTTTCAAACTACTTAGGTCTCATGAGTGAGGTATAGTTTGAGTCCTATTGCACAGTGAGCACAGGACTCACATCTGGGCATCCTACTGCATCACAAGAGCAGGTTCATAATGACGGAACAAAAATCCTCCTTCTCCACCAAAGTTGATTGTTGGCAAAATACCAGATCTCAGCCCACACCAGTATAGACCCAGTACACATGCAAGATCAGAGATGTATCATCTCCATTGTATCTTCCAGGCAGAAGACTACAAATGAGGTTAGATTCTTCATGAAGTCAGTTTCAATACTGTCACATTCCACAAAGTAATGAATAGAGCAGTAGTAGTAACCATGATCAAGAATACTCTGTCTTGGAAGACAACCCACCTGTGGATTTTGTTGCATTTTTTGTGGTACACAGGGACTTCATTAGCACCTACAAAGGAGAGCATATATATATAGGTTACTTAGGATGTAGTTTCCATTGGTGCCATTTGACGAATCCTTGCAAAATTTTCAAAACTAGTTTGCCACTCACTTCTGCTGCTGTCTTGAAAATATCAGGATGATCCGTCAAGGGGGGGCCGAGAAAAAGGGGGGATCCAAAAACGCGTTTTCCTATGTTAATTACCATAGGAACTTTAGACACAGCTACAGCCTGAACTGCTAAACGGAATGACACCAAATTGGCAGAAAGGTAGCTGTTGGTCCAGAAAGCGAGCTTTTTGTTTAATGGTGTAAATCTGTTCGGTAGTTTTTGAAATATTAAAGAAAATCCAAATTTGTATATATAGGGACGTGAAGGATCCCCGACCCCTCCTGATCTT
This sequence comes from Calotriton arnoldi, assembly GCA_963921515.1. Classification (NCBI taxonomy): domain Eukaryota; kingdom Metazoa; phylum Chordata; class Amphibia; order Caudata; family Salamandridae; genus Calotriton; species Calotriton arnoldi. The sequence goes on from CAWUFW010000166.1 coordinate 446,066, forward strand.
GTGCTGAGATCTGATTGGCTGCCAACTATTCAAACCAGGAAGTGTTGCCAGCCATCTTGGGATTCGGCTTGAGCTGAGTCCCAGAAAAACACATTTTAAAAAAATGAAAAGGGGGCAGGGTTTAAGAAAAATTGCAGGGAAGACCTGTATGGCCTCCCATGCTGGCCCGTGGACCACCACATCCCCAGGGCTTATTCAATTATCACTCATTCATACGACCACTCACACAACCATAGAGTCACTCAGACACCTACTTACATATGGATACACCGAGTGATGAAATATGTGAGGTCCTAAGCAGTGCATTGTGGGGCGTAAGTTATAGTTAGCTCAGGTAACTAAAACTGCTGAATTTCACTGGTTTTGTACGAGTGAAATGTGAGCCTAAATATAACTTCCCTGTAACCTTTGTTTTTTTCAGTGAATTTCTAAGGATTTTTTCATGCTATTTCCTAACTATAACATATAACTATAACATCCCTGTAACCGTTTTTTTTCCCAGTGAATTTCTAATGTTTTTTCAATTCTATTTCATAACTATAACATCCCTGTAACCTTTGTTTTTTTCAGTGAATTTCTAAGGTTTTTTTAATTCTATTTCCTACCTGTAACCTTTGAAAATGAGTGTGTGAGTGAGTGCAATAGTGCCTCAGTGGGTTTGTGACTGAGTGGGTCTGGGACTACCTGCATAAGTGTCTCACTGGGTGTGTGAGTGGGTGCATCACTGTCTGAGTGAGTCTGACTGTTTGAGTAGATATCTAAGTGGGTGCATAAGTGCCTGAGTGGGTCAGTGACTGGGTGCATGTGTTTTTGAGTGGATTTGCCACGTGAGAAAGACCAATAACATGCCAAGTGAAGCTTGCAGTGGAAGAGCACTGACAGGGTCTGCACTAGTAGCCATCACCCATGTTTGAAGGACTATTTCTGTACATGGTTGAGAAGGTTGTGTCAGTACTTGCCTACATATCTCAGAGAGTATAGGAGTACACCTCTATCAGTGCCATGAGATGTTTAAGTAAATGTGCTAGTATGTAACTGTCAAGGTTTTATTCCAAACTCCCAGGATCGGCTTGTTGCTCAAATGGGTCCACCTCTCAATCGCCCCACTCTCTGATGCTATAACAGCGCAGAGGGTTGGAATGATTAAGCGAGGGAAGGAAAGGATGGGGACAGCAGGGAGGGAGAGCTACAACACAAAAAACCACAGTTAGAGGAAGGTACTAACTCCACTCTCAATTCAATATGATATACCACCAGAAACAGAAATACCATAACTACCTGTAAAGGAACATAACTTGACATCATGTAAACATTCTTGTTGGAGACACCTTATCAGCCGAAGGCTCTCTAAATGTAAGCAAGAAACACCCTTCAGCATTTAGTGAAACAAACCATGGGTAAGAACCACACACACACTACACCACTCATTACCCACCACAGTACTAAAAGATCTGGTGTCACAGGGGGGGTTGAGTAACGACACACATCACTATCCCCTGCTAAGAAGAAATGAAACAAAGAACAACATAAGGCAACGTCAGTGAAAATATGTCAGCATAACTAATCCGTGATAGGCATTAAACTCATGCCCCTCACAATCTCGGCTGTTCACTTACAGCCCATATATCCGTGAGGTATATCCATCAGTAATGTCTCGTAAACCAATACTCAATAATTAACAGAAAATGTATAACCATATACTTAGTTTTCTTCAGCGTGTATGTATCAGGCGTTTAGGGCACCCCCATCTTGGTGAATGATTCTTGATTTGCCCTTAGGACTCCGGATAGCTTGATCTAGGAATCAAGTAAATACACAGTTCACGACTGGTGACAGCGTCACCCTTACCGCCCTCGCAACGTTCAAATCCGACCCAGTTTCTCCTTCCTTCTGCTTCGCTCCAGCTCCGGCGTCAGAAACCACCAGAATACGCAACAAGGACGAACGCCACAGTCCGGATAGAAAAGGCTTCTGGGTATGCGCGTCATCACCCGCTTGTGCGCGACCCGATCAGGAAGGAGGATGGGAAGTGTAGTTTGAGCGTGAGACGGGGACGCTTCCCACCGCGTCACCGCCTCACGCTAGTGAGTCTCCCTGCATCTCGAAATTAGGGAAGTGCGACAGTACATCCCCCTCCCCGAAGGGGCCTACGAAGACACGGTTTACCTGTAAACTTCTCATGGAATTTCTGGATTACCCTGGTTGCATGAACACTCCTAGCTGGCTCCCATGAATTTTCCTCAGCGCTATACCCTTTCCATGAAATCAGATACCACAAGGACGAACCCCTCATCTTTGAATCCAAGATCTTTGATACCTCGTATTCAGGTTCACCGTCCACCCATAAGGGAGGGGGTCTTTTCTTCACAGGTGTGTAAGAGGGTTTTAGCAAAGATACGTGAAACACTGGATGTATTCGCATGGTCTTTGGCAGAGTCAGAAGTACAGAGACAGGATTGATACACTTCTTCACCTGATATGGTCCAATATAGCGAGGGTTGAAGATACTGTACCTGTGAAATCTAATGTTCCTCGTGGATAACCACACCACGTCGCCCGGTTGGTATGGTGGATTCTCCCTACGATGTACATCGGCGTGCTTTTTGTAGCGATTTTTTGCTTGCAATAGATTCTGTTGTGTGTTTTTGATGGTGAGCTGTATTTGTCGCACCCGGTCACGTACTTCAGGTAGCCTATGATCCATTCCTGGATGTACCAAGGGCAGAAACCGAAGATGGAACCCATAGTTACTGGAAAATGGAGTATGTTTAGTGGATTGGTGGGTCGCACTATTTTACGCTGTTTCGGCTACCCACAGTAGGTCCACCCAATCATCCGTATTGTCTTTCACATAGCAACGTAGATATTGTTTTAACGTTTGATTCAAACGCTCAGTCTGACCATCCGTCTGTGGGTGGAAACTTGTGGACTTTGCGGATTTTATCTGCAAAGCATCACACCACACCTTCCAAAAGTGCGCAGTGAATTGCGACCCACGGTCGGATACAATAGTGGATGGCACCCCATGTAACCGCACAATATGGCACAGAAGTAGTTTGGCTAGTTGCACAGAAGTAGGTAAAGTCTTGCATGCAATAAAATGTCCCATCTTTGTGAGACTGTCAACCACACCCAATATCACTGTATGACCTTGATCATTAGGCAATCCCACTATAAAGTCTAGAGATATAGTATTCCATGGAACAGTTGGTGTGGGTAAAGGTTGTAACATACCTTGTGTCTTGCTATGGTCTGATTTTGCTTTTGCACATATCTCACATTTCTTTACGTTTTGAACCACGTCTGTCCTTACAGAAGGCCACCAAAAGTATCTAAGGACTCTGTCTAATGTTTTATCCATGCCATTATGTCCTGCACTGGGAACTGCATGACACCAGTGAAACACTCTTTCTTGTAACTCCTTCGTAGGGATCAACATCTGTTTTTGTCTAATGGGCACCCCTTGTCTCATTTTCCATTGAGGGTGCTCATTGAGCCATTTCTTCCATTTAGGTGTCATACTCGCATGAGCCACAGACCTCAGAAACTGTTCAGAGTGCACTACTCCTATGACATGATCAGGTGACAAAATAGAAAGAGGTTGTTTATTTACCAGACTACAAGCCGTTTCTTGTCTGGTGAGAGCATCTGCCTTCCCATTCTCCGCACCAGGCCTGTAAGTGACAATGTAATCAAATTCGGAGAAAAAGAGCATCCAACGCAATTGCCTAGGAGACAGCATTCGTGCAGATCTCATAAACTGCAGATTTCGATGATCTGTATACACTGTTACCACATGTTTTGCTCCCATTAAGTGATGTCTCCAAGTACTAAAAGCATCCTTGATCGCTAATAGCTCCTTTTCAGCTATGGTGTACCGTATTTCGGCCTCATTCAATTTGCGAGACATGTATGCTATGGGATGGAGTTGACCTGTTGTCTCATTCCTCTGAGACAAAATTGCCTCCACTGCCATATCGGAAGCATCGGCTTCAACTATAAAAGGTCTCTCAGGATTTGGGTGGGCCAATACTGGGGCAGACGTAAAGGCTCCCTTCAATTGAGAAAAGGAGTATTCAGTCTCCTCAGTCCATTCAAATTGAGTATTTTTTCCTTAACAACTTAGTTATAGGAGTTACTACCTTCGAGAACTGGGGTATAAATCTCCGATAAAAGTTGGCGAAGCCCAGGAAACATTGAATATCCCGCACATTGGACGTGGCCAGTCCTTTACGGCTTGTATTTTATGATCAGACATCTCCAATCCTTTGGGTGAGATTATTACACCTAGGAATTCCACCCTCTGGTCATGGAATTCGCACTTGCTTAGTTTGCAATATAATCCATTGTTGCGCAAGGCTTGTAAGACCAAACAAACATGTTGAAAGTGCAAGGACACCGAATTGGAGTATATCAAAATATCATCTATGTACACCACTGCAAACACATCCAAATACTCCCGCAACACCTCATTAAAAAAAACCTGAAAGGCCGCGGGAGCATTGCACAGCCCGAATGGCATCACTGTATACTCAAACAATCCAAAACGAGTGCGAAACGCCGTTTTCCACTCATCTCCGTCTCTCACCCGGACCAGGTGATAGGCCCCTTTTAAGTCCAAACGTGTGTAAATTTGAGCATTCTTCACCTGGTCTAACAGAACGGGGATTAAGGGTAACGGGTACCTGTTTTTAATGGTAATGTGGTTCAACGCCCTAAAGTCTATGCAAGCGCGTTTCTCCCTATTTGCTTTTGGTATAAAAAATAAAGGGGAAGCTGCAGGAGATTTGGAAGGTCGGATAAAACCATTTGCCAGATACTGATCCACATATGTTTTCAAATGCTCATTTTCCGATTAAGTAAGAGCATAAATTTGGCTACATGGCACTACGGCTCCCGGTACTAGATCTATCTGACAATCGTAAGATCTGTGAGGGGGTAACACATTGGCTTGTTTCTCATTGAACACGTCTCGATATTGCTCATATCTTTCAGGTAATGTAGTGTCTTTTTCTGCTGTGGTAGCTAAGTGAATTAAGGAGGCTAAGGCCTGTACTGAAAGATCTCTGTGACCCTGATAACAATGTTCCTTACACCACTGACTGTCAAAAAGAACGGTCTTGGTAACCCAATCAATGGTAGGATTGTGCTTTATCAACCAGGGTAATCCCAAAATTATCCCATACTGTGGGGCACGTATTATGTTGAAACTCAAAGATTCAAAATGGTGACACGTGCTACATATTTCTAATGTTTCTGTGGAGAGACTGACTGGTCCCGTTGTCAATTCCCTACCATCTATGGCCAAAACAGTCTCGGGTGTGTCTTTCTCAACTAAGGGCAAGTGCAAGGCAGCAGCTAACTCCTCGTCCATAAATAAACCAGTTGCCCCAGAATCTATCATGGCTTCCTGATCTCTCCACCTACCTTTTAGCCGTATCTGAATGGGAATCCTAAAGTGTTCAGTTTTACGCACCTCTGTTTTCTGTGTTGAAGGGATTACTAACCCGCTCAAAAAGCCCCCTCCTGTCACCTTTGAGCATTCTAGTTTTCCGGCTTTGGAAGCTTGGGAGTAGCCCCACTATCAAACCCTGGTTTATTCTTGGGTTTAGCCATGCAATCTCTTACATAATGGCCTTTCTTGCCACAAAACATACAAAGCCCATTCTTTCGCCTTTGCTCTCGTTCCTCTGATGATAAGGAAGCTCTGACTGTTCCTATCTCCATGGGTTCCGACACACCTGCTGTACTAGGTTTAGAAAACCGAGGTTTTTCATATCTAGGGAAAAACTTATCAGTTCTTCTCCGTTCGTTCCTACGCTCATTTATCCTGCTGTCTAACCTCTAAAGCCAGATTAATAAGATCAGTACATGTGGTGGGCTGTGGGTCTACTTGTGCTATCACATCCTTGAGCTCATCTCGTAACCCTTGATGAAACAAGGCGGCTCTCTTTTCCTCAGGCCATCTAGTCTCTGAGATTAAACGCTGAAATGAATTTAGATATACTATTAAATCTTTGTTACCTTGTTTCAATTCCAGTAACTGCTTATCGGCTGAGAGACTATGGGCTCGTCTATCAAAGATGTTCTCAAACTCCTTTCTGAATTCATCCCAATCGTACAAAAGAGGATCGTCATCACGTACCAACGGAACAGCCCACAAAGCTGCATCCCCAGCCAAATATGAAATTAAGAAGGCTACTCTAGCTTGATTAGTAGGAAACGCCCGAGGTTTACATGTAAAATGCAACAACACCTGCGTCATGAATACTTGCACCTTGCTCTCATCACCTGAAAACCTTTCCGGGGCCGCCAATGGTATAGGTGTGGGGATTTACACTGACACCGGTGATGCCGCTCCAGCTAAAGCACCCAAAGGCCAAGAAGCACCACCAAACCCTTTTCCCGTACTTACATCAAATGGATTTCTCTGCAATTTATCTACGCGGTCTTGTAAGGCTGCTGTTTCTGCCCTGGATGCGGTTAACTCCTGCTGAACTAAAACCAAGGCGGCCATTATATCCTCTAAGGTGGCCATCATCAACTCAATACCGATCAGGAGAGAATACATTCTTGGGCTGCGTATTCTGTCAAGGTTTTATTCCAAACTCCCAGGATCGGCTTGTTGCTCAAATGGGTCCACCTCTCAATCGCCCCACTCTCTGATGCTATAACAGCGCAGAGGTTTGGAATGATTAAGCGAGGGAAGGAAAGGATGGGGACAGCATGGAGGGAGACCTACAACACAAAAAACCACAGTTAGAGGAAGGTATTAACTCCACTCTCAATTCAATATGATATACCACCAGAAACAGAAATACCATAACTACCTGTAAAGGAAAATAACTTGACGTCATGTAAACATTCTTGTTGGAGATACCTTAACAGCTGAAAGCTCTCTAAATGTAAGCAAGAAACACCCTTCAGCATTTAGTGAAACAAACCATGGGTAAGAATCACACACACACTACACCACTCGTTACCCACCACAGTACTAAAAGATCTGGCGTCACAGGGGGGGGGTGATTAACAACACACACCACTATCCCCTGCTAAGAAGAAATGAAACAAAGAACAACATAAGGCAACGTCAGTGAAAATATGTCAACATAACTAATCCGTGATAGGCATTAAACTCATGCCCCTCACAATCCCGGCTGTTCACTTACAGCCCATATATCCGTGAGGTATTTCCATCAGTAATGTCTCGTAAACCAATACTCAAATTAACAGAAAATGTATAACCATACACTTGGTTTTCTTCAGCGTGTATGTATCAGGCGTTTAGGGCACCCCCATCTGGGTGAATGATTCTTGATTTGCCCTTAGGACTCCGGATAGCTTGATCTAGGAATCAAGTAAATACACAGTTCACGACTGGTGACAGCGTCACCCTTACCGCCCTCGCAACGTTCAAATCCGACCCAGTTTCTCCTTCATTCTGCTTCGCTCCAGCTCCGGCGTCAGAAACCACCAGAATACGCAGCAAGGACGAACGCCGCAGTCCGGATAGAAAAGGCTTCCGGGTATGCGCGTCATCACCCGCTTGTGCGCGACCCGATCAGGAAGGAGGATGGGAAGTGTAGTTTGAGCGTGAGACGGGGACGCTTCCCACCGCGTCACCGCCTCACGCTAGTGAGTCTCCCTGCATCTCAAAATTAGGGAAGTGCGACAGTAACTGCCTGCTATAATACCTCAGTGGTTGCCTAAATGTGTATAAAACAAGCTGCACAAATACTTCAGGGCCCATGTTATGCACTAGAGAGCTATGTAGGTGTTACTGCATCTACCTTTGAGTCTGCTGCAGGCATAATAGTTTCTGGTGAGTGACTGAATATATAAGTGCTTCTGTAGCCGTCTATGATTTTGTGAAAATCTATGTCAATTGTTTTAGGGATGGCATACTCTATGTAGTACTTGGCATAGAGGCCTGCAAGTGCACAAGTAGCTTATTCAACTCAAAAGGATATCTGTCAATGTCTTCAGCACAAAACAGTATCCTTTATGGCATACCTACTACATATCTTAGAAGTGTCTTAAGTGCACTAAAACGTGGGTTTGACGTTTCAGAAAGACCTATAACATGCCAACTGAAGCCTGCAGTGAGAGTGCACAGACAGGGTCTGCACTAGTAGCCATCACCCATGTTTGAAGGTTGACAAGGTTGTGTCAGTACTTTCCTACATATGTGAGTGCAGCAGTACACCTGTATGAGTGCCATAAGATGTTTAAATAAACGTGCTGGTATGTGACTGTGTGTTGTAGTAGCTTTATGGGTGTATAAATGTATATTTAAGTGGCTGCAGAAATACTTCAGTGCCTCTGGTGGGAAATAGAGAGCTATGAACGTGTGACTGCAACTACCTTTGAGTCTGCTGCAGGCATAAGTAGTTTCTAGTAAGTGACTGAATGTATAAGTGTTTCTGTAGCTGTCTCTGTAACTGAACGAGACCCTCTATGCTTTTGAGAACATCTATGTTGATTGTTTTAGGGATGGCATACTCTATGTAGTACTTGGCATAGAGGCTTGCAAGTGCACAAGTAGCCTATTCAACTCAAAAGGACATCTGTCAATGTCTTAAGCACAAAACAGTATCCTTTACGGCATACCTACAGCATATCTTAGAAGTGTGTTATGTGCACTAAAAAGTGAGCTTGACACTTCAGAAACACCTATTACATGCCAAATGAAGCTCTCAGTGACAGTGCACAGACATAGGGCCAGATGTACGACCATTTTTGCATGCGCAAACGGGTTTGCGCATGCAAAGGAAAATGGGCTGCTTTAAAAAAAAAAACTGCTTTATTTAAAAGCAGTCCCAGACATGGTGGTCTGCTAAGCCCAGCAGGCCACCATACCTGGGGGGGCCTGCCATTCCCAATGGGGTCGCAAATTGCGAGAGGCTCATTAATATTCATGAGCCTCTCAATTTGCGACCCCATTGGGAATCGCTAACAGTGTGAAATACACTGTTGTACATTGGAAATAGTGCCTCGCAAATTGCGAGTCGCAAAAAACTCGCAATTTGCGAGGCGCTATTTCCACGGTCGTACATCTGGCCCATGGTCTACTATTTCTCAGCAAGGTTGAGAAGATTGTGTCAGTACTTGCCTACATATCTGAGAGAGTGTAGAAGTACAACTCTATCAGTGCATGAGTTTTTGAGTGGATTTGACACTTGAGAAACACAAATAACATGCAAAGTGAAGCTTGCAGTGAGAGAGCACAGACAGGGTTTGCACTAGTAGCCATCACCCCTGTTTGAAGGACTATTTCTGTACATGGTTGAGAAGGTTGTGGGGCGTGGCCACGGAGCCGATGAAGAAGGTCGCGTGAGCTCGGAGCTCCGCGTGGACCCCACCGATTATCCTGTACAGAGGGCCGTTGCGCTGAGATTACGGACCGGGACCTACACATAAAAGGTTCGGGGACCCACCGGTTGCAAAACAACGCCGAATTAGGCAGACACCGAGCAGCGACGGCCGAAGGAGGTGGCGAGATCGGCCCGACCTCCTCAAGATGGCGCCGATCGCGGCGATCGGGAGGCTGTGACGGAGCTCGTAAGCTGCTGAACTTGCTGCCTTGCTGCTGCGGAGGCTGCCGTGGGAGAAATAAAGGCCGTCTGTGTCACCGGGGGAGCCCTCGGGAGCCGAAAGCAGTTGGGGACACTGGATTGCTCCTGCCGTGGGTGGAACGCTGACTGGGGTGGCGCACCGCGCAACCGCTGCACAGTGTGGAGATGGCATGACTGCCGGAGCGTATCGGTGTTCCCCCCTTGGAGGTCGGACGGCGAGCGGTCTTTGCGGCAGTCCCTTCTCCGGACAGCTGGTTGATGCCCCTGGCCGGATTGGCTTATGTGACGCGAGCTGCCATATTGGGTGAGCCACGGGAGGATCGTTGCGAGGTCTGGCCTCGCCGGGAGACGAGGGACCAAGCCGCACTTGAGACTGGCCCCCCGGGGGACACACGGGGACTGAGCGTAGCAGGCGGCTTAGAGACAAGCTGGTACCGGGCCGCGGAGGCTGAGAGAGGCAGCGGGACCGGCCCGAACTCCTTAAGATGGCGCCATTCGCAGCGATCTGGTGACTGCGGAGACGCTCCTGGAACTGATGACCCGGCTCTCTCGCTGATGCTGGAACTCAGAGGGAAGTGGAAAATGTATCTGTGCCCCCAGGACGCTGAAAGTAATAGAGGCCGCTGGACTGCTTTTGTTGCGGTAATTCCGCCGATTGGGGTGACGCATTGCAGCATCGCTACAGGGCGGAGAAAGATGGTGTGACTGCCGGAGCACATTGGTGTTCCCCCTTGGGCAGTCGGTCGAGGAGCAGGTATTGTGGCGGCCCCTTTATTGAAAGATTGGTTGGTGCCCCTGGCCTGATCGAGCTGGGTGCCGCCAGTCGCCATTTTGTGCGCGTCAAGACAGGGATCGCTGTTAGGGACGATCTCGCGGGGCGACGACGTACCACACCACACCTGGGCCTAACGTATCGAGGGACTTATTGAGGCTGGGGGTAGCGGAGAACGGACCCGCCCCAGGCAAGAGCTGGGGGTGGAACTAAAACATGCAGAGGCGACTGAGGAAGCCTCGGGGTGATCCTCCGGCCTGATCGTAGGAGCCCAGACAAGCACAGCGGCGCTCAAGAGGTGAGGGGCCCCTGCGGGACCGGGGCCTGAACGAGGGGGCAGTTATCTGGCGGTGGTGGCCATAGCTTCTGCAACCTACTCGGCTGCACGGCGCTGACTAGGGGTGCCGGTGCGAACTACTGGTGAATCCTGAGCCCCACGCCTGTAGGGACGACTGCGAGGAATATAGTGCACTACTGGGTACTGGCTGGGGGTGACGAAGCCCTATCGCCCATCACCCATCGGTGGGCTCCCCACTGCAGGTTTTGTGCGACGAGGCATCTGCGCTTCACAAGCACACACTGGAGATCCGGGATTGTCCTGAGTGGGAGTGGTGACCGGCTTGACTCTCTGGGGTCCCGAGACCATGGGGAAACCACGAGGAAAGCAGGGGGGGTCCCTCCGGAACCTGGAGACTTGCCGTCGGACCATGGGAAGCAAGGCTCCCCTGAACCGCAACCCGAGACCCTGATGCAGCAACAGGTGGACCAAATTTTGAAGGCCATTACAGACACAAGGGATGCCCTTCAACAGGACATTGCGAATGTGGTGGTGGGGCTGGGTCTTCTTAGAGCGGAACACTCCAAGCTGGCTGACCGAGTAAAGCAAACAGAAGTGTCACTGGAGACCCTAGAACCGGCCCAAAAGGTACTGGCGGCCCAGATGGGGGATGTCACACATAGACTCCAGACATTGGAGCGGAGGGCTGATGATGCGGAAGGCCGCAACCGCAGGAATAACATAAGGGTGGTAGGTTTGCCAGAAGGAGTGGAAGGGGCCGACATGATTGGCTACTTAGAAGGCTGGCTGCGGACTGAAGTGGCCCCAGAGAGTCTGACCCAATTTTACACCCTGGAAAGAGCGCATAGAGTTCCTGCTCGCCCGCTGACGCCGGACAGGCCTCCTAGACCTGTGGTGGCACGCCTGCTTCATTATAAAGACAGGGATCTATTGCTACAAAAGGCTCGCTCTTCAGGCCCCTACAAGGTGGACAATAGCACGGTGTCCTTGTTTCCAGACTATACACTTGAGGTACAGCGCCGCCGGGCCTCTTTCTTAGCGGTGAAAAAGGCACTACGGGATGAGGGCCTACACTACTCATTAATGTTTCCCGCGCGTCTGAGAATAATTCTGGATGAGCGAACATACTTCTGTGAGAATCCGGAGGGAGCATGGGACTGGCTGGAATCTTATCGGTCTGGGAGTGGGGCGGCGGAGCGCCGCAGGAAATCAACAATGGAAGATCCACGACCTCGAAGATCGACGCGGGTGAGGCGGCGCTGCACTGGCCTGCGGGGACCAACAGCGTCTCAAACGGAGTTAGAGAGAACGGCCGCTTTGCAAGCAGTGTCGGAACTGCTCCAAGAACGTTTGTCCCCATCGGTAGCGGACACGGAATCGGAGAAGGGGTTGTTGGGTACAGACTCCGATGGGACTGGAATGGACAGTGTTGCTATGCCGCATGTCACGCCAGGGACAGCCGATGAGATTGTTTGAATGTTCATTATTGTACCCCTCCCTTGCTGTCAAGTTTGGTAGGTGAATGCCCCTCCTTTTCCCCCCTTTCTTGGCATTAGTCCTACAGCCGATCAGGAGGTGAAGTATTGCTTGCAGAGATATCATATTGTTTGGGTGGCAGAATGCAACGGCTCTCTCAGAGTTGGGAGCCCCAAGCTGGGAGGCTCATTTGATAATTGGGGTATGGCGCACTATGGGGACCGTTCTGCTGATCCGATTTCCTTGGTTCGAGGCCGCCTTCCCTGTTGTTTGATCCTCTGTAGCTACTAGAGGATATAGTTAGAATTTCAGTTTGGATGGGAACTAGCGTTTTAGTACCTGTTCTGGGGGGGTGGGGGATTTATGGGTTTGTTTTGGGGTAGTTGGGGTTCCCGGTGTGTCTAGCTGGAAAGGGTATCTGGTTGTTGGTTTACGATTGCACCATGGGGGACTTACTTGAATTGAAGGGCATTTCCTGGAATGTTAGAGGGATACATACGATGACGCGCCGCCATAAGGTACATGCTTATTTGGTAGGAAGAGGGGTCCAAATTGCTTTCCTTCAAGAAACACACATCACTCGCACTGAAGGATCAGCCCTGCTACGCAGATGGAGAGGGCAGATCTATTGTACAACTTATTCGGCCTTTGCGTGGGGGACATTAATATGGGTTAGAGCAGGGGTCCCCTTTCAACCTACACAACAATTGGTGGACCCAGAGGGGAGATTGGTGGTAGTTGCGGGCCGCCTTAATGGGAGGGAGTGTTGAGCAGTATATATGCACCCAACATGGAACAGCCGTCCTTTTTTAATCATGTGTCTGGGAAACTGGCACCCTACCTGACCGGCTCAGTGATTATAGGGGGAGATTTTAATTCCATATCTGACGTACACCTTGATCGCTCTCATCCCCCGCTCCCCGAGGCGCCCATCCATAGGATCTCCAAGGCTAGGCGAGATTGGCAGACTAGGTGGGGGCTGGTGGACACTTGGCGGGTACAGCACCCGGGGGAACGTGATTATTCATTCTTCTCAGGGCTGCATGAGCTTCATGTGCGCTTAGATGCATTTTTATGCTCCCCAGACCTACACGCCATGGTTGACCACAGTGAATATCTTACCCGGACAGTGTCAGATCATAATCCCTTGCTGCTGCGCCTCCATTGGTCTCAGGTCCGCCCGGTGATTCCAACTTGGAGGTTGCGCCCAGAAGCTCTAGAAGACCAGGTCTTTCGTGCAGAGGTTGAGGCGGGAATCACCCAGTATTTCATTGAAAATGAGGGTACGGCTTCGTCGACAGCAGTTGAATGGGATGCTTTTAAGGTTGTAGTACAAGGGCTCTGCATAGCTAAAATGGTGGGTGTGCGGAAGACACTGCTGCAGGACATAGACTCAGCGGAACAGCGTTTGCGAGCGGCGGAAAGAACCCGTCCCGAGAACCCTGAAGAACAGACGGAGGTCTCCGATGCTAGAGAGGCAGTAGCGGTGCAAGTCGAAAGATTGCGTTGCTTTGACCACAAGAAATATCTGGCACGCGCCCATGCAGAACGCGACAAGGCGGGCACACTGCTGGCCTGGCTAGCTAATCCGGCCCGTCGAGGTACGATTATACTGGAACTAGATGGCCTGTCTGGAGACCCGGTTTACACCCAACAGGGGATTAATGACCAGTTTTTGGGGTATTATGCGGAATTATATAGGAGTAAGTTAAGCATAAATGGGGATGCCATAGGAGAATTCTTAACAGACACGGGGTTACCGCAACTGGACAAGGCGCAGGTGGACCTGTTAGGTCAGGGAATAACATTGGGGGAAATTCGGAGTGCAATCAAGCGTATGGCACGTAATAAAACTCCGGGCACGGACGGACTTCCGATAGAATTTTATTCAACTTATATTGATTTATTGGCCCCTAAATTAATGTCTGTTTTTAATGAGGCTAAAAAAGCAGGAATATTGCCGTCCTCTACCCGTGAGGCCGTCATTATTCCTTTATTGAAACCTGGAAAGCCTCCCAATGATAAAGCGGCATATCGCCCCCTGTCCATGCTCACGACAGACTACAAAATATTGAGTAGCATACTTGCATCGCGTCTGCTTCCGCATATGGTGCACCTGGTTCATCGAGACCAGGCGGGCTTTATCCCAACCCGAAACACCGCCATTGCTGTGCGACGCCTCCTCCGTATCATGGAGGCGGATACTTACTCCTCAGCCTCCGCTGCCATCCTATCTGTTGATATCGAGAAGGCGTTTGATAGCTTGGAGTGGCCATACCTGTTCCAAGTTATGCGTAGGTTTGGACTTGGGGACGCCTTAGTGGCATGGACGGAAATATTGTATAAAACAGCTACAGCCCGGGTACGGACGGGGGCTCTAATCTCCTCCTCCTGGATAGTGGGGCGTGGGACCCGAAAGGGGTGTCCGCTCTCCCCCCTGTTGTTCGCGTTGGCCATAGAGCCGCTAGCAGCAAAAGCTAGACTGGGACGGAGGTATGCTGGTCTTGAAGTGTATGGGGTTGAACAGTATATTTCGCTCTATGCGGACGACCTACTTATTTTCCTGGCTGATACGGCGGACGCACTTGAGGGGGCGAGGGACCTGCTTCGAGATTTTGGGAGGTTTTCGGGCCTCGGAGTAAATTGGGCAAAAACGTGTCTCTTCCCGGTGACTCCGGCGTGCGAGGGTCCGTCTCATACTAACGGGATCAAATGGGAATATCGATGCTTGACCTATCTTGGTACTAACATTTATTTTTTTATTTATTTTTTTTTACATATTTTTATTGATTTTTTCCCCACAAATCAAACATCTGGCATTTGTCTTACATCATTATTGATGGGCACATTTCCTGAGTCATGTACATTATTTCGATTTAACCATCAGTACAAGTCTATACACCTGAATACTCATTGCCTTTTCACTCTTACGCTTGCTTCTAATGGATAACGTCCTCAATATACATGTTTGGCTTAACAATCCTTTCCTCTCCAACCCATGTGCCATTGGTTCAATCAAGCAATGCGCCCACCCAGTTATATATCAATCCCTCCCTTTTGCCCCCTAACCCACGCCACCGGTGTGTTCTTCATTAACATAGTTGGAAAAACTAACAATAATACATAACTATTCAGGGGTGTGTATCTCTCCTCCTCTTCCGAACTGGTTAGCCTGGCCTAGTTCATTCTTAATTCCGCATCAGTGTTCCCTGGAATTGTTAGGAGCCCCACTACAGCCCTTCCGCTCAGGGTGTTCCTATCGGTATATCCAATGAATCTCCATCTGACTCCGGTTCAGGTAACAGCAGCAGCGCAACCAGAGCCTCCCAAGCTTTTGCAGTTTCTAGTGCCTTATCGTTGCGAGATCTCCTAGCTTGTTGGAACCGAACCGTACTCTCACTGGCTGCCCATTTGGTGAACTCTGCCTTCCAGCGCTCAATGTTGGGTCCCTGCCTGGATTTCCAATGCTTCGTTAACTCCCTTTTGGCTAGCAACAACCCCAGGTCCAAGAACTTACTCGTAACTTTCGTCCTAGCCGTATGAGGAAACCAGTGCAATATACATGCACCCATGTTTGGGGCTATCTGCCTGTCCGTCACCCCACATAATATATTAACCACTTCCTCCCAATACGTTCCCACCTGCGGGCAACTCCACATCATATGAATAAATTCCGCCTCTTCTGAGTTGCAGCGGGGGCACCGGGCTGTGTCCACATTAAAATACTTATTTATCCGTGCCGGAGTTAAATACGCCCTATGTAACACATAGAAATGGATAAGCTGGAACCTAGCATTACGCGTGCTCTTCCACGCTCTCTCCACTATCTTAGACCACGTGGTTTCAGGAATTTCCCTACCCAGGTCTGCCTCCCATATCCTTTGCAATTGACTCAATGGCTGCATCACCTCAGCCACCATTTGCCTGTATAAGCACGTTATGGCTTTGAAAGTCCCCGCTGCCATCACGACATACTGACATGTTAAAGATGTCTGCGGCTCCGACAACCCTCCTCCCCAAGGCGTTGGATTGCCGATACAAGGGCTGAGTGCAGTAAGAAATCGCCCCTGGGAAGGCCATATCTATCTTGCAGTGTCTGATAAGGCAAGAGGACACCCTCCTCATATAGGTCCCCCATCACTTGCAACCCCTGCTCCTCCCACGCAGACAGCGCGGACCAGTCTCCCCCATGTGGTAGGGCTGTGCACATGTCTAAAGGAATCTCTGGAGCGTACGGCCGGACAGCCCCACCCCTACGTTGGCTTCGGATCCAACACAATCTCAGCATCCGCTCCTCGTGAGTTAAAGATCCAAGCCGCAGCCGCTGACAAAGTACAACAAATGATAGCACATGGCGTGGAATCCACCGGCCCATCGGGCCATCTGGGCCCCTAAACTCCCTCGCCACTGCCTGGGTAAGCCACTGCAGCTGAGCTGCTAGATAATACAGTTCGAAGTCTGGGACCGCCCATCCTCCCTCAGCTCGGGATTCGCATCATCGTGGCCAAAGCCACCCGCCGTCTACCGCTCCCCCATATAAACCCCCCATCAAGGAACGGAGCGTTTTGAATAACGATCCTGGTATCCAAATCGGCAGCGTTCTGAAATAATACAGCAACCGAGGCAGTGCCACCATCTTCAAGAGTGCCACTCGGCTCGCCACCGATAGCGGCAATGTACCCCAGAACGCCATGTTCCCTTTAATCCCTCGTAGTGCTCTGCCCACATTACCCTCCAACAGGTCCTCCTGCGTGTGATAGATGTTAGTCCCAAGGTAAGGTAAACAGTGAGGCTCCCATCGTATGCCTCCCACTTGATCAGGGCTCACCGTCGTCTGGCTCACAGGGAACAGGCTAGTCTTTGCCCAGTTCACCCGAAGCCCTGAAATCGCGCCGAACGTGTGCAGTAACGTCGTCGCCCCCGTCAAAGCCTCTCCGGTAGTAGCCAGGAACATGAGTAGATCATCTGCGTAAAGCGAGATATACTGCATGTCACCGCGTAGCTCTAGACCAGCATAATGGTTCCCCGACCTGGCATGTGCAGCCAGCGGCTCACTTGCAAGAGCAAACAGCAGTGGAGACAGTGAACATCCCTGTCGCGTTCCCCGCCCCACTGAACAGGTTAATGAAACTGTCACCCCCGTCCGCACTCGGGCCGTCGCTGAGCTGTAAAGGATCTGAGTCCACCCCACAAAAGCCTCTCCCAGGCCCATCGCTCGCATAACCTGAAATAGGAACGGCCATTCCAGGCTATCAAAAGCCTTTTCAATATCAACCAAAAGGACCGTTGCGGTAGGTGCCGAACTGTGGTCGCCCTCCAGAATACGAAGTAGTCGCCGCACGTTAACAGATGTGTTCCGTGTGGAGATGAAGCCCGCCTGGTCCGGATGGACCAGCTGTGTCATGTACGGGAGGAGTCGAGTCGCAAGGATCCTACTCAAAATTTTGTAGTCAGTGGTCAACATTGAAAGTGGGCGATATGCCATCATATCAGACGGTTCTCTCCCAGGCTTCAGCAACAGAATAATAATGGCCTCCCGAGTGGTTACCGGTAACTTCCCCACCTTCCGTGCCTCCTGATACACCGCCAGTAGTCGTGGAGCTAAGCGATCAACATACGTGGAATAGAATTCTATTGGTAGGCCATCCACCCCAGGCGTTTTGTTACGCGCCATATGCTTAATTGCGCTCCGAATTTCTCTGAGCGTGATCTCCTGCCCTAATAGGTCTTCTTGCTCCTTCTCCAGTCTAGGCAGGGTCAATTCAGAGAAGAATTCCCCCATGGCATCCCCATCCTGTCGTAATTTGCTGCGGTAGAGTTCAGTATAATAATCCAGAAACACGCCGTTTATCCCCTGCTGCGTGTACACCAATTCACCCGTCGGGGTCGTCAGTCCCAATATAGGTGTTCCCCGGGGGTTCGGGTTAGCCAACCATGCCAACAACGCGCCCGTCTTATCTCCTTCTGCGTGCATCCTTGCCCGGTATGACCTGTGGTCAAAGGATCGCAGCCTCTCCACCTGCACTGCCACTGCCTCTCTAGCCTCCAAGACCTCCCCCTGTGCCCCCAAGTCCTCAGGTTGGTACTAACATTTATCATACGCCTGCTGATATGCTGGAGGGTAACGTGGGCAGGGCTATACGGACTCTCCGGGGCAATATGACATTTTGGGGCACTCTCCCTCTCTCGGTAGCTGGGAGAGTGGCGCTCTTGAAAATGGTGGCGCTCCCTCGGTTGCTGTATTATTTCAGAACACTCCCAATCTGGGTCCCAGGGTCGTTATTTAAACAAATTCAGTCCTTGATCGTGGGTTTTATTTGGGCGGCTGGCAGGAGACGGGTCGCACTTAAAACATTGATGCGCCCGAAAGTCGAAGGAGGGTTAGCGGTCCCTGATTTCGAGACATACTATTTGGCGGCCCAGCTGCAATGGCTCACCCAAGGAGTGGCGTTGGAATTTCGGTGCCCGGATGATCGGGATACTAATGGGATCCCGAGGCCGGTACTTTCTTCTATTATCCTTCAACAGCCGTTGAGACTCGGGACACTCTCCTATGAGGCCCGGACGTTGAGATTATGTTGGAATCGGAGCCAGCGTAGAGCCATGATTGACCGGCCCTACGCCCCGGAGATGCCACTGGCAATGTGCACGGTCCTCCCACATGGGGGGGATTGGTCTGCACTGGCTGACTGGGAGACTATGGGGCTACAGGTGCTGGGGGATTTGTATGAGGATGGTGTCCTCCTCCCCTTTCAGACCTTGAGAGATAGGTATGATCTCCCTCGCGGACATCTCTTGCTTCACTCGGCCCTCGTCTCGGCCATACAACACCATTGGCGGGAAGGGCTATCGGAGCCGCAGACGTCCATGTCGTGTCAGTATGTAGTAATGGCGGCAGGAACATTTAAGGCAGTTACGTCCTTATATAGGCGTATGACTGGGGAAGGGCTGCTACCATTGAGGGAACTGCAACGGAAGTGGGAATTGGACCTGGGCAAGGAGATTCCTGAGAAATCGTGGGCCCAGATCGTTAGGAGGGCGTGGAAAAGCACAAGAAACGCCCGTTTCCAACTGGTCCACTTCTTTATACTACATAGAGCGTATCTTACTCCTGCCAGGATTAATAAATATTTTAATACTGATACTGCGAGGTGCCCACGCTGTAATTTAGAAGGGGCAGAGTTTAAGCACATGATGTGGGACTGTCCGCACTTAGGGACATACTGGGAGGATGTGGTAGCACTGTTATGCCTAGTCACAGAACGACAGATAACACCTGACATGGGCACTTGTTTACTTCACTGGTTCCCCCATACGCCCAAGACAAGAGTAACGAGCAAATTTCTGGATTTGGGCTTATTGCTGGCCAAGAGGGATATTACAGTGCATTGGAAGGCCGTACGGGGCCCCAGTGTTCTGAGATGGAAAATGGAATTGATTAAATGGGCTACGAGTGAAAGCACACTCAGATTCCAGCTAGCTAGACGAGCACAGGGAGATAAAGCCTTGGAGGCCGCGAGGGCCTGGGAAGCACTAGTAGTTTCATTGCAAGCACCGGAGATGGATTCGGGTGATAACTCGACAGCGGGCACACCAATGGTTTCACCTTAAAGTTCTGTGAATATTGCTCGATTGATTGGGTGTATTGTGATATTCATAGTGTCCTTGACTGGGGGAATGCTGATCTTCACAGGCTTTAATATGCTACTGTTATACAATGCTGATCCATGTGTAGCACAGAATTTTTTTTTTATTCCCCCCCCCCCAGTGCTGTAGTACGAGACACACCGGGGACATGGGTGAGTCGGGAGAGTGGGTGGGAGGAGGGGTTTGCATTTTCCTTAGTTGGATGCTTCAGTGTTGCAGAGGCGCTTTCTGGACATGAATCTGTGCCGAAACACCCTTCAATCGTATATCCCAAGTATTGAACAGATATGTTGATGTATCATATAGGGGATTTGTATTCATGCTCCTTTTAGTTGAAGGGACGAAAGTAGACGGAGCACCGCTTCGTGGTCACTGATGTTTAAGAGGCCACTGTGACTCATTGATATCGGTCTTAACTGATGTTTTGTTGGAAAATTAATAAAAATATTAAACAAAAAAAATGGTTGAGAAGGTTGTGTCAGTACTTGCCTACATATCTCAGAGAGTGTAGGAGTACACCTCTATCAGTACATTGAGATGTTTAAGTAAATGTTCTGGTATGTAACTGCCTGCTATATTACCTCTATGGCTGTCTAAATGTGTATGTAAGTGGCTTCAGAAATACTTCAATGCCCGTGTTAGGCAATACAGAGCTACATAGGTGTGACTGCAACTACCTTTGAGTCTGCTGCATGTATTAATAGTTTCTGGTGAGTGACTGAATCTATACGTCAGTCAATCAATCATTCAAAGAACTTTTTTTCGCAATATTTCTTTGCATAAAAGAGTATCCAACACAATCAATAAATACAATTCATCATTAGATTATCTAAAAAGCATTACTATAACAGCATATAAAATAGATTATATAAGTAAAATAATCTTAACTCATGGCTACAAAATTCATAAATACTTAATTACACCTCCTATCAAATTAATATGACGTTCAGTGATTAAAATCAATACCCAATAGGATGGACGCCACTCCCTTTAACCAAAAGCAGTGTCTTCCCTTATCAGTGCATTCTTCTTTCTGAAATCTAAAGTGCTTTCCTACATTTTCAATAGCCCACAGGTAAGGGGCCAAAACCAAGCAGACTAAAGGGTTTTCAAGCCGTTGAAGGTGGGTCAGTGTTTGCCTATATGGTCTAAAATTTGTAGTAAGCATATAAGGTGCCATTATTGTTTTTCTTTGTTGGGAATAAAATAAACAAAATGACAGTATTTGATGGGCTGTCTGTTCAGAAACACTGTCACATGGACACTGAGACAATTTTTAATGTTCGTAAGTGTTTGCTAGAAAGCCCAGCATAAGTGGGATAAAATTGAACTGAAATCTGGTCTAGAAGTAAGTTTGAACATCACAACTTGGTGCAAATGACCTGTGATAGAGATCAACACTAGATTTGTTTTTGTTTGTCTCCCATCTAATAGCAGCTGCTTTTTCTAAAAATATCTGCTTCAATTTGGCTTTAGGGAAAGTAGAACAAGCTGATAGGGAATCACATAACTCATCCAGGTCCAATCTTGCCAATGTGGAACCTACATATCTCAGCCGGGGAATCTCTTTGGCATGATCCAGTTTCAAGCCATCCCTTAATATTGCTTGATTTAGAGCTATCGTCTCTCTCTTCCAAATAGAATGCCACAGTATCAGAGGGGCCAATCTGACTGTGTCACTAACATACGGGAATCCCAACTCATTAATGGATATGTAATTTGAGCAGCTTCGAGGCAAAGAGAGCAGTCTTTTAGCAAGAGCATTTTCAATACGTTGTAAAGAATCTATATTTGCTATGCCCCACACTGTTGCCCCGTAAGTGGCTTCCGCCTTTGCTTTTAAAGAATAAATAAGTAACATTTCAGTGATAGGTTTATACCCCACCTTCGTTGAAAATGTAAAAACAGCTGCGACATCTCTCTCCAAGTGGAGGGCTCTATTGTTCACCATATCCTTTCATGAGAGATTCCCGTCAAATAAGACCCCAAGATATATAAAAGAGTCGACCACCTCCAATCTACGCGGGGCAAGATAAAAGACCGGACACATCTTTGATAATGAGCCTGTGATTAGAACACATGATTTGGACTCATTAACATGCAAATCCAGAGAGGTCATAAAACTGGTATATCCCTCTATGAAACTCTGCAGTGCTCTAGGAGTACGCGCCAGGAGCACTGCATAGTCTGCATAGAGGAGAACGGGAAGATGGGCACCTTAAATATATGGAACATCCCTAGTACATTGTTCTAAGGTATTCTCCACCCTATTAGTATACAGGGAAAACAGGAATGGAGAGACCACTCATCCTTGTCTCACTCCATGCTTAATACCAAATGGCTTTGTGCATTCCCTGTCTCTGCCAAAGCTGACACTGGCTGTGGCCCCTACATAGAGCTTCCTTATGAAATTGATAATTGTTGTATCTACTCCCATGGACTTCATGATTTCCCACAGCTTACTATGGGCCATGCAGTAAAATGCTGCTGATAGGTCCATGAACGCCATATATAACTGGTCCTTTTTCGCAATTGTGTACTTAGCAACCATTATGCTTAGATTAAGGCATTGGTCTGTGGTCCCTTTACCTTTTCTGAACCCATATTGAACCATAGAAAAACCTTGTTTCTCCTTAACCCATTCCTCCAATCTATTTAAAAGTAAGCGACCCATCAATTTGGCTGTGCTATCGATCAAAGATATCGGCCTATAGTTTTTGGGGTCTCTCTTATCTCCCTTCTTATAGATGGGGAGGATGGTAGAATGTTTCCATGAGTGGGGGACCCACTTT
Organism: Calotriton arnoldi; assembly: GCA_963921515.1. Lineage (NCBI taxonomy): Eukaryota > Metazoa > Chordata > Amphibia > Caudata > Salamandridae > Calotriton > Calotriton arnoldi. The sequence goes on from CAWUFW010000166.1 coordinate 468,626, forward strand.
GGCGATTCCGTTAAACACATTAGTCAAAAGAGGAACCCATAGATCAAAAGGGTTCAAAAAGGTGTGGTCGAGAACCCGGTCAGGACCAAGGGCTTTTCAGGAACTAGTTTGTAGCACAGACTGAGAGATCTCATCCGGCTCAAACTTTAAGATTATATCCTTTCCCTTCTCTATTGGGGAACTATTAGGGCTCGCAGCCTCCAGGGAGCACCGGAAAATATTTTTAAAATGTGTGCCCCAACACATTTCCTCAATGTGTGACTCAACAGACGGACCTACAACATTCTGGAGAAAGGGTGCGTTTACCACTTTCCAGAAGCCTCTACTATCTTTTGTCTCAGTAGCGCTCCTCAGCTCCGACCAAGCTTCCTCTCTTAAAGTTTTTAATTTGCTCTCTCTGACCGCCTTATATTTAGCCCATAGACTCCGGATCAGGAGGAGATCTCTAGGTGCCATGTGTAAAGCTTTGCGCAGATTGAATAAAGCTTTAGTACATAGGGTATCAAACCAACGATCTGGGGAGGTGTTTTAAATGAAAAAGGCCTTGTCAGATAATGTTTAATTTCGTTTAATAATGAGACAAAGTCATCTTTAACCTAATGAGGGTCCAGACATGGGTCTAAACATGCCATTATTTCTACCTATTTATGTTGTAATACCATAGGGAGAAAATTCTCTTTAACCACTTTGTCCCATTTTAGAATATAGCCATTTTTCCTTGCTAAAAGAGTTTTGGGACTATGTCTGGGCAAGACTTCTGTCTACCTTCCCATTTAAAATGACAGTCAAGGGCAGCATGATCGCTGAGCCCCTGGAATTTGGTCTGCATGTTTGTCGTTCTTCCACTAAAGGTGTTTGAGTCAATTATATAATCTAGGGTCGACCCCTGGTCAGAACACCCAAATATCGCCTCCAAGGCACCAGTAAGGGAATTTATAGTATTTAATATTGTCAGATTCCACATCACCTAAAGCCTATTCAAGGCCTTACCATAGGTATCGTGTTCAAAGTGGATCATATTGTTGCCAACTCAGTCTGTTATCCCACAGGCGGGTCTCCCCATCTTTTAACAACATTTGGTGTTAAAGTCCCCCATCCAAATAACATCCAGGGCTTTGTGATGTTGTGTAATGGTTTCACCAATCGCCTGTTCCAAGGAGTCGACCACTAATGACATATCCTCATCAAAAAAAGTTATTATAGAAATGGATTAAGATTACATCGGAGTCAATATTCCTCCCACATATCAGAACTAGGGCTGGGCGGAGCTCGTGGAGTTTCGCTCCGTGGAATTACACAGAGTTCTCGAAAAACTCTGCAAAATTCCATGGAATTCCATGAGAGGGCGGAGTTCGGAGTCCAATTAAATGCAACGCTCAGATTGCATATATTGGTGTACTGTACTCCAGATAAATCCTGTTTATGGCACGTAGCCATCGATCTGGCTTGATCTGTACATATCGGCTAACTAACTAGTTTTACTTTGAGGAGCCTCGGTCTTGAGGCCGGGGACTCTGAGGGATCGCCCCCCCCCCCTGGAGTGCTGTCCAGTCCAGAAGTCTGGTGCGATGGATGGGAGGGTGATGGGTGGGGGCGCGATAGATGGAGGGGGCACACCAAGAGACAAATAATAGCACCAGGGGTGTGGGAGAGGACAGAAGGAAACACACCCCCAGGCAGCTGGCAGCAGGTCCTCCACCTCCCCAGGCTCCCAGCCCTGCCCTGGACCAACAGCCAGGGAGAGCATCGATCTGGGCTCGCAGCAGGCCCCGCCCGTCCCTTAGAGGCTTTAACAGAGCCACCCGAGAGGCTCGTGACCCCTCCCGTCCCCCCACAGCAACTCACATCATCGGCCTTGCCGCCCTCGCTCTCTGCTGTCTCCCAGGAGACGCCATTCCAGTTGCTGTTGATGAGTGCTGACTCCCGTCGACGAAGGTCCAAAATGGCGGCACTTCCAGCGCAGACCACTAGAGAAGCGCACAGGGGGCACCGGCCAGGGGTGAGGACTCCCCTGCACAGGCAGAGATGGGTGAGTCTAGTCCGTTTTCTGGTTTCTCTTCCTGCGTATGCCTGCTGCAGCGTGTCTTTCTCTGTATACTATTGTGCTTATTCCTACCTGTGCCTGCTTTCCTAATCCCCTGCTGTATATGCCTGTCTCAGTCTGGGACAATGTCTTTTCCTGCATCTACTTATCTCAATGTGCCTGGCCCTGTATAAGAATTGTTTCGGGTGTGCCTACCACTGCTTGTTACTGTACTTGCTCCTCCACAGCCTGTTGTAGCAGTGGCACACCAGGGAAAGCTGTGGGACAGCCTCCAGAATTTAGGGACGGCTGCTGCTTGCAGAGATAGAGAGACATGCGCCTTTTAACCCCACCGGGGCAAGTAAAAGGGCTGTGAGACTTGGTGCCAGTGGGGTGATTCCTGCATTCTCAAACAACATAGGCCAGCAAAGAGGCGCGTCAGTTGGACACACAGACACTATAGTACTCAGGCTAATCAGCCAGTTCACAACCTTCCTGCGAACATTGGTATTCAAAATATAATTTTTGGGGACCAACCAAATACCCCAGCGACAGAGGGGAGAATTTAAAGGTGGACCGCGCCAACTCTGTGTGACTACCTCTACTTTAAAACCTGGGATGAGAAGTGCCTCAGTAAACTCTGCTCAGCAAGCGGATGGCGGAGTTTTTTAGCTGAACTTCGCACTCCAAGTGGAGTGCGGAGTGGCAAAACTCTGCAAACTCTGCCAGCGGAGTTTACCGCCCACCCCTAATCAGAACATGAAAATCTGGAGAAGTATCTAAAAACATCAAAATGCTGACATTAATAGTATTAGCTAAGAGAGTCAGCATGCCACCTCTTGCCCAACCTGATGTAGATGGTATCGCTGGAGTTTGATAGGAGCTGTAGCTGTCTAGTGGGGCTAACCCACCTCCCACATCTCCTGAAAACATAGTATATTGTATTTAGTTTTCTTGAAACCTGCTATATTCCAGGTAACTAACCTTTGGGTTTCTGCCCGCCTTCCTCATTTCTCACCTTCCCTCATTGGGCCTACCTTAGACTCTCCCGCGCCCCCTACAGTTTTAGACGTCAGTCAATCACAATCTTCCAAACTTGTTAGTGCGGCATATCTGTTCCCCAGAGGGGTCTCACCATTGCTCATCTGTGCATTGCTTTGCAGGTAGAGATTGTAGGAAGCTGGCTCTGTATATACTATACCGAAGTTAGGTATAGTGTGCACAGAGTCCAGGGAGTCCCCAAAGGTTCAGCAGAAGCTAAATTAGGTAAGTACTAACAGCTCTCTTTGTGGTAGTGTGGGTGAGCAGTTAGGCTTATCCAGTGGATGTGTTAAGCATTTATTGTATTCACTCAATCAAGGACTGATTACACACACTCAGAGACAGAATCCAGACCAATTAGGTAAGTATAAAAAAAGGTATACTTATGTTTTATTTTAGAACCAAGCAGGACTTGGCACAGTTAAGTAAAATATACTCTCAAATGCGAGACTGTTCAAGAAAATGCAGTTGTGGTTGAAGTTGCAATAGTTACAGGTTTGTATATGCTTTAGAAACAGTTTGAATTACACTAATTACTTTCAGATTACTTTTCAGTTACTTTTGGATTACTTTGAGTAATGGGGTGGTATGCCTGGATACCAAACCTTAGGATCTCACAATACAAGGTAAGTACGACTTTTTATACTTTGCAATTGAGTTCTCTTTACTCCATACAGCAACAGTTCAACACAAAGTTTTAGGCCCAAAATCTCCTAACCTGGGTTCCTATGGGAGAAAAGTGTTAGTGGTTTTCCAGGTAAGTACACGACTTATGTGTGGGAGTTTTGGGGGTTAGGACCATGGTTCCCCAAGGTCTAGATGGGCACTCGAGTTGCACCACCAGCGGCACTGGAGCAGCCGGGTGCAGAGTGCAGGGGCCCAATGTTACCCAATGGGGCTATGGGGGCCTTCGGATAGGGACTGCTGGCGAGCAGGCCACTCGGGTGTTGAAGCCATATTCCTGGGGTTAAGGTCAGCACTGCAGGGGCTAATGACCAAAACAGGAGCTGCTCCACCAGCGGCACTGGGGCGGCAGGGTGCAAAAAGGACGTCAGGGACCTTGTGCGTTTCAATGGAGACCTTCGGTTTTGCGAAGTTGATGCAGGCTCGGGTAGGGAGACTTCCTGAAGTCCACCACCGGCTGGAGAGGTAAGTTGGGTTCTTGGGGGAAGCCTGGACACCGTCGGTTGGAACACCCAAGGTCGTGGGGTGTTGTGTGCAGGGGTGTCTTCTGGCCTCGGGTTTTCTTACCAGCTTCGGTCGCGGGGCCTCGTCTTGAGGGAGGTCGGGGATCACCAGATCCCAGGTCAGGATTGCTGGGGAGACCTCGTTGTGGTGTTGGGCCACTCGAACTCGGGCCGTCGGGTGCAGAATCGCGGAGTTGCCTGAATCCGGATTCTGGAGGTGAGTCTTTGCTTGAGCAAATCCGGTGCTCACAGGAGACAGAGTCTGTAAGATGGTTGCAGGGCATGTCCTCTGGGCTCTGGGGGTTGTTGGCTGCTAGACTCACTGGGGTTCTTGCTGCAACAGGTCGTCAGGACAGGCTGGTAGGGCTGGGGCCAAAGCAGTTGGTGTCCTCTTCTTCTTCCTGGGTCAGCATGGCTCTTCGGTCCGTCTTCTTTCTTCCTCGAATCTGAGGAGGCAAGGTTCAGCGTTGCCCCCTAAATACTAAATTTAGGGGTGTTAAAGGGGTATGCAGGTCGGGACCAATGGGTCACTTCCTTGGGGTGGGTACACACTCTATTATGCCACCCTCTATTGGGAGGGGGCATGAACCTCTCTCTAATTGGCTGAGTACCCCCATCTTCAAGATGGAGGGGACTGAGAAGTGTGCTTCACCTCGCCCCCCCACCTGAGAGGTGGGGTTGTGAAAGGTGGGCCCACCTCTATTCCCAGCTTGGTTTTCCTGCCTTTTCTCCTGCCCAAAGTGGGGGCCAGAACCAGTGGGAGAAAAAGGCAGTGACAGCTTCCAAAGGCGGCAGGTCTTTGAAGTTTCCCCTTTCGTGGACCCAGCCCATTCTGGGGGAGGAGACATGACACCTTCGCCCAGGATGGGCTTTGTTTCTTGACCCAGAGAGCGGAAACTCTCTACCCAGGGGTCCAGAAACCTGTCTGGTGGTGGTAAATGCTGGGCAGCTAATCAGGAACCACACCAGGGCTGGTCGAATTTCAGGGGGCATCTCTAAGATGCCCTCTGAGTGCATTTTACATTAAATCCCACACTGGCATCAGTGTGGATTTAATGTGCTGAGATGTTTGCTACCAAACTTCCCAGTTTTTAGTAAAGCCATTATGGAGCTCTGGAGTTCGTACTTACCAACTCCCGGACCATATACTCTTTATGGCTTTACTACACTTATAATGTCTAAGAATGGACTTAGACACTTTAGGGGTACAGGGCTCATGCTACTGTACCCTCACTTTAGGGCTAGTGCACCCTGCTAGAGGGGTGACTTACCTAGGCCTCAGGCAGTGGATTGCAGGCATGGCACACATGGAGGTGTGCCATGTCGACTCTTCACTTTTCACTGCACCAAAACACGCAGCCTGCAGTGGCAGTGTGTGTGTGTGTTAAGGTGCAGGGTCTCTAAGAGTGGCACAATAGGTGCTGCAGCCCTCAGAGGCCTTCCCTGGTCACAGTGCCCTTGGTACCCACTGTGGCCAGGGATGTGCCAATTGTGGATACAAAGGTACAGTCTTGGGAAAGAACACAGGCCCTGGGAACCTGATTGGCAGGGACCCAGGGCACATCAAGTCAGGTTGCATCAGATGTCAGGCAAAAAGTGGGGGGTAACTATGCAAAAGGGGGCACTTTCCCACAGGGATGACTTGCAAATCTAGGTTTACCCCCCTCTATCAACATGGGGAACGAGGTTAATAAAAATCATTTAGAAGTAGGGCAAAAATCTGAGACCTTAGCGATGGTGCCAAAGGAAGTTGGTCTAGCATATTCCCCAGTAGGGCAGGGCTATCTAAATTCACCACAATACAATCCTCCATTGTATTCTTTGGCCCACCCATGATACTCTTCTCGCCACTAGGATATGCCTATGTAGCTGGGGGACCCCTCGTGTAAGCTTAGCGAGCCAGTGTAACGCCTTCGCCATAAGTTGTTCCGTTGTCTCAAGCTGACTTTGTCTCAGCTCTGGGACATTAGCCAGAACAAGAACATATGGGCAAGCTTCCGGTAGCAAGTCTACTGTCTGAGGCCATGTTACATCCAAGTAAAGGCTGATCATCATTCATTAACTGGCCAGTTCTTACCTCCTCAAGAGAAAGTCGAAGTTCGGTAATCTCGACTCTTTATCCAAGACACTAGCTGCCCTCATGAGGAAGGAGTCAAGGGTATTCATAATTTCCCCCTCAGATTCTGGTTGCTTGTCCTTTTTCTTCCCCATTAGTCTTGTCTGTGGCATTGGCGAATGCTAAACATTAGGGGGTGGCCCGGCCCAGCCCAACCTCTTCCGGGCTATGACAGGCTATGACGGGCCCACCTTGGCCCGGGCGCGTGTCCCATGCTATGGGGTTGTGTCACGCTTAAAAGCACGTGAAGGCAGGTGATTGGTGCAGGGGCTAGTGGGGTATGTAGTCCCCCATCAGTGCAGGAGTCTCTGCACGGCTTTTCCCCTCCTCCAAAAGTCCAGCAGCGCTACCTGCTATGAATCTATACGTGCTTCTATTGCTGAAACAGAGGCTTTATGTTTTTCTGAACATTTATGTCAGTTGCTTTAGGGATGGCATTACTGACAGGACGAGAGGAGCAGCTATCAGCACTGCCTAAAGCACTAGTCTTCTGTGCCAACATTTATATATTAAAATGTTCCAACTTATTTTCACTGTTTCAATTTCAGCAATGCCTTACCTGGGAAAACCTTGAGAGAGCTATGCAAAGTACTCCTTGCTGGATGCAGCATGTTGTCTAGTTGCCAGAATTGTGTTGCTTTGTGTGTTAAATCATGAATTTGCCACATCTTTCCCCTACAAACTGCAAGTGGGTAGAAACTGAAAAATAGGAAATGTTGGCCATTACTTGCAAAATTGCAAAAACATTGTTGAACAACGTGTTTTAAAATGTTCAACTAGAGCCCACTCCAGCACTCCTTTAATATGGTAGCCTCACACACTGCAATTGCTAATTTAGTAACTCTTAGGCCATATTTACAGGCCAGAAAAAAGTGAGAAAGTGTTGCAAATAACTTTAGGGCATGTTGGTAAACATGCTCCAAGTGCAAATGTAAGAGCAAATTATTCCCAGGTTATTGCACTACAATTTACCCCAAACTATAAGGTGATAGTAAAAAAGGCTGCAATGACAAGTGCAGAATTGGAAGGCTTCAGTTATTCTCTAAAAATGCTAAATTCGATGGTAAATGTTGTCACAAACAGCAATTGCCCAAAAAGGTGTTACCTCCAATTTAGTGAAAAAACATTAGGACCCTCATTTTGAGTGGCCCATTTTATTCTTTGGAAGATAAGACTCAGCGCCACTAGAGTGATGTGATTCTGCAATGCTGAGATTTCTGCATAATTATGGAATAGAGTGGTTGCAAAATTATCCCTAATTTTCTACGTAATTTGCAGATTTAAAAAAAAATGTTCTAGCCCAAACAGATCAAATCTTAAAAATGCTGCCACTTGTTTTGCTGTGCAGAGGCAGGCCCTTTAACGCACAATGGCATGCCAACTTTCTTTTGCTGATTGTTGCATTTACGTGTGTTAAAGTGATATCCCATTGTGGGGTATTTACTAAGAATGTTGTCTAGTTCTCAGAAATATAAAGCTTTCTCGGTTCAACAATGGATTTGTCACATCTTTCCCCAGCAAAATGCAAGTAGGCAGGAACTTAAAAACATACTGGCTAAGAAACAAAGTCTAAAAGGAACGCTTCTTTCGTACCATAAAACAATACAGAAAGCAGCTGCAGTGTCATAACATTAGTGCAAAATCTAAGCACATCACAAAACGCTGGGTGCACTAAACAGTTTGGTATGGAAGGCCTGAGTGACTTGAAGAGAGTTAAGGATCAGCTTAAAATTGTGAAAGACCATTAAATAAAATTTGTGTGTATTTTAAAACTATCTTGGGCTTTATTGCCTCTCTGCTATTTTGCTGAATATATGCGCGCTACAACTGCTTTTAGTTCACCAAAACCAGGTGCTTCCTAAAAAGCAGGTTGCACACTTACAAAGTTGGTTTCTAGGCGCAGTTTTTGTAATGTCAAATGACCAGATGTAGAAGCTTGAAAAACAAGGGACCTTAGCTTGCCTGTCTTCCATGTCCATTAAGCAGTGTGTATGTGCATGTGCGTGCCCCACCAACACAGATTGTATCACACCCACTGGTTCCCCTAGCCTCTCTGCTGTCCACATCACGAGGCATAGTACCCGGGCCAATCTTTGGAATAAAGATATAATTTTTCCAGTCCTAAAACTCTGGTGTGAAACACTTCCGGCTCTGTAATGAACTGTTTATCTGGCAGGGAATCAGTCTGTCTTAAAGTGCGTACCATACACAGAGAGAACAGCAGCTGTAAGGAGAAGATACATGGGAAGTGTACACCGTGTTTGGAGAAGGCCCACAGTAACAACTAACTGGCACCGAGGCTGATGGCCCTGCAGCATATTATACATACTCCATGACGTGAACATACTTCTGCTGAACTTGGAGGGGTTCACAGCAACAACAATGCCAAAGGTTGGACATTTCTGCCACCACATTGTGTGTTGAGGACAGAGTTAGACCACGTTTATTAAATAAAAAGAGGTGATGAAAGTGAAACTGCAGGGAGAGGGAAACAACAAACACATTAAAAAAAAAGTCCCATGATGGCGCACTTCCACAAAAAGCTATTGTTTTTAGGTTGTTTTGAAGCTCGGTGGCTTTGGAGGGCAGGGGATACCTCTTCTGCTCTTTCCGAGCGTTTTCGTTAGAGATTTGTTCTCCTACAGCTTGCTGTTCCCAGTGTGTAGTGTGGATTGCAGCCCTCTCTGTCTGCAGTAACACGTGCATTGCACCATCTGCTGTAGAGATTTATAAGCGTTCTACAAGGATATATTTTTAGCATGCACCACAGGAGCCGGCTTCTTCTCAGAGACTGCTACGGGTTGACAGAAGAACAATAATAAACATTCAACTAACTAATGCATGCTCGGGGGCCACTACACCTGGGTTCTCCTCGCTTCTCAGCCCCCACAACTCTGGGTGTAAGGCGCCTGCCGCAGGTACCACAGCGCCTGCTGCCTTCGGTTTGCCCAGGGCAATGCCCCGAAGAGCTTCTACAGGAAATGCAACGCTCTGAGTGCTGCACCTCTAGCAGCTGCACCAGGGTGAGTGCCCCGGTCAGGACAAAAACCTGCTTGGCCATGGGCCCTGCACCGTCACCGCACCGTGTCATTGGCTCCATGGCAACTGTAGTCACAGAATAACGAGAGCAGCCTTGACTCCGCCCACTCAGTCATAACAATCTCAGCGCGCCTACCAAAAATTAATGTGTCCTTCTGAAACGTATGTGGTGTGCATGTAAAGCACTCCAATACCTATGGATCGAGTTTGAGCTAAATAAAATAAAAATGCAAATAACTGGCAAGTCTTTTCCCCGTCCGGCGGTGTTAAGCCTGCAACAGCCATAAGGGAGGAGCTAAACTTGCAATAGCGAAAGGAGAGGAGAGGCCATCTCACACTGTACAGTGTGATGGCCAACAACAATATTCTCTTAGTGTAATCACCAGCAAGGGAGCTAAGCACACAAAGGAGGGACATTTATACAAATGCACCAATAACAAGCCAGCATTTCTGAATGCCACAGATAACAACCAATGGCTATCGGTGGGTGTGCCACAAGCCAACTGAAGCGATACAACAGGTCTTGCGGACAGCACAAACGCTGTTGAGGCGCGACCTAAAAAAGCTAATCTTTGTCTTTGCATAGGTCATATTTGCCAGTTCTCATCAGAACGTTCTACAAAACCTCCAAATGGCTGCCAATGTTCTGCAGAACTTAAGGCCCCAGAAAAGTAACAGTAATTTAACATTTTCACTGGTACATATCATTAATACTCTGGTCGCAGAACTGAACAAAATTGTTATAAAATATTTCCTTCAAAGGCAAGCCTGACTTCTATGTGCCAGAAATGTCTTAAACGAAGCCTCATCGTTTTCCATTTAGATTTTCTAATTTCTGGGTTCGATGACATGCTTCCTCAATAATGGTACAATGCTTACAAAATGGCAAATAGGTTAGATATTGTGACAGTGATTACCAACATGGTTGGTGCGCCTGATCTCCTGCGCTTTTCTTTCTGCAAGCCAACCATCATCCTCCAAGTAAAAGCCTTTAACCTTAATAGTCTACAATATTTTACCATGTGAATGGTTGCTACATAAGGTGTTGGAGCTGAGATATGGCATTACCTGTTTTAATGCATTGTATCCTACTGGTGGCTCAAAATAGAGGATACCAGCATCTTAGGCTGTCATTTGTGTAACAGTTGGTTTTAATGCTCTCTTTCCCCATGACCGGAACACTGCTGCCTCTCCACTACACTGACTCAAATTCCCTAGTATTGAGTTTCCAATCCAACCCCCTGTGGTGGAAACTTGCTTAATGTACTCTAGGTGAATCCTACCCCCTTTCTCAGGAACACACTCGTACTGCCTGTTTCTTTCATCCCTAGGTCCCCATCTGTGGTGATGCCACTGGTCCCACATTCATTCTTCCTCCGTCTTGAAGCCTCCTGCTCCCTGCCATTAATGGCCCTTAACTGTAGCCAAAGTGGGCCATTGAAGAGCAGCTGAGGAATGGTTTAGGACTGGGTGCATGGGCTCTGTGAGGGATTCCCTCCTGCGACAGTGGAATACCCTGACAAATTCAATATGGCAGCCGCCATGTTCCGGACTGGAAGCGGGGTGAACGTTCCAGCGGACCAAACAGGAACCTACGGACTACCAACCAACGGATCAGGTGGGCGGAGCCAAGGACAACAAGGAGACGCCAGGAATCGGACTTCAGAGAGAAGTGTTGGAGACAGAGACGGAAGAAGAAGAGAAGACCGGAGAATCGTTCCCGACCGAAGAGGACCATCAGAGAGGAGACCGCTCCAGGAGCAACGCCCTTGAGTCCAGCACTCCAACAGGAGAAGCGGAGGCTCGGACTCCCACCCCCACGACCCAGGAGGGTCATGGGTCCAGGCAAGTGCCCCGAGCACGGTTCCTTTCCTTTAGGGGTTGGTGGGCGGGGGTTACGGGCCACTCCACCCCGAAGCACTGAAATCCCTCCTTGCACCTAGGCACGGCACATAGAGAGCACGGGTGACTGGAGCACTCTTCTCTAAAACGATACCAGTCCAAGTGACCTGACTGTGTCCTTTTGTTTTGTGTTCCTTTTTCCGGTACCCTCCTGAGGAGAAAAGCAAGGCTGGGACGGAGCCCTATCAAGACGATAGCTTCCTGTGGACTTGGAATTCCTTTGTTTTACCCCATATAAGACTTACGTTCCTCTTCATCCCCAAGTCCGAGAACAGAAAAATCTTGCCCAAGGACTATTGGGATAAAAAGTAAAAGAGCATTAAAAAAAGAACTAACACTACCCATAGTGACTCCAGTGTTCCTAATAACGGGAGGGAGGGACAATCGGAGTGGCCAATAGCTCACAGGCTCTCACAATCGCTCTCTTCAGAAAGCAAGCTCTATTACATATCTTAATGAAACCTCACAAACCTCATTTTGTGAAGAGCTTTGTGATATTGCCCCAAATTCTCCTACTCCTCATCGATGGGGTATCAGCCACCCCTTCTTCGATGTTGGAATCTGCTGCATGTGGGCTATGCTGCTGAATATACATAATTCTGAGTGTTGTTGGGCCTGCCACCATCACCTCTAATTAGCGCCCTGCTAATCCTACCGTTCCATCATTAAAAGGTTTTACAACTTCCTGGACTGAAGTACAGGACTGTCACTTGTAATCCACACTTGGTCTGCTCTAACCACAATTTCCATATGCTATGCACCATCTAGGTTGATAGAGACTCCTGTCATTGTCATTGTTTTTCTATTCTTCTTCCACCACCTTGCACGTTGTTCATAGAGCCTGCAATGTCCACTGTTTTCCATTCAATACACTGCAAATTGTGTTTATCCACAACCATAAAGGTTACCTCTGTCATCCGCGACTTAGGGTGTAACTCTTGAGGACGGTCTACTAATAAGCATTCCCTGGAGCCGGCCACCAGTGAACAGGGAATAACCCCAGCCACATTATACGGCAGAGGGTGGGACAGGGATTTGCCTGACAACTACTAAAGCCTCAACCTTAAGGAAATTGTTAATTGCTCATGAATAATGTTTTTCCTTTGGATGTGTAAAGCTAGAAATAAAGTACTTATTTTTCTTAGCAAGTAAGTATTGGACTGGACATTAATTTATTGTTCGTACTGTGTGCAGTTTGAGTTGTAAGTCGTGCTCACTTACCTGTATAAACACTTCCCCTCCCCTGAGAGAGCCTTTGACTGCTTGTCCACTTCTACCACTACTACCACTGAGAGTCAAGAGCAGAAGGGGTACTTGGCCCAGTTGCTCAGGATCCATAGCAGGTCAGGCCCTGGGCCATCAGGAGAATCATCAACAAAAACCTTTATTCAATTATAAAAATAAAGTACTAACAGAGTCAAATATAATACAGAACAGATATCTTACATCAAAGGAGTGACGTCCATTAAAATGAATAAATAAAATTAAAGATAACATGGTAACACAGTTGTATCCAGAGGAGCTCGAACCCTGTAAAGTCCAGTACGTGAAAAGATGGAGTACATTTGTACAAGCTCAAAGCAACACCGGAAATATGCAACAAGTGTTACAATTAAAGAAGAAAAACATGAAAAACAGTATTTAACCTTCCATAGATATCCTATGTCTACCAGCCATTTGTAAAAAGCAGCACACTCTATAAGAGACGTTTGGGCTGCCTAACGACTGTAAATACATCAAAGCCTCATTATATTCTGGAACACCAGTGGTTCAGGATGTGTTTAAGACAGATTAGGAAGAGGGTTTAGTAAAATTTACTAAAAAAACATAAAATGCATTAGTGATTGTTCTGCAGCTCCATCACAAGGGCAGGCTGGTAAGTGATTCCTCCAGACCGTAGGTTTATCAGGGAACACAATAAACACCATACTGTGCCTGCCCTGAATCTAAAGAGTAGCACCCTTTCCCATCGTGAGACCTCCAACTGCAGATAATACGCCATCTCTCCTGTGGCTAAAAAGAGATAAAATCAAGTTGATGGCACTTACTGAAACCCCCCTCTAATCTTTGTGAGAAACAAAATTCTGCCAGACAAAATTTCACCAGGCCCTTAGCGGACTTCTTTATACTGGCCAGGGCAGTGAACATATCCGGGAGACCAATATCGTTAAAAGCCTTATTAATATACCTCAGCCAAGGAACTGACAGACCACTGTCAAGGTGTAACAAACCAGGACAACCTCCCTGTTAAAACTTAGGTTAACACTGGTCCATATACTAAACCACAACAAAAGTGGTGCCAACTTAATGGAATCCGAAACATAATGCAAATTAAACTCTGGATGAAGAATACAATTGGAGCTGGTAGGTGGGAGATTCAGGCTCCATCTGCATATCCGATATTCTTCAACCTCAATAGGGGAGACATTATGAAACCCCCACACCACCGCTCAATACGTAGCTGTGGGGACACACTGCAATTTATAGATCTTGAGATAGGAAAGGATATGACAATGGCCTGCTTTCAGCACAAGGTTAAATAAAGAACCTGCCGCCCTGCTCAGTTTCAAACGTGCAGCGTTTATCTGTGGCTGCCAAGAGCCTGATGTGCTAAAAGTAACCCTGGGGTAGCTAAAGTTCTGCACAGAGCTCAATGACTGGTCTGTAATCTGTAGGCAACCTATGTTCTTTTCCCCTGGGCCGCATGCCATGATATGGGACTTCCCAAAAACAGTTGACATGTCTAAATTATCCATGAAAGCAACAAATTATTCAACCAAAACCTGCAGGGTGCCTGGGGTGCGTGCCATTAAAAGAGAGTCATCTGCATATAACAACGCTGGGACAAAAACATTAGCTATTTTTGAGACATCTCTGGTGGCTATAGACAAATGCCTGCTTGACTCATTAATATAAATGATAAAGTGTAAAGGGGCTACTGGCGCACCCGGTTGGATAGAGAAAAAAACCTCAGTAGTTTCCCCTTCACAGCCATATTGTACCCTGGCCCCCAATTCTCATGCAGAGTATACAAGAAATTCACCAGGGGAACCTCTACTCTCAACTCCAATAAAATCAGCCACAATTTTGCCCTGTTGACGCTGTCTAAAGCCGTAGACAGGTCCATAAAGGCCAGGTACAGTTGGCAGCGCCTGGCGATGGTGTACTTCCCGACAAACAAATGCAGGTTCAAAAACTGGCCCACCGTGCCAAGCCCTAGACTAAAACCATACTGACATGGGGACAGGACATTGTTACGACTAATCCAGGTCCGCAAATGATCAAAAATTACCCTCCTCAAACCTTTTACATAACTGTCAATAAGCAAATCTGGCCAATAACACTTTGGTGACCCGCGGTCCCCTTTTTTGAAGATAGGAACACTAGTTGAAAGTGCCCACAAACTTGGTAACCTAGCACAAAGAGAATTGTTAAACAGATTATTGATCAAGGGGCTCCAGATCCTGGTGTTACACTTAATGAGGTCTCCGATCTGGCCCAGGGTCTTTACCTGCTGGACTCTGCATGATGGCTGATTCTACTTCTTCCAGGGAGACCTGAAGAGTGGGGGGAATCCCCCAAATGAACCATCAAGAGGTTGTGTTGAATCTTATCCTCAACTGACCGATAAATTGATGAAAAGTGCTCGACCCACTTCACACCGGATATGCTACAGACAAAAAAGGTGGCTGGGCGATGCATCCCTCTTGCTGAACTTATTTACTATCTCCCAAAAAACGTTACTGTTATTACATGAGGAAGCCAGTACCAGCTTCTACCAGTCCCTTTTATTTAAATACTTTTTCCTGTCCTTGATGGTACAATAGTATACCCTCCTAGCCTCCCGCTTTTTCTCACCGTCTCTGGGATTTTCAGAGAGAGCTTTCCTTCGACAAGGGTTAGCTGCGGAGCAAGCTCCATCGAGCCAAAGTGGGTAGTCTAAGCCAGGACGGAGGGGTTTTATCTAATAACTTTTAATACTTGAGAATAGGAGTTGGAAGCCTCCAAAAAGAACGTCTCCCGTGTTCTCGGTGAGATAGTCCATGAATACAAGTAAGTGTTTTTTAAGGAGAATACTGAGCATCTGCTTAGAGTCTTTAAGTGACCAATTCAAACTAAACCCATCCATTGCATGAGGATTTGTTTAAAAAATAGTTGCCAGCGGTTTATCCTTTCTCATGGGAAAGACCCCTTCTAAACATAGTGGGTTATGATCCTCCCAATGTGACTCTAGGATGGTACACTTGGAGAACCACTAAAGGAGGCTCCTTGGAGCAAAGATATAATCAATGATGGAAAACCACCCCCTCCCCCTGAAAGTGGGTACACTCGAGCCGGCATCCAAAGAAAAATTGACAAAATCAACTAGGTTATTTGAGGCTAAGAAATATCTCAACTCACTTCCCCGATTGTCAACACAGTCGTCAATAATGTCAGAACCCATGGGGCCTAAATCCTCTTGCTGATACCCCAGTTTGGAATTGAAATCTCCACAGAGTAAGAATCTAGGTCTGAAGGTAAAACTAGAACCAATTGCTTAAGTCCTGCTATAAATTGGAACAGTCCCTCAAAGTGGTGGAGAAATGAGTCAGTGAAATCATTACCTTGAAAATTCACTATATAATGCTAACCATCATGGCCGCATTGACGTGATCCGTTCAAGCTCCACCAACCCCACTCTATTAAAACAAAGATACTGGACTTCTGCGGGGGTTTCATCACCACCACTTACCGATGAGTATTGAGAGAGATGACTCCATGAAACACTGTAACTAGGAGTTCCCTCCAGAGATCTGCACAGCCCATTCCTGTGGACCCTGCCTGCGAGGACACAGAGGGCCGAAGTGAAGCCTGTGGGGGAGGCGCTGACCCGCCATGCTCTCTCCCAAGAGATCCAGCAACAAATTCCCTGAGCCGCGAAAGACGGAGGCGGTCTCTAGCCCTTAGGAGGTGGCTGGTGCCTTTCTGCCGGGAGGAGCTGTGAAGTTGGCGGTGCCCGGGCAGCTCTGATCTCTACACGAGCCCGCGGGGAGGGGCAAGAGGGCCTGGAGAGGGCATCCTGGACCGGGAGCCCCAGAAAATGGTGCACGCCCTGTGGCAGTAAGAGGGGGAGGCGCCAGCGATCTGGACCTGTGGGGGGGTGTGGGTCTGCCCTTGTGGTTCCCCCTGCCGCCCCCGTTGATGAAGGAGCCCCGACAGTGAATGCTGCGGTTGGGGCGCGAGGAAGCCTGAATGTATTAGGGGCCTCATATCAGCTCCTGTGTTGGTGTCGCCATTGCCACTGGAGTCAAGCTATCCTGGCTGATGAGGGGTTAAACCCCGAAACCGTTCCTAGGATGCTTGTTTCCAGTCCAGGGAGGACCTGGCCTGTTTTGCTTGGGTGCAGGGTCAAGACTGATTTGCATATGGCTGGGTTCAAACTGGAATGGCATGGGGAGCAAAACAACGATGGATTTAGGCCCAGATCTCTGTACTGGGGTGAATGTATGACATTGTTCTGCATTCTGTCCATCAATTGTTCTTTTTGCATTTGTCACCCCGAGTGGGACGGGTATGCCCAGACATGGGTCCCGTGCTCTCCATGCCACTGGAGTCAAGCTATCCTGGCTGATGAGTGGTGAAACCCTGAAACCGGTCCTATGATGCTTGTTTCCAGTCCAGGGAAGTCCTGGTCTGGCAGTTCGGGATGGACTGTTCCCATTGGGGGCAGGGTCAAGACTGATTTGCATATGGCTGGGTTAAAAGTGCAATGGAATGGGGAGCAAAAAAACGATGGATTTAGGCCCAGATCTCTGTACTGGGGTGAATGTATGACATTGTTCTGCATTATGTCCATCAATTGTTCTTTTTGCCGTTGACCCGCCAGTGTTTGGCCTGCTCTTCCTCTCGGCGAGGCTGGGGACTGCCTGCTGTTTCAAAGAAAAGATTTAGAGGCTGCATTGGTTTTTGCGATCAAAGCCACACTGTGCCTTTTTTAAAAACAATTTAAATAGCAGCTGCTCTTGGGTATTGATATTGTGCTGGATCCACCTGCGCCTCCCAGCTCCAAGATGCCCGGGGGTTCCTGATCATGACCATGAACACTACGGCATACCCATCAAGATCTTCTAATGAGTACATGCTGCAACTTACTTATTGTATGGAAGGCCCTGAACTGATAATGGCGGCTCCCACGGGTCACCTCTAACTCCTAGCGCACACCAATTGCCACCTCTAGTTGCATTTCATATACCACTATAGACACTACAGAGTACGCGCCACTGAGGATTTGCCTTGAGTCCCTTGGGGAGGTCGAATCCCTTTAACCCAGTATGATACAATAGGGTTGTGATTCGAACTGGTGTGTGACATCGTTGAAACAAGCACCTTGGAGTCCGTAATCTTCATGCCTCTCAAAAAATCCCAGACGAACAGGGTCTCGAGCTATTTTCAACCAACTGACTTACAGATATCTTAATCACCCCTCCACAAGAACGGTGACATGACCCTTACTAACGAAGATCTCCTGTCCTCTCTTCAAGATTTTAAAAAGAACTATGTGAGGACTTAAAAGCTGACCTGACCTTTTCTATAGATGCCCTCCGTGCTGAAATCACCTCTAAATTCGGAGCACTCCAGCAAGACGTGGACTCTATGGGCTCGCGAGCACCTGACCTAGAAACTAATTGCTAAACCCTCACTCAGAGAGTAGAAAACCTGGAAGACTCTACTAATTGTCTAAAAACGCACCTAAACGCCACGCTTCTAAAGTGCGAAGACCTTGAAAATCAGTCTAGACGCAATAACATTAGTCTGCGTGGCCTGGAGGAAGAGGTGGAAGGCCCAGATCTATAAACTTTTGTGACAGGGCTGTTTCTGAACTATTGGGCTCGGGGAGTCCTAAAGTCAAGCTGGAACGAGTCCACAGGGTAGGTCAGTTGACCCACGGTGACGGGAAACGTCCCAGAGATGTCCTGGCAAAGTTACACTCCGTCAAAACAAAAGAAGCTATCCTCAAAGCAGCGAGAAAGTAACATGAAGTGACCTTCCAAGGTGTTTCCTGCTACATATTCCAAGATGTTGACCCAGCACCCTAGCAAGGCGACAACAGTTCAGGCCCGTCACTGAGAAACTTTGCCAAGACAATATCAAATACAGATGGATGTACCCATTCGGCCTAGCTTTCTCCTCCATAATACGTCTTATCAGTTTACTGACCTGGAAGAGGCGGCAGCCCTGCTGTTATGTCCCGTATAGAGGCCCTAATGTAGACCCGTTCGTACATGCCCTAAAATGGACATATTCATATTTACCCTAATATGGTCATATTCGTACTTGCCCTATTATGGTCATAGCCGCATATGCCCAATTATGGTCATGACTGTACATGTCCTATTATAGTCATGATTCCTTATATAGGCATGATCTGTCACCTACATTGGTCCTCGCTAGTACACAACGTGCTCTGAGGGCTGAACGTTATCTATCCTGTGGTTTTGAATACAGCAGGGTTTTTCCCAAACACAGGCCCACACTGTACTCATCAATTATGCATGGCTCTCTAGGAATACACCACCTGCATAATATGTATGTACAAAGTTCACCCCTGACGTCTTCCTCGTGTCTAACGACAGACCAATACAAACCATACTGAGGACCGAGACTCTTTAGGGTATAAATACACCACATCTTGCCCCGGTAAGATAGAGGGAACCAAGACTTCCATGCTGACACATTGACCAGAGACGCTGAGGCTCCTGCATGCAGTCGCTCCAGCTGACAGCGGTCTGACACAGCCCTTGCAGGGTGTCCAACTCGAGACCAGGACGGGGTCCCACACTCTCTCTATTCAGGTATGGGGGTTCGACTAAATCCTAGAAGGATTCTTGGCTCTTAGGCTTTTAGACCTACACATATGCTAGGTACACTCAGGTACATCTAGTTAGGCAGCGTAGGAGTACGCGCACTTTCATAATGCTTTTTATATTCATGTATGTATTCATGATTATTGCAACATGGTAGAACTGTTCTATCCCTTTGCTTTAATCGTACTGCTGATAATATATCTCTGCTATTGTCTGCTGGTTGCCGCAGCACATATATTTTACACTAGAATAACAACTGTTCAATAAATACTTATTAAAACGCCCGACTGTTTATTCTGTCTAACTCTCTGAGACAAACCGAATAAGTAAGCACGAGTGACTGAGCGAAAGATAGTACATTGTTTCCACGATTCTGAGGAATTTGGGTTGTCATGATCTAAGGTTGCCAGAAACTAATCTCTCCCCGATAAGAGGAGATTCTAGTGGCACTGTGAGCTAGCTAATGCAAATCCGGCTAACATACGCGGTGGGGGTGCACAGAGCCAGTCTGCCACCAAGCCCACAGTTTATGTTATCCAAACGCGCAGGTCCTGCATGGGTACTATAGGAACTACAAGACATGGCGCCCAACGTTGGTTTGGTACTTATTTAACAGTAGAATCTGAGTAGTTCAGTCGTGCTATTCTCAGAGAACCTACTCACAAAACCCCAGAGACGTCTGGAGTGGGTGGGCACAAACTCCGCCGCAGCTGAGTAGTACGAAAATACTATTTATTGGCTGTTGGTTAATCAAGCTTGAAGGACATATAGTTCCTAAATTGTGCATAACACCTCATCTTAAGTTCCCTGAGAACACCTCTTCCTCCAAACATGACTGGTTCAGGGGATGAGAGAGCTGACCTGAACGTTTTAGAGGGAGAAGAAGATCCTGAGGATGCAATACAGATTGCACCAAAATTCAGAAGGATAGTCACCCTAAGACTATTAGAAAATGGTTTACCAGCCACGGGTGGCATGGTAGTTTTCGTGATTGAGGCACACGAATCAAACAAAACAGAGGTATTCTATTCATGGGTTACACTCCCAGCAGCAAATGCCATAACAAAGACATTTCACTACTATTTGAGAGGAAATGCACCTAGGGAATATGCCCCATTTGAGGACATAGAGATTCCACTCACTTACCAGGAACATCATTACTGGTTTAATGGCGCCCTACCCCACGTACGACAAAGAGTAAGATTAGGCCCGCTCGGAGGAGACGGGGCCACATGGCCAATACTAGCGGCTTACACGCCGCACCCTGACAATAACACAATGCCACAGCCAGACTTACTAGTACAACACAGAGATTTAATTAAAATCTACAGAAACCTGACACAATTTGTCATGAGGACTTTAACAATCCAACCTGCACCAGAAGGTGCAGCAAACAGTACTCCAGCTCAGGGTACAGGAAATAAAATTACTCCTCAAACATTACACGCAGTAATGGGCAAAATGCCCGCAAAACGCCAACAAATGCCATTCTGGATAGCTCAGAAAATAACTCAGCTTGAGGCGGTATTCCCGAATACTACCACCTATGAAAAACACAGAATTCTAAAAATCTGCTTGCCCATGGGGATCACACCACAAGTAGAGGACTGCACCTCTTGGGGTTCAGTCTTTGCTGCCATATATACCAGAACACATGGTATCCCGTCCTTAGCATTAATACCTGACGTATTGAGACAGATACAAAATGAGTACGGAGCAGAGCCTGCCCTTAACTTAGGGATGAAGTTACTAAATAACTTTGACCAGGTATCAGCCATAATACTAGCTAACATTAAGGGGGAAGCAGCTTCAGTGGCGATCCGCCAACGCCTAAGGGAGTTCCGTCCAATAGATCAACAACACGAACTACCCAAAAGAATTGAAACTGCATATGCAGAACTAGGCAGAGACAGTCTAGGTGGGAAAGCATTAAAACCACAACTAGTGGGCAGTTCTGAAAAGGACACTACAAAGCAGACACCTACTTCTTCTAAAAAGAAGTGGGAAAATAAAAAACAACAAAAGTCTAAAGACAACAGATCTCAATCCAGAGGTAGGTCTCCTCAACAGGAGCCCTCTGAAAGGAGGTATAACCTCAGGAATAGGGATAATATTAAAAAACCTGACAGGTATCTGGATACTGATACTCGTTCCTCCCGTTCCTTTCAGGGTTCATCAAAAAACTCAGAGAGGGAAGGACGGTCAGAGGAGCTTACAAAGTCCAGAGACAAGCAACGCGCTGCGGACTACGCACCTAAAAAAGAAGATAAACAAAAATCAAAACCTCAGTTCAAAAATAAGAAGGTTGCAGGTCACAAGATCAGACATGCCCAGAATTCTGAGGACACAGCTTCTGAACGGGGAGTGGGCTCTGACGATGCTAGACAGCGCGGCAGAAGTAACGATAGCTCGCCAGAACCTGAAGGAATTTCTGGTGACAGCGGAGTTGAGTGAGTATATCACGGTGGAAACACCTGATACTCGGGTAAGTGCCCCACATAAGTTACATGAGATAGGAGGGCGTGGCCTGAGGCGTCAAGATGGCGGTCGCACTCTAAGAGTGCTCCGGACCCCTTCCGTCACCCGCCTCTAATCCGCCCATTTGTAGCTGCCATCCATACCCCTTTACCACCCACGGGGTTTCTACGTCCCGCCAGCAACGTTTCGATCCCCTCGGCGGGCGAAGCGGAGTCTCCGCCATCCCGCTCTGCTCCCCTTCCTGCTGAGGCCTGGGACTCCTGTAATGGCGGCCTCCTTGCCGCGACGCCCCTGAGCCGGGGCCCTGCACCTGACAGACCGCTGCCTGGCTCCCCCGGATGCTGCGGAGCCGGACCAGGCCTGCTGGTTTTCTCCCCCCCCGCCTGTGACTCACTGTAACTCCACGCTTCTGTGCTGAGGCCTGCCTGCGGCGCACCGGCGCCTGACGCCCCGGCTGCAGACTCGCCTCCTGTGCTGCTGAACCTGCGGGGGGCGAGCTGAATCCTCCCCGGCTCCAAAGCCTGCCAGACGTTCCTGAGAGGCCCGGCCTGGAGACACCTTCCAAGCTTTGACCCGGTGAGTGGGGGCGTGCGGTGCTCGGCTACCGTGGTCGGGTAGCGGCGTAGGGGTCGGGCCCCCCCTCCTCCCTTGCAGCAGCGGCCTACTTTGCCTCGGCTCCGGCCGGCCCATCCCCCCCACTGGGGCTGAGACGGGGGGAGCGCTGTGTTCTGGCCCTCCGTTGCTGTGCCTCACCGGACGTGGGGAAATGCTGTGCCTGGCGCGGCCCCCTGGTCATTGGGGTGGCCCCCCTTCCTGGCGGCCAGGTAGACTATTGGTGTGGCCCCGAAGGCGCGGAGACGCCGGATCTGGCCCGGTCTGGGCCCCTTTGTCCTCCACGCTTCTGTCAGTATTGAGGCCTCCCCCCGCTTTGAACTCCGCTGGCTTCTGGGGGTGCCGGGAGCTCCGCCGAGACCTCCACCTTCAGGCGGCCGGTGAGTGGGGCCCAGGATTGGGGATCGGCTGTCGGGCAGCGGTGCGGGGAGGCACGATCGGCGCTCCCGCCCTCCCCTCTTCCTCCCTCGCTATCTCGCCCCTTCTCCGCCTCTACGCCACGCAGCACATCTGGGGGTGCATTTCGACGTCCACCGGCCTGTGCACACGAGGTGGATCTCCCTGGCCGTGCCTGTCCAGTGTGTCGACTCCCTGCTGGAGTTGGGGTCCACTGAGTGGCACCAGTCCCCCCGCACGCCGCGAGCCCGAGGTACCAGGATCACTCCCCGGCTGACGGTGCTGCGGGGCGGCAGACCGAATTTCCAAGACCCCCCTCGCTAACCCCTAGCCAACCTTCCCGAGACGGCGGGCAGTGCCGCTTTATTATCGACCGTCGCATCGGACGGTGGTGGAGGAGGAGTCCCCGGACTCGTTCTGTTTACCCCTTGGCCTTGGGAGGATCGGCCTTGACGCCCGAGCATTGACGGCCTAGGTGTCGGTTCCCCCCCTCTCTACAACTGCTGACGGCCTCCCCCATCCATCCGGCGGCAGGGGCCTTCTTCCATGGTCGCGATGGGCGGGGACCGCGCCCCGAAGACACCTGCACCGCAGACCCAGACAAAAATGGACCAGTACACCACCAATGACCCGACCCCGGTGGGGGGGCATCGAATACCCCCGCTCCCGCGGGGGGCGATCTCTCCACGATCCTCCAGGCAATTGGTGCCTCACAAGCCGCGGTGGAGAATAAGATCGGTGAGGTGAGGGTGGACATGGCCCTCATTCGTCAGGCTCTGCGCAATGCGACGACCCGGATCTCGGAGGCGGAATCGCGCATTTCCTCCGCCGAGGACGACATAGGCCAATTGAAGACCCAGGTGGCTCGGCTCCAGACTCAGACCTCTGAGCTCCACCGGTGGGCCGAGGACGCCGAAAACAGGTCAAGACGGAACAACCTACGCCTCATAGGTTTTCCCGAGGGGGTTGAACAGGGCCGGGCGGACACATTCCTGGAGACCTGGATAAGATCCTGGACACCTAAGGAAACCCTCTCTCCGTGGTTCGCGATCGAACGGGCCCATCGCTCCCCGGCCTCCGCCGGGGGCCCCACCTCGACCCATAATCATGAGGGTCCTCAACTTCCGAGACAGGGACGCTATCCTCAGGGCGGCGAGGACGCAGGGTCCAGTGTCTTACCAAAACAACAGGATTATGCTCTTTCCGGATTATACCAGGGAGGTGCAGGCCCATCGACGAACCTATGACGACGTCAAACAGAAACTCCGCAATCTGGGTCTCCGCTACGGTGTCCTCTTTCCGGCCCGGCTCAGAGTTGCGTTTCAGGAATTGCCCCGCTTTCCCTCCTGCCAGACGGGAGCCAAAGCAACCTCCACTAACTCTTCCCAAGCCGCAGCGGCGCCGCACTCGGTCCCGCAAGAAGGGTGACCGACGCAGCGGGGCCTCACACTCATCTGACGCTGAGTCTCAACTGCTCATTTCCTCTGGAATGCCTCCGTTGTCGGGGCCCCGCAGCCTGCCTTGGTCCAGGATCGATCTGAGCCGGGTCCCGGACCCCTCCAAGACGTTGCGTCCCGCCATGTCCGATTCTGACTTATCCAGACTCCCTGCACTTCGTGGATCCGAAGAGGACGATGGAATCTGACCCGGGAGCCCGCCGGACTGGGGACCATGACTTGTTTCTTAGTCTCTCTTGCAGCTGTGAACGATTTCACATCCGTCTACATGGAGGGGTCCATCTTCGCCAAGACCGAGCTCTGCTAATCGTTTTAGCTTAGCATTCGGACTAATTTGTATTCTTAGTTTTGTTTTTGTAGATTTCCTTTCTAGGGCGACAGATGCTTCATTTTCAGAAGTGTAGGGTGGGGGGTGTTGGGGGCAGGGAGGGGTGGGGGACCGTTGTCTCCTAATTGTTTAATGTGTTTGGCCTTGTTTGGGCCCTTGTTTTTTATTTTTTGTGACAGCTCACTGAAGGCACACGCCAAATCCACCGACTTGAGACCTACCATACTACAAGCACTCTACCCATACACCCGGATCACGTGATGTTACTTACCCTGAGATCCAGGCTCCCCGCGCTGGTCCGCAGACACACCACCCGATCACATGACGTCCTCTCTTACTAGAACCCTCCACATTCTGTCATGGAACGTCAACGGCCTACTAGACCGTATAAAGCGAACCATGGTTCTCCGCAGCGCCCAACGCCAAGCTCCCGATATTCTCTTTTTACAAGAAACGCACCTTTTGGGGACACACTGTAATTTCCTTGCCAGGTATGGGTTGACAGAGTTTGGCACTCTGGTTTTGCTCAGCGCTCCCGAGGAGTGGCCATATTGGTTCGTAGGGGTCTCCCCTTTAATCTGCTACAGGTGGAATCTGACACGCAGGGGTGCTATGTGGCCCTATCCGGTAAGATCGAGGGTCAACCTCTGTGCATACATTCCCCCTGCCACCATGCCCTCCACCCTCCGACGCCTCACACTACTGATCTCTAACTTCCCTCTGGGTTTGACGGTCATTGGGGGCGATTTCAACTCTGTTATGCAGCCTTCCCGCGACACAACAGGTACTTCCTCGGCGTCCCGCCTTGCTTCTGCCAAGCGCCTCTCCGATTGGTCCTCTGCCCTGGGTCTCTGCGATGCCTGGAGGGTGTGGAACCCTCGCCGGGAACAGTACACTCACACTTCGGCGGCCCACCACACCCATTCTCGTATTGACTTGCTCCTGTTACCGGCCACCGATTGCCAGTTGGTGTCAGGGGTTACTATCCTTCCCCGAGGCATCTCCGACCACTCCCCGGTCTCCCTCCGGCTCGGGCGGGCCCCCGGGGGAACCTGCGCGATCTGGCGGATGAATGCTTGGTTTCTGCAGGATGCAGATTTCGTTGAGACCCTCAGGCAGGAGCTTCAGCAATACTGGGTGATCAACAAGGGATCGGTTCCCTCTCCGGGTACTGCGTGGGAGGCTGGCAAGGCTACCATGCGGGGCGTCGCTAGAGGCCTGGTTCATGCTAAACACACGGCCCAGACCGCCCATCTGCTACAGCTCGAGACCCAGGCTGCACAGCTGGAATCAGCCCAGACCTCCGCGGAAGACGCTCGTTCCACCCGACAGCTCGCACTGCTCCACGAGGAAATCCGCCAGATCTCTTTGGAATCGGCTAAGGTCCTGTGGCGTTCATCGGTGGCGCGTGTATACGGCTGGGGTGACAAAAACGGGAAGCTACTCCACAACCTGGTCTCCTACCCCAAAGCCAACCGCATAATCCCAGAGGTCCGTGATGAGGCCGGCACTCATCATCTTACTTCCCGGGCTATCGCACAGGCCTTTGCGGGCTATTACGCCGGATTGTATGCGGCCCGGCCTCCCGGGGCCTCCCTGACAGTACTGTTGACAGAGGCTAGGACCCAACTGACCCGTCTTCCCCAGGCAGTCTCGGAGACCCTGGATCTCCCCTTTACCCCGGAGGAGATACACGGGCCATCTCACTCCTGCACTTGGGTAAGACGCCGGGGCGGATGGATACCCTCAGGAATATTATGCGACCTACTGCGACCTGTTGGTTCCTCACCTGGTTGACCTGTTCCACCATGTGGTGGAAGTGGGGTCCTTCCCCCCGGAGACCGATGTGGCCACCATTGTGGTCCTTCCGAAAACGCAATCGCCTTCCCTCTCCAGCGCGGATTACCGCCCCATTTCCCTCATCAACACCGAGGTGAAAATCTTTGCTACTGCCTTGGCCCAGCGCCTCCGGCCCCTTTTGTATGACTTGGTCCATCCCGACCAATGCGACTTTATGCCTGCCCGTGGCACCCGGCATTGCCTGCGCCATCTTCACCTCGCCCTAGCACACCGCCATCAGTTCACCCCGTACTTGGCCCTGCTTTTCATTGATTTTGAAAAAGCCTTTGACACAGTCGACTGGAGCTATATGGACGATGTGCTGGAGGCGATGGGATTCGGCCTCCCATTCTGGCGGTTCATCCGAGTCTTGTATTCTAGTCCTAGAGCACGAGTTCTAATTAATGGTGTACTCTCGGAGGCATTCCCCATCCAGAGGGGCACCCGCCAGGGCTGTCCGCTCTCGCCACTTTTATTCGCGTTAGCGATGGAGCCCCTGGCCACTCTCGTCCGCAACGATCCCTGTATCAAGGATTGGGTCTGGGATCCTTGCCACGTTGACAAAGTCGCCCTTTATGCTGACGACGTCCTTCTCTTCTTGGCGGATCCTGAGGACTCAGGCCCACGGTGCTTAGAAGTTCTATCCGCCTTTGAGCGAGTTTCTGGCCTACGGCTCAATCCGGCGAAATCCACTTTGGTCCCCCTACACCCATCTCATGCCTGTTTCGACTGGCAAACAAATATTCCCCTGCGTAGGCAGTTCTTCAAGTACTTGGGTGTCTGGGTAACCTTACTCCCCGAGCTCGAATGGGCCCTCAATCTTACGCCCCTGGTTACTAGGGCCAAGGCGGACCTCAAGCGATGGCAATGCCTTCCTCTTAATCCCCTGGGCAGAAGTGCGCTTTTTAAAATGATGGTTCTCCCCCGTTTTTTATATATTCTTCAAAACATAACCTTTCACCTTCCGGGGAGCCGGTTCCGCGAGATTGATGGGCTGCTTACCCGGTTTTTATGGAAAGGCGGGAGGCCTCGGATGGCCTTGGCTCAGTGTTGAATACCTCCCTATGATGGGGGCATGGGTGTGACCAATCTCCACTTTTACTATCTGGCCACGAGACTGATTGTGGTGCACGACTGGTTTGCCGGCGGCTGGTCCCACCCGGCGTACCGGGTCGAGCTCCGGTCGTTGGACTTTCCACTACTCTTGGCCTACTTGTACGGGGCTCCCATACCACGAGTCCTTCCCCCTATCACTAGGGCTGTCCTACTGGCCTGGCGCACTGCCTTGCGCCACACGAAATGGGATGGAAAGCTTACCCAACAAACGCCTCTGTGGCACGGTACCTGGCTGAGTGAGACTTCAGCCCTCCGGGACTTTCGTCAATGGGACCGCATTGGGATCTCGCTTCTTGGGGACGTCTGGGTCGGGGACCATATCAGGGCCTTCGCGGATTTGCAACAGCGCTACTCCCTCCATGCCTCCCAGTTCTACAAATACCTGCAGCTTCGGCACGCCCTCAATATACACATTACCTCTCCCACCTCCCTCCCTGAATTCAGCCCCCTTGAGGCCCAAGTGATGATGGGGAATCTGGGTAGGGGTGGGGTGTCGCGGATCTACCGCTCTCTAGTGAATAATGGCCCGCGACCCTAGACTCACTGCGCGCCCGCTGGGAGGAGTGGTTGGGCCCCCTGGAGGATGCAGACTGGCGGGACGCTCTCATGGCTCCCAAGACCTTGACGACCTCCTCCAAACTGCGCCTCATTCAACTTTATTTACATATGGCATATCTAACCCCTGCACGTTTATACAAAGCCCGTCTGAGACCCTCCCCAACTTGCGCAAGATGTGACCACGCTCCAGCGGATTTTTATCATATGGTCTGGCAGTGCCTCACCATCGCGTCATTCTGGGCGGGAGTAGAGCTTGAGCTTACGCAGACCCTGGGGTGGGTCGTTCCTCATGATCCGGTGTGTCTACTGTTGGGTGTGTTCGATGGCCTGGACGGCTCTCGGGCCGATAAACGATTTCTGGGAACTGCTTTGGCGGTAGCGAAATGTGACATTGCAGCGCTTTGGTCTCAGGTTAGGCCTCCTACCTTACGGAAGTGGAGGCGGGGGTGGATTGGTATGGGACCCAAGAGGAACCCCTCTTTGAGACCCGGGGTTGCCCTGAATTGTTTGGGAAAATCTGGGGTAAATGGTTCAATCTTTTGTCCTGATTCCTGGGTGTGTTTTATGTACTGTGCTTATCCTGCCCATGTATTTATACCTGAAACCCGATAAGCAGGTCTCTGTCTCCAGCCATATTGTTATAGATTATCGAAGTAATGTGCCTGATTGTGCTGTCAATGTAATTGTGTGGTTTCCTATAAATGCCAATAAACTTGATTATCAAAAAAAAAAGTTACATGAGATAACACTCCAGATGGAGGGGGACAAGCCCAGAAAAGTTAAAGGTCTCTTTTGGAAAAATCTGTCATCTGGTTATGACATTCTATTAGCAGAACAAGACTGGCCGCCAGTATTCGTCATGGAGTGCCCCAGCCTTTTCCGACCTCGTTCCCATACATTTAAAACATGCATATGCGCAGGAGTGGGCGGTTGCCCTAGCTCCAGCATTGTACAAAAATCATGTTGGTTGGGATGAGGATTCAACCCACCACGTGATCCCGTTAAAAGTTTCCCCAAATGCTCAAAGGCAATACCCTATAAAGCAGGAAGCTAAAAAACAAGTCAGGGAGATTCTAGACCAACTAGAATACCAGGGGGTGATAGAAAATTGCACTTCACCTATGAACAATCCTTTGTTTCCCGTAATGAAACCTGACAACACATATCGTTTAGTTTTGGATTACAGACATTTAAACACTTGCACAAAGACATTTGCAGTTCAAAATGCACATAGTGCCGCATTAATGAATAAAATTGTGCGCAAAAAATACAAAACAACACTAGATATCTCAAATGGATTTTTCTGCCAAAATATAAAGCGCCTGAAAGCAGGTATCTGACCGCATTCAGTGCATTAGGGTCCCAGCGACAATTTTGTCGACTAGCCCAAGGGTATAAAAACAGCCCCGGGGTATTTTCAGCAAGAGTAACGGAGTTACTCCAAAATTTGGATGAAGAAGCATTGTCCTATGTGGATGATATTTATCTGATGGACGATGACTTAAAGAGGTTCTTGACCAGGGTGAGCACCATTATTATGGGATTCGCCTCTGAGGGCTTTAAATTTAATTTCAAGAAATCAAAAATTGCCCACCTCAGTGTCCTATTCTTAGGGTATGAGCTGTCAAGTGAGGGAAAAAGCCTAGCAGCTAACTTTTTAGAAAAGTGTGCGCTGTTCCAAACTCTAAAATCATTAAAGAATTTACAATCAATTCTGGGATTCCTAAATTTTGGTCGAACATACATTTTGGATTATGCAGAAAGAGTAAAACCTTTCTACGACTTGATCAAACCTGATTTATCAGTCAGACAATGGACACAGGAACATACAAATATCCTATGTTCACTACAGGAAGACATGATAGCTGCTAAACATTTACAGACACGCGTAAACGTATGCAACTTAGTGATCCGAGTCATAGCGGGTCAATGCGGGTACACTTATTTAACTTTCAATGAAGGCGCAACGGTACCAATCGCATACAAATCACACCTGTACACAAACGCAGAAATGCGTTTCACTTCAACAGAGAAAATTCTGACAGCAGTGCAGACCGCTGTAGCAAGAGAAAGAGCTCTGGCTCAGGGTAAACGCATAATTGTCGTGACCCCAGTACCAGCTTTAGAAGCTGTCACAAAAGCTAGCATTCCGAATGCGAAAGCTTTACATCCCAGATGGATACAATGGGCTAATTCTCTTACTGCAATGGATGTTGAATACAGATTTGATCCAAGTTTAAAAACACAAGCATTTCTGCAATACGAACAAGAATATCCTCTATCAAATGAAATTTTGCCTATAGATCAGTATGAATACATTATTTACACTGACGGATCTGCTCAACCGGCCATAGGGAGTAAGCAAGCTTACAGCGCAGCGTGTGCAATTGTTAAAGGTCGCATGCAACATGGAAAGTTCCATCCGAGTTGCACTAAAACGCAATCTCTAGGAGACTGCACGGCTCAGTTGGCAGAGTTAAAAGCACTGATACTGGCACTTGTAAATACGGAACACGAATTCCCCACACTGATTGTGTGTGATTCCTTTTACTGTGTACAGTCATACAATGAATATTTACATCATTGGGAACAAAACGGGTTCAAAGATGCAAAAGGTGGCACAATTAAGCATAAAATGCTATGGGAACAGGTAGTGGAGTTGAGAAACGAACTACCAAGGGCTCACGTGATACATACACTGAGTCATCAGCGTGATGGTGTTCACGTTGAAGGGAATTCATTGGCTGATGAAGCGGCAAAGGGGGCTGTACGCACAGCTACCGTAGCTGCAGTTACTCGTTCAAAAACGAGAATAGACGGCGAGATTATGGTAGCTGTCAATGCTTCACGCAAAGGCAGCACAGCAGTACCTAAAAAATGTCCACTCAAGTACTCCTACAAGTTAGATGCACAAAACATTCCGTATGCTCAGATTCCTGGAGTGGGGGATAGAGTAATACCAAATATGGATCGTAGGCGAGGCTTAATTGTGGCAGCACACGAAGGGAAAGGTTCTGTACATAAGGGACTAAGGGAGACTGTTTCTTTGTTGAAACAACGCTACTGGTGGCCCGTGATGAGAAGGCAGATTAGAGACTATGTCTGGAACTGCGACATCTGCAAACAGATGGAAGGGTCCAACGCAACACGTCCAGTACAGATACCATTGTTAGACAGCATTAGGTTGTCCATTCGTGTACGTCCAGCTCAAGTTTCCTCAAGGTCTGGCCTCAGCGCTCGGCTGACGCTCGAACTGTTATAAAAGATTTGCGAGTCTTTATCGGCACATACGCAGTTGGCACGTTACATTCTGACCATGGTCCAGCGTTTAGCTCTCAGGCTTACAAAGAGACCATGGAAGGAATGGGCGTAGCATTGCGGTACTCCTCTCCGTACCATCCCGAGGGAAATTCTGTTGTGGAGAGGAAAAACCAGGACTTAAAGCAATCTTTAACAGCTAGGGTATTAGGCAAGGGCGGTAGATGGGTCGATCACCTTTATGGGGTCCAACGAGCTATCAACAACCAGCCAAGAAGCTCTCTAGGGGGTGTCACTCCTTACGAGGTCCTATTTGGGACAAGAATGTGGGTACCTGATCTTGATTGTGAAGGCACAGTGGCGGATAAAAAACCATTTGATATCCATGATCGTTTGGCTGTTTTACAGGATCTAAATGAATCCAGAACACAACAAAGTAACGTGCTCCAAAAACAGACCGCCACTGAGGAAGTCAAGGCAGTAACGGCAAGACCTGTCTGGATCCCAAAAGTCGGGGATCTGGTCAGAGAAAAGATTGCAGACAAGAAAGAATTTGGGCCATCCTACAGAAAGCCTGTACCGGTCCTAGCAATCCAAGGCACAAGAACTGTACTTCTGCCTCCTCTTGCCGGAAGAAAGGAGAAAAGATTTGTCTCAATTGACTTAATCAAACCACACTATGTGGCCAATACTAAACAGTAGGCCTCGTGGACTCCACAGTAGCATACGCCCTCCTGTTGTGTTGCTTGGCAACTGCGTTGCTTCGTGACACCTTTAGAATGTGGATTGGAATGTCGATTCTCTGTGGGGGCAGTTGATGGGACGGATGCTGTTACGGTGGCTGTGCCCACCAGCGCTCCTCAGTTTATTAAAGGAATCTCATCTACCATCCAGTGTACCTCGCTTCTTTACACTGGCGACAAGGACATTCCTGAGGAGCCTTGCGAACCTACGTGTGCAACTTACTCTATGATCTGCATCGGTTACACTTTTACTGCGTAACCAATTCGACGTGATTGCCAGTTTTACCGGAGTACGAGTACGTTCTGATTGCCAGTTTTACCGGAGTACGAGTACGTTCTGGCCAACCTTCGCTCTTTTTTTTGTCTTTTTCTTCCGTTATTTCTGCCATTCGTCAACTTTGGATCACTTACTGCATCTGCCGGACCGTTGGACGTGTGTAACGTCATCGAATCTCCTCGGCATTCCCCGTTCTTCCCTGGCCTGGTTTCATTCCATCTTCAGAACTCCGGAGCTAGGTGACTGTCTTCCTTCTCTAGAGCCGCCGGATCTACGTCAGCACGTGAGTTCACGCTGCGTGACCCTTAAGCGGCCATTTTGTTCTTCGTTGCTAGGAAACCGATCGAGATCGGAACCTGTTATTTTACTCTGCTCCTCCTGGATCACGATCGGATCGGAACAAGTTACTTTTTACTACGTCTGCTGGATCACACACCTTTATTAGGTATTCTTTTTACTGGCATTTTGAATTTATACTTACTAACTATTTTCTTCGTGTCATTTTTGAACAATTTCAACGTTTTGAATTGTACTGAAAACTTTCCTTTTCACCATGAATACGGAAGGCACAAGTTCAACAGTTATGAGCACTCCAAGTTTCAGTATTTTACCTCCTCCATCCTTTTGGGCTTCGGGATTGAACCTTCCCTTAAGTGGTTGGAATGGAAGGCCTTTTTCACCAATTATATCGACGCTGTGGATGAGGCCAAGAAAATGGCTCCTGAACAGAAGAAAAGATTATTATTACATTCCCTAGGTCCAATTGGATTGAAAGTGTATCATCAACAAACTAATGTAGTAATCTCAGGAGAGGTTAACGTTTTTGATCTTGCGTTGTTACAGTTGGACAAATATTTCTCTCCGAAAGTATGTATAGGTGTTACTAGATATCAATTTTTTCAGAGGAAACAAACCAAATCTGAAACTATTGATAACTATGTTTCGGAATTAAAAGATTGGCCCTGGATTGCAAATTTGGCGTTTTGCATGACGATCTCATTATGGACCAGGTGGTCATGCATACCTCCAATCCTGTAATTCAGGACAGATTGTGGGTGAATGGAGATGCCCCTTTAGAAGACATTCTTGCAATCGTAAGAAAAGCTGAAATCTCCGGCAGATGTGCTGTTGCCCTAAAAAAAGAAACTCAAGAGGTTACATTAGTGGGTAAGGTTAATGTTCCTTTTGATCCTATTAAAGGTCCTTCCAGATTTAAGGATAGACCTCTCCTTAGAGAGCGTGCAAAGTGTTATAGATGCGGGAGTTTGGATCACCTTGCTCACAGCAAGATTTGTCCTGCCCTTAAGCAAAAGTGCACCAACTGTGGCTTAATGGGTCATTTTGCTAAGGTTTGTAAGAGAAGGTACCCCAAAGTAAAATATGTCACAGATGTTGGTAATTCTCGACTGTAGCGATAATACTGTCACTGAACCGAACGAAAGCACTTCTATTGATGACTTAGCCAAAAATTTCAGAAGCAACATGTTTCTTAACATTGATGGTGTAGCTTGTATCAACAAACCTAAGTGTAACATGTTGATTGGTGGTGTGAATGTGGATATTATTGCTGATTCCGGATCACCTTACACCATAATAGATGAAAATTCGTAAGTAATGTCGGAGAACATTTATTAGAACCAGATATTCATCCTGAAGGCTACAGTGGGGAAAAAATCGATCTTATTGGTTACAGATGGTTTGTTTTTGAGTTTAAAAACAGACATAGCCGTGGGAAATTATATGTGGCTAAAACTGGTCCGCCTGTCCTGGGTTGGTTGGATCAGAAGTAGTTGCATATTATTCTGGATCCCAACAGCAAGGAACAAGTGTTAATCATTGATGAAGGTACTTCATTAGGTGGAAGTATGATGAAGAAATTTCCTTTTGTATTCAGTGGTAAATTAGGCAAATTACGTGGTTTTGAGCATTTAATCCGTCTTAAGGAGAATGCCATTCCTAAAGTACATCGCTGTTGCAATGTTCCAATTTTGGTTAAGGATGATTTTGCTAAAGAACTAGAAAAGCTTGTTGATGCAAAAGTAATTGAGCCTATTGAGGCCTCGGAGTGGATTTCTCCGGTTGTTATCGCCAGGCGATCCAATGGGAAAATCCGGCTCTGTGTGGACCTCCGCCATTTAAACAACAATATTGTGGTCGACAGATTTCCCCTGCCAAGAATTAATGAGATGGTGAGTTGTCTTAAAGGCGCAAAGTGGTTTTCCACTATCGACCTCTCATCAGCCTACCATCAAATCAGTTTGGCTTCTGAATCAAAATACCTCACGTCCTTTGTTACTCCATTTGGCTGCTTCCAATTCGCACGCATGCCATTTGGTCTTGCCTCAGTTGCAGCTGTCTTTCAACGTTTGATGTTTCAGCTATTTAATAAAGTGGGGGGAGTAACATTCTTTCAGGATGATATTCTGATTTTTGGTGGGAGCAAGCAGGAACATGAAGCTAGGCTCAGCAACGTGCTAAGTATTTTGGAGAGTAAAGGGCTCACAATTGAATTCTCTAAATGTAAATTTGCGTGTGAAAGTGTCACATACTTGGGACACATCATTGATTGTAATGGTGTTAGACCTAAGCCCTCTCTTGTCTCATCCATTGAGAATGCACCTACTCCTACTAGTAAGGACGATGTTAGGTCCTTTCTTGGTATGGCAGAATTTTGTGCCAAATATGTTCCCAATTTTGCGGATAAATGCTATAACATCCGCCAATTGCTCAAGAAAAATGTTAATTTTGCGTGGTCTGCAGAATGTGAGAGTGATTTTAGAACTATCAAAGCTGCTATTGCTGGTACCATTAGTCTCAGTAGTTTTGATCCTGCAGCTGAAAGTATTGTAACTACTGACGCTAGCAATAAAGGTTTGGGAGCGGTATTGTCTCAACTTGATAGTAAAGGCAAGGAACACATCATTGCCTTTGCTTCTAGATCTCTCTCCATGTGAAGATAAATACCCTATCATCGAAAAAGAGGCTTTAGCGTGTGCTTGGGGTCTTGATCATTTCAAATCCTTCACGTGGGGCAAAGTTTGCACCTTGAGATGTGATCACAAGCCTTTAGTTAAAATTTTGACTACTGAGGGTTCATCGAATATTTCATCAAGGCTTGCTAGAATTTCTCTGCGGATGCAGAATTTTACTTATAGGATTGTCTATACTCCAGGCAAGGATAACTTCGTGGCTGATTTTCTTTCCAGAATGCCAGTAATGTTAGAGAAGTGTGAGGATAGCAAATGGAATGACTTTCAGGTGGCTTTGGTTCATGATCAAGGTCGTTCTGCCATTAACAAGGCTGAGTGGGAATCTGATTTTAAGAAAGATGAAATTCTGTCCAAAGTGGTTGTTTTCGTGTTAAATGGT
Organism: Calotriton arnoldi; assembly: GCA_963921515.1. Lineage (NCBI taxonomy): Eukaryota > Metazoa > Chordata > Amphibia > Caudata > Salamandridae > Calotriton > Calotriton arnoldi. The sequence goes on from CAWUFW010000166.1 coordinate 504,209, forward strand.
TGGCCTCGCAAGGACAGTTTACCTGACGCTGTCAAACCTTTCTGGAAAGTTAGGTCGGAATTATCTTTTTGTGATGGATTTTTGTTGAGAGGAGAGAGAATTATACCACCTTTGAATCTCCGTTCTCTTATTATTGATTTGTGTCATGAAGGTCATTCAGGCATTAACCGAACCAAATCTGTGCTGAAGAAGTTATTCTGGTGGCCTGGTTTGGACATTGAAACAGAGAGAGTGGTCAGAGAGTGTACCTTATGTGGTAATTCTGACAAATCCTTAAAGACCTTTAGGCCCCCCATGCTTGACACGTTGTTCTCTAAAGAACCTTGGGATACTGTGGCAATTGATATTGTTGGACCTATTAAAGACCAAAGTAATGATTCACAAAAATACATTATTGTCCTCATGGATCTTTTCTCACGATGGCCAGCTGTTAAGATTGTGAATAAGGCTGATACTATTGCTGTTCTAGAGTTCCTGGATGAAGTGTTTTCTTCTGAAGGTATTCCTGCGTCATTAATTAGTGACAATGGGGTCCAATTTGTGTCTACCATGGCTAAGAATTATTTTGCTAAATTAGGAATTAAGCACAGAACCACTTCCCTTTATAATCCCAGCGGGAATGGAATGGTGGAAAGATTTAACCGTGTATTAAAAGGTATAATTCAACTTGCCACCTGTGGTTCTCAAGATTGGGTCACTCAAATCGGTAAAACGATTTGGGCCTATCGTGTAACAGCTTCTGGAGCCACTGGGTTACCTCCTTTTGTTATTATGCGTGGTCGTAAACCCAGGTCTAAATTTAATCCTAGTTGGTTATGTTCATCTGGCACAGTTCATTGGTCTAAGGATGAGGTTTGGAACAGAATGGAACGTGTCCATGAGAAGACCAAGGATTACTTTGATGCTAAACATTCCACTAAGCCTGCTCTCATTGAAGTGGGTGATTGGGTCAGGGTTAAAAAACCTGGATTTGTGAGTAAGGGAGAAAGTGGTTTTTTTGATGCTGAAGAAGTGGTTGAAGTTTTACAAAATGCTGTAAGACTCAAAAATGGTGAAGTTTGGAATTTAAAAAGGGTGGCTTTGGATAGATTTGGTCACACTAGCCCACACCTTGACAATTCGGAGTGGTTAGAGGATGATACTCATAATGCATCCTGTTCTCACTCGTTTTCATTCCCCGACTCTACAGCGGACTCTACTTCTGCACCTTCTGTTTGTGAGGAGGGGGATGGGTTGGGTTCTTCTGAATCTACTTCTGTGGAGAGCTCTTGTCCCATGCCTCCGGACTCCACTGAGCTCAAACAGAGGTCGTTCCGAGAAAGAAGAGCTCCTGCATGGCTCAAGGATTTTGTTGTTAATAGTTTAGCTCAAACAGAAGTTGTTTCGAGAAAAAAAGAGCTTCAGCATGACTAAATGATTTTGTGATTAATAATTGCAATTTTTAATGTTCCTTCTTTCTTTGTTTTTTTTTATTGTTCTTTTATTCCTTTTTGTTTTTTTGTTTTGTTGTAAGGAGGGGGAAGTGTTGTGTTGCTTGGCAACTGCGTTGCTTCGTGACACCTTTAGAATGTGGATTGGAATGTCGATTCTCTGTGGGGGCAGTTGATGGGACGGATGCTGTTACGGTGGCTGTGCCCACCAGCGCTCCTCAGTTTATTAAAGGAATCTCATCTACCATCCAGTGTACCTCGCTTCTTTACACCTCCTCTCGCTACAATCCAAGAAGTACAAACAGAAAAACTCATCACGTTTGAAGAGCCACCTGTACGGAATGAAGGACTAAGCAACAATGCTATGGAACTCGTTCCACTTCATCAAGAAATTCATCTTCAAAATGAAAATCAACTTAACAACCAAGTTGCAATAAGACCGACTACAGACATCTACGTCAACATGCCTCGTCAAGAGCAAAATCCAATTTCAACAAATCCCGATGCAATTCCAACAATTGATCGAACTGCTTCTGGCTATTTCATGAACTTTGATAAGTTTTCACTGGATCCAAGCGAGCCGGAAACGACGCCAGCCAAAAAATTACTCAAACAGAAACTCATTGACTTTTTGAACTTCTTTAGAAAGACTTACCTGGTGTCACCTTGGATTAAACTATGGTATATCACTGGGATTTTCTTTTTTCTTTTCTGGCTAGGTTTAATTATAACTTTTAGTATGCTTATTAATGGACGATATCTCCAGCAGAGCTCTACAGCCCAAAGAGTCAATTTGATTTTAAAACCACACCAGTCTTCACATCGTGAACCAAGAGACTTGTCTTCAGTGAACATTACAGCATCCCATCCCATACCACTACGGTATAGTATGGGACAAGATTGATTATGATATATTCGGTCCGACTGAACTTTTAAAGCTTAAACATGTATTTAAAATTTCTTTAAGTGATATCATTACCTCCAGTACATTTTCTGATGATTGGGACACTGAAACTGTAAATGCTATGATGTCTGATTTAGAAAAAACTGCCGCATTTCCGAACAATGAAATGTTAGAAGGTACTTCAGACTATGATACATTGTACTGTTACCAACACTATGGTCATCATTTCTTGCACAAATCTATAACACCTAGAAATGTATTTGAATACCACCAGTGGGAACACTGCCCAACACCTCCAAAAGGTTGTTCGCAAACTTTTGCACAGAAATTCACATACTTTTCAGGGTTTAATACAGCTGACCCGAAGTCATTTTATTACAAAGTGGCAACAACATCAGCACAGAAAATTATGTTGACTAACACCAAACATATTTACTCTGCTTCCTTTTTGGCCCAGTTGTCTACACAGGGTTTCGACCTATGGAAGGACACTATAGATTTAAAATCAATCTGGGGTTCTAGGGACTGGCAAGTCCAGGGAACAGAAGCGCTTTTTAGAACATGCCTCATTTCACAGCAGATGATATTTCTAAATGACACTGTGCAACAGACATCCTGTCTTGGACTAGCCAAGAACAAGGAACTGAACTCACCCGGTTTTCCTACACCATCACAGATGGGTGGGGGGCAGAATTCAACTACACAAGGGGTAGGATTAGATGACATTCTCCAGTACAACAGATCAGATCCTGATTGGACGAAATGGCTGATTTGGCCCATTGACACAAACACCTGTCAACAGAGATTTATGAATACAACTGAAGGGTTTAGTATCCATAGGCCAGATACACGCTATGTACAAAGACAACACCCAGGGGTAGTGACATCGTATAGTGTTGGGAAGTTGTGCCTTGATTGGCTAGAGACCTCAACACTCACAGAAGTAAAACATCACTTAACCTTACTCACACCTGATGTGGACCTTAGGGATTTCTTGCTAGGCCCAAGGAAAACACGTCAGAAACGTTTCATATATGCCGGCATTTATGCCTATTATAATGAAAACTGGAAAATATCCCAACAAGAGGCTGCAGAAAGAATACGGGAAATAGACCGTATTAACCTAGAAAAGGCATTAGCTGTAGTGGATAATGGGTTAACAACATTGACCTCCAGGATTTACTCCTTAGGCAACATTGTGTCTTCGGCAATCGACATATTAGAACAAGATCTGGCCTTGTTACAACACGGGCAATCTCAGCTGCGTTCTATCATGATGCTAAGCTGGACGCTACAATCTTTGCGTGCAGGCTATGTGCCCTGGCGTTTCATAAACACCACGTCTCTGTTTTCAGAATACAATCTGACTGATAAACAGACAGAAATGGCACAAAGGGGAGCCAAATATACAATGCTGCGTATTGAGAAACTGGAAAGGTTACCATTCACTGTAGCCGAATCACCATCAACTGGCTAATTCATGGCCAAATAACCCTGCCGGTCACTACGTTTCAGTTTCAATATTGCCTTGAGCAAAGGCAGGCAGGCAGGCAAATATGAAAAGATGGGTAAGGGTTACATTAAGGAATCTTGGGAGTTACCATACAGATATCGATGCCGGAATGGGGATCGAGAAGTGTATGTGAGTGGTACAAACTGCAAGAACGCTTTAAGCGGTTCTCTCATGTGTCAGGATATTTCACTACACGGAGCCTGTAACGGTTCAGTAGCAAACCTATCGTGTCTCATGACTGGGACCCCAGCTGCAGTGATCACGCCAGTTTTCGAGCTGCTCTCGAATGGGAGTTACTTGATGCTAAATGGTTAAGGTTGCTGTGGGATGCTTCGGGGCGTCGCATATCTGGTCTCTGTTAACTCCAGGGTTACTTGCTGTATGCAAGTATTGTTTCCGCCACTGAACACAGTCAGGGAGGCGCCGCTATAGCCTTCACTGAACGTTTCTTTCATACAATTTGATACTCTGAGGAGACTGCAAGCCATGCTTTTACAGCAACCCGTGCCCTTAACCTCCGCTCGAGAAACCTATGAACTTCAAGTTGCAAGGACCTCGACTGAGATACAGGCGCTTATACGTACAAACTGCCCCTTTTATTTCGTAGAAATGGTGGGACGTATCTTCAATATGTCTGATACGAGCGGTATTGTACACCTATTTAAGACCATAGGGTGAGGACTGTTAAGCACCTTTCAGACAGTCCTCGAAGTAATCCCAAATTTTATACAATCCGTATTGGGAAGCGTATTTGGAGGACTCCCGCTTATCCTGTTGCTGATTGCAGGGGTCCTATTTATAATACTACTGCTACGCAATGGACGGCCCAATTCCCGAGGGAATGGCGAACATGCTCCTGGAACGGAAATACCGTGAACGCATGGTACAACTTCTGGGCATTTCTTGCCTGCGAGAACTCAATGCCTCTTGGTTTCTATCCTTTCGACCAGTCTGGGTAGACTGCATCTTACCTCTTCTTCGATGCCTGTTTTGCGGAGAAGAATGCACGTTGGATCTTTGTCTAACATTTCCATCAGATGCGCCTCCGGACACGGATGCAATGCTGGACCCCATAAAGGCCCACGCTCTGCATTGTCCCCAGCGCCTTCCGATTCTGATGAACGCATTCCTGGAGAATCCACAGGTGCCGTTTACTCCTGCTGGGTTAGGTGACTCCTCCACAGGCACCCAGGTAACAACTGCCGCACAAGCTGCCGCAGCATCGACTGTTGGCAGTGCTACATACCATCTATGTGCGATTGACGTTCTCTGTGAGGCGTTGGATTTGTCGTCTGCAGTAGCTAACACTGATAATGTTGTGCTTCCCAGCCAGGACACTTAATCTCGAATTGGCTCATCGCGTCCTGGGAAAGAATTCGGCTTCTCCATTCGTTTTCATAATAAACGAGCAAATTTGGAACATTTCCTTAATTGACACTTTCGCTTGAGAAAAGCATGGCCTTCTTCCGCCTTGAGTGAAGCAACTTATATAGAGAAACAAAATAGACATTTATTTTTTTAGTCGCAATTGGAAATAGCTGAATTGTAACATTTTTTGAAGTTTTTTTAAAACAATTTTAAAACCATGTTTTTACTTGCTTTTAAAATGTTTTTAAATTGTCCAGATTTTAAGTATGGACATTATCATCCTGTTCGGAAGAGGAGTGGGTGTTATGTCCCGTATAGAGGCCCTAATGTAGACCCGTTCGTACATGCCCTAAAATGGACATATTCATATTTACCCTAATATGGTCATATTCGTACTTGCCCTATTATGGTCATAGCCTCATATGCCCAATTATGGTCATGACTGTACATGTCCTATTATAGTCATGATTCCTTATATAGGCATGATCTTTCACCTACATTGGTCCTCGCTAGTACACAACGTGCTCTGAGGGCTGAACGTTATCTATCCTGTGGTTTTGAATACAGCAGGGTTTTTCCCAAACACAGGCCCACACTGTACTCATCAATTATGCATGGCTCTCTAGGAATACACCACCTGCATAATATGTATGTACAAAGTTCACCCCTGACGTCTTCCTCATGTCTAACGACAGACCAATACAAACCATACTGAGGACCGAGACTCTTTAGGGTATAAATACACCACATCTTGCCCCGGTAAGATAGAGGGAACCAAGACTTCCATGCTGACACACTGACCAGAGACGCTGAGGCTCCTGCATGCAGTCGCTCCAGCTGACAGCGGTCTGACACAGCCCTTGCGGGGTGTCCAACTCGAGACCAGGACGGGGTCCCACACTATCTCTATTCAGGTATGGGGGTTCGACTAAATCCTAGAAGGATTCTTGGCTCTTAGGCTTTTAGACCTACACATATGCTAGGTACACTCAGGTACATCTAGTTAGGCATCGTAGGAGTACGCGCACTTTCATAATGCTTTTTATATTCATGTATGTATTCATGATTATTGCAACATGGTAGAACTGTTCTATCCCTTTGCTTTTATCGTACTGCTGATAATATATCTCTGCTATTGTCTGCTGGTTGCCGCAGCACATATATTTTACACTAGAATAACAACTGTTCAATAAATACTTATTGAAACGCCCGACTGTTTATTCTGTGTAACTCTCTGAGACAAACCGAATAAGTAAGCACGAGTGACTGAGCGAAAGGTAGTACATTGTTTCCACGATTCTGAGGAATTTGGGTTGTCATGATCTAAGGTTGCCAGAAACTAATCTCTCCCCGATAAGGAGATTCTTGTGGCACTGTGAGCTAGCTAATGCAAATCCGGCTAACATACGCGGTGGGGGTGCACAGAGCCAGTCTGCCACCAAGCCCACAGTTTATTTTATCCAAACGCACAGGTCCTGCATGGGTACTATAGGAACTACACGACACTGCTTGTAGTGAAGATTTTGGGAATACAGATTGAGTGGACAGGCCATCTACGAGACCCTCAGCTGATACTGGCAATGAATTCTAGCCTCTGCAGCGTCGCTCCAGGAACGAAGGGACGGGAGGTGCTCCCGCCTGACATAGTTACCTTTGCTTCACTGTGGTGGACATACTTGAGGGTCTTTAATTCTCTTGCCTAATGTGTCTGCAATCAACTGACAATGCCTGCAGATAATTTGTATGGTAGGTCCCAGAGAGGGGTAGCTCTATCCTGTACTACACTATGTCGGAGTCTCTAGGGGGCTCACGGGAACCGCTCCTTGTACCTTAATTGGCCCAATATTCTCTTTCTGGATGTACCCATTGATAATCGAGGACATAAGTGTCCAGTTTGCATGTCGGCCGCACAATGGAGGAAGCTCTTAGGTGGGATGTATTCTTTGTGACCCCCAGGGGACCACAAGAGACACTCAATGTTTTTTATATAGCTCACTACTATCCTCTACTCATACTGTTTGACTCGTTATCTTACCCATTAGCTACTTTTCTGTGGGGGTTTCACGATTTACACGCACACACTCACAGTTACTTCAACAGTTTTTCGATTATGGGACAACATGGTCCCTATCTCAGTTTGTATTGATTCTTATTTACTGTTCCATGCAGAGGATTTTTGGGGATGTGCTGGGTGGGACTGGGGATGAGGACTGTGTTGAAGACAGCAGACAGGGTTTTGAGGGAAAACTAGGTGTCGGAATGTTCCGCCGACACATACATCATCATACCAATGGTACTGACCACATTAACCTGCAACATCAGGGACCTTAACTTCCCTGATGCAAAAACACAAGTTATGGAAGTACCTTATCGACAAGCGTTATGATATAGTAGCTCTTGATGGAGACTCACTTGAAGTGTAGTGAAGCAGCACGGCTTCACCATAAGCAATACCCAGCCACTTACCAATCCTCTGCACCCACTAAACACTGCGAAGTATCCCTCTTGTTTCACTCCTCCCTCATTTTTCATCCTTTAGGTAGAAAAACAGACAAAAATGGCGGAATCTAAATAGTGAAGGGGGCGATATCCTGTAGGCTCTGCACGATTGCATCGATTTACACCCCAAACCCAGCCCAAGTCCCTTTCCTTCAATAGTTTTTAACACTGTTGGGGGGGATATGCTGAGGGAGATATTGTACTCATGCGCGATTTCAATCTCACCTGGGACCCACAACTAGATAGTACACACCCACAACACGCCAGCGCAAGCAGTTTTACAAAAGCTTGCAGCAGTCCCTAAACTCAATTGGCTTTATAGATGCGTGGCGAATAACACACCCCAACGCAAGGAATTATACCTTTTTTCACATTTCCACCGCTCCTATTTAAGGCTCGACTATGTGTTCACTAGCCAAACTTTAACGCAGTATATTTCAGCAGTGGACTTCCACCCTATTGCATTGTCCAACCATGCCCCTGTAGAGTTAACACTGGAATGGGGCCCCCGCCAAAACGTAGTCAATGTTTTTTTCCTGGATCCCTTACTAGGGACCGCCTCTTCGGAGACAAGTTACGCAAAACAGTTAGGGAATACTTCCAACTAAATTAACTCCAAGACACAAATTTCTCCACCACCTGGGAAGCTTTTAAAGCTGTCATCAGAGGGAAATGAATCGCTCTTTTATCTGCTCTGAGCAAGCAGAAAACTCAGGACAGATTAGCCCTTGAAGAGGAATACCTACATTGACATTAGAGAGGAAGGTCACGGCCTTGATGGGGAAGTTAAACGCCATCTACAACAACAGAGCTGAATTCATCCTATTGCGTCTTAAGCATCTAACATATGATCAGGGAAATAAAGTGGGCACTCATCTAACACGCCAACTACGAGTGAAACATGGAAAAGAATACATTAACCGACTCTATACGGAGACAGGGGAGTTAGTGACCTCGGACTATGCCAAAGCCCAGGTTTTTCATGATTTCTATAAAACCCTCTATACTTCTGACCTGCCCTGAGAAGCCCAGTGAGCATACTTAGCTGGATTAGATATGCCCCGAGTGTCAGCAGCCCAGAATGAGGAGTTGAGAGCAACCCCATAGAGGAGGAGGAGATCGAGCGGCGAAAGCCGCCCTTAAGTTGCGGAAGTCCCCAGGTCCCGATGGATTCACCGTGCTCTTTTATAAGACTTTCAGTCTTTTATAAGACTTTTATAAGACTTTATAAGACTTTCAGTCTTTTATAAGACTTACACCATATCTTACACTCTTTTTTAATCATATGGCAACTAACAGGATGGTCACTCTTTCAATGAGCGAAGCACTCATATCTGTCATTCTCAAACCGGGGAAGGACACACATTATTGCGCATCCTACAGGGCTATAGCCTTACTTAATTTAGATGCAAAACTCTATACTCAGATTTTGGTCACACGATTAGAAATGTTTCTCCCTGAGCTGATTCACCCGGACCAGTCAGGCTTTATTCGAGAACAACAGACACACGACAACTTGAGACAGATCATCCACCTGGTCAAAAAAGCAACCAAAAACCAAATTCCAGCTATCTTATTAGCGTTTGACGATGAGAAAGCTTTCTACTGGGTGGATTGGTCCTTCATCTTTCAAACCCTCCATAAATTTGACTTCCATGACAAGTTCATTGGCATGATCAGAGTGTGCTATGCAAATCCTCTTTCATGAGTAGTGGTGAATGAAGTGTGTTCAAAATTGTTTGGTTTAAGTCACAGGAGTTTAATAAAAAGAGCTTGACAAAAAAAATGTATTATATAAAAGTAAACGGAGTTTGCAACATCTTTAATTAATTTAGTACAGAGGATCATTGTACCTGGCCACACATGGTGCAGGGCCTTCGCACAGTGAACCATGCTCCACATGCCCTGAATAGTCAATGGTGGCCAATGACATGTACGCCAGCTGTCTGGACTCACCCTGCTTGGGCATAGCACCATATAACGTGCAAGAAACAAAACATTACACAAGGCAACCATTTACCACAAAATAGAAAGAAAAGTTTGCAGGAATGTGTTGCGTTCTCATCACTGGATGCCACGCTAATAAACTGACTCTTAAATTCTCCTTGCCAGAAGAGTTTCATTAGCTCAAGCTCCCATGATGATGTTTTAAGAGTTTTATCTCAGTATTGAACTTAGTGCGCCTTGTTTCACCCAGTGGCCAACCTGGACCACTGGGATTAAAGTAGCCCCTTCTCAATTTAGGCAATATCAAGGGAGGCCCGCCTGTCCCTGTAAACAAGCGTGGCCACATGAGATCTGTTTGTTGGGTTGGTGTAGTGCAGGGCTTCTCCCTAATAAATCCTAATTCAGTACTTGTTATCCAGCCATATTATGTGCAATGAACTAATATTACAGCATCTTAATTATACTAAGTGAAAAACATTACCTCATCATCAGCCCTTTGATAAAAATAGGATCTAGTTAGCCAAAAACCTCCACAGGTTACATTGGCTTTAAAAAAATTATTTCGAGCAGTTTAGCTTTAGGTTTATTTTTAAACTGGCTAAGAGGTCCATTTCTTCCGTTCTTCGTCTTCATGAACCTCTTCCTCTACTATGTTTGTAATTATAATTTTACTTATGTAGAGCTTACTAACCCTACAAAAAGTTGAAGTGCTTTGTTGCAAGTAGCACGCTACTTCGAAACCTAAGGTTACAGTTAAACCTTCCATACTAAGGCAAACTTACTTCCATATCCCATCAACTCCTGTGCCTTCTGTTCTCTATCAGAATTTTAAGAAAAAATGTATGCAGGAGATTTTCATCTGACACCACGCCCATCTACTGATTTCACTTTTGTCAGCATGATTGTTATGTACGTCTTCAATTTTAAACATGCAATCATTGTGACTTCTAATAACTTCAGTGACTTCCATAACTTTAAGCATATGATTTCCTCTTCCACAGGATAACTGAAACTCTGCTCAATACATAATTCTCTACTGCGTCCTATCAGAGTGCTGAGGTCAGCACCTGTAATGCTATAAAACTAACCATTACAGGAGATCCTTATAAGGTAGATTATATCTAGTCTATGTTCTCTAGATAGTGTCCAAGAGTTATCTGCCCATCACACAGGCATGTCACACACTGAATTCGTCCTGGCAAGACAAAGGGAACCCATAACACAATATGGGGTAGCGTTGGGTTATTTCTGCCATCTGGCTTCGGGTTTAACATATCACAAAACACAGAATGCAAACACAGGCCACCAAAGGGACCTGCAAGTGCAAAACAATTGTGGGTGTAATACTGTTCTTAAAATGTGCAAATGTGTAATGCTGGGTGAAAATTATTTATAAAATGTGAAAGTTTTAATGATGCATGGAGTCATAATTGATGAATTAATGAAGTTGCTCTTGAAATTAGTTTACTGAGTCACTTCGAAATGTAATTAATACTGTGAAGTAGTTATCCAACCTTTTAATATGAGACCATTTATTTTTAAATGGATGCAGTTTTGTGTGCTCTGCGTTTCTCGCTTCTGCTCAATCCCCCTCCCAATTAGTGTCCTGCTGCAAGCCATCTCTCCTCTCAATTCAATCAAGCTTTATTCGGTATATAATATACAACCATAAAAGCTTCCTAATCATAAAAATTGCTTCATTATTAATCACTATAATTTTTTTTAAAAACAATTCGACACATATTAATACTCTATCTTTGGTTTTCTGTACTTATAACCACACCATTATTAATCACAGTAAATATATAAACACCAATAATATACACTTATTAAAAACAATTCAATACATAATAATACTCGGGCTAAAAGAGTATGAGAAACAGCTCTACCTTGAAAAACAATCATTATATAAACTTAGACACAATCACGATACAAAGTGCAATACATGATAATACTTCATCGCAATTAATAATCACAATAATTATATAAACAAAACTCTAAAGGGGTAAAGTGCGTATGTACAGTGCAATGGCTGATTTGCCTTAACAAATAATAAGGGGCCTACATGCTTTCATATGTTAAGGCTTCCAGATGGGAATTATCCTTCCTTCTCCTGATTGACATTTGTATAAAGACTATAACTGCATCGCAAATTTTATCATTTTCCAAGCTACAGATATAGTTAAAAGCAAGTTTATAAAAATACAATCTGTTAGCTAAAAATAGAGGCCTTAAAACAGATTTCCTAATATCCCGATAAAAACTACAAAAGAGTATGGAGTGCAATGTAGTCTGTGAGGACTTTCCATCACAGGGACAATTTGGGAGGTTATGGCTCCACTTTCCCATTCTGGGGAATGCGATCTGATAGTGTAGGGTGCCCATCCTTAGCCTTGTTAAATAAAATCTATGTTGCAAGTTTCTTGTCAAGATGAGGTACGGTTGAATACCCATCAAAAGCGGGCCTTCACAATATGATCTAACATGCGGCTTTAAGCCTATTCCTGCATCTCTTACAAGTCCCCTTGACTTGGCTAGCCTCTTCTTTAAATCCCCTTTACTATAATCCTGGATGGATTTTGAATCGTAAAAGTCGATGTCCACCTTACACTCTTTTAAAAGATTAAAAATATACTGTAGCCATAGGATTTTTTTGCTGTAATCAAGGGCTAGACAATCCATAATTATTTCCTTGGTGAACTTGGTATCATCTTTAGTCCAAATCCCATGCCAAAGTGTGAGAGCTGCCATGCTAATAAAATCTCTAATATAAGGTACACATAGCTCCTTGTGGACTATATATGAGGCAGTTGAATTAGGAACAGCTAAGACCCTTTTTAAAAATGTATTTTCCTGAATTTGCAGCAACGCAGTGTTTGCCCTCCCCCATAGTGCTGCTCCATAGCACGTACCTGTGATACACTTACTCCTGTATAGTGTAAGGATTTCCCGCATTGGCTTGATACCTATTTTTGTAGAAAATCTAAAAATACCCTCACTTGATTGTAAAAATGTTAACTTACATAAATCAATGTGAGCGTCCCAGGTGCCATTCCCATTAAAAAGAATACCTAAATAAGAGAAAGATGTCACTCTTTCGATGTGGACGCCTTCCACGTGATGTTGCCTACTCTTTACTCTACTTTTCCCACAAGTCATGACAAAGGTTTTACTAAGATTCAATTTTAAATCTTTTGCAGTCATGAATTGCGTGAAATTTTCTATTAAACATTGAAGCCCGTTTGCAGTTCTTGATAATAGGACTGCATTGTCTGCATATAAGAGTACTGGAGTTACACGTGTACCAACTCTAGGGGCATCAGTAGTTAAATTCTGCAGGGATAGGTCAACATTGTTAATATCCAGGGAGAATAAAAGGGGCGCAAGGACGCAACCTTGTCGTATCCCACCAGTAACTCTAAAATCAGAGGTGCATTCGCCTTTTGGGCCGAAACAAACTCTTGAGGTTAATTGTGATAAATAGATTATAATGTCGTGTGGTGCACCCATCCCTCGCAACGTTTGCCATAATTTAGCATGATTAACTAGATCAAAAGCGCTGGTGAGGTCAATGAAACAGAGGTGCAGGTGACCTTCTTTAGCGAGGGTATATTTCCCTATCAATAACTCGAGGTTTACGCACTGCTCTACAGTCCCTATACCCCTTCTAAATCCATTCTGGGCAATAGTTAAGATGTTATTCTCGTTTGCCCAGCTTTCCAATCTTTCTAACATGATTCTACCCATCAATTTAGATGTTGAATTGAGCAGGGATATGGGTCGGTAGCATTTTGCGTTCCCTCTATCGCCTTTTTTAAAAATAGGGACAATTATGCTTTCCACCCAAGCTGCAGGTAACACCCCTCCTATTGTAGCATTAAAACACTTAGTAAAATTGGTGACCAAAAATCTAAATTAGATTTAGAAATATCAATAGGTACCCCGTCCGGTCCTGCAGCTTTACCATTTGCACTTTTGTTTAAGGCAGTTTTGATTTCATCTAAGGTAATGGGTGCTGTCTTAATAGTATCTACTAAGATGAAATTACTATTACCATCTTTCACGAGGGTCTCATTTTTAGGGTTAAAAATATGCTCAAAGTGCGTCAACCATTCATCGGGGGTTACTAAGGTTTCTATCGTCACTGCTGATATATCCTTGAAAAAAGGATGATCTATTGTTTTCCAAAATAGAATAGTCACATGTCTCAGCTGCTTGAATCAGGTTTCCCCATGCCCTCTCCCGAATTTCTATTTTTCTTTTATTTAGTGTTTGTTTATAATTTTTCCGTAGTATGCAAATCCTCTCGCTATCCCTAAGTCATGCTTTTAGTGCTTTGTTTAATTCCTTATTTTGAGCACTGCTGGTCAAACCATCTAGGGTTATGATCGCTGTTTTTTTATTTTTTATTTTCAAATCTCCAGAAATTGCAGCTGTAATGTTGTAAAATGCACTTACAATATCTATGTTTGGGGAAGATCTATCCAAACAAATATTTATATGTTCTTGATTTTTTTGGATTGTATTTTCCATAAATATTGTAGGATTAACACCTGACCATTTAATAGAAATTCCATTTTCTCCTTGTATTCTGATTCAACAGCAGCTACACGCACCTTTTCTTGTTGGGACTGAGATTAAGGCCGCTAAACCTCCTTTTGCTCTCCCCACCTTCGAAGAAATCGCTTGTGTAGAGATCGTTTTAAAACCATTAATAAAAAAGTTTCTTGTAGCAAAATTAAAGCACAATCCTGTATCGTTTTAAGCCAACCTCTATCATTTAGCTTGTTTTTACCCCTGCAACATTCCATGACGTAATGGTTAAAGACCCATGTGATGAATGACCGCTTGAATTATTATTTACAGTACTAATGGGGGTAGGATCATGGTTACCGTCTAGCAGTCGCGATACATCCTCTTCCTGCCAATCAGTTTCGCTACAGACTCTTAAAGGGGCAAACCTATTGAGCATGGGATGTATCACAAACGGATCTATATTATGAGGTATATTACTAGTGTGTTGCATAGTGTGTTGCATGAGCTCGTTTCTAGGTTTATAAAGGTAGCCAAGTGGGACAGCGGTAATAATATCGTCCAGATGGTTACGAGACCCAACATATTTGGCTGAGAGTTCTTCAATCAGGGACCCCACAACCTCCGAACTTCGGAAATTCACGACTACACAATCTCCCTGACATGACTTCCTCGTATTGCCCACCCCGCTAACTCTTCTTAGCATATTTATATTGTGGTTGAGTATATTAGTGCTACAGTTAGTATTTAAAGCGAACCAATGAACAACCCGGTTTTTTAAAGTCCCCCATGTCTCTGTGGTGTTATCTACCATTTTCGGAACATTTTTCAAAACAATTATGTAGGGGGTTGTTATATGGGGTTATATAGCCCTAAGACACATTGTCGACATTGCTAAGTTAGCATGAGTTTTACTTGCCCTATGCTGCTGCTTTTGCGCACGCCTCTGCTAAGAGTTTGTTTTCGCGACACTTTGCCTCGGCCCTGTACATGATAACAGATTGTTTTTCACGTTCTCAGCTTTCCCTTCAATTCTGTCTGAACATAATGTGCAAGGTCGGTCAACAATGTCTCTTGTTATTCTGTTCTGGTCAGTCCCTATTACCTAGACAAAACATGTTACCAACAGCTGCAATGTGGAAGAATCGTGCTTTGATATAACGTTGTTGCATGTTTTTGAAACACACTCTAAGAAAGCCATTCCATGGAGCTGAGCTCTACTTTTCCTATGATGTAACCCTTTGCGTTTAGGCTTTCAGGTAGGGGTCTGCTAATAACGCCTAGAGATCTTCTGTTATATAAAATAACTTCTTACTGCCGTGGGGAGGGTGATTAGGCCCAGTTATTTTGCCTTTTTCACAGTCTTTATAAAATGACGACTCCTTTTATATTCTATGGTATTGTAACAATGCTAATTATTCTTGCCTTATGCATTTTGCTGCTAGTTGTGGTTCGCATACTGTTTTATGAATCACTATAGTCAAAATAAACATTTTGAACTTATTTAGTGACTCTGATTATTTTTATTGTGGACAAGTACGTGAGAGCGAAAGAGTGTCTTGTTCCCGCGACTCTGAGGTGAGTCGGGAGTGCTCGTGTTCTGGGTTGTCTAAACATTCGTAGCTTCTTGATATTTGTAGGAGACCGAATGAGACACTATTGCTAGTCGGTTGGGATTTTGGGTACTAAGGTGATAGGAGGTACACCCCTATTTACTAAGGTCCTGTTTTCTTGTGCATAGTTCTGTGAATGAGCAGAATCCCTGCAACATGGCGCCCAACGTTTGGTCTGGTTCTTATCTGCGAGACGCTTGAGTAGTGCTCGTGCTGGTCCACAATACCCTCACTTCTGTTTCCGGAGACAGCTGTGACGGAGTAACCTCCTATATTGACATTTTTATAGGTTTATTCAAGCTTGAAGTTTTAAAAGGTCTTTCTTTTCTTATAACCCGAGTTTGCGCTGCCACTCTTTAAGTTGTTCTACTGTCTTCTCTGTAATGGCTGTAGTTGATATTCCGGCTCATAGCAGAGCCGCGCTGAGGGCACACTTGACTCATTATGCAGTCCCTGATGCTGGGGCCGCGCTTATTTTTGTGGTAGAAGCCGATCCGGCTCACCAGTTTGAAGTTTTTTACTCTTGGGTCACCTTTCCGGCTGTGGATGGCACTGATGATTTGTTTCACACATATGCTGCCACTGCCGTTCCTCAGCAGTATCAGCCTTATAGAGCTCTTGAGATTCCGCTTACAGCTTGGCAACACCGTATTTGGTTTAATGGCGCCCTTCCTCACCCATTAATGGCAGTCCGTTTAGGCCCTTTATCTATAGATGGGGCCACATGGCCCGTTTTGGCTGGGTTTACCCCCACACCCATGTGCTTTTACAACTGCAACTTTAGCAGAGTTCCGCATCTTACATACATCGTTATTGCGCGTATATAGAGCGGTGATTCAGTACGTAACACACACCGTCCAGGTGGGCCCACCTGGTGCTGCAGTACAACCTGCGGGTCCTGGTGGCGTAACCATCAGTCCCCTTATGGTTAATGCTGTCATGGGCAAGTGCCCACAGAATAAGGATGAATTTCCTTATTGGCTTGCCGAGAAATTTGGACAGATAGAAGCTGTCTTTCCTAATACCACTCCTGTGGATAAACACAGGATCTTAACTATTAGTTTACCTAAAGACTTAATTCCCGAATTGGCTGATTGTAACACCTGGGGCAGGGTGTTTGCAGCGGTATATTCTATGTGTTTTGGCACCCCCTCCATGACCGTACTCCCCTCTGTGATTAAACGCGTTCAAGATGAACACGGAGCAGAAGCGGCTGTTGAGCTGGGGATGAGACTGGTGGGAGTGTTCGACATGGTTGCTGATATGATCCTTGCGAATGTCAAGGGCGATGCCGTTAGCTTTCAAGTAGCAAACCGCTTAGAAGCGGTCACGGAGGCTGACAGACCACGAGAATTACCAAAGATTATTGCGAAGACTTACAAAACCATAGGCCGCAATAGTCTGGGAAATAAGCCTACGACTCAAACACAAACGCATCTCAAGTTCAACAGAAAGCCCAGCCTGACAAGGATGGGCGCCCTTTCTTTCCTAAAAAGAATTGGCAAAGAAATAAGAAACAGGGTTCCCAACAGCAGAAGCAGAGTTCGCATGCCAGTTCACCGACCCCTGATGCTTCTGAACGTACTTATGACTTGCGCGATCGCGCTAAAATTAAGTCTCCTGAAAGATTTCAGGTTCCTGACCAGCATTCTCCTCGTTCTTTACAGGAAACATCAGGCTCACAAGCCGGTGGAGGGGATCGCCCGGATCGGGGTAGAGGTCAACCTGCGTCACAACTTCGTGAACAGCCTCGGCAGTTTGAAGTCAGGGACAAGCAGGGTGATTTCGCATGAACCCGACCTCCTTTTCAAAAGAAAAAGGTGCCGCATTGACAGCGAGATATGCCACAGAAGGTGAGGACACGACTCCTGGATTGGACATGGGCAGTGACTCTGCTCGACAGCGCGGCGGAAGTTACCATAGTCAGGGAGGCTCTACGTCCCCGTCTGGATGTGACAGCAACTGACACATTTGTTACAATTGAGACTGCAGATACCCGGGTTGCCCCCCCGGATAGACTACACAAAGTCCTTTTCCAAATTGAAGGTGATATACTGCATCCCATTAAGGTTGTTTTCTGGGAGAAACTAACCACTACATATGACATTTTATTGGCGGAGAAAGATTGGCCGCCACCCTTTGTGTTAGCCTCTTCTAGAGGGGAAGATGTGATACTTCTGAGTTTTTCACGTTGTGTCCCTGAGGAACAAGCGCGGGCTCTCGCGGAGGAATGGGCTTTGGCCTTAGCCCCAGCGGTGTATCGCAATCAGGTGGGTTGGGACGTGGATTCGCCAGCTCATGAAATACCATTGCGCTCTATGCCACAACCTCAACCTCAAAATCCCATCAAACGAGAAGCGAAGGCTTCGGTTTGTGACATTCTAAGACAATTGGAGTATCAGGGGGTCATTGAGTCATGTGTTTCACCTATGAATAATCCTCTCTTTACTGTCCCTAAACCTGATGGTTCTTTTCGGAGTGTATTGCATTATAGAAATTTGAACAGCCATTGCCGCACCTTTGCGGTACAAAACACACACAGTTCAGCGCTGGTGAATAATATTGTTCGTAAGAAATACAAAACGACACTTGACATTTCCAATGGTTTCTACAGTCACAATCTCGACCGTGCGAGTGGTGACCTGACAGCATTCAGTGCCGTCGGAAATCAGAAAAAATTTACACGGTTGCCTATGGGGTACAAGAACAACCCCGGGGCATTTGCGGCGCGCATTGTGTCTTTGTTGCATGACATTGACCCTGAGGCCTTGTCGTATGTTGATGACATCTATTTGACTGACGACGACCTCGCCCCGCATCTTGACCGAGTCGACCACATAATATTGTCTTTTGCCGACTACGGTTATAAATTTAATTTTGCCAAGTCACACATTGCCCATCTGGCAGTGCTCTTTTTGAGCTACGAGCTCAATAATGAGGGGAAGGGTCTAGCACCTCACTTCCTAGAGAAATGTGCACATTTGCAACCACCTTCTTCTTTGAAAAAGTTACAATCCCTGCTGGGTTTTTAAAATTTCGGGAGGACTTACATTCCCTATTATGCCCAGCGTATCAAACCGCTTTATGCATTGATACAACCTAAGTTTTCATCTGCCAGCTGGCTTCCGGAACATACTTCCGTTCTGCAGTCTTTGCAGGCGGATTTGCTTGCGACTAATTTCTTAATGACTCGTGATAACACCACCAACCAGGTAATACGTATCGTTTCAGGGGCAATGGGTTACACGTACCTAACATTCAATGAAGGAGACAATACCTATTGCATACAAATCACACTTGTACACTGCGGCTGAAATGCGTTTTTCCTCTGTTGAAAAAATCTTGACGGCAGTGCAGATGGCGATTCTAAAGGAACGCTCACTGGCACAGGGCAAACGCATTCTAATGGTCACTCCCTTCCCTGCTTTGGAAGCGGTGACTAAAGCTAGTGTGCCTAACTCGAAGGCATTGCACCCACGTTGGATTCAGTGGGCTACTTCTTTGACGTCTTCGGATGTCACATTTGTCTTTGATCCATCTCTTCAGACTCAGGAGTTTTTGCAGTATGAATTTGTTCATCCTCCTCCTTTGTCGCTTCTTCCTCTGAGTGAATACCAATGCATCATTTATACCGATGGCTCTGCGCAACCGGCCACAGGTTCCAAACATGCTTATTCTGTGGCTTGTGCTATTGTGGCTGGCTCCATTGAAGATGGAGAGTTTAAGTCATCCATTGTGCACACACAGGCACTAGGAGACTGCACGGCGCAATTGGCGGAGCTGCGTGCTCTTGTTCTGGCTCTAGAGTTTGCTGATCCTCTTGTGAATACTCTTATTGTGTGCGATTCTTACTATTGTGTCCAGTCGTTCAATGACAACTTATTCTTTTGGTCTCAAAATGATTACCGCGATTCTAAAGGCAGCGCAATTAAGCATAAAACACTTTGGGTTCGAGTCGCAGATCTTAAACAACGTCTGCCTCTCACACATGTTATTCACACTCTTGGCCACCAACGTGTCGGAACACATGCTGTTGGTAATTCTCTGGCTGATGAAGCAGCCAAGTCTGCAGTAGCCACGTGTTCCGTAGCAGCAGTTACAAGATCTATGACTAAGGTTGATAATGAGATTCTGGCAGCGGTCGCTGCAACTAGGGAGGGAGGTAATTATCCTGCGGGTTTCCCCTCTAAGTACTCTTATCATGTAACTCCTGAACAGGTTCCTTATGCTACCATTCCTTCAGTTGGGGATCGGCTGATTCCCAACTCTGACCGCAGACAAACTTTGATCAAGGCCGCACACGAAGGCATTGCTTCGGCACATGCTGGTGTGTCGGCAACAGTCTCTATTCTTCAGCAACGTTACTGGTGGCGTGGTTTATATAAACAGACTTGTAACTATGTTCTTTGCTGTGATGTTTGTCAACAAATCAAGCCTTCTACAGTCCCACGTCCGCCACAAACACAGCTATGTATTTCTAATAGACCTTTTGGCTGTGTCTATCTTGATCACTGCGGTCCTCTTTCTTCTGATGCTGCATACAAGTATATCTTGGTTGCGGTTGATTCCTGCACTCGATTCCTGTGGGTATGGCCACAATGTAGTGCTGACGCTCTAAATGTCATGAGGGATTTGCGTGTCTTTATCGGGATGTTTGCCTGTGGTACCTTCCATTCTGACCAAGGTCCAGCGTTTGCCTCTAAGGCTTACAAGGATGCGATGAAGTCGTTGGGGGTACAGGTGCAGTTTTCATCTCCATACAGGCCTGAGGACAATTCAGTTGTGGAGCGAATGAACCGTGACTTAAAGCAATCCTTGACAGCTAGAGTCTTAGGTACTGGCAGGGACTGGTTGTCCCACTTGTATGGGGTCCAACGTGCATTAAATAATCTCCCTAGAAGATCTCTGGGTGGGCGGACCCCTTACAAAATGCTCTTTGGCTTTCACATGTTTGTTCCTGACCTTGATGGTCTGGACAGTGTGGCGGCTGCCTCTAAGTTTGATGTAGATAATCATTCTGCTATGTTACAGGATTTACAAAAGTCACGTGATACTCTGGCAACTGAGCATTTACCATCTTCGCCTGCTGATGCACAACTGATTCCTGTTACCGGTTGGCTTCCTAAAGTTGGAGATCTGGTGCGGGAGAAGATTGAAAACAAAAAAGAATTTGGTCCCTCTTACCGTGCTCAGGTTTCCGTACTTGGACTGAAGGGTACTCGTACTGTCATTCTACCACCATTGCCAGGTCGCAAAGACAACAGGTACATCTCAGTGGACCATGTCAAGTTACACTGTGTGGCCGATTCTGAATAGTGTGACACCTGCAGTTTCGTGCAACGCAATATCCTTAGCACCGTTAACTTTGTCGTCACCTGCTGCAACAAGAATGTCTGCTCATATGATGGACACTGTAATTGATCTTCAACCTTTGCGACAATCCTCTTCTGCAATGGATATTGTGTGCCCTTTTCCGGCTATTGATTCCATGAGTGAGATGCCATCTAGCCCACGAGTACGAATGGACGATTCGACGCTTTCACCTTTGCTTGCAAGTCCAGTGAGTGCCTGTGATGGAGAACCGGCACACCTTTCTTCTGGCTCGTCCTCCTCATCATCCAGTTTGTCTGATGCACCTAAGTCTAAGTTGCGTACTTTTTACTCCTGGTTCAAAAAGACATACTTCGTTCCCCCATGGACCTACATTTGGTTGGTGCTTATCCTGATATTTCTCTTCATGTCAATTGGATTTGTGACAGTGTTCTTTTTACTTATAAATGGCCATTATCTCCCTGAACGCTCTGCAGTAAAAATGGTCGATGGAACTTTGGCTCCTCACACATCGTCCCATATCATGAAACGTGACAAGTCTTTTGTGAACATTTCAGCTTTCCCAGTTCCCGATGGCATCGTTTGGGACAAAGTAGCTTACGAAATCCATGGCCCGACTGAGGTCCTTAGAGTTCCGTACGTATTTCACGTCTCATTAGGAGATGTGGTGACACGGGACATACATTCGGATGATTGGGATGTGCAGGCAGTTCATGCATTGTTTTCAGATTTAAAATATTATGCTGCCTTCGATGCTGAAGATTTGTATTTAAATTCTGCCAATTATGGTGATCTCTTTTGTTATCAACATTATGGGCATCATTTTTTGCACAAAACAAACACGATGAGACCTGTTTTTAATTTCACCCAATGGGAACATTGTCTAACTCCCTTAGAAGGAAGTTCTAGAACTCTTAGAAATAAGTTCACCTATTTCTCGGATTATGATTTGACCAATCCTGAATCCTATTTTTTTAAGCTTCAAAAATCCCCTGCATCTAAGTACCTGTTATCCCACACTAAACTACTTTACGCCAACTCGTTTAGAACACAGTTGGCCACACACGGTTATGAGTATTGGAAACAGACTATAGATTTAAAATCAATCTGGGGCACAAAGCCATGGCAGGTTCAGGGCACTGAGGCATTACATCGTGCCTGCCTGATCCCGACTTAATTGCTGTTTTTAAATAGAACCATTTACCAAACATCCTGTTATGGCCTTGCAACTGTCAAAAACCTAAATACCCCCTCAATTCCATCATTAGCTGAATATAATAATTGGCGGTTATATAATAACTACACCATTGAGGCTTTGCAGGCTCTCATTCAAAATGCCTCCTTTAATGTTTCTGAAATTGATCCATTAGGATGGTTGTTGAGGCAATCTAATGCTAATGCATGCCAGTTGCGTTTCTATAATGTTACACCTGGTTTCATTCTGACTAAGCCTGATCCTCGTTATCCACCTCATCATTCTGTGACTACATACTCGGTAGGTAAATTGTGCCAGCAGTGGCTAGAACACTCTACCCTTGCATCTGTCAAACAACACCTTTCGATCCTATCGAATGATGTAGATTTGGCTGATTTTCTCCTAGGCCCACGCAATCCAAGGGCCAAGAGATTTCTTTATGCCTCTTATAATGAAATTTGGAAACTTTCACAGATGGAAGCCGCCTTCCGTCTGCGTCAAATTGACCAGGCAAACTTGGAAAAAGTCCTTGCTGTAGTGGCCAACAGCATTAACACGCTTTCTTCACGCATTTACACCTTAGACAATATTGTTTCTTCTGTTATAGATATTGTGCAAAGTGATGTTTCTGTGTTATATTATGGTCAGAATCAGTTAAGGTCGGTCATGAAATTTGCTTGGACGTTGCAGACACTGAAAATGGGTAAAGTGCCTTGGGTGTTATGTTCCGTATAGAGGCCCTAATGTAGACCCGTTCATACATGCCCTAAAATGGACGTATTCGTATTTGCCCTAATACGGTCATATTCGTACTTGCCCTATTGTGGTCAAAGCCGCATATGCCCAATTACGGTCATAACTGTACATGTCCTATTATAGTCATGATTCCTTATATAGGCATGATCTTTCACCTACATTGGTCCTCGCTAGTACACAGCGAGCTCTGTGGGCTGAATGTTATCTCGCCTGTGGTTTTGAATACAGCAGGGTTTTTCCCAAACACAGGCCCACACTGTACTCATCAATTATTCATGACTCTCTAGGAATACACCACCTGCATAATATGTATGTACAAAGTTCACCCCTGACGTCTTCCTCAAGTCTAACAAGGCCCAATACAAACCATACGAAGCAACCAGAGTCTTCAGGGTATAAATACACCACATCTTGCCCCGGTAAGATAGAGGGAACCGAGACTTCCATGCTGACACACTGACCAGAGACGCTGAGGCTCCTGCATGCAGTCGCTCCAGCTGACAGCGGTCTGACACAGCCCTTGCGAGGTGTCCAACTCGAGACCAGGACGGGGTCCCACACTCTCTCTATTCAGGTATGGGGGTTCAACTAAATCCTAGAAGGATTCTTGGCTCTTAGGCTTTTAGACCTACACATATGCTAGGTACACTCAGGTACATCTAGTTAGGCATTGTAGGAGTACGCACGCTTTCATAATGCTTTTTATATTCATGTATGTATTCATGATTATTGCAACATAGTAGAACTGTTCTATCCCTTTGCTTTTATTGTACTGCTGATAATATATCTCTGCTATTGTCTGCTGGTTGCCGCAGCACATATATTTTACACTAGAATAACAACTGCTCAATAAATACTTATTGAAACGCCCGACTGTTTATTCTGTGTAACTCTCTGAGACAAACCGAATAAGTAAGCACGAGTGACTGAGCGAAAGGTAGTACATTGTTTCCACGATTCTGAGGAATTTGGGTTGTCATGTTCTGAGGTTGCCAGAAACGAATCTCTCCCCGATAAGAGGAGATTCTAGTGGCACTGTGAGCTAGCTAATGCAAATCAGGCTAACATACGCGGTGGGGGTGCACAGAATCAGTCTGCCACCAAGCCCACAGTATATGTTATCCAAACGCGCAGGTCCTGCATGGGTACTATAGGAACTACACGACATGGGATTATTTAAATGCCACTGCTTTATTTTTGCCTTTTAACCTGACTGATAAACAGAAGTTTATGTCCATGGAAGATGCTGTATATACACTGTTACATATTGAACAATTGGAGCCTTTGCCGTTCTCCGTAGCGGAAACGGACTCTGCTGTTTGGTTAATTCATGGCGTTATCACTTTGCCCTTTTTGCTTTTTCAATTTAAATCATGTATGCAACACTTTCCTGTTGGCCGCTTTGAACCGCTTGGCAGTACTTTTCTACATGAATTATGGGTCCTGCCCTTTGCTTATCGCTGTTTAAGGGAGGATAAAGAAGTTTTCCTCACAGGGGAGGAGTGTGATTCGGTAGTGGGTCACTCTCTAGTGTGCAAACACGTTAAGTTGCACGGCGAGTGTAACGTGTCAGCGCCCAATCTAGCTTGCTTTTTAAAAGGGACCCCAGTACCATCCATCACGCCTGTCTTTACATTGCTTACTAACGGCAGCTATCTCATTTTAAACAATCAAGACTGCTGTGGTTTGCGGGCGGGTATCCCATACTTGGTAACTGTTTCCCAGCGCGTAACTTGCTGTAGCAATGTCCTTTTTCCGCCCCCGCAAGGGAGTTGAGATTCTTCGCTTTGGCCTTCCATTCCGACTTTGAAAACAGAGTTCAACAAGTTGAGCAGGCTCAAAGCCCTTTTATTCCAACAGGAGGTGGCCCTCACTTCCGCCCGTGAAACATTCAAATTGCAGGTGGCTCGGACCTCAAGTGAGATACAGTCGCTTCTTAACCCTAACCCCCCACTTCATTTTGGGGAATTAATTCACCAAATATTTAATGCATCTGATACGACAGGCCTTGCCCAATTTTTTAAATGTGTGGGATCTGGCCTGGTCTCTTCCTTTCAAACTATATTCGGGGTAATTCCGGCTTTTATTCATTCTATCTTTTGCAGCGTTTTCGGAGAGTTCCCCTTAATATTGGCGCTGGCTGATGGTGTCCTGCTTCTCCTCCTTGTGCTTCGCAATGGCTGCTCACTTTGTGGCTCTGCACAGGCCGGTCCAGCTACAACTGTGCCGTGATCGGCTGTATGAGGCTTTTGGATGCTTGCCTTTAGCAACGCTTGGCGTGAGTTATGACTTGACATTCCGCTTTGCCTATTTTACTTGCGTGCAACCAGTGCTTCATTGCAAACAATGTCATTTCTCCTGGGCGATGGAACTTTGCTTATCGAACACGTGGTGTCCAATCCCTGATTTCAGCCGGTTGATGGGTCCCTTAGATACGCATGACGTGGCCTGTTCTGTGGATGGTCAAATGACACGTGCAGCTTTACTTGGAATCTTGGATCAATGGGATATCTGTGCGGCTGCACAGACTTTCCTACAACGAAGTCTCATTGAATATCACACAAGTTTGCCTTTTCTATTTTTGAATGCTCCTGTTTGTGAGGAACATGATTGTTCCTTCGACTTACTCAATTGGATGTCTTCACTTTTTTCCACCAATGACAATGATGAACTATTGGAAGGAATTGCATTCCTTTGCACCCAAACCTTCATTGATTGACTACTTGGGTCGTCCCTACTCCACTGTCTGACATACAGACTCTTTTTTCAAGCTCAACGTGCCTTTAGCTTTTTTGAACTTTCCCTTTTTTCTCCGATTTGTTTTTTCAGTTTTTTTTTTTAGAAAGTCCCTCACCAGTATTTTAAACAATGCCTGACTTTTGAACTCTGTTTTCGTTCTTCTGTCTATGTCCTACTGACTTACCAGGGGGAGGGTGTTATATGGGGTTATATAGCCCTAAGACACATTGTCGACATTGCTAAGTTAGCATGAGTTTTACTTGCCCTATGCTGCTGCTTTTGCGCACGCCTCTAAGAGTTTGTTTTCGCGACACTTTGCCTCTGCCCTGAACATGAGAACAGATTGTTTTTCACGTTCTCAGCTTTCCCTTCAATTCTGTCTGAACATAATGTGCAAGGTCGGTCAACAATGTCTCTTGTTATTCTGTTCTGGTCAGTCCCTATTACCTAGACAAAACATGTTACCAACAGCTGCAATGTGGAAGAATCGTGCTTTGATATAACTTTGTTGCATGTTTTTGAAACACACTCTAAGAAAGCCGATCCAGGGAGCTGAGCTCTATCTGTTCCTATGATGTAAACCTTTGCGTTTAGGCTTTCAGGTAGGGGTCTGCTAATAACGCCTAGAGATCTTCTGTTATATAAAATAACTTCTTACTGCCGTGGGGAGGGTGATTAGGCCCAGTTATTTTGCCTTTTTCACAGTCTTTATAAAATGACGACTCCTTTTATATTCTATGGTATTGTAACAATGCTAATTATTCTTGCCTTATGCATTTTGCTGCTAGTTGTGGTTTCCATACTGTTTTATGAATCACTATAGTCAAAGTAAACATTTTGAACTTATTTAGTGACTCTGATTATTTTTATTGTGGACTAGTACGTGAGAGCGAAAGAGTGTCTTGTTCCCGCGACTCTGAGGTGAGTCGGGAGTGCTCGTGTTCTGGGTTGTCTAAACATTCGTAGCTTCTTGATATTTGTAGGAGACCGAATGAGACACTATTGCTAGTTGGTTGGGATTTTGGGTACTAAGGTGATAGGAGGTACACCCCTATTTACTGAGGTCCTGTTTTCTTGTGCATAGTTCTGTGTATGAGCAGAATCCCTGCAACAGGGTTGCCTGAGGTGGTGGGTGGAGTGAAGCCTCACCAGGCTTCATTGGCCAACAGTTCCCAATGGGTTTGTTCTCGTGATTAATACCTTCGGTTCCCATGTGATTTATATTGCTTGACTTATAATTCCTTGGTTTTACAATGAATTGTGTATTAGAGGATTCCTTTGTTTGTAATGCCGTCGTCAAATTCATTTTTTTGGTTACGGCTGGGAAGTTTTCCCCTGCTTTTGACCTCTCATCCAATTCTCTAGCAGGTATAGCCATGTGGGAAATTTTCGAAGGCAATACATTTGTAACCAGGTCAGTTAAGTGAGTGACATCTTTTTGCACTGACTTAATTTCCAGCATCAATTGTCTTTCAATGTTATCAATTTTACCATGCAATTTTTTAAAAAGTGTTTCAAAACTTTGCCTGTGGTTTGTTAGTTCGCCTGCCCCTGTTCCTTTGGCCTCCCCTTGTTGTTTTTTTCCTTTCTTTGGCTTGGTTTTCAGATTTATTGACTGGTTTGAAGGTGGCACTTTAATTTTTAGTTTTTGTGGTTTGCTCTTTTTGGCCGGTGGGGAAACCAAGTCCAAGTTGTTTGATAATACAGATATCTCTAGCGGGAGCGTTGATATACAAGGGCTCTCTTTTATGTTACCCATGTTTGATACATTATACTGCTTATTTGTGCTATGTCGATGAGCCTCCGCAACAAGTTCGTTTCAGATTCTGGTTCCACAAAATCTATCAGTTCTGGCCTGGCTGTTTTTAGTGCTGCATTAAGTGCCGTTTTTGTAGCAGCCAGACACTCTTCTACTTGAACGATCTCATTATTAATTAGCCCCATGGCGCTTTTCAAGTAATTAGTAATTGGCACATTTTTACCTGCTTGCTTCCCATTAGTTGGCGGTAATTATCTTTTACCCATTATCCCGAGCTAGTATTTTTGCTTAAATTATAGTTGTAGATTTTCTTACCAGCTCTTTACCCCTTCCGTTGTGCCAAGGGGGGTGGCCCAGCCCAGCCTTGTCCTGCCGTGGACGGGTGCAGACGGGTGTCCCGCGCTGCAGGATCCCCGCGGTTGATTTTAAAGCGCCCGCTGACGATGACGTTGGCGGCAGCAAGCCGCTTGGGAGCCTGGAACTTGTTGTCCCAGTGGCAGCAACACAGTGGAGAGAGAAATGACGGGCGTCTCTCCTCTCATTTTGCGGAGCACCAAGTGAATGAAGTCAAAGATTAAAAAGTGAACTATTCTGTTAGGAAGTGTGTTTCATGAATATGCTTCCATTGTGTACCCAAAGTATCATATTCAAGGACTTCCACTGGAAATTCGGCTGAAGGAGTGTTAATTGTAGGAGCCATTTTTTGAGAAATGTTTCATTTTGTGCAGATCAACTCCGGAGTGCAATTGCTGAGAGAGTAGGTGGAAGATTTCTCTTACCTTAAGCGTTAGTGTTAACATATTCCGTTGCTGTCTCTGATTTGCCAGTGCGACCCTAACTATGATCATATCATGCTGAATTTGCAGAATCTATTAACAGAATGAGTGAGTTTTGTATAAAATCCTGGGCTTTAGTATTGAGGGGCTCATTCCATTTTCTACGTGGAGATCATTTTGTTCATTTTTGCTGCTGCTGCTGGATTGACTTCATTTTTCCACTGAGACTCTATCCATTTGTCTTAGATTTTCATAGGAGAACATTGTCCGTACTCTTTAGGAGTTCGGTTCTCTGAGTTGTGCCTAAACTTGTTTAGCTGGGGCAAAGGTTTATGACTTTGTAGTTCTGTATTCGGGCCTTTGTTGCATTTTCATGCATTTTTCTCTTTACCGCATTACTAAAAAACCTGTTGTAAATCTATTTTTGCCTTATTTTTGATCTAGAACTTAGTTATTAGTGCTTCCTCATTTATTCTGTTTTACTCGGCTGAAATGTATATATTTCCATAAGGATTGTAGTATCTAACATCTAGCTCTATTGGAGATTTGGGAGCCAAATTAATAGGGAAAGAATTGGTGTGTTTAACATATTGGCGTTCAGATGATTTGGCTCTCACAAAGTTTTGGCACCAGAGGATAGTTTGAGTTAGGGCACCTCCTCTTTAAGGGGTCCGCTTTTCAGATTTTATAGTTTTTGGATAATTTTTATCTGGATCAAAGGAGAAAGACCATTTTGGAGATTTGACAAGTTTCCTGATGCCTGATCCTCCTGCATGAACTAGGATTGTAAGTATGAACAGGGAGAAACTGAGTTCATGAATGAGTGTTATGATGGATTTCTGCTTTTGTGTTGGGTTGTTTCGATATGTGATGATGATTGTGGGTCCCAATTGTGAATGGACAACTGTTGTAATGGTGCATTTATATTTTTAAACTTATTTGAAGTTATTCGTCAGTTAGCAGAATTGAGTTGATTATCGGATTTCTTCGAAAATCGGAGATCTTGAGCTATTAATAATTTTTCTGTATTTTGGTGTGTAGAGTGAAGTGCCACAATGGTATGTATTCTACATTGAGGAATTTTCCTTTCCAGATTTGAGAGTCTAACTTGGGTTATTATGTCTATTGTGAGTGCACAGGGCGAAGTATGATAACACAGAAATTAATTTCTGCTGGACATAAATTGTCTAGCAAGAGTTTTATTAGATTGTTGTGGTTCTTTCTCTTATTGCTCGAATTCAGAACTTATCATTGTTGTTGAGTTGCCTTAACTAAGAACTGACTTTATTTTCCTTTCTATATTAAACAATCAGGTTTATAGATTTAATGTGGTTTAATGCTGTTCTGACATTGTCTTCCTGTTCATGAAGAAATCACGTTGTGATTGGTTGCTCAGCCAGGGAG
Organism: Calotriton arnoldi; assembly: GCA_963921515.1. Classification (NCBI taxonomy): domain Eukaryota; kingdom Metazoa; phylum Chordata; class Amphibia; order Caudata; family Salamandridae; genus Calotriton; species Calotriton arnoldi. The sequence continues at coordinate 533,976 of CAWUFW010000166.1, forward strand.
CCGTGCTGGGATTGGTGTGACGTCTCCACTAGTTGTGCTCTAATTGGTTGTCTGCTGGCATAGTCGCACTGTGATTGGTAGACTTTTGACAGATTTGCACTGCTACTGATGGTTGTTTGTTAAGTTCTTTGTTTACTGTATTTTGACTTTGTTTGACCTATTTGGTTGATTTGAGCTTGTCACGCATAAAACATCAGTGGAGTGGAGTACTAACAAAACCTAAATCTAGGAAAGAGGAGACACCTAAAGAGAGACATAAGTTGCAGAGTGGTGGCAGTGATGAGGTTGGGTATTATACTTGTGTCTGGATTACCGAATGGAATAAATATACAGAGCATTATGAGGCTTTAGAATTTCTGAGATAACCGATGTATGATATGGAACCAATGACAAGAACTAAACAATTTGAGGAGCTCAATAAATGGCATTGTGTGCCAACAGAGAAAGAGAGAGCTGGGAGCTATAAAGAAGTCATTCAGGAGTTGGTTGAAATGCAGACTAGATCGCCAAGAGCAAATGTGGAAGTGAGATATGAAGGAACGTGTTAAAACCTTTACAGCTATAGTTACAGGAGAAGAACAAGTCAAAACTAAAGAGAAAGGAGAGAAAAAGGAATCAGATGATGATGACAAATTCATAAATTAACTGTTGACTTCAAGACCTCCTCTGTATACAGATAGAACCAATCCAGACTACTGTGGGGGATGGCAGGGATGGTGGGGGAGATTCTGCAGCTGTGCAAGCTCTTTCTGGAGCTAAACTGAGTGTTCCATCAGAAGTGTCAGTAACAGTGTCAATGGCTAGTACAAGTGGGACTAGGGTACAAGAAGACCAGGTGCAGATTATACCGAATAAATAATGGTGGTAGAGCTATTGTCTGAAAAAATTTACATTGGAATTCTAAAAATAGAATTTGGAGAGGTATTGCAGGGAATTGTTGATTTGAGTAGATCATTGACCTACCATGCTGATGAAATGAGATATTTGATTGAAGAAACAGCCAGATGTGCTAATGAAGCTTATGATAAATTGGAAGAATTGGCTGATGAATTAGAGGTTGATATTAGTAAAATGAAAAATGTAAAACGCAATTACAAAATGAATTTAACACATGATGAAATCAAAGAGATGGGCATTATTACTTTGAGGGTTCATATTAAAGATGTGATTGAAAAATTGGTGATTGGGAAGATTTGAAAAAATATCGAGATAAATGGAAAAAAGGGACAGTGAAGAAGAAGAAAATGAAGGTTTATGAGGAAAAAGGGACACTGAATTAGCAAGTGATTCAGAAACAGGAACAAGTCTTGTAGCTGATTTTCTTTTAAGAGAGGTACATGGAGGGAATTTGGTGCACGGCCCTTGGACAAGAGCAAACCTTTATGCTTTTACACATAATTTTTCAAAATTGAGAAAGATCCAGCAAAGTGGTACAATGAAATCCATAAGAAGACACACCTTTCTCCAATGTTGTGGACTGATTTAAATATATTATTTGAGAATAGTCATTCCTGGAGATTTGTGGTGGCGTGTAAGGTGGCTGTCGGATGGCCAGTGCAGGAACCAGCTAGACTTGGTCATAACGATGCCCCATCAGCGGATGTAGCTGAGAAATGCAAGCCAGAGATTGAGCATTTGAAAAAACAAATTTCGAAGAGAGATGTAAATAGATGTTTAATGAACATAACATAGTCAAAAATCCAGAGAAAGATGCTGTTGGGAGTTTCATATCTGCTTTTGTGAATGGATTAAGGTCCAAAATAAATAATGATATTTGAGTGAGTGGTATTGGTCGACAAAGTGTATTGATGAGATTTTGAAATTGGCAAAGAACAGCAATGAATAAACAAAAGAATTTGAAAAAAAAACGGATGATTGCTCAAATGAAACAATTTGAAAAAGTATCAATGATTCAAGTGGGTTCAAATATGAATTGTGTGAAATGTAATGAATGGGTTGAATCCATTAAAGCAATGAGGTAAAATGAATGGATAAGTGGAAATGCTGAGATGTTGAAGAAGAGAATGGCTTGCGATATTTCTGGGTGGATTGGACACTGGAAGAGGGAATCTAGATGGAATCAAGAAAGGTTTTAAGACGATTCAGAGAGAAATCAAATGTTACAGGGAAATATTATGATGTCAAACATGCAGAATTTTGGACAGAATCAGTAAACATTTAGAATGCCAACGCCAGCAGCCCCAGTAATGCAACAAAACTTAAGAAATAAAATGCCTTCTAATACATGCTATCAGCAGAATGCTATGATTCTTGCTGATGAAATAGCAGGGAGCAGTTCACAATGACAGCCCCTGAGGAAGGAGGAGGACCAGTTACTAGGAGCAACTCTGGAGGTAGAGGGAGACAAAGTGGCCCATATATTGACGGAGAAGTCAATGACCATCCCATTTCATTTTTGATTGATACAGGGGCTACCTGTTCTACAGTTTATTCTGTGGAAGTCCCAAACCTACCCATTTTGGGAATAGAAGTCCAAGTTGTAGGGATCAGTAATAAGCAAATTGTTAATCAGGTTTCGGCAGATGTTCCGGTCAAAATAGGATGGATGGAAAATAAACACCAGTCCATATTGTGTGATTCAAGCTCCGTGAACTTGCTTGGAAGGGATCTTCTTTGCAAGTTGAATTGTGTTATTTATTGCACACCGGGTGGAGTTGCAGTAGAAATGCAAGATGAAGATTCAGTTTTTAAATTAAGCTCAGAAGACATCAGAGTAGAAATGTACCCAGTTTTGACAAGAAAAGACCTACCTCCAGATTTAAAACATTCAGTTAGAGAAGAGGTAAGGAATTTCACTGGGAAAGAAATTGGGAACCAGTTAAAATTAAGGTAAACCCCAGTGCGAATCTTCCCAGAACTAGATGTTACAGACTAACTAAAGAAGGAAGCTGAAGAGGGAATGAATGAACCAGTAATTGAGAAAATAATTGAGAAAGGAATTCTTTGAGAAGTGCTTGGTAGTCTTTGCAATTCTCCAGTGATGGGAATTTAAAAGCCAAATGGCAGAAAGGCACACAGCCATTGACTTTGCCAAGTGTTTTATTTTAATACCATTGAATGAGGATTCTCAGTTCCTTTTTGCATTTAAATTTTTGAATAAAGTTTTTGTGTGGTGTAGGACGGCACCACGGTATACAGAGAGTCTATCAATTTTTTCACAAGACAGAACAAAGGATGTGGAGAATTTAAAATTTCCATGTAACTTAACTCTAGTCCAATATATAGATGATCTCCTAATAGCATCCAAGACAAACCAGGGTTGTAAACTTGATATACCAATGCATTGTTGAATCATTTGGCTGAAAATGGACAAACCCTCCCCAGCAAAAAAGCTGTATTGTGAAAAAAAGGTTATTTATCTCAGACACCACATTGAAAAAGGTGTGCAAAAAGTCTCTAAGGAATGCAATATTGCAATTTTGAAATTGAATCCCCTGACCACCAAGAAGGAGGTTCAGATATTTCTTGGAATTGTTGGATATTGTCAAGAATGGATCCCAAACTTGTTCTTAATTGCCAAGCCTTTAGTATGGCTAACTTGTAATGATGTACAAGATCCGGTACCATTCGATCAATTGTGCTTTGAAGCATTTAAGAAATATAAAGAGAGTTTGTTTCATGCGCCTGCACGTGGGAAGCCCGATTACAATATGTTGTTCTGTAATGAAAAAGATGGATGTGCACTTTCAATCCTTACACAGAAACATGAAGGACTCATGCGCCCAGTTGCGTAATTTTCAGGAGTATTGGACCCAGTTGCTGGAAGTCTTCCCGGATGTCTAAAATCGGTTGCAGCATTTTGTCTGGCAATTGAACAGTGTGAAGGAATTGTGATAAGCCATACTTTAATTGTCTATGCCGCACATTCAGTCAAAATTCTTTTAACAAGAGCAAATACACAGCAGATGATAAACAACAGGTTAACAAATATGAGCAGGTGATTCTCGGAGCAGAGAATATTTCTATTTGAAGATGCAATATTCTGAATCAAGCAACACTTTTTCTAATTTCAGACAAATGTGAGGTCAGGGATAGTGGAAATGATGATGAATTGGAGCACACATGCATTGAAGTGGTCGAATTATGCACAAGACCAGACACAAAAGAAGTTCCATTAGAATTGTTTGTTGATGTTTCTTGTCTCAGAGACCAATATGGAGGATTGAGAACCGCCAATTCAGTGTGCCCTATTATAGAAACATTGGAAGCATCTTCCTTATTAATTTTGATGTAATAATCTATACAGCATGCCAGTATGGTTTTGGTGTTGTTCATGAGTATGGGCAACTAGGTCACAGAGAGGATTCATGACGTCTTCAGGTGCTAAAAAAAAAAGTATGTATATATTGAATATATTAAATGCAATTAAAAAACCAAAGGAAGTGGTATTTGTAAAGTTTCAGGCCCTTAAGGCTGGCAAAGACTTGGTCACATTAAGAAACAAGTATGCTGACCAAATGGCGAGGAATTGTGCCTTGCAGAAAAAGTCAGTTATTCAAGAAAATTAAAATGAAATTCTTACAGGTGTGAAGGCTCAAATGATGTAAACGGTTTATATTTGGATTAGATGCAGACTCAACTGAGCGAGTTTAGAGATTTGCATAAAGATTCTACTAAAAATGAGAAAATGAAGCGGGAGAACTAAGGCTATAAAAAGAATTATCAAGATTTGTTTGTAAATTCAGATCACAAATACATTCTGCCGGATTCAATGTTGCAACCCAAATATTTGCATAATCAATCTCATGCAGTAAGAGATAGTTTGGTTAGGTTGTTTAAATAATACTGGGAAAATGCAATTTTTCGACATGTTGTTGTGGATGTATATAATCATTGTCTAGTTTGTCATTTAAGCAACCAGGGTAAGAAGGCTGTTACCATCTTGAATCACATTGGCAAATCAGAAGGCCCATTTAAGAGATTAAATGAAGAGTTTATTGAGATGCCACATTGCCATGGCCTAAAGTATATCTTTCCCACTCGCAGAGCAGATAGCCTTCCATATATTTGGCAAATTGTTGTTGAGGGAATTAACACAGAGGTTTGGCCTCCCAACTTCTATTTAGACTGACCGTGGCACACACTTCAGAAATGAAGTGTTACGGATAATCTGTGCAGCTTTTAAAATCAAGCAAATATTCCATTGTAGCTATCAACCACAATCCTCAGGTGTAGTGGAGTGAATAAATGGCGCTCTCAAGAATTAAATGGCTAAAGTTTGTGTTTAGACAGGATTAAACTGGCCAGATACACTTCCCCTTGTGCTAATAAATATGAGAAGCACACTGAACAGAAAGACAGGACTATCACCCCATGAAGTGATCATGGGCAGAGCAATGATACTTGCACATGTACCTTCAGCTAGATTAATTGTGCTGGATTATTGCAAAGGATAATGTGGTGAAATCTGTTTCTTATTAGGTGAATGCAGCCACAGAAGACTACAAGGATACACCCTGCCATGGTTTGAATGTGATGAATGGGTGTTTATTCGCAAACATGTCAGAAGAGGGTGCCTGGATAAATGTTGGAGTGGTCCTTTGCAAGTGATTCTCACCACCAACAGTGCAGTCAAATTTGTGGGGGGTACCTCAGTGGATCCAAGCTGCTCATACGAAGAGAGTTAGAGTAGATGATGCAGTGGATGAGGCACGTACAAAAGGTTCAAATGTACAGTCTACTGAACAAGACACAGTCACACTCAGATTCGCAGGGGAGGTAAAGATTTTTATGTAACTGGTGAAGATCAAACAGAAAGTCATAAAGATCAAACAGAAAGTCATAAAGATCAAGCAGAAAGTCACAGAGAACAGTGTCAGGTAAGTGAAAGTTCAGATGAAGAGCCTGAAACTTCTGAAGTCCAGTTACAAATTGGTCGTATTGAAGGGCATTTGCAATGCAAAAGCATAAAGTTGAATGGCTACAAGAAGAGAGAGTCTCTGCTGAAAGCAGTGACAAGTTGCAAATGAAAATCAGAGTTGAAAAGGCCCCTTCTGGGAGAACAAAATTTGCTGTGAGAGAAGCTATTGAAAGAGAATCTGAGTTAAGTTCAAGCTCAAGTTTGAATCAAGGTCTTAAGAAAAGAAAAGACCGAAAGACTTTTGCTGAAGAATTACCCAGAAAAAGATCTTGCAAAAGAAAATGCTGTGAATCAGAAAAAGATCTAAAGAGACATTTGATGGGAGTGAATCACCAGCTGCCAAAAGACCATTTAGAAAGAGAGTTCCCAATCGGAAATATGCTTTGTCAGAGTGGGTGTACCTACCTACAGTGTCAGGAGAAGATACTAATGAAGATGATTATTTCCAAATGAGTAAGTGCCATAATTTTTATTAAAAAAAGGATTAGATCTAGAGACAGACACTAAAGAAGCTTTTGATGAAGATCACAACATCGAGACAGGAGAACTTTGTTCAAAGACTGAAATAACTGGAGAAAAAAAACATACAGAGACTTTTGATGAAGCTGATTTTGAATTTTTCCTTTTTACAAGAACTAAAAAGTGAATACTAAGTTTTATTATAGACTGAGAAAAGAAATTACATTTTTGCCACAAATGTTTGTTTTTAGTCTCTAACATGAAGTCGGGAAACTGCAGATGCTGTGAATTTATAGGAATGGTACCATTAACATTGACAGGAGTATTAGTTGGCCTGTTAGTGTGATTACTGATTTCTGTAGGAAATGTTTCAGATCAAATAATTAGTGAGACTGCAATTGGGTTTAATCTTAAAGAAACTGAGCAAAAAGTACCTAGACATGAAAAGGATTTAGTTAATGATTTCAGAGATAATGTGTATATTAAAATGATCAAAGAATATATTGAAATTATGAAAGATAGTAGTTGTTGTATATGTGCTTTCCTTCCTACATCAGCAGGCCAAAGAGCTACTTATATCCAAGAAGTAGTGTTTTTGTAGCTATCTTTAATTATGAGGAGTTTCTTTCCCCATATCTGACTGATTGTAATGTAACTTTGGAGAATGTATTTATTAGTGAAAGTGATAAGGAAATTAAGTGTGGTAAGTATTTGAGAGAAATTGCACAAACCAGAACTAATATTAACATAGAAGAATTTTTTTTGTGTTCGTTAAGCAGTGAAGAGCGTGATTTAATTAACAATTTTAATGAAAAAGGTATAAAAGTGGTATGAAATTTGGAAAAGTAAAAGATTGCTTTAGACCAAATTTGGGAGGAAGAGGAATTTAGGATTTCAGGGCATCATCAAAGGTTGAAGATGGTAAGGTGTAATTCCATAGAAGGAGAGAGTAGTGTTTGTTGGTGAGATTATATGTGATAACCCTTATGAAGTTAGTGTATATCTTTTGACTGGAGGCGTTTGTCCAATTAGCTAAGAAGATAAAAACTTTCAAAGACTAACGATTGGATAATAAAGTTACTAATGAGGTTAAGTGATTATTTAAAGGGGGATTTGTAGTAGCATTTTTAAAATGTGAAAATGTGTAATGTCAGCTGAAAATTATTTCAGAAATCTGAAAGGTTTAATGATATATGAAGTCATAATCAATGAATTAATGATGTTGCACTTGAAATGCGTTTAGCGAGTCACTTCAAACTGTTAAGTAGTTATGCCACATTTTAATATGAGATGGCATTTATTTTAAAATGGACGCAGTTTTGGGTGGACATCTCGCTCCTGCTCATTCCTCCTCACAATCGGTGTCCTGCTGAAAAACGCCTCCACTCTCATTTCCACAGAGTACCAAGTAAACAACGCCAAAGATTAAAAATGTTTACTATTGTGTTAGGAAGAGTGTATTGTGACTAAAGATTCCATTGTGTATCCAAAGTATCATATTCAAGGATTTCGCTGGAAGTTCCTTTGAAGTAGTTTTAATTCTATGAGCCATTGTTTGAGAAATGGTTAATTTTGTCTGATGAACTCTGTAGCACAGTTGCTGAAAGAGTAGGTGGAAGATTTCTCTTACCTAAAGAAAAAGGGTCAGTGCTAATATATAACACTGCTGTTTCTGATTTACCAATGTGACTCTAACTAGTGTCATACCATACTGAATTTGCAGAATCTATTAATAGAATGTGTGATTTATGTATAAAACCTCTTGGGCTTTAGTATTAAGGGGCTCGCTCAATTTTTATACTGAGATACTTTTTTTCATTTTTTGCTGCTGGGTTGACATTTCAGATTTCTCCTGGAGCTCTGTCCATTTGTATTGGATTTTCTTATGGAAACATAGTCAGTAGTCTTCATGAGTTTGATTCTCAGGGTTTTGCATAAACTTGTTTAGCGAGGGCTAAGTTGTATGAATTTGTATTTCTCTATTTGGGCCTTCATGGCATTGTCATGCATTTTTCTCTTTACAGCATTTACAAAAAATCCTGTAATAAATCTATTTTTGCCTTATTTTTTATCTAGAACTCAGTTTTTAGTGTTTTATTAATTATCCTGTTTTACTCTGCTAAATGTATATTTTTCCATGAAGAGTGCAGTCTCTAACCACTAAATCTATTGGAGATTCTGGAGCTGCATTTATAGGGTAAAAATTGGGTTGTTCAAAATATTGTGGTTCAGATGATTATTGGGGTTTGGCTCCTACATGGGTTTCCACTCTCACTCCTGCCCAGTGAATAGATTGGCCTGCTGTGTCACTTGTGCAGAAAGAAATTTCCCAATCTTAATACGTGGTCCTTACCCTGCCAAAAGTCTAAGCCAGAGGCTACTTCTGATTGCCCTTGCCACCTGGCGGGTTGTTAATCTTAGTTGAGGTGCCAATACTCTGCCTGTTGCTCTGGTTCAGGATTCCTTGGAACTTCCGCTTCCACATGCTTCCACTTAACAGGCTTCCACTTAAGAGACACATATCCAGAGGCTCAGACATGCCCGGTGATTACCTGTTGAGCTACTGGAGGACCTAAGAGCCTGCCCTGCTTTTAGGAAGACTACCACTCATGAGTGCAGGCCACTTGCCATTTGACTTTACTATCACTCAATGAAGTAGACTTTTAAGTAGCCAGCTCATCCCCAACCAATCAAGAATAATAATCAAATATGCTGCCTCTAGTTCCCTATCATGTGTCAATAAGAGGTACCAGGCCAAGCAGAGCAAATACATTTTTGTCAAACCAAGAAGCATCAAGGACAGGTAGATGTTCACCTTCCTAGAGAGACCTGTGACCCTAAATAAATTTTCCAGAGCAAAGGCATTAGGTATGTCATTTATCACAAAGATGTGACAAACAATGACTGACAAACCAAGAGTTTCACTTTTTGCTCAAGCTGGAAACTTTCACAGAAAGCATTTTATGGTCCATTGGATAGGGAATGTATTTGCATAAAGGGCATTAGTAGCAGGTCTAGAGAATGTTCACCATGTATCCTTACGCATCAAGGACACCACAGGGTTGAACTTTTGTCCCACTCTTAGCCCTTCAACAGTAGTTTAATTTATGCAGAGGACCTAGGGATAGTTATCCAACCTATAGAACATACAGAAAGCAAAATTGTTTTCTAAGTCCATGTATACTTTCTGTTTCTGTTGATGCCTTAATGATACTTGTGATCAGGTAGATAGGACAGTGACCAGGGCCATTTGATGTTCCCTAGCAATGGGCCTGATTCTCAAACTGCATTCTATAGTACGTAAAGTAGCACTACTTATTTACTACAAAATACAATCCACAAACCTACAAATGTAAATCTCCACCTCCACTTTGCCTATCTTTTCTATGTGGAGATCCTTGCACATGTACGTTTACTACCTAGTAGTAAATGTGGGAGGGGCTAAGGGAGTGGCTGGTAAAAGAGGCATAGTTAGTACCAAAATGGGAGAGTTTTAGGGAGGAGCTAGGAGTGGTTTAAGGAGGGTTTGGTAGAGATTTAGTGATGGTTAAGGAGGTATTTATGGAGGAGACATGCATCCATCCACAAAAGAGTAAGCCCATTGCTGTTCACAAACTGCACTTCTGAAGTTGCCAAAATGGATCCAAAACAGTAGTAAATGTACTTCAGCTCAGAGATGGAGTAAGTCCAGCACCACACTTGGCAAACCAGTAGTTCTGTAACACCCATACATAGAAATTTATGGAGGTAGGGACTTAAAACCCGGTAGGAAATAATTTTAAATTAACTAGTTAAAAATATAAATAGGGAAACTCCCTTATGACACAACGGTCTCCTCCCTCAGATGGCCGACCTGTCTGCGATGCTGGGAGGCCAGGAGGATATTGGTATTTCCTCACTGGGGGGTGGTCATGCGTGGGTGGATTCTTAAATCCTTCCAGGAGCTTCAAAGCAAATTCACCATGTCACACACCCAATTCTACAAATATCTACAATTCCACCAGGTCCTGGCCCCCTGTATCAAGGACCTGGAGGCACTTCCAGCGTTCAATCCACTGGAAAGTAAACTGCTCATGGGAGAGTTGGGAGACCACAAAATCACTAAGATATATCAGACTCTAATTACCAACAGCCCTACCACACTAGATGCCCTATGGGCGACCTGGCGGAGAGACATAGGTCCAATAGAGGATGACGACTGGACTGAGGCCCTAGAGTCCCAGTGAAGCGCAGCCATCTCCTCACGATTATGCTTCATTCAATTCAAATACTTATATCGCGCATACTTTACGCGACATAGACTCTGGCGGCCTGGCCTAGTAGCCTCCCCCACATGCCTGTGATGTGGCAATGAGGAGGGTGCCTTCCTTCATACGACATGGTCCTGTGGCGCGCTCACGAGGTTCTGGCGGGGGGGTTATAGCATGTTTATTGGATGTCTTGGCCTGAAATCTACTCATGTCACGGAAATTGATTTTTTGACATACTATGGACAAAACTGGGGGTAATAGGTATAAACAACACTTATTTTTTGGGGCCTCACCCTGGCACAGCGTGATATAGCCAGACTGTGGAAAGCCACCTCCCCTCCTTCACTAGGCGTTTGGAAACAAGGCATGGACTTTTGCATGGGTCTAGAACTACCAATATTTATAGCCAGGGGGGTGCCCACAGAAACATCCCAAGATCTGGCAGCGTTGGGCCGTGTATAGTGGCATTCCGCTGAAACCCCTAACCTTGGCAGCATCAGATCCAGGAGATGAACCCAGATAGGGATACTGGCTTACTACACTGTTATATGATATACATGGGTCCGAAGAATTTTGGCATACGGGAGGGTGGCACCGGGGGCATATGATACCGACACTGCACACTTAGTTGTTTTGTTGGCTGCTGTTTTGTTCCTGATTTGTACTAATATAGATGATAATGCCATATTCATATGCATCAATCTGTACATGTGTGGATTAGGCCCTTCGGCCGTATATGGCTGAAAATACCAATACAATTTGTTTTGAAAAAAAAATATAAATAAATGTAATTCAATGTTTAGAAAACTATACATATAACATTTGTCATTTTATTTTAAAACATTTTATAATTTTTTTATGTAAAGTTTGTTTTTTTAATTGAAATATAATATATTAACAGATCTGCTCCTTGCTTTCAGGAAGATGCCCTTCACTTTCAGGTTCCATCCCTCCAGTCATTGTGTCAGTTCCCTCCACCTATGATGAGCAGGGCAAAACAGAGGGCTCAAGGGGTGTTCCACAACAGCACCTGTGAGCCTGCAGTAGAGTCCAACGTTATAACATCTAGAAGGTTCCATACCTACATGTTGTTCACCCAGGATAGCCAATCAGAAAGTTGTTAAATAAACTCCACCCGAACCTTTACTTCTTCCTCAAGGCCCCCAAACACGTGGTTTGCCATGTGGCCATCTGCCAGTGCACTTGCTGCTTTCATACAGTTCTCCAAGAGAACTCACACAACCAGTGAGAATAGTGGGCCTCTAACACTTCGAATTTTTATATTTTACTCATACAACACATGCACTTTAAGCAATGCACTCAGGAACTGCTATGGTTATCCAATTTAACAGTACTCACTTCGCAAAACAGGCCAAACAGGCTGTCACAAGATTCAGATGCATAACCTGCAGATAACTAGAAGTTGTTGCAAGGTGAAAGTATTATGTGGTATGGCACGGGTGCCTTACTATGTAATAATAGCACACAATACACAAAGATGGACCCCGGATGCTCTCTCAGTGTGGGTCTCACCTGTCCGCAGAAGCAAGATGCAAGATCGTGATGGAGCAGAGAAAATAAAAAAAATTTAACCCCTAACAAAATTTTATAAATAATTAATAAAAATGTTCGTTTAAATGTATTAATCAACACTGTACGTGTGGGAAGGGTAATACGCAAGTGTATGTGCTGAATAATCTATTAACGAATGTCTGTGTATCTAATTATAACATAAAAATAAAAGCGTACTAATTTATAATAAATGCATGATTTGTGCTTCATAGAAAATAAATGTGACGTTGCAAAAACAATAGTGATGGTAAGTAAGGAACAGCTTAAATGTTGCTTTCTGCTAGGTAATAACTAATTGGGGTACGTAGATGACGGGAGGGAAACGAAAAGGCTATGTTTCTCTATTTTAATTATGTTTTGTTTATTTCAAAATAGTGCTTCTAAGTATAAACGAGTGGCGATATAAAATGGCTGCCAGTTAATGAAGTGCGCAAGTGCGGGGAAACACGTGACAAGGGAGAAAAAGTTGGAGAAAAGCTAACCTCGTGATGTTGCTGAGAGGCTAGGATGCGAGAATGGTCAAGGCTGATGTGACCTAATTGAACTGATAGTGTGCCGTGGTGATCAGCAAGGAACCGTGGGAAACCATTTTAAGAGAAAGGACAATGCCTGCAGAGTTCTCGAAAGTATCGAAAGAAGTTACAAATGTACTGATCGAAGCGGATGGAAACATGTCTTGAACTGTGAGAAAGGAAATGATCCAAGGACCATTTGGATCCAAGAGAACTTGATTAAAAGAATGAATAAGATGACATGCATGGACCAATGAAAGAAAAGCGTGTTATTAATGTTGCAACAATTAGTTAGCAAAGTTAGAATTAGGGTATAAGAGGGCCTACTCTTAGTGGGAGGGGGACACAGTCACGGGCGGAGTTGGAGAGTCGTGTTGGTGTTGGTGGCTTCCAGTGCTTGGTGGTCCTGATCGATCCATTACTGAGCGGGAGATGCTGAAAGACTGTTAGATGAGACGGATTGCAGGTAGCTGATGCTGACGAGCTGAAGTTTTCTGTTGCTGTCTTAATTTTCCAGTTGAGTATGAGAATCAGGTTATTTCTAATTCTTAAACTTAGGTTAGAAATCATTAGGCTAAATTAGGAAGGTAGGCAGGTAATTAGGATTTGCTTCATGACAAAAAAAAATTCCTTTCTGCAATAAAATTGATTATGCTTAATAAATATTTGAATTAATAATGAATGAATAATTGAATAAAAGTTTAAATTCTTTCTCATGCTTTTAAAATTATATAAAATTTAAGATTCTTTAAATTAAACGACTCAGTGGTTATTTTATTAAATGTTTGTGACACCCGTAATTGGTTATTGTGATTTAGCTGGTCTTAATCACTATGAACTAATTTCTTACATGAATGATTCATCGACAAAACAATGAGCAGGAATATCTTAAGAAATAACTGAAAAGAAAACGATAGTTTTAGGAAATAAGATATCCCGGCTCTTTTCAGCGGTACATAAATGGTGTTTTCCATTTAGTTCTCATGTTTCTCCTAGGAGTACAGATTTTCGTAAAAGAATAAAGGAAATCCAGGTGTGTGCGTGTGTGATAGGCGATGTTTATGGGCCCCATCGTCATGTGGATGTGAGAAAATATAGTTTGCCCCTGGATGACCGATAAGTAACCTAGGAGGAGAATAGTTTTTATTGTACGCGCTGCATCAATCCGAATCTAGGACCCAACTTCCCACACTCACTAGAGTCAGCTCAACAATGTCAAAGCTAGCAATGGTGTGATGGGGAAAAAGGGAAAACAAAACAAGGGAAGTGAAAAGGAGATGTGTCACAGTCGGACGTCTCTCACAGCGTTTGGATCGAGCAGGTGGCCTGTACTTCCTGAACAGAAAATAAAACACAAGAGCTATTCTATTACTACACCAGGGAAGTGGATCTATACATATGTATGTCTCAGTAAGTATGTCTACCTGTTGATATCCCCCTCTTCCTCTCGCAGTTAAGTATAGAAAGGCAAAGAACAGAAAAAACAGTCTTGTCGTAACAGGAAAAGGTAAAAAAAAAAAAAAGAAGAAGTTTAGATTTGTTTTACCAAGTGGTCTACATAAACATGTCTTTCGATTATGTAATAATAAGTAGTGTAACTAACCTCAACATATGTTATGACACTATTCAGTAAAGCCCCCAAAACTCACATCCAATATTAACCAGTAAAAAAGCAAAAAACATATTCTCCCATACTGGATAAAAATACGCAAAAAGGTGCATGGCTAAGTGATATAATTCATTAGCACCTTGTAACATCAGGATACTAATAATATATATTCTATGATTAATTTGCACCTTGTAACATCAGGATACTAATAATATATATTCTTTGTTTTTTACAGCCAGGAAGATGTTCCAGTAACTTAAACAGAATATCCAGCCACCGTGGAAAGCGTACTTCAGATAAGTATTTCATATCTGTATTATCAAACATTGCATAAACATTGTTACAGTCTCTTAAGTAATGTGGGTTCTTTAGAAATACCTGTTTTTCCTCGCGTTTGTCACAGGACGCTAAACGAGAGGTTCCCCATGAAGAAATGAGCAGGTACAGGAGAGGAGCAACTCGAAGAACTGCAGCGCCGGCCGAGGAGCCATCAATGACCCGGAAGGAGAAAGGGAACTGAGGAGAATGACTGGAAGCAAAGCACTCGGACACCCAATGTGGGATAACGCTTGCGCGTCTGACATCGGAGCAGGAATCAGTGCAGGCAAAGCGGAGACTCGACAAACACTGAATGCAAAGCGCGTCCGTGATGTCCATGGCCCTTAATATACGGGCTCGGCTCCGCCCCTCGCGCATTTGCGAGGAAGAACGGAGCATGCCCAACAATCAGAGGAACATGAGTTAAGAATTTCACATCACCAACATGGACGATAAGTAATTAACACGACTCCAGAGAAATCAGACACCAATTTATAAAAATAGCTCAGATTTATATATATTTTTAGACACCAAAAGAAAATTAATACATACAGTATAACCGGAGTTATCAATTTTACATCATTAAATAAATCAGTACTTTGCAAAGTGAAAACATTTTTGTTGCGGTCAATGGGAAAAGCACATATATGCAATTGGTTACTTAGAGAGTGAGTTCAACGGAACCCACTTGGAGATAAGATCTTGTGAGACCATAGACCAGTTCATGACAGCTAGCACAATTTTACCTGGCTCAGGTGAGCAGGGTGCAGAGGTGCACATTAGCTGTCAGACGGAGCTGTCAATCAGGCTTACGGTGTTGAAATGGTTACCTTAGTAAAAATGTACTTGCCGGTCGAGTTGAACAAAACCCTTTGGAACTTAAGCAAGGAGCTGGCCTGGACCAGGAGTCTCCAGGCAGATCCGATCTACCTGGCTCGGGAGACTCGGATGCAGAGGTGCTCTTGGCTATCCATGGTGCTGAAAAGGATCCTGGGCAAGAGGAGCTGGCAGGCGTTCCAAGAGGGGGTTAAAACAAAAGGAAGATCTTTATGATGGAGCCACGGGGGTGGTTGGTCATTCATGCAGGTGAATTTCTTCTCTAGAAGTGTTGAGTAAAGCAGGTTGTAGTCAGACTGACCATTAACTAGCCTTGGTACCTGCAAGCACTCCGGTTGAGGAAATCTATCCAGAGGACCTGGGGAACATTGTAGAAAGCTGACCCTCACTGAGGGTCAGAACTACAGTTCCCAGAAGCCACCTGCCCAAGGACTTTGAGTAGCCATGTCGGATGGCTCGAGGAGCAGGACTTCGAGGTCATGGACTTAGAGGTTTGTGCCTGTCGACTGCAGAGGACTAGTTCCTCTAGCCCAATGGGGTTCTTGTGAAGTCTGGAGTTTGCAGAGGGGTTCGCCTTCCTTGTGGTACCAGTCTAGCCTGGGTTGAGTCGCAATCCAGCGGGTGCAGGGTGGCTGCCACAGGTGCAGAGATTAGAGCCTATCTTCGTGGAGCCCTGCCTTGTCATGGACACGGGTCTCATCTTGATATCACATTGAATCTAAGGTTCTGGTGTCTGGGGTGCCCCTTAAATCCTGTATTTAGGGGGTTTTAGTGGCTGTGAAAACTAGTAGCCAATGGGCATCTAGTCCTGCAGCTAATCCGCCTCAGTAGTGACAACATCCTGTGGGCGTATGTCACTAAAACTAGTCAGAACCTGATTTCTAGCCTAAATTCAAGATTGCCAAAACCATCCTCAACTGCACACCTCAGCTGCAACACCCTAGAGGTGTTCCCCTCCTGCATAGCTAATTTCCCGCCTGCCTGCAAAAAACAGTGCCAGGGGCAGTGGGAGGCTTTCTCCTCGATCGAGAGACAAGTTGCTTTGTCCAGTGGCGCCAGTTAAGCCTTCGAGGCTCACCGCCACACCAGTCAAATCTCTAACCATCCTGTTTGGGCGGAGGTGTCACCTCCTGCTTACACAAGTCTTAGTCTCTGGCCTCTGAGAGAGGCACATACTCCACGTCATGAGGTCAAACTTCTGTCTTGGCGGCAAACCTTCGAAAAATCCCACCAAGGCACGAGAACACTGGGTTAACTTGGTGGACACTGTCTCAAGTGCCACCTAGGTACAGCTGTTTGAACCTGAACCCCACCATTGTGTCAGGGGTTAAAAAGAACAGTGTTTGACACCAAAGACGAAAGAAATCGGACGGGCTATCATGGAGCTAGACATACAGGTAATACCCATATGCCAGCCCATGTTATCCGATGGACCACCTGTCACTTGCGGTAGAAGTAGGCTTAGGGTGCTACCACAGGGCAATATATGCATGCACATATATCCCCACACAAATAATACAATGCACCCTTTCTTCTGGGCTATAGGAAGCCAGCCATAGGGGGGAATGACACATATTAGATGCAGTGAGGTGACCCTGTCACACATGGTGTGTGCAGGAATGAACTTGAGCAGGCAAGCTGCTTGTGCAGGGCTGATGGCGGACATGCAGACTTTGGTTTTTGTCGGGTCACTCAGGGTGGTACAATAAGTGCTGCAGCCCTGGTACCCCTTTTACATCCCTGCCTTGGGTACCTACCACTGGTACCATATACTAGGGCCTTACAGGGGTGCAAAAGAACTTGCCAATTGGGTGTACCAATTCACATTTACAGTTTAAGGGAAAGAGCATTGGTGCTGGACCTGGTTAGCAGGACCCAGCACACTTTCAGATCAAATACTGCAGCATTTAGCAGCAAAAAGTGGGGGGATGACCATCCAAAAAGGTCACTTTACAAAGGAAAGTTAACAACAAGTTATTACACAATATTATGCACACTTTGAAGTGCAATTGTAAACTTGCCCTTTTGATATCTTTTTAAATCTGTGGTAATCACCAACAATGCCATAATTAAATGTTATTCTATAAAGCTTCGGAGAGCACTTGTCAGTTTAAAATGAACATAGGAGGGAGATTGCAGGGATGCTGAATGTACTGAAATAGGTCTTCTGTACTTCGTGTACTATGCACATCCCAACAATCATACTGAACTGATGACAATGAGAAAGTCGGATAAGGTCATAAATAAATTCCAATTTTTCATGAAGGACTGCGACAGGCACACCATGTTTTGCCAAAATATAAATATATACACCCAGCCTTTGGAAAAAGCAATACTAAAACTGCAGCCTAATTTGTCAACTGCATTTTATTTCGAGCATACTGAAGTATGCTGAAACCCGTGGGAGTTCTTCGGAGCCGCGGTTCATCAATTTTTATCTCGCTCAGTTCAGGGATTCTTTAGGCCCAAAGCTTATGCAATTAGCGGCGCTGCCCTTGTCGAAAGCCGCCTAACGCCACACTCAGCGTTGTCAATGCTGACAAATAGCTTCATATTTTATCCATATCCCAAGGCTCCTCCTGCCTTGGTTTAACAGGTTGCTGAAAAAGCTTGCATTGAAAAATCTGAGAATATTATACTAAAGAATTGTAAAATGTACAGTTGTGTGCTTCAAATGCTCAGAATATATACTCTTGAAGCATGTGGGTTAGAGGTTCTAGGGCATAATGTAGCTGTTGTACCTCTTTGATGGAGGGAGTCACAATCCAACTTGGGGCCCTTCTCAAGAGAGTAGGCAGAAAAATAAAATGCCACCCACTTTGAACCACATCCCAAATGGCACTGAGTAAATGTAAAAGAGGTGAGAGAGTCCGGCACTCAAGTGGGGGTTGCCCCGCTCCAAGGGGATTCCTCATGTGGCCAAATACTACATTTTACACATGAATTCTCAAAGAATTTGACTAAATGTAGGCTTTCTGGGAAGTTCTGAAAGGGCATTCTTGAAATACACAGATCCTATTGAAATTGACCTTTCTCAAAGATATTGAAGAGTTCTCACCTACCATAGAAAATGTTGAAAAATAGGGCCACAGTGTGCATTTTACAGAACAATTTTAAAAAATGACACTTATGCAGGTCGAGGCTTATCTAACTAATTTATATTGAGAATGAACCCCATTCTATCTTTTCTTCTTTGCATCTTCCTTTCCTTCTTTCATACCCGTTTTTTAAATGTAATTCCCTTTGTTTCCACCTTCTCTTCCTTCCTTAATTCCTGCCTTTTTTCTTTCTCTCCATCCCTTTTCTGCTTCTCTTACCATCATTCCCTCCTCTTCTCTTTTTCCATATTTTTATCATTCTCTCCTTTCGTCTTTTCAATTCCTTTCTTTGTTCCATCCTACTTTCAGTATTCGTTCCTACATTCTTTCCATCTATCCAATTATCCATCCACATATATATCATCCATCCATCAATCAAGTCATCCATACATCTTCCATTCATCCACACATTCTCTCTATCATTATCTCTTAAATCTATCCACCTACACACCGATCCATCATTCTTCACTCTTTTGCATCCATCCATATATCCACCCACCTGTCATCTCCATCCACCCCTCTTTAATTCCATCCATCCATCAATCATCCTTCCTTCTCTCCATCCATCCTTCTCTCAGCTGTTTTCTCCATCCCTCCGCCCTTCCCCTGATGCTTTCTTGTTTCATTTGTACTTCCAACCCATAGCTCCACCATGTTAACATTTTGCAATGGTAGTTATGAACTTTCGTTTGGAAACTAGTGTCTCAGGTGAAAGTCAAATAAGTCATATATATCAATGCACATGTTTTATGACACAAAGAACTGTCTAGAGGCACCCACTCCAGCTGCTAAAGTGGGTGGTGGGTTTGGGATGCCCTTGCCCTAATTCTACCCAAATGTTTGAATATCTGTGAGACGGTCAGCCTGAAATACATTTGGGTCTTCTTGGGGAATTTTGCCACTGATAATATATATATATTTTTTTTTTATTTTTATTTATGGTTTAGTAGAGACAACAGGAAAAGAATATTACACAGTTACACATGTCACAGCATCGCACAATTCCATGGCGGCACAAAACATACTCATATTGTTCCCCAACAGCTCAGAGGCATCATGCATAGGAGGCATCGCTCCATCTAATGACCATTTAAAACTAAAAGGCATACCAACATAATCATAAACCCATAAAGTACTCTGCAAAGTAGTGGAATGTAATAATACCAAAGAGCCTCCATACAGAGCAACCATTACTGACCGACCATATTGCAATAGAGTTCACACTCCTATGATGCGTCCGTCTGAGGGCCAGCGGATGCCTGCGTTGGCTCGGCATTGTCCAATGGGCTATCTCTCGACCGGAGCCAATCCGTGAAAGGCCCCCAGATGTCTTTAGGGCGAGAAGCTGTAGGCATGAGGTCCCAATAGTTCGCCAGCTGTTCCTGGCAATAAGCAGCATCTTGAATCCATCACTTTACACGTGGACAATTAGGGGTCCCCCAGTGTATGGCTAAGCGACGCCTTGCAAGAACCAGCAGCATTGCAGTGAGACGGCGCGTCTCAGGTGCTGACTGTTCCACATAACCCAGTAGCATCACTAGTGGGGAACACTCAAGTGGCTTGCCTGTGATGGCGCAGATAGTATCACACACCTCCGCCCAGTATCGCGAAACAGCCGGACACTCCCAAGCTATATGAAGAAAAGCAGCACCCTCTCGTCTACACTTGCAGCAATTTGAATCCGTTCTCAACTTCAATTTAAATAGTTGTAGGGGGGTGCGATAATAGCGGTGCAGGAATTTAAAGTGTATGAGCCTCAATTTGTAATTAGGGGACAGGTGTTTTATTTGTAAACAGCAAAATGCCCATTGTTCATCCGTGGGCTGATCGCATAGTTCCGATCTCCATTGCACCAATGCCTTAGGGTCTGCCCATGGAGTGTGTGCTTGCGTTTGAACATAGAGCCTGGTGACCAGCTTTCTGGGAGATGGTGTGACTAAGAGGTGATCTAACGGGTATAAGGGATCTGGAGGAGCTGGAAAGGTTGGGTGCACTGCCTTACAAGTGGCCTTGAGTTGGTGATATAATAACCACTCCAGAACTGGAGTGCGTTCCCCCGCTGGGCTAGTAGGCTGCTCCAAGAATGTTCCCGGTGCGTAAAGGTCCCCATATGTCCTAATACCCAAGTTATGTGCCCGATCAATGGCGCCCTTGTCTTGCAAGAATGGAAAATGCGGGTGAAATGCAAGAGGTGTAGAGGGTGCATAGAGTAAAGGGGTGTGTGTCCGCTTGCGTATGCCTTCCCATGCCCAGCGCACTGTTTCAACCGTATTGATCTCATTAGAAGTTCTACGATAAGGCTGATATATAGCCATGTGCAAAGGAGTGGGATCCGCTATATCCTTCTCAGTGGCTACGTGAGGTTGAAATGGGACCGGGTAAACCCAATAGTGCAAAAATTGAGCTTGTGCACTTAAAGCATACAATTCAAAATCTGGAGCACCTAGTCCACCCTTGGACAGCGGACGCGTCAGCAGGTCCCAGCTGACTCTGGGTGAACCTCCAGCCCAAATCATAGAAATTGCGGCGGATCTCAAGGATTTAAAAAAGGCCTGGGTAAGTGGTAGGGGTATATTCACGAAGAGGTAAAGCAGTTTAGGGAGGATGATCATTTTCAATATAGCGATCCTGCCAGCTAATGATAGGGGCAACGCAGTCCAAAATTTGATTTTATCTACAAACCAATTTTGTAATCTTCCAAAATTTAAACGCCAGATTAGTTGCATGTCCCTACTCAGCCAGATACCTAAATATTTTACAGCGTCTTCCGCCCATACCAACGGAAAATCCAAGGAGGTGTTTAAGGGGGCATCAGTAAGGGCCAGAATGGAAGACTTGGTCCAGTTTATATTAACCCCGGACAAGCCACCAAAGCGAAGTATCTCCCGCAGAACCGGGTTCAAATTATCACCCGGTCTTCGGATATACAATGTTATATCATCTGCGTACATGGAGATGATAAGATTACGGTCAGTAAAAACCAGACCCCGGGCAGAATGATGTTGGCGAATTCTAGCTGCCAATGGCTCCATAGCCACCGCAAATAAGAGCGGCGAGAGGGGGCAGTCCTGCCAGGTTCCGCGTGAAATCGGGAAAGCATCTGTTATCAGTCCGTTGGCCTGGAGACGGGCCGTAGGTTTAGTGTAAAGTAATTTGATCAGTTTAATAAAGTTTGGGCTAAACCCCAACCGAGGAAGTATGGCAAACAGGAAGTGCCATTCCAAAGAGTCGAACGCCTTAGTGGCATCAAGGAAAACTGCCACTGCTGGAAGATTAGGATCAACCTGGTGTAATACAGAAAAAAAGGTGCGCAAGTTGTGGGCCGTCGACTTGCCCGGTATAAATCCGGATTGATCTGGCCGGGCAATAAGGGGCATCAGCGGCTGTAATCTGTTTGCTATTAGTTTAGTCAATATTTTGGCATCTACGTTTATCAAGGAAAGGGGTCTATAGGAATCGCAAAAGTTTGCTGGCTTGTCAGGTTTGAGGAGGGTGATTATTACGGCCTCTCTCATAGACTGTGGAAGTTCCCCCACCTCCAGGGACTCCTGATAAACATCTAAAAGCCGGTGTGCAAGCACATCTGAGTAAGTCTTGTAAAATAATGTCGTCAGTCCATCAAGTCCAGTGGCTTTCCCAGTGGGGAGGCCCCTGATCACCTGTGCAATGTCCTCTACGGTAAATGGAATGTCCAAATACTCTCTATGAGCTGGGCTCAGCCAAAGGAGCTCCAAGGAGTCCAAATATTCTCCCAGTCCAGGGGCGGTGGACTGCTGCGTGGCAGTGTATAGGGAGGTATAAAAGCCAGTTAGGTGTTCATGTGTAGCCACCTGACCTCTAGAAGCGGGAGAATCCCTGTCAACCAGTTCCACAATAAACGCGGGCATTGTGTTTTGTTTAAGGAGGTGTGCAAGTGTTTTTCCGTGTCCATCACCCTCGCCATATCCACGTGCCTTGGCACTTTTACCCAGGAATCTAGTCTCCCTCTCCGCCTCCTCTTCAAACTCGTACATAGTACTCCGTATAGATGCTAGAATTTTGGGGTCTTTAGTAATGTAATATTGTGTCTTCAGGTCTTTAATGGCCTGTTCTAGTAGTGTTGTGCGTATGGAGCCAAGGACCCCAGCTTGTTTGGAGATGCAGGCTCCGCGGACCGCAACTTTAAAAGCCTCCCAAAGCGTGGAAGGGGAGTCCACAGAGCTCTGGATTTCAAGTTTTATTTCCTCTTTAAACACAGTGTCTAGAAGTGCATGAGGGGGAGTCGCCAACTAAACGCACACGGTAGAGTGCTGGGAATCCTCCTCACCAACAAGACAGGGCAATGGTCAGAGAGAGTGCGTGGTAAATGAGCCACATCGGAGGCCCAGGACATAACGTCAGCCGAAACCAACCAATAGTCCAGCCTGGACCAAGCTTGGTGGTATGAGGTGATACATGTACCCTCCCTATTGGCCGGGTAGAATTTGCACCAAATGTCTAAGAGCCCATGTTCTAGTAGTATGTCTTTCAATTGCTGCGTAGCTTTATGATGCGGATTGCGAGGGGTGCCCTCCCTATCTAACATGTTGTCCAAGACTGCGTTAAAATCTCCACCCCAGACCACAGTGTTCCCCCCCCATTGTCACTATTTTGGCCCAGACATTAAGAAAAAACTGCGGGTCATCAGTGTTGGGGCCATAAAGGGCCACCAGAGTGACCTGTGTCGACATGAGGCTACCGGCGACTATAACATACCGTCCTTCGGGATCTATCAGGGTTTGTGTTGTGGCCCAGCCTATTCCTCGCCTAATCAGTATGGAGACGCCTCTGGCGTAATTAGAAAGGTTGCCGAGTATACCTCCCCCCAACCTCTATGTGTCAGCTTGGGATCAGTATTATATTTCAAATGGGTTTCCTGCAGAAAGCAGATATCTATGCGGTGTCTGCGCAGATACGCATGGACTAGCCATGCCTTCTTAAAGTCATTTAGTCCCCTTACGTTCCATGTAAGAAACCTG
This sequence comes from Calotriton arnoldi, assembly GCA_963921515.1. NCBI lineage: Eukaryota > Metazoa > Chordata > Amphibia > Caudata > Salamandridae > Calotriton > Calotriton arnoldi. The sequence continues at coordinate 557,509 of CAWUFW010000166.1, forward strand.
GTTTCCATCATAATAAAAAAAAAGGGGGGGCACCCTGTAGCCGAGCTCTAAAAGAGTGACTCAACATGATATCCTGAAAGAGAAAAACACGGTATAATTGCAACCTCCATGTATTCTTACTGTAACTATGCGATGCCTCATCTTTACACAAACCGCAAAAGAATTGCTGTCTCTGGTTACTGTAACCCTTGCGAACCCTCCCCTCCCACTACAACTCCCCAAACAGGTCGAGTATACGAACCCCCCCCACCCTCGAGTCACCACGGGACCCAACTTGGAATTTGAACACATGGGAGATCTCCCTGTGGGGCCTGGGAACGACAGCAACACCCGTTGTGTGGCAGGGTGGCCAGGCTAAAACAACATTAAACCGAGGTATTCCCAACCTAAGGCACAAGGGTAAATTGGGCCAACGGTCCAGCATTTACTTGAGCATGATGTACAATAGGGCTGATCACGACTTCTCGCGGGTAGGACAGAGCCCTAAGCTCCTGAACAATAAACTAAACTACATCAACCCATTAATCTATATATGGGGGAACAGCCGGCAGTGGACAGTTTAGTTGATAATGATCAGTCATTGTCACTGAGGTTCGCCGCCAAAGTGGAAACTTGCGAAGAGCCTTGAGAGGCTTTACGTGGACATATGTGCTTCGTGAATTTCAAGGCCGACTTGGCATCAGTGAAAAAGTGCGCTTGACCATCATGCGTAATTTTCAATTTCGCGGGGTAGAGCATAGCATATGAGATGGAGGACGACTGCAGGAGCCTCTTTGCTGGCATAAAATCCCTACGTGCAGCTTGCACAGCTGGGGTATAGTCCGGGAAGAAGGACAGAGTACTACCCTGATGCGTGATGGTGCCCCTGGCCCTAGCTTTCCTTAAGATAGCATCTCTGTCCGCATAGTTAAGAAGGCGCGCAATGATCGGGCGTGGTGTCGCACCCGGTATAGGCTTAGGGCCCAGGGAACGGTGGGCACGCTCAACAATCATGACCTGAAAAAGTACAGAGCCGAACAGCTCACGTCGTAGGTTATCGATGTAATGTTCCATTTTTGAGATAGCTGTCGACTCCGGAAGGCCAAGAATTCTAAGATTGTTCCTTCGGGAACGCGCCTCTAAATCTTCATTCTTGGCCTTAATTACTTCAAGTACCTTCTCCATGTTCAGGAGCTGCATTCGAGTTTCAGACTGGAAGTCTGCGTGTCAGAGACTCTGTTTTCTAGAACATCCAGACGGGTTTCGTGTACTTCCACCTTCTTTTTGACTGCGTCCACGCTGGAAGTTAGAGCATCGAGTATCACGTCAATGGTTCTGAGACTGGAGCGTACTTCCAGTAGGATAGCGCGCATGTCTTCCTCTGGGCTATCTACATTATCCACCGGGCCCTGCGCCACCCCCTGCTCCGTGGAGTAGTCCATTGTGCGCGTTTGACGCTTAGTCTCAAATGGAATCTTGGGTTGTTTGGGGTATGTCTTGCCCATGTTCCTGATGTGGTGTTGTCGCAGAGTACAGCTCCCCACACAAATGTAGCGCACCCCACAGCAGCTCCCAGCTCTCTGTCACACGACCCCCCGAATCACGCTTACAGTTCCTTGATTATGAAACGAGGCTCCCAGTTAACAGATCAATGATGACCCCACACCAAATCACCCCGATATACTTGGAGCACGGCAGTCAGCTTATTACATCAGCCAGGGTTTCAGAGGGACAGTCATAGTCTGGGAGGCCTCGCAGTAGGCAGGCACCGGGTCCCCGCGGCCCTCCAACCAAGGTCACCGCCGATGCTGGATTGTACCAGAGGGCATGCAGACAGGGGTCTACTGGCGATGCGAAACAGCAGGGAGTCCGCAAAAATAATCAGCCACAATCCACAGCGGAGGCCGGGTCAGCACGCCGGACCCGGGCACAGAGGCCTTGAAGTGTATCACACATGGCCCATTTGTGCGCACGCTATTGGAACAGTTGCGGTGTGGCTTTTTGCCGGTGGCAGCAACTATCTCTCCTTCTTCCGGTACCGGAACAGGCAGCCCTGCCCAGGCAGCGGAGCGAGGATAGGGGCGACCCGGCGAGCCAACGCAGCACCAGAAACTCCCCCTGCCTCGTATGCACGGGGGATTCCAGGCACTACCGATGCCAAGCCACCTCACACCCCACCCCCGCTCCGACTAGCCCAGTGCAATGCGCCCTGGATAGAGGTAGCGGATGGGGCCCCGCACTGCGGCAGCGCTAGCCCGCTCTCGCCACCGCACCCCAGCCCGGCAAGGGGAAAGAGCAAAACCAAGCAGGGCCGGGGGCGCCCCCGAGAGCAGCCCAGCCACAACCCAGAATGCAGGCCCAGCCCCACCTACCTCGTACGCAGTGCCTCGGGAGCAGCGCCGCCGGCAGTCGTCTCTGGTACGTCCTTGCCGTCCACCGCAGCACGCTGATCAGGAGGCTTCCGCAGGACTGCAGGTTCAATGCAAACGTGCCGCAGCCAGATCAAATGTCCGGCGGCCGATCCGCGCCGCCAATCGTGCAGTCTACCACCACTCTACATCAGCGAGCAGGGTGGCGACACGCTCCAACTCTGTCCTCCGCTTTCAATCTGCAGCCCACTTCAGTGCAAGCGACTTCCACATCGGCCGTCTCCAGCTCCCGCAGGCCGAGCCTACGCAGCCGCCGCGCGAGACATGGCGGCCATTTCCTCTCACCGTCACGGCCTGCGCGCTCCGTCCGCGATTTCGCGGTGATCCCGCTCGTTGATGCAGACGAGTCAGCAGCCGCGCAGCCCAGACAGGTTCAGCAGCTGGTTGCGATATTTTTAGCTGTTGGGATCTCAGCTTAAGGATGGTATTAGCAGGATTATGTTGCCTGGCCTGCATAGCCCCTTCAACAGGCGGCCATCCTGCAGCGCGTCGTAGCCACACCCCCTTGCCACTGATAATATTGATGCTGTCTGATTGTGTGTATTATTGTGCTGCTTGACTATCTGCACTGTAAATTATGGTTCTAGTTATGTCTAGATAAAAGGGAATACTGCCACAGAACAAAAATAGCATCACCTCCTTCTCTAACAGTCAAGATGAGAGCAGGTTATTTAAGTCTCACAAATAACAAGCATTAGAAAAGCCAACAGGGTTGATGTTTAGACTACATGATATTGCCTTTGCCACTCCTTGTTTGAGGACTGGAAAGTGAGCACAGAAACAATCATCAGAAAAATGGTGGTACAGAAAAAGAATTTGCTTTCTTTTTGCAACATCACTGTTTCCACAGCTTTTGTCTGCGATTGTTCCCCAGTGCTACTGGCCGACTGATTATAAACATAGCTGTCACATTGTGTCTAGACGCAACACGAAGGCCATTTTAGAAATACAAAAAATAATTTCAAGATGGTAGCTTGCCACTACTTGCTCTGCTAATGCTTTCAACACTATGCTATAAGCATTGGCAGAGACATCAGATTGGTGGAGTTTTCCATCTTTGTGCATCCTAGGGGATGTTTGATGTAAGGTCAGTATGGTGAGGTGAAGGGCAATAATTGAAGCCTACAGCTCTTGCCTCAGAGTTACTGGATTTAATAACAAGTTGGTTGTGAGCTGATGGAGGATTTTCCATGCTGCACCCAAATGTGAGAATGAACATTTGAATGGGAACGCATCAGCATGATAGTTGGGCAGTGAAAAACAGAGACTCTGGGCCTTATTTAGAGTTTGACGGATGGGATACTTCATCACAAAAATAATGGAACTTCAAGCCACCTTTCGTTTAGCAATATACTGTGCAGAAAGTGGTGAACCTATTAGAAGTTGAGTTGTGCTTGCCAAAATAGTTGAAGACTCATTCAGGCTTCAAGAGTGCACATTGTAAAGTTTTGCAAATTGACATGGCTGGCACCAAGTTCAAACTGTACAATGCTCATAACATAGGAGTCGGGCTAGGAGGGAAAGGGCATAGAAATTATCTCAAAGACCAGCTGAAGATTTTAACATGCATCATAGGCACGCAAATTAGTATCAATGTGATTATAATAGCCATAACAGGTCATTTGGGGTTGATCTGAAATATTCCACAGCATTCCAGGTGGGATGCAATGCTTTGTTGGGGTTTCCATTTTATATTGTTTTTTGTTTCAACCAAATTGTATTAGAAGTTAAACTTTTGTACAACAAATTGTGATAACATTGATTCAATACTTTGTTGTAAAATAAAAAGATTGCAATATACACCAAAAAGCAAAAACGTACTATTGCACAAATAACTGATTTTTGAATCTTAACAAAACTTTCCATAAATAAGGTTAATCCCCTTAGCTCCTTCCTGGAAATGTTTGGAGTGGTCCACCAAGCGGGGGCTGAGAAAAAGGGGGTCCCGAGACTAGGGGTTGGCGGAACTCATGGAGTTTCACTCTGCAGTTACCTAAAACTCCGCGAGATTCTGCAGAGTTCTGCTAGCGGCGTAGTTTGGGTACGTTGCGCTATTTGCACTGATTTCTAGCGGCGGGAGCTCGTCTCGTGCTGTAAAATCAGTGCAAATGGCATCTGCTGCTTGAGTAGATTTTCTACTCAAGTAGCAGCTTTCTCAACGCGAACCGCCGCGACCGCGACCGCTTTCTCAACAGGGACCTGCCGCGACCGTCCACGTTGAGAAATCTTGCTGGGAGGCGATAGAGTACTCAATTTTTTCGTTCGCCAACTTAACTTGGCAGAATGTTTTGGGATCTCCGTGCTCCAAGCAGAGTGGGCAAGTCTCCGCAAACTCTGCAGAGGAGCGGCGTTTACTGCCCACTAATACCCAAAACACATTTTGCCCATGCAAATTTCCATAGGAACTGCAGACTCCGCTACAGCCAAAGTGGCTGAACAGAATTACACCAAATTTGTTAGAAAGCTAGATCTTTATGCAAAAAGCTTTTTTTGTGATGTGGTGTAAATCTGTTCAATTGTTTTTGGGAAATTAAGGTTAGGAATGTATAGATATTTCATGCTGAAGTACAGTAAGATCAAAGCATGCAATGTCATTGGCTAGCCGCAACATAAAGAGAATGTTGCGGTTGACTTGTTAGGATTTGGGAACTCAGTCCTGTGTCCTCAGCAACAAAGAAAAATAAGGAATAATGGGGTAGCATAGGGGTACCAGGACCCACCTGGCCATTACAGGGGGATCCCAGAGGGTCCCCTCCTGGGGTCAAACAAAGATTTTCTTTTTTGCAGCGCTGCAGTAACGCAGTAGAACTGTGGCGCTTAGCACAGCCCCATGTATTTTCACCGGGGTAACTATGGTACTGCCACAAAAAAAATGCTGTGGTGTCTGTGTCTGTAGGGCTTTCTGGTGAACAACACACACACACACACCACACCTAACACCCAGACACAGAAATCTAAACCCACACTTGCAACCCCCCCTATGCACACACACATGCACATGCGCGGACCGCAGGGCCAGGCCACAGACCAGGCCCTGCGGCTAACCCTGTGCCATGCACGGAGGGGTGAAAAATGGTAATAACATATTACTTTACATTTTTAAAAAACTAGAAATTCACTGAATAAAAGGTTAAAGTGAGGTTATAGTTAAGTATGGTAAAAGTACCTTAATTTACATTTAAAGAACCTCGGGAATTCACTGAGAAAAAGGTTAAAGTGACATTATAGTTAGGTGAACATATAAATAAAGCAATGCATAACACTGAATGGTATGGAACTGAAAATCTTGCTAATTCTAAGAATGAGACAATGGTTAATGCGTGACCAGGAACTTACTCCACACTTTTAAGAATAAGCCTTTGCTTGTCTTCAAGGTGATAAGAAGTCTTTTCCAGTTTTCTTGCGGATGACATTTGCAGTAACCAGTTTTCTATAGATACTTTCATTGTAGATTTTTGAGAAGCATGGAGTTGAATATCATCAAAGCTCGTACTAGCCAAAGATTTTCAAAATAGTTTCATGCTTGTGCTGCCAGAATATCGCTGAACAAGACTGTGAGAGTAGACTTAATATATATTTCTAATGGAGGCACAGTGGAAAAAACATCAATCCAGAACTCCTGTGAAATGGGGCAATCAATCAACTTGTGAGACAGTGTCTTGTTTTCATTTTCAGACTTACGGCTTCAATATTTTGAATTTTGGTATTATTTCTTTATTTAGAACTTAAGAAAATTAAACTAGGGACAGAATTTTGCTCAAGTGTATCGGCACTTTACATTGCATCTACAGACAAAATACATACTAATGTACTGGTTTCTCGTAATTTTAGTATATATCGAGGTGCCAAGCAAGGGTGCTCATAGTCACCCTTACTGTTCAATCCAGCATCTGGAACCTGTGGGTACATCGATTAGGTCGAAATAAATTGTTTGGCAATGATATGTTACCGGCATTAAAAGATCCAACACAATCACTGACCTACCTACTACGGCTTAGACCTTTCACCAGATACCTACTTAACTGGACAAAATTGTGTTTAATACCAATATCTAAAATTATTAATAAACATGAATATGATCATCTTCAAATGAAATGAGAAAGGAATCAAGTAGCTAGGCATCACTCTGACATCAAACATTGAAAGCTTAATCTTGCTAAATCTTTCAAGCTTAAAATGCCCATAGAGTTTGATGTTCATAAATAGAACAAGGTTCAAATCAACTTTAGGATTAGAATAAGAATTATAAAAAGTAAGCATCTGGCCAGAGCCGCTTATTTCGCAACAGTAGGACAAAAATATTTCTGGTTTGTTGAGAGATCTCAACAAACGTTTAACAATGACAAATACAAAGTTGAAAATCCCTACGTTTCTAGGAGGTTTTGGGTTTCTGGCAATACCATAGATCATTTATTAGTTTTAGTCGAAGATAGTGTTTAAATTACAATGGATCAAAAACCCAATGAGGTACATGTAGACTCAAACTTTACAAAGTTGAAACCCAAACCACACCTTTTGGAATAAGTAGAAATATCTAAATTATTTTGATCTGAAAGTCTCAAGTCCAAAGAGACGGCCATCTCTATTGTATGGAATTAAACAAACTTGAAGAGCCAAAGGAAATGTCCGTTTTGAGGAATATGGAATAAATATGGGGTTATTATGGTGGGCAAGTTGCTTCAATGTCATTCCATCATATCATTCAAACAGATCTAATCCATTTATCATCTGCCTAAATATGAGGTATGGCATTATCTGCAGTTTCAGTTAATAATGTAGTCCCTTCTAAAAGTACCCACAACCAGCAATGACCAAGGTAAATTACTTTTATTTCTTCTAATTATTCCAACATAAGATATGTCCTCTGCATCTCAACTCTACAAATGCATCAGCGTTACCAACTGTGTTTAAAAAAAAAAAAACTGGGAAAAAGCAATAGATTTAGCGTCTAATGGCGAAATGTGGGACAACCATGGCAAGAAAATGTTAAAGATAAGCCTCTCTCTGGAAAAAGTCTACACTCGACAATGGATAATATACAAGTTTTTTTCATTTATAACCTACTCGACCTCAATGGTACATTTCACCTTGATATAGCTACACAATCCAAATTCAGTGCACAAGAAAGAATGCCATACTAGGCACTAAACAATTGCATGTAATTAGGGATTTTGAAAAAACGGTCTAAATAGAGAGCAATCATGATCCTGTTACAATCTGGTTTGCTTCTCTTTAACAGCAAAGTCTGGGTCCATATTTCACATCATAGAGCGCACGGCTGGGAATTGTAGCAAGAGGATTGTCAAATAGGATAGGTTACTTGCTACCATTGTGTAGCTCTTTGCCGATAATCTGCGCATTTCTCCATAGTCCTATAAAAGATTGAACTGGATCGCACCCCTATATTTGCAAGTCAGCATTATATTATAATATAAGGTTGATCTGCAGATTTTGTCCAACCCAGGCTAATGCAGGAAAGAGGCAAAACAAGGTGGGACAAAGGGAAAGAATAATCTTTTTGTTTGACAGGGAGTACAGAATGTCTAAACATGAACACTGCAAAAGATCAATGCAAGTGATACAGCTGTTGTAGGCACACTTACAGCCCAATATAAAAAGTGATGAAGGAGAAAAATGTGGAATTTCTAAATAGGAAAGTGATGAGGAGTCTTTTTACTGCTGTAAATGAACACATATCTCATGACTTCTGGACCAGCATTGCCTGAGGTAGTAAAACCTCTCTTGTCCACCAGCTACATTAATTTCAGTCCTAGTGTGGGTGGAACATTGTTGTGTATTGCATTTCCATACAGGGGTTCTTTGTCCAGATGAACCAAGTGTGTTGTCTAGTTAAAAAGAGTCTATTCACACACAAACAAGGCTGTCACCGTGCCCCTAACCAGAACTAAGAAAAAGAGAAGACACCCAGGCTACATTATATACCTAGATGTCAATACTTGAACGAAGCAGCAAAGGTGCTGGAAAAGATCATCAACAAGCAATTCATGACACACCTGGAGCAGAACCAGCTACTCAAAACCTCTCAATCTGGCTTCCGCAGCAATCACAGAACTGAAATCACCCTGATCGCAGCCACCAACCATATCCAAATCCTTTTCGACGGAGGAGAAACAGCAGCTCTGATCCTCTTCGACCTCTTGGCAGCCTTCAACACTGTATCCCACCACACGCTGATCGAAATACGCCACATTGGCATCCGAGGGGACGTACTCGGATGGATCACCTCTTTCCTCACCGGAAGAACCCAGAGGATCCACCTTTCACCTCCGAACTCAAGGAGATCACCTGCAGTCTCCACCAGGGGTCATCCCTCAGCCCCACGCTCTTCAACGCATATATCACCCCGCTGGCCAACATTGTCAGATCTCAAAGTCTCAACATAATTTCCTATGCAGACGACACCCAACTCAACCTCTCACTCACCAATGACCCCCACCACCACCAGAACCAACTTCCACAGATGCATGACAAGCGTCACCGACTAGATGAAGAGCAACTGCCTGCAGCTAAACACAGACAAGAGGAAGTACTGATCTTCGGCAACAGCAGCAACACATGGAATGACTTCTGGTGGTCATCAGACCTAGGACCCACACCCACTCCCTCTGACCACACCAGAAACCTCAGAATCAACACTGACAACAAGTTCACCAGGAAATCACAGATCAACGCTGTCTCCTCCTCCTGTTTCCTCACTCTGTGCATGGTATGTAAGATCTTCAAGTGGCTACCCCAACACACATTACGCACCGTGACACAGACCCTCATCACCAGCTGAAAGGACCACAGCAATGCTGTCTCCATAGGACTCGCTGCACACCTCCTACAGAGACTTATGACCTAACAGAACTGTGCAGCCAGACTCATCCTTGGCCTTCCCCGACGAACCCACCTCACACCCCACGTCAGGCAGCTCCACTGGCTCCCTTTACAGAAGAGATGCCAATTCAAGCTACTGACCCACGCACACAAGGCTCTACACAACTAAAGGCCAGCATACATTAACCAGCACCTGAACTCCCATCAACCGTCAATAAGACTACGCTCTGCCTCCCTCTCACTTGCCTGACCTCCCCGCATCAACCGAAGCAGAAGTGGAGGACGCTTCTTCTCCCACATCGCAGCAAAGACCTGGAACAGCCTCCCCAAGCAACTCCGGACCATCACCTCACTTCTGGAATTCCAAATGGCCCTGAAGACCTGGCTGTTCAAATAAGCCTCCGGGACCTGCAAGCGCCTGGTTAACCTATTGGGTGATTAACCATGCTTTATAAATCCTGATTGATTGATTGAAGTAGTGGTGAGAGTAGACTCAATTATAAAAGTCACTTAGGCTGTCCATCCAGTAAGGAGATTCTCTCTTTGTGGCGATAGCCCTTATAACTTGAATGCACAAAAAAGGCCAAAAGATGGACCCATGGCATAGCCACCGAATATCATTGTTGGTCACCATTGAGACGGTATTTTCCAAACTCATCCTCATCAGACTTCAAGACGGGCACATCAGGACTAAGGCAACAAACTGAATGCAAACATGGTTCTTGAATGAAGCAGATGTCACAACATTTCAGCTTTCAGACTCTATGGCCTTATCATCAAAATGTGCCATAAAGAAAGCTCCAATACATTTGCCACTGTGGGATATAAAGAGTGTCTTTTAACGGAGTCGATTGGGCTATTCTCTTCTAGGACATGAAATGATCAGGTATTCCACCTGAGCCTATGAATACAATCAGACTTCTCTACATAGAAATCTCTGCTAAGGGTAGGGTAGACCTGACAGACAGACTGACAATGAGAAAAGGTATGAGACACAGATGTTGGAGTGCCCCCACCTTATGCAACATTGCTGCAAAACCTTGCAGCTTGATAGAGGATGTTCCTGCCAGTCTGTCAATTCCAATGTTATTATATGCAGATGATATTGTTATCTACGCACGACAGAACACAGTTTGCTCCAATTGTTGGATTTTGAAGTTTCTGTACATTGAAGAAGCTGCTGATCAGTGCTATAAAAAGGTACGGTTCTGAACTTGGGGTCACGAAGAAACCTAGACAGAGATTTTGCCTGAATTAAATTAAATTGAAGCAAGTTAGTACCTTTTACTGTCAGGAGTTACGTTTTTCATTGATGGGCTCCTAGAGTGCCAGATTATAAAGCATGAACATACCATGGCATCTTGGTGTGCTCTCCTAAAGAGTTTTAAAGAAAGATTTGGGGCTGTGCATTCTCACGTGCCCTCAAGGTATATTCTGCAAAACCTGCTCCCAGTGTCCTATATGGGACATTTTTGTGGGAATGTGAAAATCTAACAAATATGTTCAATAAAGAAAATAAATATATAGGAACTGCTTCTCCTCTTTAAATCTTTACCTATCATTCTTCTGCATGATTAGTTACAGTTCAGGGAGTAGCTATCTTGCAAAGTGGTTGGACATTTAAACTGGGTTTGGCTATGGACCAGAGAGGAAGCCCAAATATATCAAGATTTTCTGAAGGAGTTTTTAGCTCTGAATAGATCACATATGCTCCCCTGGCTATGGTATATAAAACAAATACTTTATGAATTAAGGGCCTGATTTATATATTGGCAGTAAGCATACTCAATTGCAAAGCCGAATTTAGATGCGGGCGGACCATAGTTTGGCCACGGCGGAGACTACACTGTCTCCACCATGGCCAAACATCTTTGATGGCCCGCCAGAGTAAGGGCTGTCTTTGAAATGGCTATATATATGCCCCCCAAATTTAGATGGGCGAGCAGTTAGCCATTTTTTACTGCCCGTCACAGCCAGGGAAACCTTGGCAGTAAGGGGCAGTAAAAAAATGTAAATGCCCCGTCGCCATGGGAGTTGACTCCCATTGTGAGGGGGCATTGTTTTTTTAATATTCAAAAAGAAACCCCCACTTTGGGATTTTCTTTTTGAAAATAAAAAAATATACATTTGAAGGACAGCTCCATCATGTTGACAGAGCCATGTGTCAAGCCTGAAAAAGCAGTGACAGGAACCGCCACAACAGCGCTCCTGTCAATGCTTTAGAAATGACCCCAAACTTCTCAGTCATTTCTAAATTTGGCTGGTGGGGACTTTGTCGGGGCATCAGAGTACTACACTCTGACGCCCTTATGGAGTTAACCCTGTCAGCCAAAAAACTAAGTTAGGCCCTAAGGGCCAGTTGTACAAAAGTACTGATTTGAGATTTCCTAATTGCATTTTTTTGTGAATCTCAATTAGGTAATCACAAAACAGAAAGTACGACCAAGTTGTGGCCATATTTTGTAACTTGCATTTTAGTTGCTTCTTTATTTTGGTAATCTCATTTTGAGATTACCAAAATTACGATCTCATTCACAAATTGTGACCGCAAATACAGAGAAGCACTTGCTGTTTCTGAGTAATGACCACAAAACCAAGAAGTGCTCCTTATTTCAATCTTGGAAAGCAGATAGAATGGAGGGGATGCACAGCTTCCAGTGCGAATATTAAATTTGAGCCGCAAGCCACAGGCTACTACACCAGCAATGGCAAGCCAAGAGCCTGAGGAGGAGGCAGAAGGGCAGAAAAAGAAAACTCAAGTTCTCAGAGAAAGAACTTGAGATATTAACAGAAAAGTAATGCAACAATCATGGCCTCCTGTTTGAGAGATCTTCCATGACTATCCCAGAGGCACAGAAAAAGAAAATATGGTAGGAGATGCTGCAAAAAATTAATGCTGTAGGAGTAACACAGTGCTCCATTGATGAAATCAGTAGGAGGTGTTACCACCTCAGGTCCCGCACAAAGGAGAAGGTTGTGACTTGGCTGAGGGAACCCTGGACAAAAGGTGGTGGCCTATCTACTGTCCCCTACCCACTGCACTGGAGTCGATGGTGGAGACTACCTCGGACCTAGAGGCTGTTGCGGGTTTAGCAAGGATTGATACATTTGCTCCTTGCAACATCTCAAAGTACGTTTAACATTTTTTTCACTTACCCTTCTGTTACCCTAAAACTGTCTTCTATGTGCATACATTATTTATCATTATACAGAGTTTGTAGTAAGGACTCCTTACACAACTATCATAGTGCATTATGGGACATGTAGTCAATAATCCACTCACTATTGTCAGTCTTAGAAAACTATCTAACAAAATGATAGCAAATAGTAAGAAATTCTTTTCACTCATGCAGAAAATAATGTTAAGTTTATTCTTCAAACCGATCAACCCGAGGAAGACAATGATGGCTTAAATGTGGAGGGACAGATGACACACATGGTGATGGAAGATCCCATTGAAATAGACAGTCAACCAACCACACCTCTTGGCTACTGTAGCAGTGCATTGTTCTCTCCACAGCCCCCATCACTGCATGAGGAAGATGTCCAGCAGCCTCATAGTCCATTCCTGCAACCAGTTGTGAGGCCACAACACCAGTGTGTCACAGTGCTTGCTCATATTTGGCGCTGGAAGGCGTCTTATGCCAAACAAGCATCGTTGGCAGAAAATACATGTACAAATACCCAGTTGTTCAGTGAGGGCTCCATGCTTCAAGTTCAGCATCTGCACCATAAGCAGATAAAAATAGTAGACAAAAAACGGCAACACATGCAGCAATGCATTTCATTAGGTCTCATTTATGTGGCCAATCAATTGGCGGAAAGCCAGGAAGAGATACACACAAAAATGGACAGCCTCACCAAAGCTCTTGAAAAATGATCTCTACAACTGGCAGAGGATAACACCAATCAAAGGCAGAGACAGAGAAGCACTGCAGCATGGATGGGTGGGTTAACCCGTTTCATTGGGAGATTGGCACATGCAACTTGAACCTTATTGAGGTGGACAGCCAATCTCCTAGTGGAAATGGGCCACTTTAGTGGGGTTGTCTCAAGGGGCTTAGTGCAGACTACCTCTGTAATCGAGGCACTGCAAACTGCCCAAATAGTTAGTGGGATAGCTGCTTAACCTCAAGATAGTGTGGAAATCTCTGCCATCAGTAGCATCTCTTCTACAGATGCATGCTCACTGCGACGCAGCAGCAGCCGTACCCCTGCTGCACATCATGTGGCCACACTTCCTTCCAGACGCAAGCGCAAAAAACAGTAAAGATCACAGTCCGGGAATTACCAATATTGCTTCATTTTTGTGTTTTCTGTGACTTAACAGACATTTGATGTCAACATTACCATTTAATTGTTAATATAAATAATTTGATAAAACAAAGTAAAAAACATGAAAATAAAGGTTGCATTGAAGCATTAAACAAGTGTTGTAAGATTATTTGTACTTTCACATATGACTTACATTGAAAAGTAATTGTTAGCACTGTGGTCCCGTGGCTGTCTCTCCTCCACTGCTCAGCTCTCCTCTGTTGACTGATGAACAGGTGGCTCAAGATCTTCATCCTCAGAGTCCGAGTCTGACACACATGATGATATGTAGGGCTCTTCAGGTTGCAATGCTATGTAGGATGGCACACAATGACACTATTTTGCATGCAGTTTCTGGAGCATATTGTACGGCACCACCACTTTTATGTAGGTACCAGAAACAATGTTTCAGCAAGCCAAATGTCCTCATAATCCCACCCCCGGTACAAAGATATGATTTGTTGTATCGCCGTTCATTTTAGGTAGTGTGGGATAGGTTTCAGATTTCATGGACGTAAGGCATATGCACTATTTCTAAAAACAAGAAAATAATGTTTGAGTTTTCTTTCATTTTGAAATTTGATAAGCTCATACATATGTGTCATCGAATTTAGTATCATTATCTAGCAAATAGCCATCATCAAACTCCCCTCTTTCCAGTCGTCTGTATATTCCAATATGCCTAAACATGAAGGAGTCAAGTGTGCTTCCTGGGTATTGTGACACAATATGAGTTATAGAATGTGTATTTTTTCTCTTTTTAAACAAATATTCTAGATGAGATGGAGCACAAATAGGAACCTGTGTTCCATCTATACACCCTATAACAAGAAAATTTCCAATCCTGTAAATTTTTAATTTTGTAGATTACATTTCCTGTGCATTTCTGGTCTGAGTAAAAATAGCGCAGCATGGATGCATGGATATAGAGCAGCATGGCATCTGGAAATCTGCGGAAAAAAAACTCGAAAGCGCTCTTTGGGAAACCTCACCAGCAACAACAATCACACCCTGGTAACTGCCAGAGGCCAAAATGTGTAAAGAGCCCAACACCTGAACATGGTTGGGCATAGAATTGCTGCGCAGAGTACTGCTTTCTAGATGTGGCTTTAAAAGTGCACTAATCTCTAATATTATAGGGCTACTTACCCTGTAATTGTCATAAATCTCATCCTTAGTTTGTTAGAAAATGGTCAGCCTGACTCTGAAAATGCTCTCCTGTCTCTGCCTCCTCCTCTGCAGAGCAGCCAGTATTCGCATCCTCCTTGCAATCACATACAAAGCAGCCATTGTGGAAACCCCTGAGGAATTCTGGGCCAGCTTTTATAGTTTGTACACAGTTACCACCTGAATTGAGTTTATGTTAAATTTAATGTGCAAACAAGCATTTTTGCGACCTTTCACTAATTGCAACAGCCTTTAACATAAGGCTTGCAAGCCGCAATCATACATTCTATAAATACGATTCGCAAAAGTGGGTCGCAAAAAATAAAAATTACCAAAATGCTCGGATTGCAAAAATAAAAATGCAAATGGCTTTTGCACATCGCAAAACCCACTTTTTCTGGCGAAAAAGCCATTTGTGACCAAATTGAGATTTGCAAAGCTTCGTACATCTGGCCCTAAGACTATTAACATTTTGGTACAAGTCTGATAAATTTAAATAAGCACCAATAATTATGAATGGTCACAAGTCCAAAAATTCAGTAGTACTTCTCCAGTCTTACTCAGAGATTCCAGATGAAAAATTCATACTTAAGGCAAGTACCATACATGGATTTGATGTAGCTCCACATATATAGTTTTCCATGTGTTTTCATCTTTGCTGACTGGAGAGTTTGTGGCTAAATGGAAGATGGCAGTTTTACAAGTAAATATCATTACAATATTATTAGGGTGTATAATATTTTTTTGCATTTTTCCTTTTTTTGTCCTCTTCATATGATGGCAAGGAACACCTGGCTTCTGCCACAATGTAAACATTGTAATACCTGATCCACAGTGGAGCCTTGGGGATTATTTTCCAGATGGACTTATAATTGATTGTATTTGCTTCCCAAATGTTTGACCTTGGCAAAGAGATCAAGGGCTTCCTATCACTCTGGATGATCAGTCAAAATATAGGACAGTGAAACCCTTACATGTCACTTTGGGTTTAAAAGAAATTGCTTTAGGAGCGCTTTTAAATTTTATCTGTGGGTCTAGTGTTAATAATTGTAACACATGCAAACATATGGTTTTAATCTTGATTACGTCCAGTATTATATACATAAATTAAACCAAGTCTAACGCATTTGAATATGTACATTCATTTTCTGTAATTGATTTTGTTACTTATTCAGAAAGTTGGAGACTTAGCGCTGGAACAAATGTGTATATTTTAGCTCAAACAATGATTTTTTAAATGTTTTGTCCATGATTTTTATGTATCTCTGTGATTAATATAGATTTGTTTATTGAATGAAAATCAAATAACTGGCTCCAAAAATTCCAGCATCTACAAAGTACAACCCATCCTCAGGTTTTGGTAATGGTAAAAAGTGAAAGTGAATTTGACCAAAATGATGGCCTCAATTCTGCATGGAGATAACAGCTGCATAACTAGGTTGGCTGTAAAGGGTATTGAGAACCTGCAATTAATAGTCATACTTCATAGTAAGGTCTTTTGTCAAAAACAAGCATAATCCTACCAGGGGTCTTGGAAGTGGCACACCATTAGGACTCTTGAAGCTGTCCTTAATAGAATCAGTTAGGAAACCTAACCTGGCCATATGGTAGTCAGGGGCGTAGTTTCAGGTGGGTGTTTGGGGTGTGATACTCCCAAATAAATGCCTACTTGTCATAGTAGTTGGGTCTGGGGGCCACGAGTCGGGTTTGCTATCACGGTGTCAGTTTTTCTAGTCGTGAGCCAAGAAAGACAAAGCAGTGATTTTTAGTGTAAACAGGAGAGACATTAGAATCCATCTGGGGGCTGAATTTCAAAATGTGAAACCAGATAAGCTGAAATCAATACCAGACTCCCTGCTTGTCCAAATTGTGTGAACCTAGGCAAATATTTTATTTCACAGAGCTTCCTTTTCCTTTATGATCACATATGATCCCACTTTTAAATAGTTGAGTTCAGGATGTGCGCTGCACAAGTGCCTCTTATGTTTTGATTTAATGCATTACAAGGAGGGGTTGGGGGGGGGCAGCCGACCGCAGGGAGGTCCCCCCCCGGGCAGTTTGGGAGGGCCGGGGGGGGGGCAGGTTTCAAGCCAGCCATTTTGATTTGGGCTCTTTTTATTTATAGCCCAAAGGGAGCCCAATTATAAATACTTTGGGCTCCTGCTCCCGGCCACCATTTTAGGTTTGGTGACTGGGAGCTTTTGCGTAGTGTAGTTTTTGCTAGGTGTTGCTGAGGCGTTTTTGCAGGCAGGCTAGTTGGGGGATAGCTTAGTGAGGTTTTCAGTGAGGGATATAGTAAGGGCTGTAGGTTTCACTTACCGGTCCGATGGAGGACTACCGTGTGCTGGAAGCCCTCAGGCTACTGAGTGAAGCAGGCAGGATGGACCTGGTTGTGGGCGAGGCGGCGGGGCCGGCGCGCCCTGCGCGGCAGGCGTAGGCGGGTGTAGCAGTGGCGGTGGCTGCCTGCACTTCGCCCAAGAGGCGTCGCATTTCCCCAGTGAGTGAAAGGGGCCGCCCGCGTGGCAAGAAGGCGGCCCCGGTTTCTAATGTGCAGGCCGGGGGCGGGGAAGTTCCTGGGACGTCTGGCGGTCTGGTGCGCGTTGCAGGGAAACCCGCTGGGAGGCATGGGGAGCTGGCGGTAGACCCCCGGGAATTGTCGCAGGCTTTGGGGTGTGTAGAAAGGGCGGGCTCTGCGCCCGCAGCGATCAGGAAGCGTGGTGGGGGGCGGGGCGGCAAGCGGCGCTCGGCCTCCCTTTAGGCCGCGCTGGTGTCTGTTACTGCGGGAGAGGGCGGGCTGCTCGTGGGACCGTGTGTGCTCCGCTCGCCGGTAAAGGATGGGCGGAGCAGCGGGGAGGTTGGCAGGGATCCGCGGGATTCCGTCGCGTGCGTGCCGCTAATGGAAGGGCAGGGCAGCTGGGTGGAGGGCGGGGAGAGCCCCATGGTAGCTCCTCCTATCCCCGGTGTGTCAGAGATGGGAGGTTTCTTTTCTTCGGTAAGGGGCACTGGGGGAGAGCTTTTTTCGGGGGGGGAAGCGGAGTTGGGCGTTGGGGGGTATGTGGCTAGCCCTTTGCTCTTTTCGCCTCAATATTCTGGGAGGGGGGAGATTTTTTCTGTAGGGGGGAGCTCCAGGGGGGATGGCGAATGGGCCCAAGTGGGAGAATGGGAAGGGCGCCAGAGGGTTTCTTCCAGCTGGGGAGCAGTGGCTGCTGGGGTAGGTCCCCCAAATAGTCAGAGTGGGTCTGGGGACCCCAACTTGGGGGCTGGGGACATGGCTTGGGGGGATGGGGCCGGGGGCAGCGTGTTGGGTCCGGATTATGAAATGCCGGGCGAGCTTGACCCAGCAGGGGGGGGCACGGCTTGGGAGGGTTTGGACATTTTTCCTTCCTGGTTGGAAGGGGTGCGGGGTCGCGGCAGTGGGGAGCAGCTGGATTTTCAGTTGCCTCTGGGGGGAGTGTGGGACACGCGGAGGCCAGCAGTGTCCCAGGTGGAAGATGGTAACAGGGGGGAGGTACCCGGGTGGGGCTCGGAAGTAAAGGAGCAAGGGGGGGAGGGGGCAGGGGCTGGGGCCCCTCTTCAGCTGTGGTTGACGCCATGTTGGAGTGGAGCGGGGAGGAGGAAGGGGGGGGATTCCCCCACTTTGGTATGGGCCGGAAGGTCAGGGCGGGCATGTCAAGATAGGGGGAGGCTGGCCGGGGAGTTTGCCCCGGGCTTGCGGGTTTCAGGCGTAGCGGGCAGAAGTGAGGGACTCAGCACATCAGTCCAAACTTTTTCTTTACAGGGCACGGAGCGTCGCAGCGCAGCTGACTTGGTAGGGCAGGGAGCGGCCCAGTTACACCGAGGTGAAGGGAGGGTGGTGCCTCGCGCGGCGTACTCCGTACCGGCGGGGGATCCCGTCACGGCCAGCACACGAAGGTCAAGTACGACCTCGCTGGCCCCAACATCAGGCAGGTCAAGATGGTCAGCCATACCAGCGAAGACTGACTTGCAGAGAGGTCAACGCATGGGGGAGTATCGGCGTGTACAGTCGGCTCCCCCGCAAGGAGTGCATGCTGGGTCCGGTAGGGCCAGTGGAGGGCATGCGGGGTCCGGTAGGGCCTGTGGTGTTGATTTTGCTAATGATGAGCTCCTGGTGGTGGAGCCGATTGTGTTGGATTATGATGAGGACAGCCCCGAAGAAGGGGAATTGCGGGACGAGGAGGAGGGGGGGGCCCTCTCATGTTTCTTCTAGTATTTTGCAGGCACCGGCACCGCACAGAAGGGCACCGGCGTCGGAACCATGGAGAGAGCACGGCCCCTCGGTGAGGGCTCCGCGGGCGGTGGATCAGACAGGGCCAGTGGCAAGGCGGTCGGTGTCTGTCCGGGCACCCTCCTTAGAGCCAAGTGAAACAGGCAATCACAGGATAGGCCTAAGATGGTGTCTGTGGGGACGGGGGAGGAGGGGGGTAGGGGAGAGATTGAAGGGAGATTACACAAAGGGAAATATGTTAAGGATACGGGGGTAGGAACAGGGGATGGGGGAGTGGCTCAGGGTGCCAAAGTTGAGAGCGGGACAAACAGAAGGGGGTAAGGAACCTTTGGAGAGTAAAGAATTGAAAATTTAAAAACTGCCATATATGGGAGTGACAAAGCCCTTGGGGGCTCACTTAATGCTGGCAACCAAGGAGCGTATTTGGAAAGGGGAATACGTCGAAATGCTGAAGCTTCTACACAGGGAAGTAAGGTCTAAGGAGGGCTCTAAGGAGGAAGAATATGAGTTAGCCAAGAGGCTTAAGGTGCCGTTGACGATAGAGAATTGGACAGCAGCATTTTTGATTTACGCCAGAGTTTACTGTGAGAAGTTCCCTGAGCACTGCGTAGCCATTTTTAAGTACATGGATGTAATTAGAAAGGCACAGATCACGGGGGGTGGCTACGCTTGGGCACAATATGATGAGGAGTTCCGGGCCCGTATGGCTTGGGACCCGGAAGCTAAGTGGGGGGAACTGGACACAGATTTGTGGCAGCATACGATGGGGGCAGCGAAAGGCGGTAAGACCATCTTTACGGCTAGCGGCTTGCCTCTGGTGTACCGGCCCTTTCTGGGGAAGCCCACCCGGGGAGGGGTGGGAGGAGCGGCCACGACACAAGCTGGGACAGGAGGCGCATGCTGGGACTTTAATAAGGGCCTGTGCACAAGAGAGTACTGCAGGTTTAGGCATGAGTGCTCAAAATGTAGCGGACGCCATCCCCTTGTTAACTGTTGGGGCGGCAAGGCACAGGGAGGCCAGCAATGGCAGCAGTCTGGCGCAGGCACATCGGGACAATCTCAGCAATACCAGAACAATAGGGGGGGCAAGGGACCTCAGGGTCCTGGGCCCAAGGGCTCCTACGCCAGTTATGATAGTAAAGCTGGAAGAAGGCCTGCAGGGGTATGGGGATCTGCGGGCAAAGCAGGTGCTTCAGGAGGGGTTCACAAAGGGGTTTCATTTGGGTTACCAGGGTCCACGTCGGAGGCGGTGGGCGGATAATTTGAAATCGGCGTCAGAACACAGACAGGTGGTGCAAGAAAAATTGAACAAAGAGGTGCTTGAAGGGAGAATGGCAGGCCCTTTTGATGATTGGCCGACTGAGAATTTAATGGTCTCGCCAATCGGGGTTGTGCCCAAAAAAGAAGAAGGGCAATACAGACTGATTCAGCATCTATCATGGCCAGAGGGTCTTCGATTAATGATTTTATTGATGAGGAGGCGGCCTCAGTTTCATATTCCTCAGTTGACGTGGCCATGTCACTGGTAGTGACCGCGGGCGCAACTGAAGCGATGGCTAAATGTGACATAAAGTCGGCATTCCGGTTGCTTCCAGTCCATCCAGATGATTGGGATCTTCTGGGTATCCATTTCGAAGGTAAATGGTACGTGGACAAAGCACTACCGATGGGTTGCTCTATGTCGTGTGCTCTATTTGAATGTTTTAGCACCTTTTTGCAGTGGCACTTCACCCGGCACACTGGTCACACCTTGGTGACGCACTACCTGGACGATTTCTTCTTTGTCGGTTCACCGGGCTCCACGGAATGCCAGACAGCTCTGGACACTTTCCATGAGCTCATGGATGAACTGGGGGTGCCGTTGGCACCGGAGAAGACAATGGGGCCCAGTACGGCTCTGTCTTTCTTAGGGATTGAACTTGATTCTGTGGCAATGCGGGCTCGCTTGCCGGCGGATAAAAAAGTGAAAATGCTGGACCTTTTGGACAAAATGCTGTCAAAACAAAAGGTGACGGTTAAAGACATACAGGTACTACTAGGTCACCTCAACTTTGCGTGCCGAGTGGTCAGAGTAGGGAGGACTTTTTGTAGGCGGCTGGGACGGGCACTGGCAGGACATCATTTACCTCACCACCATGTCCGCCTGCCGGCAGGTGTGAAGGAGGATCTGCGCATGTGGGCAGTTTTTCTACAATCCTTTAATGGAGTGCCATTAGCCAGGGAGGAGGACGTCCAGTGGGATGTACTGATTTTCTCGGATGCAGCAGGCAGTGACGGCTTTGGGCTATATTGGCAGGGCAGGTGGTGTGCCGAGCAGTGGCCACAACAGTGGAAGGACGGAGGACTGAGCATAGCTTTTCTGGAGCTTTTTCCGTTACTAGTGGCACTAACGCTGTGGGGTGAGGAGTTGGCACACAAGAGAGTTTTGTTTCGAGTCGATAACATGGCAGTGGTGGAGATCATCAATAGGCAGTCCGCAAGAGATGAGCAGATTCTGAAGTTGCTGCAGGTTTTTATGCTAGGTTGTCTCAGACATGACATTGCTTTCAGGGCGTTGCATATACCTGGTGTGGACAATGACATAGCCGATGCTTTGTCTCGTTCACAGTGGGGGAGATTCCGTGGGCTGGCCAAGGAAGTGGACAGGACACCGACCCCAATGCCGGATCATCTTTGGTATGTAGGCAACGTAGGGTGTTACAACTGGTGGTAGGCTCTCTGTCGGCGGCCACATGGGCAGCATACAATCTGGCCTGGAGGGATTTCTTGTCATCCAGCGCCTGCAGGCGATCGGAGGTCGGGCGGCGGTCTGAGGATGTGATTCAGTTTATCCTGGACCTCATTGATAGGGGCCTTTCTAAGGTTACCATCGCCGGGAAATTGGCGGGCATTGCGTCGGCGGGAGAAGTGGGAAGGAGGATGCTGGAGGGTTGGGCTAGGGAGCGGGGGGGAGAGTATGGCGAGGACCCCCCTTTCATGGCAGACGTTGACCCGGTTATTGGAGGCTTTACCAGCAGTTTGTAGGGACAGTTTTGAGGCATGTTTGTTCTCCACTCTTATGGTGTGGGTGTTTTTTGGGGCGTTTAGAGTTTCCGAGCTCTTAGGCAACAAGGTGAAAAAGGGTGTTCGTTGGCTAGACATGTCCGTCGAGGAAGGGGGGATACATATTTGGCTGGCCAGTTCAAAAACGGACCAGAGGGGACGTGGGAAGGGGGTGAGGTTAGAAGCGGCGGTGCCAGTTTCAACGTGCCCGCTGCATTGGGCCCGCCATTGGCGGGCATTGTCAGGAGGTTCCGGGGAGGAGGTGGTCTTCAAACATGACAATGGGAGGAGGGTGATGGATTACCAGCTGCGCATGGTGTTGCGGAAGGCTTTGCACAGTATTGGGCTGGATGGGGCCCGTTATGGGACGCATTCTTTCAGGATTGGGGCGGCAACAGAGGCACACAACAGGGGTTGGACGCGGGGGGACACAATGCGGCTGGGGCGCTGGTCATCAGAATGTTTTCAGCGCTATGTGAGAAGGAATGCGGAGGAGGCGCATGCGTCATCCTCCTTTTTGTGAGTCTCATTCTATTTTCTCTCATTACAGGTTCGGTGGCTGGGCCCCAATCGAAAGAATTGACCATATGGATAGTGGGACACTCGTTTATCAAATGGGCGCAGGTCCAGGCTTGCCGGTGTTACTTTGGTGCAATATTGGGTTTTAATGAACGTCTTTTTAAAATTGTCTGGAAGGGTAAGGGTGGGATGCTTTGGAAGAAATTGATCCCCTGTCTGAATAGATGGTTGGTAAGTGGTCAGTGCCCGGATGTTTTGTTGATTCACCTGGGGGAGAACGATCTGTGCGGAGTGAAGGGTGTGGTCCTGATGAGGGCAATGAGGAAGGACTTGTCAAGTTTAAGGGAGCAATGGTATGGGTGCCACGTTTTGTGGACTGAGTTGGTTCCGCGCAGAGTTTGGAGGGGCGCTTTGAACCCTAGGGCCGTTGACAGGGCGCGAAGGAAGGTGAACACTGAGATGTCTCGATTTTGTCGAAGTTTGGGTTTTGGAAGAGTGTCCCACAGGGAAATACGTTTAGAGGCAGTGGAACTTTTCAGAGATGACGGAGTGCATCTATCCAGGCTTGGCATGGACCTTTATTTACTGGAGATTAGGGAGGTGTTGTCGAGATGTTTGAACGTCCAGAAGCATTCAGCATAGTCTGACAACAGCTGGCCTACTTGGGGGGGCAGAAAGGGGGGGGTAGTTTCCTCCCCCCCCTACTTTCTGGGTGGCGGGGGTTATTGGAAGTTTGCCAGGGTTGGCAGAGGTTTTTTGGTCATTGGTGAAGTTGGGTTATCGACAGGGAAAGGGCAGGCAGGTTAATTTTTAGTTCGGTTACACATGTTGGGTGATTGACAGTTGTAAAGAGGCAGGCAGGGAGGTTGTTTAACGGATGGGTTGAATTTAGGGGTTATACTTTGATGCATTGCTTTGTATTGTTTGTAATGTTGTAATGTACGGGTGGGTTCAAAGAAATTTTAGGGGCGGGGTCAGGTATGTGGTTTGATTAGTGAGGTTTAGTTTTGTAAGGCGTTTGCCGAGGAATTATAATGTTATGTGCACCTGTTTCAATAAAGCGTCCTTTTACACACAATATTGGTTTGTGGTCTGCTCCCCCCCGCCCCTCCCTCCCAAGGGGGGCAGCCGACCGCAGGGAGGTCCCCCCCCCGGGCAGTTTGGGAGGGGCAGGGGGGGGCAGGTTTCAAGCCAGCCATTTTGATTTGGGCTCTTTTTATTTATAGCCCAAAGGGAGCCCAATTATAAATACTTTGGGCTCCTGCTCCCAGCCACCATTTTAGGTTTGGTGACCTGGTGGCTGGGAGCTTTTGCGTAGTGTAGTTCTGACTAACTCCAGGTATAACTTTGCGGCGTTATCCAGGTACAGAGATTAATCTTCTGCCAGAGGCAACCCCATTTGTAGTGGTATTAGGGAATGTTCCTCCTTTGAATAAGGGGCAAAGGAAGAATTTTCTCAGCTTAAAAATAAGGTTGTAAATTGGTGAGATTGGTCATGATGAACTTCTTTCAACCACAACCCCTTCAAATCCCTGACGAGTGAGCTGGATGGGATCAGGTGGCAAGTGTTTTGCAGGGGATTGTGTTATTATAAATTTTAATCACTCATATATGGCTGGATCTTTGTTATATGAGTTGTAAAAGGTAAAGGCTTCTTTCTCGGAACTCCAAGCTTTACCTTTAGGCTCTTTCTATAAACCTACCGTCAGTGGTTAATTCATAAAACAATAAGTGCCAGGGCCCTGTCAGGAGAACACAGCGGCTTGGACGATCCATTGTCAGCGCTGCCAAATACAGTACAAACACAACTATTAACCATCACACTCCTACAAGTGTGACTATTCAGACTATTTCAGCCCCTCAAGCTATAAGATTGGCTTGGGTGGCACGTATTAATGAGTGTTACTTTATATTAAATTAAGAAAGAGAGCTCATACCCAAATTTGGCAGACAGCGCCACCCTGTGCCAGACTGTCATAAGCGCTGGTGCTAAGTTTTAAGTGCTGGCGCCGAGCACTGGAAACCACCGGCTCAAATTAAGCACTACTGTTAGACCTGTCAGCCCTAGGGTGGTCTTGCCCTGTTTTTTTTCCCTTTTGCGCCTCATTTTTGCCACCGTATTTTTACTTGACCTAGGTCTCCGGGCGCCTTACCACTGCTAACCAGTGCTGAGGTGCAGGTGCTCTCTCACTCAAGATGGCTGCCACAGGTCCCTGCTACTGCAGAGGGGCCTTACCCACATACACACTAGTAGCCAGGGTCAGGCTGGGACATAGGGATACAGTATCCATTCCGTCCCCGCCTCTGGGCCACATAGCCAGACATGTGGAAGGTTCCAGAACCTTCCGGGCTGTGGGAGGAGTTATGTTTTGCCGCCTTTAGGAGGGTCACCTGACCTAGGGGTATAAGAGGCTTGGAGGGAAATCTTTTAGTCAGTTGGGGCACCACTGATCCTGGGAGAACCTCTGCCGGAGTACAGGCTTTAGGGCCTAGGGGGGAGACCTACACTACTGCTGCTGACAAGGCTTAGGCACTGCTGTAGTAAGCTAGCTGAGGAACACCCACCACCCACTGACCTTGCCCAGCGTGAGGGGACCCAGGGAACCACCTTCAGCGTGCTGGGAAGTAACATCAAGCACTC
Source organism: Calotriton arnoldi (assembly GCA_963921515.1). Taxonomy (NCBI): domain Eukaryota; kingdom Metazoa; phylum Chordata; class Amphibia; order Caudata; family Salamandridae; genus Calotriton; species Calotriton arnoldi. The sequence goes on from CAWUFW010000166.1 coordinate 582,686, forward strand.
CCAGAACCACCAACTCATTCCCCCCCCTCATAAGAAGAAACTCCTGACAAGAAACTCCTGACAAGAAACTCCTAAGAAGAAACTCATAAGAAGCAACCAATCAAGAACAGCCGCAAGAAACCTTAATTTGAGAGGCCTGACCGACCAGCAAGGCCTGAAACCTGAACTGCCAAACTGGGGATCACCAGGTAAAGCGCCGTGCCCTGAAGCGCTAGACCTTCACCCCCTATCTACTCCTGCCTGCTGCTAGGCTGCCCCCAAGAACCTTTCCAGTCAGCCCTGCCCACAGGCTGCTGGTGCGCCCGCGCTATATCTCCACGAGGAGAAACTGCCACCCAAGTCACTGACCTCGTGACTGAATCGCGGCCACCGCCGCGTGAGGAGAAGTGCTGAGGTGAGGGAGGCCCCCCTCGAGTGCGTGTGGTGAGGTGCGCCGTCCGCGCCCTCACCGAAGCCTCCAAATTGCCCCCAAAGATCACCGCCGGGCCCGGGGCCCCACCGACGAAGTCGCGGCCAAAGGAATCGCCGCCGCAGCCCAAGGGGGCCGCGTGAAGAAGCCGCGGCCTAGCGGGACCAGCAAGGCCTCAAGGCCCCGCCGACGCCGTTGCTGGGCGACCGGGGACGCCGGCCTCGCCCCCGGGAAGGCCGCGCAGTGATTGGGCGCCGGCTCCCGCCACGCCCCCAGCGCCGACGGAGGCCGAAGAAGAGCTCCGGACCAGCAGAGGGAGACGGGAAGCCGGCCGGAGAGGACTGCCGGCTCCCGCTCCCCTTCCCGCAATCCCCCTACTTGATCCCGGGGGCCGGAGGAGGGTGATACCGGCCCCCGCAACGACCCGCAATTCCGGCCAGAAGGCCGAGGCACCCCGGATGGGCCCTGCCCATCAGAACACGGGCCGGCCCGGGAGATCGACAGTCGCATGGAAGCGCGACCAACGACCACCACATCAGGTGAGCCCAGGAGGCCCCTAGGGCCCGCAGAGACGCCACTGGGGGCCGGGGGCCACCATTAACCCGTGAAATTATCCCTATGAGGCGAGGCCCCGGAGAGGAGTGGGCCTGGCCTGAATTAACCCCTGAGGGACACAGAAGCCCCCCATTGCCAGGGAAGCCCCAGAATACAGGACATGTTGAGGGGTTCCCCACATTGCTCATTAATCTAATGATGACGCCTACTGTAATTACTGTCTAGGCCTATGCTTATACTTGCAAAGTCGTTACCTAGTGTGAAGGTGATTAATTGAATTGAGCTGAAGTGTACACCGCCAAGAGTTGAAGTGTTTTATGTTGCAGGTGTACCGGAGTTGCGACGCCCACTGTACTGAATATGGGTGCGCCTAGATTAATGCAGGCCCTGTTTGAAATGTAACGTGAAATGCCCTCTTTTAAGTAATTGAATATTCCTGAAGTGAATTGCATGTTTAGGCCCATGTTTTATTAATGCACCTTGTGATCATTATTGGTGCTACGTTTAGGAGATGATTCCTGCGGCCTTTTAGTGGCCTACAATGTTGATGAGCTATGATGCTTTAATGAGAATGCGCACCAGTTGAGTAATGCAATGATTTTAAATGTAGATCTGAATTAATCTGCCTCATCTAATGCTGCCTGGATTTATATAAAAGATCTTGATTTTAAATACACAAGCCTGGTGTGGTGTCATGTTATTGCGTCCGCATTTCTGAGTCAAAGTAAGAGTGTGCTGCACAACTGCCTTACACATTGCCTTCGCGTGCTTTCCCGCCTCGCGCCATGCTACCGTGACGGACTCGGTAACCCCGTTTCCAACATTGGTGTTCAGCGGTGGGATAAGGACTGGTGTTTGTGCAGCACCCTACAGTGACTCAGTGTGCGCCGCAATTGGACACCTATTGTAATACAATTGCTAGGAATTCTTTTGTGATTGCCGATTGTGTACATTCCTGCGTTAGACCTGCTACCTACAGTCTAGAACCCTTTCCCTAAATTGTCTGGGGCCCCACCTAGGAGGATGGAGTTTGAGTTGGCCAACCTAGAAAGGTATACGGTGAGACAGCTCAAGGAGTTCTGCCTAGAGAGGGGGGTGGCCGTCAAGCGAGGCGCCAGGAAGGAGGTGCTTCAGAAAGCTTTGAGGGCATGGGTAATGGCCCACCCGGAGGGAAGAGGGGACGAGGAGCAGGGGGAGGCAGACAACCCAGGAGAACTGGACTTACTGCACATTGATGTAAGCGAGAATGTGTTGCCAGGAAGACGTTCCAGGGCAGGCAGTAGTGCGTCAGGGGGGAGTTTGTCGGCAGAGGAATTTGAGGACAGGAGGGGTGGGAGAAGTCTTCCTCGAAGCTTCCCCGTGATGTGGTCAGCTATATGCTGGCATTCCGCAGCCAAGTGGCCAAGCTGTGGAAGGAGGCCTCGGACAACCTAGAGGCTAGTCAGGCCGTCATGAAGAAATGGTATGACCGGAACGCTCGGACGGTAGAGTTGGACGCTGGACAGAAGGTGTGGGTCATGGAGCCAGGAGAGCTTAGCGCCCTCCAGGACCGGTGGACTGGACCGTTTGAGATCTTGGAAAGGAAAGGCCAGACCACGTATGTCGTCGATGTGAAGACCCCCGGCAACCCCACAGGGTGTTCCACGTCAACCGCCTGAAGCCACACCAGGAGCGTTCAGAGCTCACTCTCCTGATAACAGATGGAAGTGAGGAGGAGGAGAGTGAGCCTCTTCCAGACCTTCTGGCGGCCCATGAGAAGGATGGTTCGGTGGAGGGAGTGGTCCTCGCCCCATCCTTGACCCCAGAGCAACAGAGGGACTGCCGCCAGGTCTTGGGGCAGTACGCCTCGTTGTTCTCCCTCACGCCTGGGATCACGCACCTGTGTACCCATGATGTGGAGACAGGGGGCTGTCCGATAAGGTCAAGGCTAGTATCCAGGGTGAGGTTACCAAGATGCTAGAACTGGGGGTGATTGAGCCTTCCAGTAGCCCTTGGGCTAGTCCGGTGGTGTTGGTGCCGAAAGCGGCCCCACCGGGCACCACACCAGAAATTCGGTTCTGTGTGGATTACCGCGGACTCAACTCAGTCACTAAGACCGACGCTCACCCGATCCCTCGGGCGGATGAGCTCATTGACCGGCTGGGAGCAGCCCGGTATCTGAGTACCATTGATTTGACGGCAGGCTATTGGCAGATCGCCATGGCGGAAGGAGCAAGGGAGAAGACTGCGTTCTCCACCCCCGAGGGCCACTTTCAATTTCGGGTGATGCCCTTCGGGTTGAAAAATGCTCCAGCCACTTTCCAGCGGTTGGTGAACCAGGTGCTGTCTGGCCTAGAGGCCTTCTCTGCTGCCCACCTGGATGACATAGCTGTCTTCAGTAGCAGCTGGGAGGACCATCTGGAGCATCTCCAGGAGGTGCTACAGGCTCTGCAACGGGCTGGTCTAACCATTAAGGCCAGCAAGTGCCAGATTGGACAGGGATCTGTCGTGTACCTGGGACATCTGGTGGGCGGAGGTAAGGTGCAACCCCTCCAAGCCAAGATCGAGACCATCTTGGCCTGGGAGCCCCCCAAGACCCAAACCGAGGTCCGAGCTTTTCTCGGCCTCACGGGATACTACCGCCGGTTCGTCAAGGGATATGGAACCATTGTGGGCCCATTGACGGAATTGACTTCAAAGAAGCAGCCACGCCGAGTCATCTGGACGGCTGCCTGCCAGGAAGCCTTTGAGACCCTCAAAGGTGCAATGTGCACCGCACCGGTGCTCAGGACTCCAGACTTTGGACGGGAATTTATCATGCAGACAGACGCTTCTGAGCATGGCATAGGAGCTGTGCTCTCGCAGCTGAATGACGATGGCCAAGACCAGCCAGTGGCCTTCATTTCCCGAAGACTACTCCCCCGGGAACAGAGGTGGAGTACCATCGAACGAGAAGCCTTTGCCGTGGTTTGGGCTGTAAAGAAGTTGAGGCCATACCTTTTTGGTTGTCACTTCCTGATCCAGACCGACCACAGACCCCTTCGCTGGCTCATGCAGATGAGAGGCGAAAACCCCAAATTGTTGAGGTGGTCCATTTCCCTCCAGGGGATGGACTTTCGGGTGGAACATCGACCCGGTGTAGACCACGCCAACGCTCTCTCCCGGTTTTTCCGCCTTGGCGACGAGAACTCCCTAGAGGTTGGGAAGCTCTCCCCTCTTTCGGCTGGGGGGGATGCGTGTTAGACCTGTCAGCCCTAGGGTGGTCTAGCCCTGTTTTTTTTCCCTTTTGCGCCTCATTTTTGCCACCGTATTTTTACTGGACCTTGGTCTCCGGGCGCCTTACCACTGCTAACCAGTGCTGAGGTGCAGGTGCTCTCTCACTCAAGATGGCTGCCACAGGTCCCTGCTACTGCAGAGGGGCCTTACCCACATACACACTAGTAGCCAGGGTCAGGCTGGGACATAGGGATACAGTATCCATTCCGTCCCCGCCTCTGGGCCACATAGCCAGACATGTGGAAGGTTCCAGAACCTTCCGGGCTGTGGGAGGAGTTATGTTTTGCCGCCTTTAGGAGGGTCACCTGACCTAGAGGTATAAGAGGCTTGGAGGGAAATCTTTTAGTCAGTTGGGGCACCACTGATCCTGGGAGAACCTCTGCCGGAGTACAGGCTTTAGGGCCTAGGGGAGACCTACACTACTGCTGCTGACAAGGCTTAGGCACTGCTGTAGTAAGCTAGCTGAGGAACGCCCACCACCCACTGACCTTGCCCAGCGTGAGGGGACCCAGGGAACCACCTTCAGCGTGCTGGGAAGTAACATCAAGCACTCCCAGAACCACCAACTCATTCCCCCCTCATAAGAAGAAACTCCTGACAAGAAACTCCTGACAAGAAACTCCTAAGAAGAAACTCATAAGAAGCAACCAATCAAGAACAGCCGCAAGAAACCTTAATTTGAGAGGCCTGACCGACCAGCAAGGCCTGAAACCTGAACTGCCAAACTGGGGATCACCAGGTAAAGCGCCGTGCCCTGAAGCGCTAGACCTTCACCCCCTATCTACTCCTGCCTGCTGCTAGGCTGCCCCTCAAGAACCTTTCCAGTCAGCCCTGCCCACAGGCTGCTGGTGCGCCCGCGCTATATCTCCACGAGGGAGAAACTGCCACCCAAGTCACTGACCTCATGACTGAATCGCCGCCGTGGCCGCCGCCGCGTGAGGAGAAGTGCTGAGGTGAAAGAGGCCCCCCCCTCGAGTGCGTGTGGTGAGGTGCGCCGTCCGCGCCCTCACCGAAGCCTCCAAATTGCCCCTAAAGATCACCGCCGGGCCCGGGGCCCCACCGACGAAGTCGCGGCCAAAGTAATCGCCGCCGCAGCCCAAGGGGGCCGCGTGAAGAAGCCGCGGCCTAGCGGGACCAACGAGGCCTCCAGGCCCCGCCGACGCCGTTGCTGGGTGACCGGGGACGCCGGCCGCGCCCCCGGGAAGGCCGCGCAGTGATTGGGCGCCGGCTCCCGCCACGCCCCCAGCGCCGACGGAGGCCGAAGAAGAGCTCCGGACCAGCAGAGGGAGACGGGAAGCCAGCCGGAGAGGACTGCCGGCTCCCGCTCCCCTTCCCGCAATCCCCCTACTTGATCCCGGGGGCCGGAGGAGGGTGATACCGGCCCCCGCAACGACCCGCAATACCGGCCAGAAGGCCGAGGCACCCCGGCCGCGCCCTGCCCATCAGAAAACGGGCCGGCCCGGGAGATCGACAGTCGCATGGAAGCGCGACCAACGACCACCACATCAGGTGAGCCCAGGAGGCCCCTAGGGCCCGCAGAGACGCCACTGGGGGCCGGGGGCCACCATTAACCCGTGAAATTATCCCTATGAGGCGAGGCCCCGGAGAGGAGTGGGCCTGGCCTGAATTAACCCCTGAGGGACACAGAAGCCCCCCATTGCCAGGGAAGCCCCAGAATACAGGACATGTTGAGGGGTTCCCCACATTGCTCATTAATCTAATGATGACGCCTACTGTAATTACTGTCTAGGCCTATGCTTATACTTGCAAAGTCGTTACCTAGTATGAAGGTGATTAATTGAATTGAGCTGAAGTGTACACCGCCAAGAGTTGAAGTGTTTTATGTTGCAGGTGTACCGGAGTTGCGACGCCCACTGTACTGAATGTGGGTGCGCCTAGATTAATGCAGGCCCTGTTTGAAATGTAACGTGAAATGCCCTCTTTTAAGTAATTGAATATTCCTGAAGTGAATTGCATGTTTAGGCCCATGTTTTATTAATGCACCTTGTGATCATTATTGGTGCTACGTTTAGGAGATGATTCCTGCGGCCTTTTAGTGGCCTACAATGTTGATGAGCTATGATGCTTTAATGAGAATGCGCACCAGTTGAGTAATGCAATGATTTTAAATGTAGATCTGAATTAATCTGCCTCATCTGATGCTGCCTGGATTTATATAAAAGATCTTGATTTTAAATACACAAGCCTGGTGTGGTGTCATGTTATTGCGTCCGCATTTCTGAGTCAAAGTAAGAGTGTGCTGCACAACTGCCTTACACATTGCCTTCGCGTGCTTTCCCACCTCGCGCCATGCTACCGTGACGGACTCGGTAACCCCGTTTCCAACAACTACCTACTGTCGCAACTTATGCACTTTTTTCATCAGTAGTTAATCTAGCGTGCCAATTTATAATAGGTATGAGCCGTTAAGTACTTGGGATGGCAATAACTGACCAATTTCTTTAAGGGATGTGGTGCATTGTCCTGACCTCAGTCCTCCTGGCCACATGGATATTGGGATTATGGTTGGAAGGTAACTGGTTTGAGAAATTGGTCTCAAAGAGACTTGGGATGCATTCAATTCCTTTATGTTGGATGGATTTAGTTAGTTTTATGCTCCAGAGACCCCCTCTCCTCCGGTCGAGCTAAAGGAGGCTTACTGATCCTTAGGTCTCTTTCCAAAGCGAATATAGCACTTTACTACGCGATGTATTACATTGCGTGCTATTACAACGCGGTCATTACAACGACCCCGTTGTTAGTACGCGATGCATTTACATCGCAAGTCTTTACAACGACTTCCACTAGGGGGCGCGCTGGACTTAGGAATAGTATTATTTACTATTCCTACTCCAGTTTGCGCAACAGTACGGAAGGTGTTGGAATTCATTTCCAATACCTCAGCGCCCCCCAGTGGAATTCGTTGTAAAGACTTGCGATGTAAATGGATCGCGTACTAACAACGCGGTCGTTGCTCTAGTAGCAGCATAGAGACAATGCAGGTACCCTTGCACCACAATGCAAGGGTGCCTACATTGTGGTCAGAATAGTTGTGTGCAGGAAGGGATATCTTCCTGCATAAAAAATATTTTTAGATGCGCATTCCTCTTTGTATGAGTGCTGCAAAATACAGCACAAATACAAAGAGGAAGTAACATGGAGAAATATAGATAGTTCCCTTTTTTACAATAGCTTTGCGTAGACGCACCATTTTGGCACAAAGCCAGGTTTACATACTTTAGTAAATCTGGGTTTGCTTCAAAATCTATGGGTGTGTGCACAGGAACGCCCATGTTCTACCAATGTAATGCCTCCCTAATGCAAGGTTATTCAAGGCAGAGCAATGCACTGTGTTACTTTTTTTTTCACTAAGACCAGCAAATTGAGCTTTGCATGGTTTAGCAAATCCCGAAATCGATTTTATGTCGGGCTGTGTAAAAAAAAGTTAATTTGCATATGGCCAGGTCTAAACCTGGGGTGGCATGGTGAGCAAAAGAATGATGGATTTAACCCAGATCTCTTGACTGGGGGTGAATGTTTTGATTTGTTTTGCATTCCGTCCATCAATTGTGTGTCTTTTGTGTAAATTTGGGCCCAAGTATAGACTGCTTTAGAGCAGAAATCGATGGAGGTAAGACTGTACAAAGGCTATGTAAGACAGTTACATACAGCAGACAGTGCTCAGAACCCATGGAGACAGCATCAAGGCAAATACGAGCAGCACCAGGGCTGACAAAAGCAGGCAGATTAAGACAGCAGCAGAGCAGATAGAAACAACAGCAAGACAGATACAAGCAGCAGCAGAGCTATCATACACAGCAGCAGGGCACATACAGGCAGCAGCAGGGCACACACAGACAGTATCAAGGCACATACAGACAGCAGCAGGGCACATACAGACAGCAGCAGGGCACATAAAGACAGCATCACAACAGAAAGCGATAAATAACAGCAGGACCTATGCAGAAAGCAACACAACAAACACAGATAACAGTATGATGCACACAGAGAGCAACAGAGCAAATACAGTCAGCAGGGCACATAGTTAGCATAGGGGCACATACAGACAGCAGCAGGACGCATACAGGCAGCAGCAAGGCATACACAGAGAGCAGCAGGACACACATAAACAGCAGCAGTGTACACACAGACAGCAACAGTGCACAGACAGACAGTAACACAACAAAAAGATAACAGCAGGACACACACAGCAACACAACAAATACAGTCAGCAGGGCAGATACAGTCTGCAACAGGGCACATACACACAACAACAGCACAAATATAGACAGCTGCAGGGCACAGAGAGTAACACAACAAAAATATTTGGTAGCAAGGCAAATACAGACAGCATCAGGGCACATAGAGAGAGCAACATAACAAATACAGGCAACAACAGGGGACATACAGATAACAGGACGGCACACAGAGACCACTGCATAAACATACAAATTGCAACACAACTAATACAGACAGCAGAAGGACACATACTGATAGCAACATAACAAATACAGATAGCAGCAGGTCACACACAGAGAGCAACACAACAAATACAGATAGCAACAGATCACACACAAAGAGCAACACAACAAATACAGATATCAGCATGTCACATGCAGACAGCAAGACAGTAAATGCAGAGAGCAGCAGGGCACACACAGAGAGCAACACAACAAATACAGACAGCAGCAGGGCACATGCAGAGAGATGCAGGGACCATAAAGACACCAGCAGTGTACACAGGCCTCACCAAGACTGCTGTAGGACACATACAGATTGCAGCACAACAAATAAAGAAAAAAGCAGAGCACATACAGGCTGCTACAGGGGACACACACACAGAGCAACACAAAAAATACAGATAGTAGCAAGGTACATACCAACAGCAATATGGCGCATTGAGAGAGCAGTACAAGCACTGACTACAACAGGACACAAACATAGAGCAAGGCAACTACAGACAGAGGCAGTAGGGCACAGACAGACAGCTGGACTGCTAACCTAGAAGTATCGGTATCCGAATGGCCACGGCACATACTGATAGAAGACAAATGATAAAGACAGCAGCAAAGAGAGTAGTGCGGTGGCAGCATGTCTACCGTTTTACAATTCCCATCAGTTGCGGTGACGTAACCCACAGCTGAAATCAGTGCTGCCACGAAGTTACAACCGACACCCCAAGCTGATACTACGGGCTGCCCCCAGAACCAGTGCTGTCCCCTGCGCCTCGTCTGGAAGCAGCATCGGTGCATCCTGCAGAGGAGTGTGCACCTCATGCAGTGATTTGTGTGTGTACCTGTGCTATTTGTGTGCCTCCCGCAGTGATATGTGCGCGCATGCCCCCGGAAGAGTGATGCGTGTATGTGTGCTTGAATGTTTGTGTGTGGTCTTCTACTGCAGTGATGTGTTTTGTGCGTCTTCTGCTGTGGAGTGTGAGTATGTGTGTGTGTGTGCTGGAGAGAGTGGGTGGTGTTATTTGTATCTAGTCGCTGCAGAGACTGCAATGTGGGCAAGGGACAGTCACAAAGGCTAGATGACGTGCAGCGCGGGGCGGGAGGGGTGCACAGAAGCTCATGGTACAAGAGTGATGGGAAGCCGGAGGGCGTGGGGGCTGAGAGAAGCATACAATGGCCTACCCTGATTGTTGGTTTGGAGGGAGGGCAGCCGCAGGCCTACAATTTACACGCTTGTCGAGGGAAGCTGTGGTGAGCAAACTATGGGGCTTTTGCAACAAAAGTCCTTGTCGGCTTGTGTCTCTTTACGGTGGACGCGGAAGAGCTGGGGGGTTGTCAGAGGCTGGTTGTGGCGAGCGACAGTAACTAAAACAAGCAGCTATGAGGGTGGGGAGACAGCGCATATTACGAAGCGGGAGGGGGTTTGGGGATTGGCAAGGCATACCTTGAATTCCTCTCACTTTGAAATGAGACAAAGTAAATAGAAAAGATTTATAGGCCTGTTCAACGGCACTCTCGGAGCAATTGAGAAAAAACAAGTGCTCCTGATGAGAACTGGTCAAACACGAGCAGGAAAAAAAGAACAAATAGTCCCCCAAAACGAACACATAAACATAGAAGCGTAAAGATACCAGTAATTGGACTGTGCTCCATAGGAGGAAACAAAACACAAAAAGGAGGGACAAAGAGGAAGAATTAACCACTAGCAAGCAAGCATTTTTGAAGGACAATTGAAGGGCCAAATACAAAGGCTATGGGCTGGCTGTAAGCCCACAGAGTGGATAAAGCATGTCTCAAAGAGACAGCGCATGTGATGCCCAGGCTCGACATAAAATTTGGCAGAAAACCTTTAAAGACGAAGACTGGCAACAGCTTCTTCAGGCTAGTTGTTTATCGAATAGCTTTGCATTTTGGAAAATTATTAACCAGCCACTCTTTTCCCACTCTTCAGAGAGCATCTTGTCAAGTCATATTTCCCCTGATGCTTTGGCCAAGCCTTTTTGCACTCTGTATATTGACTCTGTGCAAGATAAAAAAAATTCTAGCCCCATGACGCAATTAGTGGGTGTTTCAAATATTTTGTTTTCATTCAATGAGGTGCATGAGGCAATTTCCCAACGGTCTATGAGTAAAGCGCCAGGCAACGATGGGATTCCCCCAGACTTATTTGTTGCTGAACACCAGGTTGGGGGCATCTCTTTTGACCCATGTCTTTAACTCTTCAGTAAAAGGGGTCACACCTGCCTTGCTGGTCAAATCGATTACGGTACTGCTATTCAAACAAGCATTAGCAAAGCCAATAGGTTTTGCCTATGCAAAATCGATTGGCTTTGTCATAGTTTTGTACAGCAGGGTGAGCTGCTGTGCAACACGGGTAAAGAAAAAAAAATTAAAAGCACCATAATGCGGCCAGCACTGAGCCAGTCGTAGCGTTTTTTCAAAAACTTTAAGCCATAAATGTAAAAATGACAACATAAAGAACACTATCACAAAATGTGCCCCATTACGCCACATAATTTGCCTTTTCCTGCTGCATAATTTGGTGAACAGTGCGGCATACTTTGGTCCTCCTTCCAGTGGTCCTGGATATGAAATAAAAAAACTGAGAAAACATGGTCTCAACTGAAAATCTTAAATGTAACAAATGAGAGGTTGCCATGTGGAGATGCTAAAATATTAGGGAAACCAGTTAGGCGAAGCAGAGTGACTGAAATATTAGGTACTCCACTGCAGGTAAACAGTGCCCAGCTTTCAGAAACTATAAAATGCACAAGTCTTGGAATATCGGACACACATTTCAATCTAACCAAATGCAATTTGATCCAAAGTTCATATTGAACCACCACTTCAGTACCAGAGAGCAACGGCTAAGATGCTACCTGCCAAAAACCATCCTCTCACCCAAACCGGAAAAAAAATGCATATTTGTAGCGTTATAATGAGGAAACCTGAGCGAAGAAGCAGGTCAGCCCGTGGACCAGGGTTGTGCGGAGATGAACCTCTGCCTTAGGAAACGCTGGCACAACAAGCAGAAATCCAGGTAAATACAAAGAAAAGATTCCCTACCAACATGAACGCAACACATACGAAAACTGTGGTGTTGAGGCAGTGTGCCTGGTTAAAGTTTAAAGCCTGGAAATAAGGGCATGAGTTCAATCATTTTGAATGATTGATTTTGAACGCTGAGTGAGGGTGCGGGCCTGCCCGCGGAGGTACACCTGGGCCCTACCCCGCAGGACCGCCTTACTAGCCATCAACAGGGTCGCTGCGGAGTCAACCAAACCCATATTGAGGTTGAAGCAGGAGTGACAGAGGCCCAGCGATATTGCCCATTCTGCCACTGTTGGGGAGGATTGTGAGTGTGTCCTCCTCGCCTCTGTCGTATCAAGCTTATAATCCATTACAGTATTAAAGACACCGCCAATGATGGTGGGACCTGATGGAAGGTCCAGGATTACATTCCGGATGCGGTCAGGGACACCTGAACTCGGTGAGGTGGAGTGTACACAATAAGGAAGCTGCGGTGCTTACCCTCAAGGAGACCCTCTACATGGAAATACACCCCTTTGTCATCTGACACTGAGCGAGTGACAAAGAGGGTAAAAGATTTGTGAAGGAGGATAGCGATACCCCAGTAGCCCCTAGTGTGGCCTGCATGGTAAACCCTGTCATACTGGGCAGCGCATGTCGAGGAGGTGTATCGCCTAAAGAAATATTACAGTTGGAAAGTGGCGCTCAGCAAAGCAAAGCACAGCGTTGGATTTAATATGGTCGTTTAGACAGCTGGCGTTCCAAGTAATAGTGGTAAAGAGCATCATCGATCTATGGTGGCCCACTGGGAGCAGAAGTAAATAAGATGTCTACCGGACCAGAGTCCACTGTTTGTATTGAACAAGGCCATGCATAAATAGATCAGTGGCACAATAGAGTCAATAGGTGCATGTACTGTGTAGGGGAGAAAAACAAAACAACAGTACTGTGCGATCAAACTCCCAGCAAACCCCCCAACAGACCCCTCCCACCCTACACTTCCTCCCCTCAAGTATCTGTCTCCCAAACTCCCTCATAAAACCAAATAACATGGATGGCACAGAAAGGTAGCCTTCCCCCATTCACATTATTCAAAATATAAGGATTTCAAGCTGCTGGTCAAGCATACTGAAGTTAAAAAAACAAGGACAGAGTATTCAAAAGTTTGATGACAATAAGGACCCAGGATCCCAAGATAAGGACCCAAGCACGGAAGTTTCAGTTTGAGTGCAAGGCTCAGCCCCTGTCAGGGTTCGCGGCCAGGGGGAGAGGGCCACCTCTGGGGATGACCAGTCCCCCCCCCCACAGGCAGCTACCAATCCCTCGTCAGACGAGGATACCCGTCGACCCCGTCCCCTATCCCGTGACAGCCCAGCACCAGGCCCACTCGGCTGCTGAGAGTCCGGCCCCCGGAGGGAGGGTGGTGAGTGAGGTTTAAGGTCTCCGCACTCTGAGGGTCAGTCCCATGCTAGCTCTGAGGAGTCAAAAAAGAAAGAGGAGGAGTCATGGAAGACCTTCAACAGTTTTGCATGGAATATAAGCATATACACAAGTTGAAGTTTATTTTTGATGCAGTCAAAGGCTTTTAGTTGTTTCTGGACCAGGTGGGTGTAATCTGGAAAAATGAGGATGTGCCCGTTCTTGAAAGGGTATAGGCCCCTGTGATTTCGCTCCCTTGAGAATGGTGTCCCTATACTTGTAACTAAGAATCCTGGCCACAAGGGGCCTGGTGTGGACCTCTGGTGAAAGCCGCTGTGCCAAGGATCTATGGCCATGCTCCAAAGCAAGAGGAAAGATGATCGGACAGGAGCCTGGATTTGATCCACTCTTCCAAGAACCTCTCAGGTGTCGTCCCTTCCACTCCTTGAGGAAAGCCAGTGAAGCAAAGGTTGTTCCTACCAGCGCACATTTCTGCACCTTCCGTGCATTCCTCCAAACGTTTGTAAGAAACAGATAAATGATCGACCATAGCTTTGGGATCCTGAATAGTGTCCTCGTGCTCCGAGATGCGGCCTTCAGCATCAGAAACCCTGTTCAACATGTTACGTAAATCCTGGTGTAGGGGGTTACATCCACACCCACCTCACCAATCTTAGTCTCAAGAGTGACCCAGGAAGCCTCTATGGCCAGTGGGATAGATTCAGTATGCAAAGCGTCTGAGGGCACCAAAGCTACCTGGGGTGTGTAACATGCCTGGGGCCTCAGTCGTGTAGGTGGTATACCTGTCCATTTTTGTTTGGGAGGAAGAGGGTGGGTCTTTACCCATGGCAAAGTTTGATATAGAGAGCCCAATCTTCTGGAGCAAGGAAGAAAAAGGTCAGCCTGCTTGCACCACAAGGCCATGTGGGCAGGACGAGCAGATGAATTGCTCCACTAGGAAGGGAACCCCAAATCACACAGAAGCTCTCAAAGGATGATGATGAGCTTGGGGCCCAGTCAAGAGTACATAGAAGCCAAGGAGGGACCGCCGTCTGCACAGGCCCCACATCCGTGGGACGGAGGGACCTCTCGTGCCAGTGGGGATCACCCCATCCAAGCGGCCCCTGTATCCCGATGCCCCAGTTCCTGATGCAAAAAAAAGAGGGGGGGGGGGGAACATATGCAGCCGATATAAGGCAGGCAAAAGGCATAGGGGAGAGCACGAGGTGGTCCGCTGCAGTACCACTTCAGGGTGCAACACTGTGCGTGGAGAAGCTTCTAGCAGCATGGCCTATCTCAAGTGTGACACCGCCTTCGGCCGCGATCTGGAGGGCGTGACAAGGAGGGTTGAAGCGAGCACCCGGACCCGGGAGCAGAGGAGGCAGTGCAGAGGACCATGTGGGCCTCATCCCACTCAGCAGCAGTTCAGTCGTGGCGCTATGGTTCAATCGCAGGTCTCAGAGCCTGATGGAACCACGCATGCAGGCCGTGGCTGCCATCTTGATCTCCGCGGTCGGCCGCAGGGTAGGGGTTGCAGCAATTTCGATTCCAGGGCACAGGCGGGGCAGCCCCAGGGGGTCTGGGGGCCTGGCAAATACAAAACGGGTGGCCTGCAGCAGGATGACAGCTGATACGGAGTTCCGGCACAGAAGCTCGCTAAGGGGCGTCCGCCATCTTGGGTAGTCAGGCCACGTCCTTCCTGAACACGAGCACTTAATAAATATCTATCTATGCAGTGATATAACCTGATGTACTAAGGTGAAATGCTTTCGCATGTTGAATAATACACTTTTTTGAACGGTCTAAATATTTATATTGGCTTGTTTAGAAAAAAGTTGTAAATTTGCACTCATAGAAGTACTCCTTGGATGGGTGCAAATTTAAAATTTTTGGGAATTCACAAATATTGACAGTAGTAGGCTTGACAATTTGCACCAGTCTCAAGTTTCCAGGTACACTACTGGCAATCAAACACCCAAAAGGTGATGGGATGAATGCTTGCAAACAGACTAACCAGTGGCAATTACTCGGGGTAGCATTCCAACCCATCATCTTTCACTCACTTGCCAATCTAGACAGAGGCCCACCTAATGCAGTACTGACCCTGTTCCCTATGGAAACAGTCTGTACCGGACCTTGGTCATATCACCCCTCCACTCCACAACCCATTGCTTTTTTCGTTTGGAAATTTGAGATTCACACCCCGAATATCACTGACTAAGCTATGCCCCTGATGGTAGTAGGAGTGGGGTTACATGTAGAAAAATCTTTACTGGGTGGAGGATGGAGAGTGATCCAACAAGTGCTGGTCTGTTAGTTGTCCTTTCTCAATTGAAAGGCATACACACTAGGAGACGTAAGGCCTAATGCTGGAGAAATGCTGGAGCAATATGTCTGTCTTCTTGAGGAGCTCCCATGCCTGAGTTCCCCCCCCCTACCGTTCAGCTGTGTCAGTCTGCTACTTCCATAATGTCCTGGTGTACATCAGCCAGTTATTGACACTGGGTGCGCTTGGACGAATGTGCCCTTTTGGGGCTCTTATATATGCTTGATGTCTGGAGTCTCTTTGTGACTGGCTGGGCAGCAGTACGGCAATGAGGAACAAATGGGCTGCCACATTGTTTCACTTTGTAGGTGAGAACTACCCCTTGAGGTGATTCGACACTGTTGTAATGAAGTAGTCCAGTCCAGGTAGTTTCTTTATGAAGTTTTATTCCAAGTAAGATGTTATAAAGAAGAGCCCCAACAGGAGCAGCCTCCCTGCTGCTCACCCCTTACACCAACTGACATTCTCTCTCATCCAGCATTCCATAATCAGCTCTCACACCAACATTCCACTCCACAGACACACAGGCTGAGCAGCAGGTATAACATACACCTACCAGTAGGCAATGTTTTTGGGAGTCTGTTGCCCTGTAGGGTGAAGTTGCCTGGGTTTAGTGCTCTGCTGTTTTCTGGTACACATCAAAGTTAACTAATGATACCGGGGTCAAAGAAACACCATAGAGATGGGAGATGTCCAGCTCTTTTCTCCACAAGAAGGATGCATCATATGGAGGACTCCGCAAGGGTTCAATTTCCCCAAGCCCTCTAAACAGTCCACAAAGGTGCTGTTGTTAATACTCCAACAAATAGAAAAAACAACTTCTGGAACTATTAAAAACTTGACATAATGAATAAAACTTTGGTGGAACCAGAAACAAGATTGAATAGTGTTGATGGTGAGGTATGAGAAGTGACCATGATGAACTGTGGTCTGGTGAGAGAAAACAGACATAGTGAATTGGTTGGAAAGGTTTCTGAGCCAGCTGAGCTAGACAGCTGTTTATTTTATGATTTGTTGTATTATTGTATAATTCATTTCTTTGTTCCCTTGAAGGTAGGCAGATAGGTCTGCAATAGTGTCCTTCCTCTGCTCTGTTTCCTCTTGTTGCTGCTAAGGGAGTGTTGCCTCTGTTTGCTAAGCAATGGGTTTAATTGATGCATTAGGAGTGCTGCACATGAAAGCCTCTTATTTTGAGCAGGATCGGCACGCCTGGCCTAAACATGGCGGTAGTCGTACTAGATCTGTTAGCTATCTGTGCCACATTTATATAGAAAATGGGTACACAGGAAGAGGCACATTTTTGTTTAAATGCTCTAGTGATGTTTGGCTATTTATATGTTGATCATTTAGCAGTGGAAATAGTTATTTATTTGCAAGCATTGATAAAAAAAACAGCCCTGCAAAAGAAAGCATGCTGAGGCTGAATCGTCATACAAAGGGTCTGCTCAAGCTTCACTATCTGCCTCAAGCCAGCTTCCTGACCTACAACTGCACAACTGCTGAATTGTCATCACGCTGTTATAAACAAAGTTGTGCACACCATCTTCAAGGCTGGAGTGTTCTCCACCTCCTAAAAAGGATAAACGGTATCTTCTGGCCAGGGCATAGGCATATCTAAAGAAGTGGACAAGAGTGGCGGAATCGATCTGTTCAGGGTCCTGAACTAAATGAGTTAAACACGTTAAGAACATTTTTTTCCCTAGAACTTCTACTCACAGCAGAAGATGATTTTCTTCGCACAGTATAGGAAAAATAAGCTAGAATCTTTGCCCATCCAAATGGCAATCGGTGGTTCTTCCCAGAGAGTGGGCAGACATTGAGAATCCTTCTTTCCCAAGGTTCCTTTCTAGACGCTATTCCCTGGAGGTTCCCAGAGGAGTTCACTGAGACAGTCAAAGTAGACTCTCTCAAGGCTGGTCTCTCTACCCTTGGGACCATTGTTTGAGAGTGTGCAGCTCCTGTTTATGCTACTGATAAGAAGATGGAAGGAACAATTAAAATGACTTGCACAGCCAGTGGCGTATCTTCAGGGTAGGTGTTTGGATTGTGACACCTCCAAAATAAATACATTCTTGGTCTGGTGGCCCTGAGTCAAGTCTGTTATCTCTGTGTCTGTTTTTCTCACCCAGTGGCCTTTTAAGTAAACAGGAGAGAGAGAGAGAGAGAGAGACAGAAATATCCATCTGGTGGCTGAATTTCAAAGTGTGAAACCAGATAAACTTAAATCAATACCTCCCTGCTTGTCCAAATTGTATGATCCTAGGCAAATATTGTATTTGACCGAGCCTCCTTTTTGCTTATTATCACACAAGAGCGCACTTTTAAATACTTGAGTTCAATATGTGCACTGTGCAAGCACCTCTCATATTTAATTTAATAGACTGTAATGTTGCTTCATCTGCAATAAGAATCTAGGCCATGTTTAGGGTTTGCATGACTACTGACTGCCTCTTACTTCACTAATGGAATTGTCATTGCCATGGGGGGAGAATCATGAATGTTTCTAAAAAGTATCACTTTTAATAAATGTCTGTCTATGCAGTTATATAGTCTGATGTACTAAGGTGAAGCGCTTCCGCATGTTAAAAAATACACTTTTTTTTAATTATGAAGAGATTCTATGATATTTTTACATTATGTTTGTTGCACAATATACATGCCAAACATTTACATGGCTGAGCTCCAGCACAAATCTTGGAGCCAAACCAAACCCATGGATCTAGTTTGGCCTGCCTTATTAATTTGTCCTTTATTTGCGACTCAGGCTTAGTACATGGGCCGGCAGTCACCTGATAAAATTATTTGTAAAAGGCGATGACTAGAAACATGGGGCTCAGTCCTTATGCACCGATTTGACAACTCTACCATCAAGGCTTCTTGTAGCAGAGACAAAGAATAATGTGTCAAACGCTGTTTGATTGAGTCAAAAAATATAATTAAAATAAGTGACCCAAATAAAAGGACTCCAGGCCGTTGTGTTATACTTGACCACAGTCATTAGTTCCATGGAGAACTACCAGGCCCAGATGGGATGGACAGGGGAATAGCTTCAGCAGGGGTGTGACACCCCGCAAATGCATTCTTGAAAGTAGAAAAAAGGTGAAATAGTACAGTGCAACACAAGCGAAAGGTGGGGAGGGAATATAGAGTGCTGAGAAGAGAGAGAAAACAACAGAGCGATACAGAAAGTGCAAAGGTGAAAGTTCTTGGTTTCAGGGTTGCACAGAAAGAATCTTCCAGTACAGGAATATTTTGCATCCCTGAGAGACAATCTGCAGAACCCAAGAGTCCATATTTTGGTTTTCCAAATGTGTGGCACCTTCTCTGCATAGTCACGACTTTTTGAAGGGAGAATGCAATAGAAAAATTACAAGTTGAAGCCAGTACTTATCACCAAAGAGGCCTCCCCGGCCTTGAGCCCTTCCTCAAAACGGCTTGACTTGATCCTCTAGAAGAAGAAAGGGCAAAAGCTTGATGAAACCCAAAGTCTCTTCCACAGGAAGCTGGACAAATTGGAGCTACTAACTTCTTTCCCCTCCATGCTTGCACAGGTTTCTGTGAAGAGAGGAAAAGAGCTCAGTTATGCTAACAAACCAGTTGATTTTGACCATGTGAAGATCTCTGCAAAGTGCAGCAGCTTCAGCATCTCATGAAATATCCAGTGGTGAGCGAAGGTCAGGGACTCCTGTCAGGCCATCCTGTGCCTTGGTCTTGGCTGTGCATGGCTGTTTCGTTAACGCTTTGCCTCCCAACTTTAAGAACTCAATGTAAGCAGCACTTATTTGCAGGCCAGGATGTGAGGAGTAATACTGCTTGGCTACTGCGAGCGGGAAAAACAGGACAGATAATTTGTGTGCTGCACACCATGGAATTAAGTCAGCAGCAAGTCTACCTTCAACTTGTTGCTGAAAAACAGGTCTTAGGAACAGTAGTCCTCTCTCACTGCTTAACTTGCATGTTAACTCCACAGGCAAAAACACTGACTGCATTTGGGTTAGTGAGGTGTACATGATGGACAGAATCAAAAGGCGAGATTTAGAAAGAACATAGGGCCAGATGTACAAATACTCCGTTTTGCAATTACCTAATTGCGACAATTTGCGGCTCGCAATTAGGTAATCGCAAAATGGAATGACCGTACGTGTATGCATCCCAAATACCGACTCGCAAATCGCAGTGTAGCAATTAGCGATTACCTATTTTGCAAATGGAATTGCAAATTACGAATTGCAAATAGCAATTGAAATCGCAATTTGCACACGCTCCCTCCAGTACAGATAAGTACTTCCTGGGTAAGGCGAATGACATCAATCAGCAAATACTCATCATTGCCATCTTGTGCAGCCTTCTGAGAGGAGGTAGTGCAAACTGCTTCTGATAGTGAGAGCCTTGAGGCAAGGAGGACACAACTCCTACTAAAAATGGCAAGCCAGGATTCAGATAAGGAGTCTGAGGAAGAAAAAGAAAACTTAAATTCACTGAAAAGGAGTTAGAAATCCTCACTGAGGAATGCTGCAATAATCATGAGCAGCTCTTTGGCAAGGCCTCAATGACAGTCCCAGAGGTCCCCCCCCAAAACATCTGGCTAAACATGCAGTCCCAAATCAAGGCTGTTGGAGTGACACAGTGTCAGTGGAGGAAATCTGCAAACAATGGTATGACCTCAGGATATGGACGAAGTAAAAGGTGGCCACTCGCCTGGCAGAGAGTCGTACCACAGGAGGAGGACCTTCCCAACTACAACCACCCACAGCCAAGGAAACGGTAGTGGAAGGCACCCTTAAGCCAGAGGGAGTTGGAGGATTCAGCCACATAGCTACCTCAACAGCAGGACCAAACCCAAGTAAGCGCAGCATATCCACTGTCCTCTCAAAAAAGTAATATGTACACAGACACATGTATAGTTAGCATTCACTACAGCTATACAAGTACATTATGGGACATGTAGTACATTGGACACAGTGTATTTATTGAATACATTTAATGTGCTGTAACAACAAATAAATGTCATGCAACTACAAATCAATCACAAAAAGTAATTGTAAGTTTCTTCTGCACCACAGACACTGCTGCACAGCACACAGAAGGGGCTGAGTCAGAGGAAGGTGATGCCACTCGTATGGATGAGGAGGAGAATCAACAGGACACATTCTGTGGATCCCCACCATCACATGAGCACACCAGCAGTGCTGTATGTACACCACAGCCTGCATCAGGAGAGGGGGTTGCTACCCAAGCACAGCCAAGCATGGACACAGCTCCTGTCGTGAGACTACACCAGCAGCGCCTTCTGGGACATGGTCGACCACGATGCAGAACAAGACAAGTTACACAACCACACCCGTCCAGTCCACAAGCTGTTGACAACGCTCAGATGTTTGGAGGCATTGAGAACTTGATGTTGCTGGTTCAATGCCTGCAGCAAAAACAGATAAAAAACATGAACAGGAGGTTGCAGACCATGCAACAATGTCCTTTGGTTTAGCCAATGTGTCCAGACAGTTAGCTGAAAATCAGAAAAATATGGACATTAGGATGGACAGCATGACAGCTGCAATACAACAGTTGTGTGTCTTACTAGCTAACAGTGACACAAACCAAAAGCGATGGAAGAGGCACTTTGCTAACAAAATAGACACACTAAGCCAGTCAATTGACAGATTGGCAAATGCCACGACTACCCTTTGCAGGAGGACTGTTAATGTCCAAGAAATGTGCCTCTTCAGTGGCAACGTAGCAAGAAGTATGCAACTCATAACAGCAGCCGTTGAGGCAATGCAAACAGACCGCATTGCAGGAGGCGCAGCTGGGGACAGTCAGGGAAGCGAGAACTGCTCTAGCATCAGTAGCGTGTCTACTACCAATACCACAAACCAGAGATGCAGCAAACCGGACACATGCTGCCACACATGACAGAGTACACCATCAGGCCGCAGGGGCAGAAAGCATTAATGTAGTTAAATTAGTGTGCTGCTCATGTCTGAAAATGAACATTTATGGTGGGTTAACCAGCACTGCATATTTTGCAAAATCTTTGTTTGTTAATTAAGTAATTAACATACATACCAGCCATTAAAGAAATTTGATTTCAAGCATCATCAAATGTCTGTTTTTTGTCCACATGATCAAATGCATTATAACTGTCGTCTTACCTTCCGAAATAATTGTTGTCAATGTGGTCCTATTGCCATCTTCCCTCCACACATCTCCTTTCCTCTGCTCACTGCTGTATTAGAGGTGCAATATCGTCATCTTGTGAGCCAGAGTCTGACACTGTGATGTGTAGTCCTCTCCTGGTGGCAATGTGGTGCAGCACTGCACAAGTTGATATAATTTTGCATGATGCTTCTGGTGCATACTGTACCGCTCCTCCACTCTGGTGTAAACACTAAAATCTGTTTTTCAACAGCCGAAACGTCTGCTCAAATATCCCTCAGGTGCGCTTGTGTGCAACACTGTAGCGCTGCTCAAGGGGGTAATTTGGTGAGAAGTAGGTTGTCAGTATCCAGGGCCATAAGGCATACGCACTGTCACCTGTGGAAAACAAGAATATGAGTGCCTGGTCACAACATGAATGTCACAATACTACTCTTCACACATTGCAGTACGCGGCATTACCTTATAAATATCCATCATCAAACTCCCCATGTTCTAGCCGTTGGGAGATGCCACTGTGCCTGAACATGGAGGAATCATTTTTGCTTCCGCGGTACTGGGATATAATGTCAGTGATGATGATGTGTGCATTACATACCACTTGTATGTTAAGTGAATGAGTGTTTTTGCGGGTTCGGAAAATATATTCCAGGTGTGATGGTGGGCATATGGCCACATGTGTTCAATCCACACACCCTACCTCATGCGGAAAATTGACAATCCTATAGAAATCCAATTTTGTGGCTCGGATTTCAGTGGCATTTCTGGGTTGATAGATGTATTGCTTGATATATATTAACATGGTATCGAGGAAAGCGCGAAGAAAATTGACAATACACTCTGACACACACCACCAGCAATGACACCCTGGTAACCTGGTAACTACCAGATGCTAAGAGGTGTAGTGACCACCGCACCTTCATGTGTGTGGGGATGGCATTACTGCGCAGTGTGTTGCTTTCAAGGTGTGGTCTCAGGAGTGCAATAAGATCTAAAATTACAGCACTACTAAGCCTGTATTTGTCATAGATTTCCTCCTTTGTCTTGATGAAGACGGTCACCCTGACACTGAATATCCTCTCCTGTATCCTTCTCCTCCTCAGCTGAGCCAAAATCTGCATTCTCCTTGCTATAATGTACAATGCAGCCATTTTGGAAAAACCATTATGCATTTTGGGCCTTTCTTTATAGGTTGCAGTCAGTTAACACCTGTCCTGACTTGATGCTAATTTTCAGGTGCTAATTTGCAACTGACTCCCTATTCACATGCTATTTGGTATTTCCTAATAGTGAGTCGCAATTTTCAGTCGCAATATTTAGGGAATCACAATCCATTTGCTTCGCTGTTCCCTGCTGGTGAATGGGTGTTAGACATACCCTTAAAGCAAAATAGCAGTTGTAAAGCATTTAGCGACTGATTTGCGAGTTACTAACTCTATGTACATCTGGCCCTTAGTCCTAGTCCACCGTGATATTCTCAGGCTCCTCTCTGACAATGATTTCATATAATTGGATTACAACACAACGCTCTTTGTAAGAGAGTTGTTGGTCGGAAATCTTTATCATTTGATGAAGGGGATACATAACATATGGCTAAGTTCAGATTTACAATTCTTGGCAATGTGTATATTCTTTTGATGTCCAAGCCCTATGTCATTTGACTAAACTCAAGATTCTGTCTAATTTCATAATATACATCTATCAGATGGTCTTGAAGAAGGTGGAATAGATTATTGGGAATGCCAGACGAAACATGTGTTGAAGGTTTTAGATATCTACTGTTGGCGGCCTGTGAAGGAATACTACATTAATTGCCACTTTTCATGCAGCTAGGGCTTGCTCTGCACAACAGGGACTTTTGTGTTTAATGAACAATGGACTTATCTATTGGTCTCCTTGGCTGGGGCCAAGTTTGTTGATATTTTTTAATAGACTTATAAAGAATGAATGTAGAGTTTAATTAAAGTGTATTTTCTAACACAACTTGTCAGTCAATATTATCAATGTCTTTGGTAATACATTATCAGACAGAGTTTAGGAAATAGTCTCTGCCACTGAATTTAAGATACATATGGGGTATGAGGAGTTTATATATTTTTGATGTGCTGTTTTGTGGGTACTCTTATACCCTTTACAGGCTGCACTCTCTCATGTATTTTTGAAGCTGTGTGTGCAGCAAAAAAACAGGTAGGTACCTAAAAAACAAGGTTCTTCTGTGCCACTGTATATATGCCTTTGTTGTGACTCGCAAGAGCCTCTTTATTGCGTCAATGATGTAAAACGAAAATAAGACAGACCATCTCAGGGGGAAAAAGCAGGAGGGTAGCTTAGGAGGAAACTGCTGGACCTTGCCTCCCTCTTCCCACTGGAGGAGGGAAGATTCAATGACTTGTTAGCTTATTCAATTAACTATGAGGCAAAATAGGATGCTGGCTTTGTGACAAAAGTTCAATTTGGAGAAATAACTGGTCTTGTGCCCAGAGGAAGAAGCTATTAAAAGCTAAATAATTCCTTTGCCAGGTAGCTGAATAGTTTACTGTCTATTAGAGAGTAGGACATACTGCAGCACTTATGGTGCAGAAATACACAGCTATACAAATAAAATCTGTGCTTTATCAAGTCTGAAACAGTCACTGTTTCAGGTAGAAAACCATCAGCTTGTAAATACCAGCCAGAACCTGGCTGTATTTACTTTGTTTTGCTACAAAAGGAAAGGAAATTAAATTACGGGACAAAACCATGAGCAGCTTGATTCCGGAGACAGAAAAAAAGAACTCTAAAAGGTGCATGCCAAGAGAGCCTTATGTCACCCCTATATTGTTCTTTTTACCTCAATACAGCCACATTTAATGCACAAAGATAATTTTATTTCCCTAGAACATTAGGGGTTATGTCCTTTCTAGTATTTCTATTAAAAATATCAAATAGACATGCTGCATTTGAAACCTATTTTCTTTGGCATCTATCTTGTCACTCATCTGGTCTGATAACTACAATGTAGGTAATGTCAGGTACATTATTTAAAACATTTAACTCTAGGAAGTAAAGATCTAGATCACAATAAATGCAAAAGCACTGAACCAGCGGCGTCACTGGGGGGTTGGGGGGGATGCGGCCCGCACCGGGTGACACCATCACATGAGTTGACACCGTGAGCCTCTGCTTTAAATCGCTACATAAATCAGGAGGAACCCATTACCCGCCCGCCGGCCAAGATTATTGTCCAATTAGCTATACAACATCGGCGTCTGGACGTCGACGACGTTCGAAACGTCACTCACGCAAGGAACGCTTTTGCGTGAAGCACCGACGGAGAAAAGTTAAAAGCAGAAAATCCACGGTACAGGTGAAGGGCAGGTAAGGAAAAAAGTTGCGCGTCGCAGTGGGGTGGGTGATTAAAAAAATGCCACATACACCACCAACCGGGCTGTATATCCCAGCTGACTGCTGACCTCTTACAAATGGTTCTACTAGGTACAAATCAGAGCTTGCAGGACAGGTGACTGACCGCGCGCCTACTTTTCCCACACCAATCTGATAATATTTCATCCAACTCAGATATTTTTCTCTTTGTATTCTGGCACTTGTAGACCTGGTATTTTTGTAGGCTAAAGTGGATAACATGTGACAGAATACAAAGAAAACCTCAAAATGATGAAGTACTCTGAGACCTGGGACACGTGATGGTTCTAGTCTGAGCCCATAATAGCACGGCAGGAAGTCTAACATCCAAAAATGATCAGTCAGCAACTGAATTGAAGCGAGAGCGAGTGATACTTTAGATAGGAAGCTAGCAAAAATGCACATTGCTAGCCACTCGGTGTCATCTGTAATTTATGAAGCGTTTAGTTATGTCTAGCTTTTAGCCAATGCACTTTGCATGCTAGCATTGCTAGGCATTTTCAAGGCTTTTTCTAGAGGAGGGACTATAAGTCCCAGAACGCAATGTGTCATTTTAGCTAAAATGCTGCGGTTGGTTAAAGATGCCGCACAGGGCATGGGACGGTGGGAGGAGAAAGTTCAGAAATGGCATAGATTTAGGCAAAAAATAAAGGGACTCGCATTAGTGTGCCACTCTGTACCATTGGAGACACGGTGTTCGAGTCCTCGGCTTTTGATTAATCAATCTAGTGCATTCTGGGAGTTGTAGTTCTGAGTCATGTCAGTTGGTGAAAACAATTGTATTTCCGCAATTGTCTCATTTTACACGCATGTGGCAATCTCAGCATCCTGCCCACAGCGCACTGTCATTGTGGTGTCTTCCGCAGACAATGCTTTGGGGTTGAATGCCGACCCTAAGATTCAAGTGTTCATCAGTACATAATATGATGACTTGCAAGCAGTGTTGTTTAGGGCCAGAAGCCAAAATCAACTTTTTATGGCCGTAACCTATATACAGCTCTGTAGTAAACCCTTCCAAGTAAGTAGATATGTGGCACTTTCTTGAGGAGGAGTTCAGAAGTGTTGCAGTAAAACAGTGCAATTTTTTATTTAATGCTTTATGTTGTATTGTTGTCATTATTTTCAGAAGTGTGCTAAGTTTTTATTATGTGAGTGAAGTCTTATGCAGAACGGAACCCTTTCATTGCCTTCTCTGTAGCTCACGGCGCTTCAAGCTTTTCGGCCCTGATGCAGTGTTTACTTTGTAGATGCGCAATATTTCACTATGACTGGTAATTGGTGCTGAAAATAGATGCACCACTTGACTTTGGAATTGGAGGAATGTTGTCGATGTTTTTTTTTTCTTTTTTTTTTCGTTTCATTTCAACAACCTGAAAGGGGTGTAAAACTCCTTATTTTAACATACCCCGTGCATAAAGCTGTCCGGGCCAAGTAAAGGAATTGTAGTATTCTGTGAAATTACCAGAAGTTTGCACAAGACAAACCCACATTTGTACACCTCATGTTTCTTAGCGTAGTAAATAGCAGGGCTTGCTTAACTTTACCCATATACCCCCCTCAGGAGAATGATCACTGAGCTGTTTCTGATTGGGGTGGGGAGAGCTCTGGACTAAACAGATATTTAGCACCCTCCCTGCAGCCTTCCTTCACAAAGATGTCTACCTAAAACCTATTCTGAATGGTTCCTGCAATCACTCCTCCAGATCAGAAAGGGTTGAGGTGATTCCAGGGCCAGCTTTAGTGCTGATGGTGCCACAATCTTTTTTGGTGCCCCCAATGGCGGACTTCCTTCGCAGATGCTCTCACCACCACCCTCCAACAGAGCCCCTTATCTCTCCCTAGCCCTTCTCTCACATGTATTTCATTTATTTGATAGTGCTACTCATACCAGTGTAGGGTGTCAGAGCACTTTGACAATCATACAAGTGTGTAAATCAGTGAATAGGAAATGAAAGATGAGACAGTGAGGGCTACAAGGTGCAGGAGTCGCATGTCATTCATGTTAGCAGGCGGGACATTTTAAATGTGTTTAGACAGGAGAAGCAAAATCTCAGGATTTAAGGTGTACCACAGTAGTTAGAGTTGGCTTTACTAATAATAATGTATTTCTACCCAAACAAACCCTTTTTAGCAACATTAGGATAATGAAACGCTGAAGAAAACCATAACATTCTAACCTATACCTTGCAATTTGCATGCAGCTCTTTCTTTGATGACAATTCATAGCTCACTGTGTTATATTACGGCTCCCGGACCCGCCGTTTTCATCAGCCCACTGCCCACGCCCACTACACGTGCTTAAAAACACGCTTTTTTTTGTCGTTGCTGTTGTTGGTGTTTTTAAAGTCGCTGTTTTTTTGATAATAGTTCACGGATATATTATATCAATCATGCCACATGGAATACATAAATCAAAGAGGCCAAGTGGATGCCAGCAAAGAAAAGCAAAAAAGGAAAAAAATGAATCACTCTCAACACTACGTGGATCCATGCTTCAATATGTCAAGACGATACCAAAGGGGATGATGGACGGAGCGTTAGAGCAAATCAAACACTCACCCCCAGTCAACTGATCTGGGTTTAATCCATCATCATTCTTTAGCTCACTCCACCACCCCAGTTCAGACATGGCCATATGCAAATCAGTCTGACCCTGTGCCTCATGGGAACAGTCCAGCACGAACTGTTTTGATATGTTCTGCATTCCGTCCATCAATTGTGTGTCTTTTGCTTTCTCACCCTAAGTGCGCCAGGTATGCCCAGACGTGGGTCCTGGGCTCACTGTGCCACTGGAATCAAGCTATCCTGGCTGAAGAGGGGTGAAACCCCGAAACCGGTCCTAGGATGCTTGTTTCCGTTCCAGGGAGGACCTGGCTTGGCAGTTCGGGCTGGACTGTTCCCATGAGGCACAGGGTCAAGACTGATTTGCATATGGCCAGGTCTAAACTGGGGTGGCATGGTGAGCAAAAGAATGATGGATTTAACCCAGATCTCTTGACTGGGGGTGAATGTTTTGATTTGTTCTGCATTCCGTCCATCAATTGTGTGTCTTTTGCTTTTTCACCCTAAGTGCGACAGGTATGCCCAGACGTGGGTCCTGGGCTCACTGTGCCACTGGAATCAAGCTATCCTGGCTGAAGAGGGTGAAACCCCGAAACCGGTCCTAGGATGCTTGTTTCCGGTCCAGGGAGGACCTGGCTTGGCAGTTCGGGCTGGACTGTTCCCATGAGGCACAGGGTCAAGACTGATTTGCATATGGCCAGGTCTAAACTGGGGTGGCATGGTGAGCAAAAGTATGATGGATTTAACCCAGATCTCTTGACTGGGGGTGAATGTTTTGATTTGTTCTGCATTCCGTCCATCAATTGTGTGTCTTTTGCTTTCTCACCCTAAGTGCGCCAGGTATGCCCAGACGTGGGTCCTGGGCTCACTGTGCCACTGGAATCAAGCTATCCTGGCTGAAGAGGGGTGAAACCCCGAAACCGGTCCTAGGATGCTTGTTTCCGGTCCAGGGAGGACCTGGCTTGGCAGTTCGGGCTGGACTGTTCCCATGAGGCACAGGGTCAAGACTGATTTGCATATGGCCAGGTCTAAACTGGGGTGGCATGGTGAGCAAAAGAATGATGGATTTAACCCAGATCTCTTGACTGGGGGTGAATGTTTTGATTTGTTCTGCATTCCGTCCATCAATTGTGTGTCTTTTGCTTTCAATATGTCAAGAGACCAGATGATGGCCAGGGTTCATCAAAAGACACAGTTCCTCGGCCACCAATTGATAACGCTGATTCTGATGCTAGTGTTGAAATAGAAGAAAATGAAGCAGAAAAACAAGGAAAGGAAATGGAAATTCAAATGGATGAATTTGAAGCAGAAGAGAGTACTGAAAGTGACTCTAACCATGATACTGTAAATGAGATGATGAATGAGGTTAAGGGGGAAAATTGGAATATTTTAGATGATGCTTCTTTTTGGAATATACCAGTTCCAGATCATTTGCGGGTTGTAATCATCAAAAGAGGAAGTGCTTCTTTCCAGAACAAAGATGGCCCTTTCAGAATTGCGACAAGGCAAGATCCAAAAGCAAAAGGAGATGTTCGCCAGCTATCAAAAGAGTGGTTTTACAAGGTGATGCCAAATGGCGAGAAAGTGTTGCGATCATGGATGGTTTACTCACTCGTCAGTGAGAAATTATATTGTTTTTGCTGCCGACTCTTTGCCGCTAATGCTACAGACAGGACATCCAAATTTGTGACTGGGTTTCAGATGTGGTGGAAACTGAGCCCGAAAGTGCATAATCATGAGACATCCGAAGAGCACTTACATTGCCTTGAAAAATGGAAAACATTGGCAGTAGGACTTAGACTGCACAAAACAATTGACGCCGAAAGTATTGCTTTGATGGACATAGAGAAGAAAAAGTGGAGAGACATCTTGCACAGGTTGCTCGATATCACATTGTTTCTTGCCAAGCAGAATCTGGCATTCCGGGGCCACAATGAAGATGAATCTTCATTGAATAAAGGAAACTTTCTTGAAATGGTTGAGATGCTTTCTAAATATGACCCAGTGCTGAAAGAGCACCTAATGAGATTAAAGCGAAGCACATGTAAACTCAAAGCATCAGTATCTTATCTTGCACCAAAAACTCAGAATGAGTTTATACATGTCCTAGCAAATCATGTGAAGGAGAAGCTTGTCATGGATATAAAATCTGCCAGGTATTTTGGGATCATGTTAGATAGCACACCTGACACATCACACACTGACCAAATGTCCGAAGTGATCAGATATGTGAAAATCCAAAATAGGAAAGTTGAAGTAAGAGAAGTGTTTCTGGGATTTTTCCCTTTAAAGGGGAAAAAGCTGTTGACCTCAGTTCTGATATTCTTAAAAATCTGGAAAGTGATGGACTCGACATTATGATGTGCCGTGCTCAAGGTTACGATAATGCTGCCACTATGGCTGGAATCCATGGGGGTGTACAAGCCATTTTGAAAAGAAAGAACAGGAAAGCTATTTTTAATGGATGTGTGGACCATTCGCTTAACTTGTGCGGCCAACACTCTTTTGCTGAAAATGCTTCGTGTGTGACTTTTTTTGGAACTCTGAGACAATGTTTTCCTTCTTTGCTGCTTCCACTCACCGATGGGATGTTTTAATGGACCACACTGGAGTCTCAGTGAAAAGACTATCAACAACACGCTGGAGTGCTCATCATGCTGCAGTAAAGGCAGTGAAAGAAAAATTCGATGAATGTGTGGCGGCAATTGAAGCTCTATGTGATCCAGATGAAAATTTAGACACAAGAGGTACAGCCCGAGGTCTTTTGCCTGCTGTCTGCAATTTCACGTTTCTGTGCTACCTCTACTTTTGGTGTGATGTACTTGAAGAAGTTAATCTTACACAGCTGTACCTTCAGACTAAGGGCTTAACTCTTGACAAGGTGGTGACAAAGCTAGAGACGCTAAGACTTTTTCTGTACGAGCAGCGCAATCATCTAGTGGAGCAGGCATTTGAACAGGCGCTTTTAAAATCAGACCAATATGGAATTTCAGTAGAGAGCAGACCCAGGTTCAAGAAGAGGATGACAGGTGAGAAGACAAGAGATGCTGGACTAACTCTGCAAGAAGAAAACAAGAGGGCGATGCTTGAGTGTATTGATCGTTTCCATTCTGAACTCCAGATCAGATCAAGAGCCATCAAGGAAGTAGCAGCCATGTTTGAGGCTGGTCAAGCAAAGAGTTTGATATCTGCCACTGAAGAAGAGTTACTGGTGTCCATTCCAAAATTGTCCACTTTCTATGATGAGTTATCCGAGTGAGAGATTTTATTAGAAATACCAAGGCTGAGAAGGCACCTGAAGGCAGCAGAGATTGATCTCGAAGAAGCCAAAGACTGGTCAGTATTTGACGTTTTGAAATTCATAGCTGAATGGAACTTCCTAGAATCTCTCCCATATCTCTCAGTGAGCCTACAATTATTTCTTACGATCTGTGTGTCTGTGGCTTCATGTGAGAGGAGTTTTTCAAAGCTGAAGTTTATAAAGAACTATTTGCGATCTACCATGGGACAGTCAAGGCTTTCTGATCTTGCAATATTATCAATTGAAAGTGATTTGGCGAAAGGAGTTGATTTCGATGAAGTAATTAACAAGTTTGCAGCTTTAAAGGCCAGGAAAGGAAAGTTCTGATTAGTCGAGATTTAATGTGACATTGTAATTTGTACTTTTGCATACTATTCTGGCAGTTGCTGATTGTGCAAACCCAATACAGAACGGTTACAACCTTATCTCCTGTAACAGTAAAATTTAAAGTTTAATGTTAAAATTAAAATAAAAAAGTAACATATTTTCTATGTAGTTCTTACTTCTTAGTTCTTAACTTCTTACAATCTTTTACATCCGACCTTGAATTCAATTTTTCTTCTATGGCCTTTGTAAATATAGGACCTAAATTTACAAACGTTACTAAGGATTCTGTATGGTCCCGTTATTTGGCACTGGCGGACTCGGAGGAGGTCCATCATGGGGTAAGTCGTGAGGGGGTGACACCATGAGTTACCGCACTGGGTGACACGAACCCTAGTGACGCCACTGCACTGAACAAGTACTCAAGAGGCCACCCTGTAATAAGTCTCCGTAGCAGAAATATAATAATATCCATTTTACTAGAAAATGAAATGTGATGCTCTATTAATTAATGCAATGTATTATGTTTTATTTGTGTACCCTTTGGATTTTATGGAATGTTTTCAGAATAAATTAAGTACTGATGATGAAATGGTATTTCATAATTTATGCAGGCTTCATGCCGACAAGTTGGTGAGTCCATCTTCTTCCAGGAAAGGGTGTATTCTTTTGAGAAACCCCAGTTTCTACTCATGTTTATTAAGGATTCTGTACTTAACGATGTATCGAAAGGTCAGCTTTATAGCTAGGTGATATCTAAAACCCTTTGCACATCAGGAGGAAATTTTCACCTTCAAATTTTTCACCCCACAAAGCACTTTCTCAACTTTATGAAAAAAATCTCCATTTCTGCCCAACTCTGTTTTCAGTACCTAGTGTTTATAAATGTATTTAATATAGGAATTGCAGTCCTATTCTGTATCCGTAACGAGCTAGAGTACTTTTAGGACCACTAGCATCAATTTAGTCTTGTTGCCCATCAGACCTCATATTTGTTGTCCAACTTGTCCTAAATAGCACCAAAATGTTACTTTAAGGGGCTAAACGTCCTAGCCATAAATTCTCATGAGTTAAAAGAACAGCTATGTGCAGTTTTCATAGCCTTGGAAAACCACTCCTCTTGCTACTGCCTATAGAAAGATTTTAGATACACATTAAGTAAGAGTGGTGGAAGTGTTAAGCCTTGAGGAAATGCCACATTTTGATATTTCATGTCAATCATCCCTGGTGCTTAAAACCACCAAAGACCTTCTTCTGAGGCCCTCAAGACCTGTTCCACCCTTGTGATCAAGATGTCGGGAGTATTGAATTTTGCAGCGAGATCAAGCGTCAGAAAAAGTGATTCTTCTCTTTTGTCTGCCACCTTCAGCACTTACTGGGTAACATGCTGTAGTGCTGTATCCGTAGACAAAAATAAGAACAAACCGCAAATCCCAAACCAATTTTTTTAAGGAATTTCTCTAATTGTGCTGAAAATGCCTTTTATATGTTTTTCATAGACTGTGGGCCTTAGTAATTTCTTTCAGATTGCCAACTTCTTTTGCATCTAGAAAGGGTTTTCTTTTAATGATACGAACTAGCGTGCCTTGCAGGACTTCTAGCTGACAGAAAGTTCCTTCTATATTTGAGGAAAATTGAGCCGCAATGACTGCGCTGTTCTGAGCTAATATCTTCACAGATATTCTTCCCTCTGTATGCAGTTTTGAAGATACCTGTGTTTTTATCTGCTCACTGACACAGATCTTCGATTGATTGGGTACTAATCATGGTGCCAAGCAGGGTCGGACTGGGCCAGAAAATAGGCCCTTATCAAAATAAATGTGGCCCCTAATGGTGAATTAGAAAGTTAAAAAAGGGGCCCTTGTGTGCAATTTGGGGTAGTTTTGAACCTGTAAAGACACGCTGTATAAGTGTTTTGCAAGGTATGGAAGACTGCATGGATGTAAGCTTGTTGCACACAATGTTTATTTTAATATCAGGGAAATAAACAATATAAACCAGCCCTGCGGGCCATAAAACAGGAAAAAACAAAAGAGGGAGTGAAGAGGTGCAATAAGTCGTGGACTCGGCCTCCTCTACAAGTTATGAAAAAATAAAGAAAGTCCACTCCTATTTGAAAACAATACTGTCCTTCCAAAGGTTGTGCTAAAGTGACTAATAAAGAACTATTGGGTTTCCTAAGTAGGAAAAACAATATGTGTTCTAAAATAACCCTCACCCACCAAAAGGTCCCTTGTTGGCATGCTTCATCATCGGGTTCTTCCCGCCCCGCTGCCGGAAAGGGCATGCTACGACCGACGAAGACGTGGTAGCACTTAATAGTGAAGTGATACTATGGGGCCGATTCCGATTCCGGCCGGAAATCTCTCCGACCGAGCCGGACCCGGAGAGATTTCCGACCGAATCGGACTCTGGCAGTCCGACCGAACGAGTACGATGCGCACGCATGCCATCGGACTCGAGTCGGTCGGACTCCCATTGAAGTCAATGGGAGCCTGTCGTATAACGCGTACGCGGGCTCCCATTGACTCAATGGGTGCGAGGCGGACAAGGGCGCCCCCCTACAGCGTGTACGCGTCCATGCGCATCGCGGCGGACATGCACAGGTAGGGGGGACCCATGGGTCCCCCCTGTGTGCGACTCGCGCGCCTACGCGCGACAGGGGGTCCGACGCGGACCCCCACAGTCCGGCTCCGACAGCTTTTTCAAGCCGGACGGCGCGAGTCGGTCGGACTGCTCGCGGCGCGCATCGTACTTACCCGGCCGGGATACGTCTCCATAGCGCGGTGCGAGTCGTGTCCATGCGAGTCGGTCGGAGCGTGTTGAAGCCGCGTTCGAGTCGGTCGGAGATTTCGCGGGTGCCTGCATCGTACTCGCTCGGCCGGACCCGCGTACGATTCGGTCGGGAAACAGGGCTCCGAATCGGATCCGGTAAATCCGAATCCGATTCGGAGCCCTACCGGCCGAGATCGGAATCGGCCCCTTTGTGTTTGATGTGAGAGTGGAAGGGTCAGAAAAATTGTGATTTAAAAAATACCTGGCTGCGTGTAAACTAAACTTTAATACTCCCTGTAGCTGGTATTAATAAAAATGGGGAAAAGGAGGAAAGGGTGCTGTAATGGGATGTTTCCTCTCAGGTCTACATGTTTCGAAGCCTACCCCTAAGCTTCTCTTCAGGACCAAGGGGGTTGATCCCTTGTACCACTCTAACTTTTTAACCTATATGGTCAGCCTGGTCAATGTCGAGGGCTAGTATACATTAGGTGAACATGCATCGATCTAGTACCTACTTGGTATTTTCCTGTAAAAAACACAATCTGGAAGGACAGAGTAAGAACATAGTTATTATTCGTAATATATACTCTAATAAAACCACTTCACCACACTCGTGGAAGGTAAAATAGTGATATATTTTTAACTTAGTGCACGACTGCTCATTGTTATTTTCACGTGTGTGTCGTGCTGCCCTTTTGTTGTTCTTAAGACGTACAAGACATTACAAAACATATAACAAAAAACACACACACACTCTAAGTGAGTTGTCATCTGACAGAGATCGGTGCCGTCTTTGATGCATAAGTGCAGTTAACCAGTTGTTATCTACGTAGGAGAAAAGACATAACGTGACAAATTCTAAACATCTCTAAGAAAGTCATAGAAATAGGTAACGTACACTTAAGGTGCCTAACTCAGGCCCCATGAGCTTGATCACAGGAGGGGAGGAGCGCTTGTAGTCAAACACTGTGGGTAAAGGAAGGATTAGGTCAAAATATGAAAAAAACTGTAAAATATAGGAGTTTTTGCCCAGGGTGCCGGCTGTGCCGTACTCACTTCGTCAAAGCTGCTCTCTCACCCAAGCACTGCCTGCCCGTGGCTCCGATGAACAAGGAGTGCTTGCCGAATGCCGGTATAAGTATCCGGTTGATTCCGCAGTGGGCGTTTGTGTAGATCTAAACGCTAGAATGCTAACTCCCCAAGATGGCCGCCTGTCTTAGGTATAGCTGACTTCCTGTTGTGAGAAGAGCATGCGCTAAACAACTGGAACGCTGATATTACAAAATGGTCGCCCTGATATGGCACTACTTCCTGGTTGGTTATTGCGTGCGAATAGGTGTTCGCGGATGCACTCAGCTTAGCTTGTTTTGCCAAAAGAGTGAGAATTGAAAATTAAAGTATATGGCATATCATAAGACTGTCAGAACAGTCCGAAAAAGGTATTATGAAAATTACGAAGAAGGTTGTTAACAATTACATAGAGTCGTTGTTAGTTACAATTTAGAAAACACAGAGTATCTAGAAAGCCCTTTGATGTTCAAAGAAAGCAGGGGGTACACTTAAAAGTGTTCTAATTTAATGATTGCTTGGGGAGAGGATTCTTAATGACATCTACTTAATTTGCCCCCATGGAATATCATCATTCAGGCCCCTAGTATGAGTGCCCAGGCGGAAGACCCAACGCTGTTCCTTTTCGAACAATGTGGCTTCAGTGTCCAATTGTTCAATGACTGTCCATTGTAGGTCTAGTATGGTGTGGTTGGTTTCTAAGAAATGTGTTGACATTTTAGGTGTGGCTCTCTTGCATTTCACATTACTCCTATGTTTGCAAAAGCGTACTTTAACAGGGCGTGTGGTCATCCCGATATAGTGTAGACTACAGGGGCAAGTGATCATGTAGATCAAATTTTTGCTGTTACAGGTAGTAAATCTCCGTTGTTCCCACTTCGTGTCATTATTGAAGGTGATGTTTTTACTCATTCTGGTTAGATGACATACACTGCAGTGTCTGCAGGGGTGATGGCCTTTCAATGGCGGAAGGAGAGAGTTTGATACTGCATTTTCTGTAGATTTCCGTGGTCTTGTGTGCACAACTAAGTCTCGCACACATTTCCCTCTTCTGTGCGAGAACATTGGTTTGGGAAAGTTCAGGTGTCCACAATTGAGTGTGCGCCAGTGCTTATTGATTATTTTAGTTACTTGGTTGGAACACGTGTTAAATGTTGTTATACAGATTGGTCTGTCGTCTTTGGATTTCTGCGGTGTAGGTTCCAATAGCGCATCTCTGTTGATGTTCCTAGCACGTTTGAAGGCGTTCTCCACCACTCTTGTCGGATTCCAATTTTTTTCGCAGATCCTCTGCTTGGGCCTTGAAATCCTTGACATTAGAACAGTTTCTCCTCAGTCGTACGAACTGGCCATAAGGGAGATTGTCCCGCAAGTGTCAGGGTGGAAGCTGTCATACAGGAGGAGGCAGTTCTTTGCTGTTGCTTTGAAATGTGTTGCAGTTGTTAAGCCGCCGTCTTTTGGGAGGATGTTGCGGTCCAGAAATACTAGTTCCTTATTGGAGATGGTATTAGTGAATTTAAGGAACTCATTTTGATGATTCAACCAAGTCATGAATCTGTTTGCTGTTTCTTCATCGCCATTCCAGATGACGAGAACGTCATCTATGTAGCGCTTCCATACCCTGATATGTCGCTGGAAAGGGTTATTTGGGTTAAGAATTTTATGTGACTCCAGATGATGGACATATAGACTGGCTATACTAGGGGCGAATGTGCTGCCCATGCTGGTCCCATGTTTCTGGAGATAGAGTGTGTTTTTGTATTGAAAGAAGTTTTTGGTAAGAGCCATTTTGCAACAGTCCATTACTATGTTGCGTGGGGTCTGATATTCCCAATTGATCTCAAAGAGTACATCTTCTATGATGCGTAATGTTTCATCATGAGGGAGGCTGTTGTAGAGGCTCTCTACATCCAAGCCCATAAGAAATTCCCTTGTAGGATCAAAGTTCATGTCCTGTAAGAGCCTAAGGACATCTTTGGTGTCCTTGAGGTAGGTATCTGTTTGTTGTACGAGAGGGCGCAAGAAAGCATCAGCAAATTTGGACAATGGTTCTAAAATGGACCCAATGCCTGATACAATGGGTCGTCCTGGGGGTTGAGTTAGGTTTTTGTGGATTTTGGGTATTGTGTAGAAATAAGGAATAGTTGGTGACTTGGTCATGAGAAATTCGCCCTCCTTATTCGACACCCAGTCATGGGAGATGGCTTCCTTTACCATGCTGGCGATCTGGATTGACTCTGTTGGGTCCTCTGTAAGGATCTCGTAATTCCTTTGTTCTTGTAGGAGGTGTTGACAAGCCTGGTCATATGCCTGTTCGTCGCCTCTCGCCAGGAATGCTGGCCAAAGCATCTTGGGCCGCCACACTTATTCTAGGGCGGAACTATTGGCCGCTAATTCCCTGGGTAAAGTTTGCAGCGGGCCTCGGCTGGGTCCCTTGGAAGGGCCTTTCTGTTGTCATGGTTGCAGGTATGTCTCCTGTAGGCCGCCGCATCCTTCATCTCCTCCTCCCCAGACTAGACCATCAGTGAGAATTCTCCAGCTGAATGTGCGGTCTTTGGCCAAACACTATCTTGAAATTCATGATTTGGTCCTTGAGGAAGCTCCGGATGTGTTTTTTATCACGGAGACCTGGCTTAATGTAGACATGGTAGCCGAACCCAACCTAGCACTGCCTCCTGGCTACACCATCCTTACTGTCAACCGTGAGTCTCGAGGGGTGGGATTGCGGTCATTTTTAAATCGTGCTACTCTTGCAGCTTTGTCAAAGAAGATATGGAGGGCTGTGAATGTGCACGATTCAGTATCAC
This sequence comes from Calotriton arnoldi, assembly GCA_963921515.1. Classification (NCBI taxonomy): domain Eukaryota; kingdom Metazoa; phylum Chordata; class Amphibia; order Caudata; family Salamandridae; genus Calotriton; species Calotriton arnoldi. The sequence goes on from CAWUFW010000166.1 coordinate 620,529, forward strand.
TCTCAGTGCCCATCTGACCATCTCTGGGCTACTAGTATATCGCCCTCCGGGGCCAGCTATGTATTTTAGATCTGCCCTTCTAGAATCTACCCATGCTCTTGCAATGGGCACAGCCAATTTAACCATCTTAGGGGACCTTAATATGCACTTTGACCAGACGCAAGACGCCGCAGTTATCAGCGTGCTGGCGGACCTGGCAGCCTGCCAACTCCATCAATTGGTCCCTGGCCCCACTCATTTAGCGGGTCACTTGTTGGACCCTATTTTTTCTAATATTCCATTTGCTACGGTAGAGATTCCTAAACCTGTGGGATGGTCCGACCATTCTTTGGTAACCATGCTCTTTCCGGCACCTGAACCCCTTGTTAGGGACATACACCCCCCCGTCTTCAGGCGCCCTTGGCGTAAACTGAGGTTGGAGGATTTCCATGCGCTGCTCTCTGCGAATTTTCCAGCACCTCAGAACGATGCCGATGGGGCCTACAGTGATTTCTGTAACTGGATTGTCCAATCTTTGGACTCCATCATCCCAGCTAAATGGATGAAAGGCCGCTCTGCGGACCCCAGCCCATGGTACAATGACACACTGGCCTCTCTGCGGAAAGCATGTAAGAAACTAGAGCGCTTGTGGAGGAAAGACTACGACACTATAACTAAAAAAACTATTTGGCTGCGATTAAAAACTACCATAGAAATGTCTGCATCGCCCGGGCTGCCTACTATGCCAACGAAATACAATTGAGTCCTAACCCGTCTAAATGTATTTTTAAAATTCTGAAAGAACTGAGAGTAAGAAATAAACCCCAGGCCTCTGCGATCATTACTGAGCAACAATGTGAAGACCTGGCGCTGTTTTTTGTTAACAAGGTGGATACTATTTATCGTTCTTTTCCACAAAAGCCGTCTTCTACGGCCTCTTGCTGCGTACTCCCCTTTGCATTCTCTGACAGCTATCCCCAGTATCTCACAGGAAGAGCTTACTCTTTTGAGTAAGAAAGTTAAATCTGGCTCTCCGGCTGATCCTCTAAGACCTGCTCAGTTTAGGGACTCACTGTCTCTTTTTTGACACCTCTGTGCCAGATTATTAACTCCTCATTTACCACTGCTGTGGTTCCTGTTCTCTGGAAACAGGCTAGGGTCTCTCCTATCCTTAAAAAACCTTCGCTGGACCCTGCAAAGCTGGAAAATTTCCGGCCTATCTCCCTCCTGCCGTGGGTGGCTAAGATTGCTGAGGCCCATGTTAATAACAACCTTACTAAATTCCTCAATACTAATAATATTCTGGACCCTTCGCAAAATGGTTTTCGTGCGGGTCACAGCACAGAGACAGCTCTGCTGGCAATGACTGTTCACCTACAGACCATCCTGGACTCTGGTCATACTGCGGCTCTGATTTTACTTGACCTCAGTGCCGCGTTTGACACGATTTCACACGCGATTCTGCTACAACGTCTGGAGGCTGCCGGAGTAGTGGGCTTCGCACTCGAATGGCTTAAGTCATTCCTGAGCGATAGATCTTTCCGCGTGTCAGCCCCCCCGTTCCTCTCCCAGCCCCACTCCATTGGGCAAGGGGTACCCCAGGGCTCGGCTCTGAGCCCCGTATTGTTCAATTTATATGTCCAGCCTCTTGCTACGGTGGCCAAGAAGATGGGCCTCACCATGGTCTCATATGCTGACGATACGCAGCTAGTGGTGGCCCTATCTGATGGTTCTCCGCTGGACGCCCTCAGGTTTAGGAGCGGCCAGGCCGCCGTGGCAGAGTGGATGAACTCTAACTGCCTTCAGTTGAACGCCACTAAAACGGAGGTATTGTTGGTAGGGAAGGACAGGAACCTCTGGAATGAGCAGTGGTGGCCTAGTGTGCTTGGAGACACCCCCACCCCTAAGTTGGCGGTTAAGAACTTTGTTTTAGGGTGACTTTGAACTCATTCATGGTTTGGTTGAGTTCCTCAAGACGTTTCTTTAAAACACTGATCGGTTGGTAACTTTTGAGACGCACTTCAATAGTTTGTATTTCTGTCTTTAATTCCTGGGCAATGCGGGTGGCAGTTTTTATTATTAATATAAGCCAATCCCGTGTACAGTGCCAGGATATTAGGGACCAGTCTTTTTTAAAAGCCTTGTCATGTTGAAAGATAAAGGTTTCGTTTTTTACTATCAGACCTTGAACGCCTTCTAACGTGCTAGGAACAACAACAGAGACGCTCTATTGGAACCTACACCGCAGAAATCCAAAGACGACAGACCAATCTGTATAACAACATTTAACACGTGTTCCAACCAAGTAGCTAAAATAATCAATAAGCACTGGCGCACACTCAATTGTGGACACCTGAACTTTCCCAAACCAATGTTCTCGCACAGAAGAGGGAAAAGTGTGCGAGACTTAGTTGTGCACACAAGACCACGGAAATCTACAGAAAATGCAGTATCAAACTCTCTCCTTCCGCCATTGAAAGGCCATCACCCCTGCGGACACTGCAGTGTATGTCATCTAACCAGAATGAGTAAAAACATCACCTTAAACAATGACACGAAGTGGGAACAATGGAGATTTACTGCCTGTAACAGCAAAAATGTGATCTACATGATCACTTGCCCAGTGTAGTCTACACTATATCGGGATGACCACACGCCCTGTTAAAGTATGCATTTGCGAACATAGGAGTAATGTGAAATGCAAGAGAGCAACAACTAAAATGTCAACACATTTCTTAGAAACCAACCACACCATACTAGACCTACAATGGACAGTCATTGAACAAATGCACACTGAAGCCACATTGTTCGAAAAGGAACAGCGTTGGGTCTTCTGCCTGGGCACTCATACTAGGGGCCTGAATGATGATATTCCATGGGGCAAATTAAGTAGATGTCATTAAGAATCCTCTCCCCAAGCAATCATTAAATCAGAACACTTTTAAGTGTACCCCCTCCTTTCTTTGAACATCAAAGGGCTTTCTAGATACTCTGTTTTTTCTAAACTGTAACTAACAACGACTCTATGTAATTTTTAACAACCTTCTTCGTAATTTTCATAATACCTTTTTCGGACTGTTCTGACAGTCTTATGATATGCCATATTCTTTAATTTTCAATTCTCACTCTTTTCGCAAAACAAGCTAAGCTGAGTGCATCCGCGAACACCTATTCGCAGGCAATAACCAACCAGGAAGTAGTGCCATATCAGGGCGGCCATTTTGTAATATCAGCATTCCAGTTGTTTAGCGCATGCTCTTCTCACAACAGGAAGTCAGCTATACCTAAGACAGGCGGCCATCTTGGGGAGTTAGCATTCTAGCCTCTAGATCTACACGAACGCCCATTGCAGAATGAACCGGATACTTATACCGGCATTCGGCAAACAATCCTTGTTCATCGGAGCCACGGGCAGGCAGTGCTTGGGTGAGAGAGCAGCTTTGCCAAAGTGAGTACGGCACAGCCGGCACCCTGGGCAACAACTCCTATATTTCACAGGTTTTTTTTCATATTTTGACTTAATCCTTCCTTTATCCACAGTGTTTGACTACAAGCGCTCCTCCCCTCCCGTGATCAAGCTCATGGGGCCTGAGTTAGGCACCTTAAGTGTACGTTACCTATTTCTATGACTTTCTTAGAGATGTTTAGAATTTGTCACGTTATGTCTTTTCTCCTACGTAGATAACAACTGGTTAACTGCACTTATGCATCAAAGACGGCACGATCTCTGTCAGATGACAACTCACTTAGAGTGTGTGTGTGTGTTTTTTGTTATATGTTTTGCAATGTCTTGTACGTCTTAAGAACAACAAAAGGGCAGCACGACACGCACGTGAAAATAACAATGGGCAGTCGTGCACTAAGTGAAAAATATATCACTATTTTACCTTCCACGAGTGTGGTGAAGTGGTTTTATTAGAGTATATATTACGAATAATAACTATGTTCTTACTCTATCCTTCCAGATTGTGTTTTTTTACAGGAAAATACCAAGTAGGTACTAGATCAATGCATGTTCACCTAATGTATACTAGCCCTCGACATTGACCAGGCTGACCATATAGGTTAAAAAGTTAGAGTGGTACAAGGGATCAACCCCCTTGGTCCTGAAGAGAAGCTTAGGGGTAGGCTTCGAAACATGTAGACCTGAGAGGAAACAGCCCATTACAGCACCCTTTCCTCCTTTTCCCCATTTTTATTAATACCAGCTATAGGGAGTATTAAAGTTTAGTTTACACGCAGCCAGGTATTTTTTAACTCACAATTTTTCTGACCCTTTACTCTCACATCAAACACATAGTATCACTTCACTATTAAGTGCTCCCATGTCTTCGTCGGTCGTTACACGCCCCGCCCCGTCCCGCAGCGGGGAGGGAAGAACCCGATGATGAAGCATGACACCAAGGTACCTTTTGGTGGGTGAGGCTTATTTTAGAACACATATTGTTTTTCCTATTTAGGAAACCCAATAGTTCTTTATTAGTCACTTTAGCACAACCTTTGGAAGGACAGTATTGTTTTCAAATAGGAGTGGACTTTCTTTGCTTTTCAGACCATAAAACAGGCCCACAAACAGCGAAAAAACCAGCCCCGGACATTGATCGGTCAGACCGGCCCATCGGTCACTGCCTGATTGCCCTGTAAGTCAGTCTGACTGCCATGGCACCATTCAAAGGGAAATACGGATTTTAAACTTGAATTATTCTATGATCTAATCTTGACAAATGTCTGGCTGATGAAATCCAGTGAAGTTTTCTACGATTTTACTAATTTTTTTTTGAGGCAGGTCCTGATTCCTCAGTCCTTGTAGGGCCATGGTTTATTAATCTACAACAATACTTTCCCGATAACATTCTCCTAACAGATTTTTCGGTACCCTTTTTCACACTTTTGAGGTGTTCTATTTCTTTCTTTCTGTATCTTAAGGGAAATGTGCTAAGCAATCTCTATTGTTAATTAAACTATATTCTGTCATTTGACAGAAATATATATTATTCTGGATTCACATCTAAACATTTCTTAATATTATTTTCAAATTGATATTATGATCACTTCAGTCAAGCCTCTTGTTATGTGGCCTGATCTTTGTGCATGCCCAGATAGTTGCCTAACTGTGATGCTCCAATTTGGAGTAAGACAAACTGCATCCATCTATCCCCTCTCTGGCCTGAAATGGCTGATGGTGCTGTGGCCCCATTAAATGTGGGAGGCCCTATGGCTGATAAAATAGTGCCCATATAGTTGTTGGGGAAACAGCATTAACAATGTGGGGTAAATCACGAGTGGAGTTTCAATGCAAGTGTTTTTCACGCTTGCCTTTACCACGCATATGCCTTTAACACGAATATGCCTTTACCATGCATATTCCTTTTCAACGATTTCCGTTGTAAAGGCAGTAAAGGAATGTGCGTGGCAATGTTCCCTCCCCAGTTTTAAGCTCTCCAGTGCTTTCTTTCTGAGGTGGGTATCTGAACAGTAGGCGATTAACAGCTCAGTGCAGCCTCTCTCTGGTGCTGTGCGCAGGTGGCAACGCCTGAGTTCTGTAACCTCGCCACATCCCCACGAGGCTCTGGTACTGGTGTTCACAGAATGTGATAGCGCTGCATTGTCTGGTCATCAGCCTTGGAGCTTTCTCTCTCCTTACCTGATGTTCCTGCAGCTATGGTGCCTGGAGTAGTGCAGAGCTGTGTAGGACCTTGTGCTCTGAGGGTGCAGTCTCCTCAGCTTTTTGTTTGTGGCAGTTCTTGAGTTCTTTATTTTGTCCCTTTCACTTCCAGTCTCCTGGGCTCAGCATTTCCTCACTTGCTACAAAGCATCACATGTGCGTAAGCCAGAGGGCAGGGTGGGAACTGGAGAGGTGCTGGAGAGAAGGGCGAGAGAGTGGTCTAGCATTGGAGACAGTGGAGTGGGAGGTGTTGGAGACTTACTGCATGGACGATAATGGAAGGAGCAGCGTCCTGGTGAGTAGTTTTTAATTTTTTTAGGTTGGGTTAGAGTTGTGGTATTTTTCAGGGCTGGGCCGTGTTTTAGGATTCAGGGCGGGAGGTCGGGGTAGTTTTTAGGGCTGGGGTCGGAGTAGTTTTTAGGGCTGGGGCGGGTTTTAGGGCTCAGGGCGGGTGGCTAGGATGTAACTTTGCCATTCATTTACCTTTACCAATCATACCTTTAACAATGAAATTCGTTGTACAAGGATGCGTGGTAAAGTCATGCGTGATAAAGACCCGGTCGTGGAAAAGACCGCGTAGTTAAGACATGCAAAGTAATCGCATGCGTTGTTCCGTCATACAACCGTTTGTAGACCATACAGTGCCATGGGGGCCAATCAGGCCCTTTATTAGGGTCACTAAGCCTGGAAAACACTGCACATCAATGCCATTTGTGGTGAAGCTCACACCAACAAAACTTTGGAAATTAGTGAGTGATGCATGGTGCAGGAAGAAGACAACACAGAATTGGTACTGCCCGCAATATGCTGAAATGATCCTGTTGGTGTAGGCTCACGGTGCTATTGTGGATAATACTGGGTTACGCCTAGCAAGTCACTATGGAAAAAAACTGACCAAAAACAGGGCAAACTCTACTTTCAACAATGCATGAGCAGGAGATATCAATCAGTTTGTGTGAGCCTGACCCTACAGTGGTCCAGATGGTGGATGGGGAAGCTAAACTGTTGCTCTTCGACTTGATGGCAGGACTGAAAGCTAGAGATGGAAAGGTGGATGTTGTGATGAACAGGCTGGATAACCTAACAATGCATGACTAGTTTGTGTAGAATGGCAGGTCTGGGACCTGGAGGATGAAGGAGCCATGCATGTGGGTAAGCTGCTCACGATGGAGAGGATGATGGTGGCAGCAAAGAAAAAAGATTTAGAGGCACGCTCTAATTTTAACAAGATCAGAATTGTAGGCCTGGCAGAGTCAACAGACATGGTCAAGCCCGATCTGTTTGTTAAAAACAAGATATCTGAACTGTTTGGCCACAACAACTTCACTGCCATGTTTGTGGTTGAAAATGCCCACCACTAACTGGTGCAGAGGCCTGTGATGGCTGCACCTTCACACCTGATCATTGCATGTATAATCAATTATCGTGACAAGGATACTGTGCGGCGACTTGCTAGAGGACAGGAACTCATACACTATCAAGGCTTGGACATCACTATCTACCCTGATATCATTATCAAAGTATCAGATACCAGGTGTTAATTCATGGATACCAAAAAGCTGCTTTGCTCCAAGGGAATTAGATATGCCATGCAATACCCTGCACAGCTATGAGTGGTAGCTGGGGCAAAGCTGAAATACTGTACAGACCACAATGATGCATTAAACTTCACAAAACAGATGATGCTGAAACTCAACAAGACTCTTCATCGATGACTAGCAATGCAAATCCCGAACAGAATGCTACGAGTGATGTCAATTGAAGCCTACATTTGCCCTACGAACTTTCAGACTAACAATCCAAATTCAGCTCCTAGGTGATATGTTTTAATTCATAAGTACAGAGAGTGATAGAGCTTGGGTTGCCCGGTTGGAGAGGGTGAATCGAAATCCATTTGAATACCACATCCTCCGATGGCTGAGTGGCAGCCTTGGCTGGTGCAAGCATACCTATACAGACATGTGTCCACTGTGCTATTACAGTAGACGCACCTACAGGATACTGACTTCAGCATAGCCAAACAGGCTGGTTTATTAAAAGCAATACTTTCACAGTTAGGTAAGCTGTATAAAAAGCTTAAAAACACTAGAGGCTGAACTTCACACCAACAAAGAAACAGCGACAAAATCCGAAATGCATTTGACCCTGTCAGCATTTACAGAAGCAGCACATAGGGAAGCGAGATTCCTGGTGAGAAAGGAACAGCCCAGACAATATGGTGAAGGAGAGCTTCCAAGCAGGATTGGCATGGCAACTCAGAGATCCCACAGAAAGCAATAATATTTCAAACGTAAAAGATTAGAATGGTGCTCTCAATCTGACCTCAGTTGAGATTTTAGACGTATTCACTAAATACTATATAGTCCTATCCACCATTAAAGTACAATTTACTGAATCACAAATGGATGACTATCTAGATGATATAACCTTGGCCTGGCTAGACCATGATGATAGACTACTGCTGAACAGGCCCGTGTCTAAAGACTAATGGAAAAGCTCCAGGATCTGACAGTCTAATTTGACATCAATGGTGATTTTCCGGAGGGAAGGTCTACGTTCAAGCTAGGTTTACTTAAATTCTGTTCATCCGTTACGATTGTAAAGGACAGAAAAGAATCCTGGAAGTTAAAATGGGAAACGTCATCTTTTAACCCCATCCCCTTCCCCTCCCCTTGATGGAACTGTATGAAAGTTGCCATGGGGAACCTAAATTCATTGAACATTTGTAGGCAATCGTAATTGCACTTTAACTGTGGTTTGTTAAGCAAGTTTCTAGGATTTTATTCCTAACTGCTGAGTGTAGAGACTGATCAGCAATGAGGAATATAGCTACCTCAAAACAGACCATACCAAGCTACCAGTATTCTACCTCATCCCTAAAATACACAAGGATGACAGCAAACCACCAGGCAGGCCTATCATAGCAGCCCAACAGGGGATGTTTGAAAATGTTTCCTGGTACATAGACCACTTTTTACGCCCTTTAGTGCAAAACCTCCCCCATACATAAAAGATACTACAGATTTTCTGAAAATAATTTTTGGCATCAGCTGGGAGGAAGGTCTGATACTTATGCCACATGATGTGGCATCCCTATACACGAGCATCCACCACACTGGTGGTTTAAAAACTACTGAATACTTCCATGGGCTAGCCCCATATGTTTCTACCAGCAGAGCAGAATGTTAGAATGATTGAGTGTTTTTTAAAATACAGGATATCAAAAGAGAGGAGGAGATAAGAGGAATATTCCAGAGAGGCTCATCCTCCTGTTTACATATGTCTTCAGAAAACAAAGAGCACGTCTGTACTTTTATGCAACACCTCCACAGGATGGGGAGAAAACTCGTGGTTTTCTTATATAACCCTCACCCACAAGGGTTGCCCCTTGGTGGCATGCTTCATCATAGGGTTCATCCCGTTCTGCTAGGGAACAGGGCAAGCTGCGACCTACGAATAACATGGGAGCACTGAGTGGTATACTCTAAATGATGAGAGACAAATAGGAGTGGGATGTGTGTGGGTGGAGGTTAAAAATACCTGCCTGGTAGGTCAATGATACTTTTTAATACGTACTCCTGGTGGTATAGTTAAAAACTGGGGAGAGAGCTAGAAAGTATCGGTTATAATGTACCTGCCCTACTGGTGGTCTACATGTTTCAAGCCAAACCAGATGCCTTTTCTTCAGGACCAAGGATCTAACTCCCTGATCCACTCCTACAATTGTGCTGGCGCAAAATGATCCCCTTCACTCTGCATGCTAATGATAAAAAGTAATTACACCTACTTGGTGTTACTGCCTGATAATCTGAAATATATAATCATGGAAGGATTAGCCAGCCAAGAGTTGGCAGAACACAGAAATACAAAACGCTTACATTGACTGAATAAAGAAGCACGCTGTGTGTGTATATATATATATATATATATATATATATAAAAAAAACACTAATGGGATTCTCCAAGTGGCGCCTACCCACCATACCAATACAATCAACAAAGACTTTTTTATGGGCAAAATGAAGAGGAAGAATCAGGTCCAATGGGCCCCCACAGAGGAACAAACGGAGATGACAACCAGGTGCATGACGAAGGAAGCACAACCAGGCCAGAGCAACTGACTAGTCTAGTTGTTAACCTCAGACAAGAGACTTTCGTCCTCACAAATGTGGGTTTTGGAAAAAGGCCTCGGTTTCGTACCAACGGCAACCCTTGACAAGTTTAAACTAAATTGCGAAGTCAATGAGTTTATCAGATGGATATAGGAGAAATAAATCCTAGTCTCCTGAAGACTTTTCACAATACTACCAATGAAACAAAATCGCCCATAAAGGAGCAGGCCAATGACAGAAGCATAGTGATCAAACCAGCAGACAAGGGGAGCCATTGTCATTCAATCCACAGAGGCATAATGCAATGAATGCTTCCGGCTTCTCATGGATGAGAGAGAATACGAATGTCTACAGACTGACCCAACCAATCTCCATAGAACAAGAATCGGCACTTTGACTGAGCAGGCCTTTGCCAACGAATGGATATCACAAAAAGAGGGGGATTCCATAACCAACAAAACACTAACTACACCATACTTCTTTATTATCCCTAAAATCCATAAGAACCTTGAGAACCCACCAGGTTGCCCAAAAGTATCAAGGATAGGTTAAATTCTGGAACCTTTATCAAGGTTTGTTGATACCTTCCTTAGAATCATTGTCCAGAACACAAGCACATACCTCAAAGACACCTAAGATGTGATACGTCTCGTAAGGGACACCCCTTTTGACCCAGGCACCAATCTTCTCCTGGGTCTCGACATCGAGAGTCTTTTCACAAGCCTTCTCCACACAGAGACCCTCAATATAATTGAAGTAGTCCTCTTTGAAGTGGACTGGGAATACCAAACACTTAGAAATGTAGTCATGGAGGGCTGTAAGTGGACCCTGGCTAACAATTTATTTGAGTTTGATGGTACCCTGTTTTTGCAGAAGCACAGGACCAGCATGGGCAGCACTTTTGCGAAGAACATTGCCGGCCTATACGTCCATCATCTGGAGACACACAAGATTTTAAGCCTCTAAATCCCTTCCTAAAAACATATAACACTCTGGAAGAGGTACATTGATGACGGGCTGGTTATCTGGGAGGGTAACGACCTGACAGCTAAATAATTTTTGAGCTGGCCGACCACACAAAACGATATTTTGAAATTCACATACATTGTAACTAGCAAGGAACTAGTATTCCTAGATCTCAATTTAATAGCTCACCAGGGCATCCTCAGAACCACTACTCATGAGAAACCAACAGAAAAAAACTGCCTACTACTTTATGACAGCTTCCATCCGCGCCACTTGAGGGAGAATCTCTCTTTTGGTCAATTTTTAAGACTGAGGAGGAACTGTTCAGATGTGAAGGATTACAAAGTAAAAGCAGGCCATTTGGCAACTAAACCGGAGGCTAGAAAATGCCCACCAAGAATAGTTACACTTGCTATGAAACGGGTACGTAATAACAATAGAGAGGTCCTATTGGACCAGGCCCCACCTAAAGAAAAGGTCCTATTGGACCAGGCCCCACCTAAAGAAAAAGAAGATAGGCCCATCTGCATTACCACTGTTAACAAGCCTCAGTCAAAGTGAGTAAAATCATAAACAAACATTGGCGGATTTTAACCTGTGGCTCCCTTAACTTTCCTAAACCCATGTTCTCCCACAGATGAGGACAAGTCTGAGGAACTTACTAGTACACAACGCCTTAGTAAACTGATAATAGACACAAGACTGACACAAGGCACACTATCCCCAGTTGCTGGCCACTATCCGTGTGGCGGATGCAGTGTATGTCACTGTGACAGAGTGGCGGCAGCGGGGACGATGTCAGGAGACCCCGGGGGCACCGACGAGGGCATGCTCCTGTCATCCGGATGGAAATGCCACAAACCGGAAGGTGTAAAAGAAAAGGCGGAGCAGGAGAGTGCGGTCGGCGGCGAGGACGGAGGAGCAGCAGTGGACACGGAGGACGAGAGCGGAGCGGTAGCCGCGACGAAGAAGGAGGAGAGCACGACAACCATTGCGGATCGGTGCCGGGAAGCCGACGCCGAGAGGATCAGGTAAGCAGAGGACGCCACCGGCCGGGAGGAAGCAACCCAAACACCAGAAGGCGAAAGCCGGGAGGAACCCCTGCGGAAAGGCGCTCCGGACGAGGCAGCCGTGACCCCGTTGCCGGGTCACGGTGTCAGGCAAGTGACGGCAGGGACAAGGGGGGGTGCTGCGCAGCTGGGTGTTTTGCCGGGTGGCATACCTGGGGTACTGAGGAACAGGAAAAGGGGAAGGGCACCCAGGTGGGGACCTGGGGCCATAATACGAAACAGGGCTTTACTGTTAGAAGACGAGAGAACAGGGCTACAAGGGCACATAGGAACCAAGAGTGAGGACAGAACTCGCGGTTCTCTTCCCTTCCCTCACGGGTGGGCTTCCCTCACTCCCTCCACAGTTGTCCTTCCGTACGGCGTGTGAGGTAACACGACCGGATACTTCTACTCACCCTGTGCACAAAGAGGGCGGGAGTAACAAGCTATACACTCCGACCAGGTGTCACTAACTGCCTCTCCGCTCTCCGTTTTTCCCGAGGGGGAGGACCCATAAAGGCGATAAGCAGAAGACCCCAAGAGGATCCCCGTGAAGAAGCACAGAAGACCCCTAGAACGGACAAAGACAACATCCTATCTGACTGTACATTAATAAATCCCGTGCCCCAACCATATCCTGGCCTTGTGTCGTTCTTGGTGTGTGACAAGTGGTGTCAGAAGTGGGATCACCCCTTCCTGGACCGTTGCGCACCAGGAACATGACCCAACCGCTAGGCCTTGAAGATATGCTGAAACAGCTGGCCGAAGGCCAACCCCACCTCCAGCTGGTCGTAGAGGGGCAGGCCACTGAGGCCAAAACAGACCGGGAGCACCTACAAGAGGCCCTCCAAGCCCAGGCGGGCCTGATAGCACAGAACCAGGCGGTGCAGGACTCCGCCATACAGAGGCTAACTGACACTATCGCCAGCAGTAAAGTGCACCCCAACGTGCCCAGCTCGGTCCTACAGAAATACCAGCCCGGCGAAGACCCCGGCTTCTTTTTCACGAACTTTGAGCGCGTCGCAGGTACCGCCCAATGGCCGCCCGAGCGCTGGGGCCAGTACATCGCCCCTCTGCTGTCCGGAGAGTTGCAGACCGCATACCAGGCCGCCAACCCAGCCGGCACAACCCCGTACGACATCATCAAGAAGGCCATCCTGGAAAGGCTCGGTTGTGACCAGGAACACTACCGGTTGAAATTCAGAAAAGAAAAATGGCTTCCCCAAGATAACCCCAGGGCACTGTTCTACAGAGTAAAGGACCTGGGTAACCGGTGGCTGCAGCCCCACGGCTCCAGCATGGAGCAGGTTATGGACAGGATCCTCCTGGAACAATACTTGGACGCCCTCCCAAGCGCTACTCGCGCTTGGGTAAAGCAGCACCCCAACGTAACGATAGTGGGCGCTATGGAACTGGCCTGTGCCCATCAAAGAGCCCCAGAAGCGAGACCCCTTTTAGGCCGGCCGCCCTTGGCCAACATCCCACGGTGGAGACCCCCTACTCCAGGTCCAACCTCACCCCAGATCCGGCCCCTTATCGATCCCTCTTTTCTCCCTCGCCCTACCCCAAGGGAAGGAGGAGCAGGTCCCCAGTGCTTTCGTTGTGCTGAGTGGGGTCATATAGAGCGTCTCTGCCCACAGAGACATAATACGACTGAACCTATGGAGGTGGGATATACCAGAGGGAGGGTATTACTGGCAGGGAACCAGAACAAAGCCTACCATCTGGGCCTTATCGTAAACGGTGCTCCCATCAATGCCCTTATTGATTCCGGGTGCCACCACTCGGTGCTCACCCAGGAACTTGTCTTGACTCAGCAGTGGAAGAAGGAGGAGAAGGTGGCCATTACGTGCGTCCACGGAGACCAAAAAACCTACCCTGTAGCCGAGGTAGTCCTCAATGAGGACGGGGAGAAAAAGGGCCTGAGGGTGGGTGTGATACCTAAGTTGATTGAGGAGTGTATCATAGGGACTGACTGTGCTGACTTCCCTGTGTATTTGGCCAGGGCCATTAAGGAAGAGAAAGAGCGCCAATGGCTGAAAGACACACCCTTTTATTCAGAGGATATAGAAGGGGGTAGGTACCGGGAAAGCAGCACCAAGAGAAAACACAACCGTGAGGTGGTACTCAACGGGCTGTCTAACCCCCTTTCTACCTCCTCCTCTGTTACAGACGGTGTGACAGGACGACCACGCAGTTTCAGAGCAGCACAAGCAGAAGATCCCACTCTGGGGAACGCCTGGGCCCAGATAGTACCAGAAGACGACGACCAGGTAGGCCCCTGCTTTTATAGGTCAAAAGGGTTGTTGTACAGGCGGGTAAGGAAAGACACCGAGACAACAAGACAGTTGTTAGTTCCCGTTTCCTTCCGTCAACAAGTCCTCCACCTCGCACATAACCAGGCAGGGGGAGGGCACTATGGGAGGGAAAAAACCGAGGAGTACCTCCTACGGCGGTTCTATTGGCCGGGAGTGTTCTCTGACATCAGACGCCACTGCGCTGCCTGTCCCTTGTGTCAACGAGCTAACGTCCCACACATACCCTGGGCACCCCTACTACCCCTCCCGATCATAGACACTCCGTTCTCCCGGGTTGGTATGGACCTCGTAGGGCCCTTGGTCACCTCCGCACGGGGACACCAGTACATATTGGTACTGGTGGACTACGCAACCAGATACCCCGAGGCCATACCCCTCTCCAGCATGACCAGCAACGTAGCCCAAGCGATGCTGGGGTTTTTCAGCCGGGTGGGCTTCCCCGGTGAACTCCTAACAGATCAGGGAACCCCGTTTATGTCCAAACTCATGGCCCTGATCTGTAAGCTGTTGGGCATACAGTCTGGAACAATCCGGACGTCCGTCTACCACCCACAAACAGACGGACTGGTGGAGCGCTATAACCACACCATTAAAAACATCTTAAAGAAGGCCGTTTCCACATCAGGTAGGGACTGGGACAGACACCTACCCCTTACCCTGTTCGCTATACGTACCCACGTTCAGTCCTCTACCGGGTACAGCCCCTTTGAGTTGGTGTTTGGGCGAAAGCCCCGCACCCTACTGGATATGGCTGCGGAAAGATGGGAGGAGGAAGAAGACGAGGGACAGGGACTCCTTGACTATGCCTCCAGTCTCCGAGACCGGCTAACCACTTTGTGGAGGGAGGTAAGGGAAAACCTAGAGGCTGCACAGAAAAAGCAGAAAAAGGCGTACGGCAGGCAAGACTAAGAACCTTCCAGGTGGGGGACAAGGTCCTTCTTCTCCTACCCTCATCCGATAACAAACTCCTAGCCCGGTGGAGAGGTCCCTACAGCGTTACATACCAGGTAACCCCCGTCACCTATAGGGTAGCGGTACCCCACACAGGAAGGGCCGGGCAGATCTATCACGTGAACCTCTTGAAGAAGTGGGAAGAAGACCCTAACCCCGAGCCCGTTTCGTCCAACGCCCTACTGGTAACAGATCACCAACCCCTGGCCATCTCTTTTCCGCCCCAGGACCGAGACCCCGCTCCCGTTGGGGCCCCAGCTAGGCCTAAACCAAAATGAGACCCTTCTTGCCCTAGTCGCAGAGTACAAGGATGTCTTCTCCAACCTCCCGGGCAGGACACCCCTGGTGCAGCATCACATCAGGACCGAAGGAGCTAGGCCCATACGGTTACGTCCCTATCGCATCCCAGAAGCCCGGAGACGAGTGGTAGAACAGGAGGTAGAGGACATGTTACGTGACGGTATCATAGAGAACTCCACCAGCCCTTGGTGCTCTCCGATAGTCCTGGTACCAAAGCCTGATGGGTCTGTGAGGTTCTGTGTGGACTATAGATAGCTGAACTCCCTCTCCCACTTTGACTCCTATCCCATGCCCCGGGTGGACGAAATGATCGAGCGGTTAGGCACCGCCAGGTACCTCACCACTCTCGACCTCACAAAGGGGTGCTGGCAGATATCCCTGGCCCTAGAGGCCAAGGAGAAAACCGCGTTCTCCACCCCGACAGGACTTTATCAGTTTAGGGTCTTACCTTTTGGCCTCCATGGAGCACCAGCCACGTTCCAAAGACTGATGGACATAGTACTACGAGCCCACCAAGGGTACGCAGCCGCGTACCTGGACGATATCGTCGTTTACAGCCCCACTTGGGAACACCACATCAGCCAGTTGAGGGCGGTACTGAACAGTCTGCGGCAGGCAGGTCTCACCGCAAATCCGGCCAAGTGGGTGCTTGCCACCAACTCTGTGCGGTTCCTGGGCTACCACATACAGGGAGGACACATCAGGCCACAGGTAGACAAAGTAGACGCCATCAGGAATCTATCCCTGCCCACAACCAAGAAAGGGATACAGGCCTTGTGGGATACTACCGCAGGTTCATACCCCGTTTTTCGGAGGTCGCAGCCCCGCTAACGGACATGCTAACGAAGGCCTGCCCCAACACCATCAGGGAATGGACCACAGAACAACAACAGAGCCTAACCTTGTTAAAAGACGCACTATGCCACGAGCCTGTGCTACAGTGCCCTGACTTTGCCAAACAATTCACCCTCCAAACCGACGCCTCGGACAGGGGCCTGGGGGCAGTCCTGTCCCAACCTGATAGCATAGGCAGCATGCACCCCATCGTCTACCTAAGCCGGAAGCTGCTACCCCGGGAAGCCCGTTATTCCACGATTGAAAAGGAATGTCTGGCCATCAAGTGGGCTGTCCAGTCCCTCCAATACTACCTACTGGGTCGCCCCTTTCTTTTGATCACTGACCATGCCCCTTTGGTCTGGCTGGCCAGAAACAAAGACACCAACGTGCGAGTTTTGCGCTGGTTTCTAGCCTTACAACCTTTTTCGTTCCAGGTGTCCCATCGTCCGGGTGTTCTGCAAACCAACGTGGACTTCCTCTCCAGGCCGGACGCTGTTCCGTGGCCTGATCGGCCATGCTTGGTGGGAATGCCGTGTGACAGAGTGGCGGCAGCGGGGACGATGTCAAGAGACCCCGGGGGCACCGACGAGGGCATGCTCCTGTCATCCGGATGGAAATGCCTCAAACCGGAAGGAGTAAAAGAAAAGGCGGAGCAGGAGAGTGCGGTCGGCGGCGAGGACGGAGGAGCAGCAGTGAACACGGAGGACGAGAGCGGAGCGGTAGCCGCGACGAAGAAGGAGGAGAGAACGACAACCATTGCGGATCGGTGCCGTGAAGCCGACGCCGAGAGGATCAGGGAAGCAGAGGACGCCACCGGCCGGGAGGAAGCAACCCAAACACCAGGGGGCGAAAGCCGGGAGGAACCCCTGCGGGAAGGCGCTCCGGACGAGGCAGCCGTGACCCCGTTGCCGGGTCACTGTCTCAGTCAAGTGACGGCAGGGACAAGGGGGGTGCTGCGCAGCTGGGTGTTTTGCCGGGTGGCATACCTGGGGTACTGAGGAACAGGAAAAGGGGAAGGGCACCCAGGTGGGGACCTGGGGCCATAATACGAAACAGGGCTTTACTGTTAGAAGACGAGAGAACAGGGCTACGAGGGCACATAGGAACCAAGAGTGAGGACAGAACTCGCGGTTCTCTTCCCTTCCCTCACGGGTGGGCTTCCCTCACTCCCTCCCCAGTTGTCCTTCCGTACGGCGTGTGAGGTAACACGACCGGATACTTCTACTCACCCTGTGCACAAAGAGGGCGGGAGTAACAAGCTATACACTCTGACCAGGTGTCACTAACTGTCTCTCCGCTCTCCGTTTTTCCCCGAGGGGGAGGACCCATAAAGGCGATAAGCAGAAGACCCCAAGAGGATCCCCGTGAAGAAGCACAGAAGACCCCTAGAACGGACAAAGACAACATCCTATCTGACTGTACATGAATAAATCCCGTGGCCCCAACCATATCCTGGCCTTGTGTCGTTCTTGGTGTGTGACAGTCACCTAACAACATTTACCTAATCAGTATCCTTTAACAACACCATCACATGGGAACTGAGAAATTGTACAAACTGTAACACACAAAGAGTGGTATATTTGATCAGCTTTCCGTGTAACCTACATTATATAGGTATGACTGGCCATAAGGTGAAAACAAGAATAAGCGAACACAGAAGCGACCTCAGGTGTGAACGAGCAACATCAAAAATGTCGACTCACTATATTGAGAAGAAACATACTGTGCAAGACAACCAATGGGTGGTTTTAGAACACCTACAATATACAGTAAATTATGAATCTAGACTTTTTGAAAAAGAACAGCGCTGGGTGTTCAAACTCAAAACGCATGCAGAGGGCCTGAATGATAATATCTCTTGGGGTCATTTAACGGCATCATTCTAACCACAATTGATTATACCTTTCTGTTTATGTCCTTTTCAACACTACATTAATGAGTGCATATCTAACACTTATTTAGAGAGACTACGTCCCCAGTATAGTATAGCCCCCACGGGCGAAGCCTGGTTGCTATGTAACCACTCAATAAAGATGGCAATTGCACTTCCTGGCCAAATCTCTCTGATTAGACATAGATGATAAAAGGGGTGGGTATATGTGGATATCCATAACCATTTTATCTCTTTATTTCTCCATCATTATGTTTATTGATGCAGGGATACCTCTTCTCTTTAGTTTCACAGCCTTTTCACAAACACTCAGGCTGGTAGACAGACACCGGCAGTCACCTTCACTGTCCCGCTAGTGGTTCTAGCTGCAGCCACCATCTTAGTTGGTGCGCGATCAGCCTTTCTGGAACAATACGCGGTGCAGCAAGGATGCACTGTCTACATTAACACAAGGTATTTAGCCAGCGCATGGCAATGAGAGTGGTAATATCCGGGCCTCAGGGCATTTTGTCCTTAGGTGATTGGCTGAGAGGACGCTTTGGAGTGTGAGTACGGCTTGAAACATGTAGAGCACTAGAAGGGCAGGTACATTATAACCTATACTTTCTAGCGCTCTCCCCGTTTTTTAACCATACGGCCAGGAGGACGTATTCAAAAGTATCATTGACCTACCAGGCATATATTATTGTATGTATGTATGAGCTTTATTCGACAGAAAATGTCATAAAAGCTATAGATAAAAAATAATTTAAAAAAAAAAAGGAAATACAAACATGTGACATCTTGAACTTATATAAACGGCAGTACAACATGGTAATGGATTGAGCCCTTGACGTAATAATACATATATCATATTCCAAATGATTAAAAAACAAAACAACATAGACAAATGCGCAATTGATGAATCAAATACAAATCTACAATAAAACAAGATAAAAACAGTAAGCACTTCATCTTAATAATGGATCATTAATATGCTGAAAAATTTAAAAATGTTCCTGACATAGCAGTAGAAGTTAGCAGGTAAAGTGCTTGTGGCATGAGAATTAAAACAGATTTGATGTTGTGGCAAATATTTGCCACAACCTTATTTGAGTTAAAACTATGCCATTCTTGAAAGAGCTTTCCACCTAATAAGCCATGCTTGTCCTAAAAACTTTGCTACGCAGCATGCAAAAAGGGGTCTAGGATCGGACCTGAGAATGCGCAATGCTGTGTGGTGATCCCGTGTGCCCAATTGCTGGCAAATCAATTTTAGCCATTTAGCCCGTGAGGAATTATATGCCGGGCAGGCGAACATTACATGGACAGTACTTTCTGTCGGGGCTTTGCAGCATGGGCAGTCTTTTCCATTGCTTGTGTGCCATTTCGCAGTCGTCTCGCGTACAGGGAGGGTTCCAAACCTAAAATGTATGTACAACATCCTGACCCTAGGGACCTGGATTATATCGAGGAAGGGTTCAAGATGTCTAATTTGTTTATGAGAATAAAATTCTGTTGTTAATTTACCCACATTAGGTTTGCAGTTCTCCAGTTGGTCCACCCATTCCGAATATAGGCGTTTGAGCTCGTCTCTCCTTGGGGGTTCCTGGCTATCCCAGTAGGCTCGGAGTCCAATGGCTGTCAACGTTTTTTTTGCATTGGAAATCCAGCCTATTTTGCAGCCAGTGTCTAGGCGGATGATCTCAGTGAGTGCTTCGGCGTAAGAAAGAAGCTCAGGGGTCCGCCTAATGCGAGCCCAAAAGAGCAATGGGCGTAACCTGGCTACGTCGCCGATCGACCGCCTGCCCATATCCAGCAATAGAGGGATAAGGGGAACATATTTGGGTAACGTTACCAGATCTCTAAGAAATTTGTGTTCGGATCGGCAGAGCTCATCAAGCTTATCAAAACCCCAGACCTCTGCTCCGTAAAGAGCAGCGCTAACTGCTTTGGCATCATAAACTTGGAGGGCGGGGGCTACCAGCCTAGTGTGTGAAAGGCGGTGTTCTTTCCCTATTGCTCCAGCCACTCGCTTGTGCCCCAACAGCATCTTTGCTAAGTGGGGTCTCCAGGACATTTTGTCAGAGAGTCTTACACCTAGGTAATCGAAAGTGTCTACCCTTTCAAGGGGTACCCCACCCACTGAAGGGCCATTCCTATATAACTTGTGACAGTTGAAGGCCATAAATTTAGTTTTTAAACTGTTTATGACCAATCACCGATTATGGCAGAAGAGTTGGAATCTGTCAAGGAGGCGTTGCAACCCAACTGGGGTCTTAGATATCAGCAGGGTGTCGTCTGCAAACAACAAGGTTGGTACCTTGTTGCCCCCCAGGATAGGCAGGTCTGCAGACACCTCCTGGAAAAAATCGACTAACCCATTCACGTACAGGGAGAACAAAGTTGGGGCCAGAACACAGCCCTGTCGGACTCCTCTGTTGACAGGGATGCGCTCTGTTAATTGCCCCTGCGCCCCCCACCTGACCTGGGCAAAATTGCCCTCATGGAGCCGGATCAGTAGTTTAAGGATAAAAGGGGGGATGCCCATCTCGTCAAGCGTCGTCCACAGTTTGGATCTGGGGACCAGGTCAAAGGCAGTCTTCAAATCGATAAATGCGAGATAGAGACTGCCTTTGCCTAGCACCACTACCTTCCAATAAATGAGGAGGAGTCTAAACACCTGATCCATTGTCCCAGTCTTTGGTCTAAATCCGGCCTGATACTGGGAAAGGATGGCTTCGCCCTCAGTCCACGACTGTATCCTATGCAGAAGCACCCGACCGAAGACCTTCTGCATAGCATCAATCAGGCTGATTGGTCTATAATTGGAAGGGTCGTCCCTAGCACCCTTTTTGAAAATGGGGACCACTTCAGCGGCCCTCCATGACTCCGGAACCGGGGCTCCGCTAGCTATTGCATTTACTAGTAATAGAATGTAACGTGCCCAGAGGGGGGGGGGGGTCGGGCAAAAAAAGATCTCCTGGCAAGCCATCTGGACTTGCTGCTTTGAAGGGGACAATTTTGCTTATTGCAGCTTCTATCTCCAATAAATTGAAACACTCAGCTTCTACCCGAGGCCCATTTAACCCATCTAGTTCCTCAGCTACAATGGCCTCTGGCATTGAGTATAGCTTTTTAAAATGATCGTGCCAAGCCTGACCAGTTATGTAATTTGGAGGTGAGCATGCACCTGATTTGCTTCCCCAGTTGACCAATTTCCAAAACCGGTGGTGTCTTTAGATGAGCATGCTTCTTTAAGTTGCTGCCAGTGGGATTCATCCCACTCTATCTTTGCCTCCCGCTGGGCAACTTTGTAGGAATTTCTAGCAGTTTTTATGAGCAGCTGATTTTTCTCTTTAATAGCTGCAGCCAGGATCGATCTTTTTGCCTGCATTTTTGGTATACCACGAATATGGGTCCTTGGCATTATTACTAGGTTTTTTGCACGGGTCGGGAGCTAGAAAGTATACACTAATTTGGGTGACAGTGTGTGTATGGACCCTGCAAACGTCCACCAGTCTGGTTGCACTGTGGGCAGCAACTTGGAGCTCGAGTGTTCCTGCAATTAGGTTGTGTTTAATACCAGCAATCTTTGTGTCATGCAAAACTACCTTCTTCCATTTCAAAAACTTTTTACAGTTTGATGGAACTATATCCCTAGTGGCTGTCAGGGGTAGGTTACTCAGCTGGTAGTAAAGTGCCTCCCACAAGGGCTTCAGAGTTAAGCATAAGGGATTATGGTCACTCTCTGTGGTCGAACCCAATATCATGTCGACCAAGTTCTCCCACAATTTCACATCAAGGAGGATATAGTCAATCCGGGATGGACAGCTGACTCTATTATAGGTGTTAGCACCTTGCTTATCTGATGGCGACCTGCTGTTAACTGCCCTCAGCCCATATTCCATAGTGATGGCATTAAGTTGGAGTGCCTGTTGTGTCCATCTTTTGACTGGGGGGAGGTCAAGTTGAGGGACTGCCCATCTATTGTATTGTTCTTCTATTCCCGTTAGGTCTTCTATGGCCAAGGGTTCAAAGGTGCAGTTAAAATCTCCTGCAACCACCACTCTAGCATGGGGTGAGCAATTAACTAGGCATTCGTCCAGTGCTGAAATGGTGGGTGAGGACCTGCCTCCTTTTGTCCCTCTTGCGTAGACATTAAAAAGTTCGATTATGGGTCCACCCCTTGGCCCCCTAATGCTTAACCACAGGATATCTGGGCTTGAGCTTGTTTGAAGAATGATTCAGCAGTCAAGGGCAATATTTATCCACACAATCAAGCCCCCAGACGGACGCCCTCTCCCTGTGGAAGTTGCGGGTGAATGAAAACAAGTGTAAACAGCTTTATATAATGGAACCAGACTCCACGTCTCCTGGAAGATACAAACATCAAAACCTTCCACTAGTTGATTCCAATGAGGGAGTGGGATTTTACTACTTAGACCCGCCACATTCCATGACACAATCTTCAGCTGTTGATGAAATGTGGAACCAAGAGCAACACTTTGTGTGGGAATATGGGTGTTGGTTGGTAGATGGGTTGATGTTTGAAAGGCTGGATATATGGGAGTGCCAAGGGCTATCTCTTTTTCTACAGGGATAGAGGGTCTACTTATGCTAGACCTACGTTGGGAACTGCCCTTGTTGCAATGTGGGATGTTATGAGGAGTCGGAGTGGCAGAGGGGCTAGCTGTGTGATTGGAACTGGATGTGTCGATAGGTAAATCGAGGCGATGTGAAGCCAGATGCTGTAGTCAGTCATTGACCTCAAGCGAGGAGGTGCCTGCCAGATGTGGTGGTGGCTGTAAAGCTGGTGTCTTGCCTTGCTCGTATATTGGAGAATGCCTAAATTGAATGGAAGACCCATCAGGGGGGCAAGTGCGAAATTCTAGAGCAAGGAGGTTTTCCGCCATCTCAGTTCCCTTTAGGGTAATCTCGATGTTATCCAGTGGATAGGTTGAAGAGGTGCACCTCCGTGCCCTAAGAATATCATCTCTGATTACTGATCGGCAACCCCTAACATGACGGATCCAATGGGTCACCTTGTTGATCAGGGAGACTTCGCTCTCATGGCCATTCTTGATATTAATTTTCGGGACATTGGTCATATAATTTTTTTTGGTTTGCAACGAGTTTGTGATGGCTAGGGTAGCTAGAGGAGGCAACTGGTCATGGCTACCGTAAATAGGGGGTTGGGCATGCCGTGGAAGTGTGGCCCTGTAGCTATTTAGGGGGTCTTGTAGGGCTGCTAGCCTCTTGAGTTTGTCTTGGATAGTGATATTAGGATTGCTTGTTCTCCCTACTAAGGGATCGATTTGGGCTTGGGCTTAAACGTGGGCTTGAAGGAGATCTGCCGGCTGGGCTGCCTGAAATTGGGTGCGCAGTCTGATTATCCACAAGAAATTCCTTGCACTCGTTAATCAAGGTGTCAATCCGATCGAGAACACAATTGCTGCCTGGATGCTTAAGTATCTTCCTAGCCTTTTTCCCTTTTGCTACTCGGTTTTCCCCGCCTCCTCCAGCGCCCTCCATACTTTTCCTCTTCCCCATGTTACACGCTCAAAAGACCACCAGTGCCAAGAGGAATCAATATACTAGCAATAGAAGAGCCTATACACTCTGGAACGATCACAAGCAGTCTAAGCAAGTAAATAATCCCCAGGAGAACCAGGAGAGTCAACAAAGTAATCCCACGTGATGGTTAAATATTGACAGCAGGTGGAAGTAACGAAGCAGGAAGCACAGTACCTCGCAAAACAGTCTTCGATGACCAACACGATCTGGATGACACTGTGCTGTGCGCGGTGAGCGCAATGCAGCCTGGGGCGAAGAGTCCTAGCCCCCGAGTCCCGGAGAGAGAGCTGGCGTGATCGGGCGTCCCGCGCTGGTTTTTGTCTCGCGCCTCCTGGCGCTCTGGATGACGCTGTGCTGTGCGCGGTAAGCGCGGTGCAGCCTGGGGCGAAGAGTCCTAGCCCCCGAGTCCCGGAGAGAGAGCTGGCGTGATCGGGCGTCCTAACACTCCAGTTTTTCTCTCATCATTTAGAGTATACAACTCAATGCTCCTGCGTAATCCGTAGGTCGCAGCACGCCCCGTTCCACAGCGGAACAGGATGAACCCTGTGATGAAGCATGCCACCAAGAGACAACCCTGGTGGGTGAGTGTTATATAATGGGCACCTGCTTCGCCTCGAGTTTCGCAAACCTCCACATAGGCTGGTGGGATTAGCAGGTGGTAAGTAACCCTCCCCTAGACAAATAGAGTGATCTCATCACTATGTGGGTGTGGTTTATATGTGATATTTTTGTAACCTGGAAGGGAAACAGAGAATTAGATGAATTATTTGTTACTGATATTAATTCGAATGATTTAAATGTGAAATTTACCAGTAACATAAGTGAAACTGAGGCAGAGTTTCCAGACGTTAAGATAAAGGTCGATAAGCATAAACTTGTAACAACACTTTTCAGGAAGCAGAGTATCCTTCATGCCAGCAGATTTCATCGCACTCCTCTCAGGGAGAGCATCACCTACGGAGAGCTCCTGAGAGTCAATAGGATATGCAGCACCACCAATGGCTTCAGGGAAGTACAGAGGGATATGGTCAACAGATTTAGACAGAGGGGCTACAATAATGACACTTTAGCTAATGCACGCAGTAAGATTATGAGCAAATATTTGAATGAGCAAATATTGCAAGAATGAGCAAATATTTATTACAACATATCACTCCTCTCACCAGGGGGTTAGAATGGCCTTAAGCAAACACTGGCACCTTCTCAGGAGTGATCCTGTTATTGAGGAAGATCTCTCCATGCGACCTCGTCTTACCTTTAGGAAGGCAAATTCCAAGAGAGACACTTTAGTAAGAAGTTGAATCAGAATTGAGAAAGGCACATGACTCATACCTAAAGATGGGTTTACTAGATGCAGTAAATGTAAAGCATGTAAAAACTGAGACCATTTAACGGAAACAATCATGTTTGGTGAAGAAGTACATAGAATCAAAAGTCACTATAGCCGCAAGAGTGAGTTTGTGGTCTATATTCTGAAGTGCAGTTGCCCTAAAATCTATGTAGGCAATACTATCCTTCAAGTGCACAAGATGATCCTACAGCATTTGAGGGCTATCAAGAATTATGACAGCTCCTATCCAGTAGCCAGGCATGACCATCTAATACATCGGGGAGATGAGAAGGATCTCAAGTACAGTGTGATTGATGAGATATACAAAGAGGAGAGAAGGGAAAACAGGGAAAGGAATTTAAGAATAATGGAATCCAAGTACATACTATCCTTAGATAGCAAAGAACCGAAGGTATTGAATTGTGATGAAGAAATGCATGTACATTTATAATGGTCTGTGATCTGCAGCTAAAGAGAGTTGATGTTGTAACTTTTATGAACCTTTTTAATTGAATGAGTAGTATGCTCTTTCAGTCTGAAGCTGGGGTTAAGTTGTTTTGCTTGATTTAACATGATGTTTGATGTGTGTTTTTTCTACAGTGCGGGCACAGCAGTTATGAGTACTTCGTGGAAGTAAAGGAGCTAATAATATCTATGGCACGCCATTTGTGGCCTTTAGGATAGCAGAGATCTGAGGTAGCTGTTGTGCCACAGTAGGAGCTGAGATATTTGAGGATGAAGTGACTTGGGTTTGTGGGTCTTTCATGTTACCTAGTTGTTAGTAGTACTACATGTTGGGCAGCCCACTTGAATAACAGCCTTTTTTAAATAAATTTATGTGAGCAGTAAAACTGGTGTCCGCGCCCGATCTTCGGATTTGGAGGATTGGAAGAGATTGTGTTATAATATAATGATCAAGACCAGGGCAACCTGGTCGAAATGCGTCATGCTGTGAGAGATATGCAATAAAGCACCTCCTCATCCAAAACTTGCTGTGGTCCGTACCTGATTTCCTTTGGAAGGGAGTTTCGTCAGGATTTTGTGTCTACATTCATTTGTGGTGAAGTACGGCTGTCTTCACTCAAGAACGGACCCTCTCTTCTTAACGCGGCTGATCGGATGCAGTCGACATCACGGCGGTGATTCAAAGTTGACCCGGAAGGAGTATTGCCGTTTCAGCCCCCCGCAGTCTAAACTTGAATGAGCAGCTCACCAGTGTGTCCCGTTGGAGTTCCGGTGGTCCCGAGGAGTCGGAGGACGCCGAGAGTACCAGTCGGATTCCAGCGTGGTAAGACGAGAGCGCTCGTTATTTGTTGACATTGGCGGGTGAAGAGATTAAGTTTGAACAAGTGAGTATCTTGCTGTGAGCCTACGCTTAGCAAGATTACTGGTGCATATCCATTATTGCTTACAAGTCAACATGACTTCCACAGCGGACGTGCTGAGAGACAGGGAGGAAGCAGCTAATGCTCTGTTTCAGAACTTATCGGACATTGAAGAAAGTACAACAGAGAAAAATAAAGTAATGGTGATTAATAATGATGTAAAAACGATGCTAAAAAGACTAGAAAAATTACTCCGCACAGAATTAACTAAGTGGTGGGAGAAAAAAGCACTTGAAAAGTACAAGGAGGTTGGCAGAGAACCACGGGGGCTAAGGGTACTGATTGCTCCATCTTTTGAGAACCCCAACCCCCAAATGCTGAAAGAGTGGGCAACCAATAATTTGGAGGCATCAATGAACATGGTTAATATATTGGTCAAATATGCCGAAATTGATAGAACAGAAATCCTAAAAGAAATAGATACTATCAATCAACAATTGGATGCCCATGAACAAAAAAAATTGGTCGAAAAAGGCAGAGAAGAAATAGACGTACGCCTAAAAAAACACGAGGACACCATCAAAACGCGAAAAATATTCAAGTTCGCCCGGGATAAGAGGGACTATGAAACTGGTAGAGTTTTCATATTTTCCAGAAAATTCGATACAGTAAAAAGACAAGCAATGGTCCCAAAAACCGGCACGTCTTCAACATCAAATGCAACAGGCTTGGATATTTCTAATACTGATTTAAGCTCTGCAGCCAGCAACTCAGACTCTGATGGCAGCAGCTCGGTTAACCAGCAGGCACAGCTACCTACCAACTTCACCCCCTCTGAAGAATTGGGTTTTTTTAATCGAAGACCGCCGCCAGACGCTGCGGCCAAGACCTCCCCAGAAGAAAATCGGAGAAGGAGAAACAGGCGCCGCAAACAAAGGCGGAAATGCAGGAAACAACAGGAGAGGCAGGAGGGGCACGGGGAAGCAGTGGGCCCAACAATAAACCAGTCATCCAACACAGACAACACTGTCATCAATTTGTCTGAAACAGAATTAACTACTGCTGAATTGCAATTGTTGTCATTAGGATTGTCTTTTTGTCCTAAAAATAGATTCAAATATGTACAGACACGGATTGACGTATTTAAATTCATACGGAAATTTAAATTGTTGAAACATTTCAGATTAAACAAGGCTACAGAGACAGCCACTGCTATCATGACCTCTAACCAACCAAATATATCCCTCCAAGTATCTGATATCACCACCTTGGCATCAATGTATGCTCTGGCCAGTACCAATGATGATGCCATGAGCAACACTCAAGAAGCCCTACATGAACTGGGTATACAGAGCAACCGGCCAGCTAGTAGCCCCTTTCGCCCACCTTCCACTTTTATTCCTTTAATGCCAAAGGATTCAATAGATATTTTTAGCGATTGTGTAATCCAAGACCTTAAAAAATGTAATCTCAACGCCGGGTGCAAAAGCAACCAAAGAAAATACTCTGAATTACAATACTCTAAATTAATGCGGAAATTAAGGGAAAATGGTGAGGTGATAATAAACAAGGCAGATAAAGGAGGAAACATAGTGTTGTGGCCCAGAAAGTTATACATGGAAGAAGCAGAACGCCACCTAAGTGATCCAACATGTTATAAGAAAGCGACATTTCAAGATCTAAAACAAATCAAGGATTTAGTATTTAAAGAACTTGGCCAATGGAAACGGGAAGGATTATTGAGCAAAAACGAGCACAATTTCCTCAAAAATGACCATCCAATTACACCGGTCCTGTATTTTATTCCCAAGGTCCATAAAAATGTCACCCCGGTACCTGGACGACCTATCATTTCTGCTCAAAAAAGTTTACTGGAAGCAATGTCCAAGTATGTGGACTTTTATCTACATGACTTTGTTGAAAATCTTCCATCTTTTATTAAAGTCACTGGGCATTTTTTATCCAAACTACAGACGGTTACTTGGGATCAAGATTATTTATTGATAGTCATGGACATCTGCTCTTTATATACGAGCATAAAACACGCTGATGGTTTGGAAGCTGTAAAATATTATCTAGCTAAAAGAAATATACAATTCTTCCAACATAATGCCATGCTTATAAGAATGATTGAATTATGTCTACTTAACAACTATTTTTAATTTAACAAAGAAGTCCATCATCAATTGTGCGGAGTGGCCATGGGGGCATGCTTCTCTCTCAGTTATGCGTGTTTGCACGTTGGTTGGTGGGAGGAGCAAGTCCTCAGACACACTCACAAACAGTTGTTTGATGATCATGTACTCCAATGGTGGCGTTTTATAGATGATGTTTGTGTAATCTGGCAGGGAACACTTGAGTCTGCTCAAAGCTTTGTTAAAGCGATTAACAACAATAATCTCAACTTAGAGTTCACAGCACACATCAGCAATCAAAATGTTCAATCTCTTGATGTGGAGATATATGTTGAGAACAATGGCTTACATACCAAGCTTTATAGAAAAAAGACAGCAGGAAACTCGGTACTTCATGCCAGCAGCTCCCATCCTAAACACCTTATTAAAAGTATACCATATGGAGAATTTCTAAGAATCAAGAGAATCTGTAATTCTGAGATAGACCGTTCACAATGCCAAACAGAGGCATTACAAAGATTTTTGGCACGAGGGTACACAAGAAAGGATTTAAACGCAGCATTATCTAGGGCCAACAGTACCAACAGTGAAGTATGTATACTTACCTCAGATCATGATGAAAATCCACCTAGAATTGAGATCATGGACACGCCCCACAACAACAGAGACACAGTCAGACTCATAACAACTTTTAGTAACCAAGAAAAACAAGTAAGGAGCATAATATATAAACACTGGCCTATAGTACAAACTGATATAACATTATCACAAATTGTGCCAGAGTTGCCCTCCATAACTTTTAGACTGGCACCCTCAATGAGAGATGTTTTGGTTAAAACTAGTCCTGAGATTACTGCTCCTACTAACTGGTTATCCACCAGGACAGGCTTTTACAAGTGTAGCACATGCCGAGCAGGTAAGTTTGGGGTCAACAAACAGGAATACACCAATGCATTTAACCACACACCCATTAAGATCAAGGGGATGTTTACCTGCAGAACAGAATATGCGGTATATATACTTGATTGCTCCTGTCAAATCAAATCAAATCCAGCTTTATTCGGTGTAGTATTTACATCCATAAAAGCATACTATAACACAATAAATTCAACACACCTAATAAAAATGACGAAGTTATTCATACTTTCATTATTATCAATACAGACAAAATAACTTAAAACTGTTGTGCAAAAAATATCACATGTGCAGAGTTAATGCATAATGTGCAAAACTACAAAGATCTCCATAATGCAATTGGTTGCGCGTTGTGTAAATCAAATTCAAAATTCACAGCTTTCATCGGTTTACAGACAGGAGAACCATAAAAGCATACAAAAGTTTCAAATCCATAAAACCATATAAAACTTTAAAAAGCATCTAAAAAGAGATCTTATGGACCAACTATAAGAAGAATACAGTACCAGAGCAGTGGCAGTATCAGTTACGGGTAACAACTTCCATATTCATTGTACGAAGGCTCAAAATATCGTTTTACTATCCGAAAACGAGCCGTCTTATTACGATTCGGATTCTTCATATAAGAGGGCCTCTAAATGCGACAGGCTCTTTCGTACTTTTATAGCTTTTTGGATATAAAGTGCCACTGCGTTACAGACTTTCACATCCTTCAACGCGCATATGTATTCAAAGGCAGATTTATAAGAGTATAGCCTTTCTTTTTGAAACAGAGGGCGTAAAAAATGTTTCCTAATCTGTTTATAAAAATCTCAAAAAAGAATAAAATGCAAGGATGATTGTTTCATAATGCCGTTGCATGGGCATTTTGGCAGGTTTCGATTCCACTTTCCTGCAATCGGGAAAGCTATTAGAAAATGAGCCAAGCCCATGCGCACTCTAGTAAGATAGAATCTATGTGTAATATTGGTGACTTGTAATAGATAAGATTGAGTACTCAGCCCTATAGTTATATCCAAGTATTCCCTAGTAAGTGGTTTTGAGATGGCTTCTACTTCACGCCGTTGTGTGCGTAGTTCAATCAAGTCAGTCTTGATTATCCTTTTTCCACACCACTGTATTTGGGACGGGTCTTCTAAGTCAAAATTTAGACCACATTCTTTTAGTAGATTTTTTATGTACATTAACCAGGGAATATTCTTCCCATAATCTAATGCAATTACGTCTCTAATTACATCCTGTGTGAATTTTGTACCCTCCTTGCTCCATATGCCGTGCCAAGTATTTAGGCCTGCAATACTAATAGAATCGCCCATATATGCAACCCCCAGTTCTCGATGTATACTGTAAATAGGGGTTGAGCTCGGTACTGCCAAGAGTCTCCGAAGGAATACATTTTCCTGTGATAAAATACTAGTACAATTTCCGCCCCCCCACAAAGCAGAACCATAACAGGTACTTCCTATGCATTTGGTTCTGTATAAGGTCAGAATTTCTCTTATAGGTTTATTTCCCATCTTTTTAGAAAATCTAAAGAGTGCCTCTGTTGTTTTAATGAGTTTTTTCCTACAGTGCTCAATGTGGGCTCTCCAACTTCCATTTGCCTCGAAAACTAACCCTAAATATACAAAAGTTTTTGTCGAATTAATGGGAACATTTTTCACATAGTGCGTCTTTGTTTTTACTTTTCTATTACCGCACACCATTGTAAAAGTTTTTTTCAAATTTAAAACCAAATCTTTGTTGACCATAAAATCTGCAAATGTTTCTATTAAAAGCTGTAAACCATTTGATGTTCTTGATAAAAGTACCGCATTATCTGCATACAATAAAATCGGTACACTGCGCTTTCCCACTTTTGGGGAATCGGCTTTCAGCTTCTGCAGTTCCGTGTCGACCCCGTTTATATATAATGAAAAAAGCAGCGGGGCCAACACGCAACCCTGGCGAATCCCCCTAGTTACTTTAAAACTTTCAGTACATTCTCCGTCTATACCATAGCGGACTTTCGCACTTAGATGCCTGTAGATTTGTGAAAGGAATATGACAATATCCTTCGGGGCACCCATAAGAGATAATGTCTGCCACAACTTAGAGTGATTTACTAAGTCAAAAGCTCTTGTTAGATCCAGGAAACATAAGTGCAAATGGCCACTTTTTATAGTAGTTTATTTACTAATTAAAACATGTAGATTAATACACTGTTCAATAGTTCCAATTTCTCTACGGAACCCATATTGTGTATCAGTGAGAACATTATGTTCCCCTACCCATATTTCCAGCCTCTCGAGCAATATTCTGCCCAACAATTTGGAGGTAGTATCAAGTAGTGAGATCGGGCGGTAGCATCTCGCATTGCCCCTATCTCCCTTCTTGAATATCGGAACAGTAATACTTTCCATCCAGGACCTTGGAATCATGCCCTTTATAATTGCGTTAAAAACTCTATGGAGAATCGGGACCCAAAGATCTAATTTAAATTTAAAAATATCTAGGGGCACCCCGTCTACCCCTGGTGCTTTCCCATTTGCACTCTTTTCCAAAGACGATTTTACTTCTTCACTACTAATGGGTGACATATTGGGATTTTCTATTATTATAGTTCTTCCATCACCAACTTTATCATTTAGGCGATTTAAACCACCAGTCAATATATCATTTTGTAATTCCTTTCCGGGGTTAAAAACTTCAGAGAAATAGCTTATCCAGTCCTGGGGCTGTATTAAGCATTCTATTTTCGCAGTGCCACGTTCTTTAAAATAAGCATGATTTAAAACTTTCCAAAAGAGAGTTGAGTCTTTAGTATCAGCTGCCAAACTTGAAATCCTGCCTCCCAAAGTGCCATCACCAACTCGGCGTCTTGCGGTGGGCCTCTTTCGGCGGCTGGGCTCAGCCGCTATAATCCAACAAACAAGTTAGCCCCAAAACTTTGGGAGGCAGGATTTCAAGTTTGGCAGCTGAAAAGCAGGGCAGGTTTACCAAGAGGAGCCAGCATCAACCCACTTGGGTAGGAACTTTGGTTTTTAATTTTCAATGCTAAAGTGGGCTCACTTGAGAATAACCTGGTGGCACTACGAGACCCAGAAAGCCACAGTGGTGGCTACGCCCACAAGGGCAGGTGCTTGGAATATAAACGTGCGCCAGATACGCTGCTTTTCCATTGATTGCATCCATGCCACTGAAGAAGGGAAAGTATCCTGAAACGCGTCTGGCTTATTTGGATGTTCGTTTCCTGAAGGGAGCCTGTTTGCAAGTTGTCTACAATAAAAGTGAACTATGCAGCTGCCGGTGGCTTCTTTCTTTTGGGGCTAACTTGTTTGTTGGATATATATATATATATATATATATATATATATATATAACAACGTGCTCTAAGCTGGTGCCGACGTGTCGGGTGGAATCAACCTGTAATCCTTTATAAATATTTATAGAGAGAGAGATATAGATAGATATATAGATAGACAGATAGATAGATAGTGTTCAGTTAAAAAAACAAAGGATATTAAAACATCCTTTGAAATGCTCAAGTTATGGTTAAGATCGCAATGCATAACTCACATAACAGCCATGCAGACCATATCACGCACATCAAATGCAGTGCTCATTTATGTGACAGATGCAATTACAAATGTTGTAAATGTTCTTACAGATGAGATAACATATCATATTACTCTTAACACCATGAAAGAGACTACTGCGAATACAGTATTATTTCAAGGTATGAGAAGGTATTATTTAATTACATTGAGCATTTAGGTGTTGTTACTTGTTGGTATAGATAGGGTGGGGCTCACAAGCATTGCATTTGGTGTGCAAATTATGGCTAGCAAGGCTTTTGCAGGAGTTATGGATTGCGATCCTAACCACAACTTGAGAATGTCAGTGGCTTTTCATTTTTAGTTCACAACCAAAATTGCATTTTTTAAATATGTTTTAAGTGAATGTCTGAGGTTTTTTCAACATACATTTACGTGTTATAGCCAAAGCTAACAATAACGTCACTTAAACCTTTGTTTTTAGGAGAACTTTAAAAAAAAAATCATATACCACATTCAATAGATCCCTGCACCCAATCACCATGAGCAGCTAACCACTGCTGCACATGGCCGATGACATGCGTAGCTGGGATTTGTAGAAGGCGGCCGAGCCCTGCACCCACACCACTGTGCACAGCTAATCCCCGCTCTGCAAACTCTTGAGGTGTGTGTAGCAAAGGCTGGCTGAAGACCAGCATCCAACTCCAGTAGTTTTTATCATATACAACATGCAATAGTTGCCTGCGCCACAGGTGACCAATCCTACTGCACATGTGCACGTCGGTTTTGGCCAAAGGGCCTTGCCTGTTTCAAGATCCTCTTTGTGTTTTTAATACCATGTTAAGGGTTCACTGACCTGTCTTGGGGTTAATTGATTCTCACAAACTCCTGTACCTTTGTTGGACATCCGTGGCATTCAGGACCCTGTGCCGGGTCCGCATACCTCACAGTAAAACTCACTACAAAATAAACCATGTTTTTCTCTTTCTTTTTTTTGTTTTTTTACAACAAAATGAGGGTCCCTTTGGGTCCCTCTGCCTAATTCAGGGGATCGGGAGATGCTACCTCTGCCACCTTCATTTTTCCAGTACTGGCTCTGCAAACTTTTTATTCAATTTTAACCAGCCAATGAGAGAGCTTCGGGTCGACGAACCCAATTTTGCCATTTCATTCCCTTTTAAAATGTGGGTCCACAGACCCAAAACCTTTGCACTGAAGCAACCAATTCTACTTTCATGCCAAGTTTGAATTATATCTTCCAACTAAATTAATTTGTCCAATGCCTTGGGGATGATTCTGTTTCAGTAGTCCAGAACCAGGGTTTATAGTCTCCTTCTAAATTGTCTTTAAATGTTCAGGTCAATCATCAGTCCTTGACATGTAGTTGCTTCTTGAGCCTGTTGAGAAAAACTGTCTTTCAGTCAACAATCATCCTTTAGTGGTACAAACTACAATTCTTAGCTTCTTGGACTATGGCAATTCCCTTTTTATGGGATTTTCTGTGTGATTGACGAAGCGGCTCCAACGTGTCCAGAATAGGTATCCAAACTGCTCGTTTAGCTTCCCAGATGCTCTTCTGCCGCACTAAGCTTTTTGCATTGGCTGTCAATCCCTAAAAGGATTGACTTTAAGTCATTGTGATTAGGTTTTAAACCATTTCATAAACGAGGCCATACCTATATACAAGATAGGTTTTGTCATGAGATACTCACATGACCACATCGGTCTTGGCGTGCTGACTTTTGTGTGATTCCTCGAGTCAAAACTACTATGATAGGAGGCAGAGTTTTCTTTATCAAGGCTGCAAAAGTCAGGAATTTGTTACAGCTGAATTTGCTCTTCATACCGGAGATCCTCCCTTTCAGAAAGGCCCTAAAACATGGCTTCATACCCACAATGGAAACTTTGATTAGTAGATCCTCCTCATAGAGTCTTCAAACAGTTTATCGCTAGGTAGTCATCAGATCCAGGACACCTTCATAGGCAACAGAATGCTTTACAGGGTCAACTTACATTACAAATCCTCAGCAACAATATTAACCAGCGGTTCTTAATAGCCATTTGCTTTCTAAAATCTTCATAACCGTCACAAGTGTATGCTTGGCAATTGTTTGGGATAAAGTATAATCTTATGAAGAAACACAACACTCAGTCAAAGTAAAAGTGAACTTGTAACAGATGTATGCCATCAGTTTGGCCCCATAATATTATGTTAGATATAGTCCTTGTATTTTTCATTTAATTTTCCAGTCTTCATTTATGCAGTTAATACTGTTCATATAATTATTAGAAAATATAAACAACAGATCTTCCAAATAACAAGTCTTCACACAAACTGTTGTTTCAGATTTCACTTCTTTGATTGCATCACCAAAAATGTTTACATTGAACTACATTATTGTAATTGTTCATCCCAACTGTTGGTGTGTTTGGGTTTTTAACCAATTGATACCCCAAGACACTATAGGGCCTATGAACATTCTGACCATTATTACAATTACTTCAGATTATTCCAGAATCTGAGAGGTTCTATTGATATATTTCATTCCTAATGTGGCAGTCATCCTAACAACATCCTACCAAAGTGTGCTTTTTTAGCTCTTCTCATATGTGAGGCCATTGAATAACTGTGTTTTTCCCAAATGCATTTCCTGCACTCACAAAAAAACTTCATAATACGGGTAATTCAGACCCACACGAAAACCTGCTATCATGGCTAGAAATAAATATGTGATTTGGCCACATAAAATCTGCATTTTATAGTAGTGCATTTTATTGGAAACGTTAATAAAAATATAACAATTAAGCATGCAAATGTCTGCCATATCAGGTGTCAAAATATCTTACGTGGCAAGCTATAAAATAAAAAAATGCATAACATCATTTCTAATTCAAAAGTGAAAACTGAATTTTACCACATCACAGCCAATGAAAGAATTGAAACTGGATTGAATTTACAGGTAGCAGCACTAAAAGCAGAGACTTAGGGCCGCCTTACAAGATATGCACAGCGCAATTCACATGTTCATTTTCTATTAACACAAGTACTATTGGTCCTGGTTTCCAACCGTTTTTTTTTAGATGCAGAAACACCACAATTGTTTTTACTTGCTGAATAATCGCATTGTTGATCACTGTAATCTATCTAGATATTATCCACTACTTTACACTAAGTTACAGATTACAATACTGCTATCAGACTAAAACGTAGAAGAAAGAAAAGCATGTCACATTGCCGACTCAGGGTACACAATTGTAAAAGTCCAAGAGCCGCCAATATTATTCCTCTGGTGTTTTGAGAGATCGTTTTACAGTTGTGTTTTGTCTTTTACAATCAGCAACTTTAACTTCTGTGAACATGCAAGTCACTATTTGCTGCAAGCTGCACAAGCGACTCAACATATAAGCTCCTTTTAGAGGTATTTATCAACTCAGGATATTAATATTCACCCAAAGCAATAAATATGTTGTATACGTGGTTAGAATTTGTTGTGAGTTAGATATGGGTGTGATGTTATTTGTCTGAGAAAAAAAACCAATATGAAGCATATTTTCTAGGCTGTACTACACTCTGTTACACTTGTTTACATTCTAAAAGATTCCCATCATCCTCTTATTCTACAAAACGAACAATGCTTTGTTCGAAACTGCGTATTATATCAAATTGCTAGTGATGCCAGCTGTTAATTTCTCTTGATATTAATGTATTATTTAATAATCAGTCTAGCAGGTGGCACTGCTGCTTTGTCTTCACTCTTAAAGATTTTATTTCTGTCTTTGAAACATTAGGGCTGCTGGTAGACCATTCAGATACAGTTAGCTAAGATAAATTGGAAATATTTTGAATAACTTGACCTCAGACTACTAATGCATTCTCTGGTTTGTCGTTAATCTTTGACCAATACATTATTATCCAAACGTCTCAATTCTTAACATAGCAGGGCGTGCAGTGTGGATTATCTTTAGCGAAATAATATGCACAGATAGCTGAATGTTGTAATATACAATTTCTTGTATACTCTCCCTTCACATATATCTGCTCCTCATAGCAGCTCTAGATTTAGTTTCCTATTTGTGGGTTTCAGACTTCAGATGATGCAGAATATTTCAAAGGTGAATCCCAAATAAGCAGCCTTGTCATCATTATTCTAAAAAAATATCGAATTTTTTAGTCTTATTTTACCATGACCGACCAGCACCTATTGAAATTTGTGGGGTGCAGCGCGCTGTAAACTCAACGATATGCTGCCTCTCCTGACGAGCAGGAAGGAAGGTGGTTTACTTCCTGCTTATGAAACCAACCAATCCTTGGTTGGAGCAGGCTAACCCAGCGCTCATTCTGAGGCTGGGGGCCTGTGCCTGCAATCCCTCTGCTGTTTTACAGCACTGGGATTGCAGGCTCTGAAGTACGCACGACAGACTGGCCGGCTGTAGACAGCTGGCCAAGCTGTCATGTCCACTGGGCAGTCATCCTGCAGTATGCAGGAATCTGTCTGTCTTGCCCCCATCATCATGCTTGGGCGGCTGGCAGCACACAGAATAATAAAATGGTAGTGACCATTTTATTATTCTGTGTGTACCTGCTGCGCTCGCTGCAGGAGGTGGTGACACTCCTCCGCCTAAACAGAGGAGTCACAGCTGCATTTTACCCTAAAACCAGTAAAATTGGTGTTACAGTTTTTAAAGGCCTAACAGGAGCATTTAGGCCATTAACATTCCACTATACTAGAAGTACAATCTAGTGGACTGGATGTAGGCTGAGGCCATAGCCTGGAATAGCTCCCGCAGTGATGGTCATTGTTAGTAATTGAGACCACATATGTAGGACTGCAGAGGTGTATGTCCCATGTGGGTGCAACCAGGTCTATATCTGGACATGACTGTGAAAACCCTACCCTCGCCATCCCCCTCAAGGTATGCTCACCCCAAATACTATCGAATGAGGAACAAGAGAGTTAGTGATCATGTGACTAGACACACTGTGGCCACTGTAACACCTCCCCTGGGCCCCCCCCACCCCCAACGCATCTTGGACGCTAGTGATGCAAACATACAATCAGAGGTCTCCAGCGGTCAATATAACATCACATAGCAGGATTTAACCAAACCGCATACTGCAAATTACCCATGAAGTCTGCTTATAAGAACAGTATTGCAAAAGGCCCCCAACGCTGAAGTCTCTTTGGGCCACCAAGGGATCCTATTGTCCTTAAACATCGTGGGCCCTAAGGTGGACAACAAGTTATGCGGATTCCATACCAAAAAGTACAGTTCAAACTGTCTCATTGCAGAGGGCAATCCAACAACACCTCATTTACGTGCCACTCTACACTTCACCTTGGGCTTCTCCCATCTCTCTTTAGGGCTACGCCGCTGTTCCGTGTCACTGCTAGGTGGGGTGGTTTAGCTCTTCCGTGGGGGGCCTAGGATGTCTTGCGTCTCTTCGGCTTGAGAATTGTGTAAGGCTTCAAGTCCATCCGAAACCATAAGGCAAACGGAAACATCCAGGGGTAACAAATCTGGCACTTACGTAGGTCTGCCGTGACAGCGGCCCTCGTGTGGTGTTTATTCAGCATGGCCTGAGAGAAGTTCCAGCATTGGGAGCTTATTTAGTTTTCTTGCAACATTCAGAATCCCGTGTTTCAGCTGAGAAGAGCGTAGGTTACCAAGTATATCCCTGGGTCAGGAGTCTGCGGCAGGCAGAGGGGCTCCAACTCTATGTGTCCTGATGATAGGGATGTGATCTTCTTGTTATGCTTCAAGATTGCCTAAAACAGTGATGTGCAGAAGCATCCAAAATTCTCTACTTCTTCCAATTTCTGAACATACCTATGTTATCACATCTTGACCTGTCTTCCAGATCTGTGCATTTCTCCCATTGGCACATAATTCCAGCTTCCATTTTAGTGTTGCTCTCCTGCAGCTTTTCAATATCCTGGCTTATAGCGATGATATCATCTTTATAAGAGGTGGCTCTCTCACCCAAAGCATGAATTTCCTTAGAGACATCAGCCAGCCTGGTTGCATGGATGTCATTTGGGAGTAGTCAGGGGTCGCAGCTGTGACCTCTAGCTTGATCCCTGCTACTCCTGGCATTTCCTTTGTGATCCCTGGCCTCAGAGGAGGCAAAGTGCTGCCCCCTCTGAGGCCAGGGTTCACAAAGGAAGTGCCAGGAGTAACAGGAAGCAAGCTAGAGGTCACAGCTGCGACCCCTGACTCCTCCTAAATTACGTCCATGCCCGGGTGCCAAATCGGAATTCAAAGCCTGCATTTGTGTAGTTATTCTATTGGCGAGTTTGCTGTGAAGGTCACCAAAATGGGATTGAAGATCTTCTCTGGTTAAGGGAGCAGCCCACTCGTCCTTCTTAGCCACCAAAGGGGGCTGGGCACCCTCAGATAATGAAGGGCCACCCCAGCAGTCAGGGATTTTTGTTTGGCAGCGAGGACGCTATGTCATAGGTCAGGATGCGAAGTTC
Organism: Calotriton arnoldi; assembly: GCA_963921515.1. NCBI lineage: Eukaryota > Metazoa > Chordata > Amphibia > Caudata > Salamandridae > Calotriton > Calotriton arnoldi. The sequence goes on from CAWUFW010000166.1 coordinate 659,870, forward strand.
AAGCCCTATTGATGCTAGGCTGCTGAGGCGTGGAACCTCACATGCGCTTCAATGGATACGTGTCAAGCTGAGTCCCACCACTGGCAACCCTGAAGTCAAGCACAACAGCTGCCAAGCTCCACTGCGTGCAATTTGTAGTATAGTCCAAGAGGGAATTATCTTGCCAGGTCCTACCTCCAGTGCAAGGCGATACCTCCGGAAAGATTCCAACTCATACTCACTCGGAGTTGAAGCCAAAGGAGCACCTCAGACTCAGGTGAGGTCAGCAGAGAAAAGCATGCCAGAAAATAACAGCCAATTGTGGGACATCAGAAAACTTCCCTGATGATTATACAGGCTCTACTGATCTCTGCTAACAGACCGTGCTTGAAGGAAAAGGTGTCTACTCCCACTGCCAGTCATCCATAGTCTGAGGGGCAAGACTCCCCCCCCCCCACATCGCCAAGCAAGGCCGTAACCTCTGTGGCTCCTTCCACTACTTAAGCGCGGCCTCGTTTCAGTGCTGGCTGGGCCCGCGCAGGCCCAATATGGCCACCGTCACTTGCCCCGACCTTTGGGACAGCTGTCCCGCTATCAGGTGGCCAAGTGACATCCTGCGCTTCCAACTGCTCCTCCCCTTATATCGAAGCCGGCCCCTGCATCAGCGACCCCAAGTACAGGCACCTCTGTGGGCTGGCGATGCAACGGGGAACCCGGATAGGAGGCCCAGGCTCAGAGCTCATCTGCTCGGCTGCCAGCCACGCCCCACTCAGGGTACATACTGATGAGACAGAGATCTAAGCACCAACCAAGGGTTTTACTCAAGGTGACATAGTTGATATTGGGCTGTTTTGGAGAAACAAACATGTAAGTGCCTTGAATTATGAATTGGGCTTCCATCCTTTGAATAGGGCACAGGGGCATAATTACCTGACACAACACACACACACTTGTCTATTGGTGTTAGCCCAGTGCTAGATTACACTTTAGAACATGTTGCAGTTTTTGTTTTCGTGAAGACTTTCAAATAATAGCTAGGCCTGAGAGTGACCATCACTCTCAGTCTATTAAATTACAATGAGGTGTTACAATACATGAGAAAACTACCTTGTAACCCCTGAATCAATCAGCAACTTAAATGATACGAGAAAATCCAGTGAGATACTCAGGTATCAAATAATCAAATTCAGGTTGTCTGGATTCTTCATTGTCTCATGTATTTATTGTGGATCTCAATGTTTTACACATATTATCAGCTTAAAATATATAGTTCCCAAATACGGGACAGTTTTTTAACTTATTTATCAGGCATCTTTTGGTAGGGGGGCTAATCTTGCTCTAGCAACCAGTCAATGTTATAATAAATTTGACGCTGTGATCTTAGTCAACAAAGGCTTTTTACGAAGCATTTATGTCAAAAGTTAATATTACAGTTTGTTAAAATGCAAGACTTTAAAGCTAAACAACTGAAAAAAAGTGGCAGGGAAAAAGATTTTAGATATTAGCCAACCTAAGAATATTGAGATGTGGTGTCAGTTATTTTAAGTCCATTAAGGCCAGGGAGAGACATAGACTTTAGAATTTAGATGGGTTTAGGGTGAACTGTTATAAAGGTCATTTTAGTAGTATATAATATATGAATTCTAGGATGTACATATATCCCTGAATTCTATGCAGTGAAGTCCACCCCTACATTTATATGTTTGCAATGAGAAATAAATGACATTTCTATCACTAATGATGAGGTTCTGGGTCTAATTAATGCATATTGCTCATCTCGCTCCACTGATGCATATGGCAAACTGATAGCAGTCTTAAAGGCTAATCTGAGATCCCCGGAACCTTAACTATACAAACATATATAATATTGGAATCATTCTGTCATCATGTACAAGCTCAATCTTAAATTGTCAAATTGTTACTGCAAAAACTTTATTCTGGGTTTTAGAAAAAATCAGCTTAAATTCTCATAAACTGGACTCTGGGTGAAATGTTCAACTCTTGACAACATAGTTGCCTGAATTTGTAGAGAATGACAGCCTTAGAACAAAATGATAACAAGCTTTTCGTTTGCTTCATCAATTAATCCATAGCTTTTGGCAAAGTCAATTAGAATGATTGTAGGGCCAAACTACATTCGCAGGGGATAAAATCATATTTTACTTCCTTTTTACTTGAATTATACTCAAATACTTGGGTTCAAAGTAAAGTGTTAAATGAGAGAAGCCTAAGACCTAGCAATTATACTTCTAATGGACAGAAACAGGGGTGCATTTTAGAACACCTGTTGTTTTCACTATATATGGCCCACCGGATTAAATGGATCATCTCAACAGATTAGCTCTAAAGTTCAATAATGAGTGGGTGTGTTAGTGGGTTAGTGTGGATGATTTGATTATCAGATCTATGACAAATGTGGTTCTACAAAGGCAGTTAAAGTGCTACAAGAATTTAATAAGATTAATAATCTTAATATAAATTTATTGAAAACTTGGGGCCAAGTTATTCCATCACAACGGTGATGGATATCCCATCCGCTGAAATATAAATCCTATTATGTCCTATGATATTTATATTTTGGCGGACGGCAATCTGTCCGCCGAGATCTAAATCAGGCCCCAAGACTATGTCTTTTGGGTGCTTTAATTGTTCATTTAAATGGTTAATTGATTTTTCCCTTTTGTACATGTTGGTAATTAGCCTTACATAGGGGTCATAATAGACCATAAGTTTGATTTAATTTGATTTATGCATTTATAACGCGCACGAATGTCCGGGGGCGTCTAGGCGCTGAGGTCGGGTGGACCAGGTTAGGTTGCCAAGGTGAATGTGCAGAACGTATTAGTTGGTGAAGAGCCACGTTTTTAGAGCCTTCCTGAAGGATAGCAGCGTAGGGCTGTTCTTTATGGCGACAGGTAGAAGGTTCTAAGTTTTGACAGTTCCTAACGGAAAGCGTTTTCCGCCCCAGCGTGCTTTCTTGAACCTGGGTACTTGTAGGAGTTTACTATGTGCAGATCTTAGACTTCTCGCTGGGACATACCAATTCAAATGAGTCCTCAAGAAAAGAGGCCCGGCACCATGTAGTGCTTTGAAGGCTAAGCATTGGGATTTAAACGTAATCCTTTTGTCCACTGGGAGCCAGTTAAGGGCTCTTAGGCCGTCTGAGACAGGCTGGAACCTAGGGATATCCAATAGTAATCTGGCTGCTGCGTTTTGAAGACACTGCAACCTTTGTAGGTGCTGTGCTTGGATCCCCATGTACAGGGCATTACCGTAGTCCAACCTGGACAAGGCTAAAGCTGTAACCAGTGTTTTTAGGGAGTCTGGCGGGATGAAAGGGCGAACTTTCCTGATCATTTTTAGGATGAACCAAATGGATGAGGTGAGGGTATTGATCTGATTTTCGAAAGTCAACTTATCGTCAAAAATGAACCCTACATTTTTGACTTTATGCACTGGGGCTGGGAAGTGGCCTAGAGGGGCCACCATCTAGGTGACAAAAAAGATGTATCGGAGCCCAGCAGCAAGACTTCCGTCTTTCCGCCGTTCAATTTTAGGCAGTTAGGCTGCATCCACTGTTTTACCTGCGTCAAACATCTGTTAAAACAATCAGCTGTCTCATCGATGTTACTTGAGACTGACACCATTAACTGGGTGTCGTCAGCATATGAGACCACTGAGAAGCCAAACTGTCTGATGATTGAAGCCAGCGGGGTCACATATACATTAAAAAGCGTGGGGCTCAGAGATGAACACTATGACATACCGCGGGGGAGTGTAAAAGGCTCAGATGAAAAGGCTCCAGATTCTACTGAAAGGGTCCTATTATAAAGAAAGGATGTCAACAACATAAGAGCGTTGTCTCTGACCCCTAGCTCAAATAGCCTGGCGGTTAGTATTTCGTGGTTGACTGTGTCGAAGGCCGCTGATAGATCTAACAAAATCAGGGCGGCCTTACCCCCTGTGTCTAATATTGCTCTTAGTTCTTCTGCAACCATGATCAGGGCTGTCTCAGTTCCATGCCCCTCCCGGAACCCATATTGTGAGGGATCCAAGAGATCCCAGGAAGAGATGAATGCAGTGAGCTGAGCATTTAGTATTTTCTCCAGCACCTTAGCCGGAAAAGGTAATCTGGAGATGGGTCGATAGCTGCTTGGATCAGCAGGATCGAGATTCGGTTTTTTTAAGAGTGAAAGGATTGAAATTGTTTTCCAAGCATCTGGAAAAGTGCCTGACCAAATTATCTCATTAAATACTACACCTAAATGTTTGCTTCCCTTGGGGAAGAGGTGCAACACTTTAGTAGGACAAGGATCCATAGGGGCCCCAGATTTAGATGATTTTACTACCCAAGTGATTAGTTCTAATGTAGGGGGGGGGGAAGGAGGGAAGGAGAGGGATGTGTGACTGCTGTAGTGTACTCAGGAGTGATATTTACCCAATCCCTAAAGGATTTGTACACAGCTTCTACTTTAACTCTAAACGACTGTGCCAGTATATTGCAAAATTCAACACTGCTTTCCATCCTGGGTGGTTCTGGTAGTTTGGCTAATCTTTTAACCGTTGAAAAGTGCTCCTTACTAGAGTTTCTTGCCTGTAAATTTTTGGAAGAAAAGTAAGTACTTTTTTCTTCTAATATCAATTTCTTATAGTCTGCCAGTGCTTGTGCGTATTTTGTTTTTCTATGGGGTCATAGTTTACCATCCATCGTCTTTCTACCCTTCTACAGAATTGTTTTTGTGCTCTGAGTTTGTCAGAAAACCATGGTTCTGATGGATTTTTCCACCTGGAGAGGAAGGACTTCACTGGAGCTAAGGGATCAACTGCGGTTTTAATCCAAGTGGAAAGCCTGAGGGAAGCGGTGTTAGCGTCAGTGGTAAGGTCTGGTTTTGTACAGAGTAGGGACGATTGTAGAGTAAGGGGGTTGATATTTCCCCAGTCCCGACTTTTGACTGAGACCGGTGGGTTATGAGGTCTCGGGATGTGCTGATCCGTACTTAATGAGAACTTTATAGCTTTATGATCTGACCATGGGACGGGAATCACTTCACAGACCTTAAAGGATGGGTTTGATGTGAAAATACCATCTAGGGTGTGCCCTGCGACATGGGTATCGTGTTCGACAACCTGTGTCAGGGAAAAGCTAGCCATGGTGTCGACTAGTAAGGCTGTGTCATGGTCCTCCTGTTTTTCTAAGTGATAGTTGAAGTCTCCTAATATTGTGAAATCGGATGCAGCTAAACTGGGTTCTAAAAAAGGGCTAATGGCTTTCATAGAGCTGGCTCTTGCCCTTGGAGGCCTATATAAAAGAGGGCCCTTAAGTGTATAATTTTTGCTTAATGTGATCTGAAAGGATAATATTTCACAGTCTGGGAACTTCCAGCTGTGGGATCCTGAGACTTGCAACTTGTCACTGAAGATAATTGCTAGTCCCCCCCTTGCTTTTTTGCTCTGTCAGCTCTCACAATAGAATATCCTGCTGGAATTTCCAAGGCAAGGTCCGGGGATTCATCCGTCCATGTTTCTGTAACAAATGCCAGGTCGAGTTTATATGAGTCCACCATTTCTGCAAATTCTGTGTTGTGTTTTGGTGGTGACCGAGCATTGATCAGCATACCCTGGAACACCTTTGTGGTTCCTTGTTGTGATTGTTTATGTTTGGGGGCAGCAACCTTGATGTTAGTAAATGTCAAGAGCATTTTGCACTGGTGGCACTGCTTGGGCTCACTGTGTAGATCTATTAAAGGGCAGGTAGAGTTTTTGTCTGCCTTATTTAGGAACGGTAATTCTTTCCGGGTGTATTTAATAATAGGCCTTGCTTCTGGGTGAAGATTGCGCTGGGCGCGGTCCAGGCGCGGACGGGCGCAGACATGCTTGCCTTTGGCGCGCCTGATGCGCACGTCCGCTCCAGCATCGGGTAAAATAGGTGGTGCGGCGGGAAAACTAGCTGCGCCCACCCGAAAGTGCCTGCCTACCCGGAAGTGAGGGACAGAACGGTCCCCGGAAGAGCAAGCCCTCCGCACAATCAGCACTAGCCGCGGCGGGCCAGAACCGGGACACCGCTCGCCCCAGGTACAGCACCCCGTGTGGTAACCCCCAGCAACGTCAACAGCAGCAATGGGCCACACTGGGTCTGGGTCCAGCAGCAAAGTATAGTGCAGCGTGCAGTGAGGTAAGTGAATGGGGCGAACGAGCCTCACATTAAAAGTAATAGAACAATAGAAATGGCAAACATTATCGCTATTTTAAAAGTAGCAGCCGCTGCAACCTTACCGCTCCAAGTTAAACTTGAATCTTCAAGTTCTTAAATTAGTTGCTAGATGCATGAGCGTCATGACTAGGTGTCATTAATGAAACCTAGTGCTTCTTAAATAGTTGTGGGAAGGGAGGGTGCTATAGGTAGTACTATTATAACTGTAAACTTCAAACTAATTCCAATATTGTTATATAGTTCAATATTTTCCTTCACAAAATCAATTTCACATTTAAACAAAATCGTTATCTAGTCTAATCTAGTTAAGCTAAGACCCACAACCCCTACTACTGGATCTGACTTGAATAATTTCAAATTATCTGAATATAGAGAAAATTGAACTAAGGGTTATAGACCAATATTATCAGATTGTTAGTTTGCATATAGACCATGTATCATGTGTAACTTTGTTGAACTTTTATAATAATGCACCCCCAGAGATGCTTGAAGATATACTGAAACGCCTCGATAGTGATTTGCATAATCTACAGACCCGCACAACCAAAGATGTTTTTGTTATATGGGGAGGGGATTTTAATTCCCCGTTATGCCAACATATGGATAAAGGGGTCTGTGGTATTCAGTATGAGAAAGGTTGTGGTTTTGCCCACTTCCCACATACACTATATGGGGATTGTTTAAATGATATATTGTTTACACATGACCTAGGCTTTGCAAACACCCTATGTTCGCCTATGGTTCCTTTTTGTCCCACTTTTAACGGCCGAGGCATTTTTTCTATTATAGATTTCATTATAATATCGAACAGACACGCCTCTCGCATTAGGGACTATATAATACATGATATTGCCCTAAGCGATCATTTCCCTATCAGTATTGACGTGTTGGTGCATAGTCAGGGCATCAACACGAGAGATGTTTCATCTCATTTTTTGGATAACATAACCTTGAACAGACAGAACGGTTATGCGCTTAGATGGGCGAAGTTGGATCCTGAAGCATTTACCAGTACAGTTCTGTCAAAATGTAAAGATAAATTCATATCATGTTTGGACGAGAGGGCATCACCTCAGGAAATCCTGGACAGCTTCTCTGTTATTTCTAGCCACATTAAAGAAACATTGTTTATAAAAACCAATAAAAAAGAGAAGAAAAAAAAAGGATGGTTTGACACTAATTGTACTAAGGCCTATTCGAGGCTTAAACACTCCCTACATGTGGTAGAAAAAAACCAGGAAGATATCGGAAAGGCTAGAAGAGTCTATAAGAGAGCACTAAAAGAAAGAAGGTTGGCATTGAAAGAGGAAGCATGGCACACTTTACGTGAGGCCTCAGAGAACCATGATTCTTCTGCCTTTTGGAAGCCGGTTAACGCGCCCTTCCTGGGGGACCATGATAAAGTATTTTTAGAGATAGCAATTGCTGAATCAGAGTGGATAGAACACTTTTCCAAACTGTATACTAATACCATAACGAATGAGTTTGATTCTAGGATAAAGGTGGGTGAACCTTAGTTTTTATCTCCTCCCTTGGATCTGCCTTTGCAATTCACTTTAAGTGAGGTTAATAAGGCAATAAATTTAAGTCTGGGGGGAAAGGCCCCTGGGTTAGACGGAATCCCGGTGGACCTTTTTAAATCGAACTTAGCACTTTGGGGTCCAGTTTTAACACAGGTTTTTAATGCATGTGGCTCACATGGCTTCATATCTACATGGTATGATTCAATAATTGTCCCTATTTTTAAAAAAGGGGATAGGGCCAACCCAGCCTGTTACCGTCCAATTTCGTTGTTGGACTCCACAGTCAAGATTGTGGGACGAATTATGCTGGATAGGCTGCAGGTCTGGGCGGAAGAGCGTGCATTAATAAGTGATCTACAATACGGCTTCCGCAAAGGCCTCGGAACAATTGAACAGGGTCTTAATTTACATATTGTTTTAGACAAATACACTAAAGCAAAAAGGGAAAAGTTATTTTTAACCTTTGTTGATTTGACCGCGGCTTTTGACTGTGTCATTCATGATAAGCTGTGGCAAATTTTAGAGGGGTTAGGGATGGATGTTTTAATAGTTTCTTTTTTAAAACAGCTTTATTCAAAGGCACAGGCAAGGGTACGTTATGGGGTGGGCGGAGAATGCACCAAGCACTTTAGAGTGATGAAAGGTGTAAGACAAGGCTGTATCCTTGCCCCTTTCCTTTTCACACTTTATATAAATGGTCTAGAAACAAAATTGATCCAGGAGTGCAAGGATTTGCCAACAGCAGCGAATCGTCCCGTTCCCGCATTGTTGTACGCGGACGACGCGGTTTTAATGGCCCGTACGCCGCTAGGTCTTCAAAGGGTGGTTAACTCGTTTGCTAAATTTATGTCAAATTTGGGCCTCACTATAAATTGTTCAAAAACATTTAGTATGAACTGTGGGGCTGGAAGCAACAAGAAAATTAACACCCTTTTTATTCAATCGAAGGCAATTGAGCATACAAAAACTTTTTCCTATTTAGGAATTTTATTTGATCACAGGGGAACATGGGTTCAGGCGGTGAAAGCAAGAAAGCTTCTTTTTATTAAATCTTTGATGGCATTATCTAATTTTAGCAGGAAATTAGGAAGACGTCCTCCTGTCGAATTGCTGCAGATCTATAGAGCAAAGTGTGTTGCTATTGCCACATATGGTGCGGTTATATGGGGGTATGCCAATGTAGACTCATTACAAGTGGAGGAAAATAAGTTTTTTAGGTTTCTCCTGGTAGTATCAGACAGTACCTCAACACATGTTTGTCACTTGGAATTGGGCATGCCCTATTTAGAGGATATTATTAAGATCCAGCCAATTTTGTTGTGGCATAGAGTGTGGACTACAGATGAGACCGACTTTAATCGCCACATCCTGAAGGACGCCCTGGGGATTGATGGGGTTAGGAATATAAGATGGTTAGGGTATATTAAAATGTTTCTTGGTAAAATGGGACATGCAGAATATTTTAATGATCCAGACTCCATGCGTGAAGTCCCCAGGAAAGAACTTAAAGCTAGTTGTTTGCGTTTTTTGGGCGAATGCAGAACCACCTTAGAAATGAGTAAATCAACGGTTCAAACCCATTATATCATCATGGCAACTCCGACTATACAACCATATGTTTTGTTAGTTACTGGAGACTATGATAGATTCCTGCTATCACGTTTTAGATTGAATATTTTATTTAGATCTTTAAGCTTTCCCGAACAGAATGACTGGTCGAAAATTTTATGTAATTGCCCCTGTGATGATATCTCTGTACAGTCGACCATACATATAATGTTTTTTTGTAAATTTTATACCAGGCAGAGAAGGAAATGGATTATCCCCGTATTGAGAAAATTTGGCTTGAGACAATGCCGACCAGCTTTTTTGGCACTACAAACCTTAGACGATGAATTTATGATTGCCTCTGTGACAGCTTTTAAAAAAAATATTTTTAAATATCGTAAAACTATTATGATGTGAATCAGAGATAATTGTATTTTTATATTATTTTAAGATATTGTGATTGCTGGATTGTGTAATGTACTTTTATGGTCAACATCTATGTTTTCCGAATAAAGATTTTTAATTGAATTGACTTGAATAGGGTCTTGCTTCATTTATATAATTGGATATTAGTCAACTTGTTAATTTAATTTAAGGTTGTATTAAACCTGAGGCGAACTCCTTGAAAGGTTATATTTATATATTGCAGCAACTCTATGTTCCAATCATTAATAGTAAAAGGTACAAATAAGATCATTATAGGTGACTCAATTCAATTAATCTTTATTCGGTTCATAATAGAAACCATAAATGATGATTTGAGAAAATACAATAAAATACAATCAAACAAATTACAAAAATATATATATAAAACAATTAAAAGTAAAAGGTAACATTCAGTTTGTGAAATTTCCAACACATTTAACATATGTTTTCTAAATCCTAATGGCTGTCTGGACAAAGCTCAATACAGCTACATAAATTAGCAATGTTTCTAACAAATGGAGGAAAATAAAAGCCACTCTACATTGAGCGAAATTTAATAATAAAGGTTTAAAAAGCCTGCCCTTGGAATTTTACGAAATTTGCAAAAAAACATAAAGTGCAGTGCTTTGATTAGAGCAACCATCACATGGACAGGCTGTGCTATGCCTGTGCCATTGCCCTATCCTTGGAAAGGCACCCAAACCTTGAACAATATTTAGATGAAAACGTCAAAATAAATCAATGGTTTTGATTTAACACCATCAACAGATATGGTTCTATGCACTGTTTTGATAGTAATAGGTCATGGGCATGGGCAGTGGTTTTCCCTAGTTCTCTGCAGTTTCTCTCACCAAGTTTAGCTTGCTTTAATCAACTTTTCAGTTCAGTTTTCGAGTACTGATTGATGGTAGTTGGTTCTTCAAACTTTACAAATTCACCTAAAAATGGTGTAGTTTGAATAAAATTAAGCCACAGTATAATAATAGCAGGATCAAGGGGTAACAGTCTATAATAAGTGGTTTATTAAAAGTGGCCTCTGGTTTGGACCAAACAAAGTGCTACAGCTGCATGGGGTGCATTTCTATTGAGTTGTCAATATATGCCAACCCCAAATCTTTGTAACAAATATAAGACGAAGTCTTTGTGGCACTGTCACGGAGCGGAGGGGTTCCCTATGCATATATTGATGACCCGGACGATGACCCCTTACCTCCTCATGATCTCTCCTCTCTTTTGTTGCAGCCGTTTCATTCACATACGGCTTCCTCCGCGAACACCGAGAACAACGACGGACCCTTTAAGGAGGCGGTGTTCCAGGAACCCAGCTCGTCCTCCAAATCGGCGGACCGGGCCTATCAGCTGACGAGGCCGTCAAAACCCGGATATGCAACAAGTGAGGTGTGTCCAGGAGAGAGAGAGAGAACGCCAAGTCTTGCGCCGACGCGAGGATACCACCCGGAGAGAACCTACGGTACAGACGACGGGGAAGCCTCTGGACGAAGGGACTTCCCGACTGAGAAGTCAGAGCCGACTCCCGAACAGAGGCCCGTGGATCCAGGGGTGCTACGAGAAGGAACCACAAAGACCCCACGCGGAGGCCAGCCACGTTCCAGGAGGAGCGTGGCTCTCACAGGTACGGAAGCGTTTGCGGGGTCTAGGAGGGAGGTGGGCCTCAAACGCCGTTTAAGATTAGCCGGGATAATCGCCCCTGTGTATAGGGGGGTTCCTACTCACTGGTGATGGTCTTTTCGTAAGATGGAGATATCCCCAACACCACCCTTCCCTTCTGTTACTGTATAGCCGAAAAATAGGCTACTGACTCCGGTTCCCCGTTTTTTTTGTTTCCACGAGACACTAGCCGAACTGCGGTCCAAGGAGAGCCCACAAGACGTCGGTCCTGTGACAGGAAGAGACCGGAAGACTTTAATTTGACTATTCCTTTAAGAGAATATAATAAAGTCACATCTAAGAACCTCTTTTGCTGTCAGTTCTCCCATATTTGAGAGCCAATTCACTACAGGCACGATAAGCAATCTCCTGAGAGATAAATTCTCCTCCTTTTGTAGTTGTCTACAGTCAGTATAACCCCATAAACCAGACCTGTAGTTGGCAGCTGACAGACATTTAAATAAGTAGTACACATCTCCCTGATTGGTTTGGAACCTAATTTAGTAGCAAATCTTAATATTGCATCAATGGTTTTATAAAGCTGCTATTTCCTTAAATTCTTTAAATGCTCCCATTTTCCTATGTGACTGATTTGTATCCCTAGATAGGAAAATGTTTAAATGCCATTTATTGAATGAGAGTGTGTTTTGGGTACTCCTTTACTGCAGATCATTGTAAAAGATTTGCTTAAGTTAACATTGAAAGCATATTGATCCTTAAAAAAGGTAATAGAATCTAAAAGCCTTTGAAAACCGTTGGCCCTTTTTGCCATTAGAACAACATCATCTGCATACAATAAGGCAGGAATCGGATTTGCACCAATCATTGGTAGGTCAGAAGCTTCTCTCGCAAGGACCTTTTCAATGCCATTAGTATGCAAGGTAAATAAAAACCCCTTTTGATCCTAAAAGGATCTGTGCACTCCTCATTGGGCCCATATCGGGTCTCAGCATTAATTCCAATAGGCATCATTAGCCCCTACAGATATAGGTAACTCAAATAAATCTGTTGGCTGTCTTGTAAAATGTCTTATATTAGGTGTTATGTGCCTTGACAAGGCAAACGACATTCAGATAAATAGCTTTCTGATAAAGCTGAATCTTATTTACTGGTATAATTTTCAGCTATTGTTATGTATCTGTTATTAGCATTAGAACATGGCTGTGTTTAAGAATTCTTTAAAAAAATGTTGTATGAAGGGCCATTCCAAAAAATTTGAATTACTATTGTTGATTATTTGCATGTATATGTCTAATTTATTGTCATTGGATTTTAATCGTTATAATATACTTCAACCAACTTGCTACTTTAAAAAAACTCTTAATAATAAAATTAATATATTGGTATTCTCTTTGCTAGAGACATTCACAGTGGCAACAAATAGAATGCTGACTCGATCCTTGAATAGGTTAAAATTGATGCGGATAAATTGTCCCATATCATTATCAACGGGCCTATGAGAAACAATCAACATGATGCTCAATCCCACCATCTAATACTTTACTAGGTGGTGGGATTAGTTCTAAAATATCAACAAATCACTTATCAAATTTCTTTGGGAATTAAATGCACAGCATATCAATCACAAATGGTAGTCTATGCTGAAGATCAGCCTTGCAACTTTCCAGAAATATTGCCATGCATATGGATTGAGACTACCTACAAGCATTTCACTTACAACATACACAAAAAGTTACTTCAGAACTACTATAGACGCTTCTTCATCTTGAGCAAATTATCTTACCAAGCAAAAGCAAAAAGCAAAAAGCAGTAAAAGGGTTTGCACGAGTCTATGGCAGATGAGCAATTGGTTCAGCAATAGGAAGGAGGACTGATTGTGTACAGAGGAAAGGATACAGTGCTTCTCCTGATAGTGAGGGTTATTAAGAAGAACATTATTTTTGTTTTGGATGAGACAGAGTAATAGTCTTCTAGCAATGGTGCACATAATATCAGTTCGAAAGGTGTATGCCAGTATAATTCCTTAGTGAGGTATGGGCTCTATGCTTATATCTGGGGTCATATTATACATTGTGCCCCTGGGGCACAACGGTATTAGAAAAAAGCTGGCAGATGCTAGTGCATCCCCTTCTGTAATACTTATAGCGGTGGCGCACATGTAGCGCCAGTGCTTTCATAGAGGGCATTCCCTCATTTGCATGGGGCATTGCACTTAAGGGGCACACACGTAGGGCGCCACAAAAAAAGTGGTGCACTGTCAGTGCTCCTCCTGAAGGCAGCCCTCTGCAGGGGGGAAGGGTTCCAGTGGACCCTCCCAGACGTTCCCCAGCAGGTGGGTGCAAGCACTCACTGCACCCACCTGCCGGGGGACCCTGTCTCCCTTCTTTAAAGAACTGATGCCATGCTGCCTAAACCCTGGCCGCAGCACATTCATTGTAATAGGGTGCACTGTCCCCAATTTCGCCGGCGCACCTGTCTAAAAGTGCGCCATGACACTAATAGGGACAGTGCGCCCTTTCCATAATACAGCCCCTGGTGTGATCTGCAGGTCACGAGTTCAAACCCTGTGTGGGCTTATCGTCCTTTTCTCCTTTTTAAAGTTGATAAAGTACTATTCAAATAAATTACTATTACTACTTCAAACCTCAAGCTTGTTTAGTTTTAAAATTGACATTATTTTGCTGTATGCAGTCTGTCTCCTTATGTTGCTTAGAAGGTGTTTCTTCACTTCTTGTAAAGCGTACTGACACCCCATGCAATAGTGTTTGACAGCACCATAATAAATCCCGAAAACACAAATAAACATTAGGTAATACCACCATCTGTTTACAGCTGCAAAAACTACAAATTGTGAGATATTGAGCAATACAGAAATTATTATTATATTAGCTTCTAGTTTTGTATTAAACTTCCAAGCCATTCTGCACGACAGATGCCTCTGTTGTTTGAAACAGGCCATTAGAGAAAGTCAGGCTGGCTGCCATTGAAATGGTGGCATAGATGCGAATGAGCAATAAAGGATTGTTTATTTTTTTGGCAGAGCAAGTGGATGCATTTCATACTGGGAGGGAGCGAAACGTATTGTTGACACATCCAGGCAGTTAACCTTGTCTCCACGTCTGCTGACAAGACTGGAGTTATACGCTTGGCATTTTGAAAGGGCGGGCGGAAACTATTTTCTCCTGGCATCGCAAACATTTAAAAAATTAAAACTGTACATTCATTAGGCAAGGTAAGAGGTATAATGTCATTCTGGCAAATATGCGTGCACTTTATAGTTATAATAGCCAACATAGTGTGTTTCTAGAAGAGAATATTCGGGCAAATAAGTTCCAGGCTGTTAGAAAGCAGGCACCTTCTTCTAAAGCAGAAGAATGTGCCACAGTGTCATCATTATTTTGTAGATGTAAAAATAGAATATTTGTATCATAGAAGCCAGCCTCACAGGTGACCTCTGCGTTTGGCGACAGTGCTCTCAGAAAGACGGCCATCTTTTATTCAGCAAAAAGATTCTTCAGAAAGGGAGCATTACATTGTGTGCCTGCGTCACAGCACGCGCCGTTCAGAGGAGGAAATCTAGTCCATCCATCACTGTCTCCAATCAGAGTGAAGGAAGACAGCGTCACGCTGAAGTCTGTACCTAGAAAGATAAAATGCAGTCACCTTCTAAAATGGGGGCTTGGGGGTGGCATTCGAAGAATGTCCACCCCGGGCAGCTTCGGGCATTGTAATCGCCCAGAACGAGCGCGCGCAGGCAAGGCGCCTGCATTAGAACGCGCGGTTTCAAACGCCGCTGCTCTAATTAGATGTCAGTTGGGGGTCCAGATGACAGGTAGGCGGCAGCACAGCAGTTTCCGTGCCGCTTTTTTCTTGTTTCCGGTAATTTGGGCTTAGTAAATTGTTCATTTCAGGATGTGTGAGACTTCTGATAATGTAAGGAAGGCTCTAAGAGTGCTATGTCAGGCTGGGAGGGACGATTTATTGGCCCCTGGGGTCTTAGGTCAGGCCTGGACCGGCATTTCTCACAAGAGGAGGGCTTCCTCTGATGGTGTGTCTGCTGCTGTATTGGCTTGCTCTTTATCTGAGAGTTCCCCAGAGACTGTTTCTGTCAAAGCTGACAATGTTTTGAATAAATTTAAGAAAGGAATCTCCTTTCTCACCTCTAGTCTGCAACCTGCTTCCTCTAGTGTGGGAAAAGGGAGGGGCAGGGCTCGCACCCGCTCAGTCAGGGGAAAGTGTGTCAAGAAAACAACCTCCCTTAAAGGGAAACCTGAGTTTTCAGATGAGGTGGTTTTAGCTGACAGTGAGGTGTTGGCGCCACCTAGCGGTGATTTACAGTTAGCTAATTTTGATGTTATTCAGGACACTGCTTCATTGAATTCTGTTACCAAACGTGATATACCTATTTTTGATGCAAAGTTTCACTTGGCTAAATCAGCAGTTTCTGGTTCTGGCGAGAGGCCTCTTTCGCCTGTCATTTCTTGTGAAAGTGGTGTATCATCTTTAGGCGGTACTGATTTTATGTCTGAGAATGCCTCAAAGGTTAGGCCAGAAAGTCATTCTGTGTCATTGTCAGCTTTAGGCAGTAAAAGGTTGCCTGTAAAACAAATGTCTAACGCTAGCTCGTCAGCCCCTGAGGCTGACACTGTCAGTAATTTTTCTGTCAGGTCTAGTAGTGAGCCTTGTGGGCAGGGCAAGTGGGTATGGGTTAGCAAGGAAGTTTTGAGTAATGCTGCGTCATCTGACCACAGTATGGAACCCCTTATGTCTGCAAGTCTTAGCGGCTTGCAGGCCAACGATTATGCAAGGCTGCAGAATGGCATCAGGGGCAACGACCCACATTTAAAAAGGTTCCAAGCGTCCTTTTCACTTCTTCAAAACCAAATGGAGAATCCCGGAGTGATTTTCCCAACGCCTTTACCCAACCACAGAATTTCTCAGTTCAAAAAGGCGGTGAACTGGAAACAATTCGATGGTGGTGTGGGTGATGGAGCCCAACCATCCTGCAGCGGGCTTCAAGGGGTTCATGATAACGGGGACGATGATTTTTCTGATTTGGAGGAGGGTGAGCTTGATGGTGAGGAGAATTTGCCTAACCCCCTTTTTCTTTCCAAGCAGGGGGGGATTACTAATCAGATTTCCCGAGCTAATATTTTACAGATGAAAGAATCTGAAAGGAGCTGGAAGGATTTTGAGCGTTATCCCAAAGGCACTGACGGCGCCAACAAGAAGAAACCTTCAGCGCAGGACAAGCCTTATCAAGCAGGTGAGTCACAATGTAATCTCTCTTGCTTTACAGTTAATTTTAGAAAACGCAAAGCAGATGGCGGTCCAGTAAACTGTAAGGTTTCTGAGGCTAAGGTTTGTTGTCATTGTGAGACGCCTTCATCCTTACAGGATGCAGTTGCTACTAATTCTGATAAAGACAAAGACAAATTACTGGGATCTGACACACTTTCTCAGAGGGATAAGGATGGTAAGGATAGAATAGAAGGTTTAAAAAGGCTTCCATATATGGGGCTGTCAATGCCCTTAGGTTCTCATCTAAGCAAACATACCAAAGAGAAAATTTGGAAAGGTGAGTTTGTGGATGTTTTTAAATTACTTCACAGGGAGATTCAATCTAAAGAAGGTTCCAGGAAAGAGGCTTGGGAGCTAGCCAAAAGACCCAGGGTTCCTACCAATATTGACTCTTGGACCTCAGCATTTCTGATTTTTGCAAGTCTTTACTGTGAAAAATTTCCAGATCGTTCGGTTTCAATGTTGAAATACTTGGATACAATCAGAAAGGCTCAGTCAGAATTCGGTGGCTTTGCTTGGCTCCATTATGACGAGGAGTTCAGAGCTCGCCTGGTCCTTGTTCCAGAGAAAACTTGGGGTGAGGTTGATAACGAATTATGGGTACAGTGGATGTATCCCCAGAGGCCTCCCCCTACGATGCATACCGCTAGTGATCTTGCTATCGCTCCCCGGCCCTTTCTTAACAGACCCACCTCGGGAGGGGTGGGTATTTGGGCAAAACCTCAAACTTTCATTCCGGGAGCATGCTGGAATTTCAACAGAGGCTTCTGCCAGAAAAATCCATGCAAGTATAGACATGAATGTTCCAAATGCGGTGGTAAACACGCCATTTTGCAGTGTTTTAGCGAGCAAGCATCCGGTTTTCCTATCAGCCAAGGTAGAGGGAGGGGCGCCCCATTCCAGCCTCACTTCAAGGGCAGTTACCCCAATTGATATCCCCAAGCTATGTTATTGGTTTCAGTTTTATCCTCATAGAGACAAAGCTTTGAAGTTGGAGTGGGGGTTTAAAGAAGGTTTCTGGCTTGGTTATCAAGGTCCCAGATACCGCAGGTTTGCTCAAAACTTGAAGTCTGCTAGTCAATTCACACAGGTCATCGCTCATAAGTTACATTCTGAAGTTGCTGAGGGCAGAATGGCTGGCCCCTTCCCATTTTGGCCTCTTCCCAATCTTATCATTTCTCCTTTAGGAGTGGTCCCCAAAAAGATTTTCGCATGATACAACATTATCTTGGCCACAAGGTTTGTCGGTGAACGATTTTATTGCCAAAGAAGACACTGTTGTACAGTTTGCGTCAGTGGATGTAGCTCTTGACCTGGTAAGAGAAGCCGGCTCAGGTGCGGAGCTGGCCAAATGTGACATCAAATCTGCTTTTAGGTTACTTCCAGTTCATCCACAAGATTTTGAATTACTTGGCATTAATTTTCAGGGACAATTCTTTGTCGATAAAGTTCTGCCTATGGGTTGTGCAGTCTCATGTCAGCTTTTTGGAGACTTTAGCTCGTTTCTACAATGGGTATTCTCCTTCAGGTCAGGTCATACCTAGGTGTCCCATTATCTGGACGATTTTCTTTTTGTTGGTAAGAAAGGGTCACGACAGTGTAAGAAGGCGCTCCTTTTCTTTCAATCTTTAACTCAAGAGTTAGGCGTGCCTCTGGCTAAAGAGAACGCGATACAAAAGGGGATGATGGACGGAACGTTTGAGCCAATCAAACACTCACCCCCAGTCAACTGATCTGGGTTTAATCCATCATCATTCTTTAGCTCACTCCACCACCCCAGTTCAGACATGGCCATATGCAAATCAGTCTGACCCTGTGCCTCATGGGAACAGTCCAGCCCGAACTGCCAAGCCATGTCTTCCCTGGACCGGAAACAAGCATCCTAGGACCGGTTTCTGGCATTCCAGCCGTCATCAGCCAGGCTTGCTTGAATCCAGTGGCAAAGTGAGGAAAGGGACCCACGTCTGGGCATACCCCCGCCAACTTGGGGCGAACAAAGCGATACAAAAGGGGATGATGGACGGAACGCTTGAGCCAATCAAACACTCACCCCCAGTCAACTGATCTGGGTTTAATCCATCATCATTCTTTAGCTCACTCCACCACCCCAGTTCAGACATGGCCATATGCAAATCAGTCTGACCCTGTGCCTCATGGGAACAGTCCAGCCCGAACTGCCAAGCCATGTCTTCCCTGGACCGGAAACAAGCATCCTAGGACCGGTTTCTGGCATTCCAGCCGTCATCAGCCAGGCTTGCTTGAATCCAGTGGCAAAGTGAGCAAGGGACCCACGTCTGGGCATACCCCCGCCAACTTGGGGCGAACAAAGCGATACAAAAGGGGATGATGGACGGAACGTTTGAGCCAATCAAACACTCACCCCCAGTCAACTGATCTGGGTTTAATCCATCATCATTCTTTAGCTCACTCCACCACCCCAGTTCAGACATGGCCATATGCAAATCAGTCTGACCCTGTGCCTCATGGGAACAGTCCAGCCCGAACTGCCAAGCCATGTCTTCCCTGGACCGGAAACAAGCATCCTAGGACCGGTTTCTGGCATTCCAGCCGTCATCAGCCAGGCTTGCTTGAATCCAGTGGCAAAGTGAGAAAGGGACCCACGTCTGGGCATACCCCGCCAACTTGGGGCGAACAAAGCGATACAAAAGGGGATGATGGACGGAACGTTTGAGCCAATCAAACACTCACCCCCAGTCAACTGATCTGGGTTTAATCCATCATCATTCTTTAGCTCACTCCACCACCCCAGTTCAGACATGGCCATATGCAAATCAGTCTGACCCTGTGCCTCATGGGAACAGTCCAGCCCGAACTGCCAAGCCATGTCTTCCCTGGACCGGAAACAAGCATCCTAGGACCGGTTTCTGGCATTCCAGCCGTCATCAGCCAGGCTTGCTTGAATCCAGTGGCAAAGTGAGCAAGGGACCCACGTCTGGGCATACCCCCGCCAACTTGGGGCGAACAAAGCGATACAAAAGGGGATGATGGACGGAACGCTTGAGCCAATCAAACACTCACCCCCAGTCAACTGATCTGGGTTTAATCCATCATCATTCTTTAGCTCACTCCACCACCCCAGTTCAGACATGGCCATATGCAAATCAGTCTGACCCTGTGCCTCATGGGAACAGTCCAGCCCGAACTGCCAAGCCATGTCTTCCCTGGACCGGAAACAAGCATCCTAGGACCGGTTTCTGGCATTCCAGCCGTCATCAGCCAGGCTTGCTTGAATCCAGTGGCAAAGTGAGCAAGGGACCCACGTCTGGGCATACCCCCGCCAACTTGGGGCGAACAAAGCGATACAAAAGGGGATGATGGACGGAACGTTTGAGCCAATCAAACACTCACCCCCAGTCAACTGATCTGGGTTTAATCCATCATCATTCTTTAGCTCACTCCACCACCCCAGTTCAGACATGGCCATATGCAAATCAGTCTGACCCTGTGCCTCATGGGAACAGTCCAGCCCGAACTGCCAAGCCATGTCTTCCCTGGACCGGAAACAAGCATCCTAGGACCGGTTTCTGGCATTCCAGCTGTCATCAGCCAGGCTTGCTTGAATCCAGTGGCAAAGTGAGCAAAGTGACCCACGTCTGGGCATACCCCCGCCAACTTGGGGCGAACAAAGCGATACAAAAGGGGATGATGGACGGAACGCTTGAGCCAATCAAACACTCACCCCCAGTCAACTGATCTGGGTTTAATCCATCATCATTCTTTAGCTCACTCCACCACCCCAGTTCAGACATGGCCATATGCAAATCAGTCTGACCCTGTGCCTCATGGGAACAGTCCAGCCCGAACTGCCAAGCCATGTCTTCCCTGGACCGGAAACAAGCATCCTAGGACCGGTTTCTGGCATTCCAGCCGTCATCAGCCAGGCTTGCTTGAATCCAGTGGCAAAGTGAGCAAGGGACCCACGTCTGGGCATACCCCCGCCAACTTGGGGCGAACAAAGCGATACAAAAGGGGATGATGGACGGAACGCTTGAGCCAATCAAACACTCACCCCCAGTCAACTGATCTGGGTTTAATCCATCATCATTCTTTAGCTCACTCCACCACCCCAGTTCAGACATGGCCATATGCAAATCAGTCTGACCCTGTGCCTCATGGGAACAGTCCAGCCCGAACTGCCAAGCCATGTCTTCCCTGGACCAGAAACAAGCATCCTAGGACCGGTTTCTGGCATTCCAGCCGTCATCAGCCAGGCTTGCTTGAATCCAGTGGCAAAGTGAGCAAGGGACCCACGTCTGGGCATACCCCCGCCAACTTGGGGCGAACAAAGCGATACAAAAGGGGATGATGGACGGAACGCTTGAGCCAATCAAACACTCACCCCCAGTCAACTGATCTGGGTTTAATCCATCATCATTCTTTAGCTCACTCCACCACCCCAGTTCAGACATGGCCATATGCAAATCAGTCTGACCCTGTGCCTCATGGGAACAGTCCAGCCCGAACTGCCAAGCCATGTCTTCCCTGGACCGGAAACAAGCATCCTAGGACCGGTTTCTGGCATTCCAGCCGTCATCAGCCAGGCTTGCTTGAATCCAGTGGCAAAGTGAGCAAGGGACCCACGTCTGGGCATACCCCCGCCAACTTGGGGCGAACAAAGCGATACAAAAGGGGATGATGGACGGAACGCTTGAGCCAATCAAACACTCACCCCCAGTCAACTGATCTGGGTTTAATCCATCATCATTCTTTAGCTCACTCCACCACCCCAGTTCAGACATGGCCATATGCAAATCAGTCTGACCCTGTGCCTCATGGGAACAGTCCAGCCCGAACTGCCAAGCCATGTCTTCCCTGGACCGGAAACAAGCATCCTAGGACCGGTTTCTGGCATTCCAGCCGTCATCAGCCAGGCTTGCTTGAATCCAGTGGCAAAGTGAGCAAGGGACCCACGTCTGGGCATACCCCCGCCAACTTGGGGCGAACAAAGCGATACAAAAGGGGATGATGGACGGAACGTTTGAGCCAATCAAACACTCACCCCCAGTCAACTGATCTGGGTTTAATCCATCATCATTCTTTAGCTCACTCCACCACCCCAGTTCAGACATGGCCATATGCAAATCAGTCTGACCCTGTGCCTCATGGGAACAGTCCAGCCCGAACTGCCAAGCCATGTCTTCCCTGGACCGGAAACAAGCATCCTAGGACCGGTTTCTGGCATTCCAGCCGTCATCAGCCAGGCTTGCTTGAATCCAGTGGCAAAGTGAGAAAGGGACCCACGTCTGGGCATACCCCCGCCAACTTGGGGCGAACAAAGCGATACAAAAGGGGATGATGGACGGAACGCTTGAGCCAATCAAACACTCACCCCCAGTCAACTGATCTGGGTTTAATCCATCATCATTCTTTAGCTCACTCCACCACCCCAGTTCAGACATGGCCATATGCAAATCAGTCTGACCCTGTGCCTCATGGGAACAGTCCAGCCCGAACTGCCAAGCCATGTCTTCCCTGGACCGGAAACAAGCATCCTAGGACCGGTTTCTGGCATTCCAGCCGTCATCAGCCAGGCTTGCTTGAATCCAGTGGCAAAGTGAGAAAGGGACCCACGTCTGGGCATACCCCCGCCAACTTGGGGCGAACAAAGCGATACAAAAGGGGATGATGGACGGAACGCTTGAGCCAATCAAACACTCACCCCCAGTCAACTGATCTGGGTTTAATCCATCATCATTCTTTAGCTCACTCCACCACCCCAGTTCAGACATGGCCATATGCAAATCAGTCTGACCCTGTGCCTCATGGGAACAGTCCAGCCCGAACTGCCAAGCCATGTCTTCCCTGGACCGGAAACAAGCATCCTAGGACCGGTTTCTGGCATTCCAGCCGTCATCAGCCAGGCTTGCTTGAATCCAGTGGCAAAGTGAGAAAGGGACCCAAGTCTGGGCATACCCCCGCCAACTTGGGGCGAACAAAGCGATACAAAAGGGGATGATGGACGGAACGCTTGAGCCAATCAAACACTCACCCCCAGTCAACTGATCTGGGTTTAATCCATCATCATTCTTTAGCTCACTCCACCACCCCAGTTCAGACATGGCCATATGCAAATCAGTCTGACCCTGTGCCTCATGGGAACAGTCCAGCCCGAACTGCCAAGCCATGTCTTCCCTGGACCGGAAACAAGCATCCTAGGACCGGTTTCTGGCATTCCAGCCGTCATCAGCCAGGCTTGCTTGAATCCAGTGGCAAAGTGAGAAAGGGACCCACGTCTGGGCATACCCCCGCCAACTTGGGGCGAACAAAGCGATACAAAAGGGGATGATGGACGGAACGTTTGAGCCAATCAAACACTCACCCCCAGTCAACTGATCTGGGTTTAATCCATCATCATTCTTTAGCTCACTCCACCACCCCAGTTCAGACATGGCCATATGCAAATCAGTCTGACCCTGTGCCTCATGGGAACAGTCCAGCCCGAACTGCCAAGCCATGTCTTCCCTGGACCGGAAACAAGCATCCTAGGACCGGTTTCTGGCATTCCAGCTGTCATCAGCCAGGCTTGCTTGAATCCAGTGGCAAAGTGAGAAAGGGACCCACGTCTGGGCATACCCCCGCCAACTTGGGGCGAACAAAGCGATACAAAAGGGGATGATGGACGGAACGCTTGAGCCAATCAAACACTCACCCCCAGTCAACTGATCTGGGTTTAATCCATCATCATTCTTTAGCTCACTCCACCACCCCAGTTCAGACATGGCCATATGCAAATCAGTCTGACCCTGTGCCTCATGGGAACAGTCCAGCCCGAACTGCCAAGCCATGTCTTCCCTGGACCGGAAACAAGCATCCTAGGACCGGTTTCTGGCATTCCAGCCGTCATCAGCCAGGCTTGCTTGAATCCAGTGGCAAAGTGAGAAAGGGACCCACGTCTGGGCATACCCCCGCCAACTTGGGGCGAACAAAGCGATACAAAAGGGGATGATGGACGGAACGTTTGAGCCAATCAAACACTCACCCCCAGTCAACTGATCTGGGTTTAATCCATCATCATTCTTTAGCTCACTCCACCACCCCAGTTCAGGACATGGCCATATGCAAATCAGTCTGACCCTGTGCCTCATGGGAACAGTCCAGCCCGAACTGCCAAGCCATGTCTTCCCTGGACCGGAAACAAGCATCCTAGGACCGGTTTCTGGCATTCCAGCCGTCATCAGCCAGGCTTGCTTGAATCCAGTGGCAAAGTGAGAAAGGGACCCACGTCTGGGCATACCCCCGCCAACTTGGGGCGAACAAAGCGATACAAAAGGGGATGATGGACGGAACGCTTGAGCCAATCAAACACTCACCCCCAGTCAACTGATCTGGGTTTAATCCATCATCATTCTTTAGCTCACTCCACCACCCCAGTTCAGACATGGCCATATGCAAATCAGTCTGACCCTGTGCCTCATGGGAACAGTCCAGCCCGAACTGCCAAGCCATGTCTTCCCTGGACCGGAAACAAGCATCCTAGGACCGGTTTCTGGCATTCCAGCCGTCATCAGCCAGGCTTGCTTGAATCCAGTGGCAAAGTGAGAAAGGGACCCACGTCTGGGCATACCCCCGCCAACTTGGGGCGAACAAAGCGATACAAAAGGGGATGATGGACGGAACGTTTGAGCCAATCAAACACTCACCCCCAGTCAACTGATCTGGGTTTAATCCATCATCATTCTTTAGCTCACTCCACCACCCCAGTTCAGACATGGCCATATGCAAATCAGTCTGACCCTGTGCCTCATGGGAACAGTCCAGCCCGAACTGCCAAGCCATGTCTTCCCTGGACCGGAAACAAGCATCCTAGGACCGGTTTCTGGCATTCCAGCCGTCATCAGCCAGGCTTGCTTGAATCCAGTGGCAAAGTGAGAAAGGGACCCACGTCTGGGCATACCCCCGCCAACTTGGGGCGAACAAAGCGATACAAAAGGGGATGATGGACGGAACGCTTGAGCCAATCAAACACTCACCCCCAGTCAACTGATCTGGGTTTAATCCATCATCATTCTTTAGCTCACTCCACCACCCCAGTTCAGACATGGCCATATGCAAATCAGTCTGACCCTGTGCCTCATGGGAACAGTCCAGCCCGAACTGCCAAGCCATGTCTTCCCTGGACCGGAAACAAGCATCCTAGGACCGGTTTCTGGCATTCCAGCCGTCATCAGCCAGGCTTGCTTGAATCCAGTGGCAAAGTGAGAAAGGGACCCACGTCTGGGCATACCCCGCCAACTTGGGGCGAACAAAGCAATACAAAAGGGGATGATGGACGGAACGTTTGAGCCAATCAAACACTCACCCCAGTCAACTGATCTGGGTTTAATCCATCATCATTCTTTAGCTCACTCCACCACCCCAGTTCAGACATGGCCATATGCAAATCAGTCTGACCCTGTGCCTCATGGGAACAGTCCAGCCCGAACTGCCAAGCCATGTCTTCCCTGGACCGGAAACAAGCATCCTAGGACCGGTTTCTGGCATTCCAGCCGTCATCAGCCAGGCTTGCTTGAATCCAGTGGCAAAGTGAGAAAGGGACCCACGTCTGGGCATACCCCCGCCAACTTGGGGCGAACAAAGCGATACAAAAGGGGATGATGGACGGAACGTTTGAGCCAATCAAACACTCACCCCCAGTCAACTGATCTGGGTTTAATCCATCATCATTCTTTAGCTCACTCCACCACCCCAGTTCAGACATGGCCATATGCAAATCAGTCTGACCCTGTGCCTCATGGGAACAGTCCAGCCCGAACTGCCAAGCCATGTCTTCCCTGGACCGGAAACAAGCATCCTAGGACCGGTTTCTGGCATTCCAGCCGTCATCAGCCAGGCTTGCTTGAATCCAGTGGCAAAGTGAGAAAGGGACCCACGTCTGGGCATACCCCCGCCAACTTGGGGCGAACAAAGCGATACAAAAGGGGATGATGGACGGAACGTTTGAGCCAATCAAACACTCACCCCAGTCAACTGATCTGGGTTTAATCCATCATCATTCTTTAGCTCACTCCACCACCCCAGTTCAGACATGGCCATATGCAAATCAGTCTGACCCTGTGCCTCATGGGAACAGTCCAGCCCGAACTGCCAAGCCATGTCTTCCCTGGACCGGAAACAAGCATCCTAGGACCGGTTTCTGGCATTCCAGCCGTCATCAGCCAGGCTTGCTTGAATCCAGTGGCAAAGTGAGAAAGGGACCCACGCCTGGGCATACCCCCGCCAACTTGGGGCGAACAAAGCGATACAAAAGGGGATGATGGACGGAACGCTTGAGCCAATCAAACACTCACCCCCAGTCAACTGATCTGGGTTTAATCCATCATCATTCTTTAGCTCACTCCACCACCCCAGTTCAGACATGGCCATATGCAAATCAGTCTGACCCTGTGCCTCATGGGAACAGTCCAGCCCGAACTGCCAAGCCATGTCTTCCCTGGACCGGAAACAAGCATCCTAGGACCGGTTTCTGGCATTCCAGCCGTCATCAGCCAGGCTTGCTTGAATCCAGTGGCAAAGTGAGAAAGGGACCCACGTCTGGGCATACCCCCGCCAACTTGGGGCGAACAAAGCGATACAAAAGGGGATGATGGACGGAACGTTTGAGCCAATCAAACACTCACCCCCAGTCAACTGATCTGGGTTTAATCCATCATCATTCTTTAGCTCACTCCACCACCCCAGTTCAGACATGGCCATATGCAAATCAGTCTGACCCTGTGCCTCATGGGAACAGTCCAGCCCGAACTGCCAAGCCATGTCTTCCCTGGACCGGAAACAAGCATCCTAGGACCGGTTTCTGGCATTCCAGCCGTCATCAGCCAGGCTTGCTTGAATCCAGTGGCAAAGTGAGAAAGGGACCCACGTCTGGGCATACCCCCGCCAACTTGGGGCGAACAAGCGATACAAAGGGGATGATGGACGGAACGTTTGAGCCAATCAAACACTCACCCCCAGTCAACTGATCTGGGTTTAATCCATCATCATTCTTTAGCTCACTCTCAGGGAAGACATGGCTTGGCAGTTCGGGCTGGACTGTTCCCATGAGGCACAGGGTCAGACTGGATTTGCATATGGCCATGTCTGAACTGGGGTGGTGGAGTGAGCTAAAGAATGATGATGGATTAAACCCAGATCAGTTGACTGGGGGTGAGTGTTTGATTTGCTCTAACGTCCGTCCATCATCCCCTTTGGTATCGCTTTGTTCGCCCCTAAGTTGGCAGGGTATGCCCAGACGTGGGTCCCTTGCTCACTTTGCCACTGGATTCAAGATATCCTGGCTGATGAGGGCTTTGAACCCGAAACCGGTCCCAGGATGCTTGTTTCTGGTCCAGGGAAGACATGGCTTGGCAGTTCGGGCTGGACTGTTCCCATGAGGCACAGGGTCAGACTGATTTGCATATGGCCATGTCTGAACTGGGGTGGTGGAGTGAGCTAAAGAATGATGATGGATTAAACCCAGATCAGTTGACTGGGGTGAGTGTTTGATTTGCTCTAACGCTCCGTCCATCATCCC
This sequence comes from Calotriton arnoldi, assembly GCA_963921515.1. Taxonomy (NCBI): domain Eukaryota; kingdom Metazoa; phylum Chordata; class Amphibia; order Caudata; family Salamandridae; genus Calotriton; species Calotriton arnoldi. The sequence continues at coordinate 687,018 of CAWUFW010000166.1, forward strand.
CTTTGGTATCGCTTTGTTCGCCCTAAGTTGGCAGGGTATGCCCAGACGTGGGTCCCTTGCTCACTTTGCCACTGGATTCAAGATAGCCTGGCTGATGAGGATTTTGAACCCGAAGCCGGTCCCAGGATGCTTGTTTCTGGTCCAGGGAAGACATGGCTTGGCAGTTCGGGCTGGACTGTTCCCATGAGGCACAGGGTCAGACTGATTTGCATATGGCCATGTCTGAACTGGGGTGGTGGAGTGAGCTAAAGAATGATGATGGATTAAACCCAGATCAGTTGACTGGGGTGAGTGTTTGATTTGTTCTAACGCTCCGTCCATCATCCCCTTTGGTATCGCTTTGTTCGCCCTAAGTTGGCAGGGTATGCCCAGACGTGGGTCCCTTGCTCACTTTGCCACTGGATTCAAGATAGCCTGGCTGATGAGGGTTTTGAACCCGAAACCGGTCCCAGGATGCTTGTTTCTGGTCCAGGGAAGACATGGCTTGGCAGTTCAGGCTGGACTGTTCCCATGAGGCACAGGGTCAGACTGATTTGCATATGGCCATGTCTGAACTGGGGTGGTGGAGTGAGCTAAAGAATGATGATGGATTAAACCCAGATCAGTTGACTGGGGTGAGTGTTTGATTTGCTCTAACGCTCCGTCCATCATCCCCTTTGGTATCGCTTGTTCGCCCTAAGTTGGCAGGGTATGCCCAGACGTGGGTCCCTTGCTCACTTTGCCACTGGATTCAAGATAGCCTGGCTGATGAGGGTTTTGAACCCGAAACCGGTCCCAGGATGCTTGTTTCTGGTCCAGGGAAGACATGGCTTGGCAGTTCGGCTGGACTGTTCCATGAGGCACAGGGTCAGACTGATTTGCATATGGCCATGTCTGAACTGGGGTGGTGGAGTGAGCTAAAGAATGATGATGGATTAAACCCAGATCAGTTGACTGGGGAGTGAGTGTTTGATTTGCTCTAACGCTCCGTCCATCATCCCCTTTGGTATCGCTTTGTTCGCCCTAAGTTGGCAGGGTATGCCCAGACGTGGAGTCCCTTGCTCACTTTGCCACTGGATTCAAGATAGCCTGGCTGATGAGGGTTTTGAACCCGAAACCGGTCCCAGGATGCTTGTTTCTGGTCCAGGGAAGACATGGCTTGGCAGTTCGGGCTGGACTGTTCCCATGAGGCACAGGGTCAGACTGATTTGCATATGGCCATGTCTGAACTGGGGTGGTGGAGTGAGCTAAAGAATGATGATGGATTAAACCCAGATCAGTTGACTGGGGGTGAGTGTTTGATTTGCTCTAACGCTCCGTCCATCATCCCCTTTGGTATCGCTCTGGCTAAAGAGAAGACAGAGGGCCCTGCAACATGTCTCATTTTTCTAGGTATTGAGATCGACACAGTGAAAATGGAGGCCAGATTACCATTAGGAAAAGTAAAAGAGATTTTGGACTTTTTGGAACATGCTAGAGTGTCACCAAAACTTTTTGAGGTGCAGAGACTACTAGGACATCTGAACTTTGCTTGCAAAGTAGTGAAAGCTGGGAGATCCTTTTGTCGGCGATTAGGTTTTGCTATGTCTGGTGTTTCCTTACCTCATCACAGAGTTAGAGTGTCTTTGTCCATGAGATCCGATTTCGAGGTTTGGATTATGTTCCTCAAGGTCTTCAACGGTGTCCCTATTTGGTCTTTTGATGAAAATTTTGTATGATCGGTGCAAATTTTCTCCGATGCGTCGGGAGCTAACGGCTTTGGGCTTTTTTGAGACGGAAAATGGTGTGCCGAGCCATGGCCTCAGAAGTGGGTTACTGAAACTCGTAGTATAGCATTTTTTGAATTCTTTCCCTTGATTGTTGCTTTGGCAGTTTGGGGCGATTTTTTGGCAAACAAGACAGTTCTTTTCCATGTAGACAACAAGACTGTGGTTGATCTGGTGAATGGTCAAAAGGCAAGAGATAGACGTTTACTTAAACTACTGCAGAGATTTATGCTTGGTTGCTTGATGCTTAATATAACGTTTAGAGTTAAGCATATACCTGGTTTGGACAACAATATAGCTGATGCGTTATCTCGTTCTCAGTGGCAGAGATTCCGTGGTTTGGCACCCAGAGCAGACCCAGAAAAAACTCAAATTCCTCAAGAGGTATGGGATCTAGCGGATTGAAGATAAGGCGGTTGGTTGAACACTCTCTTGCCTTCAGCACACGTTTAGCTTACAGAAGGGCCTGGACTGAATTTCTACAGTCAGGGGCGGCTTGTCGCAACAATGATCAAGTAGGTCGTTTACTCCGTAATGATGATATTCTACGCTTTGTTATGAGCAACATTGATAGAAATATATCATCTACTACCATCGCTGGGAAGCTCTCAGGCATTTCTTTCTATGGTAAGTGCTTTTGGGGTTATGACCCCTCCTTAGGAGAGTTGGGGAGGATAATTTTGCTAGGGTGGTCTAAATTAAAGAAACGTGGCACGTTGCTGCGGAAACCTATTTCTTTGTCCTTATTGGGAGACATATCAATATTGCCTAACCTTTGTTATTCACAATTTGAATTTTCATTGTTTAAACTTTGTATGTTATGGTTATTTTTTTTTGGAGCCTTTAGGATATCAGAGTTATTAGGTAAATCATTTCTGCAAGGGCTCAAGTACTCCAATGTCTCAGTTACAACACACTCTTTACGTATTCTTTTGGAATCATCTAAAACAGATCAGAAAGGTAAAGGGGCTACTGTGGTATTGCGGAAGCTAAGCGGCCCGCTCTGCCCATGGTCTGCTTGGTTCCAATTCAAAGAATTTGAAACTTATTCAACTAATTTTATTTTTCAACATCAAGATGGTTCTGCCTTAACCGCTTCACAGTTGTTAGTGGTTTTGAGAAAATCTTTACATTCCCTAGGTCTTAACCCTTTGGAATTTGGTACTCATTCATTTAGAATAGGCGCAGCCTCAGAAGCTGTCAGAAGGGGTTTTTCTTTACAGCAACTAAGAAGGTTGGGCCGTTGGACATCTAATTGCTGTTTAAAATATGTTAGAGATTTGAATGAATTATAGATTTCCTTTTTTGGCCTTGCTAACATCTGTTTCTTTCCAGGTTATCAACTCTATTCTCCGGCATCCATGGCGAACGTCTGGATCGTCGGACACTCCTTTGTGAAATGGGCGGCCAAACAAGCCGAGAGGAACCATTATGGACCTAATTTAGGTTTTAGTTTTGAAGACTCTAAAATTACCTGGTATGGTAAGAGTGGCATGCGTTGGGGGTCAACTGTTACCAGTTTTGCACGAGATATTTTCTTCCAAGCCATATCCTGCGATATTACTGATTCACCTGGGTGAGAATGATTTTGTACAACTGTCAGGTCTGGGTCTTCTTCTTGTCATAAAAGCTGATCTAGCGAAGATTGTAACATCTTGGCCTTCAACTAAAATCGACATCACTGCTCTTGTACCAAGGAGGGTTTGGAGGGGTGCCGAAAAGTTTACGGCTGTCGACAGAGCCAGGCAAGCTCAATAGAGAGCTTCATCGCTTCTGTATTATTAATGGTATCAGTTGGCTATCACACGATGACATTGGTAAAGATGATTTTCAATTTTTAGGCCAGATGGGGTGCATCTTTCTTTTATTGCCAATGAACTATACATTGTGAACATTAAAGACAAGTTATCTCACATGTTGGGTTTACGTCCGTGGGGCTAAGGGATTGCAGCAGCGGCATCCCTCATTTAATTGTTTTTTTGATCTTTCTGGTATTATATCTGGCATTTTTCATTAAAAGTTTTGTTATTTATTAATCTGGGTGATGAGGGTATATTTCTTTATACTTGCTAAAACAACATATAGATACTTTGTTCAAATTTTAAATCCCTGGGAAATGGGGGGGGGGGGGGGCAGGAAAAACGCCTTTACAGGGTTTTTTCCTGGTGGCAGATTTGGACGGGATTGAGGCAGGCAGGAAGGGTTGGGGCAGGCAGAATAGCTTAGGACAGAGGGAAAACAGAGGACAGAGGAATGAGTCAGGAGGTAGGTAGGGGGACAAACTAAGGGGTTGGGCTCGAGGTTCAAGGTTGGGAAAAATTCATGGGGGAGCAATATGGGGAAAAAATTCATGGGGGAAAAAGTCATGGGGGATCGATATGGGGGAGAATTCATGGGGGATCGATATGGGGATATTTTCATCGGGGTGGGTTTACATACAAGTTGGGTAAACCTTGATTGCATTATTGTAATGTAATTGTTTGTTGCTGAAATAAAAGCGACCTTTTACCCCCCATTGGTCTGTGATGAAATTTATTGCCCGATGGGGGGCTTGGGGGTGGCATTCGAAGAATGTCCACCCCCGGGCAGCTTCGGGCATTGTAATCGCCCAGAACGAGCGCGTGCAGGCAAGGCGCCTGCATTAGAACGCGGCGGTTTCAAACGCCGCGTTCTAATTAGATGTCAGTTGGGGGTCCAGATGACAGGTAGGCGGCAGCGCAGCAGTTTTCGTGCCCCTCCCACCCTCCCTTTATTTTCGCTTAGTTTTTCCCACGCTTTGGGTTGGTTTCCTGGGTTTTCACGGAGTCTTCCTTTCCTTGCAGGCAGATTTGGACGGGATTGAGGCAGGCAGGAAGGGTTGGGGCAGGCAGAATAGCTTAGGACAGAGGGAAAACAGAGGACAGAGGAATGAGGCAGGAGGTAGGAAGGGGGACAAACTAATTGGTTGGGCTCGAGGTTCAAGGTGGGGAAAAATTCATGGGGGAGCAATATGGGGAAAAAATTCATGGGGGATCAATATGGGGAAAAAGTCATGGGGGATCGATATGGGGATATTTTCATCGGGGTGGGGTTACATTCAAGTTGGGTAAACATTGATTGCATTATTGTAATGTAATTGTTTGTTGCTGAAATAAAAGCGACCTTTTACCCCCCCATCGGTCTGTGATGTAATTTATTGCCTGATGCACTGTTCTCAATCACACACAGTCTTTATTTTCCTAAGTCCTCATTGATACTGACCCACACTGGATGGGGAAATAGAATAGGATGATGTTAGGATTTTTTTGTAGATCAGGTTTAATAGTGTGTCCATTAAACCTGGATGAAATCTAATTTATTTTTTGGATATTCGTGTATATATATTTAGAATTTCTGATTGAGTATGCAAAAAATAATGTTAAACTATGGAAAACATACTTTCTTCTCTGAAGGTACATTCCTGAATTTTTCAGAGTAAACCAGTAAATTATGCTGCATTTAACAGGTGGTTAAAGTGCAAGATGTGTCTCACCTGGAGAAAGCTAGAGTTAAAAGACAACTGATCTCAGCAGATGGGAGATGCAAAGGGGTGTAAAGTGGTTAGACTCAAGCCTTTGCCGTCAGAGATATCAAACACTGCAGTGCACGGTAATACCTCCAGGTCCCTCCAGTCCTCGCCCCATTCTTTCCTTATGGAGATAACCATCTTCCTGACAGAAAAAACAACATAGGAATACTGGGACCCTTACCCCACCCCCTCCCACTGGGAGTACATAACCACTACTTACCCACCATTTCGCCTGTTTTTTTTTTCTGTCTGTCGACAGACTGGGATGGGGTGTGCTGGTTTCTGCTCCTGCCAGGCTGGGATGGCGTCTTCTGTGGTGCACCAGTCGGTCTGCTGGGCTTCCCTTGACCGTGCTTGGTTGTGCCTGCCGGTCTTGCCGGGAGGCACGGTTGTTGGCTGCCAGCCATCTGCGGCTGGTGCGCCGGGTCTGCTGAGCAGTTCCGGTTTCCGGAAGCACGTCTTCCTGGGGCTGGGCCTGGTGGAAGGCGCCTTGCAGTTGCTTGTTTCTGGCTGCCTGGAGGGGCATTTTCGTGGGCCTCTCCTGTGGCCTGCCTCTCCCATGTGCGGGGGCCCCTGGTGTGCCGGCCCTCTCCCGGTTGGTAGTCACAGGAGGTGACTGCCTGGCACGTCGGAGTTGGTTCGGGGGTGCTCCCCTAGTGCCTGGCTTCCGGGTGTCTCAGAGAGGAACTGAGACTGGGTCCAGGGGTGCCAGTCTTGGTGGCATTCCTGAGTAGTCCTGGGGGCATTTTTCTTTTCTTGCTGAGTCTTTCTGCCCCATGGTGAGTACCGCATAGCGGTTTTTGTTATTTCTTCTTCACAAATGGCTGCTACCCAGGCGCTATGGCTGGTGGTGGGGGCATTGCTGGAACAGGTGGTAAGTGTAGGACTCTGCCGGACCCAGGGGTGAGTACCGCATAGCGGTTCTTCTTCTCCCTGCCTTATTTTGGTGCGTTTGACATGTGTCCTGGAGCTTCACATTTCATGTGCACTGCATCATCTCTGTTTTCACTGCCCTTTTGTAGCTGCATTGTGTTCAGTCCCATGCCCGCTGCTTGTGTGGTCCGTTTCTTTTGTTTCTATTACTGTCTGGCGTACGGATAGCGGCTGCTTTTGTTTCTCCTTTGCTTCATGTTACTGGTGTTCCTGCCCGCCTACCTGCTGTGTTTCCCTGTGCTTGGTGCTGTGGCTCGGAGGCTGGGTGTTGTGCCTCTGGGGTCTCCGGCCCCTTCTTCTCCTGAAGTTGTGTACCGCCATGGTGGCTCTGTGTCATTGGTCCTCCTTTTCGGCCCGTTGTGCCTTGTTTCTTTGGTGGGCCTATGTTGCATGTTCTTCGGCGCCTGGTTATGTCTGGGGGACTGTTTTCCTGTGCTGCGAGCTTCCGGCAGGATGGGGGTTTGGCCTGTTGGGTGCTGGTGGTCCTGTATGCTGTTGGAGTCAGGGCATGGGGCACTTCCGCGGCTTCTGGTTGCCCTGCTGCGGCGTGTGTCCGGTTTCTGGCCTGTCTCCTTTTGGTCTCTGCTCCCTCGGGGGGTTGTGCGGCTGTGTGTCCTCCGGACTCTGTCTTCCTTGGGTAATGGGGTCGCCACTGTGTGTTCTCTGCCCCGTCTCCTGGTTGGGTGCTTACTGGTTCGGGGGGGGGGGCTTGCCTCCAGGGGTGTGTCCGGCACTGGCATTAGGGCCTTGGTGACTTCTGGCGCCTTTTTGGGTGTCTGCCTGGGGGCTTTCAGGCGTGCCTTCCTCTTCTTGTAATCTCCCTTGGGTGTGGGTGCTCCGGATCCCCTGGGGTCTGGTGGTTTTGCGCCCAGGCCATTGTTCTTCCCCTGTCCTTCGGTTTTTGTTCTGTCCCTGCCTTCCCCCAGTGCAGGCAGGGCCATGGAGTGGGTGTCCCTGTGCGGGCTGCTTGTCTTCTGCCCTGGCTTTCCGGCCGCTTTTTGCGGTGTCTTGTCTTTGGGGCCTTGGTTGTGGCTGGTTCCGGTAACTTTTCTGTCTGCCCTTGAGAGTTGGTGTGTTTCTGGCGTATGGCTGTTTGGCCCTGTGCCTCTCTTCCCGGGCCTGTGGGGGAGCCTGCTGTGTTGGTGGCCTCTTTCTCCCGTGCTGGGGGCGGCTGTGCCAGCCTTTTTGGTGACAAGTTTCTGCTTCTGGCAGTTTGGGCTGCACCGGGGGTTCTGCCGTCGTTCCCTTCTTTCTGGTGGTTGGTGGTGACCCTGCTGACGGCTTGGGCGGTGCCGCCTGTGCTTCCTCGGGTCGCTGGCCTGGGGGTTGCGGGCTGTTGCTTGATCTCCTGGGCTGTTGTTGGCCTTTCAATTTTGGGGTCTGGCGTTCTGGTAGCCAACAGGGGTTCCTCCTTCTGTCTCTGCTGGTGGGACTGTGGTTCCGTCAGCTGGCTTCTCGGGGGCCTGTGGGGTGGTCAGCAGGTTGGGATGTGGGTCGCCCTGCCTGTCTCCCCCGTCCTTGGGTCCTGGCATGGTGATTGTTTTCCTGCTGGTTTTTAGGCTGGGTCTCTGGGGCCCTTGGAGGTCTGCGTCACTGGTTGCTCTGGGGCGGGCTTGGGGCTTTGTCTTGGCCCTTCTGCGGCTGGTGTTGGGACTCGCTTGGGCTGGTTCCTGGCTGTTGTCCTTTGCCCTCTGGGCCGGTTGGCCAGCTGGTTGTTCGGATGGGGGGTTTTCCTTTCCTGGTTTGGGCTGGTTGGCGCAGTGTCCTGTGGCCCTTGTCCTGGTTGTTTATGGTCTGGGGTGTGCGGTAGCTAGGTGCTGTTTGCGTTGTTCGGTGTGTAGCTCATCTCCGGGGGCCGGTGGGTTTGTCTTTCCCCGGAGCTGTTTTCCGCCTTCGGTCGACCCCCGGGTTTGTGGTTGGGGGTGTCGTCCTTGGTATGTGTTGTTTGGGGCAGGGTCTTCCCTGGTGTGCCTGTTTGGTTTTGGGTTCCCCTGGTCTCGTGGCCTTGGGGGTTGCCTCGCCCCTCTTGTGGTCCTCTCTGGTTTCTGATCCGGTTCAGTCCAGTTCCGGGTCTAGTGCTGTCCGCCTCTTGGGGGTGTCTTTCCTTGGATGGGGCCCTGTGGTTGGCTTCTTTCCTGGTGGGGTGTTGTGCTTTTCTGGGTTCTAGCCTCTGGCTCTCCTCCTGCTTTTCCTGTCTGTTTCTGGCTGCCTGGTCCTCCTGGTTGGTCTTCAGGCAGCTGATGTTTCTGGTGCTCATTGGGCTTGCCTCCTTCAGGCCACTGTGGTGCCTTTGTTGGGCGGGGTTCCGCTGGTTGTGTCCCCTGCGTTCTTTGTTGGCCTGTCCCTGTGCCCCGGTTTCGGCTCCTTCTTCCGATCTGGGTGCTTTGGCAGTCGTCCTGTGTCCTGTGCTGGACATTCTTGCCCTATGGCCTGGTCCTCCTCTAGTGTTTTCATTGGTGTCCTCTGAGATCGCGGGTGGCCGAGTGTGTCTGGTTGGAGGGACTTGCTCTTTGGTCGGTGTGTTCGCCCTTCCTGGTTTGGTCTGTGTGGTCCTGCCCTTGCCTGGTCCTCGGAGTGTGCGCCTTGGCCCTGTTGGCGAGTCCTCTCCTCCTTTTCTTGGGCTGCTCTGCTGTGGGCCTCCCCAGTAATGATGCGGTTTGTCTTGTTGTTGGCCCTGTTGCTCTCGTTTCCTGGTTGGGGCTGGGGATTTTGGGTCTTCCCATGCTTCCCCTAGGTTTTGTGTGTTTCCTTCAGCCTCCGTTTCCCTTCTGGGGTTTGGCCTTTGGGCTTGGGGTCTCGGTGATGTTACTCCTTTCCGGTCTTGGTTTTGTTTGTCCTTGCCTTGTCGCCTTCATGGTGGGTTTTTGGGCTGGCTTCCTTCCTCTCTGCGGTTTTTGTGGGTTGGGGACGGTGGGGCCTTGGTGCTCTGCTTGTCATTTTTTCTGTGGTTGGCTGCCTCCGTGTTGCAGTGGTCGCTACTCCTATCTGGGGTCCTGGTTCTTACGGGCCTTGGCTGTGTCCCTGGCTTGCTGGTGCCCCTGGCCACTCTGGGTCTTCTTCTGTCTGTGGCCTGCTCTCTGTCCTTCTGTGGTTGGCGGTCTCTGGTGTTTCCTTGGCGGGTGTTCCCGGTGTGGGGTGGCTTTCATTCTGGGTGGCAGCACCTGGGGAGGTCTGCTGTTTTTTTGTTCTCCTGGGTTGGCTCCTGGTTGTTTTGGGTGGAGCGGCCCTTTTGTTTGGTTGGGAGCGTTGCGGGCTGTGTGCTCCTGCCTGTTTTTTCCTGTGGTTCTCCCATTTGCTTCGCTTGGAATGCTGCTTTCGGTGTGGTGTCCTGGGTGTTCTTTGGGGGTTCGGAAGGCCGGCTTCCTGGCTTTGGTATGCTCCACAAGTAATGAATGGGACGAGGACTGGAGGGAGCTGGGGATAATGCCCTATTACTTACTGATAATCTTCATTACTCCTGGTCCCGTTGTCCTCTTCCCATTCATTAAGCCCCTCCCTCCCTCCCGGACGGCCTGCCTTCCTGTTGGTGGCTTGGTAGTTCAGGCAGAATGCTGGGTAAGTACTGGTTATGTACTCCCAGTGGGAGGGGATGGGGTAAGGGTCCCAGCATTCCTATGTTCTTTTTTCTGTCGGGGAGATGGTTATCTCCACAAGTAATGAATGGGACCAGGACAACAGGACCAGGAGTAAGAAGTAATAGGGAAATAACTATCAGCAATGCAAGAGGCATATGCAAATTGCTCCATGACATAATATTTGGTTTAAAGATCTAAGAAGGTGCTCTGTTTGTATACAATATGGCGATTTAACGAGGACAAAATGAAAGAAGGGGCCCAAGAAAGAATGACTACTACTGAGGAAACATGAATGGATTTATAAAGTGAACAGGGCTAATAGATTTCTAAACGAATCCACTGAATGGACTTTGTCGTGTTCGTTTGAGAGCTTACTTCTTTTTCCTGATTTGGAATCTGTTAATGTCTGCGTGCTTTTTTTATATTTACCATTTATTACTCAAAAAATAATAGAAGTGTGTATGCACGAATATTGCAAATGCAAAAATCCTAAAAATTGTCCAAACTGTAATATTCATAATTTGACCTAATCTGCTAGGACACTTTTCTATATTAACTCGTTTTTGTAAGTTTATTCACTCATTTTCAAACAGTAAATATATTGTGGGTTGCCCGACATTTACTGTAGCAATTGTATCTTTAGATATGAAAATAACAACTCATTACACTATTTTAACTCTTTAAGTTCCCTCATCCACAACCTGAATTTTTTTTTCAACAGCCTTAAGCCAATGTTCCTCTTGAAAGTCACATTCAACACACACATGCTGAAACGTACTCCAGATTCAGGGGCACAATTTCAGCTATACATTTCTTTTTTGGGTAAGGGGTATAATACACAGGAAATAATATGGTGCACGTAAAGAAGGAAGGTACCCAGTAAAGTTGCAGAAATCATCTGATAGCGTCTGTTGGGGTTTTCTCTTTAAGTTTGTTGAGCACTACAGATTTTTTGACGATTACAGGCAATTTGTGAAAGAACCATGGCTTGTGACAGTGAATGATCACTTCAAAGAAAGATGTATAAAAACAAGAGGGTCCTGACTGGTGCTCCCCATTACGTATGCAATTACATAATTAATTGTGTATTTTGAGCTGAAAACGAGGCAGGACCAGGCTATCCAAAGATTTCTATTTGAGAGTATTAGTTAAAAATGTGCATTATAGGCACATGCTACCTCTGCTATGAGACATCGGCTAGGAAAAGAGAACCCAACTAAAGATATCCCATTTGGGGAGGATTATTTGAGGAATGTAGAATGTATTCAGTAGTTCAGATAATGTGGCGCTATAGTAATTTGTAATAAAACCATCTTTTGCCATTTTCTATAAGGCTAAGCAGGGCATATGATGATGAAACAATGACCACTTGTCGCTCCTACAGATCGCAATTGCAGGATTAAGGGCCAGATGTACGACCCTAAATTGCATGCGCAAACCGGTTTGCCTCTTCAAGAGGGTGGTAATAGAGTCGCAAATGGGAAGGGGTCCCCAGGGGACCCCTTCCCCTTCCCTTCCCCTTTGTGACTGGCCCCCAAAATATTTTTTAAGGGCAGGCAGTGGTCCCAGGGACCACTACCTGCCCTTAAAAAATGAAACGAAAACGTTTCATTTTATTTTTTTTAAAATGCATCCCGTTTTCCTTTAAGGAAAATGGGCTGCATTTTTTAAAAAAACTGCTTTATTTAAAAGCAGTCCCAGACATGGAGGTCTGCTGAGCTCAGCAGGCCACCATCCCTGGGAGTGCACGCCATTCCCAATGGGGTCGCAAATTGAGAGTGGCTCATGAATATTCATGAGCCTCGCAATTTGCGACCCCATTGGGAATCACAAACAGTGTCTCAGACACTGTTGTGCATACCAATTTGCGAGTCGAGTCGCAAATTGGCGGGTCGTACATCTGGCCCTTAATCTTTTTTTAATTAAGTCAAGCCATGGCGTACAGTACACCCGTAACAACAACAGAACACATGTACACAGGTTGTAGTAGATTCTAAATAGGTTTATTCTTGTGTCAGGCACACCCAAGTATTGATTCCACCTACATTTCTTAGAGAGCTCAGAAGGAAATAAATTGTCGTATTTTCAGAAGGAAGATGTCAAGTATATAGTGAGAAAACTGAAACGCTTTAAGAGTGGGGGGCTGGTGCTTACCACATCTTCAATTGTATTACCTACCTGACATATGACGAGATCAAAAATGTTAATGAATCAGATGGATGGGATAAATAGCTTTGTCTTACAACCGTTCCAAGGACTTGAAGAAATGTAACATTCATTTTTTATTTTATATTAGGAATACAGAGTTATTTTTTTAGTTTTAGGACTCCCCAATCTGAGGCCCTATACACCATTTTTAAAAGGGTGACTGATTACATAGTGAATGACATAAGCAAACCACAAAGTGTCAGGTCACATGACGATGGGGCAAGTAAAAAGAAAAGGAAATTCAATGATGCTGAATCTTTGTGGAAGAATGTGTCCGAAACTGACAAAGCTTCAGGGGCGGCTCCTCCGCTAAGGCGGAGGAGCGTCGCCCCACTACTCTGTGAGCAGTTGAAAAAGGAGAAATTAAATGATAATAACAAACGTTATCATCATTTTCTTTTACCGTGGCATGGTTGGTTAGGGGCGGGTGGGACTGGCTCTAACAGGAACAGGGAGGAGTGGTAGGCACTCACTTAAGTCGCAGGACTGTTTGGCCGGTCCCAGTCCTGCGCACTTTGCATGTTCTTCAATAACATGCCCAGGCCCCCAGTCTCTCTCTGAGTGCCGAACCGTGGTGCTCAGACTAACTACGACGCTGCGTTGTGATTGGCTAAGGGAGTCTGTTCCTTGTTCCTCCCCCTGGAAGCGGGTGAAGATCGAGAGGCGGCAGCTGGCCTGCAGATAAGTGCATTTGAATTTTTTTATTTTGTTTACCTCCCCCCTGCCTCCCCATCCCCCATCCAGCCCGCCTCGCCACCCCCGTTAAGCTGCGGCCGCCACTGCAAAACATTTTGGAAATTCGTTTTTAATGTCCACGAAGCAACAACACAAATAATATGGGCCAGGATCTGTGCTTGTGTTAATACTCTTGGGGTTACAAGGGGACCACCAAGAAATGTTGGAAAAGGTGATATGTTCTACGGCCGAGGACCAAAGGACATTTTGCAGCTAGAAGGTTTGATGCCAGCCCCAGCTGAGGAAGTAGCAGCACAGTACGCCTGAAGAAATAATAATTGTGTCTTTTCTGACAGAATTAATTGCTGGTGTTGGTTCCAGTTCTATTTACACTTCTCCCCCAGTGGCAATACCTTATTGTAAGTTCTATAAAAAAGATATCATTATAAAAATATATTTTTTAATTATAATACAATATAAAACGTCATATTTCATTACATTTTAACTAATTATGTGATGGCAGAACTAGCACCCGCAGACCCAGAAGATCCAGATAGCTCAGTGCTATTATCAGCCTCGCAGAGGCAATCCATGATCAAGCATGCGGTTTCTAAAGCCTTGGCCTCCAAACCCAGAAATAAAAGAAAAGCTCTAGACCTTCTAAAGAAATAACTGTTTCTCGAGATTCTTACTCAGGCTCAGCTTCTGAAGGCCCCAGTACTTCTACTTCAGGCAAATATATAACAAAAGAGGATTTGGCGCAAATCTTTAAACTCATTAAAAACAATTTGAGCTTTGAGCCAGCCCCATTAAGGATGATGAGGAGGGACTCTTTCTTCAATATAACAAACCTCCAACTATGGCGTTACCACTCCATTGGAAAGTAAAGGAACTCAAATTCATACTTTGGAAATAGATGGACCAATCTTCAATATCCACATTTTTACAAAAGCACTTCTGGAGAAGGAGAATGTTATTCCCCCTAATATAATGGCAGATTCCAATTTGGCTCCTTCAATTGGGAGGACAGCCCTGAAAGCTGAAGACTTGTCCCCTTCTGATGCTCTTGATCACAGGGTGGACAATACGCTCAAAAAATCCTTTTCTGTAAATAATATTTGTTTGAATGCAGCAGCTTATGCTGTGTAGGCCTCCCAATCTTTGGTAAAAGAGTTTGAATCTTTGTCCAATACCATCCAGGGGTATAGAATGCTGAGACGTCCTTTTGCAGATGGAGCAGGAAACCAAAGATTTGGCTGTGTCTTCTGATGCCATAAGATCAACAGTTGTGGTGGCCAGAGCTTGCATCCTTTGTTGTAGAAACCTCCCGCCTCCCAGCTGACCAGCCCTGCTGCCTCCCCAACACTACTTAATGGCGGCCGCTGCGCGGTGAATGAGCCACCTCACTAACCTTGTCAGCGTGCGTTTCTCCCCCTGCTGCGCAGCTCCACCTAGTGGTGGCCTGCCTTCCTGAGCCCTAGGTCCTGAGCTCGTGGCCTCACCGATGCGACGCCAGAAACGTCCACGCACTCAACCCGGGATATTCCACCGCTTGCCACCTCGCATCACCGAAGGACACCCAACGCCCATTCACCTGCCACAACTGCGCCTTCTCCTGTTTCTGCACACCAGAACCACCGACCACACGTCCCTCAAGAACAGGATCGGGCCACATCAGCTGCATCCTACTCAACACCCGCTCCCTCAAAGATCACGCCGTGGGGATCTGGGACTTCCTTGACTCTATCTCCCCCAACATTGCCTTCTTCACAGAAACCTGGAGGAACCCACCTCAGCCCCGGGCATCGCAATCACCATCCCCAACGACTACAAAATCATCCACAAGGACAGCACCAACCGGCCAGGAGGAGGCATCACTATCGTACACAAAAACACCTTCCACCTCACAACCAGCTCCGATGACCACTCACCCAACATGGAACACCTCCACTTCCAGCTGGACAACCCCGATGACCAAAACACCTGATCCCTACTGGAGAACCTCGCCACCATCGGACTCAAACAACTGGTCACCTCTCCAACCCACTCAGCAGGACACATGCTCAACCCCATCTTCTCTGCAAGCAACAACATCTCTGTCAGCCACACCTCAGAGCTACATTAGACCGACCACTACTGCATCCACTTCTTCACCAAACCCACCGTACTCCACCACGCCCACCAATATCCGTGCAGAAGCTGGAACATGGTCAATGAAGACCAGCTTACCACCTCCCTCAGCAAAACTCCACCACCAACATCCACGGACGCCAACAACTCAGCACGCAACCTCCACCTATGGATCTCCACAACGCCAACACACTGGCTCTCCCTTAGGAAACCCTCAGGCAAGCAGCCCAACAAGAAAGCCATCTGTTTCTCTCCCGCCTTCCAAGAGTCCAGGCGCACCTGCAGACTGCTCGAGAAAAGATGGAGGAGCAGCAAGATCTTGGCAGACCACACAGCCTTCAAAACCGATGTCACCGCACACCACCATCTCATCAGAACTCCAAAGCAAACAGCCATACCAGAACGCATCAACACCAATGCACACAACAGCAAAGAACTCCACCGTGGTCAAAGAATTTGCCAAACCCAGCACAGAGACAGCAGACATTCCCCCTCACAACACCTCTGCAACAACCTTGCCACCTTCTTCCACCAAAAGATCAAGGAGATCTACAACAGCTTTGCAGCCCAAGACCTAATCACACCACCCACAACCACCGCACCCAATAACTCCAGACCTCAGCAGACTCTGCCCAACTGGACCACCCTCACCTCTGACGACACCCTCAGGATCTTGAAGAGCATCCACTCCGGAGCCCCCTCGGATCCCTGCCCTCATCACATCTTCAACAGAGTCCCCAAACTCTGCCACAGCATCAACTGCTTCATCGAGTCCACCACCTTCCCTGAAGACTGGAAACACAAAGAGATCAATCCCCTGTTGAACAAAACCCTCTGCCGACCCAATGGATCTCAAGAACTACAGGCCCATCTCTCTGCTCCCCTTCCCAGCAAAAGTCACCAAGAAGGCCATCAATGTCCAACTCTCCGAGTTCATCAAAACGAACCACATCCTGGACCTCTCCCAATCAGGATTCAGAAGCAACCACAGCACCGAGACAGCACTCGTTCCGCCACAAACGACATCTGCACCCTCCTCATCCGAGGTTAAATGGCAGCCCTCATCCGCCTGGACCTCTCGGCCGCCTTTGACACCGTCTCCCACCACACCCTCTGCCCAAAACTCCCCAATGCCGGCATCCGCAACAAAGCCCTAGAATGAATCCGCTTCTTCCTCACCGGCCGAACACAGAGAGTCAGACTTCCACCGTTCTACTTGGAACCCACAGAGTTCAGCTGCGGAGTGCCCCAGGGCTCCTCCCTGAGCCCCACCCTCTTCAACATCTACATGGCCCCACTTGCAGCCATCGTCAGAAGCCACAGACTCAACATCCTCTCCTACGCCGACAACACACACCTGATACTCTTTCTCACCGACTAACCCACAGCCGCCAAGAACAACTTCCACAATAGGATAGAGGCAGTCGCCACCTGGATGAAGGACAGCTGACTGAAGCTCAACTCAAACAAGGCCGAAGTCCTCATCCTGGGCTCCACCCCCTCCGCCTGGGACGACTCATAGTGGCTCGCAGGACTCAGAACCCCCCACACCCACAGACCACGCACAATCAACGCCGTCTCGTCCTCCTGCTGTCACACGCTCTGCCTGCTTCGGAAGATTTTCAAGTGGATCACCACGAGTCCAGGAAAACGGTCACACATGCGTTCATCAGCAGCAGACTCGACTACGGCAACACGCTTTATACCGGTACCACCCAGAAACTCCTAAATAAACTGCAGAACATCCAGACTCATCCTGAACATCCCCCACAGCAGCCACATCACCGGTCACCTGAGAGACCTCCACTGGCTTCCGATCAACAAAATAATTAACCTTCAAGCTCCTCACGCATGCCTACAAAGCCTTCCACAACGTCAGACCTGCATACCTCAACTACCTCCTCTCCTTCTACACACCCACCAGACATTTCCACTCCGCCCAACTGGCCCTGGCCACCATCTCACGGATCCGCAGAATCGCAGCTGGAGGAAGATCCTTCTCCTACCTCGCTGCGAAGACCTGGAACTCGCTGCCTCTACATCTCAGGCAATCACCGTCACTGCCTCAATTCAGGATGCCTCGAGACCCTAACAGGTGAGTAGTCGCGCTTTACAAGAAACCTTATTGATTGATTGATTATGGATGAGTGATTGGAAGACTGCCATCTTGGAGAAGGCTTTCTTTCTTAAACTCTCCTTTGAGGGAAGAATGCTCTCAGGTACCCAATGAGATGTATGTAATCATCTCAAAGTCCTTTAAAGACAGAAAGCATACTCTGCCTTACAAGGATACTTCCTCAACGTATTTTGGCCCTGGAATAGAGATGTGAAAGATTCTGCAAGAATATATTCCAAAATCTACTCTTCGCTCAGGAAGAGATTGCCTCCCAAAAGAACCTGGAAGAGCCAAGATACTTCAAGCCAGTCCAATCCACCAAATATTGTCCATCTCCCTCCAATCCAGAACCAGTGGGAGGAAGATTATTACTATGGGATTTGGAAGGCATTCCTCAAGGAACAGTGGGTGCTGAGTTTGATCAAGAAAGGCTATGTTATCGAATTCAACAAATTGCCAGCAAGCTCAGGAGGCATCCCTACTTCTACCACCAGAAATCCAGAGTGTTGACGTTTGAGCGTACACGGGAGAAGACTTATCCGAATTGGAATGATTTACAGACTTGGAAACGCCAGAGTCAACTAGGAAAATACCACTGACCACTCTCTAAACCATCTACACTAAGGATACCAGAATACAAGAAGTGGCGTACACTTGACTGACCAAGGGACTTTATTGATGCAATTCGTTGCTGGCATTTCGGACGGTGAACACTTGAACACTTGAACTGTGCTTACTATAATATCTTGCCCTGAAGAAGCCCTCTCTAAGGCAAAAAGCGTTGGCTGTACTAAACTGTGAAAAGAATATAAGAAATAAAGAATCTGCAACGCACAACAACCAAACCTGTGAAATAATTTTTATTGATCCCTGACTCATTACTGTACTAATTTGTATTGCCTCTCATCATTCTGTCCAAACTGTATCTTATCTGTGGCCATGTGGCAGCTGGTCATTTGAGGTGGGCAATACGTGTGCCAGAATACACTAGTGACTAGACTGGGTAGTGCAGTGTTAACTAACCTTGCTGCCATTCTGTGCCTTGAAATCTTCACAGGAGCCAGAATCAGGACAGATACAGGATTTGTCACCATGCAGGAGAGGAGAGTTCTGAAGATCCGGAAACATATTGCGGAGCTCATGGACTTGGGCACACAGACAGTGGCTGCCTGGTTGCAGGTGCAGGGATAGCTAAGGGCAACCATCTTTCTGGTCCTCTAAGCCATATGCCATCTGAACAGGCTAATGAGACATATTTTGAGTCATTGGTCTACATTTTGCTAGGGCTTGTCTCTGACCATTCCTGTGTCACAAGAGATAAAGACAGAATTATTGTGGTAGATGCTGTCCTTGAATATCCTAAAGGGAGCCCTCTCAGCCCTCAATAGTTTTTACATCGGATGTCAGTGCAAAACGTTGGAGAGCATTGAAAGGACCCCATCAGATTCAGGGTCAAACGATTAGGTCTTCCAACTGGAGTGAGCTAGAGGCAATTCGCCTAGCGTTTCTTTCATTCTATCTCATCTCCTCATTGACAAAGCAGACACTAATACAGCAAAATCTTATATCAACAGACAGGGAGGCACAAATTCACCTGCTCTATCAATGCATTAAGACTAGATTTTTGTATCGGCCCAACCCACTACCACCTCTTTAGTGGCAATTTACATCAAAGGAATAGGGAATGCATTGGCAGACAGGCTAAAAAGGGAGATTCCTTCCTCAAATGGGTTTTGCATGAGCCACCAGATCTTTGCCCAAATCTGTCGGAGGTGGGGTCATTCAGTGATGAATATGTTTGCTTTGACTCAGGATGCTCTGCTTCACTCCCCTGCTTTTTTTTTTTTTTCTTTTTCGAAATAAATCACGGACAGAAGGAGGCTTGTATTTCAGATCACGAAAAACATCGGACTGGCACAAATACGATTCCAACCGATGGGTGGAAGTTAAATACAATTTATCTTTGAGGCTCCAAACCGGCTGGTGGAGATCCTTATGAATTTTCCTACCTATACCTGACCAAGTTATTAGTATTCGCAGGCCCACAAATCTGCTTTTGGGCTGCCATCTCTCCCCCCTCCTGCCCTGAGGAAGACCCGCTTGGACGCACTTTCACTTCTTGCGCGATACACAGGGTCGAAACGTCGGCGTAGTATTATATATGTCTACACAACGCTTTTGATCACAGTCCCATTCGTCATTGGATCATTAAGCATATGTGCTAAGAATAAGGACATTTATCAAATCTTTCTCCCTCCCCTCCCTAATTTTTTGCACAATTGTTTCTGTATATAGTGGACTGTATTCATCACCATTCACCACATGTCACTGTTTCACCACAGTCACCTTCTTCACATTGCAATTGAAATTGTAAATTGCGACAGCCTTTATTATTTGATTTTTCTTAATATATTATTGATTCAAAAATTTTGGTGTGTGTTATATCTTTATTGGTTTTCTTTGTAAATCGTTCATATTGGTTATAAGTAAGCTGTTGCTACTTGTCCGAAGTAATTGATACCCCGACAGAACCATTTTTTCCTTTATAATAAGGAAAATGGAGAGCAATTCCTTGGCTCTGGATGCTCTTTCTTGTCCTTGGGTGATGGGTTTCCTTTATTCATTCCCTCCATTTCCCATGATACAAACATTTTTGGCCAGATTGCGAAGGGAATGACCGACAAGTGTTTTTAATACCTCTAGCGTGGCTCAATGTGCATGGTTTCCTCTGACAGTGGCAGTGAAAACACACAAAGAATGGCCCCTTCTATCTATTCTCTCACCTCAGGCATACCCACCCCTCCAGATCAGTGTTTTGAGAAATATCAAGCTAACGGCAAGGAAGTTGAAGGGGCGAGGTTATTTAGGATGGGCCTTTTCTGAGAGGCCAGCCTCTTCCATTCAGGCATCCAGAAGTTGCTTAATCATCTCCTCATACACTAGACATTGGGCTATCATTAAAAGATGATGTACTTCCAAACAGCTAGTGCCACACTCTATGGATCTGGTGCAAGTCCTAGAGTTTCTTCAGGATGCTTTTTCGGGGGACATAGAGGAGGTGTTAGGTTCAAGGATTCTTTCATCTATGGAATAGAAATCGAACCAATTCTAAATAAAGCAAGTTTGTGTTGAGTATAAAGAGTCAGTGTGCCTAGTCTTATCATTGCTTGCTATATCTCATTTAGTAATAAGTAAAGCGAGAGCGGAGGGAGGTAATGCCTCAATTACTTTCTGGTAACGGCATTACTCTGAGTCTGTCTCTCGCTTTGATTAATTAGCCCCTCCCTCCCATCCTGTTTAGGCCAGAATAACTGTATGCCAGAAGGCTTGGGTCAACTAAAATAGGATGTGGTGAGAATGAGAGGGGTGTTTATAGTTGAAGAGTTTTTTAAGAGAGTGTCTAAGAGGCAAAGCAGCCTCTCATTTAGCAAGTAATAATAGGGAGAGGCGGACTTGGAGTAATGCAGTTACTGGTAAGTAATTGAGGCATTTCTGAAGTCTTCCTGTGTCTGAATGTTATAGACGAATGAGTATGTTGGACAGGAGACAAAGAAAGATTGCAAGAGAGGAGAAAACCTCTGAAGAGCTAGGTGCTTTGCACCAATTGAGATGCTCCCCGAGAGCAATCCTCTGCATGCAGCATACTCCTGGATGAAGACAGGGACCAGAGGTAGCCCAAGAGTAGAAAGGTGGGAGCTCGGCTTATCCTGAGCAATGTGGAGGTATTTCCTAAGCGTATCCTGTTCCCACCACCACAACAAATTACTTAGGGACAAACTCACTGACAACAGAGCACCTAGATTCCAAGGAGCGCAGTAAGAGGGTGAGCATTATGTGTCAACACTATTGGGCCCCCAACCAATGTGTGCGGTCATGCACTGGTCAGTTCCCTACCTATGTCCTAAATTGGTGTAGATTCCAAGTACAGATGGCATGTGCAGTGACAGGTTTAGACACCATTTAGCAACCATTTGTACCTGGTTGCCTAACAGAGGAATTTGGAATGTTATTCCATCAGAGAGGACCTATCCAATGACATTGTTCTTTATTTCCATTAGTTCAGGGAGGTGCCCCAGCCTAGGTTCATTACAGAGACCAGGAGAAAGAGCAGTTGTGGAGTCCAGCATGCACAACACCCGGGGAAGTCATGTGTCAGTTGACCATTACTTAACAGTGAATATGTGTGTGAGACTATAGGTCCATAGTGACTGTGTTTCCTCAATGGATTTATGTACGGTGTGATTCTAAGCTGGATTAGAAAGGTCTGAGAGTGTGTCAACTTTATGAAACACATCCTGTTCATCACTATTCCCTGAGGGAGTGCAAGTCACACCAACAGTTATAGTTTCACCAATAAAGGAACCCGGATGTCTTTGCATCTGCTGTCTGTGCTCATTTATGGAGGAGGTGGTTGATAGTAGATGCCTCTCCAAGCCTGCTAGACCATTCTTGGTTATACAAGCTAATTTTTCAACTTTATTAGGAAGTCACAGCACCTGCAGCAGATGATAATCACGCCCCCACCCAAACATGTAATGCACACTCATGTACGACACTGTATATTGTTCACCTTGCCTTCCTTTATGGATATGGCAGTATCGAGTGGCTGCACATGCAGCATTTACACTGAAAGTTCGCTAGCTTGGTAATCTTTCCTAGTTACTGTATTTGACCAATTTTGATTACATGTGAAAGATGCAGCCTTTTTTTCACAAGTCATCAAACTAGGATACAGGAAGTATGCCAGGCTAAGGCTTGGCAAGTTCTAGCTGTTGTGAAAGAAAGTCGTGTCATTCTTGTTCAGCCTGAACAGAAGTCAGGAACTAAATAGAAAATACTTATATGTGGTGAAGCACTGTCACTATTTTACATTTTTGCTTAACAACATGCTATGCCGCATCATATACTTATACCTAAGTGTGATTCTACGTGACGATTGATCATAGTATGTGATTTTCACGCGATAGTTGATCATAGCTAAAGTGTATTCATGTAAAGTTAGCAATAGTTAATGTAGGCCTCAGTATGAAAATTCTTGCTAACATTGAAGCTGTGTTTCTGGCTGTTGGGTATCATCTCATTCTTTATTCTCACTTCATGATCCAAGCTAACTGCAACAGTTTGAATAATAAACCCTTTTAGTTGTTTCAATCTGCTTGAGAAAGTATTGTTGATAGTTTTACTGTAACGTTTTAATTGGTTTTGTGCACCTGTGTCCCGGACAGTCTGACCCCGATGGTGCAACCAGTATGAGATATCTTCTGAAGGCCATGCAGCTTCCTTTGAGTGAAGCCTGGGACAGAGAATGTGGACATCTTATCATCAAATGTTAGATTTTGAGTGGTTCCTGCCTTTTGGGAGTCATGGGAGTTGTATTTCTCTTTAGAAATGTATGCTTAACTATGCTTTGCTGACTCAGTATATTTCAGGTTGATCCTGCCAACTTTTGAATGCAGATGCCCCTCTGTCTCTCTTGAGACGCTACGCTTATTTTATTTCTGCTCACAGAATTAAACTCCAGAGCAAATCTATTCTTCTTCTCCTGGTTGAAACTTCATTTGGTTCTGCCTTAGAGGCTTTAATTGCTGACATGTGCTGCTTAAACTTCCCCTAGTTTACTTGGAACCTTAGCTTAGCATTAGGGAATTTCCCTTCAGGGGAACCAAGTGTTTCATAATTTGCCTGTAATATTCTTTAAATAACTTGGCTTTGTATTTGCTATTCTGACTTCCTTTGGATTACATTGAGCCATGCTATAACCAGGTGATTACAGGTATATGACTAACTTAAACAATTTGAGTTTATAACCTTGCTAATCTGTTAATAAAGCCATTATGGTTTGCAAATCTTCTACTCTCCGTCATCCCTGTGGGGAAAAATGTGCTTCACTGTTATTGATATACTATGGAACTATTGATGTTGAGCCTAAAGTCAAGACAAAGGTCCATTCCCTTGGGAGCACCGTGAACTTGAATTTGCACCAAGGCTTTGTATGGTACAAACCCCATCCCCCATTCCATCATATCCACCTGATAAGGAACACGTAGTTCTAGTCTGTAAGCTCTTATTACTTAGGTTCTGTTAAACGAATTATGGCATCTGCTCAAAGTAAGCTTGTTTTTCCCCTAATCAGCTTTGCTGCCGAGAGCCGTCCCTTAGTTGGTTCCATTTGGCGATAGGATTAATCTTATTTGCTGTTTGTAATATGACTGCACGTCTGAGTATTTAGTGGTAGCCCCCCTTGGACTGCAATTACTTATTCAGCACTCTGCTTGTTATGTCGGTGGTAGAAGTCGATATAGAATTGCCTAATTTTCCGGGAATCCAGTCCCATGATATTTACTTTTGTCTGTCTTATGATATCAAAAAGAAAAGTTCTGAAGTTCTATCACCAAACCATGAGAGTCGGTACATGTATTGATCGCTTTATATACATGTAAATATCGTTGAAGAATTGATTAAGAACAGGCAACTGATAACCAGTTTGTTCTCAGACCCACACTCCATAGAAAGGCCTTAAAGCAAAGAAGGAAGTAAGAATACCTTGGTTCTTGTCCACTTCTGTACCCTTCTCACTACGGAGCTGCAGAGAGTTCTAGGTGAGGTGGTTTCACAGTATTCTCAGAAGAACCTTCTCAGAATACGGGTTAATCTTCATTTTTTTGATAATATGTTATATTGGTCCTGTTATTATCACTAATCTGATAAACCTCCCTGAAAACTTGACATGCTTGAAACCTGCAGTGTTTTAATAGTTGGCACAGAGATACTGAAGGAGGTCCTGTGTGGTGGAGGGAAGTAGCTTGAGATCCCCATTTAGTGCCAATCAGGTAGCTGACTTTAGAAATGAAACCTCTACTTTAGGAACCAAAGCAGTGCGAGGTGACGCAAAGCATCAGTAATATGTAAGTGTGCACATCATGTGCATGATGGGTAAAAAGGCTGTCTGAGGGGGGAACAGGATGATACTACTTTCACATATTTCTCCAGGTGAAGAAGCTAAATTAATGGTTTGTGGTTGCTGTTCTAGATAGCTGAACAAGCCTCTCACTAATCAATGTAACACGCGATCAGAAAATGTAAAATTGCTAAACCAGTGAAAAGGTTAAAAGAAAATACCATATTGGTTGATGTGTTAATTTTATGATTAAGAAAATGACTGCAGCTAGACCTCTGCTGTCATCTAGAAGGACTGCCAAGAACCTGTCAAAGAAAATAACTGAGAAGATGTCTGCTGTGTCACCGACAAACTGTCAGGAACCAAGCAGTACTTTGTCAAGGAGCTCATTTTGCATCATTGTTGTATCATTCCCAGTTCTGCAAAGTACTGACCTGGTCCCAACTACTACACATAGCACAGGATAAATATTAAAATGAGTGAGGAGTGCTGCTTACTATGTTCTGCATTGGTTATGTGTTGCCTGCACTAATTACTGTATTGTACCCTGCCAACATTTGCCCTATTTATGTTTTCAATATATTGTGAATGTATCACGTTTGAGAACAGAACTTCTCACTTTTCCTTGAATGTCTCAGAATGGATCACCCAGTCCATTTCCTAAATCAAGGGTGAGCAGGTACTAGCAGCAAGCAAGAGATCTCGCCATCAACACATATTTCCTGGGACCACAAACTTTCTCAAGGTTACAAACGCTCAGGCGCCATTTTGTTCTGCACCAGGTAAAAGACATCTGCTTTGAGCCGCTGATGCCCTAAAACAAGAACAGGTGAAGTCTTTGGATCTAAGGGTTGGCTCTGAGATCTACAACTTTCTATAACTATAACGTGACCCAGTAACTTCAGCCTACTGGAGATAATAAGCTAAGTACACAAAAGCCAGTTGTTTCTTTGATGGTCTAATGGCACATGTTCATCAGCACCTCATTTTCAAAGTGTCAGTATAAGCAAAGAAGAACTATAACCTGGACTTTCAGCACTCAGAGGTGCACTTGTAATTTGCTTTACTGACTGAGAGGTGTTCTATCACTTGAATTAGCATACACTTAAACCCACTGAATTGTGAGTTAGCAAACTCAAAGAAGCATGTGAACTTTGAATTTGCAAACATGGAGGAAGTCGTGAACTTGGTTATAGCAAACACTCAGGAAGTGCCAGAAGTTGATTTAACAACCAAAAGCTGAGCATGAAATAACTGTAAGACACTAACACAAACTTATGCTATCCACTGAGACAAGTAGGATAAAACAAATATATGTTCTAAGCTTGCCAGGTCCGCCACTGAAAGATTAAGAAGAACAGCAATCATTATGAGGACATCAAACCACTGGGTTGATTACAGATACGATTTAGACCAGGCAAGCTTAAACGGTGCAGCAGAGTTCCACTAAAGAGTGATTTGAGATATTTCTAAAAGTGTTAAGTTGAAGCAGTTTTTGCTTGTTTTGCTCCCTTTCCCCACATGGTTTTGTGAGAGCTCACAGATGAAAACTCAAACACTGGAAAAATTAAAGATGAATTCTTAAATGACCAAACCAGAAACAGTACAGATAAGCATACAACCGCATAATAATGAAACGTACTTGTTGAGACGGAAAAATCCCTCGCATGGTGACGGACTTGTACCCCTTCTCTGACAGGTGCAGCTGCAACGCTGTCTGCATCCCTGGTGCTGATTTGTGGTCATGGATTGACATGGATCATGAGTGTGTGCCATGACATATGCCTGCCTCAAGGATTGCGGTCTTGTTGGACTGGGAGGGGCATCCAAAGCACTACCCTCATAGGGGCGAAAGGTTACTGCCTTTGTCATGCATGAGCACGATGGTGGCAGCATACCATGTAGTGATCAGTAGGAGTACACAGGCCTTTTTACCTCTGTCACTGGATTGAGGCCTTCACGCTGACTAAGGTAAAGTTACACTGATGTGTGCTTAACTCACACTTGGCCTAAATCAAGTTAGTATGTAGCGCTGTGCAGCGTGTGTGTGTTGTGTGCATATGCTGAGTGTATGTGTGCCTATTAATGGTACAATACATGGGGGATTCTGGGTTCCATTTTGGGAGACCAAGGGCAGTCTTGAGAAGCATGAGGCGGTAGAGGAATCCCCCCAAACAGATTTGTGGATTGCTGCATTCCTGTGAGCTGGGTGGGAAACACTCTGGTGGTAAAACAGCCAGGCTCCTCAGTACACTTCAAAGGGTGCTCTTTTATTCAAGGACAGGTCACTGAAAAGGGACCTGGTCACATTGAGGAAGGAGACTGGGCTGATAACATAACAATAAAGAGTAGGGCTAGGGCCTGGGGTAGCCTTTTGATACACACATCACTGTGGCTGATATTCAGGTGTGAACCTCTAGTCACTCCAATGGCCTGATTTGGAGTCACTCTTGCCATGACAGTTTGCCTTCTGGAGGAGGGGCAAAGCAGAAGAGAGGGCACTTCAAGAGGACGCAGATCTCCAACAAAAGAATTCAAAGACTCAGACCCTAAATCACATTTGGTGTCTGGAAATGGACTATAAGAGGGGTAGCTTAAGGCCCTTCGAAATTTGTCAACTGTCAAGCAGCCAGTCCGACTGTGCAAGGAGGAGAAGCTCTGCAAGACTTCTTCCTGTGAACAGGGCTGGGGGTTAAGGCCTGCCAGTCTCCCAGCTGGGTGAGGGGACATCACCCAGAGAAATCCAAGGCCACCTGCCCCTGGAGCACCAGGGCCTGGTCTGAAGAGTCTGTAGGGAGTGCGATCCAGTGAGGAATCTTGGCGAGAAAATCCCTGAAGCTAGGTGTGACTATACGGCTGCTGCACCGATCGGAACATCGCCCATGTGCAGGTTCAAATCGGTGACCCCATATGCCTGAGTGGGGTGTCGTGAAGCTAGCAATGGTAGAGATCACTGCCGTACCAATCAGGCCGTAGCCCATGTGCAGAGTGAAGTCTGGGTTGAGGGCTTCCCCCGTGAAGAGTACTGCGCGGCCAATCGAGTGGTAGCCTGTGTGCAGAGTGAAGTCGGTGACCTCATATGCCAGAGGTGGCCATCATGAAGATTACTGCTGTGCCGATTGAGCTATAGCTCATGTGAAGAGTAACGTCGCTGACTCTGTATGCCATAGGGGGCCACTGGAAAGGACATGAAATATTGGCCGGTTTGAGCCATAGTCGAGAGGAGAGGCCGCCATGGTGGCCTGTGCGGGCCCAAGCCCCCGACTGAGGATCGGAATTGGAGCAACCTCCCGTGGGAAGAATCAGAAAAACTTACTGTCTCGCCGGAGGAAGCGCAGAGAAAGCCCAGTCACCGCCCCTGCAGAACCATGAGTGCTACTCACCAACTGCAGTCACTGCAGCTCTCTGTGACGTCCATGAGTGAAATAGTCAGGAAAACATCAGTTGCGCAGTACCTGCAGAAGCAGATACGACTGATCATAGAGGCAGAAGGCCCCAAGAGAAACTTTTTCTGCCACATAGCCCTTCAGGCGGTGGAATATTTTTTACTTTAAAAGAGTCAGAGTGGGGCTCCTGAGAATCATACTGCTAGTGGGACTTAACCTGAATTTCACCTACAGTGAATGGGGAATAACCACTACCACTAGTGGGAGGGAAGTGGAACTCATGCAACTGCCTATTGAACACTAGAGCCCTGACCTCAGGGAGTTGTGTCTTTTGTTTATCTATGCCATATTTTTTGTTTTCTTTCATAAATACTCCTTTTTTCATAAAAGCACTCATTTGACTGGACAATCATTTATTGCTTCTATTGAAGGTTTATTGAGTCGTGAACCAGTGCTAATGCCCCTGTATCTACTTCCCCCTTCCAAGAAACCTTGGACAGCTCGACCCATGCTACTACTGAAAGTCAAGCGCTAAAGGGGTATTTGGCCCGGTTGCTCAGGATACTTAGTAGGTCAGGCCCAGGACATCAGGCGTAAAAGGTCTCACCCCCCACAGATAGGCCCAGAAGCTCCTTCTTGCCTAATGGCCCTCAAAAAGGGTTCGGACAATACCATAAAACATTATTGGCTAGCCCAAGTCAAAAGGTGACATTGCAAACTTTTATTATTTACAGAAGCGCAGTGGCCTAAAAATAAAATGTCCTGTCTTTGGCTAGGGTAATATATTAGCAATTAGCAAAGATAAAAAAGGTGAGAAGATTTGGCTTTAGCCATCTTGATTTCAGAGTATGAATAGAGCATGTCTATTCAAGAAACAGGAGCTATGGTCCACTGGGCAACCAAAAAGAAAGGGAAAACCAATGAATTTGAGGGTGTGCAATTTTCTCCCTATTTGTATGAATTGAGGGGAACTGATGCAGTTTATACCGATTGCAAGTAGTGGTGTGGTTTGAAGAGACAGGATTTTGGTACAATGAATGTTTTCCTTTAAGTCAAGGGGATGTCCTGGAAAGCATTGCAAAATATGGGGCAACTAGTGTACGCACTCTTCTGATACTGATGTATGACATATTTAATGGCTAGTGCATATTTTCGATATGTTGAGCATCATAGAAGTTGTGGATGCTGTAATGTTTGTTTGCTTAGATCTTCTAGGTTTTAAGCTCATATACGTTAATAAAGACAAAAAAGTATGATTTCTTCAACTGTATACATTGCTGTACCTCGCATTTCTCCAGGAAATATGACTTTGTGTTCCATAGAAGAAGGGAAACCCACAGCAGACACTAGCAAAGGGGACAGATAAAATGCACATAGATTGCTTGGAAGTACAACACTTCCTCTCTCCAGTCACCATTTACCATTTAACCACTCCTCCTTAAAATCACTGGGTGAAAGGAATAATGGCCAAGGGAAAGAGATTGTATAAAGCAAAGTCTACTACAGTGATTCACAACCTGGGGTGCGAGGTGGCATTTCAGGGGGTGCTACAAAGAGGGAAAGTATGTTCTGTATGCATAATAAGAATCCGGTAAGAATAGGCGCAGGTACTTCTATCTACTGCTAGGGTCGCTAGCACCGCACCGTCACCAACACACATGCTTGTCAAACATGTGAAAACATTTTCATAAACTGTGATTTAGTATGAATTTAGACGTCTAAGAGTGAGGTGTGCTGTCCGACTCTATTGTGGTGCAACCGGTGTCTTACAGTGTACCGGCATTTGTAGGCCATTTTTTGTGCTCTGAGTGCTATGTCATTTTGACTTTATATTTTTATAGAAACATTGCTCAGGAACAATTTGTCAAAATGGGCTTAATGGTAGGTAAATTACCTCATATTTTACTCTGTTTCCCAGATTAACCCTTCATCATGTCAAAAAGAAGCAAATGTAATGATGCCTCTTTGGGATCACTTGTACAACAGAAAATGACTTGCAAAAACCCCAGTGCATTCTTTGTAGCGTTGTGTTTTACAACTGAAATCTGAAGTCATCCAAGCTTCAAGAGCACTTCAAGAATTCATCCAAGCTTCAAGAGCACTTCAAGAAGAAGCATGGCGAACCTGATGTTGAAGGACATGATGTTGGGTCAGTGAAAATCAAAAGAGCTTGTTTTAGTTGTGGAGGAACTCTTCCAAAGTATCGTTTTGTTTCTGTTAAACAACCACTACTTCTTGCTTCATACCAAGTAGCATACAAGGTTGCCAAATCCAAGAAGCCCCATACAACTGCAGATCTCATCAGGCCATGTGCACTGGAAATGGCAATAATTATCCTGCGCAAAGAAGTGAGAAAAAAATGTGAAATAGTGCCCTCATCAAATAATGTCATTCACAACCGAATTAGTGATTTGAGTGAAGATATTTTGGACCAAGTTATCTCAGATGCCAGAGCTAGTCCTCTGAAAATCTCTATTCAGTTTGATGAGCCAACTGATGTCTCCAGTTGTGGTCAACTCATGACATTAGTGAGGTATGTCAATGATAGTGCTGTGAAGGAAGATTTCCTGTTTTGTGAAGATCTGAAAACAACTACAACTGCAAAATATGTGATGCATCTGGTGAAAGACTAATTAGCCAAATATGATTTAGATATAAAAGTCATTGACTCTGTGTGCACTGATGGGGCACCTGCAATGCTTGGAAATAAATCTGGCTTTGCTGCACTGATGAAAAAGGAGATACTAGACTTGCAAGTTACCCATTGTTTTCTTCATTGGCATGCTCTGGCATGAAAAACATTGCCTCCTAATTTGAAGAAAGTCCTTGATACTTGTGTGAAGATCATCAATTGGATCGGATGGCATTCTTTGAACCAGCGCATCTTCAAATCATTTTGTGAACATCAAAGAAGTGAGCATTCACTTTAGCTTTTACACGCAGATGTCCATTGGTTGTCACGAGGACAAACTTTAACCTGCTTCTTTGAATTGCAGAAAGAATTCTAAGTTTTTTTGGAGGCGTATGAATGTGATTTGGTTGGAGCATTGGGATCAGAGGAATTCGCCCAAATGATGGCTTACTTGGCTGTCATTTTCACTCGTATGAATGTTCTGCCTGTTTCTCTTCAGGGAAAAGGGATAAACATAGTTAAGGCTTTCGAAAAGTTGAATTCCTACAAAGAAAAGTTACCTCTTTGACATCGAAGGATTGAAAGCATCAATCTCTCAATTGTTTCTTCACTTGAAGAGATGGTTGATGATGTTGAATTCATAACTCCTACTGTGCATAAAGAAATTGTGACTCATTCGGAAATGCTGTCAGAATCTTTTGATGGGTATTTTCCTGCTGGAGACATGAAGATTTCAGAAGAATGGATCATGAATCCATATTCCTACAATTTGCCGAAAATGTCAGATAATGTAGAGCTGAAGAAAGATCTTATTGATTTGCGGACAAATCGAGCTCTTGAAATGCAATTTGAAAAACCAAGACTTTGGAGGAGTTTTGGTGTTCAGCGCTGGATATGTTTCCAAAACTTTGGTGGAAAAGCACTCCGTGTCCTCATTCCATTTGCAACTACATACTTGAGTGAATCTGTATTCAGTTCTCTTTTGTCAATCCAGACAAAATCTAGGAATTGCCTGAATCCACAGGCAGACCTGCGGATCGCAATCAGCAAAAAAGTTTCACATTTGGACAAAATCATGAATGAGAAGCAAGAACAAAGAAGTCATTGAATTTTATGTTCACAATTGGGATTGATTTTACTGTTTACATTTTTTGCTCAATTTATATTAGCATTTTATGCACTGAGTGGTTCAATCTGTGGTTCAAAAAAATAAAAATGTGACTATTCATTTTCAAATGTGATATTACTTTTGTAGGGGGTGGGAACATTAATCTAACATTTCCTAGGGGTGCGGGACATAGATAAGGTTAGGAACCCCTGATCTACTATGAGTGACTCAACAGTCAATCTCAATATCAATGTTGAACTTAATGGAAAAAGCATTGATCTAAAACCAGGGCCATAGCGTAATCAGTGAGATTTGTGGGTGTCAATCTCAAATTTCTCATCTAAAAAACCAGTGGGCCACAGGGTGAATGTGTGAGATGACTAAGGTTCGGGATCGACTGTTTCAATGAGGAGTAGGCTCAGTGTTGATTTGATTAGGTGGCCATTTGGTGCTGATTTACAGTTTGGCAGACAGGTACTCTGTTGCAACATCGACAGAGTACCCTGCCGGCCAAACTCAAGGTCCGCGGAGTAAAATGTACTCCACTAGTGTAAAACTTACTAAGACAGCCCAACAAAGTAGGTGCCATTGAAAATAAGCTATCCGAACACCTACCCTATTTAGAGTGGATGGTGAGATGGGTTTTATTTTACTGACCGTCACCGCTAATTATATTCTGTTGGTGAGGGATTGTAAAAAAAAGAAAAATAACCTCCACGCCATGGAAGAATACTGGTGTGTGGGGGTCATTAGTTTTTTTTATTTTTCAAAAACAAATTCCTTCTTTGGGGAGTTTGTTTTGAAATATAAAAAACTTTGGAAAAGTTTGACAGCCTCCAGTCATGTTTGATGGAACTCTCCATTAAGCTTTTGCTACATCGACGACAGTTCCTGGCTATGTATAGAGATGTCTGCCAGGCTGGCAGACATCTCTAAATTTGGTGGGTAGAGTAAACCAGTAAAGAGCTCCCCCACCCTGTCTGCCTCTACTCCGTCTGCTAAATCCTATATCAGGCCCTCTGTCTAGGGTAGCACAGTGGGTGGAAAACAATGGTTTGGAATGCTACTTGAGGGATTGCCAGTGGTTAGACTGTTTGCATCATCTTTTGTGTGTTTGTTTGCCAATAGTGTGCCTGTAAATCAGAGACTGGCAGAGCTTTCCAAGCCTAATACTGCCAATGCTTGTGAATTGTAAAAAGTGGCAAATTTGCATTCATTCAAGAAGTACTTCTCTGCATGCAGGTTTGCTACTTTTTCAGACAACCAATCACTAAGGGTCATATTTACAAGAAGTGGTGCAACACAATGCAGCAAGTAAAGTTGCTGTCCTGCTTTGGATTACCTTCAGAGGGCAAAACAGTGCCATCTCTTCAAAGACATGGTGCAGTCCTGCTCTCTCTCCAAGCACTGGCACACTTTAAGCTGCCTAGCACCAACACAAGCACCTTTCTGACATAGTCCAAGAATGCCTGCATCATGGTCAGGATAGTTTTAGTTCACTTTCCTCCACAAAAACTATACTTGGAGGTTAGTTCCTCTTTGTATGTGTGCTACAGAAAGCAGCACACATGCAAATAAGAAATAACAAGGAGAAATAGATATTTCTACTTGTTACATCAGCCTTAGACATGCACACCATTTTGGTGCAAACGCAGGTCTACACTTTGTAAATATGGGTTTGCTTCAAAATCCATGGATGGATGTAAGAGAATGCCAGTTCACCACCCATGGAACGCGTACCAGATGCAAAGTAACACGCTGTCTTGCATTTCTTCTAATTTCAAAGCCACGCAAATTGACATTTACTTGGCTTAGTAAATACCATAAAGGATTTTCCATGAGGCTGCATCTAAAAAGTGGCTCAACCCAGACACAAAATCTTTGTAAATCTGAGCCTAAATACATATCCTTCAAAGGGAAAGAAATCGAATGTACAGCTAATAAAGCTACATGGTCTTTTAAAAGTGAGTGTCACAGAAAAAGATAAAAGAAATCTAAGGGCCTGATTTAGATTTTGGCGGACAGGTTACTCCGTCACAACGGTGACGGATATCCTGTCTGCCGAAATATAAATCCCATTATACCCAATGGGATTTATATTTCAGTGGACGGGATATCCATCACTGCTGTGAAGGAGTAACGCATCTGCTGATCTAAATCAAGCCCTAAATCAGAACAAAAGAGAACAAAAAGAAGATTATAATAATTATATTGATTTAGAACTAATGTTCGAATTAAAACTGAAATCATAAAGAAAGAGCAATTGAGTGAAGAAAAAGGAGTTTAGAAAGGGATGACATATGGCAAGAGCACATACCATGACCCATCAGGATGAATTGGAAAGACTCTCAGAGTTAATTAAAAAAGAAAGTCATGCTTAGCTTTACACAGGGTTTTAATGACTGAACATTTAATGTCAACCCCACAGGACTGATAGTGGAAAACCAGCCCCAAATCTTTCTAGACAAACTATACTGTATATAATGAACTGGCTCCTTTAGATAAGCACACAATAAAATACTCTGGGGCCGATTCCGATCTCGGCCGGTAGGGCTCCGAATCGGATTCGGCTTAACCGGATCCGATTCGGAGCCCTATTTCCCGACCGATTCGTACGCGCGTCCGGGCGAGCGAGTACGATGCGAAATCGCCGACCGACTCGTCCGGGCGTCCCGACCGCTCCGACCGACTCGTTCCCGGGTCGAACCGCACCGACCAACTCGCTCAGACTCGACTCGCACCGCGCAATGGAGACGTTCCCCGGCCGGGTAAGTACAATGCGCGCCGCGAGCAGTCCGACCGAGCCGCGCACTCCGGCTCGAAAGAGCAGTCGGAGCCGTACTTTGGGGGTCCGTGTCGGACCCCCCTGTACGTGTAGCCGCGCGAGTCGCACACAGGGGGGACCCATGGGTCCCCCCTACCTGTGCGTGTACGGCGCGAGTCGCTTCGCCGCGTACACGCTGTAGGGGGCGCCCTTGTCCGCCTCGCACCCATTGAGTCAATGGGAGCCCGCGTACGCGTTGTACGACAGGCTCCCATTGACTTCAATGGGAGTCCGACCGACTCCGAGTCCGATGGCATACGTGCGCATCGTACTCGTTCGGTCGGGCTGCACGAGTCCGAGTTCGGTCGGAAATCTCTCCGGCTCGGTCGGAGAGATTTCCGGCCCGAATCGGAATCGGCCCCTCTATGTCTTAAGATGTAGTAAATAAATTCCAATAATCAAACCACTTGTCATCTGTGCTAGATTATCCTCAATTCAAAAACGGATATAAGCTTAACTAAATAAAAACATATCTCATTAATTATTCAGCACTAAAAGAAATACAGACCAAAGTTGGGTCTATACCAAATATATGCTGATGTCATGAAACCCTGCACATTATCTGAGAAACTTCAATGGGCATAAGCACGTTGTATGCACGCTAATTCCAAAACATTTCAAACATGTTGACTGTCATCAGTACAGTACTTGCAT
Source organism: Calotriton arnoldi (assembly GCA_963921515.1). Lineage (NCBI taxonomy): Eukaryota > Metazoa > Chordata > Amphibia > Caudata > Salamandridae > Calotriton > Calotriton arnoldi. The sequence goes on from CAWUFW010000166.1 coordinate 721,449, forward strand.
GTGAAGTTAACTTGTTTCATAATCCCATGCTGGCATAGTAAAATATAGGTGGGTCCGTGATATCCCAGACAGATATTTGATAGAAAATTCTTTTAGGTGATGCAAAGCTACAATTCGGAATCATCAGAATTCCTTTACACAGTTGGGCAAGATACGTATGGGCTTGCTTTAAATTTCAGGCAGTGCAGCACAAGCTAGTGCAAGCATAGTCTTGCTTTTAATTTCAGGCGGTGCAGCACTGTTTGGGGTCGGGTTAGGGTAGAATTAGGAGGAATATGCAGGGTAGGGTTGGCTTACCTTTTCACCACCATTTTTTCCTACTTGGTGACATCAACAATGAGTAGGTTGGGATCCGGAAAAGCAGGTGCTGTTCTGTTTTGCACATAGGCGTGTTAACAGGACAGTTTTCTGTAATATTTAATCAACTTGACTAGGAAGAAGTTTCTCTCCTATAGGCTGATTTGTTTACTAGCTGTTTACACATGAGAGATTTTTGGGTGTGTAATTATAGGTGAGGGTAATACTGAAAGGTATTTCTCCCACATCCTTTCTTAAGTCAAAATTCTATTCCTAATAGTCATGACCAGAAACAAAGTCTCAGCCAGTCTTCTGTTGAGGGATCCAGAACAATTATTTACTGTGGACCTATAAAAATTAGATTGGAGGAAATCAATTCATAATTATTATGTAAACTGGAAAATAATAAATTAAAAAAGACATTAACTCTATGTAAATATAATAGAACTGATAATTAACAGTCTCAAAAACATTTCTTGAAAAAATACAAACATGGAAGACATTTTGAAAATAATTACGCCCAAATATGGGTCTTTCTATACATCATTCTGTGAGAAAGCACCAATACCTACAAAGTCATAATACAATCAGAAGTTAAAGATCCTCAGATCAGAAGGTATCTTTTTCAGAGAGGGGACAAGTTTAATGAAGATGCAACCCCTGCTGGTATAGTACTCACTAAGCATTGCACACAGCTAAATGAGGAGGAGCAGGTTTTAGAATCAATAGAGTCTATGGTCTGGTCTAAGAATGCTTTGACTAGGATAATTTCATGTCCTTGGTGGTAAGTTAAGGCAGTGCTCTGTGCAAACACCTTACAGCCCTATTATGTAAGTAGGATTCTGAAATATAATGTTTCCTAAGTTTATTTCTGCATTTTGGTATGTGGCTCGCAGTGTGATTTCTTCCCTCTCACTGATGTCTTGCTGTACCCTGTTGTGCCACCTGTGTCAACTACTGCTTTTCATAGTGCTGTTCTACAAAAATGTTTCTGAGTCTGATGCTGTGAGGCTTTTAATCTGTGTAAATATGACTGCCTGGAGCTGCCTACTTACAGTTACAACGTTTTCAGGGTGAAGCAGTCCCTGTTAATAAGACAGCTGTTGAGGCTTCCAGCTCTCCAGCCTTCCATCTACTTAGCGTGACTTCTGAAGTCTCTTAGCACCGCTCATTTTTTTCACTGACAGCTATTTGCCTTACTGTAGGGCGCCTACTGTTTTTCAATCTTCCTCCTGCATACTACGGCCTCGGAAGTCTCCTGATACTGCCTTCTGGGGGTACCCAGGTAACAGTTGCAAATTCCTTGCTAATCGTTCCACATTGCCGCTGCCACTTTTGGCATCCTCTTGTGCTACCTGCTTTCATGAGATAACGGGCTCTCCATGTCTACATTTTTAGGTCGAGCATTCGAGACCTCTTGTTTATACTTTAGTATATACTTATTATATACTTATATGTGTATGTACTTTGTGGGGTCTGGAGATCAGCCCTAGGACTTGTCTGCTTCCGCTTAGGGACTTTTTTTTCTGTTCAACTGCCTTGATAGAAAACGACCAGCAGAGGTCAGTAAAATACCAGAATTGCTTTCTGCTGAGAGACTTTATTTTTTTAATTTTTCTGGCAACTGCATCTATTTAACTGTGTTGATAGAAAACGACCAGCAGAGGTTAGTAAAATACCAGAATTGCTTTCTGCTGAGAGACTTTCTTTTTATTATTTTTCTGGCAACTGCCTCCATTTAACTTTCTTGATAGAAAACGACCAGCTGAGGTCAGTAAAATACCAGAATCACTTTAGCATTCTCTAGATTCCAGTCCATAGAAATTGTCTTCCACGAGCACCCGTAGACAATAATATTTTTTTCAAATCTTGTATTTTCAGTAATATGACCACTGAAGGCCCTGCTTTTATATTAAAAACAGAGCTTTGGACTATACCATTTCCCGCTGAAAGGCAATATTTCTCTCCATGTTTTCCCATGCCTGGCGTGTCACGCAGTTTGGTGCTTACTTTCCCTCCTTGTTAAAGAACAGTAGATGTTTCAGCACCCAGGCTAATGTGCTGCATATAAGGTCCCAAAGGCGAGACCGATTGCATTGCAAATGCTTGTTGTTTTTCTTATCTGTTTGGGAGGAAATGATCACACTAATCCATTTGATTCAAGTGCAAACGGCTGCTATATTGAGAGCAAGCAGAGATCATACCCCTTTGGCTGAGCCTCACACTCTTTCCATCCAGCTATGACTACCACTTACACTAACCCAACACCCCTTCCCTACATACTCCCAGGCACACATCCCACCCCCTTGTGACCTCGTAGAAATAATCACACACAACATTTTAAACACTAACATGTGTCCTTGCGTTCCTCACCCACGAATCCACTGTTCCCTTGCCGAGCCTGCACCCTCCTTGGACCAGGTCTTCCTCCTTGAATCAAGACGTACCTCCATTCTTCTTTACTCCTACTTACATTCCCCAAATTGCACTTAATCAGCTCACAAGTATTCCTTTTCTTCACATGCTCCCGCGACAATACAACTCTTCAAATAACTCTGCTCAACAAATTATCATAACCAAAAAACCTGTGCTCCCATTTCCCCCCGTGTACCAGGGAGGGAGGTGGTCTTCCGTTCGATTGCAGGCATGAGGAAAAGTTCCTGTGCCCCATCAAAACTAACGTCACTTTGTACGCGCAGCTGCCACATCACCGCACCTCCCTTTCCTCCCAAACCTCCTAGGTGTGGCAAAATCGCAGGCGTCTGATGGGTGGAAATGATCCCACTACTCCACTTGCTTCGAGTGCATTAGACTTCTTTATTGAGAGCAAGCAGAGATCCTGACCCTTCTGCAGACACTCTTTCCTGACAACTTTAACATTTAAACTAACCCAACCTCCTTTCCATTTATACACTCCCACCCCCATGTGGCCTCCATGAAAACGACCACACACAGCATTTTAAACATTAACACGTATTATTGTGGTCCTTGCTCAGGAATACACTATCTTTGCCAAGCATGCCTGTCCTTGGATCAGGCCCTCCTCCTTGAATCAAGCCTTGCCTACATTCTCTCTTATTCCCACTTACATCCCCCAAATTGCCCTTAATCAGCTCTACAGTTTGCCTTTTCTCCGCCACCAGAAAGACCATCCCCAGATGTGTAATTTCTGCCCTCTCTATAAACTCCTGCGCGCTTTCACCCATTCCTGCAACGTGCGTTTCAACATCTCAAGATACAATTTGTTCCCCCGCTCAGAGAAGTGAAACCTATCATGACGAAACAAAGACAGTGACTCAAAAAAGTAATTCCTTATGGACATTCACCCTTACTTCCTTCGCACTGCAGAAACCACTTATTTCTCTATTTGTCTCCTTTAGTGCCCTTCTGATCGCTGCTGGTTTCTGGGCATCCCACCACACTCTCCTAGGCAGCAGCTGAGTCCGATAAAACAATGTCTTCCCCCAATCTGATCTCAAAAGTCCCTTTCATAGCCTTGATAGCTGTGTCAAGTCGTTCTCCCCTAGGTTGATCAAAGCTTCCTCTGACTTAGCATCCTTTGCCTTGAATTCCAATAAGGCCAGCACCAATTGTCCCCAACTCATGCCCCCTAGGCAATGCCAGTGCACCACTGCAACATCATGCCCAGCCCCAGCTGGTTACCTCCAAATTGCTTTTCAGTCTGTACCCCTGCCCAGTGCTTTAAGGGGGAAAAAAAAACTGGGGGTGCTCTAAAAGGGGCGGGGCAAACCTCTTAAGGGGTGTGGCCTATCCAAGTAGGGGCGTGGTCTAAATCAAGATAACTAGCATTGTGTGCTTAAGAAAATCCCCTCCTATTATCCTACCTTCGGAAAACACTCTCTTTAAAGGATTTCCCTTCCTCCTACAACGCGGCTCACCTAGCATGACGTCTCCACTTCTCAGTAGTGAGCAAAATGAGCATGCGCATATCGATGTGCATGCTCTCACTGCAGTCCAATAAAAAAAAAAGAAAACGGACTACCTTTGCAAGGCCCGAAAATAGAGCCCGATAGAGACCCGTTTCGAGGCCCCCTGAAAATAACTGCCGGTGCTCAGACCCGGCCCACTTAAAGCCCTGCATCCATCCATCCTAAGCACTGCGCCATCCAACCATCTTTCAATCCATCCATACATTCCTACCTACATACATACATACATCTGTCCCTGCACCTATCCTAAACATCTATCAGCCCACCCGCCTATCCTAAGTACTGGTCCATTCATCCATTCATCCTTCCATCCATCCATTCATCCACTCATCCATTCATCCAGCCAGCAACCCATTCATTCATCCATCCATCCATCCATCCATACATGTGTCCCTGGACCTATCCTAAGCATCTATCAGCCCACCCGCCTATCCTAAGCACTGTGCCATCCATCCATCCATACGCCCATACATCCATACATACATCTGTCCCAGAACCTATCCTAAGCATCTATCAGCCCACCCGCCTATCCTAAGTACTGGTCCATGCATCCATTCATCCATCCATCCAGCTATCCATTCATCCATCTGGCCATCCATCCACTCGCCCTTTATTCACCTATCCGTCCTTCTTTCCGTGCATCCTCCGCCCCCGATCCTAAAGACCCCGTATTATACTCATCCACACAGCCTCTTAATGGACCGAAAAGGCTGGTGATAACCATTGACAGGCAGATGTTTCTGATAAAGAACAAGAAACAGTTGCTCTTTGTGGACCATAGTTCACCACCCTTCTCTGGTGGTGTTTTAAACAAAGGTTGATCCAGCGAAAGAAATATAAACCAGCTTTTCAGTGTAAGACGCTTATTCAGAAACATAACCTTTATCCATTTCTATATAGGAACACTGCTTTAAATTGGCCGTGACTGACAGACACTGAATACCTGTAGTTCTGACATTTGAGAGAGTATACCAAACAGCTAATTTGGGGTGGTGAGAACCTGCCCTTCTATATTTCCATGTGAAGCACAGTATAGGAATATAAAGGTAATTCCAACGCTACTATCTTCATATTAAAGAGGGGGTGTGAGAACTAAGTGAGCCAGGCAAAGGGTGTGTTTTCCTAGCACTAAAACAAGACACTGTGAAAGGTCAGAGCAGGGTCGTGCTGGAGTTGGCTGCCTGTGGTCGTCTCCAGAGGCGCAACTAGAGCCAAATTTGGGGGGAGGCTAATTCTTCCAGCAAGAGGCAGAGTGGGGATGCAGGGGCTCTAAAAAGGGGTGAAAAACAACAGAGCCTCTTTTACAAGCAAATGGTCTTTTAAAGACCTGTGAAGTACTCGGGTGCGGCTGTGTGCGCCCGGGAAGCTGTCTCAGCCCGGGGCAATGGGCGTTGCGCGCCTGGTCGTCTCTCTCCTAATCATCCCACTATGATGTTGCTCCTGCGTTTTAAAAGAGAAGGGAAATCCTGAGAGAAAATGGCTCTCTTTAAAGGATTTCCCTTCCCTTACAATGCGGCTCACCTGGCATGACGTCTCCACTTCTCAGTAGTGAGCGATGTGCATGCTCTCACTGCAGTCCAATTTAAAAAAAAAGAAAACGGACTACCTGTGCGAGGCCCGAAAATAGAGCCCGATAGAGACCCGTTTCGAGGCCCCCTAAAAATAACTGCCGGTGCTCAGACCCGGACAGACCCGGCCCACTTAAAGCCCTGCCCCTGCCCATTTCACCAGGGATTGCCTGTGAATCCAAATATCCCAGTGATGGAACTCTGCATTCAGCACAATAGTAAAAATGCACACCCGTTTAATCCGATCCTACACACACATAGCGCTTCACACAATTGCTCGTCCACCTACCCAAACTTTTCAACTGGTCCTCTCCCAGCCACAGCTGCCCCAGTTCAGAAAGAATGAGAGCCAAACTCCTGTGCTGGTAGTCCTGCTACAGCCAGGTATTTACAGGAACATATAATATCTGCTGTGCCCGCATGTCCTTCCCAGCTTCATGCTGGAAGAACGCTCCTATGTCATAATCCCTGAGGCACAGAAACTTCACCAATTGCACTGTTGGGCACACTTTCCTCTCTCCTGAACACTTCAATCTCATTTTGGCACCTTTCCCTATCTGATCCGTTTTGGACTTCCGCAGCCAAACTTCCAAATCCTCATCTCTTCATCCCAATAGTCACCGACCTGCTCCACAAATGCCAACATATCCTCGCTTCTTTCCACCAATCCTCAAAAATCTTTCCTCTGGCAACTCCCCTCATGGAAAATGACAGACTTATGCATAATGCCCTTGTTAGACTTACATCGTTTGGCGTGTTTCCCCAGTCTTTTTGCTTTCTGACCTCCCGGTTTTGACTCTGTTTTTGCTGGTTTAGTGTCTCTGCTCACTCTCTCACTGCTGTTCAGTGTTAAAGTGCAAGTGCTCCTATTATAAATTGGTGTTATGGATTGGTGATTCCATGATTGGTCATTTGATTTACTAGTCAGTCCCTAGCACAGTGCACTGTGTGTGCCCAGGGCCTGTAAATCAAATGCTGCTAGTGGGCTTGCAGCACTGGTTGTGCCACCCACACAAGCAGCCCTTCAAAGGTAACTCAGACCTGCCACTGCAGTTTCTGTGTGCAGTCTAGCACTGCCATGTCGACTTGGAACAAGCTTTATTGATTTATGCAGGGACACAGCGGGAAGAGAGCACATCATACGGTTGAGGATTCGCTTGATAACGCGGTTTTGTATGGCAGGTTTTAGATCGAGGATGGATGTGGGGGAGGTCGCCGCGTTCAGGGAATACTAGACATGGGTGTTTCATAATTTATGTTCAGGAATGAGGCATTGGAATTGCTGAATTGGGGTGTTGATTCACGTATTGAAAAATGGGTTGGAAAAGGTTTAATCATATGCACTTAACTACCACATGTAAATGTTATTGAATGAATGTATGCATCCGTGTACAACATCACAGTGCTTTGATATGTAAGACTAATAGAGGTTTCGTTTTAATTTAACAGCTACCCCTGACGAAGGGCAAATCAAAGCCCGAAATGCATTGGGATATTTTCATTTAAAAAAAAATTCGCTGCCTAATATGAATTGTGTTATCCCACGTGACGCAGTAAAAGGCCCGGATGGGCATAATTGCTTCATTTGAAAAAATTGGGACAACTGCCAGTCTTACCGTGAACAGTAAAGTTTGTTGAAAGAAGAATATCATGGAATAAAACGAAGATTTTTTGAGTAAGAAGAGTTTGTGAGAATTTCTTATTGCTGTGCGATTGGCATTGGAGCTCCTTGTCGTTGCAAAGGTTTTGAAGCGCACCCACTTGCCAGGCCCAAAACCTTCCCTTTTCTTACATGTTAGTCACCCCTAAAGTAGGCCCAAGGTACCCCTCTGGGCAGGGTGCAGTGTATGTGAAAGCTAGGACATGCCCTGATGTGTGTGGCATGTCCTGATAGTGAAATACTGCCAATTTACTTTTTCACTATTGAAAGGCTATCTGGCCCATAGGAAAGCATGGGAGTTAATTTATAACATCTTATAAATGTAACTTCCCATTGGGACCAGATAGGAAAATAAAGTTTAGTATGCCTGAGCTCAGAATCTAAAGATGCATCTTTTAGTAAATGTGATTTTTACATTCTGTGTTTGAAAATACCACTTTTAGAAAGTAGGTATTTTCTTGCTTTGCCATCCTGTGTGCCTGTGCTGGGGATGTGCAGAGGCTCCAGAGTGTCTGATGGGTCAGGGCTGGGCTGAATAGACCTGGGCTGCATTTAGAGTAGTGGGAGGAGATTTCCTTGCACCTGAATGGGCCGGTTCTGCTTTCCACGATGCTGTCTCCACGTCCTGCCTGGAAGCTGGGCCAGAGAGGACAGAACTGGTTTGGACTAAGCACAGACACTCTCTGCCTGAGAGGACAAAGGGATTTGCGGTATAAATATTGGGACCCAGACTGCAGAACTTTAGAACTCTTTTGGAACCAAGAAGAAGAGCTGGAGAAGCTGTGAGGAGGGACTACCACTTTGCTGTGTGCTTTGCTGTGTTGGCCTGCAGTGGCTGCTTCTGTCTTGGGTAGTGAAAGGACTGGACTGAACTTTCTGCAACTTCCTTTTTGTGAGTTTCTCCAAGGGCTTGAGTTAGAGCTTGCCCCCTGTTCAAGAAGTCTCAGGAACAGCAAATACTTTAAGTTCTTCTGCCACCAGCACTGGGGACTGTGTGTTTTGTGCTGCAACAGAAGAAAAAGCAACCCTATGCAGTCTACGACACCGCTGCCGACTCAGTGTCCTGAAGGCACCGCAAAGGGCACCGCCGCGCACCGCAACCCTGGTCTCACTGACAATGCCACCCTATGCCGCCACCGAGCCGCTGCTTGCACCGCGACCTGTGGGCACCGCACTTCCCACCGACTTGCTTCACGACGCCGACTTGGTATCCCCGACGACGACGCTCCACGCCAACATCGACGCCGCTGCTTGCACCATGGTTCGAGGGCACCGCTCGTAAGTTACACGACGCACCATCCTCATCCTGCACCGCAGCCTTGGCCCACCAACGCCGGCGCCATCAACTCCAGTTTGTCAGCCGACGACAGCGCTTCAGCAACGACGACGCAGCTGCTTGCACTGTGACCTGCCAGCACCGCGACGAGCACCACATCACTTCACACCGCAGCCCTGGTCTCACCGACGCCACTGGACGACCGCCACAAGCCGCTGCCTGCACCGCGACCTGAGGGCACCGCACGCCACACCGCTGCACTTCGCACCGCAGCCCCGACGCCCACCGACGCTCCCGACTTCAACCGCGAGGAGTTCGATCTGCAACGCGTATGACTTCAAGGGCCTGACGACTCCTGCACCAACCTCCGGAACTGACGGAGGCCGGCCCTTTGGGGCTCATCGAGAGGTCGCTGATGCCCTACATTTCTGAAGGTACTGTTTTGCTGGTCTTCCCGACACTGTAGCTGGCCTGCAACGCTGCGGTCAGCCAGAACTGTTTGGATTTGTTGTTCACGACGCCGTGATAGCCCCAGACGGAGCAATCGACTTCAAGGAACTGTATTTCAAGTCTATTTTGATTACTGAAGATTTCTGAGAACTGTATGGTGGATTTCTATAGTTTTTGGTCTTGTTTTGGATATATAAAAATATTGGAAATTTTTCTGAACTGGTGTGGTGTCCTTTTATAGTGTCTTCACTGTATTACTGTTGGTTATGAGCAAATGCTTTACACACTGCCTCTAAGATAAGCCTGACTGCTCGTGCCAAGCTACCAAGGGGGTGAGCAGGGGTTATTTAAGGAGTGTAACTCCCTTATCCTGACTAGAAGGAAGGGTCCCTACTTGGACAAAGGTGCAAACCCTTGCTAACTAGAGACCCCCATTTCTAACGGCCCTCCATGGGACTGCTAAAAGATGCTCAAAGTTCAAATGCTCCAGTAGCTTCTGCATGAGCTGTAGCTCACATTTCACCCACCCCCCCCCAACAGTCCTTCATTCAGCAAACCATTTAAAGTCCCAAACTTGTCTTCTGTCAAGCATCAAAACCATTTTCTCTGAATCCATCTCAATGCCCAAAAATGTCAACCTGGTTGTAGGACACTGAGATTTGTCTGTTGCCAAAGGGGTCCTAACCTGCCTGCCACCACCTCCAACATCTTAATCAGGTGCACGTTCCCCCGTCACCAGGCCCGATCCACCAGCAAAAAATGATGTAGATAAAGAAGAACTTCACCACCCATTCAATGAACATGTTGAATTTATCAAACATTGCACACGCCACTGAACACCCTATGGGCTTGCACTTGTCCATGAAATACTCTCCCTGAAACTGTATTCCCAGCAAGTGAAAGTACTGGAATAAGGCGGAAAGTTCACCTTACCCATTGCTGAACCCAAGCCACATGACCTGATAAGCTGTATGGCTGTGTCCAAATTGAAGTAAAATACTGATACATTACGCCTGATCAAAGAAGTCACTGACTTACGCCCCTTCTGGCCAGGACAGGCAGTGTATCAGCCAAAACACCAACACTTTTTTCAGCATCCTCCCAATGGGGATACCATGAGGTCTAGTAGTGGAGGTTCCCAAAATGGACTCTCCATCCTAACTTGCGCCACTTTCTTCGACAACTTCTCTTGCACCAACACCTCCATGTCCCTGCTGGGCCTCAAATTGTGCAGTTGACGGCCATGTCATAGCCCCATATAAGGAATCCTGATCACCCACCTGAAACACTCCTACAATAAAGTTGCCACCGCTTCGTCAGGATTCACTTTCAACCAGGGTAGCAAGGCCTTTAGCTTAAGCGGATTAGCCACACTTCTCTGCCACACCTCTGGCCTCCACCATGCTCCTGTCTGCTGGTGGCGGACCCGCTCCTGCATTGCACTGCAGTAGGCAATGCCTCCCTCTGAACCTCGAACACTCATGCCCGAATTTACATGGGTGATGGTAACACAAGCCTTTACTGAAGTTCCAGCATGTCCTAGTGGGCCCTGCCGGCTTGCACCCCTCATGGGTGAGGCTAATAGGAATAGCTAATATGAATGAGCAAGCCGCTTGCCATATGGGCAGACTGCACTGGTCTTGTAGGTATCATGTAGCGTGACCACAATTTGTGATCCATGTCCCCCCATGATTGCGGCGTGCTCCACCATACCCTGAATTGCTCATCATACCTCAGCCATGCCCCTGAACCTGATGCTGGCATTACTGATAATATCCGGAGACTTTCACAATGCCACTCTCCTTTCTGGAGCCTTCTCGCAAACAATGCTGGTGTAAATCGTAAACACCACCCTCAATGTGCCGATGTTTGTCGGGACCTCAGGCCGTTTTGCCAAATCCTCTTCTTCCACTTTCAACCTCTCTTTACACTGCATTTCCCTATGAAGCAGCTTGAATATATCTACATATTCGTTTGTTCAAAGGTACTCCTTCATCACTTGTGTCAAATGCCCCAAGGGCCCCCTTTTCCCAAATAAGGAAAAACCACCTTCCTTGCTCTTTCTTCTCAGCTGCAGGAGTAGCTGTTACTACCCACCCCAGATAACCCCTTCTGTCTCACTTTCCCTCACTCACCATACTCTCACCTCCAGTCCCCAGCACTGCTGGCTACTCTACTCCAGTTCCTTATGTGCATGCTGTCATTTCGGCGTCGCTACTGACCTCCCCCTTTATGATTCTCCTCACCTGACGCTGTCCCTTTTGAAGGAAAATAATCTATCAACTAAGATATCAGGGGTGGCACAATTCTCACAACCAGAGGTCAGATTATATATCTCTACCACAATGGGGACCCTCACACACTCTAATAGTGTCATGCTTCATCATCGGGTTCACCCTGGCTCCTAAAGGCCAGGGTGGGCTCAACCGTGTTTCAGGGAGCTCTTAGGAGAAAAGGCCAGGGGGGTTAAAGATTAAAAATCCTCCATACACTCCAGGTATCCCTTTAATACGGAGTTATGCAGGATATTAAAAAACAAATAGTAGGGTGTCCCAAGGATGCAATGGTCCTATGACCCTATCCTCATTACCAACATGTTTTAGCCTGTGAACGGCCCTATGGGTTCACGGCTTTCTTCAGGGCAAAAACCACAATGTTAAATCCCTCCCTGGAAATAACAACAGAGAATAGAACTAAGTAGTTGAATCAAAACGCTCTATGGATATACTTATCCTCAATATGGCGTCTAGTTCAAAAAGTTCGCCCAACCCAATTAAGATGGACCAAACGCTTCTCACGAGAGCAGAGAAGGGGCAGTCCTACAGTCAAACCTACATCAAGGATCCTGGCCCCGCAGTGACACCTACTCGGGTCTGCTACTCCCGGCGTGAGTTTTTGGAGGATTCTTAATCTTTAACCCCCCCTGGCCTTTTCTCCTAAGAGCTGCCTGAAACACGGTTGAGCCCATCCTGGCCTTTAGGAGCCAGGGTGAACCCGATGATGAAGCATGACACTATTAGAGTGTGTGAGGGTTACAATACAAAGAGGTTTTGCTCCCCATTGTGGTAGAGATATATAACCTGACCTCTGGTTGTAAGAATTGTGCCACCCCTGATATCTTAGTTGATAGATTATTTTCCTTTGGACAGGATACTGCTTGTTACTTGTGATAAATTGGGAGGACGTATCCCGTCCCCCATACTTCCTACGTGGGGGAGTACCTCTCCACCCTTCAGGCCTTTGGCCGGTCTTGCATACAGCTGTCCCTTTTGATCCATAAATCTTTCCCATGACTCCCACCACACTTTCTGCATACATTCAAATTCAGACACACCACTGCCCCACTTATGAATACTTCAGTCCACTCCCATTCTTCTCTCAACCCCTCCCCATTTCTCTGTCTCCCCAAGTATCCCCTAACCCATGTCACACTGACAGTCAGTTCCCACACTCCTGGGCCTCTAGCTCTCACCTCTCCTGGGCCACTTGCCACCATGCCTTCTACGGTCCACTTCATGCCATTCCCTGACATGCTTCTTGCTGAGTTGTCTGCTCTATTCATTCAGGCTACCTTCCCTGCTATTCATAAACTCCCCTTCCTTTCATGTTCTCTCCGGACCATGCCTCCACTCACTTCCCAATTGTCTTTTCTTGCCTCCCCCAATGAAGATGCTAAGCTCCTGTCACCGTCTGACTCCTCTATTACCTGTGGTCTGACCATCAGCCACAATGGCTCCACTGACGTCAGCTCATCACCTCTATCGGGTCCTCCATCTGACACAAGCGGGTCTTGCACCGATCTAGGAATAGCCCTGTGCCCCACAACCAATATGGCCCTGGATTTTACCTGCTTCTCACCTTTTGCCCTTCCAAAGGCCCCTGGTCTAAGGCTTGCCCTTCCTGCCTCTTCTTCTGCCCGATGTCTCAGGCCCTGTGAAGTAACCATGGTTGCCCATAAAGTGTTGGTAATCCCTCTCCTGGAAAGGCAGCCTGCTTCAGGGCCTCTGGCGAAAAGAGCTGGAATCCTCACCACACTTGGACTTCTCGGGGGCCTCCCTTCTTCCGTTGGGGGCCACGCTCTGCACGCATCCTACGTGAGCTGCCACTGGTTGCGTGTTCCATTCTTGGACTCTGCTGCTCCAGCTTGCCAGCCTCTCTGGAAATCACCGCCAGCTGATGCTTCCTCAACAGTCCACCCCCCCACCCCCCTGTCCAGCCCCTCGGGTAGGCTCAGGAACACAATTCCCAAGGAGGGGCCAAGACCTGATGCTCGTGTTTCCTGTTCCTCTCTCTCGTCCTGCTTTGCTGCGGGTACGCATTTCTGGTGTGTTTCCCTCTCCACCACACTGGCCCCTCCTGCGCCACAAGTCCCCTAGCCCTCAGGTGAATGCCTGCCTGGTTTGCCCTACTGACGTTCTCATGCTGCCAACCTTCTGTGGCCAGGCTCCTGCTCGCAACTGGACGGCCAGATGAGACCTCTATGGCTACCTCGGCACCACAAGTGGAAGCATCGATAAGGCTTCATCCCCAACTTTCTTGGACCCCCAGTAGGGGTTTGGGGGGCAGCCGACAGGAGGGAGGTCTGCCCCCCGGGAAGATTAGGAGGGTGGTGCAGTCCAGGGGACTGCCATTTTGTGATTATTTTGGGCTACATCGGTGTAGCTCAAAGGCTATATAGTGAAGGGGCTTTGGGCTCCCTGCCACCATTTTGGGTTTGGTGTCCTGGTGGCAGGGAGTAGCAGTAGCGAAAGTTTTCCCCGCCCTCCCGTCTCAGAGCATTTTGGTTGGGGGGGGGGGTGTTGGGGAAAGATTTCCCCTTTTATATGGCCGTTTTGGTTGGGACCGGTGTGCGGGTGTAAGTTGTCGCTTGGAACAGGTGCTTGGCGGGGGCATGCAAAGTTTGCCAGGGGTTGGCAGAAGTTTGGTTGGCGTTGAAAGTCAGTGAACCATGTGCAGGGAAAGGGTAGGCAGGTAGTTCAAGGTTCAGTTTAGGACAATTGGTTATTTACAGTTTCATACTTGCAGGCATAGGATGTAGGGTTAACAGAACTTGGTAATTTTAAATGCAACACATTGGAATGTTTGTAATGTGTTAATTGCAGGGTGGGGCAGGTTGGGGGGATCGTAGGGGTGGGGTCAGGTGGTAGTGTAACGGATATATAGCGCGGTTTTAGTTTTGTAAGGCAGTTGCCAAGTTATTTTGTTGTGATGTGCACCTGTTTCAATAAAGCAGCATTTTTCACACATATTAACTGGTCAGTGTCATGGCTACACCCTCTCTCCCAATACTCCTCCCTGGATTTGATGGGAACCCACAGGCAAGGATTACTGCCGAAACACTGGCTGAGGCCACCCGCTTGGTATGACCCCTCAATTGTGCTGCCTTCCCCCTGATTGTGAGCACCTGGGGTAGGAAACCGCATCCTGCAGCAGCGCAAACGTGCACTGAACTTTAATCTTCTTTGGGCAACTTAACTACATCAGTTCCCAAATTTGTTACTAAACCATCGATCTCTACTGGCCTGCAAAGACGAATCAATGATTGCCAAGAAAAATGCTGCAGCAGCCAAACAAATATGATCAATACTCCCACTGTCCTCCTTCCTAACGTTCGGTGGCAGACATGACGAAAAGTGCTCATCCCCGAGCCCCGACGCAACTGACGTCACCTCGGCCACACAGCTGCCTCGTCACTGCATTGCGCCTCCCGTTCCTCCCAAACACCCCAGGCATGGAGCACGCTCATACTTCCCCTGCCTGGGGCCCTAAATAGAACTGTTTCCTCCCCCTTGCTGACCTGTTCATTCCGGCTTCAGACATTTGCACTTTCAGTCAAGTATTGTTTTTTGTATCTGCAAGTAAATTTAAGTTTGAATGTTGAATTTTATTTGGATCATAATGGGATTTTACCTTTCCTCAGTGATGCATCAACTCTGTAGAGTAACTGCAAATATTGGTGATTGTTATTATCTAATCTTTTTTGTGAAATTGTCACCAGTCTGATCTCAGTTTTGATGTACTTTTCACTTGTCTACTATTGTTGCTCTTAGGATGGCTATAGGGGGCTCGAGCGGCAAAGATGGCGGAAGACTAACTGCAGCCGCCATTTCCTCCATCTCGATCGGTGGCTCCGTGAGAGACTGCACAGCCTGAGAGAGCAGGGGGGCAGCACAACACGCAGTTGGTGGCGGGAGACACTGGAGTTCGTGTTGCGGCTTACAGGGGTCGCGCTTGGAGAATATTTGTCTAAACATAAGCGGAATACCTGGCGGCAAGCCAGGAAATCTCTGACCCGCCGGATGGCTTCGAGAGGCAGAAGAACGATGAGAGGGCAAGTTTCGGCTGCTCCCGGTAACAGCGGAGTGCATACAGGAGGCGGCCAACCGGATTCCAATGGAGCTCCTCTGGAATTGAAGCAGCGCGGTGGGACCGGTAAGGCGAAGCACGATGCCGGGACTAAAAAGCAAACTGCTGCCTGCTCGAGAGTGCAGGTAGAGCGGGGGCCTGCCCAGCCAACGGTCGCTTCAATGTTTACCAATCTATCAATGGCCACCCAGGGAAAAGTTAACATGCAGGAGGAAGGGGGCGACAGGACATTAACGGAGGAGATCCAGCAAGAGAAGGAGGCTGTAGGGGGGGGAAGAAGAAGCCAAGAGCTCCTTGACAGGGATAGCTGAGAATCAAGCAGGGAACCCCCCCCCGCTAACCTAACGTATGTACCAACAGTGAAAATACCAGGATCAGAAGAGCTGATCCAGTCAACACCCAAGGTAGATGGGATCCACGTTAAGGAGGTTGGCTGCGAGGAAACTGTGAGGGAGAAGACCCAGGCAACACCCCCAGGTGCAGGAATATCCAAAACCCTGTCGGCACAAGCTGGCATCTTGTCACCAGAAGGCCATGGGGTGGAAAAATTCTACTCATTAACCGAAGAGTCCGAGGTGTCAGAGCTGGAGGACAGGTCATCAAGCGGGGAATCTCTCTCAGAAGATAGCTCCAGCGCCTCCTCCCAATCAACGCAAAAGAAAAAATCAAGGAATAAAAAGAAAAGCAGGAAAGGAAGCCTGAAGAAAAGTACCAGAAAACAACTTAAATGGGATTATTCTGACACACAGATCTGGCCCCAAAGCGAGAAAGGAGACGAGCCGGCTGGAACTAAAGAACCTTCTCTATTGACCATTTTAACTTCAATTCAGCAAATGCAGGAAGAAAACAGAAATGAAGGACGCAAAGCCAGGATTGCCGCAAAAAAAGTCCAAACAGGAATCCGCAAGTTGAACAAAACCTGTGGGGAAATTGCGGATCGCTTGACCTCCGTTGAGATGCGGACTGAGGCACTGGAAGCTGATATGGAATCGATTAAGACGCAAGGCACGGAGCAAGGCGGGCTATGGTTGATGTCATGACCAAACTGGAAGAATATGAAAACAGTCAGAGGAGAAACAACCTGCGCTTCTAAGGGGTTTCCGGAAGGCTTAGAAGGAAACGACCCCAGAAGCTATATGGTAAAATGAAATGAAATGAAATGAAATGCAGATTTGTAGAGCGCGAAACATTCACCCAAGGGTGTCAAGGTGCTTGCTCATCAGAAACAGGATTTAAGCTAGGAGGTTCGCAGGCACTTTAAAGATTGAACAACCATGTCTTTAGCGCTTTCCTGAAAGCTAACAGATGTGTTTCTTGTTTCAATCTTATTGGGAGAGAATTCCACAACCTAGTTGCGTCAACCAGAAAGCTTCTTCCCACCCAGGAACATTTTTTTACCCTGGGAACAATCAGATCATGGGCAGAGGATGAGCGGAGACAACGGACTGGAATATAGGGTAGCAAATTCCGCTTTAGAAAACCCGGTCCTATGTCCTGTGTGGCCTTAAAAACAATACATAGAGCCTTAAACTCAATTCGTCTTTTTATTGGCAGCCAATGTAAATCCTTGAGCACCTTCGACACAGTTTGTGTCTTGGGATGTTCAACAAGAGCCGAGCCGCTGCATTCTGCACAACCTGCAGCTTAGACAGGCACTTTTTCCGAAGATTGATAAAAAGCCCGTTACAGTAGTCGGCTCTTGACAGAACGAGTGCTGAGACCACTAATTTACGTAGCTCAGCTGGGATAAATGGGAGGATCTTTCTCAAAAGCTTTAACGTGTAGATAGAAAGGGAGGTAACCTGGTTGACGTGGTTTTCAAATGAGAGTTTAGAATCGAAGATGACTCCCAAGTTCTTAACCTTGATCACTGGCGTGGGTAGTGGCCCAAGCTCCAAGGGCCAGAGATCGGGTGACCAGAAGTTAGTGTGAGCACCGAAGAGTAAGACCTCCGTCTTACTAGAGTTAAGTTTTAGACAATTGGCAGCCATCCAGTCCCCAACCTGACTAAGGCAGGAATGGAACTGTTTCATAGTGTCAGTGGGGGATCCTGACACTGAGACGATGATCTGCGTATCGTCGGCATAGGATATAGCCGAGAAGCCTAGGGACCTGATTAGATTTACCAGTGGCGCAACATAAATATTAAAAAGAGTCGGGCTCAAAGAAGATCCCTGTGGCACACCACATGGTAGTGTAAAATTGGGTGATTTAAAGTTATCTAGGGCCACAAATTGTTCCCTGCCAGACAGGAAAGATTCAAGTAGGGTGAGTGCATTCCCTTTGACACCGATTCCCCTCAGAACTTCCAAGAGTTTCTGATGGTTCACTGTGTCAAATGCGGCGGAGAGGTCAAGCAGCACAAGTGCTGCACTGCTCCCCCGAGTCAACTGTCTGCCTAATCAGTTCAGATGATGTGATCAACGCCAGTTCGGTGCTATGGTGTTTTCGAAACCCGAACTGGGTGTCATCGAGAAGACCATGCCTTTCAATATATTCTGATAGAGTATTGTTCATGGCTTTCTCCACCATCTTTGCTGGTAGCGGAAGTCTGGAGATTGGGCGGTAGTTATTGGGGTCAACCTCATCTAGATTTGGCTTCTTCAGAAGGGGAAGCACGGATGCCAACTTCCAGCTAGTGGGGAATATACCAGAGGAGAACATTTGATTAAAGATAGGCGTCAGATGAGACGCGAAGATCTCTGGTAGAAGATGGAAGATTTTAGGAGGGCATAGGTCCAGTGGAGAGCCTGATTTAGTGGATCTCAGCAGGTTAATTGTTGCTTCCGTTGTCAGTGTTGGGAAGGCAGATAGTTCAGGAGGGTCCCTATATTCAGCGTGGGTTCCGGGGGTGATACCGGTAATCCCAGGTCTGGCTGAAGCCTCTAAGGAAGGAACCATTCCTTGATCCGTGGACTTGGCGAATCCATTATAGACCGCCTTAACTTTGTCTTGGAACAACGTAGCCACCCTGTCGCAGAATGCCTGGGTTTTAGGTGAATCTGCCGCCTCAGAGCATTTGGCTAATCGTTTTACCATCAAGAAAAGTTCCTTTGACAAGTTTTTTGCTGAAAGTATAGCTGTGGTGAAATAGCTAGTTTTCTCTTTACAGATAAGTTTTTTGTACTCAAGCAAGGCTGATTAAAACTCCTAAAGGACGCATTTCCTGAACAAATAAGCTGGGATTGAGATATGGAAATACAAAGGGCCCATCGCTTCCCTTTATTCAGGAGGAAACAAATGCAGAATGCTGACGAAGAACCTAGAGCAATGTTGGTTTTCATTGGTAACTTTCTTTTGCGACAAGTGATATTTGATAAAGCCCGCCCTAATGCTCCAAAGATCAGCAATGGGGTCTCATTTTTTGTACGCCCGGATTTCGCACATGCAACAGTTGAAAGACGGTGGCGTCTAAGGTAACTCTTCTCTCCTTTTCAGAAACTTGGAGCAGAGGTCTTCCTGCAAAACTCAGCCAGACTTGAGATAATTTTTGGAGGCACAAAATTCAGCTTTACCTCTGAAGTAAAAGCGCAGGAATATTTAGAAGAAATAAAGAAAAAAAAGTGAAGGGAAAGGATTACCCCCCCCCCAAAACAAAAAAAAGGGGGAGGGAAGGAGTAGGAAAATTGGTACAGTAACAAATACTATGGACAAGACTGGGAATAATAGAGGCTGTGCAGTCTAAAGAAAATTGGGGATTCACGGATTGAGGGAGATGGGGGGCAGTGGGTCAGCCGTCCATCGATCAGGCTATGTCTGATTGCCTTTTTGTTAGGGGTGGGTGTGGGGAGAGGTGGGTGGGAGGATTGGGGGCGGTGGCTCACACAAAGGGTGGTACGGGTGGACAAAAGGAGGATGTGGAGTGGGTAAAGGTATTGGAATGGGTGGCAGTTAGGATTTTCTTCTTTGAGTATAAAGAGTGCGAAAAATGGGGCAGCCAAAGGCAATTAAAAAAATGGGGAGATTAGGTATAGCAACATTAAACATCTGCGGGCTAAATGATGCAAAAAAGAGACAGGTAGTGGCTCAAGGATTGCAACTGTTACAGGCAGACATTGTCTGCCTGCAAGAGACCCACCTTGATGGGTCACAGAAAGATCTATTGAAATATCTAGGCTACACTGTGGTTGGGGCCACGACACAGGGAACTCATGCAAGGGGGGTCGCGATACTCTCTAAAAAGATATCAACTCAATTTTTTAAAACACGCTCGGATGGGTTAGGCCGATGGGTCATTGCAAATGGGAGGGCCCCAGAGCTCTCGAATTTCACTTTTATGTTCGGTTTATGGCAGTAATGTGGACGATCCATCCCTATTGGAATGGTTAACTAACAAACTGGTACATTGGCCACTGCCATTAATCTTGTGTGGAGATTTTAATATCAACCTTGATTCCAAATGGGGTCAAGATCAAAGATATAAGGGTAGGAAGCCAAGGGTTTTTCAAGCGTTATGTAATCTATGCCAGGTACATGGCTTGGTGGATGTATGGTCTTTAAAGAGGCCTGAGGAGCATGGGTTTACTTATTATTCCGCCCCACACCAGAAGCACGTTCGGCTGGAGTATTTTTTTGCCTCCTTTATACTTGTGGGAAGAAGTAGGATTAATCGGCCCCCTAGAGTGCTATCCGACCACAGCCCACTGGTATTGCAGCTAGAGCAGGGAGGTTCCACTGAGAAAGCTCCGGCATGGACCTTCGAGAGGGCCTTCCTACTAGACGAAGATTATGTAGGTCACCTGAAGGAATGGATACCTGACTTTCTACAAAGAAATTTGGGGTTGGCACCACTGGGAGTGGTATGGGGCACCTTAAAAGCAGGAGTAAGGGGTGAGACAATACAGTACTCAAGCAGGAATAGAAAAGGGGAAAAAATCTTAGGAGTATTACACTGCAAAAACTAGTCCAGGCAGAGGAAAAAGTAGTTGAGGCCCTTGACTAAATTGGGGGATAGAAGAAGCACAAGAGGAGGTGGCCCTAGAAAAGGCAGAAATTCAAGGGGAACTATTAAGGAAAGCTTTAGATAAGGCATTAGCTCATCGGGAGGAGGTCTATGAATGTGGGGAGAAGGTGGGTCATTTGCTGGCCGTCAGAACAAGATCAGAGGTGACACGTAGTGAGATTTTGTCAATAAATGATCCTGTTTTTGGGCGGGTAATGGAGTCTAATGACATACGGGCAGCCTTTTTCAGATTTTACCAATTACTTTATATGGAAGATGTGGGGAGAGGGGGAGGGGATGCGGTAGATCAAATAAGCCGATATTTAGATGCTTGAGAGATGGAGGTTCTGACGCAAGATGAGAGGGAGGCGTTAGAGTCCCCAATAGTGTGGAAAGAAATTGAAGAGGCAATGTCAAATCTTCCTAGGGGGAAAGCGGCAGGGCCCGATCTAATCCCCACAGAATTCTACAAAATCTTTAAGGAGGAACTTAAAGAAATTTTGATATCCGTGTTTATTCAGACAGCAGAAGGGGTGGCACCACCAAGAACCTGGGCACTGGCAAAAATTATAGTCTTCCCCAAAATAGACAAACCTGTGCAGGAGCTGGGCTCTAACTGCCCTATAACCTTAACTAATGGAGATATCAATACCTACTCCAAAGTAATGGCTACAAGACTCTCGCAGGTCATTGGTAAAATGGTGTTTGAGGGACAGCATGGTTTTATACCCGGTAAGGGAACTATAGAGCACATTCGAAGAGTCATCACCCTATTCGATGTAAATCAAGTGTCAGGAGACCCTATGGTGGCCATTTTTTTAGATGCCGAAAAGGCTTTTGATAGGGTCTCCTGCCCTTTTTTATGGGTGACAATGCAAAAGAAAGGGATTGGGGACAGGTTTATAAGAGCAGTACAAGCCCTGTATAAAGACCCGGAAGCTACTGTACTCATAAATAGTGAAATGACCCAACCACTGAAAATCACGAGGGGGATCCGGCAGGGGTGCCCCTGTTCACCTCTCCTATTTGCCCTGTATATAGACCCCTTTCTTAAGCAACTTGCTGCAGCCCAAAATATTCCCCCAATAGTGAGATACAATCATGAGAGTAAAATTCTGGCCTATGCGGATGACATAGCCATTGTAACTCCTCATCCAGAACAGGCTATGGGGGCAATATAGGAGGAGGCACAAAAATATGGCTTACTCTCAGGCTATGCCCTAAACCAGGAGAAAACCCAAATAGTTGTTAATGAATTCACTACTTTTAACGATAGTCGTGTGGTCAAAAAAGCCAATTATTTGGGAGTTAAAATCAATTCAGATCTGGATCAGGTGGTTAAGGAAAATTTGGGGAACTGCGCAGAGGAAATCAAGAAAGCGTTAAAAAAATTGGACCACCTACACTTAACTCTTATTGATAGAACCAACATAATCAAAATGATTTATTTTCCAAAACTGTTATACTTTTTTAGAGCAATACCGCTTGTTTTTACAAATTTTTGGTTTAAAAAGTTTGAAAATATTTTTGAACAATGTATTTGATCTTATATCCGACCAGGAAGAGCTTTTAAATTTTTATCGCTGCCTAGGGAGCGCGGAGGCTTAGCCCTCCCTAATCTGAAGCTATACTGGTGAGCAACCTCACTCACGCACTTTACTACTCTTTTGCGTATCGACAAAAGTCTAACGCAAACTAAATCTCCCACTCCATGGGAACTGGTGATTGGCTGTGACGCATGGGGATGCCTTTGGCATCAACTAAACTATGGGTATTACAAAAGAGTCCGGTTTAAGACACTACTTACGGCTTTTAAAATCTGGGGGGCAATACGGCGCCTAAATGGAATAGGAAGGCTCAATTATTACACTCCATTATGGTAGAATAGAAATCTACCAGATATTTTTAACGATATACCTTTCAAAACCTGGTTCGATTTGGGCATTAAGCAGTTAAGTTGTTTTTATTCTCAGGAGGGTATTAGATCATGTACGGAACTAACATCTAAAAAATTCATCCTTACACACAGGAATTTCTTTAAATATCTGCAGATTAGGGACTTTCTACAAAAAAATGTGGGCAAGGTGGACCAGCTCGGGAGAAGTGATTTGGTGGACATAATTATTCTGCCCATCCCCCCTAGAATTGGGACTATCTATAAGCTTCTGAACGAGCGCTCCAAAGATGATATGGAAATATGTTCCAACAAATGGCAAGGTAGACTAGAGATTTTGGGGACCACCTTCCAAAAGATGTTTCTAAACACCCAGACAATTTTAATACCGGCCAATCTCCAAGTCCAATTTTATAAGACATGCTTTGGGCTTTATTATACTCCAAACAGAATAGCGAAATGGAGTGATGGAAAGGGAGCTCACTGCCCGCACTGTTCCCTCCACAAGGCGGACATAATCCAAATGTTTGCGACCACCTGTGACAAGCTTGACCCCCTGATTAAAGATATAAAGGAGTTTTTAAAGGAGAAATTACAGCTGCAGGTTGAGTTGGATGCTCCAGCAATTTTGCTGGGAATAACCAGCTTAACGCGAAGGGAAGGAGGGGCGATATTAGTAATAGCAATGGTTATGTATAGCATCGTCGTGGCTAGACCCGATTCCCCCTTCAATTCAGCAATGGGTGGCGCGGCTATTGGCTATATATAATTTAGAAAAAGCTATTTACAGGCGCAAAGGAAGCAGGGCAAGAAAAAAGGGAATTGAAATATGGAAGCCTGTTTCAGATTGGTTTGAATGATGGGTACTCTCCCTGATACATGCACTAAGCACTTTGAATGAAGCGTTTTGTATTCTTGACCGTGTTGAATTTACTAATCATTAAGTGACTATGCATTTAAAAAAAAAAAAACATTTAGAACTGTATTGTGAGGACCTTAGGTACCTGGCACTTTAGCATCATTGCTTACAATGCACCTTGCACTTTGTAATAAATACTTGTGGGGATTCCCCCCCCCCCCCAAAAAAAATGATGGCTATAGGTAAAATGTCCTACCCGCCCCCTTTCTTTAGTGATTCAGGTGAGCCGGTGTTACTTTGAAAGGAGTGGTTCAAATTAGTTAAATCATCTCTCTTTGCTATTGGAGGTGAGAAATTTCCATCACTGCATAAACAACATGTGCTACTACATTACCTGGTATTGAGTATAGGAAAGTGTACCTGTGACTTCCTGAACCTGAGGATGATGGAGGAGTAAGTGAACCTAGGGACTTGCACCAAATAACTTTCACAAAGATAAACGCACTCTTTGGGGGACAAATTAACATGGCCCTTAAAAGACATACCTTTTTAGATGTGCTCAAGAGGAAATGAAAAATGTACCAAGATATATTGATGTTCTGAGGGGACTTTCCAAAACATCTGACTTTGGTGCTTTAGTCTGGTGTATCAATAATTATCACATTCAAGCGAAACATCTCGCTCATAATCCAGGACTGGCTGAAGCCACAGAACTGCAAATCATAAAGAACACATGCTAATTGTGTAAAGGAAAGGAAGGAGTCCATTGATCAAGAAGTGTGAAAGGTTAGGGAAGAAAAGGGAAGATCTTTTTAGAAATACCATGAAAGTTAACCACCATGGTGATTACATACAAAGGAAATGTTTCAGTTTCAGCAATATTGGTCCAATAGTGAATAATGTTTTGCAGAAACTATGGGGAAATAAGAACTTATCCAAGTAATGCAAAGAAAGTAAAAAGAAATGAATGAATGCCACTGAGAATTTGTAGGAAATTGAAAGTAATCAGTCTTCCGGGTCAACTACGAAAAGAACAAAATGTGACTAAATGTGACATTATGTTAGGTAATCTGATGGTTACATTATTAGCTAATTTGTGTTCTTCTTACACCTTAAATCTGAAAAAGAATATTATATAATGGAAGAATCAGATGTCAGACCAGGTAGTTACAACAAACTTCCCGTCCCAATCAGAAGGCATACAAGAATGTGTATCTCCTTCAAGGGTAAATCCATGTTTATGAAGGTGGAAACATCAAAAAGAGCTTGATGTAAAACCCTACTCAAATGAGGCGGCTCCAGTGCTACTAACTAAAAGTTTTCCAAGTCAAAATGGCATCAGTGCAGCATTTCTGGATTTTTATTTCTTAGAAACTGGGGCATCTTAGAAAGTTTCAGGACAAAATTAAATTAAAGGAGGTAGCCATCCCTTTAAATTGGTAAACCCAAACCATTGGAAAGTTTTGGTGATTGACAATTTTGGCCACTCGACACAATTTAAGAAAATAATAGAAAAAATCATTAGATGCCTAGTATTAAATTAAAAAAATAGGATGATGACATAAAATATTGGGATAGACTGAGAATAACAACTGACTTTTGAGAAGCAAATAGGACCATCACGTATGGCTTATTGTAAATAACAATTGGTGCTTCATGTAGAAGATGAGGGTTCGGTACGGCAGGGAATTTGAGATAAGTATTAATACATTACATTTTTCATACGTGTGGTACTTAATATAAATACAAATTAATTATTACAATATGCATTTTGATATGGGTTTCTGATTAACTTGGTTTGGAGTCAGTGCTGGACTGCGTGGCACAGAGATTGATGGGTTTGATTGACAGGAGTATAGATAGTGGTTTAAATACGGCACCCTTTCTTACACTTTTTTCTTTTGATGTAAGGTGAATTTGCATTTTGGGCCCTGTTTTTGACCTTGTGGCACAAAGGGTAACAGATTTTTTAATTAGAGTACAAAAAGTGGTCTAAAGATGGCGGTTCTGTTTGTTCTAAAAATTGGTTCTAATGGAATGAAAACTTAACGTTCCAGTTCTGGATCCGACCGCGCAGTACTACATTTGGCGGTCTTTGCAAAAATGGTAAAAATAGTGGTTCACAGAGAATTGATCCATTGGGAACCACGATTTGAGGCTCTCCTGGTGAGTAAAAATGCCTATGAGGATTGGGTCTGGGTTCAGATCGAAAGGGGAGAGAATAATGATATTTTGATCTTAGAAGTTTTTTTAATGTCTCCTCAGATTTGATAGTTACAAGTAGAAATTATATGTATCATTTCTCATATTGATTACGGGGGATTGATCGTATGGTTACATCCTAACAAGTAAAAAGCACATACTTTGATGGTG
This sequence comes from Calotriton arnoldi, assembly GCA_963921515.1. Classification (NCBI taxonomy): domain Eukaryota; kingdom Metazoa; phylum Chordata; class Amphibia; order Caudata; family Salamandridae; genus Calotriton; species Calotriton arnoldi. The sequence goes on from CAWUFW010000166.1 coordinate 747,084, forward strand.
AGTGTTTAAATTAAATTATAGTGGAGATTAAAGCAATTTTTGCCTTACGTGATTAAATAATTAAGAATGGAGACAAGGAAATTGTAGTAATAGTTACAGAGAGTAGAATTTGAGGTTAAATTGAGTGTGATTCATCACCAAGCTGTTTAAAAGGAAAAATAGATGGCAGGATTTAATAATCAAGATATCTATATCTATATATATTCATGGAAAAAACCAAAGATTACAGAGACGTTATAGTTAGGCTGACATTTCACTCGTACAAAACCAGAGAAATTAAGCCGTTATAGTTAGCTGAGCTAACGATAACTCGCGCCCCCGCAATGCATTGCTGATGACGTTATATATTACATCACTCATGACATGGTCAGTGACATCACTGATGACCACTGATGACATCATCCAATGACTGTGAGTGTTTCTAAAAAGTTTAAGAATGTTATATATATATATATATATATATCCAAAAATCTTCCTCCAAACATAATGAAGAAACCTGCACTCCAGGCGTAAGTATGATCGCTGGTTTTAATAGCAGACACTATTTAATGTTCAATTACAGCAGCTTAAATTCAGGACGCGTTTCGGCTTTCCTTTACAGCCTTTCTCAACTGATACGAACGCTGCTTTCTTGCCGTTATTTAAATGCTTTCACATGGGTCCAATCAGACTAAAATAGTAAAAATACTATCCTGCTCAGCACCAGTTCAAATTTGTGTGAAAAAATCATTGATCATTGCCATTATATAAATCACCGACCAGTGTCATTGTGGTGCGAGCAGAAATAAAAACCTCAATGTGCAAAAATCCATCAATTTAAGGCCAGCATTCTTTAAAGTTCATTGCTACTTTCATTATTTGAACACAATTTTTTCAGTCCTTGCAATACATTGATGTTCTTTACCTTTTGCCTCACCACTACTATTCACACCACTACTACTACACACAATATACACTATACACACCAAGGTGTATTGAAGAATGAGGTGGGCGTATGAGTGTCTGTATGGATAATTTAGTGGGTGCGTGACTGACTGTATAAGTGAATGATTATACATGTCTCAGTGAATGTATGGTTGAGTGACTAATCTGTGTGAATGTCTATCAGTCTGTCACTTGGTGTGTAAGTGGCTGCATGGGTTGGTGAGTAGCTATATGAGTGTCTATATGGGTTATTGATTGGCAGTCTGAGTACCTGTATGGGTGCCTGAGTGTCTGTGTGGGTGGGTGATGGGGTGTGTGACTCCCTGCATGGATGTGTGAGTGGGTGAGTCACTGGGTGTATGGGTTCATGAGTGCGTCTGTGAGGGGCTGTATGGGTGAGTGAGTGTGCGTATGGCTATGTCGGTAATTGAATCGATGTCTCAGTGGCATATGGGTGAGTAACTGCATATGTGAAAAGCAGTATATGTGAGTGATGAAGTATATAAGTAACTGTATGTGAGAGTGAGTGATTGTGAGTGCCTGTATGGATGAGTGTGTGCTTGTGTCAGTGATTATATAAGAGAGTAAGTATGTGTTAGTATCTGTATGAATAAGTGAACGGGTGTGTGTATAACTGTATAGGTGAGTAAATGGCAGTGTGATTGACTCTTTGGGTGAGTGACTAGGTGTGTGAGTCGCTCTATGGGTGAGTAGCGGAGTGTGAGTGTCTGTATGGGTGTATGAGTGCATATATCAGTGGCTGTATTGGTGAGTGACTGGGTGTATGGGTGAGTGAGTGGATGTGTGTGTTGACCTATGAATCACTGAGTGGGTATGTACATACTGGTATTGGTGTGTCTATGGTTTCGATAATGGTAGTCTGAAATTTGGAGTGGGTGTATGAAAGGTTATATTGGGGTGTGAGTAGGTGCATCAGAGATTATGTGGATGATGTCATTTGAGATGTCATCAGTGATGTCACTGACCATGTCATGAGTGATGTAATATGTGACTTCATCAGCAGTGCACTGCGGAGTCGCGAGTTTTAGTTAGCTCAGCTAACTATAACTGCTGGATTTTTCTGGTTTTGTACGAGTGAAATGTCAGCCTTACTATAACGTCTCTGTAACCTTTGTTTTTTTCTGTGAATTTCTAAGGTTTTTCAAATGCTAATTCCTAACTATAACGTCCCTGAAACCTGCTGTTTTTTCGTGTATTTTTTAAGGTTTTTTAACTAGTGCTCGAATTTTCAGAGTGGAAGTGAAATGGCGCTACATGTGCAAACATTTCTAAAGAATTGCACTGTGTAGAAGTTATAGTACGTGTTAACATGGCTTGTTCAAATTTGTTTCACATTTATAAAGGTAACGTAATTTTTCAATGTTTTTATTATATATATTTACTTATTTATATATATTTTTTAAAGGAACTGTAAGAGTCCCATACTGATCGCATACCAGTCGCGGTAGGTGCGCAAATCTGAGCAGCGTACACCAATTTTTAAAGTCCGTGTAGGGTGCGCGGCTCCCAAATTTTTCATTTTTTTAAAAATTTAAATACATGATATATACTATATACATTTTAAATCACTCGTATGTGTTTTATAGAAAGAGTTATAAAACTGACATTAATATAAATATTTTGAATGTTGAGGTCTTCTGATAAAATTACGGAAGCCGCTACCCTTCCGCGTACCCTCGCGCACTTATTTCCAGGTGCGCAATAGGTTCGCGACTCCAGCGCAAATGATGTAGTTCTAAAAAACATAGATATAATTTTATATTATACCAATAGATTTACTTTCATATGTGTAAAACTACTATATTTGCAATTAGAATAGATATAGAATATTGTTTACACATTTTCCGGAGTCGTGTCCGGTGCCGGTACGGGAATCCCATGTGACTTCAAAAAAAGGATTCTATTGGTTAAGAAGCTTTCTATTCTACTACTTGGACGGTCCTACCCAATTTGTTCTTTCTTTCAGGAGCTTCTTTAGGATAAACACCTGTTGTGTTTTGTCTTACTCCTCCATTTATTTTTTGGGTGTTTTTGACCTTCACCAGAAATGGCATCTGCAAATCCACCTGCAGATGAGGTTGAAGATGTGGAGGAGCAAGAGGAGCCTATCAAGAAAAGAAAGGAGAGCATAGTCTGGACCTTTTTTTCCATTCTACCTGGGGAGAAGAAAGTCAACGCGCGCAAAGTAACGTGCACTTTGTGTGAGAAGGTACTCTCTCGGGGCTCTGAGAAAAAATACTCATGTGGGACATCCTCCATGATGAAACATCTCCAGACCATCCATCCACACCGTCTCGCAAGACAGCAGCGCCAGCGGAACTTCAACAGCAATCGCAGGATGCAGAACTTGCTGGACCCAGTACATCTGTGGGTTCTATTTTAAGTTCTGACACACCATTGACAGTACCCGAGTTTGCTGGCTTGGGACAACACTGCTTAAAGTGCAAAACAGTACTTTGTGCTGGGGAGCAGTCTATCGCTGCAGTTATTGTATGTGCAAGAAGCCACAAAGGCTGTTTTTTTGCTGTTTTTGCAATAATGTTCCAATTGCAATATGTTTTCACTGCTTTACTGCAGTTTGTTGGCTTGTTTTTTAAAATACCATTTAAAAAAACACCCCAAAAATAAATATGAGTTTGAAAAACACAAAAAAAAATCAACAAAACAAATGGTTCTTTTAAACCTCACTTTTCTCTTGCACCTTCATTATTCACCGACACCTCACAAACTTAGGCCTAGGCAAATTGAAAAGCCAACTCTTCTTATGTTACTGTTGTTAATCTCACCATGTTTCTCAAAACCTCAATGTGTGTATCTGTGCCTCTTTGTGGTGACATTACACAACAAAAGAAGCCTACACATACCAGAATACCTCTGTTTCACACCACATGCTCTCTACATTTGTGTACAACAAAGTATATGTATTACTTTCTCCTCCTTATACAGGACAGGTGGGTATTGAACTCTCTATTCGAGTACTTCTCTGACGCCTACATAGGTAACAGATGTCTGCCTCTGCAACTGAATGCTCTAGTAGAACCGATAAGATGTGTGCACCTGTATGATAACCTACATAGTTTTTAAGTTAGGGTCATCAGATGCACACCTCTTGTCAGAATACATGTAGAAGTAGACACATACCTCAATCATGATAGCACACAGCTATTCAAACTTGACAGAGTGCACTTTCCATTTAAACCAAACACCTAAATTAATACAGTCTACTTCAAGTGTACCTTTCCAGACACTCATATGAACTACATAAACACTAATCTACCATCATGTTTTAAACCTCATTTGTCTCTTGCACCTTCATGCTTCACTGACAGCTCACAAAGTTAGACCTCGGCAAATATGAAAAGACAACTTTTCTCATGTCACTGTTGTAAGCCTCACCATGTTTCACAAGACCTCAATGTGTGTGTCTGTGCCTCTTTGTGGTCACATGATACATCAAAAGAACCCTACAAATACCAGAATACCTCTGTTTTATACCACATACTCTCTAAATGTCTGTAGAAGAAGGTGCACGTACTACTTTCTCCTCATTATACAAGACAGGTAGGTATTGAACTCTGTATTTGAGGGCTTCTCTGACGCCTACATAGTTAACAGATGTCTGCTTCTCCGACTGAATGCTCTAGTCGAGCTGACAACATTTGTGCACCTATGTGATAAGCTACATAGTTTTTAAGTTAGGGTCATCAAATGCACAACACGTGTCAGAATACATATAGAAGTAGACACATACCTCAGTCATGATAGCACAAAGGTATTCAAAGTTGACAAACTGCACTTCCCATTTAAAGCAGACACCTAAATTAATGCGGCCTACTTTAAGTGTACCTTTCCAGACACTCATATGAACTACCATAAACACTAATCCATCTGCCATCATGTTTTAAACCTCACTTTACTCTTGCACCTTCATTATTCACTGACACCTCACAAACTAAGGCCTAGGCAAATATAAAAGACCAACTCTTCTCATCTCACTATTGTAAGTCTCATACTGTTAAACTTATTTCAAGTATATATGTTACAACGCAAACTGTTACAACGCATACTTTTACAGCGTGATTTTTACAACGCAGCTTCCATTACAATGCATACTATTTCAACACAAGCCATAACAACACATGTACCATTGTAATGCCTGCGTCGTACTGGATGTTTCGCACACAGAGAGTTATATAGCGTGGGGTACAGTTTAATACATCTGCCAACATGTTTTAAACCTCAGTTTTCTCTACTACTTTAATTACCGACTCAGGAAGCACACATATTAGTATGCACAACCTAGTTCAATCTTCATTTCAGTACAATAAAACAGACTACAATACACGTTCCTACGTTTGGTAACATATTTCAAACATCACATTTCTCTAATGCTTTGCAAGCTTTACAAATAATGCATTATAAAGTTAAAAATATCATTACAAACGTTGAAGCACTCCTACACAATACATAACACACCTTACACATTTGTAACTCCCCTCTAAAATACTATAGGAGAATATGAAAATATCAGAAACTCCTAAAAGATTTTCTTTCCCACAACTTAAATGTGATAAACCATTCTCAACAAGGTAAAACCAGTAATGGCAAACTTTCCCTCTCTTTCTGCATACAAATGAATGTAAGTAACAAATCAAAATGCTTCCTTCCAGATTTTCAAATTCTAAAACCCATTTCTATTGGATAGTCATATTAACCCTTTATTACTCTCTTCTAATAGTGTCCAATCTGGTTCTGTAATTTACTGGAGTCGCGACTCCACCGCAGTGCCGCAGTGTAGCGTCGCAATGGAGTTGCAAACCCTTACAGGAGTTCAAAAACCTATTTCCAATAATACTAGTATTATTTTTTAAGGACACACCATTTCTAAACATAATACTGATTTGGGAAAACTTACTTTAGAAGCATATCAGATATATATAACTTACCATTTCATATTTTAAAACCTCAGTTAAACTTCAACCTTTCCCCCATTCTGCTTAATCCTAGATTCCATTGTAACAGTTTCTGCAACATTCAACTGTACCAGCAGGTCACAAGTTCACCATATTTTCAAATTCAGCAGACTAGCTTACAAATGTAAATAGCAGGTGTGGTTGACGTATGACAAATATTAGCTTATTCTGTCTACTGTACCCTTCAAACTTTTTTCTATAACCAATAAGAAAGATGATTGTTCAGCAAAGTAACATGCATCCTATGTTTTGAGTACACAATGGTTATGAACAAGCAATCAGTTATCTGCTTTTTCTAAAACAGCATCTTCTCCACTATTTTAGATACCTCTCATTCTACCAACTAACTTACTCAGCTACAGGCGTCTTTTGATTCCTTCCACACATCCCTTCAAAATGCTTACAGTATGGATTGTAGGGCACAGCTATGTTTTCTGGGGCAAAAGGTATGCTGAACACAGAGGTATTGACAAAGACCTAGGTTTGCAAAATGTGGATATTAAATGGTTTGCACAGAGAGGATTAAAGTGACACCAATTGATACCTTTGGTTAAAACCTTTTTGCATCTCCAACCCCCTGACCTCATGATTGTGCACTGTGGTGGCAATGACCTAGGCATTCTAATGAAGGATACATTTGCACAACTGATGTTGCTTTTCCCTCACACTGTCTTTGTATACTCTAATAAATGCCAAAGACAGAAATGGAAGTGGTCAAATCAATTCTGTCCACAGATTGACAAAGTTAGGAAGCATGTTAATAAAGCTGTTTCTGCTTACCTCAGAGACCATAACATGGGCTCTATCTATAACAATAATCTACGTTTTGACATGCATCACATCTACAGAAGTGATGGAGTTCACTACACAGATGAAGGTAACAGAGTGTTTCTCAATAACCTTAAGCTGTGCATCCAGACTTACAAGTAGCTGCAACAAAGTCATAATAAAGCCACCCTATAACCCAACAGTGAAAGTAATATATTTTTTAGCATATATACTCTTTATAAATATTTTCCGGATTCGCGAACCCGTCGCGAATATGCAAAACAAAAGCAGGAATTCAATGTACTACAACACATTTCACTTTTCAACTTTAAATTTTTATTTTTAATCTTTTTTCTAACTTTGTCAATTTTAATGTGATTATGAAGTTCAATCTCACTACCTCTATAAAAAAGTTCACAATTGTAACACTATCTCTGGAATTCTATAGTATTAAATTATTTATTTAAGGTGGATCCGCGAATCCACCGGAACGTTACACTGGAGGGCCACACGAAGCGCCGCGATAGGGTCGCGACTCATACCACTAGAGAATTTTTTTTTATTTAATCCCAGTAAATAAATGTATTATTGAAAGAGATGTCAGAGACTTTTTTTTAGAAAAATAAGATTAAATAAAAACATTTCAGGTCAAAAAAAATAACATCTGCCAATAAATCTGGGCTAAAACCTATGTCCGTGTGGACTCCTTCCAGACAGATGTTAGGAAAAGAAATAGAAACATTTGAAAGAGTAATTGAAAAAGGATTAGAAGATCTCTTAACAAAAAAAACCTGGATAGACAACAATTTACCATACAAACAGTACATCGCGTTAAATAATCTTGAACATTGTAATGATATTACGATAAAACCAGGAGATAAAGGAGGTAGCATAATAATCTTAGATACAAAAGATTGTAAGAATAAGATGAAAAACTACTTGATAATGAGTCCCATTACAGAAGATCTAGTAGGGATGAATGGAAGAAACTTTTAGGAAAAATAGTAGTATTCTAAGACTCGCAAAGGAGGCGATGTAATTTGTCAGGAGGAATACGAATTCTTATGTAATGATCATCCTATAATACAGGCCATCTATGGTCTCCCAAAGGTCCATAAAAATGTTTATGATCCTACTATGTGGCCTATTGTCTCAAGTATAAACTCCTTAATCGAATCCTTAAGCAAATATGTAGACCGTTTTCTCCAACCTTTAGTATACAAACAGACTTCTTATATTAAAGATACGACAGATATGATTCACAAATTTGAATATATTCCGTTTGACTCCGAGACACAGTGGCTAGTCACATTAGATATAGAAGCCCTCTATACTAATATCCCTCAGAATGATACCATACAGATGATTAGAGAACTTCTACAGGAAGAAAATGGAGAACTATCTTCGCACTCAATAATCCTGGTTGAGTGTGCGGAAATTATCCTCAAAAACAACATTTTCTTCTTCAATGATACCTTATATTGCCAAGTTAAAGGGACCAGCATGGGAGCCACATGTGCCCCTAGTTTGGCATGTCTATATGTAGCCTCTTTTGAGGATAAACATATACACAATAAATTTGTCCTGTACCAAGCGTATCCTCAGGATCGAACCGAGGCTCAGAGGGGTCCATCTCTCGACAGCCCCAAGTCTGGAAATATATATATACGAACTTTAGGATGGTCAAGCGGGGGAAGGAAAGGATGGGGACTGCAGGGAGGGAGAACTGGAAATATAGAAAGAGAATATTGTAATATACTCTTTGATAAGCGAGACAGCTAAAATGATCAATAAAAGAGGTGATAATCACCTATGTAACCACCTGTAAAAGAAAAAAGATGTAACCCCATGACAGGGGAGGTGAGCGGGTGATCTCGAATTCTCAACACCAATACTGTGAAGGGGGAAACAAGTAAGAACTTAAACACCCCCTTCTCTTCTGTAAGCGCAATATACCCCCACCAGGGATAACAGTACCCAGCACACCTACCCTCCGTATTAGGTTGAGATGAATAAATAAGGGTAGGAGCTTCTGAAATCCATTCACCCACTACTAACCATCCCTGTCAAGTGAACAAAAAGATTCGCCATTGCTGATTACATCTGTTTCGAGATATTCCATGATTTGAACAAACATCAAAGTATCATCAAAGTAAATTCAAGTGTAGCGTTCCATGATAATTGCGTTCCATGATAATTGTATACAACAATTCCAACAATTTGAGCCAATGAGCACCCCTTTCTCCCAAACAGTACTGCACGAGATAATATGGTTGTAGTTCACACAAAATAGGAGATGCAGTAGTACTTAGAGAGTTGCCATAACTCTCCATTTGTCTCCTGGACTGACTGAGAAATAATGCCTCTCAATACTCTTCCCCACATGAGTCTCGGAAACGGACTCGCCAACAGGGAAGACCAGAAATGATTGATCTCGCCAGTGAAAATACGAGATAGTATGTGGAGTAAAAACACTCCCTTCCATATTGTTATGCCAAATCACTTACTCCCTCGCATGAGTCCCTCAAGGAAACCGGACTCGCCAACGAAGGGAGATACTCAGCGATCTGCTCAGAAAAGTCAAGAGTGCTGCGTACATCCAAGTATGAAATTAAGTGTTTAGGAAATGATACGGTGCATACAGCACCCTTACCGGACCAGAAACATGCCACCAAACGTCGGAGATATGAATAATCGGCAGCTCAGTCTGCCTTCGTCCCGGCAATATCCGGGATTCCTGACGTCACTCACTTCGGTGTGTCTGACGTCACGAACACATGTACTGCTGGGAAGTGAAGTTCCTGTCTTGTTCGTGCGGCCGTACTCCAGCGGTATTAGCCTGTCAGTGTACGCATCCGGTGCGGTCAGACAGTACATCCCCTCCTTGGAGAACACTGACAGGCATAAGGTTTGTCAGGGAACCGTTTATGGAAGACCGCAACCAAACGAGGAGCATGTACAGAGACTGCTGGTTCCCACGAGTTCTCCTCTGCACCATAACCCTTCCATGCCACCAGATACCACAGTTTACGTCGCAGGAGTTTGGAATCAAGAATACTTGCCACCTCATATTGCCATTCCTGGTTTACCCTCAGAGGAACCAGTAGTTTCTTAATCGGGCAATGGGATGGTTTCAGTAAAGAAATTTGGAAAACAGGGTGAATCCTAAAGTGAGAGGGCAAGGCTAGTTTAACTGCAACGGTATTCACGTGTTTTATAACCTTGTAAGGACCAATATATTTAGGAGTGAACACACCGTATCTTTTAAAGCGAATATTTCTTGTGGAGAGGCACACTAAATCTCCCTTAGCATATACAGGGCCCTGTCTTCTATGTTTTTCAACCCGTCTCTTGTATTGTTCTTTTGCGTGATGTTGGTTTTTCTGTGTCTCGTTCAATGTCTTTTGGATATGTGCTATCCGATTATGCACCTCAGGAAGCCTCTGACTGTTACATGGTGTTAAGAACGGAATGAATCGTGGATGAAACCCATAAGAACTATAGAATGGAGTGTGGTGAGTGGAACTATGATGGGCACTGTTGTATGCAATTTCTGTAAGCCATAACCACTCCACCCATGCCTCAGTGTTATTGTCCACATAACATCTCAAGAATTGTTTCAAAGGTTTGATTCAAACGTTCTGTCTGTCCATCAGTTTGCGGATGAAAGCTAGTGGACAGTGCAGTTGATATTTGCAATGCTGAGCACCATACCTTCCAAAATTGTGCAGTAAACTGAGTACCACGATCCAAAATGATCACTCGAGGGAGGCCATGTAGTCTAGCCACATGGACTAACAGTAACTTTGCTAACTGTCCTGATGAAGGGATCTGCTTGCAGGCGATGAAATGTCCCATCTTGGTTAGATAGTCGATGACAACTAAAATAACCGTATGCCCTTGGTCTTTGGGTAGTCCTACAATGAAGTCCACAGAAAACCTTTCCCATGGTTTATCGGGGTTGGCAATGGTTGTAGTAATCCCTGCTGTTTACCTTTGACAGTCTTCATTTGAGCGCATATAGTACATTTCTTCACCCATTGAATTATGTCCTTTCTGAGAGTAGGCCACCAGAATTGTCGCAGTATTCTCTCTGTGGTTCTTTCACTCCCATTATGCCCTGCACTAGGGAGAACATGGCACCATTGGAAAACTAGCTTTCTTAACTCTTGAGTGGGAACGAGGATCTGGGTTTCCCTTCGCTGGAATGCCCTGTCGCATCTTCCATTCAGGATGCCCTTTCAGCCAATCTTTCCACATGAACATTTGTTTCCCCTTGCCACTTTTCATAAAAAAGTGTCTGTGTGTACAACACATAGGACCTTCTGTGGTTCCATGATAGCTCGGTCTGGGTTAGAACGTGGTTCCATGGATCATTCTTGACGTGTTAGCGCATCTGCTTTTTTATTTTCGCTACCGGGTCTAAATGTCACTACGAATTGATACTCTGCGAAAAACAACATCCATCGCAATAGTTGAGGTGTTAGTTGTCGTGCTAACTTCATGAATTGCAAATTTCGATGGTCAGTGTACACTGTGACACTATGTCTTGCTCCCATCAACCAATGCCTCCACTCAAGAAAAGCATCTTTGATGGCCAGCAACTCCTTTTCGGCGATGGTATAGTTCTGTTTAGCGCTGTTTAATTTTTTGGACATGAAGGTAATAGGGTGCAGTTGACCTGTAGTAGCATGTCTTTGGGACAACACCGCTCCTAATGCCACTTCTGAGGCATCAGCCTCGACAATGAACGGTAACTCTGGGTTGGCATGAGTCAATACTGGGGCATCGTTAAGGGCTTCGAAAGCTGATTGTGCATCATCTGTCCATCTGAAGCCTGAATTCTTCCTCAATAATTTGGTTATCGGAGCTGCTTTGTCCGAAAATTGGTTGCTAATTCGCCTGTAAAAATTGGCGAAGCCTAAGAAACACTGAATGTCTCTCACATTCTTTGGACATGGCCACTCCGTAATTGCCCTTACTTTTCTCTCTGCCATTTCTTGTCCTAATGGTGTGAGCATGACCCCCAAAAACTCTACTGTGGTGACATGGAATTCACACCTGCTGATCTTACAGAAGAGGTGGTTGTTCTGTAGAGCTTGGAGTATAAGGTACACGTGTTTCCTATGTTCTCCTTCGTTCGAAGAATAGACGAGTATGTCGCCTATGTAAACGACTACAAAACGGTCCAGGTATTCGCGAAGAACATTGTTCCAAAAGAATTGAAATGCTGCTGTAGCATTGCAAAGCCCAAATGGCATAACCTGATACTCCTACAATCCGTAGCGTGTCTTGAAAGCTGTCTTCCATTCATCTCCTTCTCGCATACGAACCAGATGATATCCTCCTCGGAGGTCTAGTTTAGTGTATACCACCGCTCCTTTGACTTGTTCCAATAGTACCGAGATTAACGGGAGCAGGTATTGATCCTTCACTGTGATGGTGTTTAAAGCGCGGAAGTCTATACACATCCTGAGCTCTCCATTTGCCTTTGGAATAAAAAACAAAGGAGAAGCTGCAGGGGAACTGGAATGACGAATAAATCCCAGAGAGAGGCATTTATCGATGTATTGTCGCAAATGTTCGTTTTCTGGCTCGGTCAAGGCGTAGATTCTTCCGCAGGGTACTACAGCTTCTGGAATGAGATCAATCCTACAATCGTAAGGCCTATGTGGAGGGAGCAGTTCGGCCATTTGATCACTGAATACTTCTTCATATTAGTGGTAACAGGGAGGTAGAGATACATCCTTTTCTACAGCTGTAGCAATATGGTGATGTAAGGCTAATGCCTTGGACGGGACATCAAGAGTTCGCAAGCAGTTTTGTCTGCAATAGTCAGAATCCATAGTCAGAACCTTCTTTGACCACTCTATGGAGGGGTTATGTTTTTGTAACCAAGGTGGCCTAGAATTACCCCATACTGAGGGGCTTGGATGATATTAAAGGAAAGGAATTCGTCATGGGTTCCGTTATATCCTATCTCATATTCTTCTGTGGCATAACAAATGGGTCCAGATTCCAACCGCTTACTATCTACTGCAAAAACGGCTTCAGGCAACGATTTGGGTATAAGTTTCACTGCCAATCTTTGGGCTTCCTCTTTATCCATGAAGCACCCGGTGGCACCGGAATCAACCATGGCTTTCGTATGGGATTGTTCTTGTTCGATACATATCACCAAAGGAATAAAGAAATGTTCTTTACCGGTAAAGTGGTCTTGCTTTACTGAAGGGATGGACAAACAGCTCTGAGACTCCCCTTCTCTAGGCCTCGAGCACATTAGTTTTCCGAAGGTGTGTTTGTTGTTACGGCTGCCGCTTGACCAAATCTAGAGCGCTGTTCTTTGGTTTGACGGTGCAATCTTTAAGAAAATGCCCCTTCTTCCCACAATACAAACACAATCCATTCTTGCGACGAAATTCCCTTTCATCTGGAGTTAAGGAGGCTCGCACTATTCCTATTTCCATCGGTTCGGGTGTAGCAGTTCCATGTTGTGGTGTCTTGAGACGTTCAAAACGAGGGGGAAATCTTTCTTTTCTTCTGGTGTCCCCTTTACGTTCTCGAAGACGATGATCCAAACACATCGTTAGATCTATAAGAGCAGAGCAGGTCCTGGGCTGTGGATCGACCTGTGCTATCACATCTTTCAACTCTTCCTTGAGCCCCCTGATAAAAGATGGCCGCCTGTTTAGATTCTGGCCAGTCAGTCTCAGCCACCAATCTCCTGAATGTGTTTAGATAAACAAGCAAGTATTTGTTGCCCTGTTTTAACTCCAATAGTTCTCGGTCTGCCGAGAAAGTGTCCGCCCTGCGATCAAATGTTTTTTCAAACTCTTCTCTAAAGGCATCCCAATCATATAGTAATGTATCATCTCTTCGGACTATGGGGACTGTCCATTGTGATGCCTCTCCTGCCAAGTAAGATATTAGGAATGAAACTCGTGCTTGATTCATAGAGAACATTTCCGGTTTACAGGTAAAGTGTAAGAGCACCTGGGTGATGAAGACCGGTACTTTGTGTATGTCCCCATAAAATCTTTCTGGAGGAGCTAAAGGAATCGGGGCGGGGATCTCTACCAACACTGGGCTAGTTGAAGGCTGGGAATGACTACCTATATCAAAGGGATTTCTCTGCATTCTGTCTACCTTCGCCTGTAAAGCAGCGATCTCTGTGCGTGAAGCAGTTAGTTCAGTTTGTACTGCTGCAAGGGCTACTAAAACATCATCTAAGGTGACCATTCTGGAATCAGCCTGACCGGGAGGATATATATATTCGTGGGCCGATTATTATGTCCTGTACCAAGTGTATACTCAGGGTCGAACCGATGCTTAGAGGGGTGCACCTCTCGACAGCCCCAAGTCTGGAAATATATATATATATGCAGACTTTAGGCTGGTCAAGCAGGGGAAGGAAAGGATGGGGACTGCCGGGAGGGAGACCTGGAAATATAGAAAGAGATTATTGTAATACAAACTTTGATAAGCGAGACAGCTATAAAGATCAATAAAAGAGGTGATAATCACCTATGTAACTACCTGTAAAAGAAGAAAGATGTAACCCCATAACAGGGGAGTTGAGCGGGTAATCTCGAATTCTCAACACCAATACTGTGAAGGGGGAACCAAGTAAGAACTGAAACACCTCCTTCTCTTCTGTAAGCACAATATACCCCCACCAGAGATAACAGTACCCAGCACACCTACCCTCCGTATTAGGTTGAGATGAATCAATAAGGGTAGAAGCTTCTGAAATCCATTCACCCGCTACTGACCACCCCTGTCAAGTGAACAAAAAGATTTGCCATTGCTGATTATATCTGTTTCAAGATATTCCATGATTTGAGCAAACATCAAAGTAAATTCAAGTGTAGCGTTCCATGATAATTGTATACAACAATTCCAACAATTTGAGCCAATGAGCACCCCTTTTTCCCAAACAGTACTGCACGAGATAATATGGTTGTAGTACACACAAAATAGGAGATGCAGTAGTACTTAGAGAGTTGCCATCACTCTCCGTTTGTCTCCTGGCAGTGGCGGCTGGTGACATTTGAAAGTGTTGGGCGTAAAAGTTGCGGGCAGCGCACTGTGGCGAGCGAGCGTAGCGAGCGAGCCCGAACGTATGAAGGGGGTGTCGGGGGGGGTTCTCCCCCCAAGAGAATTTTGAAAAAAGAGCGGCCAAATGGTGCATTTTCAAGGACATTTCAGAAAGCAAGAATGTTAATAAAGCAATTGGGAAAGTGTAGCAATTACATCAATATAGAGATTTTGTATGATAATATAATGTAGGTTGCTGCTTATCAATATAACCACAGATCTTCATTACAGACTTTGAGATAACTATGCTGAGTGCCTCACAGATTTCTTTATTTATTGATATCTTTAGAAATTAAGTATATTGAGGAAATACAAGCTCCTGTGATTTATTGGACTTGACATGTTGAGACAGCAAGCAATAAACATTAACAGGTACTAGGGCACCCTACAAGGCACTGTACGTCTCATTGAGAGCAACCAACCATAAAGTGAACATTAAACAGATTGAATTTAGGCATAATATGTTATACACCATTAATTTCAGTGTCTCCAATATCTGTACAGCAGATAAGAAACAACTGAGCAGGTCACAAACGAGCAGCATTCAAGAAATGGTCACAAACTGTTCAAGAAATGTTAGGATTAACAAATTGTTTACTTTTTGTAGACAAAATCAGCACGTCTGTCTTTAATAGCAGCAAACTTCTCAATAACTTGAACGTTAAAGTCTGGGATTCTTTTAACTAGGTCTCTCTCTAAAGAGAGCATTGCTAAAGCATTCAGTCTTTCCTCAATCATGGTTTTCCTCATGAATGTCTTAATTCTGTTTAAAGTGGAAAAAGATTGTTCCGACTCTGCTGTTGTCATAGGAGTGGTAATGACTATTTTTAGTAAAGCCACTGTCTCTGTAAGTGACTTTTCCATATCAAGTTTCTGAATTAATGCCAGCAAAGAAATGGCACCAGTGGCCTGCCGGTATACACTCATTCCGTACAGTACAGTCAACTCAGTATTCAGGTCCTCTTTGTTGAGCATAGGATAAGCTTCCACAGCCTCATTCAGAGCTTGCTCAGGGAAGGATTGCTCATATTTTGCAAAGTGATCACTGCAATAATGCGGCACTCACCAAATGTTTTGTAAAAGAAAAACGTTCTTGTGCATGAACAATTATAATGTCACGTACCTCCTTTGCAATTCGGACCAGACTGCTGATCTTTCTCCTGCGGTTTGAAAAAGTAGAATCCTTTGGCAGTCTGCTGTCTAAATTGTCAACCCCATCTCTCACTTTGCTCATGCTGGTGACAAACAGACTGGTAGCTCTTTGCACAAAGACAGTATCTATTTCTCGTTTTTGTAACTGATTGTACAACATGTCGACATGAGTCATTATTTCGTGAAATAAAAAAAGTAGGAACTGAAACTCTGTCTTGTAGTGTTCTAGCAAAGCCACGGGCTTCATTCCGACTTTTGAATTCAAAGTCATCATTGGCTTCTATGGCGTCAAAACATTTCTCAAGATCATCCCTATGTTGATATATTAGGTTGATTGTACGAATGTTAAAGTTCCAACGAGTTGACGGTCCCCTTGGAAGCCTTTTGGCCACAATTTCCTGAAGTACTTCCGTTCTTTTGGGGGAACGTGAGAAGAATGCTGCTATGCCTCCTACATCTAAAAAGAAAAATTGTGCCTCAGAGATCTTTGATACTGCCTGTTGCATAATAATATTAAGTTGGTGGGCGTAACAGTGCACATAATGAGCATTAGGGTACACGTCTCTAATTCTTTTCTGTACTCCACCAAGGCTTCCACTCATTACGGACGAACCATCATAGCTTTGTGCAATACGTTTTTTTTTTTAGGCTGCTCTGGAAAAATCAAGTTCAGTTCACGCAGTATAGCTGAAGTAATGGTTTCAGCACTAGAGTCTCTTAAATGGGTGAAACCATAGAACCTCTCCACAACTTTACTGTCATTGTCAAGGTACCGAAAGACTAATACGGACTGTGTTTTTGTGGCCACATCAGTTGTGTCATCAGCCTGAATAGCCACAAAGTCTGTGTTTTGCACCTGTTTGACAATATGGCTTCTCATAATTTCTAGCATACACTCAAGGAGTTCATTTTGTATCGTTTAAAAGGTGCCCTTAAAGACTGTAGCACTTGCTAAATGTGCTTCCATTTCATTGTCTATGCTTGCTATTAAATCCACAAGGCCTCTGAATATACCAGGATTTGAGGAACTTTCAGATTCATCATGGCCTCGCAATGCCAGTTCGAAAGCACCACAGAAACGAATGCAATCAATTATTTTTGATAGTATGTGTCTATTCCTATCAACTGCTTCATTGTGTTTCTGTATTGATTTACGGTATACGTCGTTTATGTGGGCCTCAATCTGTGTGTCTCCCAACATTCCCAGTCTCGTCAGGTTTTCCATATGGATTCTTGTGTGTGCATGCTTCTTTATTTTGTCTGACAAATGCGTCAAGTCTGTTACTCCTTTTTTTGTCCAAGGAATGTCACCACCAAAACAGCAAGCAGGGGAAGCAGAACAGAGAATTTGTTGACGTACACCCTGTAAGCCAATCAACTTTTATGTACCAGGTGTTTGAGAATGTACGTTTCTAAGTCTTCCCTCTGTCCTGGGAAATTTGTTGTAGGTTTAGATCGGGCCGATCAGGTCCTAATCGCTTTTTATTTAGTTTGTCTTCAAGTCTCAGTCCAAAGAATGCCCTTGCAAGTAGGTGTTCTACTGTATTCATGCTGTCTTACCAATATTAAAGTAACCTGTCAATAATCAAAGTACAATGTATAAGGTTTAGTGCAATAATATCAAATTTCAGTATAAATACATATCTTGTGCATTATCGCAATATATCTCCAACAGCTCCCCTCTGCACAACATGACTGCTAAAAATACAGCCTTACTGCCTGCTGCCTCTGTGTGCCATACTGGTTGCTGAAGGCACTGAAACTGACACTGCTCGACGGCCTATAACAAGGCAAGGGATAGATGGTGCCTTTAACAACCGTTGTAGCCCACGGCACAGGGCTATAAGGCTATTAGTAAATTCCATCCACTGAGGGTACAATGTTCAAAATTAAGGGGGAAGAAGGCTTACACCCACCCTTATTATCCCTGAGCCAATTCATTGTTTTCAATGGAACACTCAACAATCAAATGTATCTTTTAATATTGATTACACAGTTCCATGCCTCAAATTGATATCGATATGTAGAGTGACCACATACATAGCCCTAACTCCAATGTAAAAAAATATAGCATCAGTTTCCTTACCGTTAACACTGGGGTTTGCTGGGTTGTAGGGGTGAAAGAGCAGCAAAGGAGGTTGGGGCCTCTTGTTCTTTGCCCAAAAATTGCCCAAAAATTAGGTAATGCTAGTCAGGCTTTTACCAGATGCTGAAAATAAAAATATAACAATTTAGTCAACCAAACACAGACGGTCCTCTCACAGATGAGACAGCGCCCCTCAGCATTCACATGCAGGAACCAGTCCGTCCGACAACCCATCCATCCACACCCACCTACTTAGTCACGTTTTGCCCCTCCTTTCCCTTTACCTCTCTTGTAGAAAGACTCTAAACATTAGGCTGCGCAAGAACAGGCCACTGGGACTCGCAGCATTTCAAATATATATGTTCTCCTCAGTGCTAATCTGCATCTAGTCAGTTTATGTTGTGTAAGCTGTTTAGGTTCAATGGTGTTTCTCGAGCACTGCTTATCGGCGAATGCTTTGTCTCCAGGGTCCTAGCCACGCCTTACATCAAAGCCTGATTGAGTAGAAAATATGTGCTAAGGTTCACAGCAGTGCTCCATTATATAAGTATGCTTGTAAATATTCACTCCGTGTTATTACGGCATTACAGAGAATATTGGAGGGTGAAAGGTCAACCCTAATGCTCTCTCAGGAGGCAGCAGTTTTGAATATAACCAAATGGGACGATGGTCAGGAATACCCAGAGGGGGCAATGACGCACATCATAAAGAACTGTGCTGTGAGTTTTAACTTTTCAGGACAACAAAAATGCCAGGGAGATGGCTCATAAGGAATAGCAAATATTTAAGCTCCCTTAATCTGGGGCAAGTTTAGCACGAATTTTAAATGGCAAAATTGACTTGATATTAGTTTCTTTTTAATAAAATAGCAGAACATCACAACGTGTATCTCATTTAAAACAACGAAGTACAACGTTTTACGTTTTCATAAATATTAATCAGTATGAAATGCAATACTTTTTCATATCCGTATTTTAAACAATGATTTTCTTGGTGGGAGACATTGCAATGACATTGTCCATCACACGTTCATTTATCCATCCATCCATGATCCAACCACCCTCAGACACACATGATCTGTCCACGGTCCAGCCATCCATCCATCCATCCATCGAGGATTATCTGATCTGTAACACCTCCATGAAGATCTTTATTTTTTTTTTTATTTAATAAACATTTTTATTGAGTTTATGTAAAGAAAAAAAATCCTGTGCATTCCACCATCTGACAAACCCCTTGGTACATTTCCGATTTATACCTCCACATCAGACACTCAGGTCAGGTGCCCAGGGAACATAATCGTAGTCCATGATAGTCCCAAAATCCTGGAATGTTTCTGTGGGAAGCCCCTGGCTCTATAAATGGGCTCCTCATGTTGGGCACCCGAGTTGAAACCCCTGCGCCACTGGGACAGTGTGAGGGTATCAGGGAACTTACAACCATGTGCAATGTCTCTCTATGCTACCAAAGAGGCCGTGCCCACCATGGTTCGTCAGCCGGGTGCTCTCATTCTTCATCACAATATTGTGTGTGGCAGCCACATGCACTTACTTACAGGTGCAAGTAACAAGCTCCTGGGGCACATAGTCCACAATGCAGACATTCTCTTCTGTTCTTTTTACCCAATCTGGGATCCTCCTCTTCCTTTCGATTGCTTCCACAGCGCACCGGTTCTTTCTAGGAGGTTCCGACCGCATACATACATACTACAAAGTAGACACTTAAGTCCCTTCACTGGACTTTCTGCTGAACTGATCGAACATGGCGTCCACCTTTATAACCGGCTGTGGCTCTGGTGAAGTTGGTGCCTGAAGGTCAGTGGGCCAGTATCGCACCAAACACAGCATCACAGTAGCAGTGAAAACATTGAGGTAAGCATTGACATTTAGGCAATCATGCGTTGCTGTCCCTTTGACATAAAAAATAATGAGTTATGGAAAATCAAACCATAACAGGCGAGTTCGACCAAGAATAGGCAGTGACTCACGACACAGGCGCCCATAGCCCATGCAGGCACAAGGATGACAATTCTAGCCACCCTTGTATTCGAACGGGTGTCCTAATATTTTTTTTTAGTTGGGGGCAGCTGGCTACTAAACTTTAAGACTGTGGGACCTTTCTAAACGAATCTTGGGCCGCTCAGGTCTGATAAGAGCTAGGTCGCGAGCCCACCTGGACGACTCGACCCTCTCCACAAGAGAGGGCGCTCGCCTAAAAAACATGCATTATTTAATGCAACTGGTTTTATGTAGCGCAAACTTTACCCAAAGCGAGGCTGTCATCTAGGCTGGATAAAGTTTGCGCTACATTATAAAACAGTGCTGATAGCAAATGAACATAAATCACACGTGCACATTTATCTGGGAAGGAAGCTGTTTACCACGGATCAAAAGGCCTCTTCTTACCACATTTTAGCTGCGGTTATCAGACACAAACTGGCCTTAATATAACACACTCCGACACACGAAGATTATTCTGCCAACAGGTAAGCAAGAGCGGAAAATCTCAGAGCCCTTAAGTGCTGTGATATGGCCCAGCATGAACCGAAAGGCTATCGGGCCGCCCTTCAGATGGCTGCGACGCATGTGCGTTCAGTGGGGCTTACATAAACAACGGGGCACCGCTGCCCACTGCCTACAGTACTATCATAGTATTTAATTGCCGCAAAATGGCGGCTCCACTGTGAAGCAACAAGTCCGGAAAAAACACAACTTCTCAACACCAGTCTGTGCGTGACTCATCTTTTCAAGCAGGCCCTTCAGAAGGGCACGCGGGGCCCTCTCCATAACCTTGGGAGCGGCACCAGTGCATATATCAGCTCTTACAGAATGCTTTCCTCTCATCAGAATGAGTGGCATTTTTCTCTGTGACTTTTAAGCCATTACCAATGCATAATTGGTGAGTTTACCCGTCACAGGCTGCTATAAACACTGATCAACGTAGATGCAGTGTCCTCGAAAGCCAGGCTATTCACTAACCAGCCTGAGCGGCTACAGCGAGGTTTGTGCAGTGTATGGCCCACAAACCATTATCGGTGCAGATTTTAAATTATGTATTTAAGGGCTGATATGAAACCATTTCCTCCACTTGCCCCTCCGTGGGCTGATAGCAAATGAACACAAATCACACGTGCACATTTATCTGGGAAGGAAGCTGTTTACCACGGATCAAAAGGCCTCTTCTTAACACATTTTAGCTGCGGTTATCAGACACAAATTGGCCTTAATATAACACACTCCGAAACTGCATGCCATTAAATATAATGCGTGTTGGGCCTGTTATCATAAAGTATTTATACAATATGCTCATTGCGCAGCTAGTAGTCAGACTGTCAGTACTCACTGTCTGAATCCTCTTTTCCGAGTCTGACTCTAGTCTGCACTACTGGTCGACGTCCAGTCCTCGACTTGATCAGATCTTCGTGATCAAATTGAAATCAATCAAGGCTGAGGCCCGCGGCGGTCAGGAGGGACAAATACACCCGAGCAGTAGCACTGAACACGAGGTGTGGTCTGACTCGGTCCTCGAGACTCCGACGTCACGCTCGCTCCCACCCTGAGGGGGAGAGACTGACAGGCAGCAGCAGGCTGGCTGAACAGCCCAGCAACGTAGAAATGGTCAATCACTGCATGGCTTCACAATAAGACATGACAGTGGTTGGTCATACACCGTGTTAGTGCCTCCCACGCGCGGCACCTCATGTGCCCAACAATGCTCAGGACTGTTGGAGAGGCCTGGCAACCGCGTGCGTCCCAGCCAATCCAGATGCTGCTCCAGCAGCGCCAGGATTGGCTTGAGCAGGGATACTCGCCGCTCATTAGGAGACCGGGGGCTGCGGCATGGAACAACCCTCGCTCTCCTAATGTGCAGCCTAGTGCGCATGTTCGGGCTGGTCGGACAAATTATCAGCCCAAAACCGAACATGTGTACTCTTGCTGTGCGCTCTGCCGACCTGAGATTACCGATGCGATCATCATGATGTCAGTCATCATGACGACGACTTCACTGAACCTGCTGCCCCGCCCCCTTCAGAGCCGCTGACTTCTGACTGCCTCGGGCGTGGGCCGGTGGCCGGCCGGCTCGTGATTAATTTTAGAAGTAAGTTAGTGACGGTGTGCGACGCTTGTGAATGGGGCCTCAATATTAGTGGGGCAACGCCCCAGCGCCCTAATAGATGCACCGCCACTGTCTCCTGGACTGACTGAGAAATAATGCCTCTAAATACTCTTCCTCGCATGAGTCTCGGAAACGCCAACAGGGAAGACCAGGAATGATCGATCTCGCCAGAGAAAATACGAGATAGTATGTGGAGTAAAAACACTTGCTTCAATATTGTTATGCCAAATCACTTACTCCCTCGCACGAGTCCCTCAAGGAAGCCGGACTCGCCAACGAAGGTAGATACTCAGCGATCTGCTCAGAAAAGTCAAGAGTGCTGCGTACATCCAAGAATTAAATTAAGTAATCAGGAAATGATACAGGCCATACAGCACCCTTACCGGACCAGGAACATGACACCAAACGTTGGAGATACGAATAATCGGCAGCTCCGTCTGCCTTCGACCCGGCAATATCCGGGATTCCTGACGTCGCGCACTACGGTGCGTCTGACGTCACGAACACAAGTACTGCTGGGAAGTGAAGTTCCCGTCTTGTTTGTGCGGCCGTACTCCAGCGGTATTAGCCTGTCAGTGTACGCATCCGGTGCGTTCTGACAGAATTGCCACCTTTTCGGGAAAATATCAGCCATTGGTCAAGGTATATTGACGATATATTTTTTATCTGGCAGGGAGAAAGAGACACTTTGGACTCTTTCATTGAGTGGCTAAATCTAGGCGATCCCAACTTGAAGTTCACATCCGTTATAAATAAATTGGAATGCGATTTTTTAGACATAAAAATCAAAACAAACCAAGGTCTTTTTATGGTTGACCTTTTTACTGAACCAACGGATCGTAACACAATGTTACATTACAACAGCAATCACCCCCGCTGTCAAAGGGATAGAATCCCATTTGGACAGTTTCTTCGGGTTTGCCGCAATTGTACGAACATGAGTGACTTTAAAAATCATGTCTAAATCTTGACGAGTAAATTTATAGAAAGGGGATACCCTAAAAATGAATCAAGAAGTCCTATAAAAGAGCCAATTATTTTAATAGAGACAGCCTGTTTGAAGAGAAAAAGAAAAACACAGAGGATAGACAAAGAATAACGTGTGTCACAAATCTTAGTAATAACATCAAAAATGTAATTAACAGGAATTGGTCATTGTTAAATGAGGGAAATAATATTAAATTAGAACGTCCCTTTTTGCCTACAGAAGGAATAACACAATCAGAAATTGTGTCATAAAGATGGTCAGGAAAAGAGACAACTAAGCATACAAAAACTAAAGGGCAAATTTCCTTGCGGGTCCTGCAACAACTGTGAATATATTATGAAAAGGAGACAGTATTCATTATGAAGGCACAATAGACTATCTGAATAGGATGGTCAATTGTCGCACCAAGAATGTAATTTACCTTATTATGTGTCCCTGCGATAAGGGCTACATAGGTAAAACAGGAAGAGAAATACGTATTAGACTTAATGAACATAAGTCAGACATACGTAATACACGAAAAAATGCCCCGTTGGTAGAACATTGAACAGAGAAAAAACACACAGTAGAAGATGTGAGATGGTGCATTGTGGAACATATACAAATCACTTCTAGAGGAGGTGACATTGATAAAAATCAGAAAAGAAGAGAACAGTACTATATGTCAAAATTCAATACCCACAAGGATGGGTTAAATAATAGAGAGGAATGGGAAAGGATAATATAATTCATCCCACTTCTACATGTGTAAATATTTTGGGCATTACAGAAGTGGTTTTTGATAATTCGTGTGCCCTAATACACCCGGGGCTTGATAATGGGGACTGACTTTAATATCCCTTATAAATATGGTATAGTCTCATAGTGCATCCATATTTTGGTATTTGACTATCCATCAATAAGTCCGGATATATATATGTAGTGAGTCGTCATCAATTTAAGAACATCTATTTTAGAACAATGTTTATTTTTAATATTATAGGAAATCATATTACTAATGATTTTTAATATATGGGTGTATTTGTTTCCTTACACGTCAACTGACACTTGGCAGGGATTTTTGTATAAATATACATAAGTCCTATGTAGCATAATTAATAAGAATATTGTAAACATTTGTCCGTTCCAATATGGCCGCTGAATTTTGGATGTGACCGGTATTTTGACATATCTTACCAAAATTTCAGTAGTCCATTAGATGTTGGTCCAAATTATTGGTAATTTTTAAAATAAAGTTTTTCAGCAATTACGCCTTGGTATCTCTTCACATTAGTATTCATATTCATTCATTATAAGAGATGCGGTAACACGTTCAGCCATCTTTTAAGATGGCCGCCCTGTTTGATGTGTATGGTGGTTACGTCACCACGTCACGTTCTTTAGTCATCTTCATGCGCAATATAAAGAGGCAGACCGAGTTCTGTTTTTTTCTACGTGACCCCGAATTAGGTGCGGAGCATCACAACAAGAACAGTAAGAAATGAAAGTAGAGAGCTTCAACTATTGGTACATTTTAGTTCCCGATTTTTCAAATGTAGCAACCTTGTGCCAGTGGGCTACTAGGCGTATTTTGGCACTTACAATCATCTTATCAGATACCTCCCGTTCTTATAAACAATAGAAATGTAGAGCACTGTGATAAATTATATTCATATGAGAAACTCAATTAGTGAAAGGGTTTTTATAGTGACATTTTATGGCATAGTTCCCAAGTTCAATTATGGATCTAGGAGTAATCCGGACTATCATATTAGCTGTTGCTCATTATTACAAATTAATATATACTAAATGGTAGTTAATTAGAAATGTTGATCACATGATCAGTGTCAACTTTTCTAAAAAAAAGATAGTGTTTTATGTTTACTTTAATTGATTATAATTTCCATTCTTATTTTAGAATCACATCTTGAACCCAAGGCAAATCCAGTAAATTTAAATATATGGATAAGGGGCATTAATGAATGATTCGTAGTTCCAGTCACCAATACTATGAGGTGAGACATGATATAGGTTCTCAGTATAGAATATCTATATTCTGGAGACAAGTAATTACCCTGTCCCTATTTCATTTTCTGTTGATAGGGAGAGGAACTTTATATTGCCGCTATCGGGGCTATTTCATAAAGATCAATTCAATGAAATATGTAAATCAACTTACAAATATATTTTAAAGTAAATTCTATTTCTTTCTTTATATTGAAAGCCAATAATACAATACTGGCACAACTAAATTCAGTGTTTTTATGTATTCTCAAAAGATTCAAACTTTTGGAGCACGTGCCACATGTTCTTAAAAGAACTCTATATTATAGTGCCCTAATTAGAGTCTTTGCGGTCTTTACACGCAAGTGGGGCCTTATAGGCATCCTTCTTTTGAAGAGGAATTTATTCGAAAAGGTATGCTCAGCATTTAGTATGAAAGGATGTAAATAAGCAGGGATGGTATTAAAGGAGAACCACCTCTTTTTAATGACATTTAAAATATTTCGGAATATCTTTTTATTAGTTTTTGGTTGCTGTTCAGTAATCTCACAGCAATAAGGGCAACAATCTTAAAGTAAATACGTTTTTATATAATTATCCTGGAAAACAAGTGAACATATTCTTTTGCTATAGTAATGCAAATTTTTTAAATGTCTTGTATTCTGAATTAGAAGTACAATTTCTTTCTATCCAGTTTTGTTTTATAGTGATAATCGTTTGATACCTTTTTGTTTGTCGTGAAGAAGGTGCTGAAAAACTCATTTCTCACCGAAACGCAGCAGGGATAGTTTTGATTAAAGTTTTAAATATTGAAATTTGAATGCTTTTTTACACAAATTGTGACAGTTAAATTTAATTGCCAAGGTTGTTTTTAATTAATATGGATAAGTTGAGAATGCACATGTTATAATTCATTTATGTATATGAGTTAATATTTTTTAATGTATTTTTCTGAGCTGTGATATTGTGATCACAAGAATTGACATATTGTGACTGTAATAAATATATTTTTTACTGATAAAAAAATAAAACATATGCCTATATACTCCTATTTTTTCTCATGCTTAAAGCTTTTTTGATCTATATTGCTGAAGGTTTATGTTCATTTGTTTTCTAACAGACAACAGCATTGGTTATTACTTGTTCCATATTTTTTCTGCCCATTTCAGCATTATTTTTTTTATATATATAATATATTTTTAGGAGTGAAAAGGGAATTTTTGTTGTGTTAGACTTGGTACAACCCTGTCCCTTTTCTCTCAATAAGTATGACTCTCTTGTGTTTTTGAGTGAGAGCTTACTGATAAACATGTCTTCTTATTCCATAGTTATCCATCTTGCTCCTTACACAACAACTGGGGTGTCAGTGGTTTGGATGATGAAACTCAGGGACTACTCATACCAAAGAATTGCGACTGTGTCGTGGAACCTGCCCAGACTTTAAATACAAATTTCACAACCAGCATATTTCGGCAAAGTGGTAAAGCCGGCATTAAACGTTAAATCTCTGAGAGCCTTAGCTAAAACTTTCCTATTGTCCCAACTCTAGCGGTGGAGGTTGGGTGTGTGTGTGTCTGCCAACTTCAGTGGATTGTGCACCTCTTTGTCAAGGATTTCTATAGCACTCACTACCTTAACTGAGCCTATCGACACCATGTACATGCTTCGCCTCCACTATGCCCACCTTACACACCACTGTTCCCCCGACCCCACCCTGCTTGCATCAATGTGGCACACACACCACAGACCATACTTTTTGGCCCCTGGGAAAATGTCTGTGAGCATTCATAGGTTAGGGGATGTGTTTTAGGTACTTTTTGCAATAGGTAGATGTTTGCCTCTGTACCAAAATGGGTTTCCCTCGTCTCCAAGTCCTAATTTATCATTGATGAACCATTATAGCTCACTCCCATAATGTTAATCCCAGTACTGGTACAGTGTTTACTGAGATTAAGTGCACTAACCTAATCTTAATAAACTTTACTTGTGGTACCTCCTCAAAGGACAGTTTTGTAGGAGTGCCATTTTTGTGTCGAGCCTGGGAAACGTCTAAAGAAAGGGACGCGCGGCCACTATGAAAGTGGTCTTGCATTTGCAAGAGATAGAGCTATTGCCATTAGAAATAACAATGCCTTTTATAAATATGTGTTGCTTTTAAAAACACATAAATAAAAAGCATTGTCATTTACAATGCCAGTAGCTTAAATGCTTGCAAATGCGAGACCTATTGCATTGAAAATGCTTGTTAACCATGCAAGCAAGGTTCATGAGACTTATCCAGTCCATCCTCTCCCTAGGTGAAACAGGTTTATCATTGAAATGGCAAGAAACTTTGTTTGTTATCATAGACAAGTGTTAGCTGTATGGTTAATTGGCTTACCTTTTTTCCTGCTCATGAATGTTTTTCAATCATGAAGCAACAGTTTATAAATAAGGCCTTTATATACTTGTTTCGTTAACAATACGGCAAGAAATATGGTGTTGTTCATTGTTAAGTATTGGGACAATTCCATTAAACCAGTTGCAAACATGTAACATGCAGCAGAGACATGCTTACTCAGATCTTGACTGGTGCGAATGCATGTGTGAAAACTCCAGACTTCACATTTTGTTAAAGATTTAAGTTTGTGTGGTCAACATCTCTGTTCCCTCCCAGTACCAGATGTCACAGCAAGGGGAAATTGGTAAAGCATCCAGTAGGATACAGAACAGGTGTCACTAGCAGCAGGAGATTATGCACAGTGGCCATTGGGGCATAAGCATATTATTGTGTTGTAGCTTTATTTATATAACATGTATGTGTAAGGCACATGTTTACACCTTGGTGCTAAAAAAACATATATTTATTGCTACTTAACTCAATAGTGCTCATTTCATTGATTTTAGAAAGACAAAAGGCTGAATGTAACTCCAAGATTAAAATCTGTGACCGCAATGGATTCATGGAATGGGCAGATTAGTCCACTGAGACCCAGGTCATTTTGAGTCTTAGTGTGAGAGCCCTTAGTTCTATTCCAGGTAGTGTTACATTAGGAAAAATGCTGGCACCTGCCATGTTTTGAAGCCCATAACTTTAAATCCCAGCAAGAAAGACACAGCTATCCATCCTTCTTAGGTGCAGGGGTGGCTCCAACGCAATGGCGGAGTAGCGTCGCCCCATTGGCTCAGAGCCAGCAGTTGAAAAATACGATTGCCTATAATCTTTTTATTTTTCATTTGCTGTCTCTGAGCAAGCGTGTGCAGAGAAGGGTGGGCCGGGGCATGGGAGGGGGAGGAGGAGTGCTATGTGCACTTTTAAGTGTGCATGAGTGTTTGGCCGGCAGTCTCAGGCTGGCCAAACACACATGCGCACTTAGGTTTCTCCAGCCCGGCTGTATTGAATATACGGGCTGGAGAAACAGCACAGATGCCCTGGTCTGAGCGGAGCGTCTTCTCAGCCCTCTCAGGCCAATCCCCGCGCTGCTCTCACAGCATGAGAGCAGCACGGGGATTGCACAGGGAGTCTAATGCTGCCCCCAGTGGCAGCTGGACCAGTAAGATTGATACGGGAGGCGGCCAGCAGCTCCGTGTAATTTTTATTTTTATTATTAAACACCCCGCCCCCAGGCACTCCCCCCTCCTGTGCTCCCCCACGTCTCCTCCACCCGCACCACCACCTCTTCATTGTGTTGGCCGCCACTGGTTAGGTCAGAAAATTGAGCATCATTGCGGTGGATAACAGTAGCATACAGTGCTTAAAAACGAAGTGTGGTATGAAACGCTGTATAAATTATTTGATTTGTCATTGATTTTAGAGCTTTAAAGTATTACCTATTATGAGTCTTACATGTTGGTATTTCCTGGTGAGGCACTAAAAGGGATGTCACTTTAGAGACAATCACCATAGAGGAGTCTTCTACAAGAGCCAGATACTTCACGAACCCCAAAGGCAGCCATGAGACTGTCCTAGGCATTGCCACAGTTAATGCACCAGTATGCGTGCCCAGCCTGCTGTTACTGCCACAATGTCATCTTTAACCCATGCTGTACAAGTTTGCAAGGATAAGTGAGGCATAAGCTGATGAGCTGGAAGGCAAGCAAAAAAGGAAATAAAGCAAGAAGTAAATTGTTTTTAAATGAAATGCAAGCCTTTTTCCATTACTAAAAAAGCCCACCCACCATAAAAGATGGGGCCCTGGGCCAGAGCACACTTTGCCCATGCTGTAAAACATCTCTGTACAAAATTTGTTTTGCTTTGACTCCCTAAAGATGTGCGTTAATTGCTCGTTATCATTAGATGATGCCTAATGCTATCACATTTGCTTATTCTGCATTGAATTCCAGTAACGATTTAAGACATATTCCACAATAAATCTGCTATAATTTTTATAGACTGCCACTGCATGGCACTGCTTCCACAGGGGAGTAGCTTTAGCGGGGATATTTGGGGTGTGACAAACCCCAAATAAATACATTCTTGTCTCATTTGGGTCTGGGAGCCCTGAGTTGGGTCTGTTTTGTCTGTGTCGTGTCTCTTGTCATCCTAATTTCACTAATGGGTTTTAACTTGTTATTTTTTGGATCAGGAACTTAAATATATTTCGGGCGGTTATAAAGATGTTGTGTCTGGATTGCGTCAAATTTTGATGCAGCCCGATTCCAAATTCATTTAGGTATTTGCAACGCTACGCAATTGTCAATTTACGTGGTTTTAGAAGAAAACGTAATGCAAGGCAGTGCATTACTTGCATCGGGTATGTGTTCGATGGGTGGTGAATGGGCATTCCCGTGCATACACCCATATATTTTGACGCTCGCTCATATTTTAAAGAGATATAAAAATGGATTTACACCAAAATGGTGCGCCTGCCAAAGGCTGGCTTAACGAATATAAGTATCTTTATTTATCCTCGTTATTTCCTCTTTGCATGTGTGCTGCATCATGCAGCACACATCCAAAGAGGAAAAAGCCTCCATCTAAGTTTTTGTGCAGAAAGGTACTCCTTCATGTGCAAAAACGATTCTGACTATAATGCAGACACCCTAGCACTATGGCGCAGGAGCACTATTGGCGCTAGGCAGCTGTAAAGGCGCCAGTGCATAGAGGGAGCAAAACAGCAACTTTGCTTGCTGTGCTACGTTGCGCCACTTCTTTGTAAATATGATCCTTAGTGATCTGTTTAACAAAAAAGTAGCAAACCTGCACCCATGTAAGTACTCATTGACATTAGTAAGCTTGGAAAGCTGCACCAGTCTCAGGTTTCTAGGCATACTAATGGCAATCAAACACCCAAAGGGTGATGGGACAAATGCTTGCAAACAGACTAAACATTGGCTATCCCTCAGGGTAGCATTTCAAACCATTGTTTTCCGTCCACTGTGCTACTCTTGGCAAAGGGCCTGATTTAGGATTTAGCAGATGATGTAAAGGCAGACATGGCGGTGGAGGAATTTACTGCCTTTACACCGCCGACCAAATTTAGAGATGTTCGCCAGCCTGGCGGATATCTCTATACATTGGCAGGAACTGCTGTCATGGCGGTTCCTGTCAATGTAGGAAAAGTTTAATGGATGGCTTGTAAAACATGACAGCTGGCTATCACATTTTTCCAAAGTTTTATATGTTTCAAAAACAGACTGCTAAAGCGGGATTTGTTTTTGAAAAATAAGAAATAAAATGACCCCACACCAATTTTTTCCCCATGGTGCGGGGTCATTTTTCTTTTTTGTTTGCTGTCCCTCACCACCAGGATATACTTGGTGGTGAAGGTCAGTAAAAAAATCTGACCATCCATTCGAAATAGGGTGGATGGTTGGAGGTCTTACTTTCAATGGCACCTACTCCGTCGGGCCATTGAAGGAAGTTTTACACTAACAGAGTAAAACTTGCGGTCCACCTACCTCAAAATCGGGCAGGCGGACCTTGAGTTTGGCAGACAAGGTATGACGTTGCAACAAAATACCTGATCCCAAAACTCTAAACCAGCTGCAGATGTCTACCTAATGCAAATCAGCACTGACCATGCTTTTCACGGGAACAGTCCATCCAGAACCTTAGTCACCTCACACATTCACCCTGTCCCCACTGCTTTTCCAGTTGGGAAATTTGAGATTCACACCCTCTGAATCTCACTGACTAAGCTACATCTTTGATTATAGATAGCAATCTGTTACCCAGAAAACTACTAAACTACTAAAAAGCAAACTATTTAAATATAAAGTTAAAAAACAAATGTGAATTATTGTGCTTCCTTATCGCAGTGAAGCTAAAGGTATCACAAGAATATAGTTAATTAGGAACTGGGTCTCAGGGACAATTAAATGGACCCACCAATTTTGGTGCTGATGAAAAATGCGTGTTGGAGCTATGAAGAGGTTTTTGGAAGTGACAGTAGTATCTGCATTACCATAGGGCACTGATAGTCGATCATACAAGATAATCAACATATTAAAGAAGATGGAATGAAAATTTAGGAAATGTTATTAACAGTTGAAATGGGAGCTTAATTGCAGCTGAAATCTATTTGAGATTGTGCCAAAGCAAAAGCAAATTGGTGGAAGTTTGCTCAGAGGTATGTCTTCATGGGGAAAGTCTTAGTTACACACTGTCCTAATAATGCAGTTTGGTTGTGAACTCTCTGGACTGAGTCAGAAGTGTCAATTTCTGTGTCTGAATCACCTAGGATGAGCAGCACTGAAGGTATAGGCACACGCCCGCCTGAATCTCTGAAGTCTTTGTTTAAACTAAGTCCCCTCCCCACACACCACAGGGCAGGGAACACGAAGACAGTGAGCGATTACATTGAGAGCTGATTGCGCCAAATGACCTATGCAAGTTTCATATTTTAAAACTGCTCCCTATCCTTCTGGCCTTGGCAGGAGCAATGTTCACTTGTTTATTTTTGATTGGCTACATTAAGGAAACAGATACACAATTTCAAAATAGCTTTATTGTGGCAGGAATGGGGGCAGTATAGGAAATACCAAATGGCTCCCTTCTTGGCAGTTCTTCTGTTTCTTCGATGCATGGTTGTAAGAGCAGGAGAAAAGTACACAACAGCCCTTCTTGCCTTGCGGTAAGGTTATAGAAGACTGCTCTATGATGACTGTGGAGTCAGACTCACCGCTGGTGAGGTCAAGGGGAGGATCTTCCAGGTAACGAATGGTAGGGCTTTATAAGCAGCTCACTTCCCTTCGGAAGGTGCCAGTAAATTCTCTGTCTCATACTGGCTCCTTCGCTATCGCCTCAGTTCATTTACCATTATTGCCTCCCTCTCCTTTGTCGTTTTGTTGCACTTCTCAGTTCAATTACTTCTTGCCACAGTTCAGATATGGCTCTTGATTATGATTTGGTTTTGATTGCTGAATGGTTGCCTGAACTCTGACTTGCCTCTGGATTGTGATTTGGTATTGATTGCTGTATTTGTTCTCACGTTTCCTTTCTGAAGTCCAGGTTCGCTTTAATTTAATTAAATTTGAGATTTATATAGCGCATGGCTACCCAGAAGCTTCCCCGCGCTGACGATAAGAGCTGTGGTGAGAGACAGAGCCCCTTAGTGGCTAAGCGGGAAAAGCCAGGTCTTCAACTTTTTCCTAAATATCAGTTCATTTTGCTGTTCTCTAAGGTCCAGAGGGATCTCATTCCACAATTTTGGGATCAGGTGAGAGAAGGATCTGCCTCCCCATGTGGATTGTTTGATTATAGTGGTACTGAGAAGGTGTGAGTGAGAGGACCTTAATGAACTCGTGGGGGCATATACCGAGATCAGCTGTCTGAGTTTTTGTGGGCATCTGTTATTTACTGCCCTGTGAGCGATACAAAGGGCTTTGAATTTTACCCTAGCCGCGATTGGAAGCCAGTGTAGTAGTTTCAGGGATTCTCTTACTGGCGAATGTCTATGGAGCTTGAGCAGGAGCCTAGCTGCCGCGTTCTGCACCGTCTGGAGCCTCTTGATCACATACTTGGGAGAACCCAAGTAAAGAGAGTTCCCATAGTCCAGACGGGAGACTATCAAAGACTGCAGGACGGTTTTCCTAAGTTGCTCCGGGATAAGTTCCAGTATCTTTCTGAGCATCCTCAGGAGTCCGAAGCAAATGCCTGACAATTTGTTTGCCTGTTCGTTCATAGAGAGTGCGCTATCGAGCCAGATGCCTAGGTTTTTTACCACTAGTTTAGGGACCGGAGAGTCACCCATGCAAGGAGGCCAGTTGTTTAGTGGCCTGGGGATGGCCTTGTTGCCTAAGATCATGAGTTCAGTCTTTTTGCCTTTCCGGCTTTCAACTCGTAATTCCACTGTTGATGTTACGAGCTTCCTTTGACTGTGGCTTAGGTTCACCGTGGCCCGCATTTACGCTGCCAATAATCAATACCAGCTATTCCTTCTTCTCTAAAAGAATTCCAGTGTTTATGAATCATAGTAAAACCTTGTTTGTGTTTCATACTTTCAATGTATGTTTGTCCTTCACCTCTGAAAAAAGCTACTGTGAATCTCCTGAAGTATGAGAGACTGTGGTTGATGAGATCGCAACATCCCAGCTGTGTCTTTTCTCTCTCTCTCTCATTATTACTCCTCTCCATGTTTTAGTCCTGCTATTCGTGCTCACTCTCGTATGGATGGAGCTTCATTTTGGGGAGTGGGGCAGATTGTCTTCATACTCTGTGGATCATGACCTGAGAATCCTGACAGTGTGATTCAGGCCAAATCTCTGTTATCTTCCTGTACCTCAAATTATACATATGCATAATGTAGAAAAACATCAAATTTGTTATTGCTTTCTTTTGGAAAACCGTAAAATTTGCAAAAATATCAATAGACATCTCACCGCACTAAACATTTATATACATTCAATAGTTATTATGTCAGGGACTGTCCGGGACTATGTCGGGAACACAGTCAGGGACTTGGGCAAGGACTGGGAACAGGGTAGAAAACGTACATAGAAAGAGGAGTACAGCGCTGCCCAGGATCATACAGGGAGTCAGAGGAGAAAAAGGGATCCAAAGGCGAAGCCTGTACAAGTGAACAAGATGGGTAAGACTCAGAAAGGAAGGGCACTCACGGGGCAATTTAGCATTCAGAATAACTACACCCAGGACGAATGTGCAAGACATATATATGAAACAACATTAACAATAAAGGGGAGTGTGGGGTAAAGCACTCAGGAGCTCCACACGGTAAGACTGAAGCTCAGTAAGTTCCTCACCCATAATTGCTGTTACAGATACTGACTGAAAATACCCACATATAGGATATGCATGCAAAGGCAGGGTCTGTGGAGCTTATACCTATGGTGATGTTATAACAGTAACTCAAAGACAATTCTCACAGTGAACAAGAAACACCACCTAGGTAGTCAGCTGTGCCCACGGATCCTGGTGATCAAACAGGAACCCGCAAGGCAGTAACAGCAAAGGGGTAGAACTAAACACAAGCACAATAGACAAGGAGCTAGCAAGGAGGAGTGCTTAACAGGAAAGGAAGGAAATCACAGGGCACACTTGGCAGAAAGCAGGTAACAAACATACAAGGTAACAGAAGCAAGACAGCAGAAATAGAAAGACAGCAAACTAGAACTGGAACAAAGGAAATGGGAAGAAAGGCAGGGACTGTAAAAGGATATACAGAAGGGGAGGCTACAAAGGTATACTAGAATAGTGCAGGTTCAGGAATCAAGAAAACAAAGTAGCATAGAAGGCAGTGCTGGGGCAGGAACAAGAATTGAGCTAAGGCTCAGGAGTCAAAGTAGCCCTGCAGGTAGTGCTAGTTCAGGAGAAGGGAAACTGCTGCAGGTCAGGAACAAGGAATGCTAAGGCTCAGGAGTCAAGGTAGCACTGCAGGCAGTACTAGTTCAGGAGCAGGGAATTACTAAAGCTTCAGGAGTCAAGGTAGCACCCTCAGGCAGTTCTGGTTCAGGAAACAGGAAATAGCTACAGCTCAGGAAACAAGGAGTCAAGAGAGCACTGCAAGCAGTGCAAATCAGGCACAAGAAATAGCTGAAGCCCAGGAACAGGAACAAATAATAACTATAGCTCAGGAAACAAGGTAGCACTGCAGGCAGAGCTAATTCAGGTACAAGGAACAGCTATAGCTCAGGAACTCAGGAAACAAGGTAGCACTGCAGGCAGTGCTAATTCAGGTACGAGGAATAGCTATAGCTCAGGAAACAAGGTAGCACTGCAGGCAGTGCTAATTCAGGTACAAGGAATAGCTATAGCTCAGGAACTCCGGAAACAAGGTAGCACTGCAGGCAGTGCTAATTCAGGCACAAGGAATAGCTATAGCTCAGGAATCAAGGAACAAGGATTAACTATAGCTAAGGAATCAAGGAAACCAAACAGTTCAGGAAACAAGGATTGGTCTCACCGGTATACAGCTACAATGACCAACACTGGGCTGAAGGGAGCTGGGGCTTAAAAGAGCTCACAGTAATCAGATGCAGCAGGTGTGAGCAGGCTAGCAGCAGCCAGCCACAGGTGAGCTGAATTCCTCCACCCATCCTTGGCCTGCAGGGGTGGAGACAAAGCAGTGAGCAGGGAATTCTAGGTAGTGGAGTTTCCAGCATGAGCAGGCTGGCTTCCACAAAACCCGGCATGGATTGGGAATGGATGTCAATTCCTAAATGATGTCCAAATGCCTGGAAGTCAGGATATGCATACAGGGGAGTGTCTGGAAGCATATTAGAATACTGGAAAGCCCCACAATTCGGCCCCCTGGTGGTGGGAACGAGAGCACAGGGAGTGAATCGTGACATATTAATAACAATATTATCTGGTAAAATTAAATTCTGATACAATCCATGAGAACCAATGATTATGTGGACCTTAATACAGAAAGTCTAAAGAAAACTTGTAATCTAATATCAATCAGTTTTTATAAATCTCATTGCACTACCACGATAATCATTAATATGCTAAATTATTTATTTAGAAATAAACCAAATAATGGAATCTGTTTCAGTATTTTAGCTCTAAAGTGGTATTTTTCAGCCTGCTTCCTGGCACTGACACTGATCCTCATCCGGCCCAGCTCCACATGTAGTAAGCAGTGGCGACTTGTCCACAATGGGCGATCCAGCTTTGTCCTATGATTTATTAGCAGGCTGGAAGCAGCTGTTCCTCCAAAATAAATCATCTTAACACTTAAGCAAATGGTATATCTTTATGTGCTTTACTTAACTGGAAGCAGCCTGCTGCCAATATTCTTTTCTACATTTGTGTGGACACCGCTGCCACCATCACTTAAAACATAGGTTGATGAGGGAAGGTCTGTTGAGGGGGGGGGAGCAGCCCAGACTTGTTGCAACAGCCCAGCGCCAGAAGGGTGCTGTCATGTGTGTTTCATTCGTCAGGCAGAAAGGAAGTTTTAGAAGCTTTTTTGTTTCCTGAGCAGTTGACATCGATGCTGAAGAAGCTCAATGTGAATGCATCAGCCTCAATGATAATAAGTTCAGCAAAGTGCGGAAAATTAAGATTGCGAGTAAGACCAGAGAAGGCTGTTCATTGTCAATAATTTTATTTGTTCTATTCATCGAGCTGTTACCAATAGCCATCCATAAAGATGATAAC
This sequence comes from Calotriton arnoldi, assembly GCA_963921515.1. Taxonomy (NCBI): domain Eukaryota; kingdom Metazoa; phylum Chordata; class Amphibia; order Caudata; family Salamandridae; genus Calotriton; species Calotriton arnoldi. The sequence continues at coordinate 783,737 of CAWUFW010000166.1, forward strand.
ATCTGTCCTCCTGTTCCTGGTGTATACAAATTAAAATTGGATGCTCAGTTGTTTATTTGACAACAGAGCAATCTAACATTCAAAATCTATTAGAAAAGATTCAAAACGCTACATCAATTGGGGGATACAAAATCAATCCAAGTAAATCTGAGATAATTTTATTAAATGCTTCTATAGCTGATCTCCCTCAGGGCTTGGATTGCAGGTACAATTCTACCAGTGGCATATCAGAACTTGAGGGGGCCCCCCTGCAAAGTACATGGGGGCCCCACGCTCTGGACTCAGTCAGGAGCTCTCTCAAGCCAGGGGTCTGCCGCCCATGCACAGTGCCCGCAGGTGCCGCCCAGCGGGAGCTAATGTTATCCCACTGCACAGAGACAGAGGCACGTATTTCAGATCCACCTTTAATATTATTCATTTTCATAAATGCTTTTGATCAAGGGTCCTTGTAATGTGGTATTTTTGCCACATATTTTTTCTCAAAATCCCTTGGGGCATACCATAAATCTTCCTTGTCTTTGAGTCTGATCTAGATTTTACCAATGTTTCTGGCGCAAAGTGCTTCAAGACGCAGTGTTTGATTCTACTTTGCCTCTAACGTTCTTGGGAGAACCCCAAACCTTACTTTAAAACATTGATTTACTCATATTTCTTTTCACAAATTTCGCAGTTTAAGTGTGCACCTAAAAAAGTATTTACAATTGCCACAGATTTCCCTAGAATGCCACTGAGGGGCAGCAGGACACAAAATCTTCTGCAACGTTGTTCAAGCTCCATCCAGTTTTGACCAAACACACTGGGCAATTGTGCTTACAAATGCACCATTTCCACAAAATAAGTAAAATAAAACATGACACTATCAAAAATAACATTAAAATGCTTTACACGTATTATCTTTCTACGTTGTTAACTGTTTTCAAAAATACAGGGTGAGAATCACCCTTCCATCTCCTCCTGACCCCCCCTTTTTATTTTGGTGTTGCTGGCGGCTGTGCTCCCCAAATGGCTAAGGGCATGTTCAGAAGCTTGAGGCCTCGGTATGTCATGCATCCTAACCTGGCTTCCTGAACCCTCTGCTATTGCCATGCTAAAATTCACACTGAGCTCTGTCAATGCACTTCTGTCTAAAGCTTGAAGCCCCCACTGCACTTGTCCAAGCCAGAACCCTCCCATGTGCCATCCAGAGGGCCTCACATACCCCATGCGTAACTCCAGGCTAGTCCTCGACCCTGTTCTGTATGTCGCTAGATGTGCTTCTCAACGCCACGCACGTCCCATCGTTACACTGCATAACTTGCTTAAAACAGAGAACATCTGCCTTATTTATACACACCTTATGCAAAACAGGCTCATAATCCTTACGGCTGGAGTTTAACATTTCTTGTCCGAAATAAAACCATCTGCTATGGTGCAATTTAGATACTGGAAGCTCCGGCTATGCTGTAATAGGCGTCACGCATTGCATGTGACGGCAAAGCAAATGGAGAGGCGGCGGGGGCGCTTGTGGAGCACAGTACACGCACGTGCATAGTCAGATGCACAAAACTGCATACACAATAACTGACTATTCAGACACCCACGCCTCATGCAAAATTAACCACTACGTCTCATGCAGATTTAACCACCTGTTTAACATCAGACTGCTTAATTAGTCTTATGTATGTACATAATTTTGAATGCTTCTCTATTTACCTTACAGAGGGGCTGGAGACGGATTTCAAACTGTCCTCAAAATAATATAAATCCAATACCAAAAATAATTTACACAAACAGACATATTGGCCTCAAAATCTGCTAACCTACATGCACCAGGACATGGGGTTGGAAGAAGGGCTGCATAGATCAGCCTATATGATGCTTGATATTTTATTTTTACAAATGGGGCTGACTCAAGAAGTGTTGCTCTTTGGGTGGACGGGTTTTAACACCTCCTTTGCAGTAAAACACCCGAAGTTCCACCGAGTAGTTTGTGTGAAACCCGAGCAGTGGTTAATTCAGTGATGCCGCTAATAAGGTGTACTTTTACTGGGCTCCATATCTCAGAAGTGGCCGAGATTTTGAAGTATATGCCAGTAAACTGAAAAACTGCTGGGAGCGAACCATACCGACGGGCGCGGGCATTAACAATAAGGCAATCGTGGGGCTCAGGCTCACAGTAGCAATATCATAATGGCTCGAGTCTCGCAACCCCGGGATTCCTGAATACAGCAGCCCCCGCTGCAAGACATGTGATTGTGATATTGTGATTACTAGTTCATTTTACTCGTCTCACCTGTGACCTGCAGCTTCGGTAGCAGGAGCAGACTGCTGCCAAATTATGGTCCCACCGCACATGTGCAGTTTACATTGAGCATGACTCAATATAGTCACACCCTGGCCTGCGCCCCGCCCTGAAGACCACGCAGCGGCACGCACTGCGCAGCATGTAGTGCACCATGTGTAATGACTCATGAGACTGTCATGGCGCACATCGCCAGTACGCGTGCGCAGGAGCGTAACTGTAAAACTAACTGTTCCCATATCCAGTCAGTGAGCGTACTGTGCTGAGGGGGCCCTCTGGAGCTCGGGCCCCCCCGCACTGCGGGGGCTTATGTTACGCCCATGAATTCTACTCTCCCAATTCTATTTGGGGATATATGTCACATCAAATTATGATGAGCTATTTCAAATCAACTACTGAGCAACATTAGCTAAAGTGCAAACTCTCTTACTCAGGGTCTGCTGGCGCCTTGCGACCTACGCTCCTCCTCGGTGGGTCATTTTAGCCTGTGGTTTTTAATCATTTTTAACTTGTTTTGTGTGAACGTTATTAATTATTTTTAGTGCACTTACTTGGTCATTTTCTTTTAACTTTTTTCTCTGCCTCCTGCTCCGGTCCACCGCAGCGACTTTGCCGATTGTGCAGAAGGCAGAGCGCACGCCCACATCATTTCCGCTTAGCATTTCTGGGTAGGCAGCACTCTAGCTGTTTTGTTGGGTTGCTTATTTAAACTCATGCTGGTGCGGACGCGCAGCGGGCGCGCCGCTGGCGTGCCTAAGGCAAGCCTGTCTGCGCCCGTCCGCGTCCGGCCGGGGCCAGGGGTCAGAGACCATGGTATTTTTCAACCAGCCCCCACTGTCTATACTTCACTGGCTCTCCACAATTTAAGGCCGAAAGCTAATGCCTCATGCCAGACTTTCTCTCCGGATGCACATCAATTCCTTTGTGCATGTGGTCAGTTGGAATGGCTGACCCTTCTTCCTCAGGCGAAGCCAGCCTATCCTAATCAGGAGGCCGCTTCCCAGCCTAGGGGTATGGATTTAGCTTTCCCTCCCCCACCTAAAATGCTCAGGTGTTTTAACTTAAATTGTCGCTCCCTCCCAAAATAAAAGACCCATTTATTTAATTTTCTCTGTGATACGGACCCTGATATAATCTTCCTAACTGAGACGTGGCTCCATGATGGCTCCTCACCTGATATAATTTCTGCCCTCCCTATTAACTTTGCTCTTATGGGGATTAATAGACCTCACAGAACAGGTGCGGGCATTGCCATTATTTATGAAAAGGACTACAAATGTAATATTAAAGTCTTACATATCCCTAATTGCGAGGCTCTTCATTTCTCTCTTCTTGTCCCACCTAAATTTACCCTTTCAGGGGCCCTTATTTATCGCCCCCCAGGACCGCCTGGTAACTGGTGTGCAGCTTTACCAGACCATTTGGCGCCACACATTTTACAGGCAGCTAATTTCACTCTGCTTGGAGACATTAATTTGCTTCTTGAGGACCCCAAAAATAAACTATCCTTAACTGTTATAGAGGATCTAGGATCTCTTTATCTCTCTCTTCTGAATTCTGTAGCCACCCACACTGCAGGACATCTTTTAGACCCCATTTTTTCTAACCTTTCTTCCCTCTCAGTCGACCATCCGCTCCAACTTACCTGGACTGACCATTATGCAGTACCTTTTAATATTACAGTCCCTTCCTCTTCTTTTCCCTGGTCGACCGGACAAACTACTAATAGGCACTGGGCCAAACTGGACATGATGGCTTTAAACAAACTTCTTTCACATTCCATCCTTGCTCTGGTTTCTATACCAAATACACATCAAATCACTGTTCATCACTCGTTGGAAAGGGCCACGGATTCAATTCTGCCTCGATCATCTAATTCACAGGTCAGAATGCGTCCTTCGGCACCCTGCTTTAATGACAGCCTTCGCTCAGAAAAAAGGCCTGTAAATCCCTCGAAAGGGTTTGGAGGAAGCGTTATGCACTTAAAGTCAAGGCGGAATATGTAACAGCCTTGAAAAAATATCATGCCTCTTGTAAATCTGCACGGGCAGACTATTATACAAAACTGATTACCAACGCTCAAAACTGTCAAAAAACTCTGTTTAAAGTAGTAAAGGATCTGTCCGCACTAGCACATTCACACCGCCCCCTCCCTTTCTCAACAACAGTGTGACGAACTTGCCTTGTTTTTTTTTTAAAACAAAGTCAAGCTAATTCATCGGCAACTAGAAGCAGATGCTCCCATGCTAGTGACACCGCAATTGCTGTTGTGCAGCCACTCGGGCCTCTCGCCCCGCATCCAAAGGACAGTCAGCCTACATTCAAGTTAGACAAGCCCTTAGAAATTGATGCCTCGGACCATACATGACTGCAAACCTTACTGGCCACCATCAAGTCTGGCTCCCCACTTGATCCCCTCCCTCCATCAAAACTTAGATTGTTAGAGGAGGATGGTCTCACTGTAGTTCTGGATCTCCTTAACTCCTCCTTGGCCACGGGTGTGGTATCGCAGAATTGGAAGCATGCCTTGGTTCTTCCTTTGCTCAAGAAGAATGAGCTTGACCCTCAATGCTGGTCAAATTTTAGGCCAATCTCGCTTCTCTCTGTGTTCTCCAAAATTCTGGAAAAACATGTTAACATTCACCTATCCTCTTTTGTTACTACTCACAATCTGCTGCATCCTTCCTCGTCTGGGTTTAGGGCTGGCCACAGCACTGAATCCACCCTACTCTGATTCACTGAACTTCTGAGGAAAGAACTCGACTCTGGTGGGTCAGCCGCCCTTATCCTTTTGGACTTAAGTGCGGCTTCCAATACCGTCTCCCATACCATTCTTTTGGACAGATTGGAGGCTTCAGGTATTGCTGGCATTGACTGGAAGTGGCTATCTTCTTTTCTGAAAGTTCGCACATTTCAGGTATCATCAGCAAATAACACCTCGACTACCCTAACATTGACCTCGGGGGTTCCTCAGGGATCTATTCTGAGCCCTCTGCTTTTTAACATTTACCTTCGCCCCTTGATGGAAGTGATTGAAGAGTCTGGTCTCACCGTTTGTTCGTATGCAAATGACTCTCAGATTATCTTCTAAATATCTGAAGCTCAAAATAAACATCCTTCCCATCTCAGGCAAGGCCTGTATAATGTCGCCCTTTGGATGAACAGAAACGCCCTTAAACTCAATGGCAATAAAACCGAAGTCCTGATCCTGGGAAATAACCCTAACCTTTGGGGAGATAGCCACTGGCCCGTCATACTGGGGCCTCTACCTGCACTAGTGGATAAGGTTAAGAATCCCGGTTTTATTATCGACAAAAACCATTCCCTGACACCGCATGTTTCCAAGCTCACAGCCTCTTGCTTTTCCATTTTGAAATGGCTCAAGAAAATCCTCTGGCTGATTCCTCTAAGTTCTCAGAGAACAGTGCTGCAGGCCTTAGTGACATCCAGATTGGACTATGGGAATGTGCTGTATCTGGGTGCTGATAAAGCCCTGATTCATCGCATGCATATCATTCAGAACGCGGCCGCCCGCCTTCTTTTTCGGTTGCCAAGATATGTTTCTGTCTCTCCCTTGCTCCACAAATTGCACTGGCTGAGGGTTCACAAACGGAGTAAATTCAAGTCCTTATGCTACATGTTTCACACTAGACACGGTCTCGCCCCTTCTTATATTCAAGATCTGGCGTCCCCATATGTCCCTACCCGAGTGCTGAGATCTGCTAACCTTGCACTGCTTACCGTGCCTAGGTTTCGCGGAGCTCGTATTAAGGGGCGCTCTTTCTCCGTCTTAGGGCCAAAACTCTGGAATTCTCTTCTGGTAGCTCTCAGAACCTGTAACTCATTGCCTCATTTCCGTAAGAACCTAAAAACCATGCTCTTCAACTGTCCTGACTGAGCCCTGTCACCCTGGGATTTCTTTGTTGCCGTGTCCATTGCCACTGTTCTGCCTTTCAGTGCCGGGAGACCCTTGTGGGTAGCTGCACGCTCTATAAGTTTCTTAAATATAAATAAAAATACTCAAATGGCAAGCACTACCTTAGAATCTTACCGCTATTTATTTTTCGTTTTTGAAATGTCCCTAAAAAACTTCCCCAAAAAGTTTTTTTCCGTACAATGATTCATTGGTACTTAGCTTTATTTGAAACAACTACCACTTTTGTTTGAAATGTACTTATTTTCAATAACATAAAGAGCATGGTGGGTTAGCTCTACCCAGTCTTCAACTACAATATCAGGCAGCTCTCTTAGCTTGACCTTACCAGGTAGGTCGCTCCCCCGCCACACAGCTCCGCCTGTGGTGTCCTGCCCGCTGCTGCTGCTGGTAAGCTCGCCCTCTGCTTGTGGCCTCGGTGCCCGTTTTTCGTCTGTTTTCCCTCGCTGCCCCCACTGTATTTTGTCCATTTTTTTTCCTTCTGTACCCTCGCTGCCCCCATTGCTGTGTGCCCGTTTTCTCTTCTGTTCCCCTCGCTGCCCCCACTGTATTTTGTCCATTTTTTCCTTCTGTACCCTCGCTGCCCCCATTGCTGTGTGCCTGTTTTCTCTTCTGTTCCCCTCGCTGCCCCCACTGTATTTTGTCCATTTTTTCCTTCTGTACCCTCGCTGCCCTCATTGCTGTGTGCCCGTTTTCTCTTCTGTTCCCCACGCTGCCCCCACTGTATTTTGTCCATTTTTCTCCTTCTGTACCCTCGCTGCCCCCATTGCTGTGTGCCCGTTTTCTCTTCTGTTCCCCTTGCTGCCCCCACTGTATTTTGTCCATTTTTTTCCTTCTGTACCCTCGCTGCCCCCATTGCTGTGTGCCCGTTTTCTCTTCTGTTCCCCTCGCTGCCCCCACTGTATTGTGTCCATTTTTTCCTTCTGTTCCCTCGCTGCCCCCATTGCTGTGTGCCCGTTTCCCCTCGCTGCCCCCACTGTATTGTGTCCATTTTTTCCTTCTGTTCCCTCGCTGCCCTCATTGCTGTGTGCCCGTTTTCTCTTCTGTCTCCCTCGCTGACCCCATTTCCCTGTGTCCTTCTTGCCTTCTGTACCCCTCGCTGCCTCTCTCCAATCCCGCCGCTGCGTCCCCTGCGGCCCCGCCCCCCTGACTGCCCATTCGCTGCCCCTGCCTCCCAGCTGCTCCTCCCTCCCACCTCCCCATATATGGCGGCCGCTGCGCGGTGAGGAGAGCGACCCTTGACCTTACCAGGTAGGTCGCTCCCCCGCCACACATCTCCGCCTGTGGTGTCCTGCCCGCTGCTGCTGCTGGTAAGCTCCGCCCTCTGCTTGTGGCCTCGGTGCCCGTTTTCGTCTGTTTTCCCTCGCTGCCCCCACTGTATTTTGTCCATTTTTTTTCCTTCTGTACCCTCGCTGCCCCCATTGCTGTGTGCCCGTTTTCTCTTCTGTTCCCCTCGCTGCCCCCACTGTATTTTGTCCATTTTTTCCTTCTGTACCCTCGCTGCCCTCATTGCTGTGTGCCCGTTTTCTCTTCTGTTCCCCTCGCTGCCCCCACTGTATTTTGTCCATTTTTTCCTTCTGTACCCTCGCTGCCCCCATTGCTGTGTGCCCGTTTTTCTCTTCTGTTCCCCTCGCTGCCCCCACTGTATTGTGTCCATTTTTTCCTTCTGTTCCCTCGCTGCCCCCATTGCTGTGTGCCCGTTTTCTCTTCTGTTCTCCTCGCTGTCCCCACTGTATTGTGTCCATTTTTTCCTTCTGTTCCCTCGCTGCCCTCATTGCTGTGTGCCCGTTTTCTCTTCTGTTCCCCTCGCTGCCCCCACTGTATTGTGTCCATTTTTTCCTTCTGTTCCCTCGCTGCCCTCATTGCTGTGTGCCCGTTTTCTCTTCTGTCTCCCTCGCTGCCCCCATTTCCCTGTGTCCTTCTTGCCTTCTGTACCCCTCGCTGCCTCTCTCCAATCCCGCCGCTGCGTCCCCTGCGGCCCCGCCCCCCTGACTGCCCATTCGCTGCCCCTGCCTCCCAGCTGCTCCTCCCTCCCACCTCCCCATATATGGCGGCCGCGCCGCTGGCGCGCCAAAGGCGCGCCTAAGGCAAGCCCGTCTGCGCCCGTCCGTGCCTGGACCGCGCCCAGCGCCAGAACCCCTGGGCCGTGCGCCCCCGGCACCAGCCTCGAGGACCGACGCCGATACGATGCCACCACACTCCACGCCCTCAACCCCGGACGGACGCACAACTGCTTCAAGGCCGCCACGAAACGCACCCATGGTCCCTTCACCTGCCGGAACTGCAGCTACACCAGCCTCAGAGTCACCGAGGCACCCGCCAAGAAGGACCGCAACCACCTCCGATGCATCCTACTGAACACCCGCTCCGCACGCAAACACGCCGTCGAGCTCTGGGACCTGCTCGACACATCATCACCAGACGTCGCCTTCCTGACAGAGACCTGGATGAACGACTCCTCCGCCCCCGACATCGCCATAGCCATCCCAGACGGCTATAAGATCACCCGCAGAGACCGCGTCAACGCAGTAGGAGGAGGAATCGCCATCGTCCACAAGAACACCATCAGGGTCTCGACCAGCACCGACAACACTCTCAGCACCGCCGAACACATGCACTTCCAGATCCACACGGACCCCAACACCACCCTCAGAGGCACCCTCGTCTACAGACCCCCTGGGCCCCGACCCCAGTTCAGCGACTCCATCGCCGACTTCATCAGCACGCACGCCCTGACCTCTACCGACTACATCCTCCTCGGAGACCTGAATTTTCACCTGGAGAACAAGAACGACAGCAACTCCACCACCCTGATCGACAACCTCGCCAACCTTGGTCTGAGCCAGCTCGTCACAACACCGACCCATTCCGCCGGCCACACGCTCGACCCCATCTTCTCCTCCAGCTCCCACGTCTCCTTCAGCCACACCACGGAACTCCTCTGGACCGACCACCGCTGCATCCATTTCACCTTCCAGAAACCCACCACACACCACCGCACCCAACAGATCCCACGCCGCTGCTGGAGCAAAGTCACCGAAGACCAACTACGGGCAACCCTCGCTCTCAGCCCTCCCTCCGACCCATCCAACACCGACGACGCTGCCTGCAACCTCAGAAGATGGATGGACGACTGTGCCAACACCCTCGCCCCACTGAAAAAACCCACCTACGCTGACACCACCAAAAGAGCCAGCTGGTTCACCTCGGAACTCCTAGCTTCCAAGCGTACCTGCCGAAAACTAGAGAAGAAATGGCACAGTGATAAGACACCGGACAGCCACGCAGCCCACAAAGACGCCATCCGTAACCACCACCACCTCATCAAGTCCGCCAAGAGAATCTCCTTCAAAGACCGCCTCGACAACAACGCACACAACAGCAAGGAGCTTTTCAACATCGTGAAGGAACTCTCCAACCCCAGCTCCAACACCAACGACATCCCACCGTCGCAACCCCTGTGCGATTCCCTCGCCACCTTCTTCCACCGCAAGATCGCCGACATCCACGACAGCTTCAACAACCAGACAGCCCCAACTAAGATCGATGCACCAGACCCGCCGCACACCATCGACCACGATCCCCTGCCAGCCTGGGCCAGCGTGAACATCGAGGACACCATCAAGACCATGAGCACAATACACTCCGGCTCCCCGTCAGACCCTTTCCCGCACCACATCTTCAACAAAGCCAGCAGCTCCATCGCACCCCACCTGTGCAACATCATCAATCTCTCCTTCGAGACCACGACCTTCCCAGAGAGCTGGAAACACGCAGAGATCAACGCCCTACTCAAAAAACCCAAGGCGGACCCGAGAGACCTCAAGAACTTCCGGCCCATCTCCCTGCTTCCGTTCCCAGCCAAGGTCATCGAGAAGATCGTCAACAAGCAGCTAACCCGATCCCTCGAAGAAAACAGCATCCTGGACCCATCCCAATCGGGGTTCCGCAGCAACCACAGCACTGAGACTGCCCTCATCGCCGCCACCGACGACATCAGGATCCTGCTGGACAACGGTGAGACCGCAGCCCTCATCCTGCTGGACCTCTCCGCCGCCTTCGACACTGTCTGCCACCGCACTCTACGCGCACGCCTCCACGACGCAGGGATCCGAGAAGGCCCTGGAATGGGCCACCTCCTTCCTCGCCGGCAGAACCCAGAGAGTCCGCCTCCCACCATTCCGATCCGAAGCCTCCGAGATCATCTGCGGCGTACCCCAGGGGTCGTCTCTCAGCCCAACACTGTTCAACATCTACATGGCCCCGCTCGCACGCATCGCCAGACAGCACGACCTCAACATAATCTCCTACGCCGACGACACCCAACTGATCCTCTCCCTCACCAAGGACCCCCTCGCCGCCAAATCCAACCTCCATGAAGGGATGAAGGCCGTCGCCGATTGGATGAAGATCAGCCGACTAAAACTGAACACGGAGAAGACAGAGGTCCTCATCCTCGGCTCCAACCCCTCAGCCTGGGACGACTCCTGGTGGCCAACGACGCTGGGAGCAGCCCCGACACCCACCGACCACGCACGCAACCTGGGAGTCATCCTCGACTCAACGCTCTCCATGGCCAAGCAAGTCAACGCAGTCTCATCCTCCTGCTTCAACACCCTCCGCATGCTTCGCAAGATCTACAGGTGGATCCCGACAGACACGAGAAGAACAGTCACCCAGGCCCTCGTCAGCAGCAGACTCGACTATGGGAACGCCCTCTACGCGGGAGCCCCGGCCAAGCTCATCAAGCGACTGCAACGCATACAAAACGCCTCCGCACGCCTGATCCTCGATGTACCATGCCACAGCCACATCACCCCCACCTGAGGAACCTGCACTGGCTCCCCGTCGACAGGAGAATCTCCTTCAAACTCCTCATCCACGCACACAAGGCACTCCACAAGACTGGCCCAGCCTACCTCAACAGACGACTCCTCTTCTACGTCCCCAACCGCCAACTCCGCTCCGCCAACCTCTCCCTCGCCACCGTCCCTCGCATTCGAAGAACCACCACCGGCGGCAGATCCTTCTCCCACCTCGCCGCCAAGACCTGGAACACCCTTCCACTAAGCCTACGACAGACCCAAGATCTGCTGACCTTCAGGAGGCTACTCAAGACCTGGTTGTTCGACCAGTAGCAGCACCCCCCCCCTTTTTTTTTCTTCCCCAGCGCCTTGAGACCCTCGCGGGTAAGTAGTGCGCTTTACAAATTCTGTGATTGATTGATTGATTAACTCGCCAACACTATTTGACAATTGCTTACTGTATGTAATGACTGAAGATACAGGAATCCAATTACCGGTTTTTATAAAATATTTAATTTGCCACAAAAAAATAGATACAAATCATTTAAAGAGTTATTTTTTCGTAAACACAAACTTTTCAAGGAACATAATATATCAGATGGCCATGAGTTCCGTAAAGTTTTTGGTTTATATCTTTTCAATGAGGAACTTTATCACTGGGAGAGTTCGGGTTTCCATGTAGTTGTGGACTTTAAAAACGGCCTGGAAAACCTGGGCTCAGCTAGGCATTTCAGACAGCAATATTGGTAAAAAGCTATAGTTTCGCTTTTCGAAAATGAACTGTTTACTATAATTATATTTAGTACTTTTAGAGGAGAGAGCTTTCGGTATTCTAAAGATTTTGATTACATTTAAACTTAGAGGTACTGCAAGCTGGTATTGGAAAATGCAGGCCAACCAGCATGTACTCCTGCTCTCTAATCATCTTGAAGGAAACTGGGTTGAGGGTTACGCCTTAGCAGGGAGAGTAACTAAGTCAACATAGCTATAAGCTATCCAGGGCAGCAGATTTTAGGATAATGGAGTTTTCTCCTGCTGTCTTCTTTATTGTACTCCTAAATTAGTGAAAAGGTTTTATTCATCTGCCATAAACCGCTGTTTCAGTGGTGTATTGAAACTTGAGGGGGCCCCCCCTGCAAAGTACATGGGGGGCCCCACGCTCTGGACCCAGTCAGGAGCGCTCTCAAGCCAGGGGTCTGCCGCCCATGCACAGTGCCCGCAGGTGCCGCCCCGCGGGAGCTAATGTTATGCCACTGCACCGAGACAGAGGCACGTATTCCAGATCCACCTTTAATATTATTCAATTTCATAAATGCTTTAGATCAAGGGTCCTTGTAATGTGGTATTTTTGCCACATATTTTTTCTCAAAATCCCTTGGGACATACCATAAGTCTTCCTTGTCTTTGAGTCTGATCTAGATTTTACCAATGTTTCTGGCGCAAAGTGCTTCAAAACGCAGTGTTTGATTCTACTTTGCCTCTAGCGTTCTTGGGAGAACCCCAAACCTTACGTTAAAACATTGATTAACTCATATTTCTTTTCACAAATTTCGCAGTTTAAGTGCGCACCTAAAAAAGTATTTGCAATTGCACCGATTTCCCTAGAATGCCACTGAGGGACAGCAGGACACAAAACCTTCTGTAACGTTGTTCAAGCTCCATCCAGTTTTGACCAAACACACTGGGCAATTGTGCTTACAAATGCACCATTTCCACAAAATAAGTAAAATAATAACATACTATCAAAAATAACATTAAAATGCTTTACACATGTATTATCTTTCTACGTTGTTAACTGTTTTCAAAAATACAGGGTGAGAATCACCCTTCCATCTCCTCCTGACCCCCCCTTTCATTTTGGTGTTGCTGGCGGCTGGGCTCCCCAAATGGCTAAGGGCATGTACAGAAGCTTGAGGCCTTTGTATGTCATACATCCTATCCTGGCTTCCTGAACCCTCTGCTTTTTCCATGCTAAAATTCACACTGAGCTCTGTCAATGCACTACTGTCTAAAGCTTGAAGCCCCCACCGCACTTGTTCAAGCCAGAACCCTCCCATGTGCCATCCAGAGGGCCTCACATACCCCATGCGTAACTCCAGGCTAGTCCTCGACCCTGTTCTGCACGTCGCTAGATGTGCTTCCCAACGCCACGCACGTCCCATCGTTACACTGCATAACTTGCTTAAAACAGAGAACATCTGCCCTATTTATACACACCTTATGCAAAACGGGCTCATAATCCTTACGGCTGGAGTTTACGTTTCCTGTCCGAAATAAAACCATCTGCTATGGTGCAATTTAGATACTGGAAGCTCCGGCTATGCTGTAATAGGCGTCACGCATTGCATGTGACTGCAAAGCAAATGGAGAGGCTGCGGGGCACTTGTGGAGCACAGTACAGGTATGTGCATAGTCAGATGCACAAAACTGCATACAAAATAAGTGACTATTCAGACAACCATGCCTCATGCAAAATTAACCACTACGTCTCATGCAGATTTAACCACCCGTTTAACATCAGACTGCTTAATTAGTTTTATGTATGTACATAATTCTGAATGCTTCTCTATTTACCTTACAGACGGGCTGGAGACGGATTTCAAACTGTCCTCATAATAATATAAATCCAATACCAAAAATAATTTACACAAACAGACATAGTGGCCTCTAAAGCTGCTAACCTTCATGCGCCAGGATATGGGGTTGGAAGAAGGGCTGCGTAGATCAGCCTATATGATGCTTGATATTTTATTTTTACAACTGGGGCTGACTCAAGCAGTGTTGCTCTTTGGGTGGATGGGTTTTAACACCTCCTTTGCAGTAAAACACCCGCAGTTCCACCGAGTAGTTTGTGTGAAACCCAAGCAGTGGTTAATTCAGTGATGCCGCTAATAAGGTGTACTTTTACTGGGCTCCAAATCTCAGAAGTGACCGAGATTTTGACATGTATGCCAGTAAACTGAAAACCTGCTGGGAGCGAACCATACCGACGGGCGCGGGCATTAACAATAAGGCAATCGTGGGGCTCAGGCTCACATTAGCAATATCGCAATGGCTCGAGTCTCGCAACCCCTGGGATTCCTGAATACAGCACCTCCCGCTGCAAGACATATGATTGTGATTACTAGTTCATTTTACTCGTCTCACCCGTGACCTGCAGCTTCGGTAGCAGGAGCAGACTGCTGCCAAATTATGGTCCCACCGCACATGTGCAGTTTACATTGAGCATGACTCAATATAGTCACACCCTGGCCTGCGCCCCGCCCTGAAGACCACGCAGCGACACGCACTGCGCAGCATGCAGTGCACCATGTGTAATGACTCATGAGACTGTCATAGCGCACATCGCTGGTACGTGTGCGCAGGAGCGTAACTGTAAAACGAACTGTTTCCATATCCAGTCAGTGAGTGTACTGTGCTGAGGGGGCTCCCTGGAGCTTGGGCCCCCCCCCGCAGTGCGGGGGCTGCAGGGGCCTTTGTTACGCCCATGTGCTGTTTTAGATGTCATATTGCGGGTAAGTGGGGATTGGCAGCATGTTATTGCCACTTGCCCAGCTCTTTATAATTCCTGTGATTGGTCAGTTGCATATCTAAGTTTGCAAGTGAATATGACATTTCCGCTTGAGACACTTACAATTTTGCTTGGTATAATCAAAAATTATGGTCTCAGGGATTTTTGCTTTTCAGTAGCAGAAGGGGGGCTTGGGAGGCAGCGGAGCGCAGGAAGGTCTGCCCCCCGGGCAGATTGGGAGGGGCAGGGCTGGCCAGGTACCGGCCATTTTGTAAGGTTGGGCTGGTTTTAAGATAGCCCAATTAAAGCCCAAGGTATAAGGGTCTGTGAGGGGCGCTCCCAGCCACCATTTTAGGTTTGGTGACCTGGTGGCTGGGAGCAGGGTAGTGTAGTTAGCAAATTTTTCTGGCAGTTAGTGTAGCAGCTTAGGTTCAGGAATATTAGCCATGGAGGATTACCGCGTGCTGGAAGCGGTGCGCCTTCTCAGTGAGGCGGGGCGGCTGGATCTTCTGATGCCGGACGCCGCAGGCCCATCGCGCCCTCCTCGGCGGGCGTCAGTAGGGGTTACGGCCGCCGTCGCGGCCTGCACGTCCTCCAAAAGGGTGAAGATTGGGGCGGTAAGTTTGAGGGGGCGCTCGTATACCAGGAGAGCAGCCCTTGGGTCATCCGCAGCGCTGGAGCCTCGTGCGAAGTCTGAGGCTCTGGCGAATGAGTGTGGGGGCGGGGCCCGAATAGGCCGTAGGAGCGCGTCAGGCATGCGGAATGGAGGGCCGCGAGGCAAGGTCCTGTCAGCTCCGGAGTCTGCACAGAGTGTGTCTGAGGCCTCCGGAGCAGCAGGTCTGTATGGGGCAAATAAAATAGTACCGTCGGGAAGGGGGGGGCGGGGGAATGTGGTCATGCCCGCAGCATGAAGGGGGAAAGGGGGCCCGTGGGCTAAAGTTGAAGGAGGCAGGTGGGGATCAAGAGAGGTATCCCCATTTGGAGAGCACGCCCCCGGGCATGATTTGAGTTATCCCCGGGTTGGGTTCATACCGGGCAGGAGGGAAAGGCACTGGGGGACAGTGGGAATTCCTGGGAAGGAAGTGGGGAGGATTTCTCGACAGTTATGGGGGTACAGGAGCCCACAGTTTCAGAGGGGGGAGGAAGAGGAATTTCCTGGGTTGTGGGAGCCTGTGGGGGCAGTCAGGCATGGGAGGGGTTAGATATTTTCACCTCCTGGAACGAGGAGGTGAGGGGCCTGGACAGGGTGGGGCAGGTGGATGCGTATTTGGCCCGGGGTGGGTCTTTTGGGGTGAAGGAAAGGGGCATGAGTCAGGAAAGGGGGGGTCAAGGGAGTAAAAAGGGGGTCAGTCTTAGGCAGGGTAGTGGGGGCCCTGGATCAATTACAGGGCAGGGCCAGTCACCTGCAGGCGTTGCTGCCGGGCTGGACTGGAGTGAAGGAGAGGAAGGGGGTGTTAGTGACAGGGAGGTGGGCGATTTGTTCAAGGTAGGACGTCGGTGGGCAGAGAGTAAGATAGGAGTAGGGAAGAAGAGGAGACGGGAGCTGAGGGAGGGGTTGCATAGGCCCAGCACACTAGACCAGTCGTTTATTTTTCAGGCGGAGGAGCACCGTAGAGGAGCGGACTCGGCAGAGCTGGGAGCGGCTTGCTGGCGCCGAGGAGAAGGGAGGGCGGAGCCTCGAGCGGCGCGCCCGTTACCATCGGGGAATCTCGTCACGGCCGGCATATGTAGGCCCGAGCAGTCTCGCTGGCCCTAACACCCGACGGACCTCAGTGGTCCGCAGGGCCAAAAATACAGGAATAAACAGTCAGGGGGTCCGGTTGAATACCGGCGGGTGCAGTCGGCACCCCCGAGGCAGGGAGACGGGGGCCCAGTAGGGGCCGTCAGGTTGAGAGGCAGGCCGAATGGCGCGAAGACCTTGATTTTGATGAGGAGAGCCTCAAAGAAGGCGAATTGCGAGATGAAGAAGACAGGGGGGGGGCGGAGTAATGTGTCTCATAGTGTTTTGCAGGTAACACGGAGGGCGTCGGGGCCTGCGGGGAGGCCAGCCAAGTCATTATTGAATACGGGGCCACTGGCGAGGCGGACGGGCACCCTCCTTAGAGCCAGGTAAGGCAAAAGGCGGGATGGGGAAGCCAGTGATGGTTTCGATTGGGATGGGGGGGAGGATATAAGGAGGGAGGAGGGTAGTTTGCGGAAGGGCAAGTATGTGTTAGATATAGGCGTGGGCACCGAAGAAGGTAAGAAAGGCAGGACCAAAGTGGAAGTTAGCAAAAGCGCAGAAAAGGTAGATAAAGGGGAGTAGGCAATTGACGAGAAAAAAGACAAAGTGGAGAGTAAAGAGTTGAAGATTAAGAAACTCCCTTATATGGGGGTGACCAAACCGCTGGAAGCGCATTTGATGCTGGCAACCAAAGAACGCATTTGGAAGGGAGAAGACGTTGAAATGCTTAAGCTGTTACATAGGGAGGTGCATGTGAAAGAAGGGTCTAAAGAAGAGGAATACGAGCTGGCCAAGCGGCAGAGGGTTCCATTGACCGTAGAAAATTGGACGGCGGCGTTTTTGATTTACGCAAGCGTTTACTGCGAAAAATAATCTGAGCGCTGCGTGGCGCTATTTAAATACATGGACGTTATTCGGAAAGTGCAGATTACAGGTTATGCGTGGGCGCAGTATGATGAGGAGTTTAGAGCACGCATGGCCTGGGACCTTAAAGCAAAATGGGGGGAGCTGGACACAGATTTGTGGCAGCACACTAAGGGGGCGTCCAGAGCGGGCAAGACCATTTTCACAGCCAGTGGGCTTCCAATAGTTAACCGGCCCTTTCAGGCGAGACCCACCCGGGGACGGGTGGGAAGTACTGGAAGAGGGCAGACGGGGTCAGGAGGGTCCTGTTGGGATTTCAACAAGGGACTGTGCACTCGGGAGTACTGTAAATTTCGCCACGAGTGCTCGAAGCGCAGGGGTCGGCATGCGCTGGTTAACTGTTTCGGGGTAGGGGGTGGTTACCAACAAGGGGGCCAGCAGTGGCAGCAGGGAAGAGCCAATGCAGGAAGGCAACAGCAGCAACACTTTGCAGGGGCGCGAGGGGGCAGGGGGGTTAAGGGGTCTGGGCCTAAGGGCTCATACTCCGGTTAGGCCGGAGAAGTTGAATGCAGCCTTACAGGGTTATGACAACCACAGGCGGCAGAAGTGTTGAGGGAGGGTTTCAGATGGGGGTTCCGTTGGGGTAAGGGGGACCGAGGCACAGAAGGTGGGCAGAGAACTTACAGTCAGCGAAGGAACATAAACAAATAGTGCAAGAAAAGCTAGACAAAGAAGTGAGGGAAGGAAGAATGGCTGGGCCTTTCACCGATTGGCCCATTGAAAACTTGATTGTGTCACCCATTGGGGTAGTGCCAAAGAAAGGTCAATTTCGGCTTATTCAACATTTATCATGGCCAGAAGGGAGCTCAGTGAACGATTTTATTGATGAAAAGGAGGCTACAGTTTCATACTCCTCAGTTGACGTGGCCATGTCACTTGTAGTGGCGGCGGGCACAGCGGCACAAATGGCAAAATGTGACATAAAATCAGCTTTCCGTTTGCTTCCAGTCCATCCAGATGATTGAGATCTTCTGGGTATCCATTTCAACGGAAAATTGTACATGGATACAGCATTGCCGATGGGCTGTTCTATGTCATGCGCATTATTTGAGTGCTTTAGCACCTTTCTGCAGTGGCTGTTTTCAAAGCGCATGGGTCACAAGTTGGTGACACATTATCTGGACGATTTCTTCTTTGTGGGCTCCACGGAGTGCCAGGAGGCCCTGGAAAACTTCAAAGAGCTGAAGGGGGAACTGGGGGTGCCGTTGGCACCCGAAAAGACAATGGGCCCTAGCACGGCACTGTCTTTTCTAGGAATAGAAATCGATTCAAGGGCAATGCAGGCGCGCTTGCCGGAGGACAAGAAACTAAAATGTTTGGAATTGCTCAATGCTGTGTTAGCTCGGGAAAAGGTGACAGTCAAGGAGAGATACAGGTCTTGTTAGGCCATCTCAACTTCACATGCAGGGTGGTGAGGGTAGGGAGAACCTTTTGCAGGAGATTGGGACGGGCATTGTCAGGACAAAGACCACCTCACCATCAAGTGCGACTCTCAGCAGGTGTGAAAGAGGACTTGAGAATGTGGCGGGTATTTTTATAGTCTTTTAATGGGATTCCACTTGCAAGGGAAGAATGCTTGGTATGGGATGTAGAGATCTTCTCAGATGCAGCAAGGGTTTTGGCCTGTTTTGGCAAGGGAAGTGGTGCGCAGAACAGTGGCCTCCACGATGGAGACGGGGGTAGGAGCATTGCATTTCTGGAGTTTTTTCCTTTGGTAGTGGCAGTGACATTGTGGGGACCACAGCTGGCGCACAAGAAGTGACATTCAGAGTAGACAATATGGTGGTTGTGGAGATAGTGAACCACCAGTCAGCAAGGGATGAGCAGGTTCTGAAGTTGTTGAGAGTGTTTGTCTTAGGTTGTTTGCACCATGACATATCATTCAGGGCACTGCACGTCCCGGGTGTGGACAATGACATAGCGGATGCTTTGTCTCGTTCGCAGTGGGGGAGATTCCGTGGGCTAGCCATGGACGCTGACAGAACTCCGACGCCCATGCCGCAGCAGTTGTGGTACGTAGGCAACACAGGATGCTACAACTGGTGGTAGGGTCGCTAGCGAAGTCTACCAGGGTAGGTTATAGTCTAGTGTGGAAGGAGTTTTTGCTTTCAGGCACCCAGCAGTGCTTTGATAAAGAGCAACGGGGGAGGATGTCATTCAGTTCATACTGGATATGATTGAAAAAGGATTGTCCAGGGTCACAATTGCGGGGAAGTTAGCGGGGATTGCCTTTGCGGGTAAGCTGCTATGGGGCTACTCGCCGTCAGCAGGTGAATTGGGTATAAGAATGCTAGAAGGATGGGCCAGGGAACGAGGTCAGACGAGACATATCAAGAAACCTTTGTCTTGGCGGCTGCTGGGCAGGGTGTTACAGATATTGCCGAAAGTCTGCACGGACGGCTTTGAGACTTGCTTGTTTTCCACATTGATGGTGTGAATGTTTTTTGGGGCATTTCGGGTATCAGAATTGTTGGGGGACAGAAAGGGTGGGGGGGGGGGTTTAAATGGGAGGATGTGGTCCCACGTAGCTCAGGGGTACATATTTGGTTGAAAAAGTCTAAAACGGATCAGAGGGGTCGAGGTAAATGGGTTTCGCTACAGGCATGCGTTCCTTTGCTCACTTGTCCTTGCAGTTGGGAAGCACGTTGGCGTGCAGAGTCCAGATGGACTGGGGGTTCAGTTTTCGAACATGCTAATGGGAGCAGAGTGACAGCTTTCCAACTACTGGCAGTCTTGAGGAAGGCATTAAAGGAACTTGGAATCAACGGCACCGATTTTGGTACACATTGCTTCCGAATTGGGGCAGCATCAGAAGCGAACAATAGAGGGTGGGAGCGGGGAGACATCATGCGGCTGGGGTGCTGGTCATCCGAGTGTTATAGGCGTTACTTGCGAAGCAATGACGGGGGGATTGGCGCGGTTGTCAACAATGCATAAGCTCACGCAGATTTTTCTCTTTTCAGGTTCGGTGGCTGGCCCCCTTTCTGGGGAGATGACAATTTGGGTAGTGGGGCACTCCTTCGTGAAGTGGGCTCAACTCCAGGCCTGCAAGAGTTATTTTGGACAGAACTTAGGATTTAACAATAGGCTTTTTAAGGTGTTGTGGAAAGGAAAAGGGGGCATGTACTGGAGGGAATTGATTCCGTGCCTGAATAGCTTGATGGTGGGCGACAGGTGCCCAGACATTTTGGTCATACACCTTGGTGAAAACGACTTGTGTAAGGAAAAGGGCATTGTGTTGATGAGAAATATGAAGAGGGAATTAGCGTTGATTAAACAACAGTGGGCAGGCTGCTTTGTAGTTCTGACTGAGTTTGTTCCCCGTAGGGTTTGGCGTGGGGCGCTTAACCCAGGAGCAGTAGACAGGGCCAGAAGAAAACTTAACACTGAGATGGCACGTTTTTGTAGGGAGGTGGGGTTTGGCAGGATTGCTCAAAGAGAGATTAGTTTTGATGCTGTTGAATTTTTCAGAGGGGATGGTGTTCACCTTTCCAGGATTGGCATGGACCTATACCTCTTAGAAATAAGAGAAGTTTTGGCTAGGACACTTAGGGGCCTATTAGGATGACGGGCAGACTTTCGTCCGCCCACCACCCTAGCCGTGCTGGGACCGGCCGCCAGTGGTGCGGCGGTCCCGCACAGGCGATTAGGATGCCACCGCCACCGTGGCATCCTCCATTCCCAGCATTGTGGCGGGCGGTGGGCACAGCACCGCCCGCCACAATGCTGGGAATGCACTGTGTGCATCGTCATGCACAAGGTGACAGGCACCGCGAGGTGCCTGCCACCATGTCCATGACAATGCAGGGGGGTACCATAGGTACCCCCATGTGCACCCCCACCCCCTCAACATCTTGGGGGCCCGCAACGGGCCCCCGAAAGCGGAATCCGCCTGGCTTTCCATGGCGGAGTCACCGCCATGGAAAGCCCTGCACCGCCAACCATTGTAATATGGATGGCGGTGCCTGCAAGGCACCGCCACCATATTGCAGGCCTTTTCCGCCCGGTAGGCAATCGGGCCGATTGCCTACAGGCGGAAAACCGGCGGACGGTCTTTCGTCCGCCTGGGTCCCCACCGCCATCGTAATATGGCGGTGGGGAAATGTGCAGCGGGCGGTGGAAAATAGCGGGCGGATCGCCACGCCATACGGGCGGTGGCGATCCGCCCGCTATTCTAATGACCCGATAAATGTTCAAAGTCACTTAGGAAAGTAAGGTGCCTAACAAGAAAGGGGGGCAGAAAAAAGGGCAGGCGGTAGACCCACCCTTTTTTTTCCCTGGGTGGCGGGGTTTTGAAAAGTTGGCCAGGGTTGCCAGAGGTTTTTCGTTAAGTGTTGGAAGTTTGTGAGCAGGGGCAGGGAAAGGTTAGGCAGGTAGTCTAAGTTTTAGGGTAGACATTTTGTTAGTTACAGTTGCAGAAAGGCAGGTATGGGATTTGGGTTTTTATTGTAGGGCATAATTTTTAACTGCAATACTGTGTAATGTTATGTTAATGGCAGGGTGTGGGAAGGTTTGAGGGGATCGTAGGGGCGGGGGGGGATCAAGGGCCAGTTATTCGATGTACAGCGAGGTTTTAGCTTTGTAAGGCAGTTGCCAGGTTTGGTATTTGTAATGTGCACCTGTTTCAATAAAGCAGCCTTTTTCAAACACAAAATTGGTCTCGGTTTGGCTTGCCCCCCTCCCTCCCCAGGGGGGTTTGGGGGGCAGCCGAGCACAGGAAGGTCTGCCCCCCGGGCAGATTGGGAGGGGCAGGGCTGGCCAGGTACCGGCCATTTTGTAAGGTTGGGCTGGTTTTAATATAGCCCAATTAGAGCCCAAGGTATAAGGGTCTGTGAGGGGCGCTCCCAGCCACCATTTTAGGTTTGGCGACCTGGTGGCTGGGAGCAGGGTAGTGTAGTTAGCAATGTTTTCCCCTCCCAACCCCCTTTTTTATATAAAAAAAATTGGTTTCCTGGTGGGGCTTTCAGGTTTTTGTTTGTTTAGTGGGGGCTATCTTTGTTGAAGACAGGTGCATAAGGGGTAGTTATGTGTAATGTCGCTTGGAACAGGTGCTGGCGGGGTTGTGAAAAGTTGGCCAGGGTTGGCAGAGGTCTTTGGTTAAGTGTTGGAAGTTTGTGAGCAGGGGCAGGGAAAGGGTAGGCAGGTAGTCTAAGTTTCAGGGTAGACGTTTTGTTAGTCACAGTTGCAGAAAGGCAGGTATGGGATTTGGGTTTTTATTGTAGGGCATAATTTTTAACTGCAATACTGTGTAATGTTGTTGTTATGTTAATGGCAGGGTGGGGGAAGGTTTGAGGGGATCGTAGGGGCGGGGGGGATCAGGGGTCAGTAATTCAATGTATAGCGAGGTTTTAGTTTTTGTAAGGCAGTTGCCAGGTTTGGTATTTGTAATGTGCACCTGTTTCAATAAAGCGGCCTTTTTCACACACAAAATTGGTCTTGGTTTGGCTTGCCCCCCTCCCTCCCAATGAAAGTTCCTGTTCATTTCTATGTCGGTAACCCGTTCTCTGATTCTGCAGTTCTGGTAAACAACTTAGAGATATTATAATAGAGGAAACATGGGAGACACTGTAGAAAGCATGTAATGATTCAGATGGGATGGCGTTTTGGAGGGTGGTTAATACACCATATTTAGGGGGAGAGGGACCCTGACAGTAGAAATAGTCATTCCCCAAGAGGACAGTGTAAAGCATTTTGCAACTATCTTTGCTGAGAAAAATGAGGGGGATGTTCCTCTGTGAAGTCTCCTCAGGAAGGTCCTCGTTGCTTTGACACAGCACAGTTGGTGCTGAGTCTAAAGGAGGTGAGAACCACTATTGTAGGTGGAAGGAAAGGTAAAGCGCCAGAGTCTGATGCTTACCGTTGAACAGATTTATGGAGAATGTTGACTTATGAGCTTCTCTGATTACAAATGTTATAAAAGCTGTTGTAAAACAGAGGCCACACCCCACTTGGTGTCAGTCAGTGATTGTGCCATCTTTAAAAAAGGTAATAAGGTGGACTCAAGTTGTTACAGATCAATATATCTGCTGGATTCCACACTTAAGGTGATGGGAAGGATTCTATTGTCTAAGCTAGAGGCATGGGCTGAAGACAAGAACATCATCTGTGACACACAGTATGGGTTTCGAAAAGAATGATGCACTTTTGAGCAAGGCCTGAATTCATACCTCTGAATTAGTAAGTACACGCAGGCAAAAAAAGTTCATTATACATGCCATTCATGTATCTGTCATGTGCCTTTGACAGTGTGAGCCATAGTGAATTATGGGACCTCCTCAAGAATATGGGTGTTTATTTTTAAGACAATTGTATGCTGGGATTACAGCCTACGTAAGATTTAGCAGTAGGGGGAAGTGAACAGAGTGTTTTAATGTGGAAAAAGGAGTGAGGCAGGGTTGCATCCTGGCCCCATTCTTATTTTCTTTATACATTAATAATAAGTGGGAGTTTTGGTGGGCAAACCCTGTGATGTGCCTCAGGTAGGGTCTCAACAACTCCCAATTTTGTTATATGCGGATGACACCGTTCTGATGGCCCGAACAGGAAATGCCTAGCAGTCACTGCTTGTGCATTTTGCGGATTTCATTGAAGATTTAGGCCCGAGAGAAAATCAAGGAAACTATTTTAAATGGTGGTAGTCACAATAACTGGAATTCATTGTTGACGGCAAATAATATGGCGTTTGAAAGAAACATAGAAACTGTTTTTAGATTTGCGACAAAGATAGGTTCCAAACCACCAAACATTATTGCCACTATATATAAAACTCTAAATGAGTAGTGGGTGTAACTTATGGAGGTGAATTATGGGAATGGGCAGGCGTGAAATCTACCTAAATTACAGAGAATAAATGCCTAGGGTGGACATTGGCAGTCCCACCTAGTTTTGCACACTTCATATGCCACAAAGAATTAGGTATTCCATATCTTGAGGATAGGATTTATTTGGCACCCCTACTCCTGTGGCGAGCAGTATGGAGTAAGCCTGCAGCATCTCTGAATAGGCGGATCATTCAGAATTGCCTGGCTTTAGATGGGGCAGATAAAATCCCCTGGTTAACATATATTAGGAATATGCTTGGGAAAATTGGCATGAGTAATTGTTTTAAAGTCCCGGGGCAATTAATTATGTGAGTAAGGAGAGTCTAAAAACTAAGTTTCTTGATTTGATTAGGAGGGAGAGGGAAATTGCTGAATTGGAAAAAGTTCATGTAGCTGCCCATGCCCTCATACTTACTCAACCTGGTATGCAGCCCTACATCATAATGGTCACAAATGTAGAGCACAGGTTTTTATTAACAAGATTCCATCTGAGCAATGTACGTAGGTTGTTTGCTTTTACTGAACCAGAGGGGCAGGGCTGGGCTCTCCCACTTTGTCCCTGCAACAATTTCTCAGAACAAAGTACTTTACAATGATGTGTTTTGTAGTTTTTATATGAAACTATGGAGAGAGTTGATCATTCTAGTACTTAAACATTTGCATGGTGTACAATGCAGGGTTGCACTTGCCTTTCTTCAGCAACTTCACACAAGTGTTATATGCAACTTTGTAGTCAGCTTTTTGGTACAAGTTAGGAAAATCAGGAAAGGTCTCTGCTAGATTAAATTTCTTTTATTCATACACGTTGTATTATATTCTTAATTTTATGAGTAATTAATTGTCTTAGATTTTTATATTAGTGTTAGACTTGGCATCTTTGGCATGGTTTCCCCTGACTTTTTGCCTCTACCTCCTGTATTTTTGAATCATTGCTGGATTTCGTTTTTGCTGGCTTAGATGCTTTGGGCACTTTGACACTGCTGATCAGTTTCAAAGTGCAAGTGCTTCTTGTGCAAATTGTTGTCACAATTGGTCCTCCCTGATTGGCATATTTGATTTACTGGTAAGTCCCTAGTAAAGTGCACTAAAGTGTGCCAGGGCCTGTAAATCAAATGCTAAAGTGGGCCTGCAGCACTGATTGTGCCACCCACCTGAGTAGCCCTGAAAATGTATCTCAGACCTGCCACTGCGGTGTCTGTGCGCAGTTTGTTAACTGCCATGTCGACTTGCCAGGCCCTAACCTTCCCTTTTCTTACATGTAAGGCACCCCTATGGTAGGCCCAAGGTACTTCCATGGGCAGGGTGCAGTGTATGTGAAAGGTAGGACATGTACTGGTCTGTGTGACATGTCCTGATAGTGAAATACTGCCAATTCTGTTTTCACTATTGAATGGCTGTCTTGCCCCATAGGATAGAATGGGAAATGCTTTGTAACATCTTCCAAGTATAAGTTCCCACTGGGACAAGATAAAGAAATAAAGTTTAGGCTCTCTGAACTCAGAATTTAATAACACATATTTTAGTAAAGATGATATTTAAATTGTGTGTTTGAAAATGCCACTTTTAGAAAGTAGACATTTTCTTGTCTAACCATCCTGTGTGCCTGTTTGCGTATTGAATGTCTGGGTTTGGAGTGACAGGGGCTGGGGAAGCGCATTCCCTGTAGACAGCCACTGGGGAGGTTGCGGTGTGCCTCCCCCTTCCTGGCTGACTCAGAGCTGAGCTGAATGGGGCTTGGCTGCATGTAGAGTAATGGGAGGAGATTTCCTTGCACCAAAATAGGGCTTGTTTCCCTTGCACAATGCTGTTGTGGAAGCTGAAATTAAGAATGAAGAAATAATACCACAAATCCAACTCTCTGTCAGCACATAAGATGAACAGAATTTTTGGAGACCAACAATTGGAGACCAACAAGATAATGTAAATACGCACGGAGACAGTCAGCATAGCCAGTGAGTGTCCGAAGATGTGACGTTTCTGACAGCTTTTATTGACACAAACCATAGAGGAAACCGGATCATAATACAAGTAGCACAAATTAAGCATCAGAGATTTGTCCAATCAGGAAAGGCCTAGGCTGCGTTATACCATTTATGGTCCCAACTATACTGTTGCTGACCGCGTGTCCTGAGTATGTGGCAGCTTTGGGACTTTCCACTGTAATGCAATGTATTAGCTCTGGTACTTTTCCATAGAAATAATTGCAATATCATAGCACGTACCAAAAATATTTCTAAATGTGATATGCTGAAATACTTGCGGCTAAGCTAGCATCCTGCTCTGTTCTCGTATCTTTTTTAGACAAGCCTTAAGTTACAAAAGCAGCTTTACTTCTGAACCATGGAAAAGTACAAGCATCTGCCTGATGTTTTTATGTCAACTTAACAGGGCCTGAAACCTTAGGCATTTGGTATCACTAATAAAAGATGGTTCCACATTACCCCATCTGATACCAAATCACTAATTCACATGCTGTCTCAGTATCATCTCTTGTGCTTCATAGCTTGGATCAGCCCCGTGTTTGTGATGTTCATGCCTTCTATATTTTGGCATACAGCGTGCACAACTGGAGGCAAAAGCTGAGCAACATGCAGGACAAACTTGGATCATTATGCACAGGGTGATCAATGCTGCTATTACTATAATGATCACCTCCAATATCCATGATCCCCAGCCTCCTAGCCATAGTATTAAGTTTTCCAACATGCTTCCTGTGTGTATATCGTGTGCCTCGTCTTTAATTTTATTTATTTTATGTATCGCATTGTCTATATTGCGGCTGTTGTCAGGTATGTACGAATAGCACACCTGTTTGATGACATGGCAGACTCCACCCTCTTTGCCAGGATGATGTCTAATGCAACCCTGTTCTGTATCACTACGGCTCTCATGGCAGTTAGTTCCTCAGTGATGTTTCCTAGGCCTGCTGCTGTTGATTCAGCCAGATCCTCAATCATCCTTGCTAGCTGATGTATCCTCAGGGTTGTGTATACTATTCCTGCACCAGGTATCATCACTCCAAATCCTGTCATGACATGACATTATCCACCCATTCTGCTGTTCTTCTAGCTCTTCCTGACCGATGCCCTTGGTGTTTAATCTGTACTAAGTCAGTGTAGTGTGTCATTCGGGGAAGGATGGAGGCAAGGTAGCAACTGCCATACCATCCCGGGGGCAAATAGAAGTATGCCCATTGGCCACAGACAAAAAACAATCCCTTGTATCCCACTAGTCCGGGTGAGGACCGCTGATCATTTTTCCTAACCCGTTATGTGTGTGCAGTTACTTTCACCAACGAAAATTGGCGTAATTTCTGTATTTTCTGCTTCATCCGAAAGTCCTAGGGCTTCATCTGTCCTTTTCTCACATTCCTTTAATCCTTGCTCACCCCTTGCTAATTCTGCAATGGTACACCCGAAGCTGCATTTATTCCATTCTTCCTTTCCTCTGACTAGCTGTGATATTGTGCATGGTTCTTTAGGTGGGCGCACGTGCACGGCTGGCTGCTTAGGGGCCATCTGTTTGTCATTCTGGATGCAGGATGGGGCAGTAAGCTGTTGTCTTATCCTAAATCTTGGTATTTTGTAGCTCACTTCCCTTTGTCTTTTCTGTGTTTTTCCAACCAGCCCTGTCTTTCCATTCCTCATTCCTAGAAGTTCTGTCAAATGTGTCTAGCATTGCCTGATCCCTTTTTGTTGGTTGCATGTTCATGCATGGCAATCTCTTTGTCTTAGGCATTGTTGTTGCCTGTCCTGCAACTATCTGGCCCTTCCTAGAGGGTGCAACAGCAATGGACATGTTATGCTGTCTGAAGAGCATGTCTCGCATTAAGACACATCCCACATATTTTTAAAAGGGTATCACATTGCAACTCATGCTGTTTTCTGTGTCTGTTGGCAAGTGTGTGCAAACCTAACATCCAGATATGTTCATAATGCGTACATACATTTTTAGCATTTCAACGTATTGATTTCCTTGGTATTCATCCCATAATTCCCGTTCCCCTTTTCCTTTAATGTCAACCTCCCCCAAAATGTCTTGTTCGGTCATGTTCATTTTTCTCTCTCCGTATGTTACATTTGAATCGCTCCCATCCCCCACCTGACCATTAAGGAACAGTATTTCAAGATCTTTTGCATATATTATCAATGCAGTCACTATTATTCCTGGAACTAGGGATAATATTGCCATCAGCACGGCTGGCCACTTTCTTTCCTATTTCTTTGTTCTTGGCATCTTCCTAGGCGTTTATGCAAATGTTCTTTATGCCCAAAATTATTTCCCTAACCTTTTGCTCTTCTCTTGCTGGAAAAATCCCTAATTTTATTCTTCTTCCACTCTGGCCTATGTTGTCTTTTTTGAAATGTCTATATGTAACTCATTGTTCAGTCGACATCCTTTATGAGACTAGAGCCAAGTGCATGAATGACACACTGTAAACTTTCAAGGCGCAGTTCAGCAATGTTTTGAGCTGGTAGCAGGTATCCGGAAGTTGGGAATGAGAGATCTTGCAGAATTAGACTTCGCAAGCCACTCAATAGCGGAGGGTTTGGCACAGTCAATGTTAATACTCCATTTATTTCTACCCCAGGGACCAACAGTGCGATCTCAATTACCAGTTCTGAAGCTTTACAAGTCACTCGTATAGCTCTCAACCTTCCGGACCTTACAGTTCCTGGGATTTGTAATCAGATAGGTCCCTTCTTGTTTCGCCGTACCCCTGGCATGGTGCCCTTCAAGTTGGAAAGGTATGTGTTTTCTTAGGTGAACCAGTTAGTCTTTGTGTCTTACTAGCAGGTCCTGCACCCCTCTTGATGCAGGTGCCAGTAAAGCCTTTTAAAAGAAACCGTTGGTGCTCTTATTGTGTACTGTCAGAGGTTAGCCAGCACATGACATCACTTAGCACTTTAAGAAAACGTAGGGGTCCTTGGAAAGATGATATCCGGAGGCCTGGCTTGCTGTATGCAGCACAGAGCTGCCTCTGTGAAGTTGTGCCTTCTGTTGGAGGCCTGGCCTGCAGCGAGCAGGGATATGCCTCTCTTGTTGAATTGGGCAAACTGTTGGAGGCCTGGCCTGCAGCAAGCAGGGATCTGCCTCTTCTTTTAATCCTCCTTTGCTGTTGCTGGCCTACTGGAGCGAAGATTGTACCTGCGGGGTGCCCCAGATACAGGTGTGGTGCAGGTGGAGCTTGCCCTCCTTGATCCGGCCCTGCTGCTCTCTTAGTGTGGGATCTGTGGATCCAGGATGTCAGCCCCTCACACTTGATGGCTGTTGCAGTTGTCAGGAGAACCTGGTACGGGCCTTTCCACCTTGGCTGGAGGCAATGTCGTCTGGTGTGAGCTTTTATCCAGACCCAGTCACCAGGCTGCAGGTCATGTGACGGTGGAATTGCTGCTTCTGGAAGGGCCTGCAGGACCTGGCGATGGAGATAACGCAACGTCTCTGTTAGTTTCTTACAATAGCACAAAAGCAAATCGGCTGCTATTGACAGTGGAGAGGGAGACATGTGGCCTGCAATGTTTATGGGGCGGCCACACAAAATTTCGTGAGGGCTTACCTTGGTCACCCTATCTGGTGTGATTCTCATTGCTAACAAAGTTAGTGGCAGCACGTCTACCCATGATAGTTCAGATGATGAACAAATTTTGCCAATTTTGTTTTTCAACACCCCATTCTTTCTCTCCACAGCACCTGCTGTTGGTGGGTGATAGGCACAGTGCAGTTTTTTTGTGACCCCGAGCACCTTGCATATTCCTCCTATCACATGAGAAATTAACGGAGGTCCATTGTCTGAGCTCAGAAGTGCTGGAATTCCAAATCTTGGTATAAGTTATTTCAACAGGCATTTAATAACATTGGGGGCATCACAGTTCTTTGTTGGATAAGCCTCAGTCCATTTGCTGAACATGCACACAATTACCAATACATGTTTGTACTTCTGTGTGGGGGGCATGTCAATTAAATCTAGTTGGAGGCTTTCAGAAGGTTCGTGGGGTGGTGGAAAGTGGCCAGGTGCAGTTGGTGTACCCTTCCCAGTATTGTATTGTGCACAAACAGTGCACTGTTTACAAAGTCTCTCTGCTATTTGAAGGAACCTGCAGCTGTACCAGCATTGGGAAAACAGTCTGGTCATCTTGTCTCGGCCAACATGTGAGGGACCATGAAAGAGGCGTGCCATAGAGGAAAGCATTGATGAAGGTAAGCATATTTTCCCATTCAGCCCTGTCCATACCCCTCCTCTGTTTGCACACACCCTCCCTTGGCCCTCTCCTCCTTTTCATTTTCCTCAACCATTTCCTGAATGTGCATAGGATCAAAATTTAGGGAGTCATTCTTCACATGAATCTCTTTGTTCTTGTTAATCATTTATACCATTGTTAACTGGCAGCCTGTTAGCGCTATCCTTTTTGCTTCACCATCGATAAAACCATTGCCTTTTGACACATAATCTTTTAATGAAGTGTGTGCTGCACATTTGATGATGGCTAATTTTAGCAGTAGTAACAATGCTTGGAGAAGGTCACTTATCAATTCTGCATGTTGTATTTGCTGGCCTGCTGACGTTAGGAATCCCCTCATTGACCATAGTTGGCAGATGTCATGGACCACCCCGAAGGTGTATTGGCTATCTGTATATATGTTTACTCTTTTCCCCTTAGCCAATGCGCATGCCCTCGTTAGTGCCACTAATTCAGCTGCTTGTGCGGGAAACATCGTTTACAACACATGCCATACATCGCATGCCATTACAACGCAAGTCGTTACAACGACGCGTTGTTACATTGCATGCCATTACAACGCAAGTCGGTACAACGACTTGCTGTAGGGGGCAGAAGGTGTCGGATTTGTTGAATTTTCAATCCAACACCTTCCCTGCTGTTGCACACACTGGAGTTGGAATAGTAAATTATACTATTCCAAACTCCAGCGCCCCCCCTACAGCAAGTCGTTGTAACGACTTGCGTTGTAATGGCATGCGTAGAAAACGCATGTGTTGTAACGAGTGCTATTCGCTTGTGCACTTTTGGCCGCTGTCAACCTTCCCCTTCCAACAACTTGTTAGCAGTGCCCACTGCATAGGAGGCCTACAGTGTTCCATTGTCGTCCCTGAGACATGACCCATCTACAAACAAGTCCCCTTGGGCATCTGGCAGTGGTGTGTCTTTCAGGTCTGGGCGCACCTTTGTATGCCTGTCTATAGCCAGTGCCCAATCATGGAATTCATCATCTGAGGTCAAATCAGCAAGGTCATGCTCCGTGGGCAAAAGGTACGCTGGATTCAGAGTGGTGCACCTTTTGATGACAATGTGTGGCGCTAAGAGTGTCAGCTGATATCTGGTGAGGGGTGCATTCGTCAGGTGCTGGGTCTTGGTGGAAGTGAGAAGCGTGTCCACTGCGTGGGGAACGTGCAAGAGCATGGTGTGTGCCAGTACTATATTTTCTGATTGTTCTACTGCCAGTGCTGCCGCCGCACCTGCTCAGAGGCAAGGGGGAAGCGCTGAAGTTACTGGGTCTAATGTTGCAGAATAGTATGCCACTGGGCGGTAGAAGGACCCATGCTTTTGTGTGAGGACCCCTAGTGAGCAGCCCCCCTTCTCATGGCAGAACAGAGGAGTCTTTGCTGTAATCTGGGAGGCCTAACGCTGGGGCACCACTGAGTTCTTGTTTCAGTTTGTGGAACGCTTTTTCACAGTCCTGTGACCAGGGCACAATGTCTGGTACATCTTTTTGTGTTAGTGCTTGTAAGGGCTTGGCAATCAGAGAGAAATTTGGGATCCAGGGCCGGCAGTATCCTGCCACCCCCAAGAAGGCCCGAACCTCTTTTTGCGTGTGGGGTCGGGGAAAGTGGATGATGGTGGATATTCTGTCAGGCAGTAATTTTCTTGTCCCTTCGGACAATTTATGGCCCAAATACTTCACAGCAGTGAGGCAGAACTGTAATTTCTTTAGGGAGACCTTGTAACCTTTCAGCGCCAGATGACACAGGAGGGTAAGAGTGTCCTTTGCGCAAGCGTCCCTGGAAGGTGAGGCCAATAGTAAGTCATCTATGTACTGGATAAGTGTGGAACCCTCTTTTAGTAATAGGGAGTCCAAGTCTGTTTTTAATGCATTTGTGAAGATGGAGGGGTACTCTGTGTACCCCTGAGGAAGGCGGCACCAGCAAAATCGTTTAGAACGAGAACAGAACGTAAAAAGATACTGGCTGTCAGGGTGCAGGGGAATGGTGAAGAAGGCGGAGCTAAGATCCAGCACTGTAAAGCGTGTTGCTGTCACTGGAATTTTGGACAATATTGTGGCTGGGTTTGGGACCACTGGAAAGGAAGGTACCACTATTTTGTTCAATTCTCTTAGGTCTTGTGTGAAACGATATACAGGGGCACCGTCCGGGCCCTTGGAAGCTTTCTTTACAGGAAGTATTGGTGTGTTGCATGGGCTAGAGCGTATCTCTTTTATTATTCCCTGTTGGAGTAGGTCCTTTATAACTGGTGCTATGGCCTCCTCCCCCTCTTTTGAAATCTTGTACTGTGGCACTCTTGGGAGGGGAGCTCCTGGCTTTAATTTGATCTGCACTGGTGGGTAGTTTAACACCTGTCCCACGTCATTGTTACTTCGGGCCCAGACCTGGTGTGGCACGCAATCACGCAATTCTGGCTGTATTACGGGGTCTGTGCATGTCATGAAAGCTTGCAACATCAAACCATTTGCCCTGCTTTCTAGGAAAGCCCCTGTTGGTGAACAGTGTATGGTGCATTGTAATTTGCAAAGCAGATCCCTACCCAGTAAATTCACGGTGCAGAACATGCTAAGGATAAACTCGTGGTGGACAGTGATGGTGCCTACTACTAGTTTTAGTGTCTTTGTGAGATATTCATCTATTGGTTGTCCTGTCATTCCGACTGACGTGACTTGTATTCCCGAGAGTGGCGCATCAGGCATCTGAGAGGCCTTCAGCATTGATATTTGAGCTCCTTGTGTCTACTAGGAATGGAACGGTTTTGCCCAAAACCATTCCCTCCACATATGGGCCAGATTGGTCCACTGCTATTGCTGGAGCTGTTAGGCAGTCTTCCACTCCCAGGCATCCCTAGAATGTGCCTTGAGGCGGTGGTGGAAAAGCACCGTCTTCTTCTTGCACCCACTCGTCCCTTACCATCCAATCATCCATGTCTGGTGGCTCAGTGGACTAATGCGTCCATTGCAGGGGCCTGTGTTCGACCTCATGGTCACAGGTTCAAACCCCGGCGGGTCCACTCAGCCTGTCATCCATCTGAGGTCGATAAAATGAGTACCATTGAGTTGGGTAACAATGAACATCTGTTATTCAGCGCCAAGAGACCTCTGGGTGAACGTGCGCTTTACAAATACACATGTTATGTTATGTTATGTTATTCTGGGGCGGGGGTGGAGGCATGTCATTTGATGCGTACTCTTGCTGAGCATTATTTCTGTATGCTGGGTGTTATACTGGTATTGTTGTTGGCCCTGTACTCTATTCTGTGTTGGCCTATTTCCCTGATTTTTATTTTTTAGTATTGGGCAGTCTGCCTTCCAGTGGTTGGGGTCTTTACAGGAGAAACATGCTGTTCCTGCTGGTGGTATGGAGATTGTCCTGCCATTTTGTTGTCTTCCTGTACCCTTTCCTCTCCCTATTCCCCTTTCCCTACCTTGCTGGCTTGTGTAAAACCTCTCTTGGGCTACCATCAATCTGATTTTCTCTTTATTTTCTCTGCCTCCATTGTCTGTGCATGGGACTGGTAATCAGAGCAGTATCTGGCTGCTGCCAATACCTTTTCAATTGGTTTCTGCTGCCAGCAAACAAATGATGTGTGCAGGTCTGCCTTGATAGGTGGCCTCAGCCCTTGAACAAAAGTAGTAACAAATGCAGGCATGGCATCTCCCATTGGATTCTTTAATCCGCTGTTCTGCTGGTAGACTTGCAGAAGGCGGTCAAAATATGAATTCACACTCATCTTTTTCCTGTTTTGTATGTGTTATTTTGTTCCAGTCTACCTTATCTTCTGGAACTTTTTCCTTCAAATATTTCACTGCTTCTTTGTATTTGTCGTTTACCTCGTCTCCTGGCATCCCTCCTTTGCCCCTGTCTGCCTCACACTTTGGCCACTCTATTTTCCTTTTGCAGTCCTCCCACAGGTCTTTTGCCACAATTATATTGAATAGGACATCAAAGTCTCTCCATAACAGTCCCCCCATCACTGCCATCCTTTCTAACTCTGTATACCACCTCCTTGGTTCTTTTCTTAATTTCAGGAAGTCTTTAGTAAAGGACATAAGATCTGCTCTGAACCATGGGACATGGACATATGAAGGTTCGTTGTCTTTACTTCCATGTGGGGGAGGCACCTCTCGCAGGGGCATAATCAATGCTGGTGCTGCTGGGGCAGGGTCACTATGCAGGGTAAGGGTGTGGACTACCCCTAGGACTGCCATTGTGCTTATTAATTGCTTCCACTGTTGTAATTTGCCTACTGCGTATTTTAATGTCTCTGACATTTTATCATCGTCTTATTGTGGCAGGTCTGAATCTGTGAAGCTGAATTTAGCTACATCCCAGCCGTACTGTGGGGGCAGTGAGGGAGAGTCTTTCACGTTGTAATTGCCTTGTCTTTTGGCCTATTGTACAAATGCGCTGTGTGCTTGCGGGCCTTTATCCGTCAAATCTGCGCATGCCAATGACAACACCTTATCCTGATATGGTCTACACTGTGTTGCTGTGGATGTGTGGACTGGCATTGTCCCTTTCACCATCTGGTGCAAGAGATCCTGGCATTTGGTGGTATCTGCTTTTAGCATTCTTCTGCCATTCATAGGTGATGAATGTGGGGACGATGCGGCGTAGTTTGGATTACTTATACTGCCTCTTCCAGCCTGTGGCAGGGCTGTCTGTGTTACTTCCATAGCCTGTTCTAACTTGGTGACATTGTGGGCTGTCTGGTGTACATACGTACATATGTCCCATATTAACTCCCTCCACTGTTCAATCGAAAGCGTGTGATCCACTCATGTGTCATCAAAAAGTTGTTTCCACTTATTATTTATTAAACATGGGACTGCTATTTTGTTCTGTGCATTTTGCTAGCAACTGGTATTACTTGTCATTGTGTTTTGAAGCTGCGTGTACAGCTTTCTGCCTTATTACTTCGAATGAGGTGACGTCTGGGACGACTGCCAGGTGGATTTTCGTAACTTGTTCGTCCAGAAGTTTGGGTGTTAGAGAGATGCAAGCTGCTTGTTCTCCCTCAGACAGCTCAGAGTTCTGTACTGTAGGAGCAGAGGGTGTGACGGTGTCGTCTGTTTTTGGAATAGGAGCCTGTCGTCTACCCGTCATCCTCCCCATTAGTAGGTCTTCGAGGACTGTATCCTCTTCTCCCTCCCCCTCCTTTTTGTTTTCTTTTTCACTGTCAACTGGAGAGCATGGAAACACTCCTACGACATCTAATTGCGCCTTTCTCCAACTTTCACTGATCTTTTTCTTTGCCATCTCATTCAACAACTTGTTCTTAACTTCTAACAATTGCTTGTGCACCTTATTTTTGACATCACTAGTTGCGTGCATATCGCGCAGAACCAAATCCCACTCATAAAACGACTCCCACTCTGTGGGCCTTATCTTCTTTCCTTTCAACTTTAACATTTGTCTCAAATATGAAAATGTATTCAAGTCGT
Source organism: Calotriton arnoldi (assembly GCA_963921515.1). NCBI lineage: Eukaryota > Metazoa > Chordata > Amphibia > Caudata > Salamandridae > Calotriton > Calotriton arnoldi. The sequence goes on from CAWUFW010000166.1 coordinate 819,421, forward strand.
AAGTTGTGTGACACGGGAATTGCAAATCAGGTCTCTTTGCAGTAATGTCATGCCATTTATGTATAAAAGAGTATGGAACTCAGTCCTTGGCGTAGGGCCACGTGGTATGCTGGGGAGTCCTTCGGTGGAGCTGGCTGGCTGCTATTTAAATTATTTTTACTCAGAGGGTTGCCCATGGTGGAAATGATGGTGTTATACGATACTGTGGTGGTTTACAAGCTTGCGACAACAGCTCAGATATACCAGACACAGGGAGGCTGGGGGGGTCTCGCTAAAATGCAGACAGACATAACTATGGGTGGACGAAAGTTATCATACGCTTTCAGCCAGCGTTTGCAACAGCAGAGGAAGCAGTTTGCCAGTCAAAAGACTGTTCAATTAGTACTTGTTCACCAAAGCATTCACAAGTGGGAAAGGAAAGAAAAAATCCTGGGTGCTAGTGACATGTCGATACCCACTCCCATGGACAGAAAAGAAGGTGACAGGAAAGCAGGAAGAAAGAATAGTATTTCCGTCTCCTTGCATTCTTCTGGTATTCCCAAAACGGCAAAATGGGTGGCTAGACGGAATTGAAGGCCCCTTGGGCTATGCCGTTGGGGTCCAGGAATTCAAAAAAATAAACAGAGCAGAAGTGGTGAACTCCGCATGCAATTGAGAGACACACATGAAACATAAAAGCAATATTTGGCAGACCTGCGCTGTAGCGCTGTATTATGGTGTGTGCTGTGAATGGGTGCGGTGTGATTATGCTAATCCCAGAATAGTAACAGGGGAAATAGGAACAGTATGAGTGGTACTTCAGAGGACATAAGAAGTAACACGCAAATGGGAGCTAACGTACAGTACAGGGCAAATATTAATAGGTCTGCCAGCCAGTCCATGGTAAGTGGGTGGTAATATTAAGTGGCATTTTTATTAGGGAGGCAATAAGTATTAGAGGGGTAGCAGCGTATTAAATGTCAGTCACGTAGCGTCTACAATACCTAAGTAAAATAATAGCCTGACAGTAACTGAAAACACCCCGCAACAATGGGAATGGTAGGTGCCACCCTAGCAATATTTAACCACAATATATGAGAGGCACATAACAGTAACACAGTAAACGAATGCAATCGAACCTAAAATTATAGAGAATAAAACAACTAGTACTCCCTCCCCGTTGTGCCTAGGTGGACCCCTAGGCACAGCTGGAGACCACCCCTGGCGTCCAGCAGGAGGCAGCGCCCCAGTGGCTACCGGTCGCCAGCGGTGCTGAGGTGAGTTAGCCGCACCCAAAGGTGAGTTCATGGAAAATTGTTAAGTCAGCGCCCTGAAATCTGTTGCAACTAAAAGGAGGAGCCCACCTGGCTACCACTCCCACTATATCGTTCCTGCACACCAACTATGTGCAAAGCCAGGGGAGCCTATACTGCTACCGCCTACACCTGGGGAGTAGAAAACTGCAACTACTCTAAAATGAGGGGCTACCTGCTACAACCCAACCCGGAGGATGGAAATCCTCAATCAAAACTCACCGATGGATGTTGATTTTGGCAATGCCTACCGACCTGAGCTCCAGTCAATGGGAAGTAGCAGTAAAGGACCTCCACCTTCATCAACTGGGGTCTCTCCACAGGCAAGACAGGAGACTGCAGAACTTCGCCCTCCTTGGTACAACGTCAGCCAACTGCTGCTTAGCACCAGGGAGTCACTGCGTGCAGGGAAAGTGCGGACGGACGCCGTAGCCGGCCTGGTGGGGTGAAGATGCAGTGCAGACACTAAAATGGAGAGCAAAAATGCACATTAGAGAGATGGGTAGAGGTCGGCAGCAGTACCAGAGGTCAAACACCACGGTCAGTGCTTGAAGCAAAGTGGATTACACCACTGTCAGCACCATTAAGTTAGTGGTAACCTCAAACAGTGGCACAGTCTTCAGCCGAATGATGGCAGACTGAGACATATATTATTAAAGCCACAAAGAGGAGGCAGAAGAGAGTGATCAGAATAGCTGCTGTGATAGCCATGTAGTTATTTGAATCGCAAAAGAGAAATATTTTTCCGGCACACTGGCACACCGGCACAGAATAAAAGAAGAGAGCAGTGATAAAGAGCGCACCAGAAAATGCCCATGCAAATGTGCTCAGAGGGAGAAAGGCAGTAGCCAGAGATATGACAAAAACCAACTCACCCTCCTCTCATACCAAAGCCAACATCCACGTGCACTAAGAGATGGACTGCCCTTCGGCCAATTCCTTAGGATATGCCGCAATTGCACCATTAAAACAGACTACATGCGAGAGGCGGAGATACTAAGGACCAAACTAGTCACGAGAGGGTACCCCAACAGACTTGTAAAAGTCTCTCAAACGCGCCTGGCACTGCCCCAGGGAAGAACTTCTCAAGACAAAAGAGAAACCTAATCTCAACAAGATTGTATGTGTCACCACCTTTGGCACACACACCAATCAAGTCCGCAACCTGATCACCAAAAATTGGAATATTATCCAGAGTATTGATCCCACAATAGACACACCTCTGTTTGCCTACAAACGAGGAAAAAATATAAAAGATCATCTGGTCAGGTCATCTACAGACTTAATCACCAACAGGACAAACACATTGATTACTGCATGGGGCCTACCCAAAATGAAAGGACACCACAAATGTGGCAACTGTGTTTCCTGCAATTTCACGTTCAATACCAACACATTTGAACATGGTAGTGTAAAACACGATTTACAATCATTCTCTAACTGCAATACAAAGAATGTTGTTTATTGCATATGGTGTCCGTGTGGCCTCCCCTATATTGGACAAACACAGCAACCGGTCAAGGCTCGCATTAGCCGTATACGCAGATCGGTTGAAAACCCACCACTTGTGTCTCATTACAATGTAAAAGGTCATACTACTGATGAAATAAAGTGTCAAGTAATTGAGATCGCCACTCTTCCAGAAAGAGGAGGTGACATCCTTCAGATACTCCAACGGAATGAATGTCGCTGGATAGATAAGGTGAATTCAATAAATGAAGGGCTTAACTCTGCTGAGGAATGGAGAGGATATGTCACTACCCTTCGCTAAACAACTGCATGTGATATAACAATTGTGGCCTGAATACACCTGTATGTCATCTGACATCCGACTATACTTGCTCTAACAGCTTTATTTACTTCATTTTCGCTGTGACACTTGAACTGTATATATTAGATTCACACTTATGCAATATGTGTTCACTAACTAAGAATTACAATTGTGAAATGTCTGCCCACATACAATGTTCACACTCCATGAAGTGCCCAGCATGCGTGTTTGCATATTATAAACACCGGCGAAATTCGGAATTCTGTAAATATATAAAGTATATATGTCATTTTACCTGCTCTTCCCTATTTAGTACCCATCACCGGTATTGTGCCCTAATTCCCACCTATTAACAGAGTATTCACCACTGTCATTAGCGCAACAGCCCTACCTTGTGCCACACATTTTATTTCTTCAACTCACACTGAGGTCTTTTTTCACTCTTTACCGATCACGGAAACGGAGCACCGGATTGCTCGGTGCAGCGGTTTTCCCTAGCTAGGTCTGCCGGTTTCCCTTGGCAAAAAGAGCGGGAAACCCTGTATATAACAATGCTCTCTGGATGAGGATCTCTGTCATTGTACCCGATCAAGCTGACTGATGCGGCTTTTTCTGAATCTACACGCGGAGCGCTGTCCCGCTTTTCCATTCTTGTACCGAGGTAAGAATTGGCACATCCAGGCCGCTTAGCCCTTGCGCTCAGCCCTTAATTCAGTAATCTGACCCCTACATTATTTTAATTTCCAGAAATACTCTCAGTGCATTGTCACTGTTAATCCACAAAGGGATTCTACAACGCTACGGCTGTGGCGTAAAACTAATTGAGCCCCTCTGGCCCACCTACATACCCCATTGGATTGACAGCCTGTCCTCACATTGAGGTAAGAACCTCGGTGTAACTTGTAATTGATTATACATAGCGCATTGTCCAATTATCAGTAATTGCAATATTCTTCTTTTCTCACAATCACAGTACCCGGACGGGTCCTCATGTGATTAAACCTTTTCCTCTTTTCTTCACGTGTGGCACATCATTTTCACAAGGCTGCGCAACCATATATTCAGGTACCTTTTATCCATCGGCCTTCATTTTATTTTTCCTATTTTTCGCATTTGTGCCGGTATATGGGCCTTATGCTCTTTTTATTTCAATCCCATTTAGATGTCCCTTCATCAATAGTCCTGAAGAGACCCCACATTATTTTGAGGGTCGAAACGCCGTCGACAAACAGAAGAAGCGAACCATTTCCCCAGCACATATCATTGTATATAGCTGCTGTTCACATGGAATCCATTTTGATAATGGTCGACTTGTACAAACTGTGGAAACCTTGTATTTAATATTCACGTTGTCACTTAGGTTTAGGTTCCCTTTGTCACTTGGGACACTATGCACAAATGTTGTTTTGATGTATAATGTTTACTCCTAACTTTATTGTTTAAAAAATCCATAAAATATACTACACTGGAATCGGTGTGTTAGTGGTTCCTTCGCGCTCTGCCATTATCTAACCCTCTATATCGCGATTGTGCTTATGTATCATAACCTCATAGTATATTATTCCACAGGAACCATTGTTTTTCCTATATAAAAACCAACTCATGGCAGGAAGAGTCCCTCAGCCACGGAGCGGAGGGAGAGAGAGAGAGAGATACAGAGATAAAGAGTCATCAAACCTCCGGCCTCCGAACTCCGAACGAAGCTGAAGGGCAGCAGCTCGGTGGCAGTAGAAGTCAGTGATTTAGGAGCCGCACTCTCACACCAAATGCGGAAGCTAAAATAAAGAATGAAGAAATAATACCACAAATCCAACTCTCTGTCAGCACAGAAGATGAACAGAATTTATTGGAGACCAACAATTGGAGACGAACAAGATAATGCAAATACATGCAGCACGAGACAGTCAGCATAGCCACTAAGTGTCCGAATAGATGTGACGTTTCTAACAACATTTATTGACACAAACCACAGAGGAAACAGCATCATAATGCACGTAGCACAAATTAAGCATCAGATATTTGTCCAATCAGGAAAGGCCTAGGCTGCGTTTTACCATTTATGGTCCCAACTATACTGTTGCTGACCACGTGTCCTAAGTATGTGGCAGCTTTGGGACTTTCCACTGTAATGCAATGTTTTAGCTCTGGTACTTTTCCATAGAAATAATTGCAATATCATAGCACGTACCAAAAATATTTCTAAATGTGATATGTTGAAATACTTGCGGCTAAGCCAGCATCCTGCTCTGTTCTGGTATCTTTCTTTGGCAAGCCTTGCGTTACAAAAGCAGCTTTACTTCTGAACCATGGAAAAGTACAAGCATCTGCCTGATGTTTTTATGTCAACTTAACGGAGCCTGAAATCTTAGGCATTTGGTATCACTAATAAAAGATGGTTTCCACACTGTCTCCACCCCCTGTGGTCATTCTGCATCAGTGAGGCCAGAAATGGTTTGGACTAGGCTCAGAAACCCTTGCACAAAGAGAACAAAGACATTTTGGGGTATACGTATTAGACCTAAAACCCCAGAACTTTGGATTACTTCTGGACTCAAGAGGAACCTTTGACAAGGAGAAAAGCTGAAGAACTGTGAGGAGGAGTACTGCCCCTTTGCTCTGTGCTGTGTGGGGTTGGCCTGCAGTTGCTGTTTCTGCCAAGGAAAGAACAAAGACTGGAACTTTGCTTTGAACCTGCTTGAAGAAGATCTCGAAGGGCATGCGTGTGCTGGCCTTCTGTTCTGAAGTCTCAGGGCCACAAAGACTTAACTCTCAGCTCCTCTGAACTCTGTTGCTGTGAGTTCTGACCTGCCAGGAGGTGCCTCTTCAATTTCTGGACCTCTGGAGGTTGTCCCTGCTGTTGGGATCTGAAAGAAACCTGAAAAACTAAGAAAATCGACGCATCGCTCTTCTTGCGTCTGTTTTTCCGACGAAGCACCACTGTGCAACAAGAATCTCCACGCATCGCCACGCCGCTGCCAAAACCAATGCAGCACCTATTGCCTTTGCAAGAACCGACGCTTGAGGGATCGTGGCTGAAGAAACTGACACAGCGCCGCTCGATGCAGCCGATTGATCACCAACGCATCCCGTATTCCCACGCATCGTATTTGTGTGGCAAGTTTTTCCGACTCATCACCTGCGGACCAGAACCATCTTGGAATCGCGGCATCACTTCCCCCTACAGACCGGATTCAACGCATCACTTCTGCGTGCAGCAGAACTGTTGCATCGCCTCCCCATGATCTCAGGAACTGACACATCTCTTTGTTTTTCAACGCTTCCCATCTCTGCGACTGTTTGGCCTTGTGAATTTTGACACATCTACAGGTACTTTGTGAGAAGTCACACATCTATGGTTTTCTATGGATCCAGATGTTTGAAACCTTGTAAAAGTCATATTATTATTACATGTATGTTGGATTTTTGTCGTTTTGGTCTTGTTGAGTTTAGATAAAGATACTTTATTTTTCTAAACTTGTGTGGTGTCCATCTGTGGTGGTGTTATCACTATATTACTGTGTGTTTTGAGTACAAATACTTTACACATTGCCTTTGGGATAAGTCTGTCTGCTCGTGCAAAGATACCCAGGGGGTGAGCAGGGGTTATCTAAAGAGTGTATCCCCCCTTACCCTGACTAGAAGCAAGGGTCCCTATTTGGACAAAGGTACCTACCTCTGCCAACTAGAGACTCTCATTTCCAACAATTAGCATGACATGTATTTTAATGTTCTTATTTAGTGAAATGAATTATATTCTTTGTGACTATGTACAAACGTTTATGATTTAACGAAACCAAATAAAAGGAGTCTAATGACTGAACTTAGAACCCCTCTTTGTTCACTGGCAGCTAAAAATTAAGCAAGTTAAATTATTTGAATTCATCTATGCAAAAATAATTAATCAGATAGGCAGATATAACAGAATTTGGTGTAATTTAGCGCCGGAATGAAATACGATGCACAATGTATCTTTTACTTAGATTATTATGAAAGTACTGTATTTGGATCATGAAATTATCATTATTTATATGTATGTATTGAATGTTTGCCCATTTAATGATTATGTTTTCCTTTTATGATTCTGTAAGAATTATAAATTAAGTGCTACAGTATTAACACACTTTTGATACTACCAAAATAAAAATGTCTCCAGGTATGGAGTAAGAGAACTACACCTAAGGAATTTGGCCTTGCTCACTTAGCTTATGCACTTAGTGCAACTCATGGTGGGTCAATACACCTCGCCACTTTCTACGCTCACCAGCCAGCACTGGTAGAAAGGACTGTGAAGTAGACTGGTGTGAATGTAACAATCCTTAAAATATCTGCCATTCAAGCTGATCTAGTTTCTTATCAGCTGTGTGTATGTGGTCGCAAATACAAAACCTTTTCCGAGCCATCTTACTCTAGCGGCCCTGACAGCGACTATGAACACACTGGTTCCAACCCAAATAGACAGCAACCCCAGCCGGGTCCAAGTTACCAGGGGCCTAATTACTCTGAGGCAACATAGGGTCCTTTTTTAGGGGACAGCAGATGGACTACACACAGAGGAGGAGGACCATCACAGGGATGGTCGGAGGACAGAGGACAGAACAGGGGTTGGAACAACAGAGGCAGGACCAGAAACAGGAGAGGGGTGAAGTTTTATCCTCAAACGCATGGAGAAATACAAACAAGAAGACAAACCTACCGTTGGTAAACAATCAGGATTCTTGTAATGCTCCAACAATTGAGAATTTGGATCTCAATCCACTCCCTGACCACACTACTAGAATAGAGACATTAAACCCTACTCCACAATCTGAGGCACAAGATACTGACCAGGCAGTAAGAATAGAAACAGCCAACCAAACTATAGTAGTTGAACCAGGGAACAGTGATCAGACAGTAAGAACAGAGACAGTGAATCTCACTCCAATAGGTGAAACCAGTGAGACAAATACATCACTAACCAACCCTGTGATTAATCTTTCAGATTATAGTCTATCCACCACGGAAATGTCCGTTTTAGCCAAAGGTTTGAGCTATGTACCTACGGCCCTTTCCAATAGCTTTAACACCAAAATAGAGCTGCACCGCTTTTTTTGGAAGATAAGACTAAGGCACTTCTTTCACAAAAATCCTAATCCTAATTATGCCAGTAAATGTCCGGCGACTCCGCTACGTACACCTTCCACATTCTCGCCACCCACACATATGATGTCCAACAAAATTCTTGCATTTGAGCAAGTGGTAATGCGTGATGTACTAAATTTGTAAAATAAAAAGAAATACATAAAACACAACATCAGCAAAGATGAAAGGTTGAGCCTTGAAACACTTAGACAAAACGAAGAAGTAGTGATCAAGCCAGCGGCAAGGGTGGCTCTATTGTCATCCAAAATAGAGAGAACTATGTCAATGAAATACAGACTCAGCTACAAGTAGCTGAAAATTACAGAAGAATACCTGGTGACCCAACCAAGGAGGTTGCGAAATTCATACATCAACTAACCACGAAGGGATTAGAGGAAGGATTCCTATGCGAACTACAGTTCGGATACCTCAATCAGAAGGAACCACGCATTCCCACCATCTATACACTTCCCAAAGTGCATAAAGATAGGGATAATCCCCCAGGTAGGCCAATTGTGTCCAGATGTGGCTCTGCCCTGGAGCCTCTCTGTCGATACGTTGACAACTTCTTACAACCATGGGTGCCTAAGACAATGTCCTACATCCGAGATACCATGGAAGTGATCAATTACATAGAGGGGTTCCCTTTTGATAATGAAAAACAACTATTGGTAACCCTGGACGTGGCTTCGTTATACACTAGTATTCCACAGACAGAAGCCCTGGGAATAGCTCATGAAGTCTTAGAACGCAGGGAAAGACCCCATTGGGTACCTACCGATTTCATCATTGGTCTATTAGAAGTAGCTATGACCAAGAATTTCTTTATATTTCAGAAGGAATTCTACTATCAAACCAAGGGAGTAGCCATGGGGGCCGGTTTTGCCCCAGACATAGCGAATCTGTACATGGATCGCTATGAGGACAAACTACATCTACAATTCCGATAACCCTTTCATAGAGAATATAACTCTATGGAAGAGGTATATCGATGATGTCCTCATGATTTGGACAGGAAGCTCCATTACCTTGGAGGAATTCTGTGGATGGCTTAATGGCAAATCCAAAGATATACAGCTCACCATGGCCTATAGCGAAGAACAGATACATTTTCTAGATCTAACAATAAAGATAGAGGAGAAGGCAGTATACACCACTCTATATAGAAAGCCACTTGAAAGGAACACACTGTTGGGCTATACCAGCAACCACCCCAGGAATCTCAGAGATAATCTGCCCTACGGACAGTTTCTGAGACTTCGTAGGAACTGTTCCCGTAGGTCTGATTTCTTTAAGGAATCAGATTCACTTTTATCCAGACTCACAGAACGTTGCTATCCACGAAGTCTCCTGAAAAGAGCAAGGAAACGAGCATGGTATTGTCATAGAGACGTACTATTGCAAATCAATCCAAATAAAGAAACTGAAAACAACAGCATTGTATGTGTTTCGACATTCAACCATAGAAGTAACAAAATCAAACGTATCATAAATCACAATTGGCCACTTGTAGCTGACGAAATAGGGACCACTGACCCTCCCCTATTTGCCTTTAAAAGAGGATGTAACATCAGGGATTGTGTGGTCAGTTCATATCTGAGAGAGAGATCAGCACCTGACACAAGAGCTTTACTAATGTTACCTCCATTACTGGGCCACTTTAAATGTGGTTTTTGCAAAGCCTGTGATTTAACAGTGCAACAGAAAGACTTCACGCACAATGGCAAACAATTCATATTACATCATCACACAAACTGTAACACCAAAGATGTTATCTATATCATTAGATGCCCGTGCCCTAAAGTTTACGTTGGCCAAACTAAACAAAAGATCAAAGCGAGAATACTACAACATTGCTCACGTATTCGCTGTAAGGTGCAAGGCGCACCTTTAGTGGAACATTTCACTGAAATGCAACATCCCCATGTCAACCTCAAATGGTGGGTAGGTGAAAAGATCCAACACAACCCAAGGGGAGGATCCCTGACAGCCACCATGAATCTCAGAGAGTGTAAATGGATTCATCTTTTAGACTGTACAGGGAGGATTAAATGAGTCTGAGGAGATTTCACGACAAATCTCATTATTATGTACAGGCTAACAGTTTGTTTGTGCACCATGACCAATGGCGACTGTTTTCTTTTCTTTTTTGAAATATGAATTGAATTTTCTGTTTTGAAATATGAATTGAATTTTCTGATATTCCTTGTATAAATGTTGATCTAATTTTCTATAATAACTCGTTAAGAGATTTGCATATATACACACATGCTTAAACTTTTCATTAATATGAATGTGTTTATTAGCCTGGAATGTAATAATAATATCAAGGTTTGTCCTTATTCACTATGTAACCCACTTTTTAACTAATGTTTGCAACACGGCAATACTTCTGATACTTTGTATGCAATGTGATATATACACTATGTATCAAATAGAACGACAGTATCTTCCCACATAATCAGCACCTTTTCTATGATCATCTATACACCATGCAGTCAGCGCATACAAGGTGCGATTTAATATATGGGCTCATATATTAACATCGATATAATTCTATGTACATGGGATGATAGTAAACATCACAACTGATTCAGCCACGTTACAACAATGGCCAGTATTTTGATTCTACTATAATACGCAAGGTGGAATTCTAAGAACAGACCACTTATCTCCGTTAGATTAGGAACTATACTTTCCTTCAAATAATTCTTTACAAACAGTTAGCAAGGTTCCGTGTTTTGGGCAGTCCCTTGATACGTTTCCAACAGGAATTTACAGCCGAACCCTTGCCCGTTCCTCGTCATGACTAAGCACGTAGGAATTCACATTCATAACGTGTCAGCCGTCAACGAGGACGCTAGCGATACGCCTGTTTTTTTATAAAAAGCTCATTTCCAAGCGATCTCCCAGCAGGAGAGGACGCATCCACGGCTATGCTGACAGCGAGCCGTTTTCAAGGTACTTCAGACCGTTAAGGTCATTGCTTGATCTGCGCTTATCTATGAACTTCTTTCGGAAGAAGTCATTTATTTATTCAAACTCTGCTTTTTTACATAGAGCCCACGGGAACAAACTATACCGGGACTTGTATAACTTCATTCGAGCGTCTGGGAAATACATGCCTCTATTTGCGTCACTGAACGCAACTAGTCGGAGGTCAGTACCTCCCTTCTTTCTTTTTCATTTATGATCTCTTTATTCCTTAAAAACACGGCGCTTCAAGGTATTTCAGACCAAAAGGGTCTTTCCTTGATCTGCATTGATTTAGGAACTTCTTTCATAAGAAGTCATTTTTACTTGAACTCTGCCCCCTTAACTTTACACAGAGCCCACGGGAACAAAATTGTACCGGGACACGTGTATATTCATTCGATCGTTTGGGACCTACATACCTCAATTGAGTCTCCAACGAATCGGACTGCAGCAATTTGGAGGTCAGTACCTCCTCTCTCCCCCCGTTTTTTCCATTCATTGTTGCCAATAGCACAATTCCCTATTTTAATATGGCGTTCATTTTCAGATAACTCACGAGGCTTCGGAGTTTATCTTCTATTATCGGACCTGTTGAGACGTTGGTGAGGCGGACTGCCCCTACCTCTCCTCAAATCCTTGATGGCACTAAGCGCCATATGCCAGAGGTTAGTTTAACCACTTCTGAAGATTCACATCTAATCTAACCATGTGTCATTTTGCTAATTAGTGTTTTACACAATTGTTTAGATGGTTTGAGAGCACTATGTGCCCATCCTTAATTGATTGATACTTACCTACAAGCAAGTTAGAAGAATTACTCATATATTGGATTCCCTTTGGAACTTACCTACTAGGTGAGCATATTAGATAGTCCTTACCCAATCCTAATATGATTAGTCTAAACACATGAGGTCTAAATAAAACATATCTCTTCCCTTTTATGCAGGCTATACACAGGCTATTTTGGTCTTGTCCTGAAGAAGACCCGCGTTTGATGCTTACATGTAGCACAGATACACAGGGGTCGAAACATCGATGCATATTAGAAGCACGAAATTCCATTTTGACCATTTCGAATTGATTATGAACAATTCTAGGTCACTATGAGAATAACTACATGTTTTTTACTCTGTACCTGAATGTCATTGTCGTTTATGTATATAGTCCTTTTGTGCCCAATGAATTTGTTGTGATTTATGTAAATGACACACTTTATTTTACTTTGTCTCACCTCTGCACTAGTTAACCATGTGTATATGATCTGTTTTTTATGATGATACAAGATTTTGTCTGCTCAATATTTAATAAATTACAGAATAACACAATTAGCTTGTGTCATTTGACTTTGAGTATGTGTTTAGACATAGATAACATTTACTGATATCCTAACGTAGAAGGGGATAAAAAAACTTTGAAGCAATTTAGCTTTGGATAAGTGTGTTGTGGCAGTACCACTGTTCGTTTCATGTATGTATGTAAACTACTGCACCAAGTCACAAATTAGCCACAATTGCATACCAGAAAGACCTTAATGTTGGTTATAATGTACAACTACATTGATATTAATCAAATTGCTCCAAACAAGCTATTGTAACTATACTTTTTCTATAACTGATTTTGTATCAATGAAAGCTTGTGCAATATTTGCTGCTTCATCCTAGCAACTTGGGCAAAATGTTTAGCATTTCCTTAAAGTATTTCCTGACTCAGGGCCTGATTTAGATGTTGGTGGACGGATTACTCCATCACAACAGTGATGGATATCCTGTCCACCGAAATATAAATCACATTATATCCTATGGGATTTATATTTCGTCCTTCAGGATATCCGTCCCCATTGTGACGGAGTAATCCGTCCACCAACATTTAAATCAGGCTACTAGTCTAAAAGCTATATGAGACAGTGGAGAATTTATTTTAAAAAAGTTATGATATTTTATTTGACAGCCTTGTAGAGATCCTTGCCTGCCTAGACATAGAGGGCCAGATGTACGACCGTTTTTTGCGGTCGCAAACGAGAGATCAGCCCGTTTGCGACCGCAAAAAAGGGTCCTGGCATTTACAAACGCTTTTTTGCAAGTCACTGACTTGCAAAATAGCGTTTGCGACTCTCACTATTAGGAACAGGCGTCCCTTCCTAAGAGCAAGTTTCCATGCAATGTACTATTGTTTTGTGACCGAAAAACACTTGCAGTTTACCACCTACTTCAAGTAGGTGGTAAACCACTCGCTAACGGGAAGGGGTACCCAGGGGACGCCTTCCCCTTTGTGAGTGTGTGCGAAAATATTTTTTAAGGAAAACGCGATGCATTAAAAAAAAAAAAAACTGCTTTATTAAAAAAGCAGTCACAGACATGGTGGTCTGCTGACCCCAGCAGGCCACCATCCCTGTGAGTGCTGGCCATTCCTAATGGGGTCGCAAATTCCGCATGCCTCATGAATATTAATGAGGCATGCAATTTGCGACCCCATTAGGAATCGCAAACAGTGTCTGAGACACTGTTGTAAATTGCATTTTGCGAGTCGCAAATTGTGAGGGTCGTACATCTGGCCCAGAGTATCTGAAGACAAATATTTTCCAGACTGAGGGTATTAAAGTAATTTCCAACCTTCTAGACAAACGTCCTAACCCCATTGGTGTCCTTACTCAATTTATTGTGTCCTTACTCGACGTGGCTCTGAAAAAGAATTATTTTGAATTTGAATGCACATATTTGCAAACTAAAGATACTTTAATTAGGGCCTCCTTTGCCCCCAACTTTGCATTCTCTTCATGGATGACATTGAATGTTGACACATATATGACTTCACACCAATCCCTTTTACAAAAATGTTTGTTTGAGGAAATGTTTCATTGACAATATTTTCACAATCTGGACAGGGCATGAAAACTCACTTGGCAAATGTTTTATTTAGGTCAATGGCCTGCTCCCCGATCTACATTTCCACTGATTTTCAGTAGAACCTCCACTGATTCCCTAGACCTTACTATTTGTGTTGTAGATGGCAAGTTATGCAGCAAATTATTTGGTGAGCGACCTGCTGCATTACACCAGCAATCATTCGAAATCACTCAAAGATGGTTTAACCATTGGCCAGTGCCTGCGCATTCGCAGGAACTGCAAATTAAAAAGTGACTATTTCAGAGAGGCTCTCATTGTGAGTGCCAAACGCCAAGCCAGAAAATACCCATGCAAATCAGTAACCAGATCAATGACAAGAGTGTGGTATTCAATTCTTTAATACCTTTTCATGCCTAAACATAAAAAGAGACCGATCGTATGCTGCATGTCGCTACATTCTACACCATGAGTAATACATTGACCAAAATCAGTAAAAAGAACTGGCAGCTACTAACCTCAATTAACCTTACAAATGAGGTCACCATGTTCCTATTTCATAAAGGCCCTATGTGATCATTTAGTTAATGCTAGCATCCTTCAAACATGGGATTTCACCTGTCTTAAAAGTCTATAGGGCTAAAGTGGAGACCAGTGCAGTAGACCAGTGCATTATATGAGGCAGAGATATGTGGTTGTTCCAGTGTAACCGATCTTAGCAGAGCTGAAAATCAATTTCTGCGTACATTGGTCAATTTACGAAAAAGCACTCCCTTCGCTCCATTATTACATGATTTGGGGTTACAGCCAGTGGCCAAAAAGGCTAAACTACGGCCCCTCCTTTTTTGGTGGAAACTCAAACATACCCCTGCTCTCCTCGAGTACTATCTGACATTTAGAGAAATAGTTAACCTGGACAAGTCCCGTGCCATCAAATGGGTGACTTCTGTCAAGTACACGCTGACGGAACTTGGCCTGGGAGTATATTGGGCTGACGGTTCCCCACCATTGTCTAGAGAGATGCTGAAAGATTTATATTGAAAATGGGTCACTGAGACAGTATTACAAAGGCATAATTGTGGCTCCTTGACCGATGCTTTTTTGCTTATCAAGCTGCACTGTGCTTTTGAGCCCCTTCTTGATTTCCTGATGGCTCCAGGAGACAGATCTTTGTTTCTCAAATTACAATACAGCATATTGTCTATACTGTATTTCACTGCAAAGTGGCAGCCCCAGTCTGTTGTTATGGACTCCGGTCCGGTTTGCTGTGGTGCTGAGCAGTCTCTAGCCCTCTTCTTTTTTTTTGTCCAGGTTATATTTGGCCAAGGAAGAAATGTATATTGCTTATATGTAGGCTGATGGGGTGTAGGAAGTACCGCACCTCACTTAGGCTACTGTGAACCGAAACCAGAGAACTTACAGTATGTGCAGTGGCCAAATATCTGAGATGATGCTGAGCCATTCGGGCTAGAGCCCCGGGATTATGAGGGTTGCAAATTAGTAGCGAACCAAGTGGACATTGTAATGATACTACCATAATTGTCTTAATATCAATGTGAATAGATACTAATTGCAGAAAATGTAAGTACTATGCATTGTTGGCTATGGTAATTTTTAATTGTTTGGTTATTATGGCCTTTTAGGAAACATATTCCCAAATGTTTTCTCTGGGATTTCACATTACACTTTATTCATGCTTCTGCATTTTATAGTTTTACATTGTTTTTATGATTCTAACCAATGATGTATTGTTTACCTTATTGTGCTAATACCATAGCTACTTCGAGGCATATGAGGTGTCACACATTGGGGGTACTTTTAAAATACTGCTAATCACGTTAAGGCTTTTAGGGGGTGTCGAAATTGCTTTTTAAACTATCACATTACAGCTTGCTTGTTTCTTTAACTACTGCTTGCACGATATGCTCGAATAAGCTCCTAACTTGAGTATGTTAACCCGAGTTGGTTTTTAACCTGTATATTATATAAATCTTTGTGAACATACGGGTCATCGTGTTGGTCTTCCTCTCCCCGGTTCACCGCATCGTTTTCAGGCTGTTTGAGTGGAGGGAGGGAGAACACACTTGCTTTTTCGTTTGCAACGCCATCTTGGAGGTCGGTGGTATAGTTGTTTTCTATACCCCACCCCTTCCGGCATAAATGGGGACTATGGCGCCGACGCACAGCGAACCATATCTACTTCGAGGCATACGAGGTGTCACACATTGGGGGTACTTTTAAATTACTGCTAATCGGGTTAAGGCTTGCAAGGGGGTGTCTAAATTGCTTTTTAAATTATCGCATTACAGCTTGCTTGTTTTTTTAACTACTGCACTACTGCCTGCACGTTATGCTCGAATAGGCTACTAACTTGAGTATGTTAACACGAGTTGGTTTTTAACCTGTGTATTATATAAATCTTTGTGAACATACCAGTCATCGTGTTGGTCTTCTTCTCCCCGGTCCACCGTAGCGTTTTAAGGCTGTTTGAGTGGAGGGAGGGGAAACACACTAGCTTTTCGTTTGCAACGTCATCTTGGAAGTCGGCATTATAGTTGTTTTCTATACCCCACTCCTTCCAGCATAAATGGGGACTGTGGTGCAGACGCGCAGCAGACACACGCAGCTGGCGTGCCGAAGGCAAGCCCGTTTGCACCCGTCCGCGCCTGGAATGTGCCCAGCGCCACAACCCCTGCCCTTCAGAAAAAGAGCCTACTCTAAAATACTCTAGGAAAGATCTATTAGTACTAAGTACAGCAGGTATGAACCCTAATTGTGTCCTACTAGACCCACGGGTGAGCCTGAGCAATGTGACCTTTGCAATCTACGCTTGAGCGAGGATAAGATTAGAGCCAGCCCCACTGCTAATACAATTAAGCTTCTGTAACCAGGACTTCCTGAGATGTTTTATGGTATGCTCATTAACGCCCGGTCCCTAGTAAAACATAAACTTTAATTCGCTGAAATGATGTGTACTCATAAGCTCGATTTGGCATTTATCACCGAAACATGGGCGGACGAAACGTCCGATCCGGACTTGGTCTTAGCCATCCCAGCAGTCTACTCACTGCTCAGAGCTGACCAGGCAGACAAGCGAGGTGTGGGACTAGCAATTATCTTTAGAGATAACTTGCCAGTCTCTGGTTCGTCAGTTGGAAGCAGTTCTGACTGCGAAATACTTTCTTTCCCAAAAAAAACTGAACGGAAATTATACTTTTAAAGGCCTTCTGATATATAGGCGACCGGGCCCAAGAAATACTTTTCTTAATATCATAAGCCCTTTTATTGAATCTAGCATCGACTCAGCTGATTTCTCAATACTTGGGGATTTTAATTTTCATCTGGAAAAACTGGAGGACAGCAATACAGCTTTTTTGGTTGATTCTATGGCTAGTTGAGCAGTCCACACACGTTGCTGGACATATCTTAGATGGTATGTTCACATGGAGCCGGACCGTGAAAGTTTCAGAAGTACTGCCTATTCTTTGGTCAGACCATAATGAAATAATGTTCACAGTCAGTACCTCCCAACCTTCTTTAAGATTCCATAACCCCCGCGCAGCAGCTAAAGGCCACAACTGGAAGAATATTGACCCCCTCACATTACAATGGTCCTTATCCAGATCTAAGCTCGACCTGACCTCCGACGCTGATTCTGCAGCCCGCCGGTTTTCATCCTGGATCAAAGCAGCGGTCGATCCATTAGCCCCCGAAAAGACCTGGTCTACCAAGCGGAAAACTCCATCAGAGCCCTGGTTCACTGATAGGCTGAGAGCCCAAAAACAAAGTTGTAGAAGAAAAGAGAGGCAATGGAGAGGAAACTACAACCCATTAGAAAAGATAAAATATGCACAGTCCCTTTCTGACTATAAAAAATTAATCATTAAAGAGAAAAGCATGTATTTTTCGGAAATAATTCTGCAGTCAAAGAATTTCAATAGAGAGCTCTTCCAGACAGTAAAACGCCTAGCCAAAATACCAAAGCCTTGCTCTGGCAACAGCAGTGAGGTATTCTGTAACTCCCTTGCTCAATTTTTTAAGAATAAAGAGGAGGTAGTCTCAAAATCCTTTACTGATAGCGATCTAAATATGCGTGGAAATCAGATAGATGCTACACTATCTTCTCCATCCAAATCCTTTGTGTTCTTCTCTCTGCCAAATTTAGAACAGACCTTACAGTTGGTAAGGACAGCCAAATATGGGGCTCCATCAGATCCATGCCCCCAAAAACATTCCATCTTGCTTCTGAAGTTATTAGTGAGCAATTAGTGACCATATTTAAGGAGATCATTAATTCAGTCTCCTACCCAGATGTTTGGAAAATAGCTTCAGCACTTCCACTTATGAAAAAATCTAATTTAGATCCCTCCAAACCAGGTAGTTATAGACCAATCTCTAGACTACCCTTCCCGGCAAAGGTATTAGAAAAGGCGTTAAACATACAACTCACGTCCTTCATCTTATCTAAGGATCTACTAGATCCTTCTCAATACGGATTCCGGGAAGGTCACAGCACGGAGACTGCCTTGGGCATGGCCTCAGAAGAACTGAGAGCTATTCTGGATAAAGGAGGTAGGGCAACCCTGATTCTATTGATTCTGTCTGCGGCCTTCGACACAGTGAATCATGAAATCTTAGTAAACCGGCTATCAGACGTAGGTATAAAAGGTACAGCGCTGAAGTTGCTGAAGTAATTTCTCTCCAACCAGGTTCAATCAGTAGAGATAGGTGCCTTTTCGTCGGACCAATTCAGACTACCTTTTGGGTACTGCAGGGCTTCTCTTTGAGCTCTACACAATCTCTATGTTACCCCTTTCGCTAAAATCATTAGGGATTTTGGTTTCTCAGTTGTCTCTTACGCTGATGATACTCAGCTTCTGGTCTCAGTCTCCAGCAATCTGGAAGAAACCGCAGACCGATTTAACAAACGTCTGTCGCAGGTAAATCAGTGGATGAGTTCCAATTGTTTAAAACTTAACAGCGAAAAAACATAGGTTCTCCTCCTGGGCGGAGACACCTCCTTCTGGTCACCTAAATGGTGGCCATCAACACTGGGTGATCTTCCAGCACCAGTGAAGGTAAAAAACCTAGGCTTCATCTTTGATGATAAACTGACCTTTAAGGATCAGATCAGCACTCTCACTTCCACAATCTTTTTTATCCTAAAGATGATTAGAAAAATGTGCCCTTTTATACCCTCAGACCTGGAAAAGACACTTGTGACAGCATTAGCCCTTTCCAGATTGGATTATGGAAATGCTCTGTATGTGAATATCCAAACACAGGACCTACAAAAGTTACAGCGGCTTCAAAATGCAGGTGCACGTTTGCTGCTAGACATCGCAAAATATCAGTCAGTCACCGGTGGTTTAAGAACACTGCACTGACTCCCAGTCAGAAAAAGGATCAAGTTCAAATCCCTATGTCTAGCATATAAAGCACTGCATAGAACCGGTCCACATTATTTGAAGAATCACCTGATCTGGTACGTACCACCCAGAAACTTAAGGTCTTCCCACAGTAAACTGCTACAGACCCCCAGATTTAACAGAGCACACCAGGGAGGTAGGAGTTTCATTTTAGGAACTGTCAAAACATAGAACTCGCTCCCACTAGATATAAAGAACAGTCCAAACTTACTGTCGTTCAGAAAATCTTTAAAAACGTGGCTTTTTACTAACTAGAGCACACAGCATGTTTCTCATCTGTAGCCTTCTGGTTCCTGCTGGCAGCAGTGCCAAGACACCCTCGGGCATTTGAGCGACATACAAATCTATAAATCAAATCAAAACCGTTTTTTTTTTATTCCAAAGATTGTGTGTACACTTTTATGGTTTTAACTGAACCGAATAAAGTCAAATGAATGAAAGAAAGAAAAAAGTTGTTATAAATTCTCTGATGAAAACAGTAGAAACAAACCTATATGTTTCATGATGGTGGGGGTTGTAGGTATGCATATAGCAGCAGATGTGGGTTCATTCTATACTATTGTGAACGAAAAATTATGAAAGAATAACTTTGAAAAGAAATTAGGATCTTTTCAGAAGAATTCTGATAATGCACAAGAAAGTTAAGTTATCCAGGTGAGACTATTGACATGATTGGATACAGGAGATTGATTTTCAGATTCAATAGGAAGGCTTGTGGAAAACTATATGTAGCAAAAAGGGGTCCATCAGTCCTTGGGTGGTTGGAGCAAAGGAATTTACCTATAATATTGGACCCCAATAGTAAAGAGCAGGCTTTAATTGTGGATGAAGGAGAAGTAATGGGAAGGGCAATGTTGAAGAAATTTCCCAATATGTTCAATGGTAAAATTGGATGCTTGAAACATTTTGAGCACAAAATCATTCTGAAAGACCAAGCTACTCCTACAGCCCACAAAGCAAGGAACGTACCTTTAGCAGTCAGGGATGAAGTCAATGAGTTAACATGATTAGTTGATGCTGGAATCATAGAGCCAGTAGAAGCAGCGGAGTGGTTAGCCTCATTAGTGGTTGAGCGCAAAGGCAATGGTAAAGTGAGACTGTGCATTGATCTACGTGATCTAAATGATAAACATTGTTGTAGATCAGTTCCCTTTACCCAGGATCAGTGAAATGCTGACTATGACAAAGGGTATGGAAGTATATGCAACCCTTGATCTATGTGGCGCCTACCACCAAATACCTCTTTATAAAGAGAGCAAGAAATACACGGCGTTCGTTACTCAAGTAGGGTGCTTCCAGTTTAAAACAATGCCGTTCGGCTTAGCATTAGCGGCTGCAGTGTTCCAATGCCTTATGTTTAATCTGTTTGGAAAAATGAAATGGATTTTATTTTTCTAAGACGTCATACTTGTTATGGGAAGAGATAAAGAGGACCATTACAAGAATCTAGAAATGTACTGGAAGTTCTAGAAACTCAAGGTCTTACAGTTGAATATGCCAAATGAGAATTTGTTAAGAGTCATGTAACTTATTTAGGTCATGAGATTAGCGGATGTGGTGTCAAACCTAAGGAAGGTTTGTTACTATTAAAGAGGCTCCTTATCCACAGAATAAAGAGGATTTAAGGTCATTTTTGGGGTTAGTGGAATTCTTTTCAAAATTGTATGGAATTTTTCCATGAAAACTTTCCAAGTGAAGAAGTTGCAAAACACAAATTTAAAGTTTCTGTGGTCAGATGAATGTTAGCAAGAATTTGATAATATCAAGGAGGCAATTTATCCTGCACCTGCTCTACAAGGGTTTGATCCCCAGTGTACTAGCATAGTGACTACAGATGCCAGTAGCAAATGTCTGGGGGCAGTTTTGTATCAAATAGTGCAAGAGTTGAAGTCATTTTTGTGTATGCTTCACAAGCATTATCATCTTCAGAAGAGAACCATGCAGTGATAGAGAGAGAAGCACTAGCCTGTTTATGGGCTTTGGAACATTTTCGCTCGTTCATATGTGAAAGAGGTGATTGTTAGATATGACCCTTAACTGTTAGGGAAAAGTTTGACCACTATGGAAAAGTCAAGAGTATCATCTAGGTTAGACAGTTTATCCATGCGCTTGTTAGACTTCGTGTACAAAGTTGAGCATTTACCCGGAAAGAAAAATGCAGTAGCAGATTTTTTATCTAGGATGCCCACTACATTACTCGAAAATCAGGAGGATTTATTGGAAAGTGAAAAAATTGCTTGGGTGGTTGAAACGGGGGAATTCTCATGACTTTGTGAAGAAGGGATTGCTCAAAAAAATTGATGTGGGAGAAATCAGAGCATTCTGGGGGGTCCTCAGTGAACTGGCAGTTGTGGAATGATTCTTAGTTATGGTTTAAATTTCTTTATTACAAATTCCATCATAGCAGATGACATAAGCCACAAGGCCTGTGGATCACAGGTTGCATTACATATTTTATCTAACTTCCCCAAAAAACTCCCCCCTCCCTCCCCACCCCGGACCCGGGCTGCCGAGAACTGACTTACAACAACTGTGTCGCACTCCCCCACCCAGCTATGCCCCGAATCAGGGTTTTGGAGTGGGAATTGTAGGGGCCTCCCAAAGACGTAATAGGCGAAGATACTTGGGGCAAGTAAGTTCGCGGAATTCTGATGTCAGGAGGTTCAGAAATGGTTTCCATAGCTTGTGAAATGCTGAAATTTGATTCAACAGTGTTAGATTAACTCGTACCAGTCCCATAATGTACCACAGTCTATGCAGCCATCCTTGGTATGTCGGAATGTGATCTGTACCCCAATATGACAATAGGTTCTGCAAGGATCCTATAAGTGCTAGCCTAATCTGCCTACCTCTACGGGAATTTAGTGGGAATCTAAGAGCGTTGGGAAGGCCCAAGATGATGTAGGCTGGGAATCTCGGGAGTTCCATTTCAAAGAATGTGTCAATATCGTTAAGGACCCTTGCCCAATACGGCGTTATTTTCGGGCAGTCCCATAAAATGTGTAATAGGGTGCCTGGGAAGCCACATTGACGCCAACAGTCCGGGGATTTGGACGGTGCAAACTTGCGGAGTCTGATAGGGGCAAGATACCAGTATGTTATAATCTTTGTTGCTGTTTCAATCCCTGGTATATTACAGGCTGTGTGCCTAGTTCGATAGTGGATGTCTACCCATTCCTTCGGACTCGGTTCCCGCCCGATCTCGGACTCCCAACCGAGTTGACCTGCAGATTTAGTAGGAGTGCTCGGTGGGCATAGGAAACGATATAACTGTGTAATTAAACATGAGTTTGTAGGGGTTGAGAGCAGCCAGCGTTCAAAGGGGGTAAGATGCTGTTATGCTCCTGGACGGACTGTACGATGCATCACCCAGTGGCGAATCTGTGTATAGTGCCAATGCTCATTTTCAGGAAGCCCTAGTTCTGCACGGAGGGACTCGAATGGGATGGGCCCTCCGTGTCAAATAGATGTCCGACTGATCTACATCCTGGTTGGTTCCACCGGTAAAACGCGGGATTGTTCAGGGCCGGTGTAAAATCGGGGTTCCTTACTATGGGGGTCAGAGGGGGAAGGGAAGGAAGTAAGGTCACATTGAGATGCTAGTTTATCCCAGGTATTTAGTGCTGTTTTGGTGATACAGGACAGGTAAAGGTTAGGGGGTTGGGCGTTTTTAGGGAAGAAGGGGATCCTCCATTAAGGTTGTGCCGCGGGTCACCTTTCCATGAACAACCAATGTTATTCCGACTCTACGCGGGACCATTCTATGAAAATTCTCAACTGGGTAGCTTGGTAGTATCGTTCTAGATTTGGGACACCTAACCTACCTTCGAGTGGAGTACGGTAGGTGATATCTCTGCAAAGACGAGGGCGTTTATCTCCCCAAATGAAGCAGTTTACCTCCTCTTGAAGGGAGCGGAGCGTGCCCCGCGGGGGTTCTACTGGGAGGGCTTGAAACATATACAAGATCCGGGGAAGAATCGTCATCTTTATAGCCACGATCCTCCCCAGCCAAGAAAGAGAGTGGTGTCGCCAGCGGTGGAGGTCATCGAGTGTTTGGCGAGTCAGGGCGCTGTAGTTAAGAGCGACCATCGTCAGGATCGTGGGGGCGATTAAAAGACCCAGATAAGAGAGGTGTGACGGCGCCCAGCATAGAGGGAATTTATGCTTGAGAATGTCCATCGTTTGGGGCTGCAGGATCAGGCTCAAGGCCTGTGATTTATGGATATTCATTTTGAAACCGGCTGCCTAGCCGACCGATTCTAATTCTTTAAGGAAGGCTGGTAGGGAGGTGGATGGGTTCTCCAGTGTTGCTAAAATGTCATCTGCGTACAGACTGACTACATGCTTGTCTCCGAAGAATTTGATCCCTGTTATCGCTGGGTCGGATCGTACCCTATGGGCCATAGGTTCCATGTATAATGCGAAAAGTAACAGAGACATGGGGCATCCTTGTCTGGTGCTCTAGGTTATTGGAAAGGGGGTGGATGTGTGGCCATTAACCCGTATCGTGGCTGTAGGGCGGTCGTATGTACTGAAAATCCAGCTTCTAAACCTATCCCTGAAGCCGAAGTGCTCTAGTGTAGCCTCGAGGTACGGCCAATGCACCCTGTCAAATGCCTTCTCGGCATCCACCTCTAAGAGCATCCGCTCCTGGTTGTGTCTCTGCGCTTTGTCTATGAGGTGGAGAACCCTGCGCATGTAGTCTCCGCATTGACGTTGAGTGACAAATCCGGCTTGATCCGGATCGATAAGGCAAGGGTGGAGCAGGTTTAGGCGGGACACCAAAATACCTGTGAAGATCTTAAGGTCCACATTTAACAGTGAGATCGGCCTGTTCGACGGGCATTGTGTTTTGTCTCTCCTAGGTTTAGGAATCACCACTATTGATGCCATCTGCATGGAAGGGGGAGAATAGCGGAGTTCCCCAGTTCGTTAAATAAACGAGTGAGAAGGGGTGCAAGGGTTTTACAGAAAGTCTTATAAAAGATGGCTTGGAAGTCATCTGGGCCGGGGGATTTAGAGACCTGTTGGCGGGCGATGCAAGAGATGACTTCCTCAATTTGAATAGGGCAGTCTAAGTCATCCCTCTGGTCTGGGGTGAGGACGGATGTGTGGACATCCCTAAGATAGGCCGGGATGTTCTCCGGCAGGAGGGACTGAGCTTTATAGATTTCTTTCTAATATTCTCGGAAGGCCTCCGCTATGTGAGGGTCCTCGTTCTGTGCCTGGCCCTTAGAGTCTCTGACCTCTTGGACTCGGTGCTCCTGTCTTTGTGCCCGCAGTCTGTTGGCAAGAAGGCGCCCGCACCTGTCCCCGCCAACATAGTATCCAGTGTTTAAGACGGATTGCAGGGTATTCCGCTCTGTCTGTGTCTAGGCCGGCCAGCTGAGCTCTAGCAGCTTCCAGCTGTCTCCATACTCTGGGGGCACCAGTCCGTTTATGAATGCATTCAAGCTCTACTACTTGAAGGGAGAGCTGTTGGCGTTTATCCCGGCGAATTTTATTTTCCGCCACCGATATGGCAATCAATTCCCCCCTATTCACAGGGCATCCCAGAGCATGGGTGCGGCCATACACGAGGTGTCGTTTATGGCTAGATAGTTGTCTATGGCATTGGACATCTGTGTATATTTTCAGGGTGTCGACGGAGATTGTCCCGCAGATGCCAAGTTCTGGCATATGGACTGTGTTTAGAGATCTCCAAAGTAAGATCGCATGGTCGGAGAGGGACCTGGGTTCGATGGGGACTCCCTGCGGTCTAGTAATGAGGTCTGGTGTGACCAGGAGGTGGTCGAGCCTGGCGTAGGTTTTGTGTGCGAATGAATAGTATGTGTAATCCCGGGTCTGAGCGTGAGTGTGTCTCCAAGTGTCTGTGAGGCCTATGCTTTGGAGCCATTGTAGTTCCCCTTTGGAAAGAGCACCTGTTTGCTGTATCTTTGCGCCGACCTGTCCAGGACATTCTCAAAGACGAGGTTAAGGTCTCCCGCTACTGTGAGTGATCAAGTCTGGGACCCCATATCTCCATCAGGGCTTCCCGAAGGAAAGGTTTGTGTCCCTCGTTAGGTGCATATAAGGTTGCTATAGTTACCAGATTCGGGTCAGCCTGTAGTGAGTAGGCCAACATCCTCCCCTTTATCTCAACCTCCCTAGAGAGCACCTTACCCTTGAAGTGCCGTGAAAATAGAAGAGCTACTCCTGCAGTTTTGTTCGGGAGGGACGAGAAGTACTGTTGGGGACAGTGTTTGGAACGGAGTCTATGCTCGTCCCTGGGGTGGAGGTGGGTTTCTTGTAACAGGCAAATGTGGGCTCCGGATTGTTCCAGATACGAAAGGATAGCGCTCCTTTTCAAGGGATGATTAAGGCCTTTTACATTCAAAGTGAGGATTATTTAGCGCTCTGACATGGAGTAGTTAGGGGCCTAACGCTGCGTAAATCATCCTGAAGTCGGCCACCGAGGGCGTGGGCGAATAAAGTGTGGAGTCTGATACTAGGGGAGGCGATAATGAGATATTGGGATGGCAGTACCCGGGTCCAACAAGCAAAAAATAAGAAGTCGCCCAGTATAACGTCGAAAACCCATATTAACATAAAATTAACTATTGTAGTATCAAAGTCCATTTCCCGTAGGACTATGGAGTGTTCTTGAAGCGGGGTCCTGGAAGCCTACCTCCGCCGACCCGCCCGGCCCACCTTAACCCAGAGCAAAGTCGTTGTGACAAGGTAAGGTTAGTTATGACAAAGGGGCATCTCGTCTGGCGATGTTGATGGCCTTGAGCTGAGGTGTGCGGTCCAGGTCTCAAGCAGAAGGCGGTCTTGAGGTGCTCTGGGACAAAGAGTCAATGACAGCTTGCTTCTCTCTGGCTACAGTTTTGGGGTCCGGTCTGTGCTCTGCAGGGAAGGCTCTGGTGTTTCTCCGTCCCTGGGAGCCCCCTATGTCATGGCCCCCTGTGTCCTCCTGGTGGGTGTCCAGGGCCGTATCTGCCAGGTCTAAAATGTTGCGGGCCTCCTCCAGTGATCTAATTTGGTGCAGTTTCCCTTTGTGGTGGAAGGGGTGACCCCAGTTGTACCGTACCCCTGCCGTTTGGATATGTGAGGTAATTGGGCGGAAGGCTTTGTGTTTTTGAAGTTATGGCAGCTAGGTCCTGATATAGGGTTGGGTGATAACTCTGGTACTGCAGTGGATGTTTCTCTCACGCACGTTGAAGAATACGTTCCTTCAGAGGGAAATCATGTACACAGGTGAGGATGTCCGGTGGTGGAGCTTTAGGCGATTATTTAGGGCCCACCCTGTGTGTTCTGTCCAGTTTAATAACCTCCTCCGGGGGGGGGGCTTCGAGAATCGATCTGAAAAGATTCATTACGAGCGCGGAATCTGATCCCTCTGCGCCGGATGGTACGCCCCTTATGTGGATGTTGATGCAGCGTGATTTATTCTCCAAGTCCTCCGTGCGTGCCTGGAGGTCCAGATGTTGGTCCTTGAGGCGGAGGATCTCTTGCTGTAATTGTTCTATTTCCTTGCTCTGTCTGATTCATGACCCTTCAATGTAGAGATCCTCTGCCCAAGACCATCCAGGTCATGCCGGGTTTCTTTAAGCTCCTGAGTGAATTCCTTCTTGAAGGACTGAAGATCTTCTCGCAGTGCTGCAAATAACGATTCCAGGTGGAGGCGGGTGACTGGCTCCTCTGGCACTCCCACATTGGCAGGACCCTCCACCGTTGAGATCACCGTGGTGTCATTTGACTGGGACCCCGTGTTTTTAAAAAGCATACCTTTAAGGTTGCGATCCTTCTTTCCTTTTGCAGACGCCATTTTGAGAGGTGCGCCGCACCCCAGAGGACCAACTTGGCCGGTAAGGTCGGGGGCTTAGGGGTACCTCTCCGAGCTAGATCGACGTCCCAATGGGTGAGTGGTAGAGTCCAAGCAGGGGTCAACTTCTCTGTTTCAATTGTAGCCCACTTGGGGCACCTTTGCTAGCTTTTCCGAGTTGCCAGATGACGGGTACACTGAGCTTGGCGTTATAGAGTCGGTGTTTGTGGAGATCTCTTCTGCTCTTCCTCCTCGGGTTGCTTCGTACCAGATGGGGCCGATGAGCTTGGAGCTTGCCACAGCCGGGGCTTCCCAGACGTCAGAAGACCCCCCCACAGGTCATCACACTGTGACTCTGCCGATCTGGGGGATGCTGCTCCCAGGCGCCACAGATGCACTCACAACCGGGGGGGCCTCGTTCTCTGCCCCCTCTGGTGATATCCAAGTCCGGCCCAACGGTGGGCCGCCTGATCCGTGCGTAGGAGTAGCTAAGTGAGGGCGCTTGACCGCTGCAAGTCAATCATGGGGGGCCCAAATCCCCAGGGGGGGGCGCAAGGACTCCCTCCGTGTCAGTAGGCGTTGGTCCCCGGGAGATGTCAATGGGGAGCGGAATGGCCTCCCTTCTCCCCTAGGAGCACTTGGCGGTCCTCCGTACCGGCTCTCTCCTGGCCCTCTATTTCGTTCTAAGGCCTCTTCGGTGGCGCTTCGGGCGCTTCCCCTGGTATCTGGGGCGCTGTAGAAGTCCTCCCCAGAACCAGCACTCATGGCCGGGGCTTCCTCCCATGTTCTCCAGTGAATTCCTCTGACCTGCTCCGGTGTTGGCTCAGGCCCTCCTCACAGCTGGGCTGGCCAGTCGTGCCCCGTTCAGGTGGCCGTAGGCGGCCACTCTGCAGGTCTCAGGTCTTCCCCCTGGACCTGCTTCCACTTCTCGTTGGAGGGGTATTGCGGCCCCACCGCTCCTCCGGTGGCCGCCTAGTGGTCGGGGCCTGCCCCTCCCTCCGCCTGCCGCTCTGCTCCTCTGGCCCAAGGGGCAGCAGCCCGATTCGAATGCTGCTCAGCGGCATCCCCGCTCACACTCACCGAGAGGAGGGGCAGGCCGATGCACTGGGTGCTCCAGACCGCTGCTGCCGATCTCCGGCCGGCTGGCGCGCACCACGGTCGTCCTCCGTGCTCTCGGCTCCGTTGGGCTGATTCGCAGGGCCAAAAAGCCCCCACTGATGCAGCAGGAATGGCGGGGTGCTCCAATGATCTGCCCCGACGAATGGTGCTGTTCTGGGCGGATGGGCCTGCGGCGGGGGACGGAGAGACTCAGGAACACGTCTCACCTGTCCACCATCTTGGCCACGCCTAAGGATTCTTAGTTAGAGGGGAAAAATAATTCCTTCTTTTGCTTTGAGGCAAAAAAAATATATATATATTTCCATGTGTCGTGAGGGGCACCTGGGTATAACAAAAACCAAATCGGCAATGAAAAGTGTATATTGGTGGCCAGGTATCGATAACGAGGTAAAAAGGGAAGTCAGAGAATGCCATGTAATCCTTGGAACAAGTGTTCACATGGAGCTAATTTCAGAGAACAATCTATATTTTTACAGACCTTTCAGTGTAGAATCAATCTTTATGCCAACATTCTAAATGTAATCAACATTCATATTTAATTAAAGATTGCAGAAAATATAGAAGCACAGCCAGTGTTTTTCAAAAACTACGGTTCAGCCAAACTGAGTTTTATTGAAAACCAATTATGTTATTTCAAGATAGTCATCAAAAAACACTTTGTGACTGATAGTGAGTTTCTTAAAAAGGAACGAAAAAAGGAGAAAAAATAAATAGACCCCAGGTGTAAAGAAAAACCAACACCGAACAAGGGAAACACAGTGAAGGAAAATGTGAGCATCAATGGTATATTGGTTACTTTTTATCAAATACAGAAACTTATATTCAGTACAATCATGGACACAGGGGATTAATCAGTGTATTACAATTATAGAAAACAGTCTGTCTTTGTACATGTGTCGACGGAGTTTCGACCCATTAAGGAATACATGGGTCTCATCAGGACTGTAATAACCTGGGTTTGGCTGGGTATGTGAAGGGTCTGGTATGTGAAGGGTCTGATCGCCAAAGTAGGACCTTCTCAGGAATTGAGACCAACTGGGATTGGTTAGTGAAGGGCGAAAGTCCCTTAATTGTATCGTAGAATTAAGAAACCAGGCATACTTCTCAAAGGAGTTAGTTCTTACTTTGAACCTAAACGCATTAAATAAGTGTTAAAAATGCAGTCAGATTAGAAGATGGCAAAGTGAGGGATTTAAAGAGAGTAGCTGTGTGTTCTAAACAATGCAGAGTAGAAATGCCAGAGAAACAAAATAGTAGGACACACAATCTAGAAGATATTGTAACTACAGAGCACCAAGAGAGTGTTGTGAACAACAAAATAACACAGAGGGGTAGACAAGTGAAAGAGCAGTCAAGGAGTGGTGAAAGATAGTGGAATTGATTTAAATTCCATTCTTGTGCCTTCCCCTGACGAATTGACTAGAAGACCAAAGAGATTAATTAAGCATCCCATTAAGTTAGGCAATTATCTTTGTGATTAATTTATTCAGCTACATTACATACCTGTTTTTTTACCCATAGGCTATATGGTGAATTTCACTATTTAAAAAGTATACATGCAATGATTGTACCTTTTCAATGTGATGTATATAAAGGATTTTATTTGTGTTTAAAAAGGGGAAGATTTGTAGAGGTGATGTAATGGAAGTAATGACATCAGTTGAACGTGGAATGTTGAAGTTAGAATGTGAGAAATTATAGTAGGATCAGTTGCTTGGAAGACACAGAGCACTTGGTCGCATAATAAAGGAGCTCATTTAACTTCCATTTGTGTAGCATGTGTAAAGTTGGCAAAAACATTGAAGCAGAAACCACTTTAAGCAAGTCTATTTGTGTTTATTATGTACAACACAGGAGCCCATGGGAGTGTGTCCTCATCCGGTGAAGGCCAGCTCGCAACTGCCTATCAGGAGCAATCTGAGAACGCCGGACAAGAGCACCGTCGCGGGCAATACATTAAAAGTATACATCATCAAGCAGGTTGCATGCAGTGAACTATGAAAGAAAACAATTCTAGAATACAGTACGAAAGGAATAGAGATAAATAAAGGACATACAATACAAGGCACCAACACTACATCTTCTCCTTCTTTTTGAAGAAAAACAAGTTAATAAAAATTAAAATCTTTGTACTTCATTGGCACAGAATAATTACAAGATACCCTGGACACAATATCAGTTGTATTTGTAGAAGCATTAGCATTAAGGTTGTTGCAGCGGAAGCGGTGTAATTTTTATAATCATACACATAAACTCTATGATATTGCTAATAGGATTTTTCTCTATAACTAAAGTTTTGGGCCCATATAATCTCAATAACCTCATACATATATCAGGCCCTCCGATAGATCTTTGGTAGAGCTAAAAGGGACTCGATAATAAGAGACAGATGCTATTTCCCTCATGAGGACCTATAATGAAGGAAAAGCCTGTCCAACAACAGTAATCACAATAAACATTATATTCAAATATTCACTAATAAAGATAAACTCAGAATACTTATCAAATCACTTTTATCTATTATTTCAAACTATGAATGGTCAAATTCACACGTACATAAGAATCATAAATTCAGTGTTATTTCGTTGTTACAGATAAGTACACAATACGTAATACAGTTCATTACAAAATACATCAAATAATCAATAACAGCACCGAGAGGCGAAAGAGAGAATGAGAAACAAAGAGCAAATCATTTGCAAATCAATATGAGATTTAGATTATCATATGAACCTAGACTCAGAAAATACTAATGCACAGCGTGCAATAGTCAGAAATAGCTAACCCTTCGGCCGAATGGGTATAGCTTAAGCAACATCACCAGCCGATGAGGTGCAAAGTAGATCAAGATAGGCTGGCACAGGATTTGCAAGGATTATAGCCAGCGAGAGTAGCATAGAGAGTACAGCAGCAAAGCTCTCTTCTCATAGAAACAGCTACTGCCAAACTCTTTTCTCACAGTAATAATAATGCCCAAATGCTAAAAGTTCCATCGCCTAAAGTTACAATTTTATATATTTCACGCAACTTGATTGGTCCAAAAGATGAGGTCATCATCGTCTCAGTTAGTTCATCCGGATTTTGTTGTCAATGTTCTTTGTTAGAATAGATGTCATCATCGCCTTCGGAAGCAGGAAGAAAATTGTATTCCTTTTCCATGTCCTTGCGCGCACTTCCACATCAGCTTGCAACATTAGTTGACACAATTATTCATGAAAAGAAATACTATAATCATAAGGAAAAGGGAAACATAGTTATTCGCTACGAACAGCCAAACAAATCAGCTTTTTAGAAATAATCAAGGACAAAATACATTCTTCTGTGGCCTACGTGAGGAAAGGAAAATAAATCTAGCAGGGTTTGAGGCCTTCCTAAGAGAAAACATAGGAAAATAAACACACATTAACTTTTCAGCAGAAGATTGCAACTTGTAAAGTAATAAGTAATAAGGATTCATTTATTCTAATAAAATCTATAAATATAATCTATTTTTCAATAATCAAACTGTTAATAGACTTTGGTTTCCTCTTGTTATGAATATAGGATAAACATTTCACAAAACATTTTCTATAAGCATTTTCTATACGTTTACTATTTCATACTTCTACGTGCATAATTCTAAATGCATATTTATTCATGTCTCTCTCCCATAACTTTGTAAAAACACTTCATAGAATTTCATGCTTTCAGTTTTCAGCATGTTAGGTGATGCAGCTAATCAGTTTTTTATTTTATTAAACATCTCGTGCCTCTCGCACATTTTCACGTCGTACTTTCAAATATCTCCATGTACGACGAATATTAAAAGCCATACCATTAGTCATTGTTTTGTTAATAACACAGTTATGAGCATATTTGATCAAGCAAGACTATTTAGAAAAAGCCATGCTTCATCAATCCCCCATCTGATGGCAACTCAAGCCATCACACAATCTACAAAAATCTGATTACGATCTGATTTGTTTCAAAATGCTGAGGTTCTCATTTGTTTCAATGTAACACCTTCTATGTCTTTCAGTACTTCATAATAAGCAGCCTTCTTATCTTCCAATTCTATTTCATCTCTTTTCCTCTTTGTTGCTTTTCGTCTTGTTTCTTTTGCTCTGCATTTGCTTGCACAGCATCTATATATCAGCATTAATATTAGGATGCCAGCAGCAATAGCAATTATTGGTGTTAGTATTTTACCTAACAAACTGTTACTTAGGGTTAAAAACCAATTACCTACAGAGGAAAAACCCTTAAATTTTGCTAAATCATTATGTAAATGTGTAATGTTACTAATACATCCCTCCAAGTCTTTGCTGTTGTCCGGGATATAAGTGCAATATTGTTGAATTTTCAGCATACTACAGACTCCACCCTCTTTTGCCAAGAATACATCAAGAGCAAGCCTATTTTGCAAAACCATTGATCTCATTGCCACCATTTCAGTGTCAATCATCAAAAACCCACCAGAAGTGTCCATTGATAAACAATCAACCCCTGTAGACAATTTTCTAATCTTATGCGAGTTCAAGATTACTCCCACTGAAGGTATAAACGCACCAAAAATATCTCCCACTATCTCTGCAGTACTTATTCCTCTTATACTCTGTGTTAATTTCTTTTAATTGGTTCCATGTTTTTCATCCACATGGTAAATTTTGGGAATCCTTATACCCATGTAACAACACCCATACCAATGTTGTGGTAATCTATAATAAACAATTCTACCACACACATAATAAACTCCAGGATAAACTTGATCAGTACCACCTCTTAATCCCCAATCCCCTGTAATTAGGAAGGTATATTCACATTCACTAGAACCAATGAAATAATTGTTATATTCAGTCTTTTGTCTTAGTAAGCAACGTTTCCCTTTGTGATGCCAGTCTAGAGTCATTGTAGCATATGTCTCTCCTTTCTTGTAATCACCCTCCCTAAGTGCCCATGGAGGTATGTTAGTCTTTTGTTCTGCAGCTTTTCTTTTGAATTCTTGTGGCTTATCTTCTACAGTATTTATAAACTCTATTTCTACATTATGTAAACTGCAAGTTAGATTATTTCAATGTGCGTATACAGTATCTATTGATTTAGTAGTATGAAAAAATTCTCCCATGTATTCTGCATTCCTTGCACTACTCACTATATTCATATTCTTCTTAATTGGAACTTCTGAAAATACTACATCAAAATTGGAATAAAAGTACCGGAATTGCTCTTTACCATAGAATAAACTAGTTAGTACTCTACACGAAATTCCATATGTTAATGGAAGGTGGTGATAAGTCACCCCTTCTGATACAGACGAGGGTAATTGCATACACACATAACAATCTCTTGCATCCATAGTATCCACATACTCGTATAAAGAAAAGTCATTAATTGAATTATCTTGGTGTAAGCCATTCCCTGTTAAATTTTTAATATTAGTCTCTGGGTCTTCTTTAAAAAAAAAAATCTTCTCATCAGTTAATGCATTTACATAATTATTAGTAGAATTTACATTAGTAGAAAACATAAAGTAAGGCACTACTAAAATTAGTATTAACCAAACAATCAACATTAAAAAAATACATATAAAGCAAGCGTTAAAACACCTTTGTCTAAATAAACCTTGGTTTTGATTACCAGTCTCAGTTCTATTCATTTTAAGAATTCAGGAAAAAGTAAAAAGAAATTTGCAAGGCAGATGTAGCAAGGCAAAATCTGTGTACCGCACACTTTCTGAGCCTCTGGTCTCTAGTCACAACCTTATTTTCAAATCTCCTCTCTCTTTTTCTGCACCCCTTTACTTATGCACAGATCATTTAGGGTGGCTCATATGATGAGTTGACTTTCGAACATAATTCGATTAATTCTTTTTCCCAATCATTTGTTGCAGCAGCCAAATATGTCCATTCAGGTGCTGTGTACTTTTTGATTGGGATTCGTGCTCTTTTTGTTATGCGTACTGTATTTTTGTCTTCTTCAGTCTCACTTTGTTCAGATTGGCTAGAGATTTCAATCACAGTCTCTGGAATTTTCTTATTCAAAGTATATTTCACTTTCTTTACTCCTCTTGGCCATTTCACCATTTCTTGTTCTTTTTCCAGAAACACTGTCTATTTCATTTGATTCACAGCTTCTTTTAGTTGATTCCCTTCTTTCTTCTTTGCCTCTTTCAGGGATCAACTCTCTTTCAGCATCAGCAATGACAGTGTTACGAGACCCAGTAGCTAGTGCCCACTCTACTTGATTCTCAGTATGTTCAGGTTCTCTTCTTTGTATTTGTTCACCTTCAACTGACTCTGTGCTTTCAAGTGGAATTGGGACTCGACATGTGTGGCTAGCATGGATCCCATTAGGCAAGCATCACTTGATATGGCCCACGCCAACGATTCTAAACAAGACTTTCTCACGTGCTTCTTGACGAGCACCCACTTTCCAGGGCTCAAGTCATGTGCTTGTTCTTGTTGAACTGTAGTTGCGACTTCTCCAACCTGGTGAGACACAGAACGTACTACATCAGCCAATCCTTTGCAATAATCGAGCACTAAATTATCAATTATGTTCACAAGTTGATTTGCTGGGACTGTTGGCTGTCTCATAGCCCTTCCCATCACAATTTCATGTGGGGACAGTCCAGGTTTTCTGTCTGGGATGCTTCTCAAACTCATCAATACCAAAGGTAATGCATCAGGTCATTTTAGTGTTGTGGAGGGACAGACTTTAGTCAATCTCAACTTTACTGTGCTATTAATCTGCTCGACCACACCGGACGCCTCAGGTCGATAAGCACAATGCAATTTTTGCTCAATTTGCAATGTTGCACAAATCATCCCAATGATCTCATATTTTAAATGTGTACCTCTATCACTTTCTAATGAGACTGGAAATCCAAACCTAGGAATAATCTCTCTAAGTTAGGCTGTCATTACGTCTTCTTGGATATGCCTCAACCCAACGAGAAAACAGACACACAATCACTAGTGCATATTTTAGACCATGGCAAGGAGGCATGTCAATGAAGTCAACCTGCATACGCGTAAATGGACCTGCTGCCTTTCCAATTCGACCCATACTGACAACTGTTTTCCTCCCAGCATTCTGTTGCTTGCAAGTTATACATCTCTGACAGAGACTTTCTACAATGACTCTGATCTTAGGGTTGAACCATGTCTAGTGCTAGAGGCACTCTTGTGGTTTGACACCCAGTGATGACCTTTGACTACCATTATTTTAACTGACTTTAGTGTGTTATTTTATCCTAGCCTGGATGTACGAGACGGTCCTGCATATGCCTGCTTCTCTTCTTTCTTGTAATCTTGCTGTCTTTCAGTGGGAGATCTCACGGAGTAGAATTGCCTTGCCAAGAGCAGACCGTGTGGGATGTGCATTTGAAAGTGTGAAAGGGAGAGAGAGAGTTGTGGAATGTATTCTTTGGTCTCGAAGTGCAGTGTTGTGGGCAGTGATGCACACATGTGCTCAGTTGTGCTCAGTTGTGCTCAGTTGTGCATTGTGTTGTATATTAATGAGAATTATGAAGTGCTTACTATTGGCTTTGACATGGCCTCATGTCATCCTTTTTCCCTGGCTTTGCCTTGCTTCAGCTTTTCTGCGTGCACAGCAGTGCTTGCAAGTTGCTTGGGTTATTCACGTTCAAGGTCTTTCTGTTTTGGTGAGGGATTGTTTATGTTCTCTGAAAGGCTTTTGTGAGCTTCGTCAAGATAGAGGCTGGAACATGCGAGATTTGGAGAAGGGGACGTGAGAGCTCCTTCCTGCCGTGGGAATGCTTGCTTGGAACCTGGCCAGTTCTGGTAAGATTCCTCTGGCCCGTGGGAGGTCTTTCTCAAACCTTCTAGTGTGTTTAAAGCTGAGGGTTGTGGACTTAGAAACCGGGAGTTTGGAATCTGAGTGGGGACAGGCGCGTCTACCTCAGAGAGTGGACCCAGGTTGCTGAGGCTCTCAATCACGGCTGTTTACTTCCCCAGTCTGAGATGCAGTGTTTTGCACCAGGTGATGTATTGAGTTTTGATTATTGCCATTGTGATGTGAGCCAGTGGCTGTGATCATTTGATGTGTGAGTGAGTGTGTTTTCTTTGTGATGTGTGAGTGAGTCAAGGTGCACCTCCAAAGTACTCATTTGATGTATATATAGCTTTTCTGATCTCTTGCAGGATGTCCAGTATATTTGCTTGAGTCTTATCTCATATTATTTGCTGCTTGTTTATCAATCAGTATTATTCATGCATTTAGATTATTGCTTGCATATAAACATATATATCTCTTTGTGTAATTGAATCTTTTGCATTTGGCATCTGGGAAAGCTTTTGAGAGCATTGTGTTAAATAAAACCCCAAGCCTTATTCTAAGAGAGAGAGTCCTGGCATTTTGTAAAATAAAACCCTTTTCTAAAGGTGTTGTTTGTTTTGTGTTAAAGTCTTTGACTGCGCTGGGTGCTGGGCTACCGTGTGGAAGATTCTGTATTATCTGATAGGCGCAATCAAGACATTTTGGCGTCACTTTCACAGGATTCGTAAAGAAAATTAAAAGGGGAAAATGCTCTGTAAAATGCCTATGTTTTCAGGTGCAGAGTCCCAGATGCCAACTGAGTTATTTGAAGAGGGAAAACAACTTGGTATTTCAGACAGAAACAGTGGTGTCATTTTGAATGCATTGTTTAGCATGTATCAAAAATTTGAACATTTAGAAAAAGAATGTAGTGAGCTGAGACGAGAGTTGGCTGACGCTCAGTTTGAAAACAAGTCTTTGAAAAAAGAGTTAGACATGTACCAAGCTCTGAAGCCGTTTGTTTTTACCAGCTATTCTGATAGCCAGGATGAGTCGTATGTGAAAAATGTGAACTTAGAGATGTTGCCAGTTAATATGCAGGCTTCACAAGAGGTCTTAATTAATTCTTTTGAGGACATTCCTCAGCCAGAAATGAATTTGAACCGAGAAAATGTGAATGTGCAGGAAAATAAACAGACCAGTTTCTTAGACCCTGTCTTGAAAAAAGAAATGCAGCAATGTGCTTTTGAATCTGCACAACAGACTGTGCAGAATGTTTCAAAAATATGGTCAATTCAGAAAGGAGACAGTGTATCTTGTGTGCCAGTCCAGGAGCAGTGTGCTACTTTTAGTTATTGTGAAACACAGGGAAAGAAAAGTATGCTTTTAAAGTTGTGGACTATAACATCTCATAATACCAGACAAATACAGATGCTTTTATGCTTTTGCGCATTGAAAGACACTGGGCAGAAGACAATAAGATATAATGTGATTCAAATGCAATGGGACGTAGCAAATGTGATAAAATGGCATATACAGACAGAAACTGCAGTTTTGCATGAACAGTTTGTGCAGGTCCCAATAGAAAGTCCAGGGGTGGAGTTTGAGACACAGGATTCCCCAGTGAAGTGGCAGATTGTACTGCAAAGCGCAGCTACTGTACATGACAGAACATTTAATTCCCTTACAGATGAAAAGGCTAAAATCTTAGAGACAGAGGTGGTGACACACGATTCAGATTTGGTGTTCATGACTAAATACGAGCACCTAGGAGAGAAAGACCATACAAACAGGTGGGCAGAGAATGAAGGGATGCATATCCCCCTAGATTTATCTAGAACTATGATTTCTATGTGTCAGGATGCACAGCGCAGACCAGTCCCACAGAAGGTGAGGGACGAGTTGAAGAAAGGAAAATTACCAGAGCAGATGGATTGCCTTGGGCTTCTGCCAATTGATAAAGGGAGCACGTATTCAGCAGTGAGTGGAAAAATAGTCAGAAAGGAGACTGCCCCAGCCCTTCTTACTGTGCAGGGAAAAAGAGAGTTTCATCCTAATACCAAGAATTCAGAGGCTAAAATGTGGGTAGAATTCTCAGATAATTCCCCAGAGCCAGCAGAGAACCGTGCAGACAGGAATGATAATATTGTGCCTTCAGACTCACAACAGAGAAAGGAAAACGTGCGCTTTTTGGAAAATGTTTTTTGCAAGAAGAGTGATGCTTGTTTCTTTTACAGCTCATACCGCGATGTGTTGGTGCCCCTGTCCTGCGAGTGGATGCCCATGTCTGTGTGGCCCCGTGTGGGTGTGGGACCCCTCCCCAACCCTGGAGTGATCACCGGACGGTGCAAGCTGACATCCTGTGGCTGAACAAACCAGACAGTTGTACCAACCCAAGACCGATGAACTGATATCATAAACATGAAGTAAAAAAACAGTTATATTTTTAAATGCAAGAAGGCTGTGTGTCTTTCACACAGAAGGACATTATTTGTTCAGTATGAAGAAAAAAAAGAACAACAAAAATGTTGTAGAATTGAAGTGAAGTAGATGCTTTTTTGGTTTAGAGAAAATGATGTTTGCCTTTATTTTTTAGCACAATATATAAGTTTGGTTGCTTCAACAGTAGAAGTTCCAGTATTAGCCATTTGAGACATTAGGAGTATTATCCATCAAACATTTATTCTTGCTGAGTATCTAGATATGCATGAGCTATTTTTACATGCTTTGAAATGATTTTTGCATGCTTTTATGAATTCACTGTTTTAATGTGTGTTTCCATTATACTTGTGCTTTCAGTTCAGAATGTTACTGCTTCAACATGTGTTTTAATCATAGTTGTGCTTTCAGTTAAGAAATGCAGTTCTTCAATCATAGTTGTGCTTTCAGTTAAGAAATGCAGTTTTTCAATCATAGTTGTGCTTTCAGTTAAGAGGTTCAGTTTTTGATATATGTAGGTGATGATAGTCAAAGGTCATGGGGTGGAATGTAGTGGAATGTAGTGGTTTGACACCCAGTGATGACCTTTGACTACCATTATTTTAACTGACTTTAGTGTGTTATTTTATCCTAGCCTGGATGTACGAGACGGTCCTGCATATGCCTGCTTCTCTTCTTTGTTGTAATCTTGCTGTCTTTCAGTGGGAGCTGTCACGGAGTAGAATAGCCTTGCCAAGAGCAGAGCGTGTGGGATGTGCATTTGAAAGCGTGAAAGGGAGAGAGAGTTGTGGAATGTATTCTTTGGTCTCGAAGTGCAGTGTTGTGGGCAGTGATGCACAGTTGTGCACAGTTGTGCATTGTGTTGTACATTAAAGAGAATTATGAAGTGCTTACTATTGGCTTTGACATGGCCTCATGTCATCCTTTTTCCCTGGCTTTGCCTTGCTCCAGCTTTTCTGCGTGCACAGCAGTGCTTGCAAGTTGCTTGGGTTATTCACGTTCAAGGTCTTTCTGTTTTGGTGAGGGATTGTTTATGTTCTCTGAAAGGCTTTTGTGAGCTTCGTCAAGGTAGAGGCTGGAACATGTGAGATTTGGAGAAGGGGACGTGAGAGCTCCTTCCTGCCGTGGGAATGCTTGCTTGGAACCTGGCCAGTTCTGGTAAGATTCCTCTGGCCCGTGGGAGGTCTTTCTTGAACCTTCTAGTGTGTTTAAAGCTGAGGGTTGTGGACTTAGAAACCGGGAGTTTGGAATCTGAGTGGGGGCTGACGCGTCTACCTCAGAGAGTGGACCCTGGTTGCTGAGGCTCTCAATCATGGCTGTTTACTTCCCCAGTCTGAGATGCAGTGTTTTGCACCAGGTGATGTATTGAGTTTTGATTATTGCCATTGTGATGTGTGCCAGTGGCTGTGATCATTTGATGTGTGAGTGAGGGTTTTTCTTTGTGATGTGAGTGAGTCAAGGTGCACCTCCAAAGTACTCATTTGATGTATATATAGCTTTCTGATCTCTTGCAGGACGTCCAGTATATTTGCTTGAGTCTTATCTCATATTATTTGCTGCTTGTTTATCAATCAGTATTATTCATGCATTTAGATTATTGCTTGCATATAAACATATATATCTCTTTGTGTAATTGAATCTTTTACATTTGGCATCTGGGAAAGCTTTTGAGAGCATTGTGTTAAATAAAACCCCAAGCCTTATTCTAAGAGAGAGAGTCCTTGCATTTTGTAAAATAAAACCCTTTTCTAAAGGTGTTGTTTGTTTTGTGTTAAAGTCTTTGACTGCGCCAGGTGCTGGGCTACCGTGTGGAAGATTCTGTATTATCTGATAGGCGCAATCAAGACACCATGTCTGCTTAAAATGTTTAATCATAGCATCTCTACCCACATGTGTAGGGCCATGGTTAACCCGTGCCATCTGAGATAATAGACTTTCTGGCAATATTGGTCTTCCATCTTGTGTAAATCCACACTTCATCATCTGCTCTGCATGTACATCCTGCTTTGATCCACCCTTCTTTCTGCATCACTAGTTGCATCTTGTAACTCTCTAATCTCGTCCCATGTTTCAGCAGATGAGAACATTAACCTGCATTCAACTGAATCAGATTGTTCTTTCAAATGGTCCCCATTGATTTATATGAATTTAGTGCACAAAATCATGCAATTCCGTCGGCATATCTGTTGCCCACGGTGATGTAATCACATCCAGATTTGTGTGCTGAACATTTCATCACCCCAATTTGTGCTGGCAATTGTAATGCCATCAATAGATCTTTTACACACTCTCCGTTTCGTATTGGTGAACCCGAAGAGGTCAAAAATCCACGTTGAAACAACAACTGCCCAAAGTCATGGACAACCCCAAAACCATTTTGACTATCAGTAAATATGGTTATTCTCATTGTTTTGTAAGGCAACATGCTCTTGTCAGTGCTACCAATTCTGCTACCTGAGCTGAACTCACTCCTTTCAACCATGATGCTTCAATAACACTCGCCATTGTACAAATTGCATATGCAGCTCGCAAGGTACCTTCTGTATCTCTCAAGCATGATCCATCTACAAACAACACAAGATCAGATTAGGGTAATGGTGTATCTTGTATGTCAGGTCTTGGTTTTGTACACAACTCAGTAACATCCAATCATGATCTGCTTCATCCACCACCACTTCACAACTTGGAATTGGCAACAAAGTAGCTGGATTTAGATTCGTACACCTTGTCACTGTCACATTTTCAGTTCCCAATATCCCTCGTTCATATTTTGTTAACCGGCTGCTTGTAAGATGCTGTGTGCGAGTTCGTGTTAACAAAATTTCAACTGAATGTGGCACATACACTTTCAACGGATGTCCCATTACAATCGATTCACTCTGCTCCAAACTCATGCAAGTAGCAGCAACCGCTTTCAAACAACCTGGTAAAGCTGCAGCCACAGGATCAAGGGTGGCTGAAAAATATGCTACTGGACGGCTTGCTGTTCCATGCATTTGCATTAGAACTGAAAGTGCACATCCGTCATGTTCACTGCAGAATAATGCAAAATCCGTATTGAAATCTGGCATTCCCAATGCGGTTGCTCAACACAAACTGTCTCGCAACTCAAGAAATGCTTTCATGCGTTCACCATCAAGATGAATATTATCTGACATATCTTTATGCGTCATTCTTTGTAATGGTTTGGCTATCAGTGAAAACCCAATAATCCACTGCCTGCAATATCCAACCATTCCCAGAAACATTTGAATTTCTTTTTGCATTTTCGGTGGATTCATTTGCTAATAGCATTGATCTGATCTTGAGACACTTTTCTTATTCCTTTCTCAGTTCTGTGACCAAGTAAAGAACTTCCTTTTGACAGAATTGCAATTTTGCTGGTGACACTTTATGCCCTCCTTCTCCCAAGTGGTTCAGTAAAGCAATCGTATCTGTCACACAAGCTTCTTTTGTCTTTGATGCAACCAATAAGTCATCTATGTATTGCAGAAGGACTGCATTTTCAGGCATTACTAGTGATTCCAAACATTTCTTCAATAGCTGATTGAAGA
Organism: Calotriton arnoldi; assembly: GCA_963921515.1. Taxonomy (NCBI): domain Eukaryota; kingdom Metazoa; phylum Chordata; class Amphibia; order Caudata; family Salamandridae; genus Calotriton; species Calotriton arnoldi. Next base: position 861,524 of record CAWUFW010000166.1, read on the forward strand.
TTGAGGGGCTCTCTGTATACCCTTGAGGAACTTGGCACCATGCCAAAACACGGTTTCCGAACCGGAACGTAAATAGATATTGGCTATCCGGATGCAAAGGTATCGAGAAAAATGCTTGACATAGATCAATCACAGAAAACCATTCTGGTTCTCAAGGAATTTGATAAAGAATCAGAGCTGGATTTGGCACTATTGGACAACAAGGTATTACCATCTGATTAATTTTTCGTAAATCCTGCACTATCCTATATTTACCATTAGGTTTGCGAATTCCCATAATAGGTGAATTGCATGGACTCCCTAGAATCTCTTTTAGGATACCTAGTTCAATCAGCATTTCATTCACAGGTGTTACTCCTGCAATTGTTTCAGGACTCATTTTGTAAGCTGGTGTTCTTGGAAATTATGCATTTTATTTTACTGTAATCTGAATAGGAGCTACTCCTTTCATCAATCCAATGTCTTTTCCTGAAAAATCCCACACATCAGACAACGCTGTATCTCTCAACTCAACAGGCAAATCATTTGCTGTGAAGAGGATATAAATCATTCACCTCTGTTCCTTGCTTCGCCATTTTAAAAACAACATCATCATCTTTTGTATAACATGCTATTCCATCTGGCTTACAATAGATGGAGCAGTTCATTTTACAAAGCAAGCCCTTCCCAATAGGTGTCACACACCACAAATCGGTGTAAGTCTTGGAATTCTCCAATTTGTACTTTCATTGGTTTAGTCACTGGGGTCTTAATCAATTTATTTGAAACTCCTACAACTTGGATACTTTCTCCCGAGAGGGGTAGGTTGGGAATTTCCACAGTTCTCACAGTGGAACGGGTAGCACCAGTGTCTACGGGGGACGTAATTGAATTTCCGTCTACCTCGCCATCCACATCAGGACCAGACTGATCTACCTCTAAGGATGCGCCAAGTACCCACTCCTCCTCCTCCCCCCTCAGGCACCGTCATTGAGATGTATCTGAATCATTTTCTTACCACTGCATCAAATATTGTGAAGATACCTGCACATTCGAATTCACTTGATCATTTGTATAGAAACCCACATTTGCATTGTACTTCTGCATTTGACCATTCACATTCTGATTTAGCATAGGAGCTTGAGGAATCAGCAAATTCTGTCCTCTACCCATTGTCACGTGATGATTCTGATTTTGTTGATTCACCTGCACCCGATTCATTCCGTCTACTCCTGTTTCACCTGTGTTTACCTGCAGACTTCTACACTTGCGCTTCCAGTGTCCCAATTTTCCGCACGCATTACAAGGAAACTTGTTTTTCAACTCATCTCTATTACCCCTACCTTTCCCCTGTGGAATCGGTATCATTTGAGTCACAGTATTTCCATTTGACACTACACCCCTCATACCAGTAGTAGTCTGACCATTTCCTTGGTAGGTTTCTGTATTTAAAAATCCTCCTTTCCTTGCTGCTTTCATCTGGGCTAACATTAATTTCTCTTTCAACTTTTTGTGTCTTATTTCAATGTCATCACCACAATACTTTGCATAACCAAGGTTTTAATCAATTGTCTTGCTCTGCCAACAGATTAAATGCTGCTGAATCATAGCTCTAATTTCTGGTTCAATCCATACACAAATCTATACACAAAATGTCCCATATCTTTCTCCGTAATGTTTTCAATTCTACTGTACTATTTAAATACCTGTAGAAGCCTTTCGTAATAAGCATGCACTGACTCTTTCAACTTCTGAGTAGTCCTGTCTATTCTCACCCAATCTGTTTCCTTTGGCAAAATTTTCCATTTCAAATAGGTGATAACCTGATTATATTTTTTCATAACTTCTTCAGATGGTGCTCCTGTTTTTTGGATCTCTTGGGAAATCTTCTTTTGGCCAATCTTGCAATTTTACACTCAATCCACAAGTCAGCTGGAACCACGATATCAAACAAGCCATCCAAATCCTTCCACAAAACCTTTGAAACCTTCACAAACCTTTCTACCTGTTTGTACCATTCTACTGGTTTTTCTCTCAATCTTGGGAACTCATTTGTAAATGATAATATATCCTGTCTTGACCAAGGGAAATGAACATACCCACCTCCTGGTACTTCTCTCATAGGATAAATCGTAGCATCAGCTATTTCTGCTCCTATCTCCCTCACAGGATACAACAACGGTAAAGCCACTGAAGTTTCTGCTTCATCTGCCTTCTTTTTAGCCCATCTTCCTTTCCATCGATCTAATTCACCCCATCGTTTTAGTGTGCTAATTAACTCTTTAATTTGTAAACGTTTTCCTAAAACATTCAAACTCTCCAAATCTTTGTCACTGAAATCTAATCTATATGTTTTTTGGAAGGCTTTAGACTTCTCTATGTCAACTCCATATGTTTGTGCAATTTCAGCAAATTTCTCATGTAGGTTTCTTGCTTTCCTTGTAATATTTTTACACATAAAAAGCAATTCTTCATCTTGATATTTACCTAATCTATCTGGACTGATTGTACCAATAATCAATCAATCAATCAATCAAAACTTTATTCGAATCTTTGTTGAATTCATAAAAGTACACATAAATTAAAAAATTCTTTTCATAGTTACAGCAATACACAATAGACTTTTAGTCTAAAAAGATGTCATAAAATCTTCATCAATACATGTCATTAGTTAATCCCGCTTAAATATATCTTATTTTTGACTCAGGGCCATCCTTCATTCAGTTTCGTAAACAAGTTGGTCTAGAGATTTTAAAGATTTCCTTCTTTGTATGGCACGAGATATAAAACCAACAACAGCACTACAGGCTAATTCATTCTCAACGGGTACATATGAATTTCAACGCATCTTTATAGAAAAATAATTTCTGGGAGATAAAAATTGGGCGTAAAAATTGTTTTCTAATATCTTGATAAAACTTGCAAAACAGCATAAAGTGCATCGTTGTTTGGTTGGCTATTCCTTCACACGGGCATTTGTGTACTATTTTCGGCCATTTATTAGATTTAGGGAAAGCCACTAATTCATGAAGTGTACCCAAACGCATTCGTGTCAAATAAAATCTATCCTGAGTATTTGTGACTTTTACCAAATAATTTGGAGGTCTAAGTGACTCGATGGTAGCCACATATCTTAATACACTGACTTTTCCTTCCTCTTTTTCAGCTCTTATTAGGCTTACTCTCTCTAAGTACCGTTTTTTCACATCATTTTTACCAAATTGTAATATAGATGTGGGGTCTTTCACCGATAGGTCTCTGTTAATGCACTTTAGTAGGCTGTCCATATATGCAAACCAAGGGATAATGTTTATATTATCCAAAGCTAGACAGTCCATAATGATATCTCTGGTAAATTTTAAACCCTCCTTACTCCAGATGTTATACCAGGCGCATAGCGCTCTTACTTGGATTAAATCAGTAACATATGGTGTGTCCACTTCTTTATGTAAAAGATATGTTGACGTGGATTTTGGGACAGCCAGCAGACGGCAAAGGAAAAAGTTTTCACAGGATTTCAATCCATTACAGTTGGCGATACCCCATACTAAAGAGCCGCAAGTAGCTACAGGTAGACATTTACTACCATAAATTTTTAACATATCCCGGATAGGTTTGTTGCCTATCTTGTTGCAAAATCTAAAAGCGCCTCTATGTTTCTAATGAGTTTAAGTCTAGTCTGATCTAGATGGGGAGTCCAGTTACAATTAGAAGAGAATAATACACCCAAATAGGAGAAGTTCTTAACTTCGACTAACTTATGTTTCCTGACATAATGAGGCTTTTTCTTTACCCTGCCTTTACCACGTCATCATGAATGTTTTGGTGAGGTTTAATTTTAGATCCCTCTGCTCCATGTATGAGTCGAACTCCTCAATCAGCTTTTGCAGTCTATTTGCAGTTCTTGAGATTAGGACTGCATCGTCTGCATACAGGAGCAGAGGGGTCGGTCTCACACCTATTTTCGGGGCATCTGTGTTAAGGTTCTGCAGGGTTTTGTCAACTCCATTTATATATAATGAGAATAAAAGTGGGGCAATGACGCACCCTTGTCGTATTCCCCTGGATACCTTAAAGTTTGTAGTACATTCACCTCCCCTTCCGTATCTTACCCTAGAGGTCAGTCTTAGGTATAATTGTGAAAGGAATGATAAAATATCGGCTGGGGCACCCATCTCCATCATAACCTCCCATTGTTTGGCATGATTTACACAATCAAATGCAGAACTCAAGTCTGCGAAGCATAGGTAAATGTGTTCTTTCTTTGCCATGGTATATTTATTTATAATTAGATGCAAATTTAAGCATTGCTCTACCGTTCCCCTCTAAAACCATATTGGGTTTCGGTCAAGATGTTATTATCATATACCCAATTCTCCAATCTTTCCAGGATTTTACACCCTATGATCTTAACAGAAGAGTCCAAAAGGGATATAGGGCGGTAGCATCTTGCATCAGATCGATTCCCCTTTTTAAAGATTGGGACAATGACACTGTCTGTCCAGGTCTTAGGAACGCAGCCATTTGCGGCTGCATTACATACCTGCGTTAAAATGGGTGCATTTTTTATATGCATCAGCTGGGACCCCATCGGGTCCAGGGGCCTTTCCCTGCTTCATCTTGTTAATTGCCTCTGTTACCTCCTCCAGTCTAATTTGTCCAAGAGGTATCACGGCTATAGAGGCGGGCTGTTCTATGTTATTAATAGACACATTAAAAATTCCACTAAAGTGGGTGAGCCAGTTCTTTGGAGCGATCACCGTTTCGATGATAGGTTCTTGATCGTCTTTCCAGAGGGATGAGTTTATCACCTTCCAAAACAGGGTGGAATCCCTGGTCTCTGCTGCTTGGTTCAGCTTTGACCAGGCCTCCTCTTGTACCTCCCTCTTCCTGTTTTTTAATGCTTGTTTGAATATTATCCTAAGACGCTTAATTTCATCCCTATCTCGAGGCGTTTTATGTAGGGTTTTAATTAAACCTTGTTTCGCCCTTGTGCATTCATGATTAAACCAGCCATTTGACTGTCTCTTTTTCGATGTAACTTCCTTTCTTAATTTATTGGATATAGACACTGTGATTTTCTCATATGCAGTTATAATTTCTTCAGACAAGGAATTAACATCAGTGCAAATAAAGATGCTTTCCATATTATCATTTATGACCTTGTGTAACATTATATCCTCATTAATACCCGTCCATTTTATGGTAACAGTTTTTTTCCCTGCTGCCACTATATTTGGCAACATTATCTTGTCTACAGGCTCGGCTGTGATGACATACATGTTCATGGTCAGTGAGGCGTGATCACTAAATCTGCCAAATTCGGTGGTTAGCAAGCCACAGGAGGTAAGGCCGGCACTAGATACCATCATGTGATCAATACACGATGGGTTTCCGCTGCCATAGAAGGTGGGGCAAATAACTGCTCCATCTTCTCCCCTTGGGGCCAATATCTCCAGGCTATACTTGCAGAGGATTTCATTTAGTGCTTCCCCATAGCAATCATGTGGGAAATGTTGTAAATTATTTCCTGTAACGTCTGAAAAACCACATGAATTCGTTCCAGAGAGACCGCATTTACTAATATTAAAATCCCCCAACCAAATACATATGTATGTAGACTCTACCCCCTTTGTGAAAGCGGCCAATACTTTTTCCAATTCATTCACAACTTTATAGCGGGTAGCGTTGAAAATGTTATTATAAAAATTAACCACTACAAATGATTGATTCTTCCCCATTATCAATAAAACTATTTGAAAGAAAGGGGAGCCATTGTACGACTTTTTGAGTACTATAGGTGCCGTAGTTGAAATAAAAATTGCCAAACCCCCCTTTGCTCGCCCTGAGGCAGACGGTATTGCTGGTGTTGGAATAGTCACAAATCCATCGATATATGGCTCTCGAGTATGCCAAGTCTCCTGGAGACATAATACCTGGAGTGGTTTAATACATTCCAACCACTCCTTATCTTTTAACTTCCCTTTAATCCCAGCAATGTTCCATGATCTTATCTTTAATAAAGTGGTCCTATCTGTGACTATTTTTGCTTGTTCATAATTTTTTTTTTTTAACTTTATTTTCAATTTTGCATAACAATACAATGGCATCGGTAAAACATATGCATGCATGACACTGGGCACAGTAAGGAGTTATATAAGCTAAGTCCGCACCCGTGATGAAAGGGACAACGGGAACGGGAAAGGACATGCACAGATCTATCATTGTAAGGAAGACACCGGGCAAAGCACCAGGTGCCAATGAGAGTCCCTTCAAAGTCCACCCTGAGATTCCCCTCTATGAGCTGAGCCACCGGATATGTCTAAGTCTTCCTGCTCCCCGTCGGTGGAACCCTGTGAGAAAGACTCCCCCTCTGCTAATCCCGCAGTACACAGGGCTCGCCAAGCTGTTAAGTCATCCTGCTTGTTCATTATTAATATGCCTATGGGTAATGTTACCCTCAGGGTTTATTGCTCTGTCCCCTTGGCCAATTTGTCAATCTTGTTCAGCTAAGTTTGACAGAGGTGCATAACGGTTAGAGCAGGTTACCAAAGATGGCATACTCAATATAGGTGCCAAGTTTGATCTTCTGTCAATAGGTAGATTAGCATAGGCGGTGGGAGGTTTATAGAAAAAGCCTAATGGGACGGCAATCACTTGCTCATCCCAATTGGTCATATGCTGTTGTCTAGATTGAATCTTGCTAAGCATAGAGTTTTCCATCTCCGGGTGTCGAAAATTGACAATTAAACAGTCCCCTGTTCCTTTTTTCACTGTAGGTCCCACCCAGCTCACACGCCTCACCATTATAATTTCCTCAAAAAGGAGGTTGGTGTTTAAATTAAAACCCCCCATCCAGTGTACTACTTTGTTTCTTAGTTCAGTCCAAGATTCCCTAACTGAGGGGGCTAGTTTGGGTGCACCTTTTAGAATTATAACGTATGGAGTTACGTCTGGGGGCAGATGTAGTCTGTCTGGTGTTTGACTCCCTAGATAGTTCCTAACTCCGATTCTGTGGTTTTTTTTTGCCCTATTCATAGCTGGCTTATTTGGTGTAGGCTCTATACTGTAGACTGATGGAACGAGTGGTTGGATATGTCTAGGCTGTGATATTTTCTTAATAGGGCCCTTATCTGACAGTTGACCATCAGCAGCCATATTCCTCTTGGCATTTTCCTCTTTTGATGCTCTCTCTATGTGTTTAGGGGTATTTTCCAATAATCATTTCTTCCAAAATCTGCTTTTAACTTACTTACATCTACACCTGAATTATTAATTTGTACACTACAACCAGGTGCTATTTCTTTTATCCACTCATCTATTTCTTCAGGAGACGGACCTATCGACTTCTGAGTAACTATACCTGTCTCACTTCTTGACCCTCCTGACATAGGTGTCAGTTTTTCCCCAATCTGTAACAATATTTTGGGTCTATGTATATACCTCGCTTTGGAGTTTCAACAAATCTCTCTGAAATGTTAATCAATTGTTCTGATCCTCCTGTGCTTACACTCGCATTTGTTCCACTATTTTCAATCAATCCTTGATTAGTCTCATCAATTTTCCTGTAAACTGTCTGATTTCCATTTGCATTTCTATCTGTTATCGTTAAAGCATGCACTTGAGAAACACTTTGTCCATCATTATATAATCGAACTATCAAATCAATAGTCACTGCGACTGATAAAACATCTGGGTTCATTGATGTCATCATTCTTAGCAATTCTTCTCTAGCTACATTTTGATTTTGACTCACACATACTGAATTTTTCTCTTGCGGTACATCTATTTGAATTAATGGAGCACTTGGTAAAATATTTGTCTCTACTCCGTTCAATTTTTCTTGATAAGGCAGAGGTTTATTCATCAACAATTCATTTAAAAATTCATCATCTATGTCATCGAATCCTTCAGCATTTTCAGTATTTCTAGATCTCTGATCCTCTACATTCCTCTTTTTCTCCTTACATTTTTCTCCTTCTTTAGTCTCAGCTACCATAACTGGAAAAATGTTCACTCCTTCTGCTATGTCTCTTCTACATATTTTCATTTTGACATCCCATTTTGCTTCTGAATATCTACTCACAGTATTTTTATATCTATTCAGGTACCTATCTCTTTCTCTTATGTATGCCTCATGCTCCCGTTCTTCAAGAGCTTCATACTGCATAGGTCCAGGACTAAATCTCAAATTATTCATTCGTCTTCTTCTTAGATTTTCTAGAATTCTAGTATTAAAAGTACTATTCTCTGAAAATGCTAAAGTACCATCTTGCTCAGCGTATTTCATCCAGTTTTCCAACCATGTACATGTATGATAACCCCTTTCTAATGACATATTTCCAACGGGCGTTCCTTCAAGAGCTACAAGAATTCCTTCTCTGATGGGTATTGGCTCATCTTTACTAAATAACGTTTTCAATAATTTTAGTAATTTCAGTCAGTCAGTCAGTCAAATCAACTTTATTCGGCTGGTTAGAGCCATAAAAGTACAACATAAAACATCTGTAAACATTATTTAAATCCATTAAAAATCCGTATCTTTGTGTATTTAAAATCCATTAAAACATCATACAGAGGGTAATAAAAACCAACCACAATTATGACTATTAGATAACTTTAGACTATAATCCGCATAGACATACTATCAATCTTGTATAGTATAATTTCATTTCATAATTATTCTATACTAACACTAAATTATATAAGTACATTTTCAAAAAGTTCTTCTTCTGTGTTATGTTTCTTTGCTACCAATCAAATTTATCACGCTGTCCAATCCCAGTGCAACTCACAGCAACTACCCAAAACCAGCGCTGCACTCTTGGTGAAGTTGTCACCTAACTAACCAATACCAGCACAGCACTCTGTGACGTCAGTTTAACTCCTTCGACTGACCCTCCCTTTACAAAGTCAGCATCAGCGTCTTTTCGAAATCTTTAACAAAACAAACTACATAAAAACAGCTTGTATGCTCCACTAAAAGGAAAAACGATAGAACCATATACTGTGAGATTTCCTTTCGCTTCCAGCAAAATCTCGACCAGCGCGATTTTACCCACATTCAAGTGAAAAACTTTCGGGACTTCCCCAGATGCGCTTTCTGAATTGACCCGAATAAATCTCCACTATTCTTCACACTCTCAAGATTCCCTGTGCAATGCTGACAATCCGACCATTGCCTAGCACCGCATCAACAGCAGACAACGCACATTTACTAAGTGTATGCCACACTAAAACTGTCCTTGGGCTTATCCCAGGATTTTAGGCCAACGACGGACCCGTTACTTCCATTAAGGTCAACGACGGACCACAACATAAAACATAAAGGTACGTAGTCAATAAATGTCTGTCCTTAAATTCCGTCTCTTCATTACCTAGTATTTTTAGTCTAAACTAACCATCCGATGACACTACCAGAAACTGTTGCAGCGGAAGCGGTGTCATTTTTTATAATCATAAACTCTATTATATTGCTAATAGGATTTTTCTCTATAACTAAAGTTTTGGGCCCATATAGTCTTAATAACCTCATATATATATATATATCACGTCCTCCGATAGATCTTTGGTAGAGCTAAAAGGGACTCGATAATAAGAGACAGATGCTATTTCCCTCATGGGGACCTATAATGAAGGAAAAGCCTGTCCAACAACAGTAATCACATTATACATTATATCCAAATACTCACTAATAAAGAAAAACTCAGAATACTTATCGAATCACTTTTATCTATTGTTTTAAAATATGAATGGTCAAATTCACACGTACATAAGAATCATAAATTCAGTGTTATTTAGTTGTTACAGGTAAGTACACAATAAGTAATACAGTTCATTACAAAATACATCAAATAATCAATAACAGCACCGAGAGGGGAAAGAGAGATTGAGAAACAAAGAGCAAATCATTCGCAAATCAATATGAGATTTAGATTATCATATGAACATAGACTCAGAAAATACTAATGCACAGCATGCAATAGCCAGAAATAACTAACCCTTAGGTCGAATGGATATAGCTTAAGCAACATCACCAGCCGATGAGACGCAAAGTAGATCAAGATAGTCTCGCATAGGATTTGCAAGGATTATAGCCAGCCAGAGTAGCATAGAGAGTACAGCAGCAAAGCTCTCTTCTCATAGAAACAGCTACTGCCAAATAATTTTCTCACTGTAATAATTATACCCAAATGCTAAAAGTTCCAACCGCCTAGAGTTACAATTTTATATATTTCACGCAACTCGATTGGTCCAAAAGATGAGGTCATCATCGTCTCGGTTAGTTCATCCGGATTTTGTTGTCAATGTTCTTTGTTAGAATAGATGTCATCATCGCCTTCGGAAGCAGGAAGAAAATTGAATTCCTTTTCCATGTCCTTGCGCGCACTTCCACATCAGCTTGCAACATCAGTTGACACAATTATTCATGAAAAGAAATACTATAATCATAAGGAAAAGGGAAACCTAGTGATTCGCTGCACTCAGCCAAACAAATAAATCAGCCTTTTAGAAATAATCAAGGACAAAATATTCTTCTGTGGCCTACGTGATGAAAGGAAAATAAATCTAGCAGGGTTTAAGGTCTTCCTTAGAGAAAACATAGGAAAATAAACACACGCATTAATATTTCAGCAGAAGATTGCAACTAGTAAAGTAACAAGGATTCATTTATTCTAATAAAATCTAGAAGTATAATCTATTTTTCAATAATCAAACTGTTAATAGGATTTGGTTTCCTCTTGTTATGAATATAGGATAAACATTTCACGAAGCATTTTCTATATGTTTACTATTTCATACTTCTACGTGCATAATTCTAATTGCATATTTATTCATGTCTCATGTCTCTCTCCCATAAATTTGTAAAAACACTTCATAGAGTTTCATGCTTTCAGTTTTCAGCATGTTGTTGCAGCTAATCAGTTTTTTATTTTATTAAGCATCTCGTGCCTCTCTTACACATTTTCACGTCGTATTTTCAAATATCTCCATGTACGACGAATGTTAAAAGTCACACCATTAGTCATTGTTTTGTTGATAACACGGTTATGAGCAGATTTGATCAAGCAAGACTATTTCGCAAAAGTCATGCTTCATCAAGGTTTTCTAGTACAATATCTGAAGTGACTTCTGAAGAACTCTGCAAATCTTCTTGTTCTTCTACAACATTTGCAGAAGTTGAAACTAGACACAGGTGTAGATCAATGACAGGAGAGTCAACATTCCTTTCCTTAGTTGGTAGTATATCACTTAAAAAATATGAAACATCATCTGCATCATTTTAAAGTAGGTTTTTGTTTGATAAAATCTTATTAGCCTAGTCAGATGTAAGCTTGACTACTGATATCCTACTCTACCACCCCTTTTTATCCAAAAAGAGGGAACCTTTTGAAATTTTCAAAATCTGAACAGGGGAAGAAAACCTTGAAGCCCCTTTTTAGGTCGAGCCTAGAGCAGCGCATGCGCTGCTTGCTCGACTTTTAGTAAGGGGCTTTTGGAAGTGCTACCAAGCCGGCCACCAACTTGCTGTTACGCGCACAAGCGCGCGCGACGTGCACACTTGCGTGGTGTTTTTTTTTGCGCGCGCACACACACAACTCCTGGTCGCACGTCTTGCTCGCGATCACTTTCGCGCGCACCATTTGCTTGTTGTTTGAAGTGTTGTCAGGAGCCCCACCCTCTTTTTTTAACTCTCCAATTCAGCATCTTAAAGAAGCTCAGGACTGAGGCAATCAAAATTACACGTGTTCGTCTCAGGGTTGTTGCTAGTGTTGTCCAAGAACACAGGGCACTGTACAGCCCCCGAATCCCCTCTCCAAAACCGCTGTCCGAGATGCTTGTGCACACACGTTATGGGATTTGCCTACTAAATACGACCCTGTGATTGGGCAGTGTGGACTGAGTTTTAGTGTCTTGCTGCTTAAATATTCCTGCTTGAATAGTATACTAATATTCCTGGTACCGAATACTACATTCTCGCCGGAAATGTTTCATTAACAGAAGGAAAGGCCGGTCCTATGCAAACTGTTAGTTACTTTCAAGCCAATCGGAGAATCATTTAAATGAAACTGCAGCAAAGTTCGAATTATTTGTAAAAACAAGCACTGGTGTATTAACTATCCTCCCTGGAGTTTGCTTATTCAGTTCAAGATAGAGATACTGCTCCTGTTTCCATTGCTCCCGCTACCCGTCCCTGCTCTGATGTCATTCCATTATTAGATGAAGTGCGCTTAGTGGCTGGGCGTACACCCAGTGTTGACTCCCCTTCTTGGCCGTCACTTTCCACCGTAGGACAGTACAGCGGCTCCTGTCTCTCGCACGGAGCCCCAGCCATAGAGTAAACGGGTCTCTAGGTGGTGCAGCCCCACAGACTGCATAAGGTGTGAGCAGCGTCATAACGCTCAGAGTGTCATTGACTGCACGCATGTGTGTGTGAAAATGTTCCTCCCCGGAGTCACACCTGCATCTGCAAACGTGTATTTCTCAACTTTGCTCACTGTCGTTAGCTTCCTATTTCTCCTCTACGCTGCTTTTTGCTGCTACTTGAAGATGATTACAGGAAAAGCTATTTCTTTGCTTTTCTTTCTTTTTCTTGCCTTGAGAAACTGCTTAATTTTTTTAAGAATTCTAGCTGTTTCCTTCCCGTGGTTTTAGAGCAGGGATGGTTTTATAGGATGTGAATGTCCCCACGAACAATTTGCCTTTTTACTGAATCGCAATTTTATACACATGCTTTCGGATGATAGAAATTTAAGCACTTTCTGTACTTTACCCACGTAATGACATACTCTTTGGTAACTTTGCATTAGTCAATTTAGCCCGGGATGCTATACATCGGAGTTTTTGTTAAGTAATTTCAAAGGCTGAGCAAAATTTGTTCTTCTATCTCTAATTTTAAGGCACAAGAAAGGGCACTGAGGGCTGCGGAGGAGAGGAAGGATTCTTTCCGTGAAGAACTTTAAAAGAATGGGATTGTTCGGTCACACATCTAATCATTAAAGCCAGTGGAAGTAACAAGCACATGAATTGCTGGGTTAGTTGTGCATTGAAAATCTAAGTGTGGGATTGTGTCAGCTTTAATTTTAGATTGTGGAATTTCATATATTTTTAGTGTAAGGTGCTTGTAATCTAAAACTGATTCCCAAGGCTACATATTTAGTAATTAATTCATCCTACAATGTTATCCTACCTCCATCACTGTCTGTGCTGGCCTAGTCCCTTCGAATATCAGCACAGCACCATCTCAGCATCAGCACTGCACCACTTCCTCATCAGTGCACCACCACCAGTGCAGCACCACAGCATCAGCACAGTGCCACCTCTGCAGCATCACCTCTGCACAAGTTCAGCATCACCTCTGCACTAGTGCAGCACCAACTCAGCATCACTCAACACCACCTGAACACCAGTAAGCACCACCTGAGCACCACAATACATCACATAGCACCAAATCAGTATCACTCAGCACCAACTGAGCACCACCTCCGCACAAGCACACCACCACCTCAGTGCCACTCAGCACCACCACAGAATCAGCGCAGCACCACCTGAGCACCACCACTTAAGGTTCACCTCTGCACCTCTGCACCAGCACACAACCACCTTAGCACCACCTCAGCATCACTCGGCACCGCCTCTGCACCAGCACACCACCAACCAGCACCGCCTCAGTATCATTCAGCATCACCTTTCAACCATTGCACCACCACTTCAGCATCACTCAGCACCACTTCAGCCTGCCTTCGGGAATCTGTCATCTGTTGATTCTCCCCTAGTGTCCGTCTGCTGCTCATGTTGTAATTTATGTACTATTTCCCAATCTGCACCCTCCCATTGTTTAGTTTTCCCCCCACATAGCAAAAAATAGTTATAACAAGCATTAGAACAGGCAGGAAGAAGTTGCCAGCATTGGAAGGAAAAAAAAGAACTAGATAACATTTTATGTTAATTCTTTTTTTAATTGGATCATTCAGTTGTACATAATGTCTTCTTTGTTATATATACAGTAACAAAAATACTTATTACACTTTTTATTATAACTTTTCAACATGCTGCACAGCAGCCACGCTGCTCTACAACATAGCTTAAAAACATTGGCAAAGCCAATAGCTCTGGCTTAACACTTATAAGGTCCCAAAGGTGAGACCTATTGGTTATGCCAATGCTTGTTGACCTTGACAGTGCTTTGACCATGACCCAATCACCAACAACAAAGTCTTGGTCTCTCCCTTTGTGTCTAGAATCATAATACTTTTTTTGAATATTTTGGCGTACACAAGTGGTATTTATCATCTTCTGTTTGTCACTACACACATAACAGGGAAGCTTTCTTTTCTTCAAACCTTTTATCAAATCTGGACAAACATTTACCCTGGGATCCCTTTTTCTGAAAAGGTGAAATGCCAGTGGTAGAGTGTGGAGTGATCAAGTACGACCACATTTTCTTGTGTAAGAAGTCTTCCACAGGTATATTACAAGCCAAAGCTGACTGTACCCCACTCTTTCATGTTCATCCTCTCAACAAGTCCATTTATTGTGCTGTAGTGAGATTCTGCCTGTTTTAATCTCCAGGAAGCAAAACCAATGGTATGCTCCTTGCCTGAGATCCAGTGACATAGAGCAGCACCTAGACCATGTTGACTAGCATCAACAGTAAGAAAAACATTTTGACCAGAAATGTATGATGACAGCACAGGTGCACTGACAATTACCTTTTTCACTTCCTGAAATGCATCATTGGCATCAGTTTGCCAACTGAAAGGAACACCTTTTTCAAGGTAGGGACGAACAACCTGAGCATACCGTGGTCCAAACCTAGAATAATACTTAGTCATCCCTGAGAATGATCTTAGCGTGTCTTTGTCCATGGGAGAAGGTACTTCTGCAATTGCTTGTGTGAGAGAGAATTTGGGTTTTATTCCTGAAGCAGTGATGGTGTGGCCCAAATAATCACGATCATCAGTTAAAAACTTACATTTGTCAATACCCAAAGTGATACCAACATCTTTAAAAATGGTTAACATTTTTTTTAAAGTAGACAAGTGATCCAGTTTTGTTTCTGAAAAAAGCAAAACATTGTCTTGGTAAGGTTGTACACCAACAAGGTCAGAATGGGGTCAAAGGAATTTGATGGTAAGCAGATCATGGATTGAAGAGACTGAAAAATGTTGAGCCCCCAACACCAGCCAGTAGATCTTGAATCCTTGGGAGTGGGTGACAATCCACCACGATATTTTTATTGAGTGTGCGCAAGTCCGCACACAAGCGAATGTCCCCACTTTTCTTACGCCCTGGAGTACTGCTGAGTTCTGCTACGTTCGTGCAGCGGTTATTGGGGTTGTCGGAGCCGGAGCTGCTTGGCGTGGCTGAGTCAGGCAGAATTGGGCGATCCCGAGATCCGTGATCGGTGTCTCACCTTTTCCTCTGAGTCCGACGAGCTGGGAGTGGAGCAGGTCAGTGGAAGACTGACACCCGGTGCGAAGAGCCGGGGAGAGGCTAGTGTTGCAGCATTAGTCCCGTGCGGCTTGTACCTACGGAGGTCTGCTTTCCCTGCTTTCGCCGCTTTCTGTGCTACCGCTGGATACACCTGCACTTCCATTACCGCCCCCTTCCCGCTGGATGAGGACTCACAGGTCGGCCCCTCCTCCTCGTTTTTTGGTGTCTGAGGTGAGCAGTGGGGCTGATTGGTCAGCTGATTGGTGACCCTGCTGGAAGATGGAGACACCCAGCGAGCAGGGGAGAGGAGCGTATTTGTTGTCCCTCTTGCCGACAAGGGGGAATCAGGGGGGCAACAGGTAACAGACAACAGGAAACAGACACCAGGGGTCAACTTAGGTTTGTTGGAATCCATGCTAGTCCGTTTCTCCTTTTGGCATGCTCGTGCCCCACCCCAGCGCTACTTTGCACTTCTCTAGCAGATAGTGCTTACAACGGGGAAGGAGTGGCTGCGCCTACCAACGTGCGACCAACTGACTAATTGATTATCATTTAAAGCCAGCCCCCTCCCAACCCCAATAGCCTACAAGGAAGGCTAGGTGTGAAATGCGCACAAGTAGCTAATTGCTCTTGAGAGCACACTCTACAAGGCCAGAAAGACAAGCAGGGGAGAGACCAATCCCTGTAAAAAGAAAACCCAGCAAGTCCCCCTCTTACAAACAAGGGGGGAATCTGTATTTGTTAAGTCTCAGGCCACCAAGGTACGGCCCCCCGGGGCATACATAAATACTATGAACCAATAAATAGGACACAAGCAGACACAGATATCTCCTTTCCCAGCCTGCAAACTTTGAAGTCTAACGACAAAGCATCAATCATGGTGGAAGGCAAAAAGCACTGAGCCCATCCCACCTTGGGAGCAAAAGGAGGATTGTCCAGCTAGTCAGCTAGTGGGAGCTCAACTGCTAAAAGAACCTGCTCAAATGGAGGGAGAGGGGTCAGTCAAGGTGCAGGCCACAAGTGACCTACCCCCACAACTCTACTTCGTATGCAATGTCCCTCAACCTCTCGACACACACAACAAGCAGGGGTACGGACTTGGAATGCCGTTCACCTTTCCCGCCCTGGCCTCTCTCACCAGAAGTCATAATTGTTGCAGCTTATCCAGGATGACTTCCATTACATCATTCGAGTGACTGAGCGCCTAGCACCTTTTTGGCTCCCTTAGACATCATTGATCTGGACTCTCCCCACAACCCAGTACCAATATGTGTGGAAGATCTGGAGACATCCTCTAATGAACCAGCAGGGAAGAATATAGGCACTCTCCATTGGAATGAGGGGAGAAGCCGCCATACGAAGCTGGAAATAACAGAGGAATTGTATATAAAGGATGAAGAACTGTTGTTGGTAATGGACCCATCTGATGTCCAGTCAAGCAATAGAGGTAACAAAGGTTTTAAATTAAAAACAATCAAAGGGATAAACGAACAAGAACATCATTCAGCCATTAGAGGGTCTCAGAAGAAGCTTAGCTCCCGCTTGGACACAGAAGCTCTCAGGTACAACAATGCCCCACTGTTACAGAAGGACAGGGCCAATAATCCTGACCCTGCGGCTAACAACAAAAAATCCATCCACGACATACCAGTCATTAACTCACAGACACAGAACTGGTGGCCGATCATTGACAGAACACTAACAACCATAAGTCAGGTGGCAATGCTGCATGCTGACAAAATGGACTCACAGATTTTAATATTATAGTCTCTGGCGAACAACGTGAGGAAGATTGAATCGCAACTGGATAATCGAAATTCTCTCATAATGAACACCCAGCAACAGTTCGAAAAGCCAATGGAGCGGTGTTACTGCTCACTCCTCCTCGAAAAAATTCTCTGCTCTTCCGGAAATCATGTCGGATCTATAAAGCAAATAATATACAACATAACAGCAATGAAAGGCTTTTTCCACAAAATGCCCAGCTCCGTGAGGATGCACTCTTTGTTTCCCACCAAAAAGTTGATCAAAAACTGGAACCAAACCTAGAGGATCTGGAACCAGATGTTATTGACGATCAACACACCATCATTTCCCCTCTGGTAGTGAATGCAGTTCAAGAAGATGCTGTAGCCCCCAATGTTGTGTCCAATGCAGGCTATGTTTCACGAGCTGATAGTCCTTCAAATAAAATCTCTAAAAGGAATAGACAACGCCTGAAGAAATTAAACAAGAAGCAAAAACAAAAATCTAAAACAGAATTGTATCTTAAAACTAGAAATATCAGATAAAAGACGCCCATTACCACCGGAGACCTTGTTCAGGAGAAGGAAAACATCTTACTCAATAACACTTTAGCGATAACTGAACTACCTGATCCCCTGGTCCTCCCCAGGCAAAAAGATCAGATAGAGACACAACACCCACTCAGGGGACTCAACAAGGGAAAATCTCTGTGAAAACCAATCGAGACCAGAATTCATGATCCCTCCCCTACACTCTCTTGAAGCCCAGCAAGGCAATCAGAGGCTAAAAAGACTGTGGGCACAGCTATGCCATCTTTACAGCAAACTAACAAAGACGACCGGGGCACAGACGGAGGCCATTCCACTCTGGGAAGTGGAAAATGATAAGCTCAAAAGCCTTTTACTTCCAACTGCGCCTGACTCTTCCAAATAGATAATGTGGTAACCTATAGCCAAACCCAGGTCTTTTCTTCTCGCCAAAGGACTGAATTGTTCAATATCTCTAAAGGGGCGGATCTCTCACCAGACCGAGGAGGGCCCTCCTGCCGGCAATCCCCTCTTGGACGCCCCAGTCGAGAGACCTCTTTTGGCGCATCCATCTACAGCTGTATGGTACTCAGATTCTGGAACAGCTAAGTCCCTATACAGTTGCTATCCATCAGACTCCCCAAAAAGTGGGACCAGCACGAATCTGAAAACAGGGAAGCACTCTTAATATTTCAACCAGAGTACGTCTCATGAGGTCAGAAAGATATCCTAAATAGGAGCAACTTGCTCAAGCTTCTCTCGGTTCTACCTGAGTTGGGGACACTAGTTCGTAAGATTTGATTTATATGATGTTTATCCCGGGGTCTAAAGAGAGTCGACAGGATGCGACAAAAGTACTATTTAGAAATAAAGAGATCTCCAGGCAGATAGAATCGCATCGAGAGACTGTGGCAGAATGGGGTATAAGTCTAACTAGACCAGCAAAATTGAAATATCCATGGCTTCTTGCAAACAATAAGCCCTCCCAGCACTCTGTCTCCGTACTTTGTGCCTCGAAGGGTTCGGCCTGCCCCCGATCTGCAGCAGACCACATCATAATCTCAATGGACGAAGTAGAAAATGTAAGAGTCTGCCGGCTTACAAAGAATAGCCGCTGATGTTTAAGAAACATTGCAGGGAATATGAGACCATTGACGCCCACCAAACAAACAATGAATTCCATATTACACATGTGTTCATGGAATATGTGTAGCTTAAATTCCCTTTTAAAGGACAATTCAGCACTCGAGGAAATATGTTCCAAAGATATAATTTGCCTACAAGAAACATGGCAGTTATCCAAAGAGACTTGGCCGGATCACAACGAATACGGCATACTGGCCACTCCTTCTACTTTAGGGGGACACGCCTCGGGAGGTGTCTCAATCATGGTCCATAAAGCCCTAGAGATAAAGGGGACAATCATGGCAAATATTCCTGAGGCTTGTATTTTGATGAGGCTTGCAGCAGCTTCATCCTCCGACCGAAAAAGGTGCCCACCGCTCATTATAGGAAGCATCTACATAAATCCTAAGCAACCCAAAAAGAAAGCAGTCACATTGGAGATTTTAAAACTAATTAAGACCCTACGCCAGCAACACCCGAAAGAATTGTGGGTCTTGGCAGGTGACTTTAATATGTTTTTGCTTGAGACGCATCACATTTCTCCTGGGCAGCAAGAAGAAGAATAACTCATGGAATATCCCAGAGATTGTGTCTGGCCAAATAAAGAGAGACAAAGCTGGCCAGAAATTCGCCTCTGCCTTAAATGCCCTGGACCTTCGAAATTTAAATGGAAGAAGAAGTAATGATCAACCGGCCAGCCATAACCACACAACCAGCTCTTCCACCTCGCTGATTGACTACATCTGGGTTTCTACCCAGCATTTTTCCCTGGTAAGCAACTTTCAAGTCTTGCACCCTCCAATTAGCGACCATGCTTTGCTGTCATGCTCCATCCACAGAGAGACTTTGAAATTATCACAACTGGAAGTAGTTGGTATAGAAGCTGGTACCTGTTGGCTCCAAAGAATAAATTAGTCAGTAACTCTGGCCCTGGGGGCCTTGGCGGAATTGAGAAAAGAGCTGCAAAGTGAAGCTTCCACAAGACTAACTTATACTTCAAGCTGGCAAATCTTATTGTCTAGATTATTGGAAAAGTTGGCAAAAATGCCACGAACAATGGATAGTGCCCATCCTCAGAATGAAACCAATAACAGTGCATTGAGGACTTTGAAACATGATCCAAAAAAACTCTGGAGGTTGGTGCATAAAGGAGATAAGCAAACACAAGGAGATGATAGACTGAGTGCTGAAACTTTTCAAACACTCACCCCCAGTCACAGATCTGGGTTGAATCCATCATCATTCTTTAGCTCACTTTGCCACCCCAGTTCAGACACAGCTATATGCAAATCAGTCTTGACCCTGTGCCTCATGGGAACAGTCCAGACCGAACTGCCAAGCCATGTCTTCCCTGGACCGGAATCAAGCATCCTGGAACCGGTTTCGGGCTAACAGCCCTCATCAGCCAGGCTAGCTTGAATCCAGTGGCAAAGTGAGCAAGGGACCCACGTCAAGACTGATTTGCATATAGCTGTGTCTGAACTGGGGTGGCAAAGTGAGCTAAAGAATGATGATGGATTCAACCCAGATCTGTGACTGGGGGTGAGTGTTTGAAAAGTTTCAGCACTCCGTTCATCATCTCCTTGTGTTTGCTTTGCATAAAGGAGCTGCCACTGCTAGTGTGCTAGTGGAGATCAGAAAGGCGCGGTAGGCGTATAGGCAAAAAGCCTGGGAAATTGCCCATGGAAATGAAGAACAGGCGTGGGTAGAATTATATGAGGCCTTAAAAACAACAAAATTCTGGACACTTGTCAAGTTAAAATCAAATCAAAATACCTGGAAAAAGTTTTCAGTGGTCTCAGCCCAGCAGTTCAATCATTACATTGATAACTTGTACAATTCAGGTAAAATAGTAGGCTACCGTGAGACTCCTCTTGAAGAATTTTCAGATGGCTCAAGCTGAACTCACAGTACATCACTTTGGCCCGATGTCATATTAACCAAAGCTACAATTAAGTATGCCTTGCCTCTTTTAGAGCCGCTGGAGCCCCCGGCCCGAACGGCATGCCTACAAGGATTTTTTTTAAATACTGTAGAAGACTGGGTCGACCATCTTAATCCACTTTTTAAAAACTGTCTAATGGAAAAAAACTGTGCCAGACAGCTTGAGAAGTGCTATACTCACCCCAATTCATAAAAAGGGACCTTGTGATAACCCGGCCAACTTCTGACTTATTGCATTACTGGATGTGGAAGGCAAATGCTTTGCAAAAATTTAAAACAAGGAGCTAGACGAGTGGTCCCGCACCGAGGCCTTATTCCCATCACCCAAACAGGCTTTAGGTGCGGGCACGGAACCAAAGATAACTTGATGATACTCTCCTTGTTCATCAAAACTGTGAATTCCATCAAGTCGTCTCCGTTATATGTGGCCTCAATAGATTTTAAAACTGCTTTCAACAGAGTGGACTGAGGGAGACTGTGGAAGAAGCTGGCAACTTGGGGCATCGCGGAAGGCCTCTTGAGCCCCATCATTAGCTTACACTCAGACACATGGGTAAAAGTGAAAGTAACACCTAATAGAATCAATACCCATAGAATTAAGACCACCACTGGAGTAAAGCAAGGCTGCATCCTTGCGCAATTGCTGTTTAATCTCTGCCTGGCTGACATTAAGAAAGCATTAGGAGCCGTAAACGCAGTACCCCCGAAGTTTGCAGGGCACCACATACATTGTCTCCAGTATGCGGACGACACTTTACTATTTGATCATACGGCTGTGGGATTGCAGCATTCACTGACAGCCCTAGCATGTTACTGTGTAGAGAATAAACTTGAAATTAACTACAGTAAATCGAAAATTATAGCCTGTGGACTGAGAAACAAATGGCCAGGCAAATTACATTTTTGCATAAATAACGTGGTGCTGGAACAAGTGACTACCTTAAAATATTTGGGCATCTATTTCAATACTCATTGCTCACATGTTACACACTTAGAGCCTATGTTCCGTGTAGGCTACGCGCTTGCGCGCACACGCAGCCTTTCTTCTTCCAGCACCCAGACTTTCTCTGTGAGCGCGTTCGCCACTCCCAGGACCTAAACACATAAAAGGGAGGCTTGAAAACTTCCCTTTTCTCTGTTCGTCGCATGCTGTGCCCCCGGAGGACCAGCAAGTTCATCAAACAGAAAGGGGATGCTTATTTTATTTTTTTAGATCAGACGTGTATGAATGTGTTTCACTCACATTGAGAGGGAGAGTATATGGCATTAATGCCAGGGATGCTCACTCTGGAACTAGGGAAACAGGTTCCAGTCTCGATACTCAGGTAAAGCCCTCTAATACTTTCCGGTAGAGTTTGGTATACATAACTGCACAAAAATAAAACTTTCAGCTTAAAGAACGGGCAAATACTTTTTAACTGATCCTCCCATTTGTTCATCTTCGGGCAACTTCAAATACGAGATAACAGGTTTTGTAATATACAAAAGATCTTTTGTGTTTAATTTAATAGCCTACACATGATCACTGACTTCCCTTTTGGTTCACTAATAGCATTGTCTTTATAAGGAAGTCTGGGGAGGAGGGGGCAAGAACATTTCCTAGCTCATGTTTAAAAACTCTCACTTGTAATAAATACTTTGCACATAATCTGATGTATTAAGGTCAAGGCTGCTGGAATTATGGGGCAGGAGTGCACCAAATTATGCTGCAGGGTTGACAAAATTATGCGGCAAGAAAAGGCAAATTGTGTGGCATCATGTGGCACATTTTTGAAAGTCTTACTTCATTGCTTTATAATTTTTACACATGGTAATACAGTCTGTTCAAAGATTTCACCTCATGATTACCAATGTAACAACCAAATGCAGAAATAAGCAACTGAAAGTAGACCAGATAACCGTTGCGAAGGGCCTTCCTTTGAGTGCGAACACATTTGCCACATTTTTAGTAACTTTTAATCAGTTTGCGCAAGAAATTACTTTTTTTTGTTAAAACCTGTAAATTAGCCATCAGATGATAGATTATGTGACAAATGCGGCAAATTCACAATAATGTAAAAAAAAAAAGCTGCAGCCGCAGAATCACATAATTCCAGTGGCTGAGACTAAGGTGAAACGCTTCCACGTTTTAATTTTTTGAATTTTGAAGACACCTTACTATATCCGAACATGATCTGTGCTGCATGCTTGACATGCCGCATACTTTAAAGTCTCGGCTTTTGCATGGGTTCTTAAGAGCCAGAGCCAACCTCAGCTGTCCCGTTTAATTTGCTGGCTCGCCCACCTCTACCTTGCACCATAGTCAGGGCTACTGGAATTATGAGGCAGGAGAGGACCAAATTATGCGTCAGGGTTGAATTATGCAGCAAGAATAGGTGACCTTTTTTGACAATATTATTTTGTCATTTTTACACATGCTAACAGTCTGCACAAATGCCTAACCTTATTAGTACCAATTTAACACCCAAATACACCAATTAGCAACAGACAGGTGACCAATCAACCTTTGTGACGGGTCTTCCACTTTGCAGCAATACGTGTAGTTCTGGTAACTTTTGATCCATTTGCACTGGAAACTATTTTTTAGGGTTAAAATCTGCAGATTATACAGCAGATGATAGATTGCTTTACACTTGGCAAATCCATAGTTCTGAGGACGAGGCCACAGCCGCAGAATTGCATAATTCTAGTGGCCCTGATCTTAGTCCAAGGATGTGAGCATTCTGTCAAGCAAAGGTGCTGGACTGGAAGGGAGCCTTCCAGTACAAAAAATATCCCTTAAGACCTTTCCCACTGTATGTGTGCTGTACATATGCAGAGTTTTAAAAATATGGAGACTTTTAAAAGTTGCTTCACTGTTACGCCCGCCTCAATGAGATGTACTTTTTTGGCTCAAATCCCGGTCTATAAATGTTGATAGTGATTTGTCTCAAAACCCACAGGAATCGCCCATGTACTACCCATGGTACACCGCTTTGTTGCAAAGTAGCGCAAGGTAGGGCAAACTGCTACTTTGCGTTACTGAGGGCAACTTTCCCACACAAATCACGATTTGTTTTTGCCGCACATAAAGGAAAGAAATTAGAGGGAACATTGCTTAGAGCACCTCAAAGTTTCTGCTTTGTTAGTGACAATGAGCTTTAAAAAGCTGGCTTCGACAATGAATGGACCTGATCTTACTGGCTTATGTCATCAATGTCAAATTCATGCCCACTCTTACATATGGTACATTGATTTTAAACGGCCATATCTCAAGCTGGCGGGACAAAGCCCAATTGAGGTGTTCTAGAAGACTTTTAACCTCCCTAATGCTGCCCTATCTTCTCAGGTTTGCCTGGAATTTGAGCTTTTTAAACAAGCATTAATTTAACTGGCCCGATTTCTGGAATATTATGGGAAGCTTAGTAAAGCAGACCCAGGTTCACTTAAGGAAATGATTTACCGAGGCATCCTTCATAAAGATCTACCATAGGAACGCTACCTGACGGTTGCAATGGAATACCTGTAGACGTTGATCATTCCACTCCCTAATTTATCCCTGAAGCTTTCAGCAAAACTTTTGCTAAAATCGGCAAGGTCACAATCAAGGGTCACGGATATTCAAGAACTGTCCCGAAAAGCTCACTCTACTCTATGTGACTTGCTATATCAAGAGCCAGGGGGAGTCACGTACCTATCTTCCCACACAAAACTATTAGTGAAGTAAGAGCTATTGAGATCGAGATGAAGGCTAATCCCTTTAAAAGCCTACAGATTCGAAAGATTTGCTGGGTCTCTTGATCTACAGTGTAGGTTAAGTAACTTTCCGAAGGAAAGCTTAGCACACATGATATGCGTTTGCCCAGTTTTAAAAAATCTTAGATGTTTTTAGCTGAAACCACTGTTTTGTAATCTCGGCATAAGGGACTGGAACACAGCTATTTTCGAATTCTTGAACGGTATGAGCCCGCAGCTAACAGCCTGTGGTGTGACATTTGTTAAAGAAACTCAAAAATTATTGGCTGTGGGACCAACAAATTCCTGAGTATTAATGTTTTTAACAGGTGGTTGGCCTATAACCCTTTTTTAGGATTGATTTTATTCTAGTTTAACCTATTTAGGTGACAATTGTTTTGCACTTTAGGGAAAATGTTCTTTGTCAGAGCCACATGATAGGACTTTTGCACTATTGTTCCCTTTTGTTATGATGTATTATTTTATTGTGTCCTCTATATTGTGGTTTCTAATAACTTGAAACAATAAAATGTATCTATCTTACACACTACTACAATGAGACTGACTCACTGAGCGGAATCCGTGGAAATAATCACACCTTCCATAACTAATTTATCTAACAACTGCTTAAGATCATCTCTCGCACTTAGGG
The DNA here is from genome assembly GCA_963921515.1 of Calotriton arnoldi. Lineage (NCBI taxonomy): Eukaryota > Metazoa > Chordata > Amphibia > Caudata > Salamandridae > Calotriton > Calotriton arnoldi. The sequence continues at coordinate 886,649 of CAWUFW010000166.1, forward strand.
GTACAGGTCTAGCCTTGTGAGCAATTGGAAAAGCATTTTCTTTTAGCTTTATAGTGTGCTCATACTTGGTGATTCTACCAATTATACTGTCAAATACTTCAGGAAAACTTTCTAATACCTTTTTTAAGTTATCCTGAACATCCCCTAAATCTGTCACTAGAGCAACTTGTAAATCATTCAAACGAACAGGATTTTCAGAACCTGGAACCAATTTCAAACCCATTGTGGCTAGATCCTGCCAACCAACAATATTATTGCCCTTTATAGCCACATAAACTTTTGTGTAAACATGTCTGCCTAAGCACGTTACATTTTTATGGAAATTCCCTAACATATCAATCTCATTATCACCATAGGCTTTGGGAATTATATCAGTTTGTTGAAGTAGAACTTTAGAAGACCAATGTTGTGTGAAGAATTGATCAGAAATTATAGTGACTGGGGCAACAGAATCTGCCATCATGTTAATATGCAAATCACCCGGTAAAACCTGACAAAATGGTCCTTTTAACTTGTAACATGAGATGTTACACCTGTATTAACAGTTAAGAGCAATTTTTGAAAATTCAGACTGCAAGCATTCACCATGCACACATTCATCCTTAACTTGGGTTTCATGTGTTTGAACATTGCTCACTTAAACAATATTTTTTCCTCTGCATACAGATTGGAAGTGACCAAACTTGAGACATTTAACACATTTCTTACCCAGAGCTGGGCACATGGGGCTATTACTCAGGTGTGAACATGAGCCACACCTGAAACATGTTGTATTAGATTTCTTTTGAAAGGTTTTATTAGCATTGTTTCTGAAGTGACAATGCATTAACCATTTCTTTTCCATGAATCAAATTAACAGTAGAAAAACTGGATGACTCATTTGACATATATTTGGAAGAAACTATGGCACGTTCAATTCCCTTGGCCATATCTATCACTTCTGTAAGAGAAGGATCTCTACATTTTTAAATACTATCCTGAATAATTTTTTTAATTACAACTATAAACATACTGTTTCCTTAGATAAGCATATAGTGCAGTTCCAAAATTGCAATTAGCAGCTAAGTTCCTAAAGGCTGATATGTACTCTTCAACCGTTTTATCTGGTTCCTGCTTCCTTTTCATAGTTAAATCTTTCGAGCATGTCGCTAGGTTCAAGAAATGTTCTATACAACCTTTGAACTGGCTCTCTGTATACACTCCAAGCATCTCCATCTCCAGGAGGAGGAATTAGCACAGGTAAATAGTCAAAGATTTGTTGACCCTCACTGCCTAAATAACTGAACAGTAGTGCCAACTTTTTTTTTTGGGGCGAATCCTCTGCATCAATTGCCACAACAAAGTTTTCAAAGGAGCGAAACCAAATTTTCCATGCTGTTTTGGGTTTTCCAGGTAGTGGTAAAAACGGTATAAGCTGAACAACATGTTGTGAAGATGCCATGTTAAAAGATAATACCAGTTAAGTCAAAATAAATTAAAATGAATAAACCTACCAAACAGACAGGTGAATGTCACAACAGAGTAATAAACCCTGTTGAAATCAAAGCCAGAAACTGCTGGAGAGCAAAATCTGGGTTCTGAGTGCTGAAGGAAACTAGTGTGAGGTCGTTATGATTTTAATTATTATTATTTTTTAATATTTGAGCTTCCAGTGCAATTCATACGTTTCAAATGCCTTTCAATGAACACAAAGTCAATCCAAAATGGCCGCCGAAACGTAGGCGTACATGACGTCGGGTCAAGTGATACGTTGTAGATAAACAGCATCATGTTCAAAGGCCGCTCAATAAGCAAGCTCGCGAGATGCCTGTCTGAACATGCAGGCTCAATCAATCAATCAATGCATGCATTAGACACCGCTCCTATACTGTGGCGCGCAGTCTCACGAAACCTGCAGAACAGTAAATTCAATAGGGAAGTCTGCAGGGTGATCCTCGGATGCCGAGTCCAAAATCACTGGCAGCAAGAGCAATCCGTAGGTACTCTCCAGAGTACCAAAAATATATGAAACAGCACAAAATTGGCGAACACCTATGCAGCTTGTCGCCAGATGTAAAGCTGGCAAAAACACTGAAGCAGAAGCCACTTTAAGTAAGTCTTCTTGCGTTTATTATGCATAGGGCTTCGGGTTTTATGGTATTTATTTTTTAACATTTCTGTCTGTATTTATCCATATTTATTTTTCGGCTATTTTATCTTTATCCACATTTATTTTTGTCACAGGCAAAAAAAGACACTGCTGCTAGTATTTTTTCACATTTATTTAAATAGACAATGCGCATTTGGTTGTTATAGGTTTAGACATATTTATGTAGATGGGTAAATGGGTTACTGCTTTTAACAAAGAGATCCTTTTGTTACCTGTAGTTCATAAATTGTAATCCTTCTAATATAGCACAGTGAGCTATGAAGGACATGTGCCTCCTACATCTTGTAACCCTCACTGTCTTATGTAACACATCCTACACATTGATTTACACGCATATGATTTATTGCCCATGTATAATGTGCACGTGTGATGTAAAAAGCTCTGACACCCTGCATTGGGATGAGTAGCACTATAGCACTATAAAAGAAATAAAACAAAGTAGTGGTAACAGTCAAAAGCATGCCTCTCTTAAGTACCAGTGAAGTGATAAGCTGTGTGCATTTGTAGTCCCTTAATTGCTTTTAGGTGTGCATTCCCCCACCCCCTCCCCCGCCATCATAGCTCCCAGCCAGGACACTCCAACATAAGGCCTAATGGCCCCTTAATGTCTGCCTTTGTTTGGGAAACAAACTACTGCAGTACTTCCAGGAATGGTGCACTTCTTTTAAAAGAAAGACAAGAAAACGAAAGTAGCGCTTCGCTGGAAAATTCTGTAAAGTGGTGCTAATATGTTTAGGTGGGGAATATAAACAATCTGGCCACTTTGCAACGACTGTCTTGCTTTCTTTATGTATTTTTTCAAGTTTTCAACTTTTTTTTCCTGTTTTTTTTTTTCCCGTCCCAAGGCTGCACTCTGGAAGAGAAAAATGTCAGAAAAAGACATTTCCAGCAAAAGTATTTCTTTCTTTTTTGGATTCATGTCACAGGGGAATCCTAACAAAAAGATAGCGTTCGAAGCAGCTGAAACCTGGCTGACCAATCCACAGACGCAAAAACGTGATGTTATTGTAGCTACAAAAAATCTCTCAGTTAAACATATTTACTGGCATTTTTCCGTTTCTATTTATAAATACAAAGAAAAAATATTTTTCTGTCTGTAATTATATTCAAAAATCTGTTTAAACGGAAATCCAGGAGCCTTAATTATGTACAACACAGGACCCCACTGGAGTGCCTCCTCGTCCAGCTCACAACTGCCTAGCAGGAGCAATCTGAGAACACCGGACAAGAGCACCATTGTAGGCCATACATTAAAAGTATCCCCAAATCAATATAAGGGAGAGAGAAGCAGAGACTTATTCAGCTTCCAGTGTACTATTAAAAGTAAACATCATCAAGCAGGTTGCATGCAGGGAACTATTAAAGGAAACAATTCTAGAAAACAGTAAGAAAGGAACAGGGATAAATAAAGGAGAAACGATACAAGGCACCAACACTACAGCGTGTTACTACACGGAGTTTAAAACTGTTTTGTTTGTGCTGTTATTAATCTCCCAAAAAAGAAATGCTAATTGTCTGTAACTGTACATAACAATATACCCAATTCAGGCAGATTGCCTCTGCTTCAATATAAGTCAGTTGGGAAAAAACATTCTCCATATTATTTTTGAAAAATCTCCCACTTGCATCCTCTAAAATGGTGGCATGTATGTAAAAAAACACGACCTGTTGTCTTCTAAGCCAGGGTTGTATTGGGATCAAAAATAGGCCTAGGCACCCTAAAAAAGAAAGTGGCCCACGTTTGTGGATTGCGCTTTTTCGCAAAACACTGGTTAAGTGTTTTAAGTATTATGAAAGGGGGGAGATCTCTAAAGAGGCATGTTTTCTTAACTTAGCTAAGATTACAAAAATTGCAAATGTTGCCAGGACTCTGTGCAGGGATTAGTTAAAAGTTGTGAACCACACCTGAATATAAGTGAGGCCCCCTTCTGCTCAGGCCCTTACCCCTGCTAAATCTGCATACATTAATAGCCGGTACAGCGAAAGACTTATTATTTTTGAAAAATCTCCCACTTGCATCCTCTAAAATGGTGGCATGTATGTAAAAAAACACAACCTGTTGTCTCCTAACCTAGCCTATGCCAGGGTTGGATTGGCATCAAAAATAGGCCCAGGCACCCTAAAAAAAAAAAAAAACGGTTTGCGCTTTTTCGCAAAACACTGCTTAAGTGTTTTAAGTATTATGAAAGGGGGAGGGGGGGAGTTCTCTAAAGAGGCATGTTTTCTTAATTTAGTTGAGATTACTAAAATGCAAATGTTGCCAGGACTCTGTGGAGGGATTAGTTAAAAGTTGTGAACCACACCTGAATATAAGTGAGGCCGCCTTCTGCTCAGGCCCCTTGCCCCTGCTCAATCTGCATACAATAATGGCCAGTACAGCTAAAGACTGGGAATAACCCGCCCCCTGTGGTAAAAGGAAGGTAATAGAGGCTCATATGCCTCGGGAAAGGCCGCTCAACCTCCCCCTCCCCTCCCCCCCGGGCCTCTGGCTACACCTAAGCAGCACAGAAACAGCCCAAATCGACCAGCACACTGGCCAAAAAACGCAGCCCACAGCCAGGGTCAGATTGGGAAGGCGGGCAATCGGGCATTGGTCGATGGGCCGGTGCCTCAGGGTCACCTGGGGGCCGGTTTTTGGGCCTCTGTAAGCGGGCCAAATAGACTTCCCCACTCCCCGCCAGGTCACTTTAATGTGGTGCCAGCATCAAAGAGCACTCCCCCTGGCATGCTGTTAACTGAGGCTGGGGTCCAGGTGTTGATTAGCCTTTGGGGCATTCTCACCTCTGCACACTGTCTTGCGTGCTCAGCCTGGAGGCCATTTCTCTTACCCCCTCCCCAGCCCATTATAGCCTCAGGGCATTTAGCTGGCAAGGGAGGTGTCAAAATGAAGCAGTGTTATCCCCCCCTCCCCCAGGGCCATCACTTTTAGACAATGGAGGGGTGCAAGGAGGGTGTGTTGGATGCAGGGGCCTCGCAGGGCGGCAGGTGATATTTGGCCATTCTCACCTAACCCTCCCCCCCAGGCTATAATGGGCTGGGAAGGGAGTAAGAGAAGTGGCTTCCTTAGCAGCCAGGTGCTGTCACCTCAGCCCCAGTGTCTTTTAGGCCTTGTTGGGGGAGAGGAGAGGATTGCATATTATTGAATGCAGCGCCATGGTCAGAGCTGCAGACGTTGAAACTGGGTTCGAGTCCAAGCCTCAGCACAACATCCTGTGATTCTGGGCACATCACTTACATTTCCATACTGAAAATTAATTTGATCTTGTGCAATGTAACTGGTGCTTATGTCTCCAATGACTTTGGACCGAGTTCACGGAATACAAAACTATAACAAAAAATAACGAGCCAGATTCCAGTGAGACTAACCAGGTGGGGATTGTGGGCAACTTTTTTTGGGGGTGCTCGGGCCTAATTGTGATCCTAATCCGACCCTGCCCACAGCTGCAACTCAGCTACCTGCCCATCCATCACCCATTGCCCTATTTACCAATTCGACCCTGGCCTATGCCACCCCCATTAGAAACGATGACAACCGAGCGTTTGACATTGACTTTTCTATTCGTGACACACATATAGATATATTAACTAAAACTAAACAGGAAAAAATGACGGAAAACAAGGTCCTATACTGCCCACTGACGTGCTGATATTCTCAGACTGCTGACAAGCTACGCCTATTGCAGGGCAAGCTCAGTGATTCCTTCCGGAGCGATAAGGAAAGATCTCTTCCGGAGCGGCATGGGGGTGGGGAGAACTGGTCGCTTCTTGGTTGGCTGGACGGCCTCTTCCATGACGATCTTATTTTCTCTCCTATCGCACGCTTGGTGGGCGGGACAGTGACTCACGTTTGGGTACTACCGACACTCCCACCCTACTCTGTCAGTTGTCAAACGTTTACTCTCTGCTGGATTACTTCTGCCTTCGGGTTTTTGATGATATTTGGAAACGGAAGCAAGGTACAGAAATCTCATTTCTACAGACAGTTCATCGCGAGACAGGAAGTAAGTCCCACGATGGATGGGTGGGCTGGCGGAAGGTCGAAAATCCCCCGTACTTTGAGAGTGTTGTCATGCTTACTTTTAATGTTAGGCGGGGTATGGGGTACCTAAAATGCTGCTAATTACTAATTTACCTTTCATTGGGAAATGGGGACCGTTGCATGTTCTTCATTTAGCCGAAATGGAAAAATCCAAACTGTTCTTCTCTGTGTCTTCTAGTTTAGCTTTCACTTCTTTAGTGTTTGGAAGTTGGTTTCTCCGTCCTCGCAAAATATAAGTACTGTGTGTTTGTTGTAAAATAGAACTCGTGAAAATGTCAGCATCTATAGATATGACGTTTTTAACATACACCGTGTGCTCTTAAATGTCAAACCATTATTTAAGACTGTAAGGTGTGTGGGTATTCGTAAACATTTTCACTGCTTCTCTGGAAAGTGCTTTTCGCTGCAAAGTCGTTTAAATGACATCAGCCTTCGTTTTGTTCGAGTAGCATCCTGGCTGGGAGCCACTGCAAGTCTATCACCGAGATGTGAGAGCAATCGAGAGAAAACAAAGGCGCACAGCTTATCACCTCACAAATACTTAAGCTTTTGACTATGTTCAAACCTATGTAAAAGAGATTTGAATGCACTTGATCCAGCGCAATATTAGCCAACAACATTCATACACCATATACTCACTTGGGCCCATACATTCACACTACACTAATACTTACGCTGGGTGTCTGATGTACTCTTTTATCAAAGTCCCTGCTACCAATTACCTTCTGATTGAAGAGTAATAACTTACCAGTGGATCCTTTGCTAATTGGGAAGTTTAAAATGAGTGACATTCATTATAGTACATAATCCTGGATTAACCACTGAGTCAGGAAGTTTTAAAATGTTTATCTAAAGTTTTAGCAGAGTAAAATACAGAAAAACACGGTACTTGATTAAAATACCCAAGAAAAAGCATAGAAATAATTTTGCTAATAAATGACGGTGTTTAAAGAAGAGAAGAAGATAGAGACAGCAGCGCAACTAAAGGTTGCAGTATAGTTACCTAAAATGCGAGAACCAAGCCCCTTAGCCAAGGAGTTGGAAAAGATAGGACCCAGGAAGGATGAAGAGCAAAGACTTCTTCCAGGTTCAGGACAGGACCGGTAACCTCTCTACAACGACGCCTGCGCCGTTCCCCTCTCTGATACTCGACTTCTCTCGATTCTCCCGTCTAATGGACTCCGCCGCCCCCTCCTCAGGACCTCTTCCGGATAAGGATTTAGTCAGCAACCGATCAGCATGGCAGCCTGGAGCTCTTCTATATGTTCTCTCTTCTGTGGAATCTAGCTTTGACTAATTAACTAATGCTATATTCTATTATACCCTTCTACGCCCATGTACCTCCCCTTAATGTTGCTATAATATGGGACCACTACTTCTGATTGGGCAGGGACAGGGGTGGATTCTCGTACCATGTCAATTTTGGCCTAAATTGTGAAGCCTATTGTCTTTACGTTCCCGCCACTTCAAATTAATACATTCGCTTTATTTCCCACCCGTCTCACGACAAATGTTATACATTTTACAGGAGAAAAGTAACAATTTCTGTCCGCCGGAAACTTTGGGACATCATCTTCGGCCAATAGGTCGTGGCCTTGGGAGACGTCCAAGTAGACTTCACTTGTCAGGCAGACAGGACACATGCGCAGAACCCTCTGTCTCTTGAGTTTCAAGACACCAACCCAGGCCCAAGTTTACGAATTACTAAAAGTGCAAGAAGAAAATATTAAAATCACAAATAAAATGTTTCACTGCATACCCACTTTCCCTAACTCTATTCCCATTTAATCATAATACTACCCTGCATTAGTAGCGTTAAGAAAATGACAAGTAATAATGACATGAGAGCAAGCTTAAGCATGTGAAAACATTTAGCGGCCATTTTAATGCACACTGCGCAGAAGCAGAAGTTTCCCACCAAGCAAAGAAAGACGTCACACCATGAAATCAGGTTGTGACATGAGCATTGAGTTTCCCGCGCTTTAGCGGCCATCTTGAGTTATGGACAAGCGTTATTCATTAGTAAAACAGATAGGCAAGCGTCTATCCCTTTTGTGTTCGTGAATGCGAATGTTAGCATTGACAGTACAAGTTTAATAAATTAATACTATGAGGAAGATTTCATACAAGCAAGTTTCAATTTTGAAACCTTGCTCCATCAATCCCCTCTCTGATGGCGTTTCTGAGCCATCAAAATACTACTCTCAATCAGATGCCAACTTCTAGCAATTCGTTTCATTCTCATTTTTACTTTTTCTATTCTTACATTCTCCTTTTAATTTCTTGTATAAATCACTTCTCCATTCTTCTAGTTCGATTTCATCTAGTTTTCTCTTCTTTCCTTTTCCTGTCACTTTATATGTTCCATTCTTTCTACAGCATTTGCACCATATTGTTATTGCTAAAATTATTATTGCTATCCCTGCTAAGGGTACTAATATTTGACCTATAAGTCCTTTCCCTATATTAGCAAACCAGGTTCCAATTGACAATATACTAATTGTCAATCTTTCCCATACACTATCAACTTCCAGTGGTTTAAGTTCTTTCTCAAGTTTAGTTATGTTCTGAATGTACGTTCCAATTTCTGCACTCTTATCAGGAATATAAGTGCAACAATGTTCCGTCTTCAATAATTTACAGACTCCTCCCTCTTTTGCCAATAGAATGTCAAGAGCAAGTCGATTTTGCATCACCATAGATCTAATCGCAACCATCTCCGTATTAATCATTAGAAAACCTCCAGCAGTATCCGTTGATAAACGATCAACCACTGTAGACAATTTACATATTTTTCTTGAGTTCAGAATTATTCCCACTGAAGGTATCAATGCACAAAATATATCACCTACAATTTCTGAAAAACTAGCTCTTTTTCTACGTATTAACTCATTATTGTTTTCATTGCTTCCAGTGTTTCTTTTTACGTGGTATATCTTTGGAAAAACTATTCCAAAATAACAACTTCCATACCACCTTGCAGGAAGCCTAAAGTAAGCCTTATTCCCACATACATAATAGATTCCAGGAAAAACTGAATCTGTTCCTCCTTTGAGTCCCCAACCTCCCAGAATTAAAAAATTGTGTTCACATTCACTGGTACCGATGAAAACATTGTTATAATCAGTCTTTAACCTGTGAAGACAAATTTTCCCTTTCTTTACGAAATCCAGAGCCATTGCAGCTTGAGCTCTACTAGGTGTATAACTCCCTTCCTTCTCCGCCCAAGGTGGCAACTGAGCCTTATGCTCTGAAGCTTTCTTTTGAAAATCATGTCTTCTATCTTCTACTAAATTCAAAAATATATTTTCTTCTTCTAGTAAAGAACATGTTAGATTGTGTCTGTGCATGTGTTATGTCTATTGATTTCATAGTTAAGAAAAACTCTCCCATAAACTGTGCGTCTTGACTACTAAGCACTGGGTTCATACTCTTGCGAATCGTAACCTCAGAAAATATCACATCTAAGTTTGAATAATAATACTGTAGCCTACCTGTTCTATAAAATAAACTTGTTAATACACTACATGAGATGCCATATGTCAGTGGTAAATGATGATATGTTAATCCTTCCGCTACTGATTCAGGTAACTTCATACAGACATAACAATTACTAACTTCCATTGTCTCTACATACTGAAACAATAACTTTGTGAAAACATTTAAACTAGTGTCGTTATCAGCTATTTCATGATGAATTTCTGCCTCATCTTCTGCCATTAATTCTACTCTATTGCCCTTCATGTTTGCTGTCCTCCCTTTAGTTTCATTATTAATCTTCTTATCTATTATCATAAGGTAAGGAATTGCTACAATTAGGACTAACCATACTATAAGCACCAATACTAGACTACATATGCAAATTGCACAGCATCTCCTACAACAATTTCGTTTTGGTCTCCCAGTAACTTTATCATCAGGCATTTTTCGACGAAGAAGATTTCTCTTACTCTCTTCTTTCTTTAGAGGATTCTTTTGTTTAGTCAGGGTGGTCTTGTTTCTTCTTCGTATGTTAGTTCTGCACTTGTTCCTTCGCCACCACTGTCACTTGACTCTGAGCTTTCAAAATCTTCAAGAATGATATAAGTCCAGTCAGGACCCTTGAATTTGTTATTCACAAGTCTCAGTCTTTTACTTTTTCTTTTTCTTTTTCCTGACTTTTTCTCTTGTTCAGTTTGACTTGTCACTTCAGGTACTTGTTCTGGATCTTCACTTCTGGTTGTTATGTGGTATTTTACTCTTTTAATGACACTTGGCCAATGATCTCCTTTTCTTGTCTTCTTGGTTGGCACTGTTTCTTTGTTATCGTCTTCAGGGATCTCGTTATTTTTACTGCTCAATACTGTTTTGTTTTCTTTGATTACTGCTTCTTTTGTTTGTTCTTTTTCAGGTCTGATTGGTTTCTTTTCAGTAGCTCCACAATGACTTTCAAGATGTTGGCTTTGTTCCTTTTTTATTTCTTTATGTTCATTTGTATTAACCCCTTTTTCTTTAGTGAATTCTTCTTGATCTAACTGCTTCTGATCAGGGCTTATTGCACTGTGAACTTCTGCAGCCTGACCTGATTCTTCTAAACCTGTCTGTCTCTCTTCAAAGTTTATTAGATCTTCACTGTTTTTAGTCCAATTTTCTTTCCCTATCTGATTTAGTTCAGGATCTTTTACTATCTTTTCTTCTTGATCCTGAACTTCTTCTTCTCACCTTTCTGATCTTCTTCAATTTCTTCCAATTTTGTTTGATTTCTCGTTCTGTAATATACTTCAGGAACTTCTACCACTGGTATCCAATCCTGACTTGTGCTCGGTTGTTCTCCGTCAGCTTCTCTCGAACCTCTAGTCTGAGATTCCTCAGCTGGGCAACCTTCAGCTTCTTCAGTGATTGGCGTTGTCTGTGAATTCTCTTCTTCAGGTTCTGGTACTCTTTGTGTGGCTTACGTGAATCCAATTAGGAAATCTTGCACACTTCACTGCTGTATTGGTGGTCAATATGACTTGACAAGGTCTGCTCCACCTGGGTGATAGACACGTTTCTCTGGTGTGATTCTTCACTACCACCCAATCACCAGGATTCAGATCATGTTCTAGTTCAGGCTGCCTGGAAACTGCGTCTTCTCCAACCTGATGAGAGACAGAACGCACTAGGTCAGCCAATCCTTTGCAATAATCCAAAACCATATCATCAGATATATTCACCAGTTTGTTTGTGGGAACATGTGTTTGTCTCATTGCTCTTCCCATCATTATTTCATGGGGGCTCAATCCTGTTGTTCTGTCGGGTATGCTTCTGAGTCCCATCAGGACAAGTGGCAATGCATCTGGCCACTCTAATGATGTTGATGCACACATTTTTCCCAATCTTGACTTTATAGTGCCATTCAATTGTTCAACCACTCCAGAAGCCTCTGGGCGATATGCACAGTGCAATTTTTGTTTAATTTGAAATGCTTCACAAATTAATTTGATTACTTCACTGTTAAAGTGTTTTCCTCTATCTGATTCCAAAGTTACTGGGAAACCAAACCTAGGTATGAGCTCACGTAACAACAGTTTTGCAACTGTAATACTGTCATTTCTCCTAGTAGGGTAAGCCTCCACCCACTTTGAAAACAGACACACTATGACTAGTACGTATTTCAGCCCTCTACATGGTGGTAACTGTATGAAGTCGAACTGGAGTCTTATAAATGGGCCCTCTGCCTTTCCAATTTTTCCAAACCCAATTATCGTTTTCCTGCCTGGATTATGCATTTGGCAAGTTAGACATCTCTGGCAAAGACTCTCTGCAACAACCCTGAATTTGGGATTGTACCAATTTTGTCTGAACAGCCTAATCATTGCGTCTCTCCCTATGTGTGTGTCTCCATGATGCATTCTAGCCATTTGTGAGAGTAAACAGTCTGGCATGACTGGTCTGCCATCTGCACTGATCCATACTTCATCTTCTCCTCTTTGGGAACAACCCACTTTGATCCACAAATTTTTCTCACTTTCATCAACCTCATCGTGCAATTTCTTCACCTCATTCCAAGTTTCAGGTGGCATATACAGCATAAGTTGGCAGCTGATTCCCATTCTTTCCACCCTCTTATTGACTGATTTTCTGGTTTTGGCACAATGTTGAGCCACCAAGTCTGCATATCTGTTGCCGACTACCACCCAGTCATCTCCTGACTGGTGTGCGGCACATTCCACCACAGCAAATTCTTTTGGTGATTGTATTGCTTCTAGCAATTCCCTTACAAATTGTCCATTTTTAATGGGGGATCCTGAAGAAGTCATGAAATCCCTCTGCATCCACAGTTGGCCAAAATCATGCACAACCCCGTAACCATATTGACTATCAGTAAATATGGTCACTCTCAGATTCCTCCCAATTTTGCAAGCTTTTATCAAAGCTATCAATTCAGCTACTTGTGCAGATTTGACTCCTGGCAAATACGATGCTTTGACTATTCCAGTTAATTCACATACCGCATAGGCAGCAGTTAGTTTACCATCTTCATGTCTTTGACATGAACCATCAACAAATAGCTCCCTGTCTGGCTTTTTAAGAGGCTGTTCCTCTATGTCTGGGCGTGGTTTTGTACATAATTCTGTAATTTGTACACAATCATGTTCGTCTTCTTCGTCATCTTTATTTGTTTCATGATATGGGTCTGGCAATAAAGTTGCTGGATTTATTATTGTACACCTTACCATGGTCACATTTTCAGCACCCATTATTATCCTCTCATATTTAGTCAGCCGACTAGGAGTAAGATGCTGAGTTCGGGTTCTTGTCAATAGAATGACAACTGCATGTGGAACATACACTTTTACAGGATGTCCCATCACAATTGACTCGCTTTGTTCAATGCTCAAACAAGTCGCTGCCACTGCTTTTAGGCATCCTGGCAACGCGGCTGCTACTGGGTCCAATGTAGCAGAACAATATGCTATAGGACGTCTGTCTAGTCCATGTCTCTGAGTTAAGACAGAAAGTGCACAATTTTCTCTCTCTTGACGGAATAATGCGAATTCTCTTTTATAATCAGGCATGCCTAAGGCAGGTGCTGAACAAAGTGCGTTTCTCAATTTTACAAAAGCTTCTACACTTTCATCCTCCCATTCAACAGGGTCCTTTGCTTTCTTTTTTGTCATGTTAATTAAGCGTTTAGCCAACATGGAAAAATTTGGTATCCATTGTCGACAGTATCCTACTATTCCTAGGAACATTCTCACTTGTCTTTGGGTTACAGGCATTTGCATTCTCTTTATTAATTCTACTCTTTCAGAGGTTACGCTTCTTTTTCCCCTCTCAATTTAGTGTCCCAGATATTTAACAGCTGTCCTGCAAAACTGTAACTTTTCAGGTGAGACTTTATGCCCTTCCTCAGCCAAAAGATTTAATAAGGCTATGGAATCGACAACACAGTCTTCTCTGGTGGTCAACGCTACTAATAAGTCATCGATATATTGAACTAAAACTGAGCTTCCTGGCATCACTAGTTTTTCAAGGCACTTTTCAGTATCTGTTTGAAAATGGAAGGACTTTCTGTGTACCCCTGAGGAACACGGTTCCATACATAGACTTTGTTCTCAAATTTAAATGAGAAAAGATATTGGCTGTCTGGATGCAATGGTATTGAAAAGAATGCTTGACATAAATCAATTACGGTGAACCATCCTGCATTCCAAGGAATCTGATATAGGATTACTGCAGGATTTGGTACTATGGGACAACATGGTTCCACAATCTTGTTTATTTTACGCAGGTCCTGAACAATCCTATATTTTCCACTAGGTTTCTTTAGACCCATGATTGGTGAATTACATGGGCTACTCATTACTTCTTTTAGAATGTTTTGTTTTACAATTCGATTGATTTCTTCAATGACTCCTGCTTTTACTTCTGCACTCATTTTGTATTGTTTAGTATTTGGGAAAATCGCACCTTCTTTTACCGTAATTTGAACTGGATCTATTTTTGCCATAAGTCCTACTTCTTTCCCAGTGAAATCCCATACTATTGGGTTTACTGTACCTTTTAATTCTTCTGGCAACTCATCTTTTGTTATCAGCGAGAACATTTCATCTATTTCTGTACCTTGTTTTGCAACCATAATTTTATATACATGGTCCTCATCTGGTGTCTGAACTGCCACACCATCCGGCGTGCAGAAAATCGTACAGTTCATTTTGCACAATAAATCTCTACCTAATAAATTCACTGGGCTAGAATCGCACACTACAAATTGGTGCATTTCTCTGAAGTTTCCAATTTTAACTTCCATTGGTTCGGTAAGAGGTGTTCTAATTCTTTGATTAGCTACCCCCACTACTTGGATATCTTCACCAGAGAGAGGAAGGTCTGGGATGTCTGCTGATCTCACAGTAGACCTGGTAGCACCAGTGTCCAAAAGGAAAGTAATATCATTACCTTTCACATTTCCTTCAACATATGGACCAGACTGATCTACCTGTAAGGATGCGCCAAGTATGCACTCCTTCTTCCCCTCTCCTAGGCACCGTCATGAGTCGAATTTACAATAATTGTCCTGCAAAAGAAATTGTGATGTCATATAATCATTCTTACCACTCCCTCCTGGGTATCCAATGTCTGTACCATGTTTTGCTCTGCTTACATTACCCTGAACAGGTGGAGGTGGTAATTGACTCTGGGGATTTACACCCTGCTGTGAGTCATTCTGCGTCTGTGGATTTAAGTTTTGATTTGGGCCATTATTGAATCTTTTTACATTCATCCTTCCAATGCCCCAATTTTCCATGACAAGGAAATTTCTTTTTAGCTTCTTCTCTACTCATTCGTCCTCTAAATTTTCCACCATTTCCCGTATCACCACTCGTTCCAGAATCTTTTCCTTGATTTTCACTCGGATTTTCCAAATTAATTCCCTGTTTCTCAGCCATTTTCACCTGTGCCCACATCACCTTTTCTTGTAATTTCTTGTGTCTATCCTCAATATCGTCTCCACAATATTTTGCATACTTCAGAATCTCATCTATGGGCTTTCCCTGCCAACACAGCACATGCTGTTTAATCATCTGGCAAATCTCTGGCTTCAGACCGTAAACAAATCGATACACAAACTGAGTCATGTTTTTGTCTCCAATGTCCTCGAATCCACTATACTGTTTAAACACCTGCAATAGGTGCTCATAGTAAGAATGTACTGTTTCACTGGCTTCTTGGGTTGTTCGATCTATTTTCACCCAATCTGTTTCTTTCGGGGGTATTTTCCCTTTCAGGTATGTTATCACCTGCTGATACTTTTTCATTACGTCATTTGACGGGGCACCTGCTTTCGGATCTCTGGGATATTCATCACTAGGCCAATCGACTGTGATTTTACAATCTGTCCATAAATCGGCAGGTACCACTATGTCAAACAACCCATCTAAATCCTTCAACAATACCTTTGACACCTTCACAAACCTTTCAACCTGCTTGTACCATTCAATTGGTTTTTCCCTCAATTTTGGAAAATCATTCGTAAATGATAAAATATCCTGTCTGCTCCATGGGACATGTACATATCCTCCTCCTGCAACTTCTCGCATTGGATACATCTGGTCTGCTTTTCCTGCTTCCTTCATCACATATTCTGATGCTGTTCTACTTGTTCGTGCTTCTTCCTTTTTCTTGGCCCACCTAGATCTCCATTTATCTAGATCTCCCCATTTTTGTAAAACTAACTAATTCTCTTATTTGCAGTCTTCTTCCAGATGCATTCATATTTTCTAAATCTTTGTCCGCAAATTCTGCTCTATATGGTTTCTGTAATACTTTTGATCTCCCTATTTCGATTCCCATCTCTAGTGCTAAATTGGACAATTTTTCATGGAATATCTTTACATTTCTAGTGATACTCCTACACAAGAAAAATAATTCTTCATCATCATAGGTATTCAAGCGTTCTACTCCTACATTTCCTGCTATTATTTCTTCTAATTCAACTTTTAATTTATGAATATCCAATACTTTTGGAGGTGTGCACTGTTTGACTGACCCTTGTACCCATCTTTCTAGATCTTCAGGTGTTACTATGGTAGCACTTTTTGCTCCCGATGAAGTTACTAAACTTACCATCTTTTGAACCTCCAGGTACATCTTTTCTTGGAGTACTATTTACAGAACCTCGAATAGGCAAGTCCATAAGTGATATTGTGGATTCACAGTCACTAAATTGATCCTCAATTATAACTGGAGCTTCAGGTTTGGGATTATTCACAGGAGTAGGTGCAAGTATCGGTGGAGGACAATTTCCCTGAGTACCATATAATGGAACTACTGGACCAATTGTTACAGGTATGGTCAACGAATCAGGATGTACTTTTATCTGGGTCATTTTCTGTATTAATTCTGCTCTGGTTTTTTCTAGGGCTTCTTTTTCTTTGTCATGAAGTATTCTAGTTGGGGTAAATTCATGCATTACTTGTGGTACCATTGGAGTTTTCGGTGGTGCACTTGGGGTGCATCCACTTGTCCCTTCCTGATATGGTGGGGGATTTCTTAAAATTTCCTCCATAAATTCGTCTTCAGATTCCTCATTTCTCATTAAATGTTTTGTCTTTTCTGTACATTTGCCTCCTGATTTCTCTCCTTCTGTGAATAATGGATACAGTCCTTCTGTAATCATTGCCCTTCTCCATTGTTTCATCTGACCCTCTCTCGACTCACGTAAATATCTGGGGAAAAATCCTGGGTAACTCCTATTACTTCTAGATCTATCCCGCTTAAATGCCTCGGTTTCCCATTCTTCTAGAGCTTCGTACTGAGTTAATCTAGGTCTGGGTTCAAAGTCATTCATCCTTAATCTTAAATTTTGAAGAATTCGCCCATTGAACGTGCCATTTTCAGGAAATGCTAATATTCCATCATTTTTGGTGTATTCTATCCAATTCTCCATCCATACACAAGTATGATAACCTCTCTCCATCATCATAAATGATGCTGGCGTTTTAGCTGGTGGAATAATAATTCCTTCTCTAGTTTTGATTGGTTTGTCCCTTTTAAAATAATTCTTAATCTTTTGTAAGAATGAAATTTTCTCCTTTCTCCGTACATTCTATCTAATCTTCTGTGTACAAAATTATATTCTGCAAAACCTAGGAATCTCCTATCCGGACGAGTTCCTGTTAAAGTCGGATCACGTTTTAACATGCAATCCTTATCCACTAAGAATTTTGCTTCTATAATTTCGACCAATCAAATGTCTGCTATCTTTTATTTCCGAGCCAATCCTTGCGCGGCCTTTTGGTGACGTTTCTCTGTCAACCCCTCCTTTACAATCTGCTCTTTTCTGTCCTCGCTGGTTTAACCAATGCCAGCGCGGCACCTGTGACGTCAGTACTACTCCTGACTACTAACCCCTCCTTTACAAGTGTCTCTCCACACCCGCTGTTTCAACCTACCACAGCGCGGCGTTTTGTGACGTCAGCTCCCTCTCCGGCAACTGACCCTCCCTTTACAAAAATTTACGCAAACTTATTTTCTCTATAAATCTTAATTAAATTTCAGTAACAACATAAAACATTCGCTATCGTGCCAGTTTCTTCTAAATTCGAAAAAGATAGTTTCTTCTCACACTTAGTAAAACTTTTCCGTTTACTAAAACATATACTACGAGTAAAACACTTCCGTCTACTCTTCACACAAGCTCCAGAAGTACCTGTTACTTCTCCAATGTTACCCTTACTAGGTGATATAACATCTAATTTTTATCAGCGTACCCTTTTTGCTATTACTCACACGCATAGAGTCCCTAACGAGTACTGAAAGTCCTGCTTAACTTCTCAGTACTAATTCTGCCTGACAGATAACCTCACTGCAGTATGGCTTCCACTTGCCACCCACTATTCTTTTTACCCCGGGGTATTCTGGACAACATAAAGCAAACTCAAAATTTTAAGCGGATGTTAGTTCATAAAAATACAAATAAAATTCTCATTACCCAATTAACAAATGGTAACCATAACCGTCCTCTGCTTATCAGAAAACTGATCCAGCGCAATATTAGCCAACAACATTCATACACCATATACTCACTTGGGCCCATACATTCACACTACACTAATACTTACGCTGGGTGTCTGATGTACTCTTTTATCAAAGTCCCTGCTACCAATTACCTTCTGATTGAAGAGTAATAACTTACCAATGGATCCTTTGCTAATTGGGAAGTTTAAAATGAGTGACATTCATTATAGTACATAATCCTGAAATAACCACTGAGTCAGGAAGTTTTAAAATGTTTATCTAAAGTTTTAGCAGAGTAAAATACAGAAAAACACGGTACTTGATTAAAATACCCAAGAAAAAGCATAGAAATGATTTTGCTAATAAATGACGGTGTTTAAAGAAGAGGAGAAGATAGAGACAGCAGCGCAACTAAAGGTTGCAGTATAGTTACCTAAAATGCGAGAACCAAGCCCCTTAGCCAAGGAGTTGGAAAAGATAGGACCCAGGAAGGATGAAGAGCAAAGACTTCTTCCAGGATCAGGACAGGACCGGTGACCTCTCTACAACGACGCCTGCGCCGTTTCCCTCTCTGATACTCGACTTCTCTCGATTCTCCCGTCTAATGGACTCCGCCGCCCCCTCCTCAGGACCTCTTCCGGATAAGGATTTAGTCAGCAATCGATCAGCATGGCAGCCTGGAGCTCTTCTATATGTTCTCTCTTCTGTGAAATCTAGCTCTGACTAATTAACTAATGCTATATTCTATTATACCCTTCTACGCCCATGTACCTCCCCTTAATGTTGCTATATTATGGGACCACTACTTCTGATTGGGCAGGGACTGGGGGTGGATTCTCGTACCATGTCAATTTTGGCCTAAATTGTGAAGCCTATTGTCTTTACGTTCCCGCCCCTTCAAATTAATACATTCGCTTTATTTCCCACCCGTCTCACGACAAATGTTATACATTTTACAGGAGAAAAGTAACAATTTCTGTCCGCCGGAAACTTTGGGTACATCATCTTCGGCCAATAGGTCGTGGCCTTGGGAGACGTCCAAGTTGACTTCACTTGGCAGGCAGACAGGACACATGCGCAGAACCCTCTGTTTCTCGAGTTTCAAGACACCAACCCAGGCCCAAGTTTACGAATTACTAAAAGTGCAAGAAGAAAATATTAAAATCACAAATAAAATGTTTCACTGTATACCCACTTTCCCTAACTCTATTCCCATTTAATCATAATACTACCCTGCATTAGTAGCGTTAAGAAAACGACAATTTAATAATGACATGAGAGCAAGCTTAAGCATGTGAAAACATTTAGCGGCCATTTTAATGCACACTGCGCAGAAGCAGAAGTTTCCCACCAAGCAAAGAAAGACGTCACACCATGTGATCAGATTGTGACATGCACATTGAGTTTCCCGCGCTTTAGCGGCCATCTTGAGTTATGGACAAGCGTTATTCATTAGTAAAACACATAGGCAAGCGTCTATCCCTTTTGTGTTCGTGAATGCGAATGTTAGCATTGACAGTACAAGTTTAATAAATTAATACTATGAGGAAGATTTCATACAAGCAAGTTTCAATTTTGAAACCTTGCTCCATCACACTGGTATGTCAGATGTATTGGTCTGCACGAGTATTTACAAGAATAACAATTTGAATGCTACAATTTTTTGATTTTAATTCTTTTATAGCGCTGGTCCGTCCAATATAGGGTGTCACAGCGCTTTACATCACATACACACAAATATACATATAAATATACATTGACAAAAATCATACAAGTGTGTAAATCAATGTAGAGGATGTGCTACATAAGACGGTGATATTTTAAACCTACAAGGGAACCCAATCAGTGGCCAGGGACCTTGGGTATCAATTATTATAAAAGAACAACGGTCCCTTATACTTAAATTATTAGTACTGTGAGTTACATAGAAGTACAATGATATCAATGTTTTGAATGCCCAAAAAAAGGAAAAACTCAGGCATAATAACTTGGGCCTATAGCATTACTAAGTAGTTAGACCAACAATTACATATTTTGAGCACCATAGCACCATTTGGTAAACATAAGATTGTGTCAAGGTGCAAAGAGTCGACGACGCTTCGATCCACTTGTCAAAATGCTGGGATCATCTTCAGGACAATTAGGGTAATGCCTGAGGAAATTGCCTGGAATCTTGTTCCAACCTTGAATCACGAGAATAAGTCCAGGAGTTGGCGGTCTGATGACCGGAAAGAAGCCGTGACCGCAGTGGTCTCGGAATAACCGCGGCGTTAGAAGTATGAATTCTGAAGGATCAGTGAATGGCCATACCGAGCCTGGCAGACCAAGAATGAGCCTCTGATGATACGATGACCATGGAGTATGATCGTTGGGGTTGGGTCGCCGAATGCGATGAGAATTATATTGCAGATAGCCTGGAACACCGGTCACGTGTAAATGGCCTCCGCTGTGGGTCCGAATGAGGCGTGATACCGCAAATCTGACGTGTTCGTGAGGAAGTGAGATGATCTCACTTGCTCACGGACACTAAAGATTCCTGACAGTGATGGCAGGGCCACTAGAATTATGCATCGGAGCAGACCAAATTATGCGGAGGGTAGACTAAATTATGCAGTAAGAAAAAGCAGATTATGCCTCGTAATGCAGCACATTTTTCATGCTATTACCTCATTATTTTGGAATTTGTACGCATTTTAACAGTATCTGGGCAGAGGTTTCACCTCATTAGTACCGCTTTGACACTCAAATACAAAAAGGTCACCAGTCAACATTTGCAAAAGGCCTTCCACAGAGTGGCAGCACGTCACTGCACTTTTAGTATTTTTTTTTTATCTGCTTGAGCTAGGAATCATTTTTTTGTTGAAATCTGCAGATTAATGTGAAGACTTAAGGCAACAAACAGTTATAATAATCTTACATTAATAGTAATTGAAAAGAGAAGAAAGAACCAGCAATGCATACTGTTTTTATCCAAAAGTACAAAAATGCTTTTATTAATAATATTTAATACAATAACATAGTCCATTCATACTGTCTCAATCGTATCAACATACATACCATACCACAAATAACTCAATTAAAAACATTGTCGCAATATTGATAACAACTATACATGGATATAATATATCTTCATATATACACTTGTTGATTTGTATTTTTTCTCGAATGTGTATATAATTTCCACGTAGATTAGGACAAAACAGGAGTGGCACAATTACAATTGACAATCGTTGTATTCTACGCGCGTTTCGGCACTGAGAAGTGCCTTCGTCAGGAAAAAGGGCCACTGCTAAACCACGATGGATCTAGAAATGAAACACACCTATAAATGGGGTTCTTTCTTCGAGGCATCAAATATATAAACAATATAAGCTACACGATAATTTGTGCTGGTTTGCATTACAAACTAGAAAAAAGAAAGATGGTGGATTGAGAAGTGCACGGCATGCACATATAAGATATTGTGCTATGGATAGGTAGATCAAAGAGGAAAAGAGAAACATGTAACCCATACTTAACCCTTTAACCGCGGCGGCAATTCCGCCGCGGTGCGGCGGTTTAGCGGAGTGGGCGGGGCCGAGTCGGCCAACGGACGTGCGCAGCACTACGGAGGTAGTGCTCGCGACGGCCGTTGGCCGACAGAAGCAGCGAAAGGGTTAATGATCATGCTGTATCTGGTGCATGGGTATAGAAAAGCCACAGACCAAGAGTAATCGGGATTATAGCCCAAATACTGGAAGATGCCCATATTCCTAGAAGACTTTTGAAAAAAGAAAAATGAAAGAGTATAACATTACCCTATATTGTACTGGCAAAGAGATCGATGCCACATATATATCTTTGTCACCAAGGACAACACTTGAGGTAGACTACCTCTATTTTCTAAAGGAAAACAACAGCTATTAATACATTGTTAGCTGAATAAGTAGTCATTACAGGTCTGAATGTGTGTTATTTTGTACCTTAGTTCAACAGTAATCGATGAATAAAAATCCTTTGGCAGAGAGATATTCTGATATAGTTAAGAGCTTAAATGAATTCTTCCATATGAAAAAACTGAAACCAAGCAAAACATTGTCCATTAGTTGCCACGAGTCACATATCAGTCGATTAGGGGTATTTTCAGCTCTGAAAAATTGCTGACATGACGTATAGAGTTAACCTAACCTGATGGTGTTCACGGTAGTTTATACAAAATGAGGCTGAATACTAAGGCCTGGAAATTAAACCTGACTGGTCCTGTCCGGTATAGGTCTCCCAGATTAAAGTGTAGAGATACTGTCTACATAGAATAAGCACTTGAGGTGTACCTATACTTAGATGTAACTGAGAATGCTTCATATAAAGGTAAGAAAATGCATATATAGATCCTCGATTGGTGGAAACAGTGCCTTATAAATGAGAGGCATACTTACACCACATAAATCTGCAGATTATACAGCAGATGATGGATTATGTGGCAAAAGCGAGAAATCCATAATTATGCAGAAAATGCAGCAGCTGCAAAATTGCATAATTCCAGTGGCCCTGAATGAGGGCTACAAGGTGTAGGAGTCACCCATAGTCCTACAAACCTCACTGTGCTTGATTATAAGGATTGTAGTTTAGGAATTTTAAGTAACTAAAGGATCTCTTTGTTAAAAGCAGTATCCAACTTGCCTATCTACATAAAATAAGAACCTGTCTTTTGCATACTCCATTATGTGCTTTGCAGAAGATACATTAACCCTCTATGCTGCTTGGAGTCAAAACTGTGACTAGAAAAAACACAGCTATCTCCAGCACATACATTAATCACCATAGTTATCTTAATAATATTATTATTCCCTGAGATTTAGTGGGCACACTAAGCTCTGTACAGCAGGTGCCTTAATCCCATAAGATATTTTATAATTCAGCCTTTGCAACCAGTTGAACCAGAACACATGTATTGTCACGTTTCTCCTTGTTGTCAATTTCTTTGTGGCAGACGTTTCTAGAAAAATAAATATATAAGTTGACTTTCAGACTGCTTTCCACGACTCCTCTCCTTGTGACCCCACCCCACTTCAGGAAAATGTTTCCGACTCCAAAGGCTGGACCCAAGCGTACCATTGCAATCACCCCCGGCCTGCCTTGCTTCCAAATGCTAACTTCTTTAGAAATGGGCAACCTAATAAATTAATATTGTTGAGCCCGTACATGAGGTGAGCCATGAAACTGGCAAGTAATTCATGCAACAAAATATGCACTGTCCCATCACAATTCAATAAAGTATATCTTGTTAAAATGCAGAAGTGTTTTAACCATATTATTTCAAATTATACCACTGCATTGACGGGCATTCACCAAAATTGATAGCATGAATGTAGTCTAAACTTGGAAACAGTCATGCTGACCCCTATCCTGACAACAATGCTATTTGTGAACTAAGAGGCATGTCAATTGTCATGAGCACCCTATATGTGGCCTAGATTCTTATTGTACTTGGAGCAACATTATAGTCTATTAGATCAAACACAAGAGAAAGTGTTGCCTAGGATCATATGTTCAAATGTGGAAGCTGTGATTAATCCCAGGTTTTCTTCTTTCACAGTGTTCAATTCAGCCACTTGAATGATAGCTCTTTATTTCTTCTGTTTTACACCAAAGGTTATTGCTTTGTCTTTAATTCTTGGTACATGAGGTTGGAGAGTGGGTGGCAGAGAGAAGCAGCATGCAAGTCAATTGTCATATACACCCTATATATGGCATATATTCTTATTGTACATGGAACAACATTATGGTCCATTAAATAACTAAAAAACATATCTGTCTGTCACTTATGGCTAAGTCCTAGCTCATTTTCCACTTAGTGCGTATGTTTGTGAAAGTTTCATAGACCTATGTATATGTTTCATCTGTCAACTTTAACTGATTGTTTAATGTCTGGTCAGTAACACAGATGAATGCAAACTTATTTACCAACTTGTAGAAATTTGCTTGCTCGTTTCTGCATCTTCTCCCTAAATGAGGAGTGTGGCATATGAACTTCATGTCTCTTGGCTTCATAATCCACTTTACAATCTCTGCATGCATGCTGGATGGTTCCCAAAAAGGGTAAGGATGGGATTCACTTCTTGTCCCATTCCTTGGCCACTAATCTGTCAAGTTTCAGTACTGTTTTCTGCAGTTACTAAGGTCTCCCTCCAGTCAGTGTGCCATAACTCATAAAATATTTGTTCCTAATTCAACTCTGCGGTTCCATTTACATCAGTTTTGCACAACGCTTAAAGTTTGAGGTGGTGTTGCTATGAATCAAACATATCTGCATGCGACACATGTCGCTGCAGTAGTAGACTTATAGCTCAAACAACTTAATGATCAGTTCTCTACTGTTCAACCTTTTACTTTGAATATTTAAACCTTTTAAGGATTTAAAAATCTCCCTTAATAATTTATCTATTTTTTCTTTTTTTAACTGATGTTGGTTGTAGAAACATTCTTCCTTTTATTCCCTTACTACTTTTCTTTAGGACATTGTAAGGGATTGGGTTAAAGCTTAAGGGGTCACCCCCATGGAGCAGGCACAGGAAACTTGCGTATGCTCAGCAAGTGCTGGCTGTCCATGTACTTAAGGACCCTGGCTACACTAATAGCTGCCGAAGCACCCTTCTAGCAGGCCTCTCAAAGAAATGCACAAGAGTAATTTTGGCTGTATTGACCTGTACAGAATATTCTCTCAATTATAAACTCATATCGGAAGGTTTCAAAGTCTGTATCGACAATGGTAGGAATGGGATTACAGAACAACTGCAACCTGTTTTGCGGGTAATAAAGAAACTTACTGTGACTTCAAGTGACTATGAAATGGGTTTCAAGCTCCATGACCTTGATATTGTTACCCATATAACACTGTCTTGGTATCGCACGTCTTTCTAATGTTCGTAGATCCCATGGTTCATCCTTTGCCATATGTTCACAGATGGCGGACTGCTCATCGCCATGTGGATGATAGTCCGTTTAGGAAGGTAAATCCTACTGCCCATAACAACAAATGATACCAGATGCATGGGATTTTTTTAAAGTGATTTTGTTACCCATATGTTAGGGATTTAATTATGTAAAAGGTCTCGCTATTTACTCATTTCTTGCTGTTAAACATCCCGTGGCAATAGAGCATGATCTAGAATATCAATCAAGGGTTTGTTAAGCGCAGCTACTCACCTGGAAGAGTCTCAAGGCGCTGAGGGGTAGGAGGGGGGCGCTGCTCCTAGGCACTCCCAGAGTGTCAGCGGAGGCGAGGCCAAGTGGGTCAGAGGTCTTCGCTGGCCTTTAAGGGTACGTGCCGTACACTCATTTTGATTCGTTGATGAGCCAGGTCTTGAGGTTCAGGAACTTGGAGAGAGTAGGTGTCTGACAGAGGTGGAGAGGGAGGG
This sequence comes from Calotriton arnoldi, assembly GCA_963921515.1. NCBI lineage: Eukaryota > Metazoa > Chordata > Amphibia > Caudata > Salamandridae > Calotriton > Calotriton arnoldi. Next base: position 912,213 of record CAWUFW010000166.1, read on the forward strand.
TGTTCCATGCCTTTGCCGTGAGGAAGGAGAAGGAACGACCTCCTGTTCTGGTCTTCTTGATGCGCAGTGCAGTGGCAAGGAGAGCTGGGCTGAGCGGAGGGATCTTTGGGGTGCGTGGAATGAGAGGCGGTGGTTCATGTAGGCAGGGCCGGTGTTGTGGAGGGCTTTGTGGGCGTGGGTGAGCAGTTTGAAGGTGATTCTCTTCTCGACGGGGAGCCAATGTAGAGTCCGCAGGTGTTGGGTGATGTGGCAATGGCGCGGTAGGTTGAGCACTAGTCTGGCTGCGGCGTTCTGGAGTTTGTGGGTGAGGTTCTTGTTGATCCCGGCGTAGAGTGCGTTGCCGTAGTCCAGTCTGCTGCTGATGAGGGCGTGGGTGACGGTTTTTCTGTGTTCGAGGGGGATCCAGTTGAAAGTTTTTCGTAGGAGACGGAGGGTGTGAAAACAGGAAGAGGTGAGTGCGTTGATCTGGCGGTCCATTTTGAGTTCGGAGTCCAGAATGATTCCGAGGTTGCTTGCGTGGTGTGGGGGTGGGTTCCCGAGGGCTGGGGGCCACCAGATGTCGTTCCAGGCATTGGGATGTGCGCCTATGATGAGTACTTTGGTTTTGTCTGTGTTCAGTTGTAGGCAGCTGTTCTTCATCCACCCGGCGACTGCTTCCATTCCTTCCAAATGGAGTGTGCAACTTGCATTTGTTTGATAAAGGTCAAAGTGCTCAAATTGTCAGTGTATATAATGGTGGTATGTTTGGTAGGTAGTACAATTTATTATTATTATTATTATAGCTTATAAAGCGCCCGAATCACCCCCGGAGGGGTATCTCCGCGCTACGGAAGTGCAACTGTTTAGGAAGGAGAAGAGATTTCAGAAGAGCTCAGTTTTTAGGATTTTACGGAATAGTAAATAATCTGGACATTTCCGAATGTGGCTGGGAAGTTGATTCCAGTAGGAGGGGGCTAGGTAATAAAAGGCTTTCCCACCTGTGCGGGATTTCTTAACACGAGGTTCCCAAAGTAGCGACTTAGAGCCTGAATGGAGTGTTCGGGAAGGCTGGTAACGGGTAAGCCTATCTGCTAAGTAGCTAGGGCCATTGCCATTTAGAGCTTTATGCACATTGCAGCAGATTTTAAATCTGATCTGCTTGCGGATTGGCAACCAGTGTAATCCTAGAAGTAGGGGGGAAGAGGCGGTCCTAGCGGGAGAGTTGGAGACGAGGCGAGCCGCTGTGTTTTGAACCACCTGAAGTCTATCGAGGGAGGACTCGTTAGCTGAAATCAGAAGAGCATTGCAATAGTCTAAGCGGTTAATTACTAATGCTTGGAGAAGTGTTTTACGCACATTCAGCGGGAGAAGAGGGAAAACCCTCCGTAAAAGGCTTAGTGTATGGAAGCATGTGCCTACGGTGGTAGTGACGTGCTCCTTCATTGTAAGTTTTTGATCCAGGAGTACGCCTACTTTTTTTACCACGGTTTTAGGGGCCGGAGCAGCACCCAGTTCAGTGGGCCACCATTCAGGAGACCGGAGCAGAGAAGCTTCTCCGAATAGCATAATCTCCGTTTTCCCTGCATTTAACAGCAGGAAGTTGTTCCTCATCCAAGTGGCAATGGCTGTCATGCCTTCTGAAAAAGTCAGCTGGATGTTGGGAGAGTTTTTATCAAAGGCCATTAAAAGCTGGAGGTCATCAGCTTATGAGATTGGAATGAAGCCTCGTTCCCTCAGTAAATCTGCCAAAAGAGCCAAATAAATGTTAAACAATGTGGGACTTAAATAAGATCCCTGTGGTACTCCTTTGGTCAACTCTGAGGTTCGAGATCGAAAGGCGCCGAGGTTGATGGTTTGGGTATGGTCAGTTAGAAAACATGATAACCACTGAAAGGCTAAACCATGGATTCCAATCTCCCTCAGTCTGTTCAGCCGAATGGAATGGGATATTGTGTCAAATGCCACTGACAAATGCAGCAGCACCAATAGTGCTGCTTGTCCGTTGTCCAGGGAATGTCTCAAGTTGTCAGTAACGGCAATCAGTGCTGTCTCCATGCTAAACCTAGGCCGAAACCCAGACTGAGAGGGGTTGAGGCTACCCGTTACTTCAATGTACTCGGAGAGGTGTTTATTAATGTGTTTTTCCAAAAGTTTACACAAATACGGTAACAGAGAGATGGGGCGGTAATTAGATAGATCATCCCTTGAGGCATTGGGTTTCTTCTGGACAGGGATTATTTGGGCAGCCTTCCATTCAGATGGTAAATGGCCCTTGCTCAAGGAGAGATTGAGGATTGAGCAGATGGCCAGGGACAACTGTTTACTCAGTAATGAAGATACTTTAGCCGGAAGAATGTCCTGAGGGGAGCCTGACTTTATTGTTTCCATTAAAGTCTCCACAGTATTAGGTGTAAGAGGGGGGAAGCGTTCCAGAGAAGGCGTATTGGGTGAAGGTAAGGGACAGTGGATAGAAGTATCAATCAGCATGTCCCTTTCTTTAATGATTTTATCATAAATCTCAATTTTCTGAGATAAGTGATTGGCTATCTTATCACAGAGTTCTTGTGATGGGGTTCCTTCATTGTGACAGGCCTTGGGATTCGTGAAGGAGTTGAGGATGCAATAGAGTTCCTTAGAGGAATTCCCCGCCTGATTCAGTTGCAACTCAATATGCGCTCTGCGCGCAGTCTTTAGGTTCTTATGATATTGGGCTAGTGAGATCTTGTACGTATTTTTATCATTTGCGTCATGGGAGAGACGCCAGCGTCTTTCCTGCTTTTTACATAGGCTTTTTTCTTTCCTTAGATCTGGTGAGAACCATGCTGCATGCATGCATTTGGTCAAATTAAGAGTATGATTTTGAAGGGGCCAATTGATCTAAAGTTGCTTTTACTATGGTTTTATAACTAGCCAAGCAATCCTCAATGTTTCCTAATGCCAGGTTGACATTGGCCGGGAATGCGTCTGCGAAGCGATCTGGTGTGTTTTTGTGCCATTGTCTTCGAAGGCTACACGAGGCTTTGGTGGAAGCAGGAGTGGCATTAGAACCTTTTTATTTGAAAACTAAGAAGAGAATGATCAGACCATGTAAGAGGGCAGGGGGCCTCACAACCGATGTTAGGAGAGTTGGTCAGAATTAGGTCCAAGGTGTGACCCGCAAGATGTGTGGGCCCTACATTGATCTTCTCTAGTCCTAAGGCAGCTAAGTCCGCCAAAGGCATCGAGGTGTCTGCATTGGTGGTAATCTCGCTATGTATATTGAAGTGTTTAGTGGCGATAATGTGGGGAGCAATTAGTTCCATAAGTAGTGGCGAGAAATCCTGAAGGGGGCCTGGGGGCCGGTATATGAGTGCACCTTTCCAACAGCAGTGGGATTGAAAATCAATTCTAAAAATAAGGATTTCCATTTTATTGCCACTACACTGTTCAAGTATGGATACATTAATAGAGTCTTTGTGAACAATGGCTATACCTCCGCCGACCTTGGACTCAAATCTTTGGATACAGTAACCATCAGGGATTGCCACCGTAATAGCGGGGATGGAACTCGGTTTGAGGAAAGCAAGTCCCAGATTTCGATAGCATGCTTGGGCAATGATCTAACATTTGCCAGAAAGCAGAGCCAGCCCGGGATAGATTTACTAAAAGAGGGGTGGGGGGGAGAGGGAAATTGTTTGGGGCCAACTTTAAATGACTCTTACCCGGCGTCGGTAGCAGAGAGCCCAATTGTTCCTGCCTCAATTCTAGGCTATGGAATTGACAGTTCCTACATGCAAAGGGTCCCTCCATCTCTGGGAGGGTCTTGGAGGAACATTTGCCCTGAATAAACAGGTAGAACGTTTGTGTGCCAGTTAAAATCGGCTGAAAGCAGCAATGAAGGTTAAAACTGCCTTACTGTTCAAGCGCGTCCGCTGCACATCAGGCAGGCATGGGTTTAAGTAAACACTGGTAGCAGCTAGACTGCTGACCCTGTGACTCCACCCCTGCCCGGAAGTGAGGGAAAATGTTGCCGCTAACTCCCTCCACACAATCGGGAAAACCCGTGGTGGACCAGGGAGAGGTGCGGTAATTACGCTGGAGGCGGTGGGGGAAATGCCGTGCAGAGAGCAACAGGTAGGGAGCCTAGAAAACCCCCGTTCAACTACCCTCAATTGCCTTGATTAAAAAATGCCCTGAATAAACAGGTAGAATGTTTGTGTGCCAGTTAAAATCAGCTGAAAGCAGCAATGCAGGTTAAAACAGCCTTACTGTTCAGTTGCATTTTTAATGCAGTGCATGAACTGTGTTTTTTCTTGGTGCCTAGCTTGTTGAACTTAGTGGCCTGTCTGCTGTAGTAGGTCAAATACCAAAAGTGATCCATATTTGGGCTGTTAATTTCTGCAAACAGGAAACTCAAGTCACAGGATTCCATACTGATCACCTTTTATTTGTTAAATCTTGTAATGCTCTCAAATGTACTTATGATAGACTTGCTAAATATGTGTGAGGTCTTAAGATCTAATGTCCCTTCTTGGGATGTCACTTTCTGTGGTGCCACACGCAGTGTCAAGTGGCGTATTGCCACTTGCATACTGCCTAATTTGGTTTCATTTTTTTTAACATTCGGCGGGAGTCGCGTTGGATTCGCGACTCCTGCTGAAAATGGGGGGGGAAAAACAAAGCGCAGGCTCCCGCGCTTCGTGGAATTTAGGCCCCGAGTGGGCAGGTCCCCGGGGTTAATAAAAATAATGATCGGGGGGGCCCCCGCAGCCCAGGTAGGTGGTGCATGGGGTTTGTATAATAATGTCCGTGTGGTTGTGCGGGATGTAGGATATTCCACGGTGTTGTGTGCAGCCAATTTCCTGTTGTATTAAAATACAAGATGTCTCCTCGGGTCCCCAGAACCGCTTCAGCCCCCAAAATCAGGATATCTTTAGGCGGGGGCAGGAATGACAATGCATCCCGCCCAGCGTGAAGTCAGTGACTTGAGTACAACCGCCCTATCTTCTCCCAAGTTCGAAGGCGGGCCAGGACCAATCCAATCCCTTGGCAACGAAAAACTGCCGAAGCAGTAGCCAGTAGTGTCCGGGCCAACTTGTGAAGCGGGGGCCTCTGTAGCACGTCCCTGGCTGGCGCGCATAAAATCACAAAAAAAAAAACTCCAATAGAAAGAGCAGAAGCCACGTAGGGGAAACCATGGAAGCATCTTTATTTCAAAAAAGGGCGAATGCATTTCGGCCTGTCCGGCCTTCTTCAGCGCCTGCAATGTTCAGGAGGCTTCCAACTCCACACCATATATATCTCTCCTGCCACGTTCACAATTGGTGAACGCCCGCTCCGCCCCTCAGATGTCTGGTCCCAGATCAGGTGCGCGAGGACGGCTCCAGGAAGGCCGGGACGGCCGTGCGCGCCGCCGAGCCCAGGCCCAGGGCACACGCAGCGGCGAAGCACGGCCCAGCGACGGCCCAGGAAAGCTGGAGTGGGCCCAAACCCCGCCACAAGGTCAGGTGAGTGGCGATGGCGCGGGTTCCGAGTGGCAATGGAAGAGATGTCTGCAGGATGGTAAAGGATTTTGCAGCCGGCTAAGCCACGCCCCGACTCTGGGCACTTTACCACTGCTGATCAGTGCTAAAGTGCATATGCTCTCCCTATTGTAAATTGATGTATTGATTAGTGACTCCATGATTGGATCATTTGATTTACTTGTCAGACCCTAGTATAGTGCACCAGGTGTGCCCAGGGCCTGTAAATCAAATGCTGTTGGTGGGCTTGCAGCACTGGTTGTGCCACCCACAGAAGCAGCTTGTAAAGTGTCTCAGGCCTGCCATTGCAGAGCCTGTGTGCAGTCTGTACTGCCATGTCGACTTGGCAAGTGCACCCACTTGCCAGTCCCTAAACCTTCCCTTATCTTCATATCAGACACCCCTAAGGTAGGCCCAAGGGCAGGGTGCATTGTAAGTATAAGGTAGGACATGCCCTGGTGTGGGTGGCATGACCTAATAGTGAATTACAGCCATTTTCGTTTTTCACTATTGCAAGGCTACCTGTTCCCCATAGGCCAGAATGGGCAGTTTGATTATAACATTTTATAATCCTAACTGACCCAGGGAACATGCTGGAAAAACGAATTTAGTATGCCTGAACTCAGAATGATAAAATACATCTTTTAGTAAAGTTGGTTTTAACATTCTGTGTTTGAAAATACCACTTTTAGAAAGTAGGTATTTTCTTGCCTAACTGTCCAAACCTGCCTCTGCTAGGTTGTGTATTCCTTGTCTGGTTTGTGAGTGACAGGGGCTGGGAGGGATTCCGGGAGACAGGGTGAGTCAACACAGGGCTGAATAGACCTATCTGCATGTAGAGTGGTGGGAGGAGTTGCACCTGGGTCTGAATAGGGCTGTGCCTGCCTTCCACAATGCTGGCTCCACCTCCTGTGGTGCGTCTGATGTCCCTGGCCCACACTGTCAAAGGAAAGGAGTCCTGTAAACAAAGTGCTCCAGGACTGCACAGAACTGGTTTGGACCAGGTAAAGGCCCCTCTGCCCTCAGAGGACAAAGGATTTAGGGGTATAAATATTGGGGCCCTGACCCCAGAACTTTAGATCACTTCTGGAACAACAAGACGAACCTCTGCCAAGGAGAAGAACCAAAGGAAGCTGTAGGAGTTGGACTGCCCCCTGCCAGTGTGCTGGTGCTGGTTGGCCTACAGTGGTGTCTTCAGTGCCGAGAGAGAAGGAACTTTTAAAGAACTTTCATCATCTTGCAGAATATTACTCCAAGGGCTTGATTTGAGCTTGCCTCCTGACCGAAGTCTCAGGGATACCAGACTTCACTCTTTCTGTTTGCCTGCATCTGGAACTTGCTGTTCTGGTGCTACAGAAGGAATTTGCAACACAGACGCCGGCGAGCGACGCAGTCTTCTGCATCGAAGCCGTGAGCGCTGCTCCGACTTGCAACGTAGACCCGACGCCGGCCGCCGTGCCACATCGACGCCAGCGAACGACATCGTAAGCCTGCCATAGCCGTGAGCGCTGCTCCGACTTGCGACGCTGGCCCGACGCCTGCTGCTGTGCCGCATCGACTCCGAAGCCGACATCATCGCTGAGCCGATCGTCGACGTGGGTGGCCAAGAATCCATCGACATCGTGACCTCGTACGGAACCGTGGTTTCGGCACCATCGTGACGCCACCTCCTCTCCGGTCAGGGACCAACGCCTCCCCTGCCTGCGCAAGCATCCAGGTCCCGACGCATCATCTCCCCCGAAGCAAGGAACCGACGCCGCAACACGCCAACGACGCCGCATCTCCCCGACGCCGTGAGCTGTCTTTGTTTTCGCTTTTCCAAGGTACTGTTCTTTGTGGGTCTGTTTTGACTCCGGGCCCGACGCCGCGCACCTCGCGGTCGGCGCCGTACTTTGGGATTTCTTTGATCTTGACGTCGTGATAACTCCCGTTGGGGTTATCTGTTGCTAAAGACTGCTTTTAAGTGAAGAACCTATTTTTAAACTATTTCTACCATCTTGAAGAATTATTATTGACTACAGTATTGTGGATTTTTGTCGTTTGTGGTCTTGTGATAAGTCTATATAAAGCATACTTATTTTTATAAAACCTGTGGGGTGTCCATCTGTAGTGTTTTCACTGTATTACTGTATGTGTTCAGAAATGCTTAACACACTGCCTCTGAGATAAGCCTGTCTGCTCGTGCCAAGCTACCAAGGGGGTGCGCAGGGGTTATTTTAGTAGTGTATCCCCCTTACCCTGACTAGAAGCAAGGGTCCCTATTTGGTCAAAGGTGTATACCATTGCCAACTAGAGACCCCCAGTTCTAACATTGGTGGTCAGCGGTGAGGATTTGGACCTGCATTTGTGACTCATATACAGTAATTGGTGTACACTACTAGTGAGTGCAGACCAAACGCGACCACATAACTTTTTGGTAGAATTGTTTTCTCCTAGGACTGTTATGTTTCTGAGAACTGCTAATTCTTATTGCCATGAGTCCACCAGCATCTATTGCCTCTATGGATCCAGAGTTTGAGGAAGAGAGGTTGGATACCTATAATGCCAAACAGCTGAAAGCCTTCTGTAGAAAATTTAAAGTTGCTATTCCAGGCCTCACTAAAAAGGATGAGTTCCACAAGGCGCTGAGGGCCTGGGTGGAAGCAAGAAATGCATCTGAAAATGTGGAGCACCCTGTGGAGGAGGCAGAAGGGCAGCTAGATGGGCCCCTGGGTCCAGGGGGAGAAAGTACCTACCCCGCCAGGCAGCAGTGTTTCTTCCAAAGACCTGTCCCCAGGAGAGCTGGAGGATAGGGAGAGAAATAGAAGGCATAAAATGGAGTTGGCCAGGCTCACAATGGAGAGTCAAAAGGACCTAGAGAATAAGAAGCTGGAGTTTGAAAATAACAAGTTAGCCTTGGAGAGAGAGAGAATGAGATTGGAACATGAGTTGAGAATGAGAGAGCTTGATTTGGAGCTCGAGAGGCTTGAGGCCATGAGGGTCTCAGCCCAGCAACAAGAAAATTGTGTAGCTCAGGAAGTGAGCTTTGCTGAGTTGGAGGTGGAATCCAGCTCAGATGGTGGCAGCAATATTGAGTTATCTAGTGCTGAGGGGGTAGTACACACACCCAGGGATGTGGCGCCTGACTTGGAGGGGGTTAACATACACCAGGAGGTTCAAGGATCTGAGGTAGCTCCAGTGGTGCGCAGTGTCCCGGAAGTATATTGGTCCACTGGCGCAGGGGTTCATGGTCCTAGTGTTGGGAGGGACACTCTAGCTGAGAGGCGCAGGGAGGGAGGTTCCCCCATGGTTGAAGTCCTGGTGTGTGAATGTGGAGACCGCCCCGAAGAGTGTGGGTTGAGTGACAGAGACAGTCAGATATTGTCTTGCCAGTCTCAGGAGAGTGGTGTGGAGTACGTGTGCGAGGCACTGGATGGTGAGGTGAAGGATAGTTTGCTTAACCCTTGTAGGGGGCTGTGTGATCCAATTGTGGGAGAGCATATTGTAAGTCCCTGTTTTCCAGAGCTATGCCAACACCTGTTGGAGAGTGAGTTCTCTGACCCCAGGGAGCTCACCAGGGAGGCAGACCTTTTGGTGGATTCCAGAGGGTCTGAAGAGGCATTGGGGAATGACCCTAAGGGGAGTGGCTCGGGTATCTTCCAACCCAGAGTGGTGGAAATGGTTCAGAGTAGCCCAGCTAGGTCCAGGTGTAGTGGGAGGGGTGTAGGGGCTCACGTCCTGTCTCAGAGGAGACGTAGTGAGTGTGGGGCTGCGTGTCCCCAGGTGCCCGAAACCCAGTCTCAGGGCCTGGATGGTTCTTTAAGGGAACACCAGGTGGGGAGCCTAGTCTGTCCTGATGGGCCGCCCAGTGAGTGGGATCCCCTAGTGTCTGGTGAACTGGGAGTGTCTGTAAGCAGGCCTCCATCAGTTCTGGTGTCTGGCAGTGCCACTCCTAAGTGGAGGGTGCAGAAGTCCAGATTGAGGGGTGAGAGGGGGAAAGAGTCCCCAGTGGAAGAACCAGTGGGTCAGGGACCAGCCAGAAGGGCTGAGTCACCAATGAATGACCATGGTGACACCACTTCTGTCCTGGGGTATCTTCACGCACTGTCAGATGGACAGGGGTCGAAGATCTGCGCCAGGCAGACTGTCACACGACACATGAGTTGTGTGTCACCCTCGGGGGGCATATGTGCTCCCAATGAAGTCCTGGTGCGCCGGGCAAGTGTTCAACCGCAGGGGTTGGTCCCTGGGTTGGGAAGCCAGGTTCAGGTGTTGTCTGACCTGGAGGGAGGGACAACTGTAAACAGTGTCCTGACCGGTTGGTCTTCTAGGGATACCACTCCGGGTGGGAGGGTACAGCACTCTGGAAGGGGGTGCAGAGGGAGGGCATCCTTGCCTCTGACCCCGGTTCAACTAGAGGGTCTAGACCCTAGGTTGAAGGGCCAGGTTCGGGGTGTCCCCCCTGACCTGGACGCCCAGTTGCAGGATAGAACCCCTGAACTGGTGGGCGAATTGTGCAGGACACCTGCCACAGGTGCCCTGGGAATTCTGGAAGGGGGTACCACTCCAGGTGGGAGGGTACAGAGCCCCAACGAAGAGAAGGAGGACCGGGTGTGGGAAAGCCCACCCCAGTCTCCTGTCCTGCCGCCAGGTACAGGCCCGGGGCTGGTGGGTCAGTGCCAGGATGTCATACCTGACCTGACAGGAGGGAGAGTGGACAAAGGGTGCCAAGCACCTGGGGCTACTGCCCCCCGCTCTCTGACGCCACAGAGGTTTGAGAGCCCTGAGAGGCATAAGGCCTGTGTCTCATCACTGACCACTGTCAGTGGCCACTGTGGCTTGCTGTCTGTCTGTTGGGACACACCTGTGAGTTAGATAAGGTTAGGTGCTGCACAGATGGTGTCCACAGGTGAGGAGAAGGGTTCCCCAGGGGTTAGCTTGGGGGGGCCCTGAGAGTATGGACAGAGGGACCCAAATAGGCCCAGATTGTCGTAGAACTGGAGTATGCCCCTGCTGTTGCGGGCCAGGGTCCATGTTCTATTGCCTAAAGCAGGGAATCCCATCAAGGTAGTGATTGGTCTACCCTGCGTTTTGGCTGGAAGGGGGTTGTGTTGGACTTGGCCCTTTTTGCAGGGTCATCCCTGAACTTTTTGCCTTCCTCCTGTATTTTCTCTGACCTGTTTTTGTTGGCTTTATGACTCTGGGCACTTTACCACTGCTGATCAGTGCTAAAGTGCATATGCTCTCCCTATTGTAAATTGATGTATTGATTAGTGACTCCATGGTTGGATCATTTGATTTACTTGTCAGACCCTAGTATAGTGCACCAGGTGTGCCCAGGGCCTGTAAATAAAATGCTGCTGGTGGGCTTGCAGCACTGGTTGTGCCACCCACAGAAGCAGCTTGTAAAGTGTGTCTCAGGCCTGCCATTGCAGAGCCTGTGTGCAGTCTGTAGTGCCATGTCGACTTGGCAAGTGCACCCACTTGCCAGTCCCTAAACCTTCCCTTATCTTCATATCAGACACCCCTAAGGTAGGCCCAAGGGCAGGATGCATTGTAAGTATAAGGTAGGACATGCCCTGGTGTGTCTAGCATGACCTAATAGTGAATTACAGCCATTTTCGTTTTTCACTATTACAAGGCTACCTGTTCCCCATAGGCCAGAATGGGCAGTTTGATTATAACATTTTATAATCCTAACTGACCAAGGGAATATGGTAGAAAAACGAATTTAGTATGCCTGAACTCAGAATGATAAAATACATCTTTTAGTAAAGTTGGTTTTAACATTCTGTGTTTGAAAATACCACTTTTAGAAAGTAGGTATTTTCTTGCCTAACTGTCCAAGCCTGCCTCTGCTAGGTTGTGTATTCCTTGTCTGGTTTGTGAGTGACAGGGGCTGGGAGGGATTCCAGGAGACAGGGTGAGTCAGCACAGGGCTGAATAGACCTATCTGCATGTAGAGTGGTGGGAGGAGTTGCACCTGGGTCTGAATAGGGCTGTGCCTGCCTTCCACAATGCTGGCTCCACCTCCTGTGGTGCGTCTGATGTCCCTGGCCCACACTGTCAAAGGAAAGAAGGAGTCCTGTAAACAAAGTGCTCCAGGACTGCACAGAACTGGTTTGGACCAGGTAAAGGCCCCTCTGCCCTCAGAGGACAAAGGATTTAGGGGTATAAATATTGGGGCCCTGACCTCAGAACTTTAGATCACTTCTGGAACAACAAGACGAACCTCTGCCAAGGAGAAGAACCAAAGGAAGCTGTAGGAGTTGGACTGCCCCCCTGCCAGTGTGCTGGGTTGGCCTACAGTGGTGTCTTCAGTGCCTAGGAGAGGAGAAGGAACTTTTAAAGAACTTTCATCATCTTGCAGAATATTACTCCAAGGGCTTGATTTGAGCTTGCCTCCTGACCGAAGTCTCAGGGATACCAGACTTCACTCTTTCTGTTTGCCTGCATCTGGAACTTGCTGTTCTGGTGCTACAGAAGGAATTTGCAACACCAACGCCGGCGAGCGACCCAGTCTTCTGCATCGAAGCCGTGAGCGCTGCTCCGACTTGCAACGTAGACCCGACGCCGGCCGCCGTGCCACATCGACTCCGAAGCCGACATCATCGCGGAGCCGATCGTCGACGTGGGTGGCCAAGAATCCATCGACATCGTGACCTCGTACGGAACCGTGGTTTCGGCGCCATCGTGACGTCATCTCCTCTCCGGTCAGGAACCGACGCCTCCCCTGCCTGCGCAAGCATCCAGGTCCCGACGCATCATCTCCCCCGAAGCAAGGAACCGACGCCGCAACACGCCAACGACGCCGCATCTCCCCGACGCCGTGAGCTGTCTTTGTTTTCGCTTTTCCAAGGTACTGTTCTTTGTGGGTCTGTTTTGACTCCGGGCCCGACGCCGCGCACCTCGCTGTCGGCGCCGTACTTTGGGATTTCTTTGACTTTGACGTTGTGATAACTCCCGTTGGGGTTATCTGTTGCTAAAGACTGCTTTTAAGTGAAGAATCTATTTTTAAACTATTTCTACCATCTTGAAGAATTATTATTGATTACAGTATTGTGGATTTCTGTCGTTTGTGGTCTTGTGATCTTGTGATAAGTCTATATAAATACTTATTTTTATAAAACCTGTGGGGTGTCCATCTGTAGTGTTTTCACTGTATTACTGTATGTGTTCACAAATGCTTAACACACTGCCTCTGAGATAAGCCTGTCTGCTCGTGCCAAGCTACCAAGGGGGTGCGCAGGGGTTATTTTAGTAGTGTATCCCCCTTACCCTGACTAGAAGCAAGGGTCCCTATTTGGTCAAAGGTGTATACCATTGCCAACTAGAGACCCCCAGTTCTAACAAATAGTCTCACCAGGGCTCGTCTACTCCTATATTTAGCGCCAAGAAACCAATCTGTGCACATGCGCTCTAGAAATCATTTTAACATAACGTTTAACATAATACTCCGGTTACTCAAATGTATGAAGGGGCAATGCTAAAAATTGCACTAAGACAGCAAAAATATTTACATACTAAATGAGAAATATTGTTTGAGTCCATATTGTACCGCTGCATATTGTTATCACTGAATGTTCAGATGTGGCTTATTGGATTGTCCTTGTATAGCTTTTCTCTTGTTAGCCTTTGTCGAGCTGCCTCTTTACTCGATGCTCCTATCGAGCCTTGTTCACCAAGAGTGCTTTGTGTCCCTGGGCCACTGCTCCAAATCCTAGCATGCCACCTGCATGGGGTTTGGTCTTCCTTTTCTAGTCTCTTCACCTTGACCCAGTATGTTCTAGCTTGCACTGCTTCAGCACGTCAGGGCGTGGAGTTCTCCTGTATGCTGACACTCCATCTCAGTTGTGGTCCACGTATGGTGGCTCCCTGGGCTGGCCTCTTCTCGAAATGGGACCATTTGCAGTGGGTCAGCATCTCGTTGGGACCCATTGATGTCCGCCATTTTACTGATGCCTTTTCGTGTTATGGATCCGTTGAGGTATCAGATTCTTTGTTTGGGACCGTCCGTGGGCCTCTAACATCACCGCTGTTTCTACGCCCACCAGAATGTTGTTTGGTCCGAATTCCACTTATCAGATATGGGGCATCGAATCGAGTTGGTCACTAAGGTTTCACCGCCTACTCTGTCATCAAGCTGGTAGTCCCTATTTAAAATGTTTAAAGTGCTGCAGAATGTGTTAGAGTTTGACTAATCACTTAGGCCTTTTTTTTAAAATTGCTTGTCCATCTAATTTTCGCTTGCTCTCTCTTGCCGTTTGTCTCTTGATCCGTTCCCCAAAGTTTTGATAATGTTTGACTGTAATATATAAACGCCATCAGTGTGATGTTATAGTGCACTAAATGGACAGTACTCATACCTCTAAGTATTTTAGTGTGGGTATGTTTTTTCAAATGTTTTAACGTTGAAACAATCACTTAAGTCTGGTTTTAACATGTCTCAATAGCCAAGAGATGCAAAGTAATAATAGTAAATACACACTTAATTAGCTCATCCTGGGAAAGATCGAAGCTGGGTGGATGTGTGAAGTTACAAGTGAAATATGGCAGTGTGATCAATTTAGAATTTAAGTACTGTTGGAAATCAGAGTTCACTTGGACATCATTTGAACATTAAATGCTTATTTGAGCTGAAAGGCTGAGCTCATAGAATCCTTTAAGGATGCTGGGAAAGATGATGCCGGAACCCCTGAACACTGCTTGATTCCCCACATTAGTTTAGGGATGAATGATTTTGTTTACTTTATTGGGAAAGGCCATTCCCTAACATGCTAACCCTCTTTCGGAATTGCTCGGGTTACACACCATAACTCACATACCTGTTGTGACCGGGTACATGGTAGGTGCTGGTTAACAATCATCCCACACATTAAATGATTGGCACATCAGACACCAATAGTGGTAGCACTAACTTTATAAGGTTGGAAAAACTAGCAGCACTTTTCAGGTGGCAGTGGTGGAGTGTAATGGGGGTGGGGTGGTTAGAGAGTATTTACTTCAACGTTTGTTTCAAAGGTTTTTTGTTTTGTTTTCTCTATGATGAAAGTCAGTTTACATGGTGATATGTTGGCTTATTGTATATGTTGCACGACTGACACTCTGCCAATTATATGGACATAAGAATTTGTACTTTTGTTGGAAAGAGTATTAGACTGCATCATGAGAATTCTGTTTTCTCTAATGAAGTCTTTCACATTTTAAATGCAATCTGTGGTAAATTTAGATGCAGGGTAGTCAGTAGTAAGGTGAAACAGGATCAGGTTTATTCATAAAGGAGGACTGTCAGGTTACAGGTAAAGTAGGTATGAAGGAAGCCCCATGGGGGGCAGCATCCTTGCTGCTCAGCCCATGCATTCAGCTGACAATCTCTCAAACCATGCACACACCAGAATTCTAATTACATCACAGTCACTCAAGTTGAGTAGCAGGGGACATAACACTAAGCAGGAAATGCATGGCAAAGATGAAGGTACCACACACCTCCCTTCTTTAAGGAAGAAATAGACAGTAAAAATGCAAATAAGACAGTAATGCACATCATCCATAAAAATGAAAACGAAGAAAGGAAGTACAAATTGAATCAACCAATGCATAAAACCAAAAGGACCAGAGAACAGAACAATGATAGAAGGATAAGACTAACACATTCAAACATCACTCAGGAGAAACACCCACACTCTCACCCTGTCACAGACAATAAAATATGGAGGAGAAACAAAAGTGAGACCTAAAAATGAAGTCACTGACTCTGCAGTATAGTACATGGGTGCAATACGTGTGCCCTTGCAGGTGCCATACACTTGCCCAATTTAAAGTGCAAAGTATATGCCCCTGCGGGTGCAACACATATGCCCCAAAAAGTAACTGTAAACACGGTTTGAGCATAACGCAAATGCCCAACTCCATGAAACATGAATGTTAATACGGTTTGGGTCGCAAGATCCCCGCCCCACCACCATGAAACATATATGTAAGTACAGTTTGGGGTTATAGCCAATATACCCCATAACAGGTAAATGTAAGAATGGTTTGAGCGTAACGCAAAAGCCCACCACCATAAAACGTAACTATAAGTACGGTTTGGCTTGCAAGATCCCTGTCCCAAAACCATGAAACGTAAATATAAGTACGGTATGTGTTGCAAAAACGGGTGCCCCATCACCAGAAAGTATAATTTGCACAATAATAATAAGTAATGTCTGGGTGTAACCCAGTACAAGTAAAGGCAAATGTCCACCACCATGAAACATGAATGTAAATACGGTTTAGGTTGCATAAACACTGTTCCATCACCAGGAACTTTAAGAATTGATTGGGACGCACTAACCATGCCCCAGCTCAAATAAAAGTAAGTATGGGCGAAAAACATAACCCCCACTATAAATAAAAATAAGTACGAGTTAGCACAAGATGCAACACACACACTACACTGCCTAAAACATGGGGTATCTTCTTACCGCACAGAGATGTGTTAAGTAAGAAAAGACAGAAATCCAATAATTTAGGAATAAACTCACCATACTAGGATAGAAAATTAAGAGCAGTATGCAGACTCAAATTCAGCACAGCATAAATAAATGGACAGAAAATCAAGAATAGCATTAAAAAATATGCTGAAAATGAATAAATGTTAACAGTTGGTGCCTTCAGATAGTAAATAAAACACAGTAGCAGACATACTACTGGAATAACTTAAATTTTCACAATTTTTCTTAAATTATCCAGTCATCCCAATGGCAACACCTCAGATATGGGTATTTCAGACATGGGAAAAAAATGGCATTCAAAATAAGCATTCAAAGCTGTGCACATCAGCGTGTGCACTTGCCAGGTTTAGTAGTTGCACTACTCTCGGGAAGTTGTATTTATTTTACCGCTCCTCCTAGAGGACTCTGGCACAGCTGTACAAAGCGTGCTCAGATGACGCACAAACGGGGCCCGAGTAGTCAGGTGGTCTATAGTCCCCAAATAGGCACTGTAGCCACATTCTAAAGTGTAGAGTGAAGCGTTCACGAGTTCTGAGCGCAGACAGGCACAGTAGATTACCTCACGATGCTTTGCCACGTCACAACAGCTCTGTCCGGTACAAAGGCTGCCCCAGAGATCTGACACGGTTCCATTCCTTTGACACATCCACTGCCTCTGTCGTTCCAGCTTCTGCAGCGTGTGCAGGATGGAGGCGAGTCTCACAGATTTCAAAGTAAATGTCTGCAACAGCAAAACGCATTGCAACTCCTTGAGCAATACTTAGCATGCGCCAGGGGACTAGCGCCTGCAAGTCAACACGTTTTTTTTTTTTTTTAAATGCAGCATCATAGCACACCGCGCAGCCCCAACGAGACAACTAATGCTTAGGCCTACTGGTCATTAAAGGCCAGATGTAGCAAGCGAAATAGCGATCGCAAACCTGTCAGTTCAATAAAGTGATGACAGATGCTCACCATCTGTTCATTCCTTTCATCAGCAGGGCAATAGGTTTTAAAGAAGCAGGTTAAACTCTGTCCGAAAGGCTGTCCGACTTCTGCTTTGGTTGATAGTATACGTAAGCTGGATATGATGGATGATAAGAAGATTGAATGCCCCAAACTGCAGGCTGTCAGTTGTGGAGAGACACCAATGGGGCTTAGGGCATTTCAATTCCTTCAGGTTGCAGTTTTTTTCTAAAAGTATAAGGCTTTTGTAGTTAATTGTAATGGTTCAATTGTCCTTCAGTTACAATATCTTCTCCTCTCCTGAAATCTTCATGCTGGTCCTTTCTCCGCTCGTCGCCATTGTGGTAATTGAAGATAGAGTGTAGCCAGTAGTAAGGTGAAACAGTATCATGTTTATTCATAAAGTAGGAGTCTCTGTTATAGGCAAAGTAGGTAATAAGGAAGCCCCACCGGAAGCAGCATCCTTGCTGCTCAGCCCACACACCCAAGTGACACTCTCTCAAACCATGCACACATTAGCCTTCTGATTACATCAGTCACTCTGGCTGAGCAGCAGGGGACCTATTACTAAGAGGAGAATGCATGGAAAAAATAAAGATACTACACAATCATCACTGTTCATGTTTACAAAAAAATAAGTAACAAAAAAAAAATCTAAAAACAAAAAATGCATATTTGAGCTGATATTTCCACCATGCACAGTAGAATCTTAAACATCCTCCTATGGTTCCTGCAGTTCCTACCGGATAAGGTAAACAGAGTACTTGCCCAGTGTATTTCTTTTCTGGAAAAGCATGTCTGATCTGATTTGCACCAGCGTCTTTTACGTTGTTTCACAAGATATGCATCGGAGTACATCTGAAGACTCAAGGCTACATCTGGTCATTATATGTAGTAGTTTGGTGTGAAGTAGGTGGAAAAGTGCTTGTAGATTAAACTCCCACATGACGTGCAGAGCCCTCTGCCAGGGTTGTGTTAAAAAACTGCCTTGTTGCACCCAAGTACACTCTGGATTATCTATGTGCATTTTAAGTCCTGTGCAAACTACATTATCCATATTGAGGAGGTATATGTATGTTTTGTGCCCCAATCCATGAAAGCATAACTCAAAGTAACAATTCTGCAGTAAGTTAAAGCATTGTCTGCTAGAACATTGAAAAACACACGTATACCACATTAAGTAGATTCATGTTCCCTAGATCTTGAACATAACATTGGGATCTTGGACAAGACTATGAAAGCTATAAATCACACTTAGTTAATTAATACCGATTAGTTACAGTGAACCCAAACATTTTATTGAAATGAAAACACTGGTGTATTTATTCTTAAATTAATTCCGTGCCATATTATATTAAAGTAACCAACACTGTCTTTGGGTTCCTTGTATTTTTTTTTTTTTAAATAAGTTATTTTGATCATGTATTGTAATTGTTTTAATTAGCCGGCATTACATATTTTTTGGTTCTTTAGGAATATGCTCAATGTCTTTTTTGATTGTCTTTTTCAAACAGGACCTATAATTTAAAGTTAAATTGTCATATTCGTACATTTCATCTATTCAACCTCTTGTTAATGGGGTCTTTAAATTAAATCCGCTTTTGAGAAGTATTACTATTTTGCAGGAAGGCTCTGGCTTCGAATTTCTGTTTTCAAGGTCACTTATGGAAAATGCAAAGACTTTGACACGAAGTCGCTACTACCCGTAATGCAATCGCTTGAGAGATCACTTCCAAAGCACTATCCCGAATTCAGAGTAATTCCGATCAGTGTCTCAGCCTTTGCAGGAAATGGTCCAACACACAGTCGTCATCTGATATTTTATTTAACTTTATAGCATATGGAACTGTACTTGAGTAGTTTGTAAATTACTATCAAAGTTGTTACAAAATGAGCCTATGTTAGGTTTGCCAAACTATTAGCTGTAGTTACGTCACTTGGGTGGCTTGACAAAATATGTCCAGGCCTTCCATTGAAGTGTGTAAATAAATGTAACTAAAATACGTTACTTCACAAGTTTTCTTATCGTCCTTTGAACGTTTTAATTTCTTACCCTGTAAATTGAATTTAAATATAAAAAAACAATTGTTTGTGAAATGCTGAAGCTGTAGGATGCACCAGTCGGTTTACGCCTCTGAAGTGGAAATAACACCGCAGACATGTAAAGCTTTTTTGTCAGGATCATCACAAAAACATGGCGGAAGCTTTATAGACCAGATGAGACGCTCCTGCTTCAAACGGTCTACAAAGCGACTTTGATCTGGCAAGGGGTGATTTTAGATTCCTATACTCAGCCCCATTAATTTTAAAGTTCCAACTGGTTCGTGACCCTATCCAGCAGCACGCCGATACTGCCTCTCTCCGGCTCAGTTTACACTGTTGAGTTTATAACCAGCAGCTAGTGTTAATTAGCCCAAAAAATAATATTTGTGCGGAAAGAACTGTCCGCCAGGTGCACCTTGAATAACTGACATGCATTTCCTGGCGTGCGAGGTACATCTTCATAATTAGTACACCAAATACAAAAAATAGGACATTTTAAAATAAATCTATCTAATCTATTTATCACCTAGTTTCCATAGTAAAAGTGTTTTTTGTTTTGCTGATAACTTTAGCGCCATTTGACAAATCTTCACGAACTTTTCAAAACTAGTACGCACCTGAGTTCAGCTGCTGTGTGGAAAGTTTCGTGGCGATTTGTCAAACTGGGGCTGAGAGAACAAGCATTGGCATAGCCAATAGGTCTCTCCTTTGGGGCCTTATAAGTGTTTAACCATGCAACAGTTAATGTTGTTGCACCAAGGATATTGTGCTGCATAACTAAATACTTATAAGGTCCCAAAAGCGAGACCTATTGGCTATGCCAATGCTTGTTCTTTTTTGGGTTGCCCACTTCAAGTCAATGTTGAAAACATTTCCAGGGTCACCCCTCTTTCGCTATGTCTGTAAATATCATGTCCGAACAGCTTCTAACATTTTAGCGTATTAGTTTAAATCCTGTTTTAAATAAAGGTACACAGACACTTGAGATCCTGTCGAATTTTCTTTCAATGAGTGAAACTCTTTGGAGAAAAAAACTTGTCAAGACATGCTTCTACTTCGAGAAATAACCTTCTACTTTTGACTTGACAGTCTTATCTTAGTTCCCCTCCCCTCCTCCTACCATAAAAGGCTCTGCCATGAAAGGAATTTCCTCTGGCTTTCAGGAACAGACCAATTTCGTTCAGATGTCGGGCAGGCAAGTAAAGTAGGAATGTGCGTTTAGTTTCTTTAAAGTACCAAATGACATCTGCCTGCAGGCCTGACGTCCACAATTGTCAGGCACGTTTGTGCAACGTAAAACAACTGTCTGGACATTGGGAAAGCAAGTCATGAAATGGCGGCCTGCTTTACCTTCCACTGGAATGTTACATGAGGCAATCCCGCCATCTGTCCGGAGCAACACAAAACAATTCCTTACAAACCTGACACTGCCCGTCCTAACTAAGGCGTATTGGTGCAGTTGTTGCTAACAAGAATTCTTTTCATACCAGTAACATTTTGCAGCAACCCCAATCAAAGCTTTCTAATCAGAGCACGTAGAAAATCTGACTTGCTTTTAAAAGAGCGGACAGCTGGGCTTAAATCCTTAGCAAATGTTTGGAGAAAATGAACAGCTCATGCTGGGTTGAACTGTTTTTGACGGAGTGACTAAATCATGCCACATCTAGGTAAATATTATTTTATATTAGAAGAGATCCAGCAGATGCATACCCATGTATGCTCTTAAATTAAAATCTGAAAAAACAAGACGCGCGGCCAAGAAACGCGCTCTCTGTTGAGGGAGGGGGAGGAGTGGTGAGGGAGGGGGAGGAGAGGGAGGAAAGGCAGATGGCGCCTCGCCAGCGATGCGAGGAATGCATGGCAGCTGCGCGCGTGCACGCTCTCGCGAACGCAGGCTGGTCGCCGGTAAAAGCCACCGTTTGCATTTCCAAAACCCGCTTACTAAAACTCTCGCCAGAGCAGCGCATGCGCTGGCTCAGGCGAGACCTAAAAAGGGGGGTTCCCAAAAGGATTTTCCCCATGCAACTTCTATAGAGATTTTGAACACGACTAAAGTCCGAACCACTGAACGGAATTACACCATATTTTGCAAAAAGCTAGCTCTTGGTCCAGAAAAATCCCTCAGTAGTTTTTGAGTTATTTAAAAAAGCAATAAAGATCTCTAGGAACGCGAATCCTCCCCGGATCCGTCAGATCTGATGCTGAGATCTAACTGGCTGCCAACCCTAAAACTAAAAAAAAAAGTTACAAAAAAAGAGATGGGGCAGGGTACGAATACCCTGACCCCCTAGGCCTGGCGGTGGGGTC
The DNA here is from genome assembly GCA_963921515.1 of Calotriton arnoldi. NCBI lineage: Eukaryota > Metazoa > Chordata > Amphibia > Caudata > Salamandridae > Calotriton > Calotriton arnoldi. The sequence continues at coordinate 933,460 of CAWUFW010000166.1, forward strand.
CCACTGCGGGTCCAAAAACCATACTTATTTTGTGGTGAGAAAATCGCAGTGGATCCGCAAATCTATGCAAAAATAAAATCTAAGAAAGGCGCAGTCTCCTGTGCTTGTTTTTACTTCAGCCCCTGGTTGGGCCAGGTCCTGTGGGCAAATCTATACAAATATATTGATGAGAGTGGCGCACAAGGCCCCTCTCCCATGGGCGATTTCTGCCCTGTGGACCGCCAACTCCTTGGCATCAGGCCACTGAAAATTAGAGGGGAAGGAGGGGGCATATGGCCCCCCTCCCCAGGCCATTTATGGTCCCAGGGCCCTCCACCTCCCCGGGGCAAGCCCAATGTTTGTAGGGGCAGGGGAGCTGTGTGGACCCTCCTCCCAGGCCCTTTTCAGCCCTGTGGAGCACCATCTCCCCGGTGCCAGGTCATCCAAATACAAAGGCGGGTGGATACTCTGCCCCCTTCCTGGAGCCATTAATGGCCCTGGGGACCACCACACCCCTGGGCCAGCTCCCTATGTCCCAAGGTGCACACTCTAGGACATAGATGTTTGATTAACTTGGTGGGAGCTTTGATCATCTGAGAGTAGGACTATATGACTAGACACATTACATCTAGTGTACTGCCCCTCTCTATATATTTTTAATCAGGCAGTTTACCTTATGAATTAAATTATGGCTAGGATTAACTGACCTGTTTTAATCCACTTCCCTTTCACGTCTACACACACTAGGCCTCTCACCCCCACTGCACCCACCGGCAGGAACAGAAGATCCCCGCTAAAGAGCCCCGGTTCGGGAGCCCGTCTGGTATTGCAGCGCCGACTGGACGAGGGGCAGGCTCATATGATGAAGCATGACACCTAGCTTGCTGGGTGTGTGAGAGCCCTAGTTCCACCAAGGGGTTTCCCCCTTAGCTTGCCTTTATCCTTGACTAGGCATGTAGCTACCTTCACACTACCCACACCTCACAGTATCTCCTCTTTTTGTTGCTTGCTTTTGAGGAACTTCATACCCCTTTTTTGCATACAGCTTTGACAGCTCCCAGGAGGCGGGAGCAGGAAAACTGCTTCTGCTGGCTGGGAGCAGAGTTTTCATCTGTTTCCCTGCCCACTGTCAAACCGACAGGAAAACAGATGAAAAAATTGCTCCCACATGCAAGGAGCAGCATTTCTTGCTGCTCCCTACATGTTGGAGAAATGCAGACTCCAGCTGAAAACAAATAGCCTTTCGGGACTGCGGGGCATTCAGGCTCCCCCAGTGTCCCCCTAACAGTGCACACTTGGTGACATGGGTGGTGCCAGGGCACCCAGCATGAAGTGGCTGGGCTCTGGGGGATGGGGTCCCCGTGGTAAAAATCAGTCTGGGACCACGTGGGCCCTCCCCTTTTACCAATTGGCCGGGCACCAGGGGAGGGGATCCCCATTGCCAAAATCGGCCCAGGGAGGGGGCCGTGTGGCCCCCCTCCCCTTGCAGTAATTGTCCAGGCCCAAGGATGGGGTATGCCGGGACCGTAATTGGCCCGGGTTGCCTACATATGGGGGATGGACTAAAGGGCCTGGCCACTGGCCAGACCAGGCCTTGTGGCTGACCCCTCCCTCCTCCCCCGCTGGCACGGCAGTGGGTGCCTGTGGGAAGGTTGGCTGCAGGGACTGACCCCAGGCCAGGCCCTGGGGCCAACCCCGCTGTGCACTGCCAAAGGCATGCATGGCGCAGGGTTGGGTGCCTACGGGGGGTTGGCCGCAGAGCCTTTGGCCATGTGCGACAGGAGTTGGATTAACATATGGTAATGAAATATTACTTAATGTTAAACAAACCCACGAAATGTATTGAAAAAAACTAAAGGTTACAGGACATTCTAGTTAGGAAATAGAATTTTAAAAAACCTTAGAAATTCACTAAAAACCCAAAGGTTAGAGGAACGTTTTAGTAAGGTTCAGATTTTACGCACACAAAACCTTAGAAATTCAACTGTTATAGTTATAGATGTACTCAACTGAAATGTAACTAGGACAAGACAGAGATTCTTCTCTTTGGGAACTTCCCTCCTCAGTTCTGGCTCTCCTTCTTGCCGAATGATACACACCCGCCGGCTCCCCAGGGTGGACATAAAAATTTGGGGATATGGTTTGATGACGAGTTGTCTTTTGGGCCTCAAATCAAGAGGCTGACGGAAACCTGCTTTGGGGACCTGAAAGCGCGAAAGACATTTCTGCCGCTCATACCTGTGCATGCTAAGAAAACAATCATCCAAGCCTTGGTCACGTCGCGCATTGACTATGGCAATGCGTTATATGCCGGCTTGCCTGGATATCTTCTCGACAAACTAGGGGTGATCCAGAATGTGGCAGCCCGGATGCTGCACAACCTCCCTAGGAGGACAAGTGTCAAGCCTCATCTCTGGGATCTCCACTGGTTGCCTGTAAGGGAAAGCGTGAAGTTCAAGACCCTAGTGTTGGTACATGCCGCTATACGGCAAAGGACCCTCCTATTTGAGATCCAGATTCAGCTTCTACACTCCGTCAAGGCAATTGCAATCTTCGAATAAGCTGCTGGTTTGTACACCCAGGACCTACAGACAGAGAGCAGGCCACAGATCACTTGCCCTGCTGGGAGCGGTAGCATGGAATCCGCTCCTGCTAGACTTATGATCTGTAAATGATCCAGTTCTTTTAAAAAGAAGCTGAAAACATGGCTCTTTAAATAATCTGTGCATGCTCTTGCCTAAACCGTACTGTAGGTAATGCGCCGGGACACTTCGTGGAGTAGCTGTGTGCACTATAAGTGATGTTAATAATAATAATGCTTATCTCAAGAAACTATAACTGGTGTTCTAAATTAACTATAACGCGCACCCTCGTCATGCACTGCTACTTACCCCACATATTACATAAGTAATAACATTTTCTATGACATCATTCATAAAATAACTGCAACATTTGCACTAAAATTATTGATGAGAAAACTGTGCATGGCGGGGGCGTGAGTTATAGTTACCTCAGGGAAAGAGTTATAGTTTCTTGAGATAACTAACTTGAATTTTTATGGTTTTGTGCATGTAAAATTTGAACCCAACTATATCGTCCCTCTAACCTTTGTTTTTTTAAAATTATATATATATATATTCACTGAAAAAACCATAGGTTTCAGGCACGTTATAGTTAGAAATTAGCATTTAAAAACCTTTGAAATTCACTGAAAAAACCATAGGTTTTAGGGACAGTTGTAGTTACTTGGACATTGCACTCGTACAAAACCCGTGAAATTCCCCGTTATAGTTAGTTCAGCTAACTATAACTCGCGCCCCCGCAATGCACTGCTGATGACGTCACATATTACATCACTCATGACATGGTCAGTGACATCACTGATGACATCACTGATGACATCTCAAATGACATCACTGATGACATCACTGATGACATCATCCAGTGACTGTGTGTTTCTGTAAAGTTTAAATATGTTTAATATATATAGGGAAAGGCGTATTGAAGAGTGAGTGGGTGTATAAGTGTCTGAATGGATGATTTAGTAGGTGCGTGACTAACTGTATAAGTGAGTGATTAAACTTATCTTACTGAATGCATGGGTTAGTGACTAAACTGGGTGAATGTCTGTATCCGTCTGTCTGTTGCTGTGTAAGTGGCTGCATGGGTTTGTGAATAGCTACATGAGTGTCTATATGAGTTATTGATTGGTTGTCTGAGTATCTGTATGGGTGCCTGAGTGTTTGTGTGGGTGGGGTGTGTGCGACTCTGTACATAGTTGTGTGAGTGGGTGATTCACTGGGTGCATGATTTGAAGAGTGCGTCTGTGATGGACTGCTTGGGTGGGTGAGTGTGTGTATGGGTGTGTTAGTGAGTGAATGTATATCTCAGTGGTACATGTGCGAGTAACTACATATGTAAAAGGAAGTATATATATGTGTTAGAGTATTTAAAAGGCTATACGTGAGAGTGTGATTGTGAGAGTGGCTGTATGGATGCGTGTGTGCTTGTATCAGTTATTGTATAAGAGCGTAAGAATGTGCTAGTATTTGTATGAGTAAGTGAGCTGGTGTGTGTATAACTGTATAGGTGAGTAAATGGGTGTGTGATTAAATTTTTGCATGACTGACTAGGTGTGTGAGTACCTCTATGGATGAGTGGCGGTGTGTCAGTGTTTATATAGGTGTATGAGTGCATATGATAGTCCTGTACTGAGTGACCGTAAGTATGAGTGACTGTACGGGTGAGTGAGTGGATGTGTGTGTAGACCTAAGAATCAGTGAGTGGGTATGTAGTTATTGGTGTTGGAGTGTCTTTGTTTTTGAGAATGGCAGTCTGTAATTTAGAGTGGGTGTATCAAAAGTTATATTAGGGTGTGAGAAGATGCATGAAATTATCACATGGTTGATGTCATCAGTGATGTCATTTGAGATGTCATCAGTGATGTCACTGACCATGTCATGAGTGATGTAATATGTGACGTCATCAGCAGTGCATTGCGGGCGCGAGTTATAGTTAGCTGAACTAACTATAACGGGGGAATTTCACGGGTTTTGTACGAGTGCAATGTCCAAGTAACTACAACTGTCCCTAAAACCTATGGTTTTTTCAGTGAATTTCAAAGGTTTTGTAAATGCCAATTTTTAAATGTATTAATTGTTATTTTTATTTTTTTCATACTGATTTACTACATTTTTTTAAACTATTTATTTTTAGATATTTTATTTTTTAAATTACATTGTAATTACATTATACATTACATTACAAAATATACTTTCTCAGAATGAATTAATTTACTTTAAATACTTTGCAAATAGGCAATAGACTTTTAAGTACAGTAGTTACAGTTGTTGCAATGGGCAACACAATTTCAAACACAATGCAACATTGAGCTCAATGTGAATTTCTAGCTAAATGCAATTAGTTACTTTATGGATTACTTTTCTAACCACAGGACTGGATCCTAGATTCAGTCCTGGGACATCTCCTGTAAACAGTTGAGTAAAAGCGTTTTGGTTACAGTAGTGATTTTTAAGGAATATTATTGTATTTTAAAAGTTGACACTTAGAAACTTTTTCACATAGAATCACCAATGTTATCCTATGGGAGGAAATTCACTTAGCAGGTAAGTAGTGTTATCGTGACTTTTTCTCACTCAGTGGTGGATCCTGGATCCAGCACTGGTGCATCTCCTGTAAACAGTTGAAAGAATGCGTTTAAGTCATACAGGCGATTTTTAAGGAATATTTGTAGTTTGTGAAAATCGACACTTTGAAACTTTTCTGCTGAAAACCAGACAATGGATTCCTATGGAAGGAAATACAAGTTACTGGTAAGTACGGTTAAAATTACTTTTCAGGATCAGTACTGGGCTGAAAGATGCAGCACTGAGGTCTCTCCTGATAACAGGTGAGTAAATCGGAATTCGTATTTCGGCTGATTTTAGAGGAATATTTGTATGTTTCAAAAATCGACACTTAGAAACTTTTTCAGCAAAAAGCAGGCAATGATATCCTATGGAAGGAAATTCAAGTTACTGGTAAGTACGGTTAAAATTACTTTTCAGGATCAGTACTGGACTGAAAGATGCAGCACTGAGGTCTCTCCTGATAACAGGTGAGTAAATCGGAATTCGTATTTTGGCTGATTTTAGAGGAATATTTGTATGTTTCAAAAATCGACACTTAGAAACTTTTTCAGCAAAAAGCAGGCAATGATATCCTATGGAAGGAAATTCAAGTTACTGGTAAGTACGGTAAAAATTACTTTTCAGGATCAGTACTGGGCTGAAAGATGCAGCACTGAGGTCTCTCCTGATAACAGGTGAGTAAATCGGAATTCGTATTTCGGCTGATTTTAGCGGAATATTTGCACAATGGTGAAGGGAGGGGGCGGGGCCTGAGGTGACATCTGTGCAAACGCGCCCGTGGCGCGTTTAAGTTGGGGGATTAAGTCCCTTTAATCATGAGGGTCCCTGGGGCTAACTAGCCCACCACGAACCTCCAGTATGCGCCAGGGGCTGCGTTGCAGAGACGTGTACAGAGGCCACACCCTTTTACACCTCTCTGCAAGGCAGCTCTGTGGCGCTTTTGGAAGTACATGGTGGGCTAGTTGGACTCCAGGGACCCTCAGGATTCAAGGGGACTTAATCCCCATCTTAAAACACGCCACGGGGCCTGTTTGCACACATGTCACCTGAAGCCCCGCCCTCCCTTCACCACTGTGCAAACGCGCCCCGTGGCGCGTTTTAAGTCGGGGGATTAACTCCCTTGAATCCTGAGGGTCCCTGGGGGCCAACTAGCCCAACAGGTATATCCAAAAGCGCCACAGAGCTGCCTTGCAGAGAGGTGTAAAAGGGGCGTGGCCTCTTTACACCTCTCTGCAACGCAGCCCCTGGCGCATACTGGAGGTTCCTGGTGGGCTAGTTGGCCCCAGGGACCCCCAGTATTGAAGGGGAATTACTTCCCATCTGCAAACGCGCCAGGGGGCGCGTTTGCAGAGTGGTGAAGGAAGGGGCGGGCCTGCGGCCCGATCGTTTTTTTTTTCCCTGAAGGGGGGCTGTGTGGCCCCCTTCCTTTTTCCTATTTTTGGGCCCTGGGGACCCCATCCCCCAGGGCCTTATCCCTTTTTTTTTAATTATACGGGAAGGGGCCGCGTGGCCCCCTCCCTGGTCGAATCCTACCCCGGGGACCCCATCCCCCGGGGCATGGCCACACTTTTTCATTAATTTTTAAGGAGGGGGGCTGCGTGGCCCCCCTCCCGGGCCACTACTTACCCCGGGGACCCCATCCCCCGGGGCAGGCCTTTTTTTAAAAAATTATTTCTGGGGAGGGGGCCGCGTGGCCCCCCTCCCGGGCCACTACTTGCCCCGGGGACCCCATCCCGCGGGGCCTGGCCTTCTGGTTGGGGACTGTGGGGGTCCCCAAACCCCCCACAGTCCCGCCGGCTCCCCGCCTCCTGCGCGAGCCGGCATTGCTTTCCACATGGGGAGCAGCTAACATGCTGCTCCCCATGTGGAAAGCTAATTGTCTTTGGATATTGGAAGCGAGAGCAGGTTTCCCTGCTCTCTCTTCCAATATCCAAGCAGTTTGCAATGACAGGACGGGAGCCGCGAGGCTCCCATCCTGTCATTGCAAACAGCAGTGTCCCGGGGGTAGGCACCCCGGGACACTGCAGGAGCCGGCCCTGGGGGTGGCGGTCCCCAGGGCCACCACAGGCTCCAGGAGGGGGCCGCGCGGCCCCCTCCCATCCAAATGCACAGCCCCGGGGAGGTGGTGGTCCCCGGGCTCGGGGTCCTTAACGGACCCCCATTTTCACTTTGTTAGTGCCCCGGGGAGGTGGTGGTCCCCGGGGCGTGTGGGGGCTGGAGCCCCCACACATGTTAATTTAATAAAGAAGCCCCGGGAGGTGGTGGTCCCCGGGGCTGCGGGAGGGCTCAGAGCCCTCCCGCTACTTTTTCAAATAAAGCCCCGGGGGTGGCGGTCCCCGGGCTTGGGGGCCCTTAGAGGCCCCCATACATAAAATAAACCCCCCAGCATGCCCCCGGGACTTGGCCCACCCGGGGGCAAATTTACATCGAAGCGCGGAGACCGCGCTTCGATTTGCAGGATGCGCACCCTGAGCGCATCCTGCCGATTTAAAAAAAATAAATAAAAAAATGCTTTTTGCCCAGGGGGTCCTTGTGGGACCCCTGAGCAGGCCTAGGGGGTTAGGGTGTTTCTACCCTGCCCCCTTTGTGCGTTTTGCGCACTTGTTTCTTTTTTTTTCTCGGCGGGATCCGCGCACCCTAAGCGCATCCTGCCGATTTAAAAAAAAAAAAAAATGCTTTTTCTGCCCAGGGGGTCCTTGTGGGACCCCCTGAGCAGACCTAGGGGGTCAGGGTGTTTCTACCCTGCCCCCTTTTTGCGCTTTGCGCACTTGTTTCTGTCCCGAGGGACAAAATGGCTGCCAACACTTCTTGATTTGGAGTGTTGACAGCCAATTAGCATGCAGCTCGTGATCGGGAGGGTACGCGGATCCGACGCGCCCATAGATATATATGTGATTTTAATTGTGAATTTCTCAGGAACTACTGAACGGATTTACACCATTTTAGCAAAAGGCACCAGTCTGAACCAAGGGCTACCTCTTTGCCAAATTTGGGGTAATTCCGTTCAGCAGTTCGGGCTGTAGCTGCGACTAAAGGTTCCTATGGAAAAATGAATGGGGAAAACGCGTTTTGGGACCCCCTTTTTCTCGGCCCCCGCTTGACGTATCACCCCGAGACTTTCAGGGTAGGAGCGGACCGGAGCGCCCCAACAAGTTGGAAGCTTTCGCGAAGATTCGTCAACCGGCGCCAACGTTATTGCAAATAGAATGTCGCGGATTTCCTATGGATAATAGGTCCTAACTATAACTATCTACTGGCGACCGCCAGTAGATAATATATATATATATATATATATATATATATATATATATATATATATATATATATATAATATATATATGCTCTCCTGCTAAGAGCACAAGAATGACATTGTATCTCAGCCCTCATTGTGTAATGCTGTGTAGTTTAAGTATTCTTTACCTCATCGCACTGTTCTGGGATACTCACCTTTATTTCTGATTGCTTGTCCAAGTAAACAAAGTTGTTGTTTAAAGGTCTTACTAAACAAATGGTACAGGTTTAACTTTATGTCCCTGGACTCTATGTTCGTGGTAATACAACGTACGCTAGTTCCTCAGAACACGCTGTACCTAAAAGAAGGCCCACAGCAGACCTAGAACCGTGGTCAGCACTCTGAGTCTCGTGGGCACTTAAATACTAACTAAAATAGCTGCTTAGCAATCCACCCATCATCTTCATGGAAAACAGATGTCCTTTTCTAGGTCTCGCCTAGCGTTGCAGCGCGCATGCGCTGCTCGCTCGGCGAGACCTCTTGTGGGAGAGGAGATTTCAGAAGGGGGCTCGAAGCCCCGCCCCTCATTTTCATTGGCTATCGTCACCGTTTATGCTAAACGGTGGCCTGCCATTGGAAATGGTTTTTTTTTGTCGCTGCCCTTTCGCCTTTTGGGACGGCCCATCCGGACTGGATCGTCTGCTTCACGGCTGTCGTGAAGCAATTTCTTATCTAAAGTAGGCATGTTATGTAAACAAGCCGTGGAGCAAAGGATCCAGTCCGGATGGGCCATCCCAAAAGAGGAAGGGCTGCAGGCAGGCACAACACGCATGGCGCGCTTTCACGTTCCGATTCCATTGCGTGGCGACAGCTTGTTTTTTGTTCCAAGCCAGATTAGCTCCAGGTAGGATATAATTGATGTCTGCTAAAGCCGCGTGAGCTCTTCAGAAAGACAGAAGTAGTGTGTTGCTGAATGAGCTTAACTCGGAGCAGAGGAAGAGTTGGTAAAAGAAATCTGTTCCGTCTTCGAATTTTAGAGGGTCAGACAGAGGAAAGCAACCAAATCCAATTTCACGCCGGCATTTGGTGTCCCGGGGACGGACCCTTGCACTGTAAACACTTTCACTATTGCTCGATGGCGCCTTGCGAACACGTTCCTCGACGTTAATACCAACAGGACGAACAGCACAAGCAGACCAAAAAATGACTTACTCTGTAGTATAAATTTAGCACTGTTAATTGATTTCAAAGTGCAGCATCGTCCGTCAGCGTGGAGAAGTCATGTGAGGATTCATGTTTTTAACAACTCCAACAAGCAGTCGCGCTGGCCCTGGTGCACTTTTGCTCCAAACGCGGCACTTTCACTTTCGCCGCCGACCAGGCACGCGCGGCCGCTCTTGTTATTCCCTTTTGCTGAGGCTTGTCTCGGTCTCGTCCAGACATGAACCGTCATCTGTCGGAAATGCACATCTGCACTCGAGCAGTCTCTTTCTCTCTGCTCCCCCTTTGTGCCCTCTTATCTTCTCTCCCACCCCTCCTTTACTCGTGTTGTCTCCTCTCTCTGTATCTCTCGATCCTCATCTCTCGTTTGCTTCTGCCCGTTCCACTCACCCCTATCCCACCGCCTTCCTTACTGTCACGTACACGTGACCCCCTTCCTGCTCGCCAGGTGGTCGAAGTTCATTAAAAACACTAGGAGAACTGTGATCCTAAATCCAATTGGGGCGGGGTCAGCCAGTGTGGTGGGCGGGATTAAGGCGTGACTAATATAACAAAATATTCAGCAACTATTCTGTGGTCTTTCACCATCAAGTGACTGCATGTGAAATAACACAAACCTTAAATGAAGAGTAATTACAAGTTATTTTAATCAGTGAGAGATGACATCTTCCTTCTGGCCCTCACCCCATAGCTTCTGTACTTCTGCCCCTCATTATCTCTTGGCCCTCACCCTTTGCTCCTGCCCCAGTCCCTTTGCTTCTGCCCCCCTGTCCCTTTGCTTCTGCCATTCTTTGCCCCTGTCCCTTTGCTTCTGCCCCCTGTCGCTTTGCTTCTGCCCCCCGTCCCTTTGCTTCTGGCCTTCTTTGCCCTCTCCCTTTGCTTCTGCCACCTGTCCCTTTCATTCTACCCCCTGTCCCTTTGCTTGCACCCCGTCCCTTTGCTTCTGCACCCCGCCCCTTTGCTTCTGCACCCCGTCCCTTTGCTTCTGCACCCCGTCCCTTTGCTTCTGCACCCCGTCCCTTTGCTTCTGCACCCCGTCCCTTTGCTTCTGCACCCCGTCCCTTTCCTTCTGCACCCCGTCCCTTTCCTTCTGCACCCTGTCCCTTTCCTTCTGCCCCCTGTCCCTTTACTTCTGCCCCCTGTCCCTTTACTTCTGCCCCCTGTCCCTTTACTTCTGCCCCCTGTCCCTTTGCTTCGAACCCCCTGGCCCTTTCCTTCTGCCCCTGTCCCTTGCTGTGATCCGCAGAGTGAACCGTTCGAGCATCTTGGAGCCTTCTTCAGGCACAGACTTCGAAGCACACGCTTTGATTCTGCAAATCAAAATGGATTTTAAGTATGCTGGCAGCAAAGGGGACTCTTTAAGCGGGGAAGCCTCACATAAAACCAATATGTTTGTATTCCAGCATAAGAGAAGCTAGTAATACTACTAGGCCCCAACTACAAGTGGGCCGTGCACCTCAAAACATATAGGCGCTGGGGGTGCGGCAGCACCCCCTAAAATAACCATGTCAGAGTTCAGAAGATGAATGAACATTAAAGATGCATTTACATTTGTTTTTCTCATCTCACAATTGTGCCTTCAAAGCCAGAGGTCAAATGTCAGCCTGCGTGCTGTGACAATTATAATTCTCACAGGCACACTCACACACCAGCTTATTCACAGCCACACACATGTGCCTCCTCACACTCCCCACACGCATGCGCACTCACAGACATTTACACAAATACACAGACTCACTCATTCAGACAGGCACACTCACTCACTCACCGACACACTCCCAGACACTAGCACACAGGTACAGGCAGACTCACTCACAGACATGCAGATACTCACCCACACACAGGTACACTCACTCACTTAATGCTCTTTCTGAGTAGAGCGTTTTAGGCGCCAGTACCTGCGCGATTGGGTCTGCAGCGTTTGTTAGCTGAGGTGTGGCCTTAGTTAAAAATAGTCACACTGCACAGTGACGCCTTCCTCGTACTGTCTTCTCCGTGCCTTATTTCCCCATCTCACGTCTCGTCATTTCTTCTTCTCTCTCTGCCCCTGCAACACACTTTTTTTTTTTTACCTTTAATAAGCGCGGCGCCGTCTTCACGGACACCGTGCTATGCAATACAATAGGTGTTGCTTTTGGTATTGTAAATAACAATGCCTTTTAATTTTTTAAAGGCATTGCCATTTACAATGTCAATAGCTCAAAATAATGTCATTGTGAGACCTATTGCATTGTAAATGCTTGTTATCTTTGAATTTCAAATAGAAATAAACAGCCAAAAAATGATGCCATTTTGACTTATTGGAAAGGCGTTTAGGACCTGTATACATTTGATGCATGTTGACTCTTAATAGAAACTGTTCCACAATGCTGGTTTAAGGTTTCCCGGAAGTGAGCTCTGTTTATAACACTGTCATTAATTTGTCAGCAAAGAGGCAGGTGGTGCTACATTTTTGTCTTAGACTCTTTACCCAGTCATCTGAGTTTGTGTTGAGAAGGAATGTTCTGCTTACAACTCGGAGCAGTAAAAGCTTGCCCTCTTGCCTTGTGTCACCTAGGGTCTAGACAGTGGCCCACAAGATGTGACTGATGCGTTAAATGAGAATCTGAATAATTTGATCACAATGTATAATTTTTCTTAAATAATGTGATTTATTTTCCTGTTATATATTTCATAGAGGTAAGGTGTATGTGTGTTTTTTTGTCTTTCTCTTTCATCGATATAGAGTGTCTCCTACTCAATTGCTGACCTCCAAATGCCCCAAGTCACTTTATCTTCTGGTCTAGGTTTGAGAATAGCCATTTTGTTTACCTGTCTCATTGAAGCATACACCATGAAAGTGAACAACAGCTTTAGCTGTATATTGTTGAGGACCTATTGTCTACAATACATACTTGACTTTGGGTCATACGCTTTCTCATTATTTGATAGCTTTCTTATCTAATTTTTCTTCTTTCTGCCTTATTCGCTGGCTTTCTTCCATCTTTGTTTGTCCCACTCCTAGAGCATTGCTGCTTTGCATTTCTGCTGATGAGATGAGTTATCCTTCCACTGCTGAATACAGGAGACCTTTTTGTGTTCAGCACGCCATAGAAGTGCATTTCTTCTTTCATTGGTCTTCGCCTGTCCTCTTCTTCTCTCTAACATCCTTGCCAAGGCTCTCTCTTCTTTCACTCCACCTTGATTGTCTGTTATTCCCTGACCTGTACCACGTTTGAAAATCCTTTGTTCCAGGGTATACTCCCTCCTATTTATCCCTTTTTCAAAAAATGTATTTGTTTTTGACAGTCGAGAGCTGCAAAGTACTACCAGCCGCTTGCTTCTCTTTTTGCCCTCCTTCACACTTGAGTTTTACTTTACCGTTCTAAAAAGGCCATTAGCTAATTTGGAAAGGTAAAGTAAAAAATCCAAAATGGCTGCTGATTTGTCTCAACGCATACTGCTACATGGCAGCTATTTTAAAAAGTGTTTTCCTAAAAGAAAAATTACTGCATCTGGGGATGTGCAGATGTGTTGTGATGTACTGGGTGCCATTTTGATTTTACTTTATAGTCCTGCCCCACAATCTTTATCCTCTAGTGTCAGTAGGACAAAGGATTGTGGTTGGGGGCTCCTTGTCTGACAAACCCAAAGCAAATGTACAAAAGGAGGGAGAGTGGCCTCCTCACTAATCTACCTCGCTGTGTGTTGGGGGAGCACTTCGTCGAGAAAAATGAAGCACAAAAGAAACCAGCACTGTTGTCACCCTTCCAAGGGGCACCTGCCTTACTCCTTGCTTTCACAGAAGGTCCACATTACAAGACCTCCGGAATGTTTCTACAGTCTACATCCTGACAGCAAGCTCACTCCAGTGCCAAGCTGCTTTACTGTACACTCACTGGTGAAACAAATTGTAAACAATATAGCATTACAGATACACTCCATGCTCCAAATAATCGACACATGCACATCTGCTCTTCATCCGCACTCCATTTATGTCCTCTCAAAACTTGCCCTAACTATTGGCAGGCATCTGACCTTATAGCAATAGGCGGGTGTTACAAATTGCAGCACACAATTCATTTAAACAGAATCTACAGTGTGTGAGACTCCATTAAGGGGGCTCACCACACAGGAAAGGTTAAAACAATGGAAGTCTGAAAGCAAAACCCTATGGGTTTTCGTGGGTTAGAACCAACATTCCCAAAAAGTGGTCTGGAACGTATTCCTGCAGAATGAGTGCTTAGTACCAAATTAATCTTATGCACATTTTTTTGTTGAAGCAGGCAACTGGGTCGGGTTTGTAGAAACTGGAATTCTTGCAAGCGTGCAACTTGACTATCTTCTCCCCTCTCCTGCCCTATTTGCATTATACCAGAGGGATGGGGAGCAAGGTTAGCGACATAACAAAGGTTCAGAGATTGATGTCCGAAAGGGAACAGGCGAGATACAAAGAAAAATACACTGTGACGTGGAGGGAGCCACGATATCACGTAAGGTGTGATGAGGAAGTAATGCACTGATGATAACAAAACGGAAGAATGTCCACCAGCATCCCATTCTATGGATTCTTTCCCCTCACAATGCTGAAGAATTTGCTTCAGATACATTCCTTATCCTGAGTGAGTGTGTCTCAAAATGTTTGTGGAGTTAGCTTTTCACCAGGATATCTTTTAGTGTTCTGCACAGTTGATAACTCGAAAGGCTGTGCTATGGCCACATGATAGAATCTCCTCTAGGCATAAGGTTTGATTTTTTTTATTTTCCCTGGTTGTCTCATCAGGAAGAGCCTTTCTTCTCTATCCACTGCCAATATGGTCTGTCTTGTACATGGGCATCGTAAACCCATGTATTTCTCTTCTACTTGTTCTCTACTGATAGTGCGTTCGGTCTAGTAGTCTAAAAAAAAATTTAAACAAGGGAGCACATTTTAACAACTGTCACCCAAATTCATTAGTGTATGCCATTCCATAGACTCATTACCTCAGTCTCTAGAAGAGGCATAAAGATTCTCTCTTTCCTTGACCATCTTTAAATCCAGCCTATCATTTTATTAATTAAAAACCTAAAATAATCTCCTGACCCAACTTCCCTAAGATAAGGTTCAATGCTGCCACTGTGACTGCAGCCCACGCTTGCATTTTTGTGCTTTTCATTACAACTTATCCATGACTCCTACAGTATTGTTTGACACCAGTGAGTGCTCTGTACCTTTGTCATTTGCCATCATGTCGCATCACTTCTCGTGCTCTACAAACTTTCTTCAAAACTGCCTATTTTAGCTCTTGATGGGGAGCTCAGTCCCATTCCATTTATTTTGTATTGCCCAGTATTCCAGTCTCTTGAATATATGTTCCTATTTAAACTAAGGCACTGTATCAATATGTTCATTCTTGCACCCTTCCCAAAACTATGCTGAATTTGAGCTGCATTATTAAATAATCTATAGTCCCCGTATGTGCAGATGTTATGCTTTTTCCCGATTTTCACTGTTATTGAAAAGCTTAACTGCTTTTTAATATCTTCTGTGATGTTACCAACATTATGTGCTATAGATCTTGGCATTTTAAATAACTATTTTAAAATAAATATGTTGAAATACATGTTTAGTTTTGAGTGATCTTGGGTGTGTAAATCATTAATGAACGATCACTTGGATTAAACCTGCTCTCAATTAGCAACCTAAACATTGACACCACCTCATTTATATATTTGGTGGGGTTCTGCTGGGCTACAATAACATGTCTTTCGCTTTTAGTTCACCCATGTCACCTGTGGGTGTGAAAACAAACCTTGTAGAGCTGAGACAAAGACTCAGTTTCTGCAACTTCATTATTCACACACAATTTACATATACACTTGTTTGTCTGTACATACTATAAAATTGTTCTCTATTATAGAATATTCAGTTCATTTTATTTTAACTCCCAGGTTAAAGAAAGCTTTTTCTGGTAAATCTAATTCCAGATAGTATCACCAAATACGTAAGTTCATTCATAAATCCCCCCCTTTTTAACATCCAAGTACCTATAACATAGTTAACACTCAATAACGTAACGTCTCATTAATATTCATTTAAATACAAAAATTATTTAATTTTTAAATCCAAAATTCCATCTTATGTATCAAGAAACACTTGTTGACCTGATTGTGAAATAAAACGGAAAGGAATTTTAAAACTCTTACTTGTGCCATCAGTCATTTTTGTCTGAAGTATGGAGTAACATTACACACAGCAGGGCAAGCTGGTAATACAAAGAGTGCAGAAAGCACTGGTCTATTACGGCGATTGTCCATTGAGTATTTATTGAAGAAGAACCACTTCTGCTGTTTGCACCACAATGTTCTTGCCCAGTTCGAAATGTCCGGTGCATTTGGTTTCTTCCAATGTGCGGCCAATTCTTTTTTGGCTGCCCAAAGCATCAGCGAAATGACTGTCCACATGTGTAACGTAAGACCTTCCCAAAGAGAAGGGAGAATGGCTGAGATCACAACCAGGGGCTTCTGCGGAAGTAGGTGTTATGTTACTTTCTTTATGTGGCCCAGCTCTTCCAAAGCATTTTATTCATAGGACATGACCACCATACATGTATTTCCGTCCCCTCCAGCTCAGCATTTATTTGAGTTTAAGGGTGTGGTACCATTTGAACAAGTTACCCTGGACCTTTTGGGCCGTCCTCTGAATGTCAGCATATGGTCACTCCTGTTCTTCTGCTTTTATCTTTCCCTACTGCCTTCTTCCATTGTTGCATGTTGGGCCATCTATGATTAGAAGGCATGGATGTAAGAGTGAAGTATAGATATGACAATAGGCCCTTGAAGGATTTATAGTGCGTAAAGAGTTTTTCAAAGGCTTTTAATTCTATAGTGCCTGCTAGTTTGTTCTGAGTTTCTTTGAAATATATCTATCCTTCTTGCCAATTCCAAACTCCCTCCTACACTGTGCGTGGTGCTTGATTTTTTTGGTACTAGAACATGTCTCTTAGCATTATGCAATCCCCTCTGCACAATTTTCAAATTATTTCTTGTCCAGGGCTGGAGAAAAATCTTGGTTACCATGGAGCGGAGCGACCATTAGTAAGGGCGTCCCATATCTCCATAATCTGCTTGATCACTTCCAGTGCATAAGACATAGCTGGTCTTGAGTGTTTAGACAGCCAGAGGATTTACCATATGGTCTACCCAGAATTCTGTATAAGCCCAATGCTTCTCCATTTCATTCGAGACCACTTAAAAACCACCCATAATTGCATTGCCATATAGTACTTCTATGTGTCTCGTACACCAATTCTATCTGACTTTGATCTACTCTGGATGACCGTATGCTATATGGAACATACAATATTTTGCTATATAGAATTTCTCACAGACAATTTGTGTTTTCATTAAGTCTTATTTAGGGATGACCAACAGGAGCGCCTGAAAGAAATATAACAACTTCGGAAAGATGTTCTTCTTTCGAGCCGCCAATCTACCCATCCATGAGTTGAACATAGGGCCCCATCGAAGAAGTTTGCTTTTGAAGTTCATCATTTAGGAAACGCTGGCAGTTTGCTTTATAGAGATCATGGAGCTTGGATGTGATTGGTATACCTGGATATTTAATACTACCCTTCCCCCCCATTTAAAAGGAGAGAGATATTCTGTCCTACTCTTAGTTGTTATGGAGTTCTGGATACCCAGCATTTCAGTTTTATTAGAATTAACTTGGATGCCTGATATCTTGTCAAAGCACCGGATAGTGCGTATGAAACTGAGGATCAAGTGTCCAGGTTCATTAACGTTAGTAGGATGTAGTCTGCAAATAAATGTCTTATGAGCCAGCCCCTAGAGTCCATATTCAATATATTTGTAAATATTCAAACCATTGAAATTGCTAGATCCTATAACTCTCTAATTTGATCAGCTGCCCAACAATATTGTACAACATCGCCTCCAATCCGCTTGCTGAATGGAGGAGGGTATAAATATGCAGCCTTTGTACAATAAAACACAACACTTCGCTGGCCTAAAAGTCTAACATGCGTTTAATGCACAAAGAACAATCATGCAGGCAAAACAGTAATAGACAATTGTCATTTCAACAGACCAAAGCATCCACCCAATTTGCATTGGGGCATATAATGCTAAAATCTATACTTTAGAGACATTTGTATAGACCTTTTCATAATATAGGTGAAATGAAGCAAAGTCCCTTGATCAAAACTGTTCTTTTAAGCAGCTAGTAAGCAGATGGTAGGACCTTCTCATTAAAAGAAAGCCAGAAGTCCTTCAGAGAAAATAAAATAATACAGACGCTGATTTAAACCGTTTTCTCAAATCCACACTTTGTGGTGCCAAATCCATGCATTGCGATGCCAGGTTTAAAACAAGGTTATGCTTACAATAAGATGCAGGAAAATGGGCAACTGTGTGACAGTAAACAAAATGGCTTCTAAACATCAGAAATACATGAATGTTGCAGCAATCTTAGGATTAATTTACTCTTTGAATGAATATATAAACGACATATAATTCAAGACTTAATTGTTTTAATACACGTTTAGGCACATTCCTGTGGCACCCTACACGTGGTTTAGTTCTCACTTTTGTACATTATTTTCTGCTGAGTCAATTTAGAAAATCTGGCACAATGTAAGTTTGATACCGCAGTTCAGACGGCAAATAACACATTTTATGTTTATATTTGCTCGTGTTGTTCATAGCTGCATAACTGTAATGCTTCTAGACACAAACTCTGCCTAGGTAGCTGCTGCCCCTGACCCTTGCTGGTCTGAGTTCGAAGCCCTCCTCCACCTCCAGGCACCTGCCTGAGCCTCATCCCCGATGGTCCAGTGGGGAGCTTCTCTGCTCTTCCGATGCTCTGCCCTCTGCCTTTTTTTTATCTTCCTTTCATTTTTCTTTGCTTTTTTTCACTTTTTCTTCTCTTGCCTCTTTCCACTTTTTGTGCCTTTGTCCCTCCGTGTCCCTGTCGAGGCTCGACCCCCGAACCCTCCAGTGCCGCTTCCCGTTTTCCCAACTCCCAGCTGTCCAGCCCTCCCCTCATACTACTTATGGGGGCCGCTTTGCGCGCCAAAGGGAAGCCCATCTGTGTCTGGACCGAGAACCTTGCCACCGTCTGACTCGAACAACTGGTCACCTCCCCAACCCACTCAGCAGGACACACCCTCGACCCCAACTTCTCCACCAGCGACAACGTCACCTTCACCCACACCGCCGAGCTCCTGTGGACCGACCACCGCTGCGTCCACTTCTCCATCACCAAATCCACCGTACACCACCACGCCCACAGCTACCTTCGCAGAAGTTGGAACAAGGTCACAGAAGAACAGCTCACCACCTCCCGCAGCAAACCCCTCCACCGACATCCACAGACGCAACCTCCACCGATAGATCTCCAACTGCGCCTACAGTGTGGCTTCCCTAAAGAAAACCCCAGGCAATCAACACTCCAAGAGAGCCAGCTGGTTCTCTCCCGCCCTTCAGGAGTCCTGACGCACCTGTAGACAGCTCGAGAAGAAATGGAGGAGCAGCAAGACCCTGGAAGACCACTCAGCCTTCAAGCCTGCTGTCACTGCACACCACCACCTTATTAGAACAACAAGGAAAGCGGCCCTACAAGAAAGGATCAACGCCCCCAATAGGAAAGAACTTTTCGCCATGGTCAAAGAATTCGCCAGACCCAGCACAGACACAGAAAACATCCCACCCTCCCACGCTTCGACAGCCTCAAAACCCAAGACTCTCCCGCCCCACCTGCAACCATCCCACCCAACGACACCAGATCCTACTCAGCTGGACTCCCCTCACCACTGACGATACCCTCAAGATCATGAAGAGCATCCACTCCGGAGCACTCTCGGACCCCTGCCCGCACCGCATCTTCAACAGAGCCGGCACCACCATCGCCTCCAAACTCTCCCGAACTGTCAACTGCTTAATCAACTCCGCTACCTTCCCGGAAGACTGGAAACGCGCATAGATCAACCTCTTGCAGAAGAAACCCTCTGCCGGCCCGACAGACCTCAAGAACTTCAGACCCATCTCTCAAGGCCATCGAGAAGGCCAACACAAGGAGATGATGGACGGAGCGCTGAAACTTTTCAGTCACTCACCCCCAGTCACAGATCTGGGTTGAATCCATCATCGTTCTTTAGCTCACTTCGCCACCCCAGTTCAGACACAGCTATATGCAAATCAGTCTTGACCCTGTGCCTCATGGGAACAGTCCAGCCCGAACTGCCAAGCCATGTCTTCCCTGGACCGGAAACAAGCATCCTGGGACCGGTTTCGGGTTAACAGCCCTCATCAGCCAGGCTAGCTTGATTCCAGTGGCAAAGTGAGCAAGGGACCCACGTCTGGGCATACCCTGCCAACTTAGGGCGAACAAAGCAAACACAAGGAGATGATGGACGGAGCGCTGAAACTTTTCAGTCACTCACCCCCAGTCACAGATCTGGGTTGAATCCATCATCGTTCTTTAGCTCACTTCGCCACCCCAGTTCAGACACAGCTATATGCAAATCAGTCTTGACCCTGTGCCTCATGGGAACAGTCCAGCCCGAACTGCCAAGCCATGTCTTCCCTGGACCGGAAACAAGCATCCTGGGACTGGTTTCGGGCTAACAGCCCTCATCAGCCAGGCTAGCTTGATTCCAGTGGCAAAGTGAGCAAGGGACCCACGTCTGGGCATCCCCTGCCAACTTAGGACGAACAAAGCAAACACAAGGAGATGATGGACCTCATCAAAGCGAACCACAACCTGGACGTCTCCCAATCCAGCTTCCTAAGAGCCATCACAGCACCGAGACCGCCCTCCTTGCCACCTCAGACGAGGTCTGCACCCTCCTTGACAGAGGCGAAACTGCAGCCCTTATCCTCCTAGACCTCTCGGCCGCCTTCGCTACCATCTCCCACTGCACCCTATGCACAAGACTCCAAGATGCCGGCATTCGCAACATAGCCCTGGAATGGATCCGCTCCTTCCTCACCGGCCGAACACGGAGAGTCAGATTACCACTGTTCCACTCTGAACCATAGATGTCTGCTGCGGAAGGCTTCAGGGCTCCTCCCTGATCCCTTCTCTCTTCAACATATACATGACCCCCTCGCACCCATCGTCGGGAACCACAGACTCCACATAGTCTCCTATGCTGATGACACCCAGCTGAGTCTCTCCCTCACCAACAAACCCTCAGTTACCAAGAACAACTTCCACGACGGGATGAAGGCCCCACCTGGATGAAGAACAGCTGCGCCTCAAGCTCAACTCAGAGATGACCAAATTCCTCATCATGGCCTCCACCCCCTCCGCCTGGGACTACTCCTGGTGGCCCTCAGCACTTGTAACCCCCACACCCACAGACACACACACAACCTCAGCATCATCCTGGACGCCACCAGATAAACGCCGTCTCATCATTCTGTTTCCACACGCTATGCCTGCTCCTTAAGATCTTCAAGTGAATCCCCACCGATTCCAGAAAGACGGTCACCCACCCGCTCATCGGCATCAGAATCGACTACAGCAATGCACTGTACGCCGTCATCAGCCAGAAACTCCTCCAGAAACTGCAGAACATTCAGAACGCCTGCACCAGACTTATCCTCCACATCCCCCGCCACATCACCGGCCACCTGAGAGACCACCACTGGCTCCCAGTCAACAAAGAAATCGCATTCAAGCTCTTCACACATGCCTACAAAGCCCTACATGACGCGGGACCTGCGTACCTTAACCACCACCTCGCATTCCACCCACCCACCAGAGACCTCCGCTACGCCAAACTGGCCCTGGCTACTGTTCCACGTACCTGCAAGACCACGGCCGGAGGAAGATCTTTTTCCTACCTCACAGCAAAGACCTGGAACACCCTCCCTCTCCACCTCAGGCAATCCCCGTCACTGCCTCAATTCAGGAAGGACCTCAACACCTGGCTCTTCGGCTGAATCACAGCACCTTCGACAGTCCAGCAGTCGCCCCCCAGAGCCTTGAGTCCCTTACGGGCGAGTAGTCGCGCTTTACAAGTCACCTGATTGATTGATTGAATACATTATTTACCAGCAGGCTGTTAGGCGTGGAAAAAATGAAAAGTTCACTTTTAAATCATTAGGTTTGCAGGTCAAAATAAGTAAATTGTAAGTTAATATTGAATGCAAGGAAATTGGGTAGTGTTTACCCCTTGGGTAGGCATCATTCATGACTTAATTGCATAGGGTTCCCTTTCCCACTCAACAAGACTCAGTGCTGCAGTATAGAAAGACATTTGCAATTGTTGCTGGAGTTTTTCAATTATTCTTTGGCTTGATCAACCGATTTTGAGCTATGTGTTGCAGAACATTTTATGGCCTTGCTGGCGCAGTATCTTGACGTTGTGCTGACCCTTGTATTTCTGGGCCTGATTCACAAAGGTATTTGCACACCCAGGTGACACGGTGCATAAATACATTTGTACACAAGGAGAAATTAATGTCTGGGATTACTAATATATGAAGTTATACACTTTTAATGGATCTACATCAAAATCGGTAAATTTTCCACAAACTTGCAAATCTGTAGGTATTCGCAAATGTTTGGCAGGCACATTTTTACCCTTGATGTGGTTAGACACATCTTCCTGGCAAAGGCAGGAGTAAGTGTATATCCAGAGTCGGACTGGGATTGTCATTACACAATGCAAGTGCGGGTATATGGTGAAGGAGCTTGTCCATAGACATTTTTTTTCCCTTTAGAGAAACAAAAAAAAACAATTCGAAGTGAAGTTGCTCCTTTGTGTTTCAAAGCTGAATTTTGGATGTTTAACTGGTTGGCCATGTGGCTGCCTGGGTGATAGAATGTGTGTATGAATTCACTGTTTAACTTTATACTGATCTGAAGCAAATCTACCCATTGTGATACCTCTTGACAATTATTCCTGCTGTTTTTTTTCTTTTTAGGATGTTTCGCCTTCGGTTCTTGCCTGCAGTGGCAGGGTTGGCTGCTGTTTCTCGTCGATACCATGGTGTTGCTCATCCCATGAGCAGCAAGCGTAGACTGATGGTAGCAGCATTTATTGGTGCAAGTGCTGTATCAGCAAGTGCTGGGCTCTTGTGGAAGACGTAGGTGGAATCTTTTATTTTGTCATTGTTTGTTGTAGACCTTAAATGTTACATGGCGTATTCGTTTAACTTTTAGGTGGATTTGTCTAATCTAAGTTTTGGGCATAGCTTGTCTGTTTTTCAATGTCTTTTCATCAGAACTGTTTCACTGTAAGGAAAGCACAGTGAAGAACTATAATTGGATGTCTTTACCCTTCCATGAGGAGAAAACATGGAAAATCTTCAAGGAGCTGAAATGATTACACTTTCAAGACACCCGCATTAGCCTCGCCTGTACATGCGCTCCAATCTATAGGCAACGTGGCTTGCAAACACCCCACCCACCCACCCCTCCTTCCTTGGTCCACCCTCCAGAATAATTTCAATTTCAAAGACCTGTTGCTGCCTTGCCAATAGACTCTCCAGTATCTCTGTTCAGATTTGGCCCGTTTACAAGTTACCTTCTGGTTTGCTAAACCTCTTCTACCTTCCTACCTACATCTCGATTGATTGACCCCTGACCAGTCAATTTCTACTGCACATTCACAGAAACGATTTACTGAAAGCACTTTAAATTTGCAATGTTTCGATTTTGGGAAACCTATAAAGTCTTCACTTTACTCACCGCAGACTATTTAAATGTCACCTTTGTGCAAGTTCCTTGTGTTCTGATCTTCAGATTCAAAGAAATTCCGTTCAGATAATTTATGCTGACTTCCCAAAATGCCACTTGGTTTTCCTCCAAAGGTTTTTCAAATAGTGCTCAAATGGGCGAAACAGCCACTATTTTTCTTTCTTATTGACTTTCCTTTAAAATACTCTGGTTGTGCTATAATATGTCAGTGCCTTTAATTATAGATGCCATAAACTGTCTGGCTGCACTTATTGTATTCCTCTACTCTTTATGTCCTTTACTGTTACACGTCATTGTAAATGTGACTGGAATAGATGTGGGACTCATCTAGACAAAGATAAGTAAAAAGCTTTTGTCCCTACACTCCTATATATATTCATGTTTTCAGAATTACTACACTGTAGGTATCCTCAATCTTGAGCACACTTTGGTGGAGCTATTGTATACGAAATGTGTTTGTGATTTAATAGTATGCTTATATTATTCTAAATATGAACTTGTTAGTCGTAATGCATTGGAAAAACACGCTAGTTGAAAACGATCGCCTAATGCAAGGATTACAGCAAATGGACAGCATTTTAATCCCATTTATAACCCTGCTCTCACTTTTCTGCTTTTTGCTCATGGGTGTAGAGTAAGGCATGTGCGAAATTCGCTTAATTTGCTTTTGCATAATGAGCTAGGATGAACTGGTTTATGTGTGCCGGAGGAACTTTTTTTGTACCAACTTAAAAAAAAAAATGTGTTATAAATATTGGGTCCCTGACCCCAGAACTTTAGATTACTGCTGGACTAAGGAACCTGCCAAGAGGAAGAGCTGGAAGAGCTGTCAGAAGGAGTACTGCCCCTTTGCTTGTGTTGCTTTGTTGGGTTGGCCTGCAGTTGCTGCTTCTGTCTTGGCCAGGGAAAGGACTGGACTGTTCTTTCTGCATTATAAATATCTCCAAGGGCTTAATGTGGAGCTTGCCTCCTGTGTGAAGTCTCAGGGAATTCAAAGACTTCAAAATCTTCTTGGTACCGGCTTCTGCAACTGGCCACAGTGCCATAGAGGAAAAAGGAAGCCCAGCGCTGTCAACTGCACCACTGCCGGCTCCGTGACCTGAAGGCACCGCAGAGGGCACCGCTGCACTTCATACTGCAACCCTGGTCTCAACGACGCCGTCGCCACCAAGCCGCTGCTTGCAACGTGACCTGTGGACACTGTTCATGGAGAACACGGATCACCGTCCCACTTCGCACTGTTGCCCTGGTCTCGCCGCTGACATTGATGCCGCTGCATTTCACCAGGGTTTGGGGGCACCGCTCGTAGGTTACACGAAGCAGTACTCCGTTACACGAAGCAGTCTTGGCCCACCGACACCAGTGCCATTGACTCCAGATCATCATCGCCGCCGCTGCCTGCACCGTGACCTGTGGGCCCCGCACACTGCATTGACCCCTTCTTGCACTGCTACCTTGGATCTTCTGACGACCGCGCTCCAGCAATGACGATGACTCTGCTTTCACCGTAACCTGTCAGCACCGCAACAAGCACCTCCCCACTTCGCACCACAGCCCTGGTCTCACCTACGCCGCTGGACGACCGTCACCAAGCCACTGCCTGCACCGTGACCTGAGAGTATCGAATGTCAGACCACTCCACTTCACACTGCAGCCCCGACGCCTGCCGACGCTCCTGACTTCATACTCTTGGAGTTCGACCTGCAATGCGTGTGACTTCAAGGGCCAGACTACTCCTGCCCAGATTTCCGGAACCAACGCCAGCCAACGCCGCTCCTCAAGAGCTCACCACAAGGTCTGACGCCCTGCATCTCCAAAGGTACTGTTTTATGGGTCTCCCTGACACCGTAGCTGGCCCACGATGCCGTGGTCGGCCAGAACTGTTGGATTTGTTTGCTCACGACACCGTGATGGCCCCAGACTGAGCAATCGACTTCAAGGAACTGTTTTTAAAATCTATTTTTGCTTTATTGGTATTTGAATCACTTTATGTTGGATTTTTATTGTTTTGGTCTTGTTTTACACAGATAAATATGGAGTATTTTTGTAAAACTGGTGTGGTGTCCTTTTGTGGTGTTTTCACTGGATTACTGTTGGTTATATGCAAATGCTTTACACATTGCCTCTGTGATAAGCCTGACTGCTCGTGCCAAGCGACCAAGGAGGTGAGCAGGGGTTATTTTAGATGTGTAATCCCCTTATTCTGACTAGATTTGTGGATTCTGCTGGCTTAGGTGTATACCCTAGTCAACCAGAAAACCCATTTCTAACGATGCTAAAGACCAACCACATTCGTCGTACAAGAAACCATCTTCATGTGCCACCCAAAAGAGCATGGTAATCTACAACCTTCTTAACAGTAAACATACCTGTTATATTTTGTTATATGCCAGCAGTTTCTCTGTCCCTTTTGGTTTGGACCTGATCAGTCTGCTTGTAAATATTACACCCCATGTGCTATTCTTCTGTCGCTCCTGGGTTGACCCAAAGGTCTTTTATGAGGCTGCCTGTAAACAGAGCACACAGTGTGATCCTCCTTTGTTGCCCATGAAGACCGGATTTAACATTTATTCTGGCTACATGAAACCCCTGCATGTCCTTCCCACGCCCCCACGCCACTGCTTTTACTGGGACACTAGCAAGCAAAGTCTGAAATCAGCCTGTCACTGCCAACTCTAAATGACAAAGGGATGAATCCCTTCTTGCAGACTGGGAAGAAGGCCTTAGCCAGGACATCAGTTCTATCACTACTTACTGTCTCTTAACATCAAAACATTTCTATTACAAACAGTACTAGATGTCACCTCAGCCAACTATTTGATCTACTTAGTAATTCTTGGGTAAACCACAGATCTAACACAGTGCCTCTGTCTCACTCCGATTGCATATTCTCTCCTGGTGGCGAACACTGTCCCAGGTGCTAGGATTATGGTGCTCTTCTGTTCACTTCATGTGTTTTTGTACTGGTGGCTTGTCCTCACTTGGTCTGTCTTTACCTTCCAAGCTAGAGAACTACAATCTTCTCCATACTCCAAAAGTTGTATTCTGCTTGTCTCTCACTTATTAAATCTTAAGCATTTCGATCTGTACCTAAACTCTAGTTGAAGTTTACCTATAATCGGGAGGATAGTAACTCAATTTTTATCCTTCAAATTCCTTTACATTTACAGAATGCTTACAAAATTATTTCTCAGGCGGAGTACAAGGTATTGAAGGTGGATGCACCAGTAACTCCGGTGCTATATCTTATACCCAAAGTGCATAAACATGTGAATGTTCCACCAGGTCGTCCGATTATGTCGGCAATAGGGAGTTTATTTGAGAATGCCTCCAGGTTTTTAGATTTTTTCCTGCAAGATTTCGTAAAACATCTTTCATCATACACCAAGGACACGGGAGACTTCCTTAAAAAGATGTATGACATCACTTGGGAGGAGGGTTTCATCATGATGACTTTAGTTGTCTCCTCCCTTAACACTAGCATTTTACATACAGATGACATAAGGGCGGTGCAGTATTATCTGAGCACGCGACCAGTAACCTTGTATCGGCACACAGAAATGCTAGTGAACATGTTAAGTTGGTGTCTGAAAAACAATATCTTTCTTTTTGGCAAGGACCTGTATCAACAGGTTACGGGGACTGCGATGGGCACCTGCTTCGCCCCCAGCTATGCTAATTTGCATATGGGCTTGTGGTAGGAGCAGGTGCTCACAACGCAGTATGCCAAAGAGATGTCTGAGAACGTGGTCCTATGGACCCGCTACATTGATGATTTATTCATCATTTGGTGAGGTGGCAGTATATCAGCAGAGGCATTCTTCGAGAGGCTCAACATAAATTACTTAAATTTACATTTTACATCGTACCTGAGTGAGGAAGAGGTACAGTTTCTAGACCTCCCAGCATATATTACTAATGGGGAAATAAATACAAAAACCTTTCGAAAGAGTACTGCCGGCAATACAATACTCCATGCCCGCAGTTTTCATCCTCCTAAGTTGGTCAATAGTATCCCGTACGCTGAGAATTTACGTATGAGGAGGAACTGTAGCTGTCCAGACCAACTGTATCAGGCACAAGAGGAGCTGAGTAAGCGCTTTGAACAAAGAGGGTACAGCAAGGCTGTGCTTGAAACTGCTAGAAAAAAAGTGAATTCAAAGCCAAGGGAACAGCTGATATTTGCCAATACATCCAGCACGAGGGTGTCCGATGACAAAGCTGAGTCCAAATTTCGATTCATCACAGTTTACAACAGGCCACATCGAAGTATAAGAGCTATAATGCAGAGACATTGGCATGTGTTACGAGGTGATCCCATTTTTAAACAAAAACTAGGCAATGGGCCTCTAATTACCTTTCGCAAAGCTAGATCATTGCGACAGTCATTGGTAACAAATAGCCCAGGGACCCCGCAACAGGCAACATGGCCGAGTGAAAGTAAGGGATTTAGAAGATGCCATAAATGTAAGGCGTGTACATTTGGAGAGAACACGACAGAGGTGCCCTTACCTTTCACAGACAGGAAGTGGAAGATTACGAAATCACTGAACTGTAAGAGACAATTTGTTGTATATGCCCTTAGGTGCAGCTGTCACAAAATGTGTATAGGAAGTACTATTTTGCCAGTTCACCAGCGCATTTTGCAGCATATCCGAGCCATTAACAATAGGGATCGATCATTGAGCAATTTCTTAACAACAAGGTAGAAGATCTAGTATATTTTGTGCTAGACCAGGTACCACACAGACTGAGAGGGGGCAACAGAGAAAGGTGCCTGAGGCAGTTGGAGTCAAGGTACATCTTACGCTTCAACAGCAAGATCCCCAATGGCCATAATACTGAGGAAGATCTATATGTCCATCTATAAACAGGATAGGAAAGTCAATGGCCATTAAGTGACCTGTTGAATTGGTAAAAAGTATATATAAATATGGTTACTGCTCTAAGATTGCTGAATAGACAGAAAAAATCAAGTATATGGTTTTTAATACACTCCATTGAATAAATATGAATTACTATTTACACAGTTTCAAATTTTCACTGCACTTTTTAATTTTAATTTAGAAGTGACCTAACTTTGTTGAAACAGAAAGCGGGTAAACGGGCACTGGCCCTACATAGAGAGCTTGTCAGAGCGTAAGATGTCTAAGGGCATTTGCCCTGGAAATTATGTTTGCCGTTTGGCCCATGTTGGGCAAATGTGAATATAGCACTTTATGATTATGCTCTTTGCACAAGGCACAGGTCACTTTATCCAGAGAATGGAGAATGCACATGTCACTTTAATTTAGAGTGTTTGACCCGAGATGTGGTCTTTGGAGCATAATGTGGCTTGGGCACTGGCCCCTGATTTGAAAAGTCAATGATGAATGAGAAATTGTAAATGCATTTTAATTTTTTTAAATGTGTTTGAAATCAATTGTCGCCACGTATATTTTGTTACATTTGCTATATTCTCTATATAGCTAATACAATTATAGCACTTTAGAATGATGCTCTTCTTGCACATGGTACAGGTCACTTTATCCTGGAATAGGGAATGCACATGTCACTTTAGCTCATTAATGATGCACTGTCACTTTAATGTTGTTGAAACTTTATTGGTAATATAAAAACAAAAGAAAATGGCTGCAACCTCAGGTTTGACAAAGACCGCTTTGCGATTGAAACGTGTTACCTGGTTGTGTGTGGTCGCAATAAATAACTCTCACAGTGAGCCCGAGCGTGTTGGAGTCTGTTTTGATGGGAAGCAGGCCGTTGAAATGATATATAATATTTAGAATGCCCAATCACAAACTCCTTGTGAAGCAGGCACGGACTCCAGTAAGGTGCAAATGTTTTTTATTTCAGTTTCTTAAGTGTTGCCCATAAATTATGCGGAGGCCATTGCCTCGTCCATTACGCGTTTCGACTGCTCACACAGTCTTGATCACGATCTATATATACACTTTATTAATTTGTTAATATTATTTAATTTTCTAAGCAGTCGCAGAACCCCTGCATAGGCTTCTCGTACATACATGGTCTCAGGGCCACAGGTTACGAACCATTGCCTTAGGCCTTATAGCCAGTTTGTAGTCCAGCAGAGTCCAGGTTGGACTAGAGGCAGGATATGGAGAAACTAAATTGTTCATTCTCAGAGTTGCTTCAACAGCACGGCTTCTAACACCAGGTTACTATATTTTAGTTGCCGTTAGGCAACTAGGGGCCATATTTATAAATGGGCGGAGGCCCGTTGTTCCTGCCAGAGGGACAGAATAAATTACTTTGTCCCCCTGGTGGAGGAACTGCCCACCACATTTATAAATGACCACCAAAAAGGCGGTCATTTATAATACATTGGCAGGAACCACCAACAGGGCAGTTTCTGCCAATACATTTCGCTGTTTAGTGCAAGGCTCCGTCAGCAGGACCGAGCCCTGCACCGAACAGTTTTAATTTTTATTTTCAAAAAGAAAATTCAGTTTGGGATTTTCTTTTTGAAATTAAATATCCCCCGTGCCATGGGAGTCATCTCCCATGGTGAGGGGGTGGCATTATTTCTATTTTACTGTCCATCCCTGGCGGTTACTGATTGTACAATTTTTTTTATATATGTCTGCCCATCCTAATCGGATGGGCAGACAAAGCCCTTTCTCCAGCAACATTTACTCTGTCAGGCCATCTGAAAAGTTTAGCTATGGCGGTGACTGAGTAGTCGCTGCCGTAGCCAACATATGGTCCACATGAATCAAAATCTGGTAGGCAGACCATTATCTTGGTGGTATAGGTACTCAGTCAAATCAGAGTACCTATACTGCCAAGATATAAATCGGGCCCTTTATGTCGAAGGTCAACATATCACCTGCAAGGAGGACTGACCGATGACCTGGGAGATGTGGGATTTCCCAACACACAGGTTCGCTCATGGTACCCTCTAATGAGGAATAATCTTGCCTTGAACTTACAATAGCTGATCTCCTGACATGTTATCCTTTGTATTACTAAAACCCTACATTTTGTTGAAAATAAAATTGCTGCCCCATTTGTATTACACAAATGAGTTGCAAACGTAGCTGACATAAACATTGTCCTGGAGAAGTATTTTCTCACCTTAGGATTGATACGGTGTGTCTTTTTCAGTAGCATAATATCGAACCTCTGCTTTTGTAGATACTCAAGAATCTTCATTCTTAACCTTACAAGCAACCCTTTCAAATTCCACAAGAAAAACTCTGTTCGGTCTCCGTCGTAACTCAAACTTTCGATTACAATCACACAATCTCTCAACCATTCTTGTCTTCGCAACTGTTTAAGTGTTCATGCCTTTGCTCAGAAAAGTCAAATGATTTTTTTCCCCTAAGTAAACTCTACGATTGTGGAACCTATCACTCTCAACCACTGTTATTGTGTCCAAATTTGAACCCACTCAACATTAACCAATGGCACTTTGCATTATCTGAATGCGACAAAAACAGAAACAATAGAACCGTAACAAGTAAAAAAAATTCCGGTGCA
This sequence comes from Calotriton arnoldi, assembly GCA_963921515.1. Taxonomy (NCBI): domain Eukaryota; kingdom Metazoa; phylum Chordata; class Amphibia; order Caudata; family Salamandridae; genus Calotriton; species Calotriton arnoldi. Next base: position 964,232 of record CAWUFW010000166.1, read on the forward strand.
TACTTTCAATCAGGTTTTCAACTTCCTGTATTTCTCAGAGAATGTGTAGTCTAACTGTACCAGGAAATTTCATCTGCTCCTTATCCCCAAGTTCAGCACTTTTTCTATATTTGCGCCAAGTTCCCATCTCCTATGTTCTTTGGCTCGACTCTCTTCAGACCTTATGAAGAGTGTAATCTCCTGAGCGCCAATGAATTTACTTTTTAGTGTGTTTGTCAATATTTTGACTTTACCTGAAATATTCTTAATTCGTGCATGCCTGTTTTTTTATGTGGTTGTACCTACTGGATATATTTGGACACTGCATATTTGAATATTGAGATCCATTTAACCATCATGATTAAACATTATCTCCTGAAGTAGCTTAATGACAAATGCCCAAATATCCACACTTTCAGCCAATTTTGGAAATTGGGGGTAATCTTGGATATTGATTTAGGGTTTAGCTGGACAGCCCCTGCCATATGTCCTATTGTATGCTTTATCACAGAGGAGCTGCCTGGGGAATCCCACCCGGAACAAGCTCTGATGCCATCCATACACTTTATTTGCATTTTAGACTTTAGACCCCTCTATCTCCAGAATGAATAACCTTGGTTGGGCGCGGGAGAGAGAGAGAGGTAGACCAAGATTGCCACAGACTTTTCTAGCCTTCTGATTTGTTTCTGCAGATATGTACACCATAGCAGTGAAAATTAATGTTGCCCAATAAGTCAAGTTATTTAAAGCAACTGCACAAAAAAAAACACACACACACACATTCTCACATTTTTTAGTACAGCACTGCCTGGTTTTGGTTAAATGTTTTTTTTTAAGATAATTTCACAGGAGATATGCCATGGCATAAACTTCTCCTCTTGTGAGTCATTGCCCCTCCCCACACTTGCTTCTAGTAATAATTAGCATATTGCACTCAGTGTAATTAATATATATATATATTTTCTCTCTCTCTCTCTCTCTTTCTCTGTCTTTCTCTCTCTCTCTCCTCCCCCCCCCCCCCCAGGAATAGACGAGCCACTCCGGTGGGAGGGTGAAAAATAAACTGGTTTATTCGGCAAAAAGACACGTTTCGACCTCTCTCGGGGTCTTGGTCACATGACCATTTGCCAGTTCCACACATATTTAAAGAAACAGTTACCAGCACGACGCAGGGTGCTACAGTTGACATAAATGAAAGACTCAGTGATGTTTCAAAATTAAATTAACAATTGCAATGTTTATGATTTCCTGACCCTTAAGCCTCATAATGTTTCAATAATTAGAAATTCATTATTTTACATTTTACGTTTTAAGTTAAGATGGAACGTACACCCAAGTGCCACACTACTAAGTTTACGTCAGTTACCTCGGGTTAAGTACCCTTGTGCATAAAAGGTTTGCACGTGGTATTCTGCATTGACTTCCATTAACATCTGTTGTTTCATTCATGGTAATATTGTAGGAGGAGGAAAGGCAATTATGGGTTTAGTACCCCAGTCTTGTCCTGGTAATGTATCTCTGGACCAGTAGGTCGTGACCACTAATTATAAGCATAGCGTTCTTGATCTCTCGTCGGTACCCAACTATTTACAGTGCCATATTCCAGTGAAGCTGTTAAGATACGTGATTTAAGTGGTCAAAAGGTGCAACCTACTTCTACCCAAATCATGCTAGTGGAGAGATGACAGTTCAGGAGAACGTCCTTCAACCTGTGCTCTTAACAATTTCATGGTGGCTACTCTCCTTCTCTAGTGCCCAACCGTTCTGTTGAGAGAAACAAAAAAACATAGAATAGTTAATGTCCAATATTTACTAAACCTCCATGCATAGACTGCTATTTCAGCAAAACAATGTAATGTCACACATCTACGAATTCTATGCTATTTATCATTATTACGATATACTTGTAGCTAGGTTAGGGTGTAACAGGTAAATACATCTTAGGCGGGGTACACCATAAACACTTATTCACAAACACATAATGAACAAAAAACAATATTTCTCACTTAGTGGAACTAATGGAGTTGGGCATCGGAAAGCAATCAGTATTTACAAATGTACCAAAAGTTCCTCATCATTATTCATCCCTGTGGGGAACATCCTGCCTGTAGGATGAATCGTGATTAGAGTCTGCGTAAGGCTTGAACTCGGTTCCCTCCTCTTGGGTGTTTCGGTATTGTGTCTGGACCAAAATATTTGCCCTTTGTCCAGTCGCTATTGTGGGCCTCATCAAAATGTTTAGCCGTGCTGTAGCTAAAGTCACGATTTGTTATGGCTCCCCAGTACTCAAGGATTCTTTTCTTGACTGGGAATGTTGTCGATCCGACATACCACTTCCCACAGGGACACGTGATGGCATATACTACGAACTCGGTCCCGCCGTTAATGGGTCTAGGGATTTTCCATTTTTTCTTTGACCTCTGTAGTGTGACCTCCTTTACATTTTCGCTATGACTACAGGCTTTGCATTTACTGCATTTGTGGAAGCCACCGCTTTGTTCCAACCACGTCTTTTTGCTGGTTCGTAGGTGGCTATTTTTCTGTAGGTGACCGATGGTGTCTGCCCTAGTTTCTTCTCAAGTACGGGTCTTGCGTTAAAATATGCCACCTTTTCTTAAGCACCTTCCTCAGGTCACCTGCTTGTGTGTTATAGGTAGTTATAAAACGTACTGGTGTTCCTGCTTCGTCTGATCTACCTTGGATTTTGGGTGGTTGGAATAAAGCATCATTGCGGTTGATGGTGTCTGCTTTCATTACACTTTTGGGTAGCATTTTAGCGGGGTACCCCCTATTTCTGAATCTCCTAACCATGTTGTTTCTGGTTCTCTCATATGAGGCTTCAGTGCTACAGTTACGTTTAGCTCTAAGGAGCTCACTGTAGGGGATACTCCATCTGAAATTAGGGGGATGGCAACTGGCCGCATGGAGGATAGAATTCCCTGCGGTCTTCTTCCTGTACAGATCTGTGGTTAGCTTGCCTTCACTTATAGTCAGTCTGATATCGAGGAAATCAGTGGTATCTTAGCTATGCTGCATCGTAAATTTCAAATTCATGTTGTTACAGTTTAGTTTGTTTACAAATTCAAGCAGATCAGACTCCTCTCCCTCCCACACAAAAAACACATTGTCAATAAAACGTAGCCATAAACCAATCCTGTTGGACCATGGTTCCATCTCCTCACTCCATAGCACCTGCTTCTCCCACCAGCCCACCACAAGGTTGGCATAGCTTGGGGCGAAGCAGGTGCCCATGGAAGTGCCCTGTAGTTGTTATACCACTTTCCATTAAACATGAACACGTTCTCAGTGAGGCAGATTTCAATCATTTGTAAAATCATTCCTGTATGTTCCAAAAACTCTATGTTCCTAGCTTTGAGAAAGTTTTGACATGCTTTTAGACCATCTGTGGGTCTGATGCTCGTATAGAGGCTTTCAACGTCTAGGCAGACCATCCAATATTCCTTTTCCCAGTGTAAGTTTTGGATTTTCTGTAAAAAAATCTTTGGTGTCCCTTAGGTACGAGTTCAGATCTTTCACATAAGGAAATAGGAAATGGTCTACAAAGACAGAGGTTTTCTCCAGCAAACTGTTTTTAGAGGATACAATGGGACGATATATATTTATCAATCAAAATGGCGGTCACAACTGTGTAGTTCTAGTTAGGTCAGAGTTTCCATATGAAGAGCATTTTCTGCTTGTTTATCCACTTTTGCATCTTCCTCTTCCTGAAAAGTGTTGCACCAATCAGTCAAGTGGGAGCCACGCAAAAGGGGTGTCCTAAATGGTGATTTCTCATGTTAATTCCTATAGGAATTTTTGGGAGCCGATGACGAATAGCCACTGAACAAAATTACACCATATTTGGCAAAAAGTAAGAACCTTATACAGAAAGTATGATTTTCGTTCTTTGGTGTAAATCCATTCAGAGCATCAAAGTGAGGAAGTGAGTGAAAGGGAATGCACAGCTTGAGTTGACAGCAGGGCCAGGCCTCTGAGAATATGGGTTGGATTCAGGGCCTGGCCTCCAGTCAGGCACTACGCCCAATACCCTGCTGCACATAGTAGGGCCCCTCCTACCGTGGAGGACCAACTTCCAGCCCTCACACACGCCTATGGTTGCCTGCAGATTGTTGACTTCTGGGCCTGGCCTCTGACCAGGCCTTGTGCCCTGCCCTCTGCTGGTGGACAACCCTTACTGCACACAGCCAATAGGATTGGAGTATTATTTAAATTTTTGGATATAAGGAGCTCTGTAAATCTGCGTTGGCGGAACTGTGCAAATTAACAGTCCAGATATTTCTAAAAATTTAACTTTTGAAGTCCAATATATAGTGTGTGTGTGTGTGTGTGTATGTGTATATGTATGTGTGTGTATATATATATATATATATATATATATATATATGTGTGTGTGTGTGTGTGTATATATATATACATACATACATACACATATATATATTTAAAAAAAGGTTAGTGGTGTTAGGTGCTTACATACACACACACACACACACACACATATATATATATATATATATATATATTTTTTTTTTTAAAAAGGTTAGTGATGTTATTGTTAGGTGCAAATGTCAGTTAAATTGTTACATTCTAAACCTGCCCTCGCAATGCACTGCTTATTTTCTCACATATTACATTATTCATGACATATTCTATGACATCATTGATAACACCAGCACTGTGCTGCATAGCAAGAGCGCCAGTTCTAATTTTTTCAATTAGCTATAACTAGTAAATTTTAATGATGTTTTGAGTTTGAAACGTTTTACCTGACATTTTCCCCTAAAAAGAACTTCATTTTAACCTTTGTGTTTTTTTAGTGGATAAATAGCTAGCTGTCAAGCCCCTACCAGAAACGCATCTCCACTAAGACAGAGTTCCTGTCATTTGCCAATAGCTACAACCCTGGCTCAATGACATGAACCTTCGCAGTTCTGAACCCAAACTTTCGCTTAATAATATGTCACATGGATTCATCCTTGACACCATCCTCACTCTCAAGGAACAGATTGACTCCGTTGGCTCCTCTTACTAACCAGCACTATCTTCAAAACTAGCTGCATCATTTACAAAACCATACTGATGAGCACCACAACTTATCTTGCAGACCAGCTCACCTTCTCTGGTGGCTGTCTCACCCGCGCAGCCTGAACACCATCAGACTGTCGATTAAGGCAGCAGGCCTGTTTTTTCCATCTATGCACCTATGATCTAAAATAACATCTCTGTATCCATCAAGACCATACTACACTGATCCAATTTAAATAAGACTCGAATATGCTCCTCTTGATTGAAATATCTTTATTAGATTATTAATTAATAATCATAAAAGTACCTAAAAATCATTGCTATAAAAGCTTGTATATCACAGTGATAAAAGATAGATTATTACATAAACATTTAAAATGATCATAAAGCAGAATTAAATCGCATAAAAGCAGGTTATAATCCCATTTCAAACTGCTATTATTTATATGATAAAACTTTAACCAGCAGTCATGTATTCAGTGTGGCATACAAATGCAAAGCGCTTTTCAGAAATGACCCAACAGCAGTTGTAATAGCAGGATCAGCAAGCATCCGAAGATAAAGAAAAGCAGGCCTATATTGAGAAAAAACCCTGCGCTCTTAAGGTGGGCAACAAATATTTTCTTGGGGGGAATTCATACATTCTACAGAAAATGATTAAATGGCCCAAAGCCTGTAGTGCGATGCTGTCACAAGGGCAAATTAATATAGAGTTAGGGTTGAATTGCCATGGTGGAAAACATAACGTATCATATATCACGCCCATTCGGAATTTGGAGGATTTGGATCTCTCCCAACGATTTCTGGCTTTGAGCAAGATAGGGCTCAAAACCCTCTCTAGTTTGGATGATCTTGCAGGGTCTCATAATTGGCTTTTCCAGAGCTGCAGATTCCCTTCTCTCCATAGCTTGTTTTAAAAACAGCTCCTTGACCTTCCTCCCATCACTTTCTGTGAAAGTCTGGAGGTCTTAGTACAGTTCAGGGTCTCCCAACCTAATAGCTAAATTTTTAATAAAAGACAGCCACAGGATTTTATGTCCATGGTCACAGTTCAAACAGTCCTGGATCACTTCCCTATTAAATGTTGTCTGTTCCCCCGCTTCATACTGATACCCATAGGAGCTGTGTGCTAATTTGTCAAAATCTTCAACATACCCAAGTCCCAGCTCATCGCAAATGAAGGAACTAGGGCTAGCTGGACCCACTCCAAGCAGTTTCCTGGTTTTCTTTCTGTTGTATTCTTATACAATTACGATATCTCCAGATGGCGGTGCCATAAGTAAGAAACGTAGATTTGGAGCAAGGCAGTTATTGGCTTACCACACGCTTGAATAAACTGCTGGATTCTTCCAGCTAAGCAGGGAGACCAGCTGATTTGTTGGTCAAAGGTGACACCCAAGTATGGGAAGGAATTAACCCTTGAAATGATCTTCCCTTTGATAGTTAGTGGCCTCATTTTAGGTGTCTGTCTCCCACAGACCATATAATGGGTTTCAGAAATATTGATATCTAGTTCGATCTCATCCATGAATTTAACAAACAGGTCCACCAAACCCCGTAGACCGTTAGGAGTACATGATAACAAAACCACGTCATCTTCATATAGCAGGGACGGGACAAAAACAGCGTTAACCTTTGGCATGTCTTTTTTCCATTTAAAGACAGAAGATTGTGCAAACCATTAACATATAATAAAAATAAAAGAGGTGCCAACACGCACCCCTGTCTTACCCCTTGTGGAAGACTTCTACATTCCATATATTCACCCTCCTGGCCATACCTAATGGCAGCAGCAATATCTGTATGCAAAGCTCTTAAAAATTCAACAGGGATTGGGGCATTCCTAAGTCAGTCAATAGAGTCCACATTTTTACTGGTTAACTCTGTCGAAGGCACTACTCTCGTACATAAATGCTGAATATAAAGCACCTTGCTAGGCCACAACGTATTTCCCAATTATCAAATGAAGGTTTAAGCATTATTCCAACGTACCCCTACCTTCTCTGAACCCATGCTGGACAAGGCTAAGAATGTTGTTAAGCATAATTCTGCGTGCTACTTTGATAATTGAATTCAACAGGGAGGTAGGCCTGTAACAGCTTAGGTCCTGCCTATTTTTTTTTTAATATTGGTACAACTTTAGCAACTTTCCATGCCTTAGGGATACCTTCTACAGCAGCTGCATTTAGGACCTTCGTAATTAACTGTGCCCAAAAAAAGGGTGTTCAACTTGTAAAGGTTCATAGGGACCCCATCAGGGCCAGGAGCATTATTAGATGGGCTAACTTGTATGGCAGAGCTAACTTCCTCATGCTTGAACCTAAAATCCAGTGGGAACTTAGATGTTTCCTATGCACTATCAACTGGCTCTCCTGCTCCCATTGAAAAAATCGCTGTGAAATGGGTCATCCACTGCTCTGGGGTTATGGTGGTACCAGTATCATCTAGAGTACTTGGGAACAATTGTCTTCCCTTTACAGTCTCCCAGAATCCTTTAGAATCTGACAGCTGACCATCAGACGATCCCATACCTCTTCTTTCAGGGTTTCTTTTCTCTCCCTGATGGCTAGTTTTTAATGTGCTCTGGCAAGGGTAATATCTTCCTGACTCCTTGGCTAGGCGTTAAGGACATCTCTTAATCACCGGTTAGCGGCTCTACATTTATCGTCAAACCACCCATTTTTAGCCATTCTTCTAGTACTGGAAAGACTATACATGATCTGCTTGGCTAAATTATTTAGAGATTGGAACCCCTCCAGAACCTCTGTTGTTGGGAGTCTGCTATGAGTAGTGAATCCATAAGCACACTCAGGTTTGCCCTAATGAGAGCATTGAACAGGACAGGGATTGAGATACTGAACCTTTTAATTCAGAGACCTTTGTCCTGGGTACTTAATCCAAATAAACCTCTTTTGTTTATATTCTTGTTCCTTTTGGGTATTGGCATATCAAGAACAATGGGGTTGTGGTCACTATAGCAGATGTCCAAGACTCCCCCCATCTTCTACGATTTTTCCCCAAGGGCCTCAAAACAAATACATAGTCGATTACGGACCCTTTGCCCCATCCCACAAAGGTAGTTTTTTTATACAAATTGTTCTCTCACAATGATGCCCAGGTTGAAAAGCTCAAGCTGACCCAAAGCACGGATCAGCATCCGGCCCCTTTCATCAATCTCTGAAAGGCAGGGAGGATGATGATCCCTCCCAAAAGGATCAGTATTGTTGAGTGCCAGGCCTATCTTAGCATTAAAATCCCTACCTAGCACCATATTGAAACATTTCAATCTGGTAAGTGCTCTACCCTCTATTTCTAGCAGTGGCTTGAATAAAGGCTCAATTTGGCAGCCAAGATTGTGCACAGAATTGTACAAATTTACTAAAAAGAGGCTGAAATTACATGATGCCACAGCCCACAAAACCTGGATCCTCCGTGCCTCACAGGAATGGTAACAACTTTAAACAATTTTCATATGTGGATCAGCTTGGCAAGCCCCCCTTGTGCTCTCTGTCCTGTGACAGCTTTAGCTGGTACACAGAAACTCTGGTACCCATCCAGAAAAAAAGGTTCCTGCGCCCAAGTTTTCTGTAACATTATCACAGCATAGTGTGTGATTGTCAAGCCCTTCTTCATCTATCAATTTAGATCGAATACCTGCAATATTCCAACGAATATTTTTTAAATCAGGGCTTTGTATAGTACTCTCATTAGTTGCAGTTGGGGTCACCGACAAAGGCTGTTCCATATTTACACAATTTCCAGGAGAGTTAAAATGAATGTTTTGAAACAAATACCTTGCCAGGGCGATATATATGCAATTAATCATCACCACACAGTCTCCCTTCAGATGTTTCCTAGCAGGTCCCACCCATCCCACTCTCCTAACAAATATGTCATTATACTCCCTTATGTCAAAATCGATATTTTTCCACAATCAGTGGCAAACTTTATTTTGTAACTGGGAGGTAGTCTCTTTGGTGCTTGTGGGTTATTCCAGGACACCAGTCATTATGACTACATGGGGCAGCATACTGGTGGTAAATCCAAAGGAAGCATATTGTTACTTCCTTGGGCACTGCTCCGAGTCACCCCCAATCATTCCTGTTGATCACTAACTCCCGCCCAACCCCCGTCGGCATTATTGCATCCTCCCGCCTTCCAGTTAGGGATGGGGAGGGGCTCCACCTCCCCAATAGAGGCTTTCAGGTGGTTTCAGTGGAGAGGGGCTTCTGCTCCTCCACCACGGAGCAACGTCTCGGAATTGTCTCTTGACCCCCTTCCCCCCCCCCATCCCCTGGGGGTCTAAAGCAACAGAAGGACTAGTTATATTGTCAAGTTTCTTTGTTAAAGTAGCGATGATTATCTCCAAACCATGCAACTTTTCCACCAAAGGGACAATACATTAGTTACCACAGGTTTAAACTAATCCAAAATACTGTCCCACTTTGGTATGACCATATCCCTCTCACCTTCAGCTGGCCCAATTGAGTCCTGCTTCCTTACAGTTCAGGTATTCATCCATCCACCCTCCCAGTTAAGCACTTATTTTTACACCTTCTTTTTTGCTGCGGGTGCTTAATTGCTACCATTAAGTACATCTGTCTTTCTTGTTCCTAAAGGGTCCTCATCAAAGGATGGCTGCATGATGGGTAGCGCGGCTACATTCAGGCAGTCAATATCTTGTACAACACTTGACTTCAAATTCTCGGGAGGGTTAGGGTCTCCTAAACCCCCCCCCTTAACCGTCGTTCGACCAAGTCTATTTCTTTGGTAATTGCCCCCATCACTCGAGGGAAAATATGAATCCAAAGTAGTCTAACTGGAGTGTTTTTTTTTTATTACTGCCATTATCTTTCCCCTTATCCACCTGGAGTTTACGCTTACCCATGTCCTTCCAGCCGTTGGTTCGAAAACCATGAAGGGTGGCGCGGCCTCCTCCAGGCGCTGACCGGCCCAGGACGGGCTCACCCTTGGCTCTGGCTTTGCTCGGGCGCGGCCTGCACGCGTCCCACACAGCGGGACAGCAGCGCGCCTAAATTGCTCAAATTAGGCATAGGTGAGGGTACAGGAGGGGATTCTGGAGCGTGTAGCTCCCTGCGGTCTTGGATGGCTCTCCCCCAATTTGCGGCTGGTGATGGGAGTGTCCGAAGATGCTAGGAAATGCTTTCCCCTCGAGGCAAGCAGAGGGGCAATCTGTGGTGATATCCCCAGCAGCGGCAATCTGTGGTGATCTTCCCAGCAGCAGCAGGCAGTAAAATGTGGCACAAAGTGAAGAAACACAGCATACTCTCCTCCTTTTTAAAAAAAATTTAAAAAATAAAATAAAAAAACACTACTTCACAGTGAAGTAACAGTTGGATTTCATGCTTTTGCATGCATTTTTATATAATCATGGAGCGTTCTGTGTGCATTTTAAATAGCTTCAATTTGTTAAATTCTTAAAACGTGTGCCCTTTTTTAGGTCTCGCCGCGCTTTTTCAAAGCACATACTCGTGCTTGTGGTGGCATACGCCTTGCGGGAGTGCGCAGCGACGCGCCACAAGCACGAGTATGTGCTTCCAAAAAGAGCAGACTGCGCGCGCACCACTCCCGGGCTCACCTCCTGCTCCCCCTCTCTCTCGACTCTCACGCGCGCTCCCAGGACAGAACTGACGCAAGCAAAAGTGTGCTTCAAAACAGCTGCTCCGGGCGGCGGCGGCGGTTTGTTCTGTTTGTTTTTTCTGACCTCCAAAGCAGTCTCCTGTCAGGAGGAGGCAATGGCTTCCCTTGTCCTATCATGCAACCCTTTCTCTGTCACCCATCAGCCTCTTTTCTCTGGCTTCCCCATCTCGTTCGCTCCTCCGGTTCTTTCTCGAATTCATTCCTTCCTCCCCACTATTCATCCATCACCTTGTCTTCACTGCCCCTCTCTGGTTTCCTTCCTGCACCACTCAGCACTTTCTCTTTCCTTATCTCTCCCTCTTTCTCACTCACTCTTTCTTTCCTGCCCCCATGCGTCTTTCTCTTTCTCGGGATCTACTTCTTGATTTTGTTTAATCACCCTGCCCCCTTCCACCGGCCCCTTCCTACCCTCCCACTCCTTGACGCCCTCTCCCCCCTCCCTCACCTCGCCTCCTTTTCCTCTCTCCCTCGCGCTCTCATTCCCTCGTTCGTTCCTTCTGCTCCGAGGCTCCGCCCCAAAATTACTATGCCGTTTTACTTTGTGTTTTTTTTGGGTGGTCCAAATCTATTTAGTAGCAGAGGGCTTTACATGTGTCAAAGTTACATGAAAGATGACGGAAAATGTCATACGTACTGAATATAGACTTGCATGAACTACAAAGTGTACATCGTGTACATAATATACAAAGAAGGTCAGAAGAGAGCGGAGGGCGCCAAAAATGACAGCGTTTTCGTCTCGAAAGTTTAATGTTGTAGAAAGAAGTGTTCCGTGGACAATGCAGGCCATTTTCCACTATTCCTTATTGAAAGGCCTCTAAAACAAGCTAATATAAATATTTTTACATTGCGAAAGGCTGCGCGGGGAAAGGTTTAATGCTACTTTTTTATTTAAAGGACGAACTGAGCATACATATTCCAGAGTCTGTTGCATAAGATGCAGACCACAACATTTACATAATGGCATTGCCATTGAAAAGGACAGAAATTAACTTGTACAAACATTAAAATAAACAAGCATTGGCATAGCCAATAGGTCTCGCCGTTGGGACCTTATAAGTGTTTAGCCATGCAACAGTAGATGTTGTTGCACCAAGGGTATTGTGCTGCATAACTAAATACTTATAAGGTCCCAAAAGCGAGACCTATTGGCTATGCCAATGCTTGTTTCCTACTGGAACTATTGTCGGTAATGCAAACTGAGCTTGCAGCTCCACTTTGACCTTAGAGTGATCACACTTGTAATAAAGACTTTAAAGTTAATGAATCATATATACATGTTTGAACAACTTATACATATGGATTCATATTCTGCCTTTAGCGGCAGAAAACCCTCTTTCACAGATGTAAACTGGCAGCTAAAGGGATGTGTGCTGCAGGAGCCGCAACAATATGTGATGGGCACTGAGTGACAGGAATTCCATGCCCCGTAGTTAAACCATTGACCACATGATTAGAGAAACCCAAAGTAATTAAAGTGATATCATGAATGAGGTCCTCAATGATGGCATTTAAGATGTCATCGGTAATATGATCAAAGATGTACTTTAACCATACATGCCAATAGACCCGATTCAGACGGGAGTCCCCCCCATTATTTAAGCAAACAATGGCTTTATTTTAGCTGTCTCCCACCTGAAATTGCCTCTCTTTCAATAGAAGTCAGTGGGATAATTACATTCTCCCGATTATTATTTTCTAATGTCCCACTTTCCTCTTCCAAAATGTTGGCATGTATGACTTTATTTAACATGCCTCACTAATATCATATGTGAGGTGGTGCACAGTTTGACTGACGCGTTTGTTATGGTCCGTTGACCTTAACATAAATGCGAAATTTCTGCGGTTTATAGGTTGTCTTGTAAACATTGCTGCACTTTAACTGTGGTTCCTCCCGTTTATTTCTGAGGTTATTTAAATATAAAGTGTAATATAATTATGTTATAAACACGAAAGTAACCTTGTGTTTAAGTGATATATTGTTATTTTGCAAACCTACATTTGTTTTTAGCTAGTTATCAGCAAGAGAGATTCGTGTGCGTTGCAATCTGTCAGACATTTTTAATACACCACCAGAAAGATACCCATCTGCTATCGAACATTCTTTCAGGGAGCGCACATTTTTCACACTGCAGCCGTAGGTGTCTCTTGAGCCTTGGCTGTCAGGGGCCGTCATGGTATCCCTGCACCACAAAGCGTGAAATGCAGACATAACAGTCAAGACTGTGCTGAATGCCGGCGTGTGGGAATTGTTTATTATGATTTTGTATGCCAGTGATGTGGGGATTTCCCAGGCAGGCGTTGGAAAGACATTCATACAAATCTCCTAACATATATTATACTTGACGTGAAACAGAGGCGCATGTTTAGATTTGAGAGGCGGAGAGACATCTTAGTAAGTATGGTATTTTGCTTGAGCTGTTGCAGTTTCCTCCCCGTGTGTCTGTAACACAGGCTTTCTCTCTGCCAGTGTGTGTTTGTGGAACAGTGGAGGCTATGAAGCAGGAATCCAGTGATTTGCTGTCATCGTGACCACTAGTAGTGCCCGCCGTAGTCTCTGATAAGAAGTAGGACATTTTCAGCAGTGGTCTGCACATGCAGTGTATCAGGGGCGTTTTAGATAAATACCCGTATGGTTTAGTAGTTTCAAGTGCGCATGGTGAGCTGCACTGATGATTTAATAACAGTAAGGTTGTATTTTTTGATTTCTAGGAAGCTTGTGTAGGTGCTGTACTGAAGCTCCTATTTCTGTTACCATTTTCATGGCTCTGAGAATGGTGATTCTCCAGTTAACATACAGTGAGAATCTTGATTTCATTAAAGACGATGGAGGCTAACATTATGCATAAAGTTTTTATAGCTGCCCCAACATGCAGCCCTTTAAAGAACATTAAATATATCTTAAACAAACATTCCAAGTTGGACTCTTCAACAGAATATATAAGTCCTTGTCACATAAGAACATTCCTTTTTAGGCATCAGCGAATCAGAAGATGCTCCTCAGGCTTGACAGGAAAAAGGTCTTATTGCAAAGAATTATCCGAAAGAAAGGAAACAAATGTCTTATTGAATTAGCAATTGCAATCTGTAAAGTACACATTATTAATATAGTAGAACAAGTCAAGTCAATACAATTCAAATACATGAATTAAACGTATGCATTGATATAAAAAAATGCAGGTAGAAATATATTCAGTGAATGAGGTGGGGTCGGATAATGTTAGCCTCCATTGTCTTTAATGAAATCAAGATTCTCTCTGTATGTTAATTGGAGAATCGCCATTTCATTCCAAGACTGTAGGCTACCATTGTGCATGTTTAAAGCTCTCCAGCGCCAGACTGCTCACATGCTTCCCCGGTTCTAGATAACATTTTGCAACAGTGCTAGCACTTGACCAGTCTGCCGCCTTCAGAATGTCAGCAAGTGTGCCATCTGCCCAAAAGACTATATTAGCCATCGCACCACTTGAGGAGTAAGCTCCACATTTGGACTAGCCAATTCCAGCTTCAGACATCACTGCTCTTACCCACAGTGAAATCGTAGCCGTTGGTACTGCCTAATAGGGTTTCACATAGGAAATTAATAACTGATCTTCCCCATCTGCTCTGAATTCCAGCATTCTATGCTCATAAACTCTCATGCAACTCACAACACACAATTTCATGCAGTCCTTGAAAAAAAGAGTAGAAAATGTTTCCAGACATGGTTTTGGTCCTTTTCCAAAAATCAAAATGGACCCATCTGGGGAGTAAAATCTATTGCAAACCTCTAGAGCCTTAACGTCTGAAACTCTTCTAAAAAGAGAGACGACAGAGCAAGGTTGCTAATTTCAATGATATTTGCCTCAATGAAAGATAAAGATTATCTGGGCAGGAAACAAAAAGATCAGAAACAAAATTAACATTCCAGAAAGAGTCATAGCGATCCCTAGGTGGTCTTTTCAGCCTTATTCCCTTCATCACTCTACGGACCAAAGGATCCCTGCCAGTAGCAAAATTATTCACAAAGGCATGTCCTGCTGAGACACCTTATCTGTAATGATTGACTGTTCTATAAGACAAACCTGAATTGAACAGCTTAGCGAGATAGTTTGCCACTAGTACTACAGGAGCCTCTACGGGATATAAATTCCTTTCCAAGCACCAACCACACCATTTTTTCCAAACTCCTCTGCACCTTTTCCTGGTACGTGGTGCCCATGACTCATCCAATAAGTTCTTAGCCTCTCCTGAAAAGACCAGAGTATCTACCTGATCCCCCCGAAATTTTCCAAGCAAGAAGGTTAATGTTCCCATCTAGCACTAAAGGGTGCTCTGCTTTCCTTCCTGTTTTATGAAAAGGCCTAGATTCACTGGTATAAAGCAGGGTTTTTCTACTGCTAGTTCCATTATCCCAGAGGATGCATGGCAACAAGGAACCACACTTGGGAGGTTCAGAACAGAGTTACTAGAACAATGCTGCATCCTTGTCTTCAAACCTTTAACAACACTCTGAGCATCAGAGCAAACAGAAGGAAAGCGTAACAACTCTCCCCCCCCCCGCCCAAGTTTGCACAAATGCATCCACTGCAACCACTTTGGGATCTCGTCTCCAACTGCAATACCGGTTTACCTGAAATATTGTCTTGAAACTCATCAAAGCATTCAAACCTGCTAGCATCTCCAAACTATTTATGTGTAAGTTTAGCTCTCTGGACCATCTCCCTCCAGCTTCTAAATCTTTCAAACGTGCCGCCCAACCAAGGTTGCTGGCATCTGATTCTACAATAAATTCTGGAATATTTCCGAATATTGCTTTGCCGTTCCAGCTCTCTTGATTGTTCAGCCACCACTCTAGATCCTCTCGAGCTTCCTTGGGACAGGGGTATCACATCTGCATACCACAGACCCTTCCTCCATCCCAGGGATTTTAGTCTCTAGAGAGCCCTGTAGTGAAGTGGACCCGGGGAAAAGACCTGAATGGAGGACGATAAAAGCCCAACCACGCTTGTCAGATCCTGCAAAGTCGCTACTTTCTTTGCTAAAAAATGACCGACTTCCCTCTTTATTTTTGTCAATTTCTTTTGAGGGAGACCTAACTGGGCCAAAATTGTGTCTACCTGAAAACCCCAAAATTCCACATCTAGTGTTTTAGTCATGATTTCTTTACGTTGATGATGAACTCTAAGGCCTCTAAGAGATCCTGTATCCACCTCATGTGTTTTAACAATTCCTCTTGATCCTGACACATCACTAGTTTATCGTCTAGATAGTTGATTAAACGCACTCCCCTTTCTCTCAAGAAAGCTACCACAGGGCACAGTACCTTGGGGAAACACCAAGGAGCTGACGGTAGACCAAAGGGAAGACAGGAAAACTGTTACACAGTGCCTCTCCATCTTAATTGTACGTTTTTCTTCGAACTTACGTCCATAGGGATTGTGAAGTAAGCGTCTTTCAGGTCTAACTTCAGAAGCCAATCCTTCTTCTGTAAAGTGTCTCGTAAAAGATGGATTCCTTCCATCATGAAGTGCCTGTACACTAAAACCTTGTTCAACTCCTTCAGGTTTATTACAGGCTGCCAACCTTTGTCCATTTTCTGAGCAGAAAAACAGTACTTTCAAAACCCCTTTCTGAGTCTGAAACCTTGGTAATTGCACCTTTGTGTATCATTTGGGTAACTTCTGCATCTACCAAGACCATCTGATCTTTGTCTAAAGATAACTCCCTTGGTTGAATCCTTTGATGAGGGAATTCCCCAAACTCTTTTCTGAAACCTATCACTGTTTGTAAAACCCATGAATCGTTTGTTACGATTGGCCAGTTTCGGAGGAAAAAACGTAACTTTCCCCCTACTTTTGTTTGGGGGAAAAACCATTCAAATGACGGAAGCTTTTCTTGATCTCCTGACCCTTGAGATCTAGTCCTGTTCCCATTAGAACAAGGGGTTCGCCCTCTTTGTGGGAAGAAACCCATGTTGTAACGGAAGCTCCTTCCATAACCCATCGGCTCTTGATAGTAGAACTGGGTCTTTTCCAACCCTTCCAAAAACACTTGCATTAAACACGCTTCGTATACTCAACTGAGCCCTGCTAAAGGCGTGGACTCGCACTTGCCCAAGGATTTCACGAAACATTCCCCCAAAAGCAACCCTTTGGGGCCAGTTGGGACTTCTTTGTTGGCTAGATCACCCAGTTTAGGGTTCATCCTTATGAAGATGGCCTTCCTCCTTTCCGCTATTAGCCCGACATTGGTATTTCTAAGCAAGCAGATAGCCTGTTTGCTCCAACCAGTCAAAAGGTCTGCGTCTATGGGCGGCAAATCTTTGTAATTTGCCTTGTCTGCTGTACCGAAAATCCTGGCTAACTGAACCAGAATGTCCAATAACTTGTCCTGGCACTGCTTAAGGCAGCGCTCCAGGCCCTTCCTGGGGTCCTTTGCCAAATTAAAGAGTGGTTATTATTTTTGGATCCAGGTTAGGAGTAATTCCTGATTTATGATCCAGAAACGGTCTTGGACATTCAGCCTTCATAAGATTGCGAGTCTCCTTATCGAGACTTTTGCAGCCAATATTTAATAAAGGTAGTGACGTGGTCCATTGGCCACCAGTTTAAAGCTCAAGGGTGCGTAGTGAGGTTGGGATTGAACATGTCTGCTCCCAGCGGGTCTTTAATAGCTTTCGAGGTTGAAGGCTGTTCTAGGTCTTCATCAAGAAAGCCAGGCTCAAGAGTCTCTTGTAGATCGAAAACATATTTGTCCAATTGGTGAAAATCATCCTCAGAAATATTGTTGTCTGTATTGCGGGAGTTCTTTCCATCTCTTGTGCCATTAAAGCTGCTCATTCGATTTGTGCCCCGACAGACACCCAGCTCCATCGTGCCAACATGGTCTCTCCTGCTAGTTGTGCCGCTAAGGACACCACGGTCTGTTGTAGCGCTAATGCTACCATGTCTCAAGTCTCTTTCAACTATGGACCGTCTTTCAACTAAGGGAGGACCCTTACAAGGTGTTTTGACTTTTTTGACACCTTACATCCCTTTTTAGCATTTACAGGGAAATCCGGTTCAGATACTGATGAAAAAATCCTCCTCTGAATGAGTATCTTTATTTTTGCAAAAACAGCTTCTACTGCCTCCTTAAGTTCTCTGTGAAAAAACTTCTTAAATATGTCCTCACTGAGGCCGGAGGAAGGGGGGCCCTGGGAGGACAATTCAACCGCCATTGTTACAGGAATATCTCCTTTTACAGGAATCTCTACTTTCTCAAGAATATATAGGAAAAATACCTTTGTTCTCCCCCCTCTTTTTTTTCTTTTCTTTCAATATAATATCCTATAAAATCGCTTTGTGGAGATACAGTTTTAGCGTTATCACTTTCCTCGTTCATCCGGCAACTGTAACAAGGCGCATCGTCATAGCACCGCTATGCGCGTGCCGACCCGCTTTTCGTAAGAAAATACCCAAACTAAAATGGCGGTCAACTGCTGGGTCCTCTTTTAATTGCCAGCATGCAGTATGGGTGTGGCTGAGGACTTTGGTAATATGGGGGGGAGCAGGTCAGTGTTGTAAGTGTGAACACTCCCTCCTTTTCTCTTGGTAAACTGGAGGAGTGCGTACCCTTCACCACTCCGAAGCCGAAGCCTGCACCGCTTGAACGCACCTCCCTCGCGTTTACTATTAGGGTCAAAAGATGCCTCAGGCTAAATGAAGCGCGCTCGTAAGCATTGAGACCAGTCCCAAGGCACGTACATTGCACCAAAGTTGCTAAACTATCCTGATGAGCCACGAGACGCCCAGGCCCAATTAAATAACACCACACTTATCTTGATTGCTTGAGTTCTGACTTTTTAACCTCTTAGACTACCTCCCCTAGAAGCCTGCAACTGCTTACCCATGCTACCCTGAGAGTGAAGTTCAGAAAAGGTTGTATTTGGCAGAGTTTGCACAGCGTGTAGTGATCTGAATGATGAAGAAGGGGACCGATAGTGGATGGGGAAAAGGTTGTATTCCTACTCCATGATAGGGCATACACATAAGTTGTTTAAATACCCCTCACACACCAAAAGGGCCCTTGATGTCATGCTTCATCATTGGGGTCTTCCCATCCCACTGTGGAATGGGGCGTGCTACAACCAGCGACTACGCGGGAGCACTAATCTAAAATACTATGTGTGGTGCAGGGGTAGTGAGAAGAAGGGTCAGAAGTGAAGTTAAAAGGAACTGGCCTCATGGACATAAAACAATTTAATAGGTCATTGAGGCTGAACCTGTTAAAAATTGTGATTTGGAATAGTCATGCATATAATGAGCTGACGTTCCTAAAGAGTCGACATGTTTCGAAGCTCAAGGCTTCTTCATCAGGACTGAGAAGATCCCTTCAGTGCTCACTTGTTGTATAAAGGTGAAGATAGTTGTATACAAAAGTGAAAGAAATTTTTGCAAATATTCATGCAGTATATAGTACCTGTTTGTACTCCTATATGTTAATCTGTTTGTACTACTATATGTTAATCTGGAAAAAGAAAAAGATTTAGGATATTAATTGCGCCACACACGGCGTTGTCTTACGAAGACCTGAAAAGACAACACATGTGTCAAGGTGACTGTTTATAAAAACATAGTGCTATCATGGTGCATGGACCTGTGAAAGAAATTGGGGAAAAAAAGGGGAAACATACAAAAACACACTACATATAACATAAAACACACACTCTATTCGTGACTATTGTAATCAAAAAACGGTGTGTAGAACGATGTATACACACAATACATACACACAATACATACATTGTATTAACATATAGTAGTACAAACAGATTAACATATAGGAGTACAAACAGGTACTATATACTGCATGAATATTTGCAAAAATTTCTTTCACTTTTGTATATAACTATCTTCACCTTTATACAACAAGTGAGCACTGAAGGGATCTTCTCAGTCCTGATGAAGAAGCCTTGAGCTTCGAAACATGTCGACTCTTTAGGAACGTCAGCTCATTATATGCATGACTATTCCAAACCACAATTTTTAACAGGTTCAGCCTCAATGACCTATTAAATTGTTTTATGTCCATGAGGCCAGTTCCTTTTTAACTTCACTTCTGACCCTTCTTCTCACTACCCCTGCACCACACATAGTATTTTAGATTAGTGCTCCCGCGTAGTCGCTGGTTGTAGCACGCCCCATTCCACAGTGGGATGGGAAGACCCCAATGATGAAGCATGACATCAAGGGCCCTTTTGGTGTGTGAGGGGTATTTAAACAACTTATGTGTATGCCCTATCATGGAGTAGGAATACAACCTTTTCCCCATCCACTATCGGTCCCCTTCTTCATCATTCAGATCACTACCCACATGGTGGATCTTGATGTTTTGTTAACTACTGACTCGAGGAGGACGTATCCACCGTCAGTGTCCCTCGGGACGCTACCTCTTCACTCCCCTATTTTGTTTTTTTGAAGAGTTTGCACAGCCCCTGTGAGACTGGTCCAGGACACGTGTAGCAACAACATTAACTCTGTCTGACCTTCACCCCCGCAGGTCCCCCGGTCTCCCAGAACAGTGTCTGACAACACATTACTATGTCTCTGTGTAGATCTTAAAGTAAAAGATGGCTTTGTGTTTGTCATTATTTCGCTTGAATGTTTAGGCAAACCATCTGGTTTGTTGTGGATGAAAGTTTGTTTCTAATTTAATCACTATATTACATTTTCCTTTCCCATGCTTATTTCAGAGCCCATGCTGAAGCTCGTTCATCTGTGAAACACAACCTGCGGCCAGAGTCTAGTGAAAAAGAGAAGGATGCAGAGGAAGGAGGGAATTTAGATGATTCCGATGCCAAGGTTGTCCAGTCAGGTGATGGAGAGACACAAGCAGAAGGGAAGAAAAAGAAAGCACGCACTGGATTCAGAGATCGGAAGGTAGGAAAATATCTAGAGCGTTTAAATTGTCCAATTTTAATGTCGAGAGCCAGAAGCTACAAAAGTTGACAGAAATTGTCATGTTTCAAACTTACATTTTCTATTGTATACTTTTATATGGTTAAAATGCAATCTTTTCAGACTTATTCGGTAGCCATAGGCTATTTCAGAGTGATTTCCATTTGTTATAACTTCAAGTTTATGAGTTGATGAAGCAATGCAGGTCTAAATGTGCATACAGCCTCTTCTCTCCCCGTAGTCTTCTCCAATCCCCTCATGATCTGCTATCTTGACTCCACATATACTTTTATCACCACTATAGTTATAAAATTGGTGCGGACACCTGCTTTTAAATCTTTGAAAGAAACCCAATTTTTAAGTAGGAAAACACAGCAAAAGAACTGTGGGGACTGTTCTTTCCAGTACATGAAGATAATTCACATGGTATGCTGATGATCTTCTTGGTCTTCCAAAAACATTTGCACAGTTTGCTTTCTTCTAATAAATTTCAATATAGACATTCTACAAATCAAAGGTTTATTGCTTCAAAGCGCCTCAACTGCGCCTTACCACATTCTAGTAAATAAACACATTCCTCATGACGGGCAATAAAGGGATTTTTCTACAGGGACTATTATTTTCATTTGTAGGTCAAATGCAGTAAATTCTTCACTGAATAACTATGCCTACCATGAATGTATTCCCTGACATTCTGTTAACACCCTTTACATACAGATATATGGCCGCTTTAACTTTTTGTATTTTGAGCGAAACACATCTCGGCCTATATGTCATGTCTTTAAAACTTTATAACCTTTTAATGAAAGTTGCATTATTGTCATTTTTATTTAATTTATTTATTTATTTATTTTAAAGGTTTTTATAAAGCGCTGGCTTGATCCAGAGGTATCGGAGCGCTTTACAGAAGCAAGAGCAAATCTCAATGGAACAATAGTTACATGCAAAATACAATCAAGAACATGAGAATCTCACCATCGAATCAGGAGAAAGGCAAAAATCTTAGGATTCGAAGGTTATATACAGTTAAATAAAATAAGAGGTATAACCTAGGAGCACACAAAATATAATAAAGAAACATTTGTAGAGGTAAGAGGGATGGGGTAACTGAAGAGAGGTCAAGACAAATTAACAAAATCAGAGGAGAACGCAAAAACTTACAGAAATGTAGTTAGAGCCGACAAAATACATGAGAGACCAAGGAGAGCAAAGGCAGGTGTAAACAATAAGGAGAACACCGGGAAAATGAAAGGTCAGCAGGTTACCAGAGAGCTAACCTGTCAGGTGATCACAAAATATCAGGATCTGAAAGAATTATGGACTCCAGTATTTATTGAGGAGATGGCGTTTTAGGTCTCTTTTGAAGCCGAGGTAGAAGGGGTTGCAGCGAAGGTCCCTCGGAAGGGCATTCCAGATGCTAGGCGCATTTCCTGAGAAGGAGCGAGTCTGGGTGGATTTCTGTTTTAGTAACGGGGGAACAAGGAGAAGAGCTTTAGAGCTTCTCATCAGTCTGGCGCTTCCCGCTCTAGTGAGTTTATTTGTTAAGTAAACCGGAGATTGAGAGTGAACAGCTTTGTGGGTGATGCAGGCAGTCTTGTAGATGCATCTTCCTTTGATGGGGAGCCATTTAAGGGATTTGAGGGCAGTCATGATGTGATCAAACCGTTTGCAGTCTGTAATAAGCCTGGCAGCCATGTTGAACACAGCTCTGAGGAGGGCCAGGTGAGCTTTAGGGGCTCCAGTGAGAATAGCGTTGCCGTAATCAAGTTTAGAGAGGACTAGTGATTGAACGACCCATTTAAAGTCGTCTTGAGGGATGAAGGGTTTGATTTTTTTGAAGTGTTTAAGAGTGAAAAGTGCTCATTTGGCTGCATTGTTGATATGGTCCTTCAGTGCCAAACTTTTTGTCTAGGATGAAACCTAGGGATTTTGCCGAGTTGGATAGAGTGAGCGGACAGTTAAGGACGTTGAGGTCAGAGATCCAACCTTCGATAGGGAGACGGTTACTTTTGGGGGAGAATAGAATGATTTCTGTTTTGTTAGGGTTCAGTTTTAGATGGTTGTAGTAAAACCAGGATTGAATCTTGCTCAGAGTGTTATTTAGATGAAGGACATCGCTGTGTGATTTGATTTTGTAGTAGAGTGGCGTGTCGTCAGCGTAAAGGTGATAATTGATCCCGGCTTGTTTCAGAATGATAGTAAGGGGTTCCATGAAGAGGTTGAAGAGAGAGGGGGAGAGAATTGAGCCCTGGGGGATACCCAGAGAGACAGGTGTAGAATTGGAGAGGCAGGAGTTTATTTTAATTTGTTGTGTTCGGTGTTGGAGGTAGGAAGTGAACCCGTTAAGGACAGTGCCATTGAGGCCAGAGCGAGACTTGAGAGATTCAAGTAAGGATGAATGATTCTGTATCGAAAGCAGCTGAAAGGTCCAGGAGGATAAGAAGGCAAGCCTCTCCATTCTCTAGAGAACGATGAATGTCGTCGGCAATGTTCAGCTTGGCGGTTTCGGTACTACAGCCTTTCCCAAAACCAGATTGAAAGGAGTCAAGTAAGTTGTATTTGCCTATGTGGCTGTCGAGTTGTAGTAAGACACATTTCTTCATGGTTTTGGCTAAGAGTGGGAGGTTAGAGATGGGACAGAGGTTATCATTAGGGTCTGCCTTTAGGTTTTTAAGAATGGGAGTGATTTGCCCAAGTTGAAGGGAGTCAGGGACGCACCCAGAGGCAAAGGAGGTGTTAATAATTTTTCATTCATGTGCCAACTGCACAACTGGTAGCGATGACAAGAATTAGTCTGGTTGGCATTCATCAATAATGGAAGAAGTATACAAGGCAAACTGTGGAATTATCATAGTCCTTCAGTAGTTGAGACTTGAATAAGCCCCTACTGTCCATCATTTTTCACATATAGTTGTGATATGTCAGTTAATGGTGTGACAAAAGGTGAAATGCAATGTGCAGTGATCCTTTTTTAGGTCTCGCCTAGATAGCGCTTGCACAGTCTCTTCAAGACATGCTGTGTTCAGGATATGGGCATTAAGCAACACCCATCTTTCTAATTGGCTCCTTTATCTGTCCTTTGTAAATGTCTGCTTTTCCTCGGTTAATATGGTCACTAGTCCCTCCTTTTTATCTTTTGTAACCTCCCATGAGGACTGCCCCTCTTACATGTGGTGTTACTCGTCATTTTTTTATTTAAGCTAGTAGATCCCAGGCAGGAGATGAAGTGATTTGCTAAGAATCACAGAATGTTAAGCCGATGCCAAGGCTCGAACACTGGTTCCCAGCTCTGTATTCGGCAGCTCTGACCGCTGAGCCACATCCTCTCCCTCTGTGGACAGCACTATATTAATGGGACAACTGATTACAATGTGTTTGTGTTAAAAAAAATTAACCCACATGAGCGTTCGAGTTTTGTTTGCTTATGGTTGCAGTCTCTCTCTTTTATGCCAACTGCCCCAATAATACACTCATCTCTGCAACAGTCACACCGCCGCTGGTTTAAATTTGCATTGCAATGTTGTTCTGCCGTGGAGCGCATGAGGCGTACCAGCCCCTCCTACTCCCCCTGGTGTTCCTGTCCCCGTCCCTCACCCCTCCCGTCACGTTACTTGTTTTATATTCACAGGGCATAACCTCGCAGAGGCTCCCAACCTCGACTGTTTGAATAGGTACGGTTGTCAAAAATATAATCTGTTCCCCAGCGTGAGTCCTACCTCCCGTCAGAAGCGGGTGAACTTTTTTTTAGAAGGCCCTGCAGCTGCAGTTCGCTTGTAGGCCACTCCTTTATTGTTCATGTGTATTAACACATTTGTTATTAAATTGTGTCCACCATCTTACATTAACCGTAAAATAAATGGTCGTCACGTCATGGCACATACCTGCGTACATATACATCATTATGATAAGTCATCTTTATTATTATAATTTTTCCCAACGCTGTTCTGCATTGGCAAATAAGCATTTGCTTTCTTTATGTATATATTAATAGAGATCATCCCAAATGGTCATAGAAGATAAAAACACAGCCTAAAAGGTGCTGACAAATTTAATAGCAGGGAAAGAAAGGCAAGGGGCATATTCTCTGTAGAAAATGCATGCTAACTGAAGATCATTAGAGGTGTAGTAGATGATTAAAAGCTTTCCTTACTAGCTGATACAGAATTGTGATCAAATATATATAATATATTAGCAGACAGGTGAGATGGGCTCATCTGTCTTGATCATTGAGCCATGAAAAGATCGAATTTTGTGGTGAATTTACTACAATACAGATATTTTAAAAAGCCATACTGGATTGAACCAATAAGAAGTCAGTAGTGCCCACTACATTAATATCACAAAATAACAGCAAGAGGATCTGTTAGTACTACTTTCAAGATCAAGTTCTGCCTTGGGCTACCATAGGACTTCATTCCATGACCCCACAGCCTTTCCAGTTTTGGACTTTCCTTTTCCAAATACTGCTTTAACATGTGATCAGCCATTTAGGTCTGTTGAAGTAAACTAAGAGTGCAAGTATAAAAGTGCGCTGATTTAGTAGATGAAAGCGTCGGAAGGGGTACAAGGTGTCCTTGTGACCAAGAGTCCTGTAGTTATGGCATATCTATCTGAATGATGCCTTGATGGACACTTTGTTGATACTGTGTTCCTGCCCACTTGTGAATAGGCAGGTGGTCCGGCATCACAGACGGCTACTGGCAACCTTAATTTTCTTATAAAAAATCCTACTCCATAGAGCCTTGTTGTACAGGCCTCAACCAGTAAAGTGAATCCCAACTCATTCGCAACCACTTTTCCAGATGGAAAATCTAAGAGGATTGGAGCTTTAGCAAAGCGTAGGTTTTCCTTCACCAGTCTAGCATTGCAGTCAGTAAATGCGGTTTGTTTACTGTGTTGCTATATTAGTCTTGTGGAACATGGTCTTGCCTGCAGTCCCAGAAAACATTAGGGCCTCTTTGGCCCAGACAATTTATGATGGATAAGTTGGAGCTAAATATGATATCCCCGTACAGGCCTCGACACTGTGGATTGCCTGGGGAGGACAATCAGTACTAGTGTTGTACATCAAGACACCTGGATTCGTTCCACAGGATTTTCCAGTGATGTACTGGCCTCCTTCATGGATATTTGGATGAGAAGGTAGACTCTGCATTAGAGCGATGTGACACGACCCATTACAACGTTTATTTGGAGGATATTGCCACTTTTATTTTGAATCTCTTGGGAAGTGGAATGATCTTACTAGCCCTCAACTTCGACTTACACAAAGATAACCACTCGATTTGAATGAAATATGAACTTTACATCTTGTGAACATTTGCTCTGTACTTTTCTGTTTCCAATTTATAAATTAGATTGTTAATGTGTAACTGTGACGATTAGGATTGCTTTTAAACCTTTTGATAAATATCTTGTTTAAGAAAAAAAAAAAGATAGATCAAAAATCACATTTTGATAATACGATGTTCCTAATCCTAATATTTTAACATATATAGCTAGTCTCTAATCTAGTCAACAATCCTGGATGTTTTCTTGAATCACTTTATATTAAGGTAATTAAAACTAACCGGTATAGGCAGGGACACTGCAATTATGCGGTTCGTCTGCCACTGATTTTTTTTATTTTAATTTTTCATTTCCTGCAGTTGCCACAAAGTGCTGCATAATCTGCTGATTTTAGCTAAACAAATTTTGTTTATAGTTTAAATGGAAAAATTTGCTGAAAATGCACCAATACTTGTTGCCCCACAGTTGAAGACCCTTCACAGAGATTGACTGGTCACCTTTCAGTTGCATATTAATATGTTTGGTGTTCAACTGGTACTAATGACGTGAAACCTTTGCCAATATAGTATTAACATGAGTAAAATTAAGATGTAAAGTAATAATATCACAAAATGTGATGCATTATGCCGCAATCCTTTCCTTTTCTTGCTGCAGAATATAGTCAACCCTGCTGAATAATTTGATCCTCCTCTGCACATAATTTCAGTGGCCCTGAGTATAGGGTACTGTTAGAGAGTCATTCAGCTTAATAAGCATGGCCACTGTTGGGTTCATGCTTTCCTTCCCCATGCATTTCTTTCCAGTTCTGAACTGCTTTTTTTCCCGTTTGTATGGTTGTGTGCTGGGCCGTTTTTTCCTGTTGTGATATCACGTTTTTTTCCCCCATAGGTTATGGAATATGAAAACCGAATAAGAGCTTACTCAACTCCTGACAAAATCTTCCGCTACTTCGCTACTCTGAAAGTGATACATGAAACTGGGGAGTCGGAAGTGTTTATGACTCCTCAGGATTTTGTAAGGTCCATAACGCCCAATGAGAAACAGCCTGAAAGTAAGTGAAGAAAGATCTCTTGATTTAACTGTACCTTTCTGATGCAACATACTGTTGTTGTGTACTTCATCAAAATGATCTAGATTTAAATATGGAGTGGACCCACCAAATTTATTTTCCAAAATCCAACTTCTCGCTGCACACTATGGTTAGCCTGCTTTTTCTTTCTTCTCCACTCAGGCAAATGAAAATTACTGCGACCAACAAATCACTCTTCTGCTTTACCTTTTGGAAAATTGATCAGTGACGTATCATTGTGCAAATTAGATTTACTGTGCCGAATTGATTTTTATTTTTAACTATTCTTGTATTTAAGCTACTTTGCAGCATCTGAAACATATATGACACCATAGCAACACCACAACTATTTCTAGTTTTCATAATGAGCAGTATATTATCAAGATACACATATATAGTGTTTGATGTATGTGAAGACATAAAAATCTATTGTGGTGTCAAAGCCATTTAACTTTAATACAATACAAAACTTTAATGTAAGCGCTAGAGTAAAGAGTCAATTGTCCATAAGTGTCACTGAATCTTTTGGCACAGCTAGATTCTGCAGGAGAGAATTTTAATTATACTATGCTCAATTAATGTTGTGGTGGGAGGGGGGGGTGTGTGTATCAGTAGCATAACCTAGCAATAGCTGGACAAACAAGCTTTTTAAACTGCAGGCCTCATTCATCATTATCCACGGGACGTATAACCTGTCGGACCTTTTCAAGGGACGGCCATGATGCTACTGGTATTGACTCTTAAATTCGCTTTTCTGCACAGTACCTTTGCAATCTGCCCATTTACTAAGCTCCTTCTCCCACTTCCACATGTTAGGATCATCTGGGTTTTCCAGCTCATGGATAAAAGCCATAAATCTACTTGCAACATTAGTTCCCTCATTCCTTGGGAATAAATCCAATAAGCACAAACACCGGCGTCCTCATAATATCTCGATCTGTAGAGCATTTGATAAATTGCACCACTGTATACCGGAAAACACTCAGCAAGGAGCAGCTCCAGACTGTGATAAATATCAGCCACACCTGGGACACCGAGGATGCGCATCAGGAAACATGATTGATTCTATTAGGGGTAACGTAGACCCTGTATAGGTAATAATTAATTAACTTAAACCTGGAATTCCTGGACATTTTAGAGGAACGTTTCTGTGTGTTGACCCAGTCACCTTAAGTCAAGAGTGTACCTAAATTTTGAGACCATTTATTACGCAACACAGTCAGTTAATTCTTTGATTGTGCTATAAATGATCTAAATGGGAGGGTTTTTGGCCTGAGCGTACCGTCTAAAGTATAAATATCTTTCAGGCAAGCATGTACGGCTAGTTCTGATGTGCCTGTATCCAACCATTTACGTATTGTAGCCAAGATTTCTCTGCACATTAGAAAATGACTTCCTGGCATTTCATAGTCCGCATGGAGTTCTTAGAACTCCATGCAGCTTCCTTCTCAATATAGGTTTCCCATCATCCTGAGCCTTTTCTCAGCCCAGTCTCTTAGCTCGTTCCAGTTCCCCGGGTGTGGTAGCGTCGTTAAGGAGATCAAAGGTATCTTCTGCGCATGCATGTTCTCTGTAGTGCTCTATCCCATGTTTTTAAAATGACTTTTACCTGAATGGGTTAAGCAGCAATTGTGTAAGTGTTGCTCATGGAGGTCTACCCAACTCCTTAGCGCTTGGGTCTTCCCAGCAAGGTGCTCTCATCTAGGTGCCCACTGTAATTGTGGAGCCAGATGTTGGAGCTCTGGATCCAGGGCAGCATGTTTGCCCTCAATTACAGTATAAGGCCCAGTCAAGGTCTCAATAAATTATTCCCTTGCTCAACCCTTGGTAGCTGGCTGCGAGCAGGCAAGCTTAACTTAGGATACAGGTGGATAAAGCATTTAAAAACACCAATACATTAAATAATTAAGACACAACACACAGTAAAAATCCAACACCAATTTATACAAATTGGGTATATTGTTCTAATTAAAATGATACCAAAACGACAAAAGTTCAATGTACGGAACTGAAGATATTAATTTTTAAAGATTAAATACTTTATAGTGCCTAAAAACGAAAAGTGCCAACTTGGCACATCTGGGCATGCTTGACAGGGATAATGTCAAAGTTTGAGGCCGACTGCGATGGAGTGCGGGTCAGATACAATGAGCGGTAGGGCCCGGTCAAGTTTTAGTTGTTTTTCCGGAGCTTTTTCATTTGACGCAGAGCGAGGCACTTTGTCAGACCAGCTTGCAAGTTGACGATGACGACTTGGTCGAACAGGAGGCCTTGGTGAAGTCCTGGAAGTCTTGGAGCTCCGGTGATTTCAGGCCGGGTCGCAGTTGGACGTTGGCGGCTTGACTCGGGATGCCAGATCAGTGAACTTCTAGAGCTTTTTTACAAAAATTCTCCAAGTGATCTCAAACTTCTGGATCTTCTTTCAGAAGGTCCGTTTGTGGCTCCAAAGTGTCCACAACACCAGTCCAAGATTCCAGAATCTCTGAGTTGCTCCTTGGGACGTTGGGACTACAATTCCCACAATGCATCTTGCCAAATCCTTAAAAGTCCAGTTAAATGTGGTCAGCTAGTTCATCTTGGTGGAGATGATGCAGGTGGAGATCTTTTAACCTGTTGCGTTCAGGGAGTCCACTCCTTCACCTTTCACGGCAAGGCAATGTCCTATTTGGGCTGAAGACCGAAGTGTGCAGTGGCTGAAGACCGAAGTGTGCAGTGGGTGCAGTCCTCTCTTGTGCAGTCCAAGGGACCAGCAGGGCAGTCCTTATTCTTCTACTTGTAGTTTCAAGGCAGGGATCTGAGTTGCTGGGCAGCTCTCCCATATGTATCCAGTGTTCTTGGGCGACGAGCAGGGGGGCACCCCTGACCAATTAGAGACTGGGTGCCACCCAGAAGTATGACAGCTTCCTCCAAAATTTGGCATATTCTTGTCCCAGAAAGCACTGTTTGACAAAATCCAAAATGGAAAAATACTCTCCTGGAGGTTAAGATCTCGCTAAGCCAACCCACTGGTGTGGCTAACTTTCACTAACACTCCCCTTCCAGCCCTTCTGCTAATTCAATTACTGGGGCTCCTGTCTGGCTGGAGGTGCAGGAAGTGGGGGTGAGCTTGTGTCCTGTCCTAACTGTCATTCCCTCTTTGAAGACCAGTTTGGCTACTTCACCCCCATCCTGCCTTTTGCTCTGCAGCTACAGGTCTCCTCCCACCAGATGTTCTTTGTCTCTATGCAGGCCAATTCACACCTCATCAGAGCAGTTTGGCTCAGCCTGTCAAAGGATGGCCAATCAAAAGTGGCTGCTAAAAGGCTGGATTTTGTCACATCAGAAACGCAAGTTCTATAACTCCTTTTCTATAATAGTTATACTAACTCTAACATTGGCAAGTTGTTGGATTTATCATAACTATTCTTTTAAGTCATTGAATTATTATTTTAGCTAACTCTTGTCAATAGTTATACTTTATTAAAGTATTCCCATGTTAGCCTATAGAGCTAATGTACTTCAATGGGGAAAAACTAAATTGGCAGTTGTGTCCTCGCCAGGGTATATAAAACATCTTTTAAAATGTCAATGCTTATTTTAAAAATGTGCCTTACCCTTGGGGCAGCTAGGGTAGACCTTAGGGATGACTTTTTTTGCAGCAGGCAGTACACACTTAAGTGCATTAAATCTACTGGCCCTCTAAACGTACATGCCCTACCATATACTAGGGACTTACAGGTAGGTTGTTAGTACCAATTCAAATTATACCTAATTACCATGAACCTTTTAAATAGAGCACATGTCCTGGGTCTGATTAGCAGAGCCCAGGGTACAATCAGAGTCTGAAAACCAGCATCTAGTGGTCAAAAAGTTGGTGGGAACCTGCAAATGCCCTGGTTTCTCACCCTCCCCCCGCGATTAAACCGTTTTAATCCGTGCAGTCAGGCTAGTATCTAATAGCTTGGTCCAATCCACAGCCCAATATCATGTTAACCACAGCAGCATACAAGGTCTTTGCAGTATCTATGGATAGTACCTTTGTATGGTCGTGTAGGTGGTGATCCAGTACCTGTACTAACCTTCTGAAATTGGGCATTGTGCTACCCCATTTTGATTGTGGTGAATTGGACCTCCTATTTTGGGAAGAAGTGTGATTGCCAGTATCTTGCTCTGTATCTTATAAGAGGGTGCATATGTTCCATCTTTGTTCTTCGTAGGAATGAATAGAATAATCACTTCCCTCATTGTAGGAAGTAAACAGCCCAGTTTTCTGGACTCATTAAAGACCTCTGTCAACTTGGGGGCAAGCACCTTTATGTAGGCCACATGAAATTTTTTGGGTAAGCAGTCTGAACCAGGCAGTCTACCCCGAGCCAGCTCCTTTATGGCAGCATTCACAAACTTCCTGCACCACTAAGTCTAATCCCACTTACCTCTTTGTCCGATGGAATCTTGGGGTGAGACCCCCATCACATGCACATGTTAGTCTGTGTCACCCCTCGATGTATATCGCCTACCATAGTAGGACTTAAACCTCACATTAACTTCACACTGGTAGTCTACCAATGGATCTTCTTCATTACGCATAATTAGAATCAGGGAATTTCTCTTTTCCTGGTTAACTAGCCCGCCAGAAGCCTTCTGGCTTTGTCCCTTTCATCATGCATTTTCGAGAGGTAACTTTTATAGTCATACCCTTTCAGCCGTACTGCAAAGATCAGCAGCTTCTTCTCTCTTAGTCGCCCTCTGATATCTGTCAATCGCAGGGAGTCCAGAGAATCCAGCAGAGGTTTCCGATTAATGATGTCTACATGAAGCTGCACTCCCACCCCTTGTCAGTTAGCTAGGCAGTGCCCTCTAACCACTGTCTTCAAAGCCACCCATTCCACTGACACTGACGAAGCGGAATCGGCAATATCAGTGAAATAATTATGTATCATTTCCCCCAGTGACACTTTAAAGTGGAGTCGTCTAGAAACTGTTTTACGTTCAAGGTCGGGTGGCTTTTCTAGGGGTGCCACAGTTTTGGAATAGGGTTAGGGGTTGTGGTCTGAATAGGTTTTGGCCAAATACTCTGCTGAGACCCTAGTGTGCAGCTGGCGATAACACAGAAAGGTTTCCAATCTGACACATAGTCGTGCAAATACCAGATTAGTTAGAGTACCTCATGGGTTATATGCACTCCAGTTATCCACTACTTGCCGCTACAACATCCAGTTGCTGAGAGCCCAATCCGTTTTGTGCATAGCTGTCGCAGGAAGGGGTGAGTGTGATTCCAGTTAGGAATAGTTTGCTATATTGTTGGTTCATTTGTCTAGTCGAGGCACGGCTCTCACTCTTATCAAAGTGCATGACCTCAACCAACAAATAACCTTTAAGGCAGCATTAGAGTGATTTTAAATCTGTGGGTGCAGAATTCTATTGACTGGAAATACTGGCAACTTACATGACAACCACATGGTTTAAAATGAAGCAATGTAAAGTGTACTTCTGAGATGCAAGCCTGAATGTGTAGAAAAACCTTGTTGCATGGTGAAAGAATAACAGGAGGCAAAATGCACAGTACCTCGCCGAGTAGACATGAGTGTACAAGTATAGTGCATATGTTTCTGCACATGCTTATGTGTAAAGATGGCACTACATAGTTTGTAGTGGAAACAGTGGGTTTATTCAGTAAGATGCATCTCTTCATGAAGGGGCACTGGAGCAACTGACACAGCAAGAATGTAGAGAGAGAATGCCATGCTCCAGTGACCTCATAACATTCTAAGCCTAGAGCTAAGACATTGCACATTACCACACATCTCCCTTTTTTAAAAACCAAGAAATAATACAGAATAAATAACTATGGTACAATATAAATAAAGACAAAAAGAAATTTGAAAATGATTTCAAATCATACCTCATAAAATTACAACCAACACAACACCTTACCACCCCTCCCTATTCTTTAAAACATTAACTGGGAACAAAATCATTAAATTTCTTTGGTCTTATGGAAGTGCGACCACTTCTTCTAGGTAACAAGAAATTACTTTTTGAACATTTCATGGTTTTTTCAGAGACAGAAAAATTTTGAGGAGCCAGAGCCACATGAGTAATGCCTCACCAATTCTCATCAGAGAGTTTCACAGAATTCTTTCTTAGTTCACAAACTTGAACAGGTTCTTTGAACTTCGATAAACCTTTTCCAACAAGAACTGGGTTTTTAACACGTACCCAGTCACCTATCTTTAATCTACAGCTTCTCGTCGAACCAGAATTGTTTTTAACAAATGTTTTAAGATTGGTCAAATTGGAATTGGATTCAGCAGATTTCCACCAACTGCCAACATCCCCAACCTTTGGTAACATTTTTGAAACCCAAAAAGGACAAAGCTCAGTAACAGCTTCTCTACCCCTCATCAATTCAAATGGAGATTTCCCAGTAACAGAATGCAGAGTGGTGCGGTGGGACCAAATTAACTCTTGAATGGATTTGGCAACATTCATATTGCTTTTGATAGAAGCTTGAATACATTCTACTAAAACTTTGTTAAAGCGTTCGACTTTTCCATTGCTTTGAGGATGATAAAGAGGTGTTCTCAAATGTTTAATAGCACAATTTTTCAAAAATGAAGACATTTCTGAGGAAACAAACTGAACCCCATTATCTGTGAGTATCTCCTCAGGAAGTCCTTCTCTAGAAAAAAACTCTCTGAAAACACTCAAGGACTTTCTTGGTGGTAGGTTCAGAGACAGGTTCAACCTCAACCCATGTGGAAAGATGATCCACCATAACAATGAAATACCTCATACTGTTAGGTAGAATTTGATAAGGACCCAAAAATCAACACCAACGGACTCTACTTGATGTTCTGTTGTTAAAACTTTGTCACTCAATTTACATTTAACACAGTTGAACACAAAATCTTCAATTTCAGAATCCATGCGTGGCCACCAGAATTTTTCTCTAATCTTTCTTTTTGTCAAAATAGAGCCTAAATGACCACTGTGTGCCAAACCAATTAATTGTTGACGGAAACAGGCAGGCGCAACTAGTTTGTCACCATGTACTAAAATATTGTTCATCAAAGACAACTCATTAGAAACTTTCCAAGATATTTGTAGATCATATTGCAAATGAGTCTCTTTAGGCCAACCAGATTTCACAAACTTAATCACTTCACATAGAGTGCAATCAGTTTCAAGAGCTGCAATCCAATCATTCTCAGAAAAAGTGGCATCACCAATGTAAGCAATAAAACATTCTTCAATTTCTGTCTCCCACTCGGGATTTTCAGATCTTCGATGGGAAGTCTGGACAAACAATCTGCACGAGAGAATATACTCAATAGAAAAAGAAAATTCTAATAATTTTGCTGCAAGTCTAGAGATTCTGGCTGTGGTACGTTTGATCTTCTTACCAGACAGAATGTTCACTAAAGTACAGTGGTCAGTTTTCAGAATAAAATATCTGCCCCACACATAGGCTTTGAATTTCTCCACACTCCACACACAGGCCAAAAGCTCCTTTTCAATTACTGAGTATTTGCGTTCAGCTGGTCTTAAAGTCCTGGAGGCAAACCCTACAGTAAACTCACGCCCCATTTCAACTTGGGTGAGAACAGCACCCAGACCATACTCACAGGCATCAACCGTGATAACCGTGGTCCTGCTTTCACAAAAAGGTTGTAAAGCAGGGACATTCACAATCTTCTCTTTGATAACCTTGAAAGAGTGTTCACAAGAGTCTGACCAAATAAACTCTGCATTTTTCTTTAAGAGGGGTCTGAAACACTCAGTCAAGTTGGCAAAGTTCTTTAAAAACTTGGAATAGAATTCACATAAGCCTAAAAAAGAAAGTAATTGCTCATTATTCTTGGGAGCAGGTGCATCTAAAATGCTTTTGACAAGACATGGTTTGGGTTTTACTCCATGTGCAGAAAGAACATGACCTAAATACTCTATTTCCTTCGTCTTGAATATTCACTTGTCTTTTCTTAAGGTAGCGCCTCTAGATTCAAGTATGCCTAACACTTTATTAACTACTGCATTATGCTCTGACTCACTTTCCGTGAACACCAAGATATCATCTTGAAACACTGCCACTTGAGATATGCCATGAAACATTTCAGTCATCAGTCTTTGTAATACTGCTGCGGCTGAAGCTATGTCGAAAGGCATCCTGCAGAATTGAAAAGTGCCCTCTGGATTAACAAAGGCAGTGAGATGGCGAGAGGTTTGATCTAATTCAACTTGATGATAGGCTGACCCAAGATCCAGTTTTGTGAACCAGCGGGAGTGACCAATCTTAGTAATGAGATCTTCTATTCTGGGCAAAGGGAAATTGTCAACCCAGATTGCTTCGTTGACACTTCTTAAGTCCACACACATCCTAAGTTCACTTGTCTACTTCTTGGCCAGAACTATGGGAGATAACCATAAGGTGCCCTCAACCTTCTCAATGATACCTTGCTCACACATATCAGTAAGCATGTCTGTAAGTTCTTTTCTGACGCTTAATGGTATGTTGCGTAACTTATGTTTTACTGGTGTAACATGTTGCTTCACTTTTATAGAAAAAACAAAGTCAGTAATTTTTCCTAACTTGTCTTGGAAAACTTTGTAAAATTTCTTCTCCCAGTCATTGTCAAAATTCTGAAAACATTTAACATCTTGTATACTATTAATAGAGGTGGCAACATACTTGAGATTGTTCTTTACAACAGTGACAGGATTACTAGAACCGGGTCTAATAGTTAAATTGAGCTCAGCCTGGTGAACGAGGCTTAAAACATTAATACCTTTGCGTGCAACATATACTTTCCCATTGATAAAAGATTCAAGAAATTTGATGCGGGCTAAAAATAACCAAGAAGATCCACCTTCAAAAGCTACTGTCATAACGTCAGGAGGTAGTAAAGAATGGGTACTCCAAGATTGTGTGTATTTAGGATAGTCTATAATTGTAATGCGAGCTCCAGTATTGACTAAAAGTTTATAGAAGCTCCATTGATCCAAACTTCAATCTTTGGATCAGCAATTAAAGAAAGGCTGATCTTTTACACATCTGACACCTAGTAACAATTCATTAGAGGAATCAATATTGTCACCTTCAGCCTCACAATTTTCACTAACCACGCAACGAACAGGATTGTTAAATTTGCCTCCTCTACATGCTTTTGAAAAATGACCCATTTTGCCGCATTTCTTACATTGTTGTCCATGTGCAGGACAATGTCTAAAAGAGGAAACATTGTTGGGTGAACCACACCTAAAACAGATTACTTTCCGTGTAGAAAAAGATTGGAAATTAGATTTAGAGGGAATTTTATTCTTACGGGAATGGATTTATTAACAACTGCACCAGAAATGGTCGTTTTGTTGAGAGATTCCTCTAAAAATTTCACATCTTGACAAGAACCCTCAATGCTCTTAGCTATATCAATAGCTTTGTCTAAAGAAGGATTTTTACAAGTAAGAAGATGTTCTTGAATTTTTTTTGAACTGCATCTGACAACAAGTTGATCTCTTATTAGTTGTGATGTAAATTCTTCGAATTCACATGTAGCGGCTAACATTTTCAGGGCAGTGACATACATGTCAATATTCTCAGATGGTTTTTGCACTCTAGTGAAAAATTTAAACCTATGAACCACAAGATTTTTTTGACTTCGCAAAATACTTGTCAAGTTGAGCAATGGCAACATCAAGTTCAGATTCCTCTGAGTCTTCATACTCGGGTAAATGCTCGACTATGTTCTGGCCTTCAACACCAAGGCGGTAATACATTAAACCTTTTTTTCTGTCAGGTTTGAATTTTGTTGCATCAATTGCTACTAAATATGCTTTAAAGGAACGAATCCACAGCTTCCATTCTAAAGGAGATTCACCTGGATCTTGCAAGAACGGTGCAGGTGGTGAAATGCTTTGCATGGTTTACAGATCTTCCTTGGAAAATGTTGAAGTTCAAAGTGCGCAGATCACTTATAAAATCGTGTGCAAATCACGGAGAAGAGTAAAGTTTACAGCAAAATGTGTAAATAAAAAAAAATACTTTGAATTGCTGGAAGAAAGAGAAAAAGATTTTTAAAAAACCATGGAATTAAAATTGAAAATGTGTGCACATCACAGAAAAGTAAACGTGCCATGGTGCGGAGAATCACAAGGAGAAAAATATGAATAAAGCGTGCAAATCGCTCAAATACTGATTTGCACTAAATGTTGAAGAAGTGTGCACATCACAGAAATATAGACGTGCAAAGCTGTGAAAAAAACATTTTAAATAGTGTAGCCCCAAAGCGTGCAAATCGCTGAAGTACTGATTTGCATTTATTGTTGAAAGTGTGTGCACATCACAGAAATATAGACGTGCAAAGTTGAAATGTTGACTTGCATTTAGTTTTGAAAGTGTGTGCACATCACAGAGTTATAAACGTGCAATAATGAAGAAGACCACCAGAGGTAGTGTGACTGGAAGCTGGAAACTCAGGAAGCTGGAACTCTGTGGTCTTCACGAAGGAGCGGTAGTTGCTGTGGCAGACCACTAGAGGCAGTGTGACCGGAAACACACTGTAGGAACTCTATGACCTTCACCAAAGAGCAGTAAAGAAAACTTGATGGTCCTCGGACTTCGGGTTCCACAGGTGAGAACAGCCGGTAATCAAGGCTGTATTTATTTCATTAGAAATATGCTCTGAGCCAATATTTAAGAATTGTAAAGATGCGCTTGAAAAAAAAATAATGACAGCTGAGATACTGAAGGCCTTTTGCTAAATGAGTTAGTGAAACGCAGCCTTAACAGTTAGATTCATTAGCGCGGCCCTTCAGCGAGACTCGTATCTTAGCAACTGAAGAAATGGCTTTGTTGCACGCTCGCGCTGAACACGCACTTAAAGTTCCACTGATGCTTTTCACGTGAAGTGTGCTCGCGCTTGACTCAAGATTCCACAGATGCCTTTCACGTGAAATGTGCTCGCGCTTAACTCGCGTGATACAGTTAGAAGTAACAGTTGCTAGGCAACAATCGCAACGCTAAGAAAACCTTAAAAATAGCGCATGTGATCAAAAATCCTTGCTGGAAAATGACGTAAAGGGAATTAAAAAAAAAATTGAAAGTCTCTCACCTTGGTTATTCCACTTACTAGTGAATAATAATGTCTTCAAAACAAATGAAGCAGTCAACGGTTTGCTCTCTGGCCCCTTCTTCGATGAACTTGACATCAGTGAGCAGAAGGACATCCAAGTGATCCCAGGTCGTCGCCAGTTTTGTAAAGATGGCACTACATAGTTTGTTGTGGAAACAGTGGATTTATTCAGTAAGATGCATCTCTTCATGAAGGGGCACTGGAGCAACTGACACAGCAAGAATGTAGAGAGAGAATGCCATGCTCCAGTGACCTCATAACATTCTAAGCCTAGAGCTAAGACATTGCACATTACCACATTATGTCATACATAAGGACCTCCTGGAAGCTTGAGGCTATAAATATTAGTCGCTACTCTTAACTGCACAGCAACATTTTCTACGCAGTTTGCCTTTCATACTTTCCAGTACACAGACATGTCGACACAGGGAAAAAGTACCACGCTTACAAGATACCACATAATGCTAGAAATGGTAATTTCAACATCGATTAACCGATTGGCAGAAAAAAATTATCTGTTTCTGTAGTTGGAGAAAAGAGGACGTGAGGTGTGCACTATAAAGTTACATCCTGTAATTGAGAGCGAAATAAAAAAAAAAGTACCTCAGTTTGAAACTAAAATAAAATGGGCATTTTGAAGCAAGAAGTGCAATTACTAAAGATGGCAGCCCAGGAAACCTTAATTGAGTTTTGGTGAATAACCAATACCACCTATTCCAAAGCAAACTTAAAAAGCTGCAAAAAACATCAGCTGAGGAATTATCTACAGCCTAAAAAGAGAGCCCTGATAATTAGTGTGCAACTCAAGTACTTAATGAAATATGTGGATTTTCAGCTGTTTACTGATTGAACACATTCTGCTTCGAGGCAGGAAGACCGTGGGAGTGAGTTCTACACGGTTTAACCTGTTTTTTTAGTGCTGTTCGTCTAAAATGTTGATCCAGTTGTCTAGAGACCAGACATTCTGTTCTGGTAAGCGGACCTTCTGCATTGGACCAAGTGGCCAGGCAAGCACTCATTTGTTGAGGTACCCCAGGTCTCATGTTGAACAAAAAGAATGAATGAATGAATATTAAAGCTTGTAAAGTGCACTGATGCGCAGCAGGAGGCACTGTGATCAGAGAGCCTTTGAAGAAAGGAAGTATGTTTTGAGGCTTATGTGGAAGGCTAGGAGGTCAGAGGTATAATGTGAAAGGTGTAGGGCAAAGAGTTGAATTGAGAAGCTGCCTTCAAAAACTCCCACCAAGCAGAGAAACAATGGATAAACGGAAGGCCTAAAGAATGATTGGTTGTGTAAGGAATTAAACAACTGAACAGATGGAGGAGGACCAGCAAAGTCAAGAGCACACCGCTCTAAACAGAGTGATTTAAACTGTGTATGTTTCAAGTATTTGTAAAGGGCACTTATACTGACGTTTCATGACGCTAAATACAAAACGCTCCTGGGGATGCTTCAGACTAAGATGAATTAATGACCAGAAGACGAGGAAATGCTTCTCCAGACACTAGCGTTTTTAGTTGTTTCCTGGAACCCGAAAAAGCCTGCAAAGATTGCAGAGTACTAGAAGAGCGTTCCATTTTTGGCTGTGGCAACCAAAAACTCTTTCTTACCTCCAGGTAGACGTTCTCATCATGTTTACTGTGACCAGAAAGTTGCTAATGGAACATAGGCAATGAGAGAGGATAAAGAAGGAATTTATTGCCAGAAAGGCTGGTGCGTGGCCATGGGTGATTTAATACATAATGACCATGGCCTTAAAAATAATGTGGACTTCAATTGGCAGCCAATGAAGAGAGGACAAAATAGGTGGGATATGGTCTCTAAGCCATGAATGAGTGACTAACCGGGCTGCAGCATGTTGGATGAGTTGGCGTATTTTGATCATTTTTTTTGGGGGGGGAAGGTCCAGTTTACACATTAGACTTGTTTAGACACAATTGGATGAAACTAGATTACGCAAAAAATCTGTATCATCTTTATCAACCATGTTATCTCAATTAACTTTAACTCGTGCCCTAAAGTAACTATTACTTGCACCCTCGCCATGCACTGCTTAATGACACAGATATTACATCACTTGCGACAAGTTCTATGACATCATTAATAACATCCCTGCACCATCTGAAATAACATCATTGATAACAACACTGCATGGCGGGGCACAAGTTATAGTTACTTTAGGGCATGAGTTACATTTACTTGCGATAAGTATAGCTCGTCAATTTCAGTGATTCTGTTCGATTAATATAGTATGTTTCCACTGATATTTTCACCTAACTGTGACATCCATTTAACCTTTGGTTCTATAATTGAATATGCATAGACCTATATGTATGGAGAAATCATATTCATATGTATAGGTACATATATAAAGGTAAATGGGGCTTTACTTTGTGCAGTGGTGGCACTATTATGTGTATGTACTTGTGAATGTGTTAAGTTACTTGTTCTTCTGATGGATACTTTTAACTGCAGGGTAGAATTGATACCAATTCATACCAAAGCAATACCTCGTCAGGTCTGAGGTCTGTGGAGTGAAGTTAGTTAAAAAATCCTTCAGGGCAGAGTAGCAACATGCCCTTCTATCTGGACCTGGCTGTCAGGATAGTTGTGCTTCGTGAATGCATGTATTGATGCCTACGCCGCAGTCTAGCAATGTCAAGGACAGGCAGTCCGCAAGCCAAGGTGATGGTAGCAGCTTTATCCCTAGTTGAATTGGCTCTCAGATCTTCTAGGGGCTGTTTTTTGGCCAGTATTTAGCAACTGTTGGTGCAGAGGGCTATCCACTTTGAGAGGATCTGCTGCATCATAGCCTTTCCTTTCCTCGCATAACACACAAAAGCTTATTGTTCACATGGTGTTTCTTGGTAGATCAATCTGGTTGCACTGAAGCGGCCTGAAGTTCATTCGAGTGATAAGCTGACGTAATCGCAATGAGAAATAGTCTTCAAAGCAGGAGAAGCAGCAAGCGACTGTGCATTGTCTTAAAGGGCATACACATTGGAAATGTCAAGACAAAGTTAAGGTTCCACTGTGGAATATTAAACTGCTTGGGAAAAAATGTGTGCCAAACCTTTTATTAAATCTCCTCACAACAAGTAATTTGAATAAGGAATCTTGGTCCAGCAAATGCAGGAACGCCGAAAGGGGCCCCCAATATCTCTTAATAGTGCCCACTGCAAGGCTTTGCTGGGCCAAAGGTAAAACAGACTAAAGGATGTCACATGCCACAGATGTATCCCAGCACCCGGGTTAAATGGATTTCTTGGAAGGGCACATAGCAGCAAGGATGAAATCTACCACTCCAGGCTGCAAACCAAACTATAGCTGCAAACCAAAAGTCAGCCACCGATCAATCTGTACACAGGTAGGTACAGATTGTGTAGGTTTTGGTGGAGGCCCCTGCCCTGTTGCTGAGACAGGAGGTATTGCAGAAGTGGCATCGCGGTCGCAGGACTAATGCTCTTGTCCTGAAGGTCTGGGTACTACACTCTCCTGGCCCAATCAAGATAGATAGATTTTTTTTATTGTTTCAAGTTATTTAAAACCTTTACAATATACAAATCACAGTACAGTACTTAGCGTGATAATACAAATTAATAAAACAATAGTGAAAAATACAGCAGTACACAGCTCTAATGGGAACCAAATTTCCCTATTATCAAACGTTAAAAAGAAACAACTTTGAAAAATTATCAAAGCGATGATCTAATCCTTGAATCATTTAAATATCTGTTAGCCCAAATTACTGCTGCTTAGTGCAATGGACAAGCCCCACAGACACCCCCTGTTTCTACTTATGTCGGGTTACCATCTCCTGCTAAGGTTTAAACTAGAAAAACCAATGCCTTACTATAAGTGGCTCCTTTCAACTAACATTCACTGTCCAAATTCAGCTTATGAGACGGCCCATACTCCTAAACCCCTGTAACAATGTTAAAGAAAACAATAGTGAGCTTTAGTCACTAATGCTACATTCATTGTCACAATTCCATGACACCTGGTGTACAAGGATACTACTTGCAAATATTTGACTTGGTACACAATATGGGGCCCTTATTCCGGCTCTATATAAATAATTAAATAGCTAAATGAAGAAAGTAATTTAAAAAAATTAAGACGCCCCTTATATATCCCGCAGATAAAAGTCCTAATGTCACTAGTAATCAAGAGCTTCATGGCGCTAGAGTCCATGTTTTTTAGCCTCTTTGAGGAATGTCATAAAACGAGCTGATAACTGTAGACACTCACCACTAAGACATGCCAGAGTTGCCACATTACATTGTTTTAATCCAAGCTTTCGAAAGATTGGTTTCAGCCAAAGAGATCTTACATTTTTCAAAATTGGGCAGACACACATTATGTGGACTAAAGTTTCCTTCTTAAACTTGCATAAACAGCACTGCTGCTGATTTGACTCTGATAGTCTTCCAAATTTGTATGCCTTTAGGGGAATTAAGACGCATGTCAGTCTCAATAGCTCTTTCCTGACTGGTAGTTTCATATGAGAGGCTAAATACACGGCTCCTCCCGGTTCTTGATACAATGACTCGCATAGGCAATTCTTGAATGTCCATGACCCTTGATTGTATCCTCGCCGTTTTTAATAATAATTTTGTGTAAAGTTTTGGCATTGAAATCAGGGATGCAATGTCGGGGGGCCTCCAGGGCATCCGTTGCCTCCCTGAAATAAGATTCCAATGAGTGTTCTCTGTCGAGGATACCTCAGCGCATCATTTCTTTCAGTGACCCTGGAGCTGCCATACTGAGCTTCCCATAATAACTCGGGCTTTTGATGTTAGTGATTGTTTGAAAAGCCTGAATTCGAGCCAAAGCTGGGGCAGCATCCGGGAGATTAAAAAGCCATCTGTAACACATTAGTTGGGCTTTATCCAGCCTGCCCGAAATATGATGTTTAAAAATTATAGTGCCATAGTTAAGTGTGGGCATAAATTTAGCGTCAATCACTTTACAAATGCCTGTGAGGTCAGGGCCACTCACCTTAGAAACCAGTTTTTAAAAACTCATTGTCATCGAAAGAGCCGAGACCTTAAGGTGCTCTAGATGTGTCACAGGATTACCACACTTGTTAAAATGAATGGCCAAATATTTTAGACTAGTAACTTGGTCCAAGGCCACGTTGTTCATAGAGAATTTGAATTTGGCCTGGCGTTTACTTCCGAGACCACAGGCCATGATTTTCGTTTTGCTGTAATTAATTTCCAGTTTATTTTCTGCACAGTAGCCAGCTGGGGCCACTAATGATCGCTGGACCCCCACCGCAGTATGATCAAATAATAGTGTTGTCAGTATACTGTAGGCATTGTATATGAAGGCCTGCAAATTTTGGAGGAACTGCTCGTGCGACTCCCAAAACTTTGATGATATCCGCCAAATTATAGGTTAAACAACAATGGGGCAGTCTTGTTTTACCCCGGTGGTGGTCTTGATTCTGTGGGTAGTAATCCTGTTTGATGCAACTTTCACTTTTACCCAAGTATCAGTATATAGACTTCTAATTGCATTTAAATGACCTTCTTTGATGCCCCAGCTCGAAAGCTTCTCCCATAACCTCCCTCTGTCCACTGTATCAAATGTGGTTTTGAAATCTATCGAGGCAATATATAGCGGTGGGGACCTTTTACTGTTCGCAATTTGAATCAACAAGGAAAGTATCATCAAGTTCTCTTCAGTTCCATGCCCACGTCTAAAGCCTGATTGAGTGATCGGAATAAGGGCCTAAGTACTGGACCAGTGTTCTAGTTCCTTATTTAAAATTTTAGCAAAACATTTACCTTCCTCGTCCAACAGGGTGATGAGCCGGAAGTTGGCAGGGTTGTCACACGCTCCTCTTTTATGTATTGGAGTGAGTATAACACCTCACCAACTAGCCGGTACTGTGTTCGCTAATAAACAATTTTTAAAAAGTGGGGTAAGGAGGACAGCCCCTTCTTCTGCGGCACTTTCGAATAGCCTAGTGGGGATGCCATTCGGGCCAGGGGCTTCCGCGGCTCTAAACGAAGCCAAAGTGAGCATAATTGATCTTTAGAGAATAAAACTTCACCCCATAATGTGGAGTTTTGGATTGAACAGGGACACAGAGGCACTAAGGTCACTTGGACCCTACTGTTCCACATCTTCTTCAGAACTCTGGTTAGGATGCGCAGGGGCGTAAATGAGTACAGGAGTCCTCTGTTACATTACATGTGGAATGAATCTCTTAACGAGTGCACTTGCGGAATACATGGTTCTCTCTGGTGGTGCAAAACCCCTTGTGCCTCCTCCGTATGTAGACAGCACTCCTACTCAGCTTATCTGCTTTGGCATTCAGGGACCCTGCCAAGTGGTTCACAGTCAGGAGAATGCCCTGGTGCCCCAACACCGGTCCTCTTGAAATAGCACCCAGGACCCTGGATCTCACTGTGGCTGGCTGGTTGCAGTACCACATGTTGGTGGTGTCAGTGAGACCCTGACCCAGCCTCCCCTTGATGGATGGGAGGTAGCCCTTCAGAGTTAGACGTCTGGCACGCAACTCCATCATATAGATATGGCGCAGGCCATCTGCTGGAGACTAGATTCCCTGATCTCGACCTCCCCCAGATGGCCTCCTCTGCCCAGCAGGGATGCATTAATCACCACACTCACCTCTGGGTGAGTAAGAGAGAGGGGCCTCCTGCAGAAAAAATTATGTTTGAATAGGCACCATGACATATTTTGTGATGTCGCCTCTAAGACCTGGAGGGCATCTGCCAGATCTCCTTGGTGCTGGGCCCTTTGGAAATTCAAATTCCATTGCAGAGCATGTATGTGCCACCTGGCATAGCTGACCAGGAGGATACAGCAGGCTAAGAGGCCAACTGCTTTCACCGTAATCTAGAAAGGAGCCTGAAACATTGCATCATAGCCTGAATGTTTTGGAGTTGTTGCGGCAG
The DNA here is from genome assembly GCA_963921515.1 of Calotriton arnoldi. Lineage (NCBI taxonomy): Eukaryota > Metazoa > Chordata > Amphibia > Caudata > Salamandridae > Calotriton > Calotriton arnoldi. The sequence continues at coordinate 1,009,231 of CAWUFW010000166.1, forward strand.
AGGGAAAACCCTGAACTCCACTGTGCCCAGTATTGCTCCAGTGAGTGGAAGCCTCCATGAATGACTTGGTGGGACTTTGCCTCATTGATAGTAAACCCAAGTGATGTCAAGAGGTTTGGCGTCATCCGGAGGTGGTACGTGACTTAATTGTGGCAAGCCAGCATTTAACAGCCAGTCGCCATGGTACCGAAATATTGATATCACCGACACCTGAATATGGGGTGCAACCACTGCCATCAATTTTGTGAACACACAAGGAGCACAGCAAACTAAAAATGCTCCTGGCCTACCATAAACCGCAGATCGCGTCTGAGGTAATGGAGGACTTGTATATGAAAATACACATCCTGCAAGTCCAAGTACACCATCCAGTCACCCAAGTCCAGAGCAGACAGGATTTGGGCCAGCTTGAGCATTGGAATTTGTCCTTCCACAGGAAGGCCTTCAAAGCTGGATGTCCAAAATAGGTCTGCGGCTCCGGTCCTTCTTTTGGACAGGGAAAGACCAAAAGTAACAACCCCTCCTCTTCTCTTTATTCCTGGAACTCTCTCAGTTGCACCTTTGGAGAGCAACAGCCACACCTGCTGTAACAGAATAGTAAGGTGGTAATCTGAATTCCACTATTGTGCAGGAGAAATAGTTAGTGGGGTAGCAAGAATAGCTAGGGCACAGCCATGTTGAATTCTTTGTAAGACCCATCTTTCTTACATGAGGGATCGGCGGCCTGGGAGGAAAACTTGAATTCTTTTGCACAGCGGGTGTTCATGCACCACAAAGGGCATACTTAAGAGGTTTAAAGGTCATTGTAACAAGGTAAGAGGAGTTGGTGGACTGATGCACCTGCTGGCCTGCACGTTGCCTGCCAGACCCGCAGCCGCAAAACAACTGGGGTGCTTTCTGCATTGGTTGGGAAGGCTGTCTGTGTATAACCCAGCCGTTTGAAAAAGAGTATAAACTTTTTGAATTGATGTGGAAACTCTTTAGCCGGAGTCAAAAGCCCCGAAGAGAAATTCTGAAGCTCTGCAATCCTTATAGTGCTCTAACATGGAGTTTGCCTTCTCAGCGAAAAAAGCGGGACCCATCAAAGGACATATCCATGAGAGAGGCCTGTATGTCACTGGAGAATTCTGTGGAACACATCCATGCATGTTGACTAAGTACAATAGAAGTAGCTCATTTTCCCTAATTTTTGTGCTTTCATCCTACTTCCAGTTTGTGGTGGAAACGGGGGTGAAACCAGAAAGCTATAGATTTCTTAACAGTATACAAATTTCTGAGTTCAGCAAGGGATTATTTGTGGAGAGCTCTCAAGAAACTAACTGTTTAGTTAAAAAAAATATTGAAAATGAGTAGGAAAAAACGGCCATTTGTGACGTTTTCATTTGTAACTTCTTGTCACAATGGCCGATTTGCAAAAGCAATATACTATTATGTTCTAGACCCTTCTGGTTGTGGGGATATATAGGCTTTGTAGGTTTTCCAAAAACCCAAGGTAACAAGAGCCAACAACTGAACTGCACCTTACAATGGTTTTTCATTGTGCACTGGGTACAGAGCAATTCATATGGTAAAATATGAAGAGTGAAAAATGGGTATCAAGGAAACATGTATTTCTGAAAGAGACAACAGATTCGGAGTTTAGGAACACCAAACTAAGGTCAATGAGAGCCTCACAAAGCGACTCTCATTGACCTTGGTTTGATTTGTGCCTGTCGGGGGCACTAGGCCCAGCTACACAAGTGAGATAGCATTTTTTCGGGGCACGTGGAGGAATGCTGGGTGGTAGGAATTTTGTGGATCACTGAGGTTTCTGGAACTTAAGTCACAGAAATGAAAGGAAAATGTGTGATTTTAGTCAAAGTTTGAGTTTTCCATGGTATTGTGGGTAAGAAAATGTTGTGGGAACCACACGAGACACACTTCTCTGAACTCCCCTGAATGTCTAGTTTTAAGAAATATATGTGTTTGGTAGGTTTCCTTTTGTGTCCCCCGAGCCCGGGTCCAAACTATGAAGCTACCCCTATTGCCAATTTCTCTACATTGGGTGTTGGGACATTTTGTATTACAGATGCTAAGCCCAGCCACACAAATGGGGTAACATTTTTATCGGGACAAGTGGGAGAAGGCAGGGTGGTAGGCATTTTGTGGATCTCTGTGGTTTCCAGATGTTTACGTCACAGAAATGCAAAGAAAATTAGCAATTTTAGTTTCAGAAAGATTGATGCACCTATTCTGGGGTGGGAGCACAGCGTGATGCCTTTCTGTTCCCTGGAGAAAGATTTGGCTAAACACCCAGGGGCGGGGTAGAAAAACTGATGCACCTATTCTGGGGTACGAGCAAAGCATGCTGCCTAGATGAGCCGCCCCTCCCTCCACCCTTTCCATTTTTTGCCCTGCATCACGCCTTGATCCCACCCCAGAATAGGTGCATCAGTCTTTCTGCATCCCAGGGTAGATTGAGGATATTTACCTAAAATCTTCCTCCGGGGGACTGAAAGGTCACAAGACACCAGAGGACAAATATTCCCAAAATAAAAAATAAAGGGGGTGGCTCACCCAGGGCAGATTGTTGGTGAACACCCGCCAACCCCTTTCCTATATGGCATGGAAAAAAACTCTCTAGTGTCTAGGGGCTTTCTGCCCCCCAGCAGGGCATATTGGTGTTAAAGACCCCCTAGGGAACAGAAAGACTGTTGGGGTAATATTGGAGGTGAAGGCTAGGTCCAATGTGTGCCATTATAAACTAATGGGGTAACCCAAAAAGCCTTTGGACCTGGGTAGCATATAGGACCATAGTACATATAACAGTGTGGCCCTACTGGCATTGACTTAGAAAAGAAATGCATTCATTTGCAATGTCGGCGTACGAGAAACACATTGAACAGAACACACTTAGAAATGTTTGAAGTCATAAAACGAATTTATATATTTTTTCAAAATCATTTATAATATATACATTTTTTATGGAGATTCTCTAAATTATGGTTGCTCCAAAAAGGGTGCAAGAAGAAGAAGTGTTTATAGAAGTGCTTGTGTGATCGGAAACGAAAGAGAAATTAATAAATAATAGTAATTCACACAAAATTCCTATGTTTTCACCAATGGCTATGGAGAACTCAAAATAGCCAAAGTCAGTTGCGTGTCTGAAAGAAATCAAATGTTAATAATCCTTATTTCAAAGGCATGGTAGCTGAATCTTAGTAATATTATTTATATATTTCTCTTTCCTTCCTGATCGCGTGAGCACTTCTATGAACACTTCTTGCACTCTTTTTGGAGCAACCGTAATTTAGACAATGTATGTTATAAATGATTTTGAAAAAATATATAAATTCGTTTTGTGACTTCAAACATTTCTAAGTGTGTTCTGTTCAATGTGTTTCTCACACGCCGACATTGCAAATTTACATTTCATTTCTTTTCTAAGTCAATGCCAGTAGGGCCACACTGTTCTATGTACTAGGTCCGATGTGGGGGCGACCCACCCACACATTGTAGCAATAAAAAAAACTCCTTAGTGTCTATGTTCTTTCTGCCCCTGGGGAGGGGGGGGCAGATTATGGATGAAACCTCTTATCTGCCCCCCCCCCCGGGGGAGGGTCAGAGAGACTGTTGTAGGTCATATGAGGGGTGGGAGTAAGGCCCGTTGCCTGGTTGGGCCGCCCCCATCCATTTATGTACCTATTAAATCCCTGGTGTCTAGTGGGACTCCATCCCCCCCCCACCCAGGGTGCAGATTGGAGGTAACAATCCCCAGTCTGCCTCCGGGGGGGGGACGTTATAATCGTTAGTACACATCATGTATTTCGCTTTGACAGAAAATGTGCTATCAAACACTTGCTCTCACTTACAAGATGCCATCATCACTGATTACAATAAACAATCATTTTACATTGAACTGTAAAAATGAATTCGGATCAAGCACCCAAGAACTTTTCCGGCCCGAGTGAAATGTGATAAATAGAAAATTAAAGGCCATGTAAACCATTCTTATGAATAAAAAACGGTGGAAAGAGCACACACATTAAATAAAAGTATTGCCTAGTTAATTAATTTGTCTAAAAGGAAACCCAACATCCAGGTGGGCTCGTGGTGCACTCTAACATATCTGACATGGCTGACAGGATTAATAAGTGAATCTCCATAGATATCGAGCACCCCTTCCCCTCGGTCTTCCACCTCATCTGGAGATATGTATATCAGAAAAGACTTTCATAGTCCTTAAGCGTTGGATTTAAAGAAACTAAATTCCTGGACTGGAAAAAGGAAATAAATAATTCCCCTACGAGAGCAACAAGAAACCATGAGCATCATGGCACCTGTGAGCTATGCATTTGGGACCACTTTGTTAGACCATGAGTGGTTTCCTTACTACAATGTTACGTTGCAGTTATGATGGAGTGTAGTGTGGTATGGTGTGGTGTTAGACAATGCTAGTTGTGCCATTGGGTTGCCCAAACACAGTTTTACAGTTGCCATGTATTGGGCCACGAGTGCCATGAAAAGCTACAAGGGCTAATTTTTATTGACCCAGCTAAATTGGAGTGTGGCAGAAAAGGAGCTCCCAGAAAATTGTTGGGCCTGGCACACAGGCTTAATGATCCTGCATGGCCATGTGAAAATTGCCCTTGCTATTTCGGACCCATATGCTTATTTGGCCAGTTGCCTGATGTATGCCATTGTGGTGGACTGTCATTCCCTTTGTCTGGAGCTGAAAAATTTGTCTGAAAGTAGTTTGGAGTTCTTAGAAGAACTGTTTGCCTGAGAGGTGTTGTGTCACAGTTGGTAATCTATAAAGGTGTGCAGTTGGCATTGAAAAATGGAACTAGGAGGAATTTATTAAAACTTTTTGATTTAATTTAGTTTAGTTATTGTAACGAAGTGGTAATATCCTTTTGTGTGCTTGCGAATCCTATATTTGGGGGCAAAGCTAATATGCCTTTTTTGAGCTCCCCATAGGCCCGCCCCCAAGCAGCAAAAGCAGTGTCCGGAGGGTAACAGAGACTCTGAAAAACACGTTCCTAATGCAAAGGACAGCTTAGGGAGAGGAGGATCTCGTCCGGGTGACAATCTGGTGGGTGTGATTGTCTCCCTCCCCCCACCGCCTAAGCCACTGCATTCCTGCTGCAGGTGAACAGATCAGTCGAGAGAGAACGCAGGATGCACTGATTTAGCAGCTTGGCAACAGTAATCCTAAAGACTGTTTTACTTACCCGGAGTCCTCCCAAGTTAATGCTGCAGTCACTGTAAGTATGTCGAATCGGGAAACAGGAATCTGTTTCACCACAGAGCACACCCGGCTCTGTGGTGAGCCTTTAAGTAGAAAAGGGGATGGGAGGGGTCGTGGCCAGGGAGGAGACCCTGCAAGACTCCTGTCCCCTGAGCTCCATGCGATGAACGCTAATTAAGCCCCGTCCCTAAAGTGTCTTAAACTGGCATGGAGCAACGTAGCTGAACGGTGGCGACACGCCCATCCGGATAGGGCTGAGTGAGCTGTAACCTCGAGAGGCTGGAAGAAGGCCATTCTCGTAAGAAAAGTGCTGCACAAAGGCTTTAAGATGGCTGCCGGAGTGGCTATTGAACGGCCCGTGACTGCTGATGGGAGCGCAGTGATGCCTGTGTTTGTATCTCCTGGGTGCAAACCATCCCACCGGCATAGAGTTTGGTATTCGGTGGCCCAGGGGAGATTGGAGAAGCCAGAGACCGCACCCTCCATCGGGCCGCCAACATCACCGGCCAAGGCTGGCTATCAAAGCGGTCCGCGTCCTAACTGGGTCGGGTCAGAGGGGCCCCATGAACCAAGCCTGTACCCCATGTGGGCTGTGAGCGAGGCTGCTCTTGGACTTTCTGCCAAGCACTTAGTCGGCCCTGGAGGGGTAAGAGCAGGTGGGCCCCCCCTGTAACGGCGCATCCTGGCAGGGGTTGTGTGCTGCAGTGGTAGGGTCCATCAAGGAAGATTCGAGGGCACGGGTGAAATTGTATGCCCCTTCCCCGCAGAAGTCTGGCAACAGTGGGCACGGACCGAGACCCCACATCAGTGCCCGGTGTGGTTTGATTACTCTATTGGGGAATAGGTCTAGAGAACAGGCTCAACTGGGATGCCCCATCGGGGTTCTGTCAGATGCCCAACCTCCCCCCGCCCCACCTTTCCTTGTCGCTATCTCACTTGAGGGCATATACTATGATGACCCTGCCGTGACCTTCTGCCGCCTAGGAGGGGTGAGAGTAATAGTCAGCCCAAGAGAGACCATCGACGCTGGTTGCAGCCAGAAGCGGAGAGGGACCTGTGCTTCAACCTGTACCCCAGGGAGGACACAAGAGACCAATCCACCACCCCCCCGCCCCGGGGCTGCCGCTCCACAATCAATTCCCTGTGTCAGGGCTCCTTGCTTGCGTCCTTCCCACAATGTCCACCAAACTAAAGACTCCTAAAGCCTCCTCTATAAAGGACATGCTCCAGAAATCAGACCAATTGCAACCAGCTGGGGGTAGTGCTCTGACATCTTCTTCTAAGCCCACCACAGACCCGGACTCACAAACACTGACCACCAAGGAAGATATACAAATACTGCTAGCGGAGTTCCTGAAGGACATCTATTCCTCCCAACAGGACTTTAGTAGAGCACTGGCAGATCTAGAACAAGCCTAACGCCACATGAAGTCTCGCTTGGACCATATGGTGACAGTCGTGTTGGACCAAGCTCAAGATATCAATTACCGCTCCTCGCCCATTGAAGTATTAAAGCATTGACAACATCTGCTGCAGGACAAGCTTGATGACGTAGAGAGTCGCTCTTGCTGCAATATCTGCATCCGTGGCGTACCAACTCTGTCCCGGCAACAGAACTGGATTCCCATGTCCAGGCCCTCTTCCAGCATTTGCTTCTGGACTTCCTGGTCCTTCTGGACCACGCTCTTGGAGTTTACTCCACTTTCCAACAGCAGAGTAGCCTGACCTTGATGTCCTTACCTTCGTCCATTATTGCCAATGTTGTGTGGACTAGTTATATTTGTCGAAGCCCTTTAACAGAAGCCATATGAGCTCAAAAATGAAAGAGTTCATCCAGGCAAACTACTAACACCCTACCACCCGACTCAAGATCAATGGGGAATATACAGCTGAAATCCCCCTAACCAGGGGAACAAGACAGGAAATCGCAGGGTATGGTAGTGGCAGATCCATAGGCTCAGCTGCAGGCACTTGTTCAGCGATGCGGGTTCTCTTGTTTGAGAAAGGCCATCAAGTATCTCGGAATCATGCCACCATCCCAAACTTAGGAATTATACGATAGCAACATCCCTTCACTACCTACAGCATTATTCGAAAACCTCTATCGATGAGACAAGCTTGAGATCTAATGGATGGGTAGGCTATTCTGCCTAAAAATTAACTTTATACCCCGGCTGCTCTAGTCACTACTAACACTCCCCCTCATAATACCAGGATCAACGCTAAAACATGTCCAACAATGGATGTTGGATATTATATGGCAAGGCAAATCCCCTAGAGTGTCCTATTCAGCCCTGGTGCATCCTACATTGGAAGGAGGCCTGGGCTTTCCAGATGTTACAGCTTACACACATGATGCACAGATACACCCATGCTTCACAGATACACCCTGCACTTGACTGGAACTACAACTCTGTGAGGTATTGGGGTAAATGACTGCTCGACTTGTATCCAGAATTTGTGATCAAACACGATCATTCCCACTCCTACCTCGTGCGGGTGCCCCTAGACCTCCTCCCAACGATGACAAAACTACTGGACTACTGGCGACAGATACTACGAAAAAAGTCATTCCCCTCCTTGCCTTTTCCAACTGATCAACAATCCAGAATTTCCCCCTGGGGTGACGGGCCAGGGGTTTCATGCTTGGAATCAACAAAATCCTCCCCTCCTAAAAGACTTCTTCCATGAGGGCGACCTCCAATCGAGGGACGTCCTATTTAGAAAATGTAAACTAGCCACAGGAGATGCTTACAGATTGCCACATGCATTGCACTGAGTAGGGAGCAGACTCATCCAAGACCAACTCTGCAGGGAGGAGACTCACATTGAATCTCACTTTAGTAAAAATGTGAGGCACAGGGGAACATCTTGGCTCTATAGGTACCCTACAGAACTTGGTCACCATAAGAAGCACCTCTTTATCACTAAATGGAGAGAGACTTGGCCATCAAAATGTTTGAAGAAACCTGGAAAACAATTTGGCAAAGGGCTGCAAAATCCTCCATTTGTATACATCACAAATAGACTGCCTAAAAATACTCACACACTGGTACCTCAACACCACAAGGCTGCACAAGATGTTCGGCAGCCCGAATATGTGCTGGATAGGATATGGCAAATGAAGAACAATGATAAATACATGGTGGTCATGTCATCACATACAATAGTTCTGGCTGGCTATCCTAGCAATCCAAACCACTCTTCCTCACGAGCCATTGGTGATATTACTAGGTCATTCAGGTGCCCAATGCCCTTACTCCGTGACCACTCCTCTAGAGAAACTGATCACCCCCATCTGATGATAGCAGCTCGTCTTAGTGTAACCCAGATGTGGAAGACATGAAGCGCCCCTTCTCTCAATATGTGTAGGGGAAAACTATGGTCCATGTATGCAATGTAAAATTTGTCGGCGTTGAACCACAATCGGATGCACAAATTTGAATCGATATGGCGCTATTTCTTAACATATGTGTGAAGAGAGAATCGGTTGGATGGCACAAATTGGGCATGTCTAAGATGTTACGAAATTCTGGAATCTGCAAGCTAGCCCACTCTGACACTGACTCTCAGGACAATGATGCAGCTCGATTACTAATGCCGGTACCCTTCCTAAATATATGCAGGTTCTGACCATTGCAAAATAATGGTAAGTTGTGATTGCGTGTTTAGTCTTGTCCATATCTCGATGATATTACTGGGACCAACAGATGTGGTAAGCACTCAGATTCTATGTATACTACGCAAATCCCTGTGAACTCCCCAAAATTAAGTTAATTAAGAAAAGGGGATGGGAGCTGTCTCATTAAAGGTGGCCTTATTTGTATGGCAGAAACACTGTACACAATGTACATTGGACACCTAACTAGGAACCAAGGTTTGTGATCTGGTCAAGGGGCTGTCTACTAATAGTGTAATATGTATTATTAAACCGATGAAGATAGATGTGCAACCTCTGCAAAGAAAAGCTTTGATAAACAGAGATAGCATGCAAAAACCCAGCCCTTAGAACAACCCTGCACTTCCGCTGTTATCCCCTTTGAGTGGTGGTACACCCACAGCTTTGGATTATCATCAGCTAAACCTGCTAAGACTACATTAAGAAAGTAAAGGAGTAGAATATATCTCTTTGGCTCTTCAGTAGCTAGCTGGTCACTTAAGCACAGCTGATGGACTTCGAGTTAAATGCCTTTTAGTTTGTGGGGCTCGACTAGGATTTCGGTGATCAAGGAAGTCAGATCTTGCTAGACTGCTTTGGAGCCTGCAGACCTTGACTGCCCCCGCAAAAGTATCTTCTGGCGGATCTCATTGTAATGAAACCCTGGTTGTCTTACAGATGTAAAGTTGTCTGATTTTTAACTAGCGCGGAACCAAGTTACGTGCGGGCAGCAACCTTGAATAGCCACATGCTTGACACCCAAATGTTGAAATTGGCCCACCAAACTCCTGTTTACAGAGGTACTCACAGGGAAACCACAGAATGTCCTGAAAGAACCAGAAAAAAAATGCACAGTATACAGTCCTAGACACCATACTCAAAGAACTGACAGCTCTTAGAACCTCAGTCTCCATGATAGAAGAAAATCTGTCTAAACGTCAAAAGAAGTCGTCTCTATATGGACAGACTTCACAGCCTTCAAATCACGACTAACTGTTACTGAGAACAGACGTGCAAACATAGAACAGTCTCTGACCACCACAATGGATTTGGAAGTTGAACACAGACACATGCAGGCAAAACTAACAGAGGTGGAAGATAGAAAGAAACAGGGTAACCTGCGCTTTTCTGGCATTCCTGAGAAGATCAAAGGGGACAATTTTATGGTTTTCATTCTCAACTTTATTCAAGAACTCACCAAGCTAGAATTTCATCCACCTGTGGAACTACAATGTGTGCATAGTATTAGGATGCAGAATAGCGAATGTCAAAGACAGGCAGGTGATTGTCTGCTTTCTATGCCTTCAACAAACATGAGACTTGATCAGAAAAACCCGAGTCCTTCCTACATGACGATCATAAAATACATGTAAACTAAGATTCTCTCATGAAACCACTTTGAAACAGAAACACATTTTCTCACCTAGGCCTCGAATGAAACAGTTCGACATCATTTAATATTACTGGACTCTTCGACAATACAGATCACCAAAGGTGGTCACACAAGAGTGTGATGGTCCATGAGAATCGGAGAAATTCTTAAACACTATAGACTGAGCGGACGTGGTCACGTGCCAACCAGTAGAAAATAAGACGTCAGTCAACATGGCATTGAAAAGGTGGATCAGTCTGCCCTACAAGGGAGAGAGAGAGAGACTTAAGGAGGCTACCACAAACTGGTCGAATGGGCCAAAATGCAAGCACAAGGATTGGTCACCACCAGTGAGAGATCAGTCCAGATCGCCCTTAAAGGCCAACTAGGAACCGTTTCTCCTGTATAATTGTTAAATGGAACAGCGTGGAGCACAGAGATAATGTACTGATTCCTTTGCAGATCTTGACTGTACTGCAGGACCTGGTTCTACTGGTTGTTCTCCTTGTGTTATTAGGTTTGTGTTATGGTTGTAGGTTTGATTGTTCTAACAGTAGAGGTAATTGATGCGGTTAGTATCTTGCTATATACTGTCATACCTTAGTGGGTATTTAGTAAAGGTTGGTCAGGGTGCATTACCCATATCCTGTTGCTCTAGTTACATACCTTCATCTTACCAGGGTCACCATTTCGAGCTGACTTGCATTAGGCATATGCACAAACATACTGTGCCCTGGCGGCGGACCTGCCACTTTTCTTGGCGACTGCACCCCACAGTCCAGAGGGTACACCTGCAACATTTAAGATTTTCCTCCGTGCATTGTTCATCTTGCTCAGAAGCAAGCATCTTGCACATGAAAGTGATATCCCAACTAACAGTAAGCTTTACAGTTTGGCACGAGATGTGTTTCTCCTCTTCAGGCTAGGTTGTTTTATTCGAACAGTATACATAGCCTATACCCCTTTGTGCCAATAGCATTCATTGATCACGCTAGTTTTGTCCAGTCTGCTAGAAGTTCTACATTCACTTAAATCACTATACATTGCATATGAGATCTACCTCATTGATCTTGTTATTAAACTTCCTTATGCAGACCATGAAGGATCTAGTAGTACTATCACTTGATGTTAACATACACTACATAAAACGCAAAAAACCTGATAGTTTCCCTACAAATCCTGCCCTAATGTGGCGCTGATTCAAGAGACGCATCTTTCCCTGACAGAGTAAGAAACGTAGGAGAGACTGAGTCGGTAGAGAATACCATGCCTATCGAAGCTCCCGATCAAGAGTTGAGGCCCCCTTAACTAAACCCTACCGAAAAAGAGGGTTTCTATTTTGATTCAGTAGGGATTACAGCTGAGGGTACTTAATACATGGCGCGCACCAGAAGATCATTACATACTAATGAAAGTCAGTATCCAATGTCAGATATTGATCCTTGGCTCTTTTTATGCTTCCACTGGGGATAAACGCCGATTATTCAATGCAATTGATTGAATACTATTTCAGTATCCAGAGCCAAAGTACTGCTAGGCGAGGATTTGAATCTAGGAATAGACCCCATATTAAATAAATCTCACTACCGTACGAAAACTAGCCACAGAGACAGAAGTGTTCAAAGCCCTGATGGCCGATAATTCACTGTCAAATCTTTGGCGACTGACTTATTCCTTCGCTCAAGGATACACTTACTTCTTGCACGCTTTGAACATGCACCATGATAGAGTTTTACTGCCTCCTTCTACACTGCTACGGATTTAGATATTATTCCGAATTGCACTTCAGATCATGACGTATTACAGATTCGTCTTGCTTTGGACAACTGCAACGCAACTGGACTAAAAATTGACCTTTTATGGTGTTTAAACAGCACGTAATATAATTCTGAAGTAGTCCGGCAATCTTGGATTGGGCAAGGAATATGTAAAATAAAAAACATTTAAATAATTTAACACAACAAAACATGGTATTTTGCAGGAATTTCTGTAATACTTTATACAGGTTTTGTCAATTAAATATTACTAAGCGGCGCTCGAATGGGTGTGGTGTTTAGAATCAAACCTTCCTGCATGCTAGGTACGGCGCCAGCATGCAGGAGGAAGTTGTCCCAAGATGCTTTGTGGGATTGACTGAGCCAACCTGTAACTTGCTCCGCCCCTGTTGTTACTTCATATACTTACTGATGTTAGTGGCGGTAGAGATGCAGGAGGTTGGTGAGTATAGGAAAGTATCAGAGAAATTCGAAAACAAACGTGGTAACGTAAGAAAGAACAGTCTCTTTTCATAGGTTTTATAGCCAGGAGACGTTATTGAAATTCATGCAGCTTTTGTCTTAGTTCTCTCTTTTATGGTAAAGTTACAATTGTGAACACTGACCTCCAACTTTGGGGACTATTGTTGAACCACGATCTTGTATATGTCGGCCGAGAGGGAAATATGTGAAAGCAAGGGGAACACACATATGTTTCTCAAAACGCAGGACTGCTGTTGTGAATTTCATTGATTACCCCAAGGCAGACTAAGTTTTGGGAGCCTCAGGCCGGAAGACATAAAGTAAAGCTACTCTAACACAGGCGGCTGCGGACGCCTAAAGGAAATTGTATGTGTAAAGTGCCAGGCATATGTTCTTATTTCTGTGAAATTAAATAAAAGAAAAAAATAATTATATATGTATCGTACAGGAGCTTAAGGCTTGGTTTGGAATTTTATATATGTGTATTTCACCTTGAGTTTCTTTGCACAACAGTATTTTCCACCTTTGAATGTGCTCATTTTTCATCTGCCATCGAAATGTCAGTCTGGTCTTTAAGTTGAAAGATGAAATATCCGTCTCTTCGGTTAAACAGCCTTTTACCTCACCTTCACAGAACCGTTCACTGACATCGCAGCTGTCAGGGGCATGTTTTATGGTTTGTGGTATCCGCATCCGTACACACATTCTTCTCGTCTGTGATTGTGCCATGCTGTCCTCAGAAGGGGCCCTCTGTTCTCCCACTGAGCACCAAATGAATTTTGATCACAGTTGTTTTATGTGATCTCTCTTTGTCTGGAGTTGAAATAACCCTCTGCTGGAAGGTGGCGGTTGAGTTGACCCGAGCTTTGCAGCGGCAATAGCACTCTGGTTTTCATCTGAAATAATGAGAATTGATTTGTTCTTGACAGCCTTCCGAAGACGGCAGTTATTGCTGTCTCTTTGTGGCAGCCCGGGTGCTAAGAACTTAAATTATATTGTTAAGGAAGGGATTTCCTTCTGTAAGGATTATGTTCAGTCCCCTGAGAGCTGTCAAAAGCTGTCAACTTAGTGGGTTCACACTCAGAGATATTAGGTACCCTTAACAGTACATCGTATGTTTCTTTACGTTTCTTTAATGAAATCGATAGTGTGCTAAAGGCTACTGTGTCGCAAATAGTAAACAGCTGATGGGTATACGTTTTTCCTTAAATGTAACTATTAGTTTTTCTTGGTTCCATGCTTTTGGTTGCTAAGTTGGGTGAATGGCATTCCCCTCCAACTCAAAAGTGGGACAAAGGGGAATTCGTTTTAGTACTTAATAAATGTTACATATATATTCAATATAGATTTTCCATTCAGAGCACATTATTTTGTGATCGATATTTTTACCTACAGATCCTCACCTTTTGAATAACCTAGGCAATAGACTCGATCCAGAAACTTTTCAATAACTCTTCTGTATAGGTAAATGGCGCTGACTCGTGTAGATGCTGGAAGCAATGTCATCATGACATCACCAGTGTCAAGAAGCACTCACCATGGCGTGCTGACGTTAGTTCACTATTTTCCAAGCCTGCAATGCAGATGCCGAGTTCACTCTTTGACAGTTCTGTCTGATATTCTTCACACCAACTTCTCTCATAGGTGCATTGCTATCATGTCTCCACCCAAATGTTCAGACTTCAAATATTGCAGGAATTTTGATGGTCAGGTGTCTGTTACTGACCCTCATGACATCAAGCTTTGGTGTCTAGGTTTAGACCATGGCTCCAGATCCTGAGAGTCTAATCGGAGCTTGCATCCTAAACCAATCAAGGAGCGGGAAGCAAAGCTCTTCACGGCAAGGCCAGGGATGATCATCTGGGCAAACAACAATATCTGCTCCTTTTAAGGTCACCTGGGTCCCTGACTTCAGTATCAAAGGAGAAGGGACATAATCACAAGAAGAGTAGACACAACAATAAACATAGGAAAGTTAAGCCTCCACCACACCCCCCACCACTTTGCCCCTGGATGCCCTCATACCTCAGCACAATCCCCATCGGAGCTCAAATTGTGGGGTCCTTTCTCCACGCCCTAACCCAGTGGCTGCTGCTGAACACCAGCCAGTGCAGAGTCCACCTCAGGAACCATCCTGCACAGTGTTCTCTTCTTAAGATGTGAATTCGGCTTACTTCCTAATCACCATGTTTGAGGTGTTTAGAATAGTTGTGGTTCCCTCGGAGCACCTTTGAGACCCATTGGACCTTTAGAGGCACCCTATAGCCTTCTGCTTGTGGGACTTCCCTCAGCACATTCACCCCCTTTATGCCTCGGGTCTCACCCACACCTTAGGTCCTGACACCGCCAGTGGCTCCACAAGTGCCAGTTCTTCCCCTAGCTCCTATACCTCTTTCTCTGACACTCCTATCTCTCAGCACCATTGGTGCTTCTAGTAGCGCTGATTATCAAGTCTGGTGACAAAGTTCTTCACCGGTCTAGGATTGAGGCCCAACATTTCCTTGAACAACAGACCAACTCTGACACTGGGCATCAAAAGAGCAGACGATGAGGTTGATCCTCCCAAATTCTTCTTGGATGCCTAACAGGGCTTAGGTGCCACCAGTGGCATAGAAACCTCCTACAAATTGAAAATGTTCCATGCTGCATGACCTCAGCCCCCAGGCTTCCTATAAAGCAGTGGTCAGGAAGGCAGCAGACGTTTTGGGACTCAGTCTTCCTTTGGTTGTATCAAAATTGAACAGTCTAGCAGAGGGTCTTCTGACTTCTATTCAGCCATTTGAACCCATTCAACCTTTCAGCAATGCTCTTTTAGGGCCCATATTGAGGGCTTGGGCAATGCCTACATCATCTCCTTCAGCGAATAGGAAACTAGCCAGACAATACCAGCCTGCCTCTGGAGACCATGGCTTTCTCTCAGTCCACTCTTCACTGAAGGGTGGTTCAAGTCTCTTGTTCAATGCAGTTCTCAGCAGGCATCATAGATAAAGAGTCCATGAATTTGGAGGATGTAGGCAACGTGTTCTCTGTCTGCAGTGTGGTTCTCAAATGCCTTTCGGGACTCATCAAGCCTTATGGGACATTGCAAACCTAGTTACCACCAACTTGCCGGAACACTGACCAGGAACGTTCTGGAGCTGGTCTAGGATGGCAAGGAAGGCGGCTTGCTGTAAAAAAAATTCAGTCTGGCTTAGGTGACTGTGAACAAAGCAATGGTATCTTCTGTGACGCTTAAGCTTCACGTCTGGTTCGTTCGTTATGGCTTCTCCTCAGATGTGCAGACCACCCTCACAGACTTACCCTTTGATGGAGCCATGCTGTTTGGATAGAAGGCAGACATTTCCTCGGAGAGTTCAAGACGAGCTGTGCTACTGCTGAGTTTCCGTGTTCTGCAGCTTTCTCAGTGGAACTATAGGCGGTTTCGGGTGTTTACATGAGGCTTCAGTTTTCGTCATCACCGATCTCAAACAACCCAGCAGCAGCTGTCTCAGAACCCAATTCTATGACGGTATAATGGCCATGAAAAATGCTGGGGCAGTCTCACCAACAGCCATCCTCCTACCCCTCCCCTGATGCTACCGGGAAAAAAAACTCAAGTTTTTACTTGTAGACCCATTAGAGACTGATGTGAGGCAGAGTGTCTGTTCTGTTGGCCTGGAAAGCTGTTTCTTTGGACCAGTTGGTCTTTCAGATGCTTTTCTTTGCAAAGAGAAATTCAAGATGCTGACACTGGCTCAGGGAGCAGAAGACTGGATAATGTCCTTAGACTTGCTGGATGTGTATTTTTATATTCAGATCCTGCAGTCACATAAGAGCTACCTGTGGTTTAAAGTATCCACCCACTACCAGTTCATGGTCATCCCATTCGTACTGATGTTGGCATCTAGAGCTTTTACCAAGGTGATGGCGGCAGTAGCAGTACATCTCAGATGATCAGGACTTCTGGTATCCCCATACGTGGATGCCTGACTTCTGAAGGCCAAGTTCCCAGAGAAGGTGCGGCTCAAATGGCAGTCAATGGCTTACCTCCTGTTCTTCCTGGGGGGGTTTCTATCATTGTGACCTGATCTCCCCTGGAGCCCTCTCGGTGTTACCTGTTCATAGGGGTTTTACTGAACACTAAATCCCTATAAGTCATCCCGCCTCCTCAGAAGAATAGAGACATCCCAACTTTGATTCTGTGGCTTCGGTAATTGACTCAGATTCCAGTCCTGTTAACCTTGGTCTGCTATCGTCTTTTATGCTTTTTGTCAAGCGTGCACTCTCGCAAATGAGGGTTCTCCAGTGGTGCCTCTGCAGGTAATGGTTACAGCTCTGCGGAGACATGTGAGATACCATCACAGTCTTTGGTGACACTGCAGTAGATCTAATCTGGTGGAATGTGGAGGAGCGTCTAGAGTTGGGGATGTCTTTTCAGCCCCACTAGGTGTGGCCACAGGTGGTGACAGATGCCTCTACTCTGGAGTGAAGTCCTCATCTGATGGAATTGGAGATTCGAAGACTGGTGTCCAGAGCAGTGGATTTTGCACCTCAGTCTTCTGAAGATGTGGACGGTTCACTTGAAGCTCAAGGCATTCCTACCCTCCCTTCGCGACCAGTTGGTCTAGATCTTGAGAGATAACCTGATCAACAGCAAGGTGTGTTACTTAAATTTTACACTTCACCTTTTTTCTCAAAAGATGATTCGTTGACATTTCTGAACATTTCTGATTCCATTCCATCATTCTGTAACTGGTTTGATTCAAGGTCTTAAGGTACCACCGTCTTTGGTTATTGTTGGATGATTAGGAAATGACCTTTCTGCAAGCAGGCTAGGCAAGGCATGCAGCCCCTGGCAGACCAAATAGCACATCTATTATTGATTATTATGACATCCGTAATAAAGAAAGATGGAGAAAAAAACCTCATAATGTCTCAGAATCAAGAATTGATACGATGTGACATTTTCTGTATAGCACGATGTACAGTGTGCACAGAGATCTTCAATCATTTCCCTTAGACATCCGGAGCTGCAGTGTGGGTCTGCAGGCCTCTAAAGGGGCAGAGGTTATTTTGTATATAGGACGACTCGGGTGGGTAAGCTTTGGCATCATTTACATTGCAATGTTACACAGCCAGTCTCTAGCAGTAAATGTGAAAAAGAAGGGGTGCACAAAACCTCTGGCATCAGGATGCCTCAAGACAGCCCTGCCATTGAGTAAGAGAAGAGCTAGGTGTGACAAGGGTACATGTCCATCGATGGGGGAAACCCAAGAAGGTGGTGGGAAAGAATGACAACTTTTAATAAATGTTGTCTGGCTCAGATGTAGAGTAAAATGTGAGTGAAAGTGAACTAACAGTGATGGTTTTGTTATGCAAAAAAGTTGAAGAAATATTAAGGGGGAGGACAACAGATAATTTCTGATAGCAGTATTGGGGAACAGTTTTACCATCTCTAAATCATGCATATATTTAAAAGAACAGTGGCGGTTGTCATCTGTTGGACGAACTTCAGAATATTCTGTTGGATGTACAGTGTGATCCTGCTGGAGTGGTGGGTATGGGTGAAAGCTGCCAGGAGGTTGAGGAGCATCCACATTAATACGCTGTTTTTGTTTGCCCTCCAGACCATCATTCCATACATCTACCTAGCTTTTTCCTTCTTGCAAAAAGTATTTTATTTTACTTTAACTTCCATATGGTTATCACCCGAATCTTTCCATTACAATTGACTTAAAAGAACGGTTTTCAGTATGTGGTTCTCTATCTCAAATATAGATTTTTCAGACAGTGCTCCTATAGTTCATAACTAGGATACATGTTTCGAAATTCTTCTTAGAATGTTTTGTTTACTTCACAATACAAAATAGAAAAGGATATTTATGATTTACAAGCTCTCAGTAAATATTCGTTATCTCTGTTCTTTCACAGATTTGGGCCTCGATCAGTTCCTCGTCAAGCGGTACGATGGAAAGGTAAGCAGATAATCTCTGGTTCATAAAATCTTTGTTCGTTTGCAAGTAAATATGCTTCAGCTTTTAGAGGCTCCTCACACCATCCCAACAAACTGAAACCCATATGAGTGAGTGGCGAGCTTTCTAACACCTTCTGGACTAATGTTGTAACATTCTGAATGGACACTGATGAAGATTTGGTTAACTCACGCAAACATTTAAGATGTCACAATTAATGTTGTTTTCATTGAAAATTCATCTAGAATATATACAGCTCCTGCCCATGTTAGGTGTAGACCCTGGGAACTCACAAACATTTTTCCACTGGCCACAAAGTTTGGTCTGTGATGTGACCGAGGGCCGCATTGATGCCAGCAGGGTGGTGGTCTGGAGAGGGGCGGTAAGGTAGATGTAGGGAAAGGCAAAGCATATACATCTAGTGGTTGAGTTGCACTATGTGAAACCAGAAAATCTGCGATTAATTCCAGCTTCCCCACTTTTACCAAATTGTGTGATCCTAGGCAATTGATTTATTTCACTTTCCCTCCTATTTCTTCATTTTCACATATGAGGGCCTTTAAATACATGACTTCAGGATGTGTGCTGTACAAAAGTTTCTCCTGTGTTTGATTTAATAAATTATAATGTTGTACATGTATAAGAGGAACCAAGACCACCCTAAGAGTGCACATAACGTCGAAAGTGGGGAGAAGAATCGATGTTTCTAAATTCATATTTGAAGACGATCACTTTAAAAAAATACTGCTCAGTCCACTACTATTCTAAGGTGAAATGGTTGTGCATGTTAATGAAATACACTTTTTGAATTTTGAAGAGACCATCATATTTTTAAACTTTTGCTGCAAGATGGCTTTGAAAATGAAGGTGTTCCTAAAGTTAAGAGGTGCAGGACAATCTAGTTACTTCCTTTCCTTAACTTTAATTAACTTTTATATAAAGGCTTGCCTGTTTATTTAACATCTTTTTAATGTTTGTGCTGAGTTGAGTGAACAGCAGCCCAGTGCTGCTGTTGATCAGCAGCCCGCATGTATATGTCAGGAGGGCCGCATGCGGCCCCCGGGCCGTATTTTGAGTATCCCTGGACAAACTAAAATAAATGCAAATCTAACCAATTCTATGTCAGGACCGGAGGCGAGGATTATGCTATTCTTTCTTCACTTTATTGAATAGCAGCCACTTTAAAGTCAAACAACTACTATTCCCATGAACCATAGGGAATAAACATTAAAACAATAGAGTGTCCACAGATAGTGTTCCGTTATGTGCACCAATCAGGGGTCCCCAGGGTGCTGATAGTCCTCTGTCTCTGACCATGCTGCCTCTTTCTTCGCTGCTTGCAGCCAAGATAAGTCACCATTTTATTCTCTTGTGTATTTTCACTGTTTAATGTGATTTATGCGTTTTATATATATCTAATCTGGTTATTGTTATTGGTACCGTATTGCCTCAGGCTTTAACGTCGCCTTACACGCGGCTTGGTAGCCTGCAGCGTTCCGTAGTTGCCGTTCTCCTTACGGCGCGTTTGTGAAGGGCGCGCGCCGACTTTCTGTGGACGCGCATCGCCCGCTTCGATTTTTATGCAATTTGGTGCCTTTTGTTTCCCTACAGGTTTAGGATTTCACCTTGCGAACCGCCGCTACTCGGCGCCTCGCTCCGGCCGTGGGAGTTTCTCAGCTCCCTAGCGCCCGTATCTCGGTGTCGGCTTGCGGTGACCGCGAGTCACCGCCAGAGGGCGCCTGACAGCGTCTGACGCGGCGAGCGCGCCTGGGATTCTGCGCATTCCTGAGTGCATCGGAACCCAGAGCAGCATCGCCGAGTGTGCCTGGTCTCTGTGCCTGCCCTTTACGCCCCTGACAAGGGTCTGTAATACTTGCCATTAGGCAATTTGGCATATTTATTACGCCCCCGTTGAACCCCCGTTTCAAGGGTCTGTATCTGCCATTAGGCAGTGTTTGGCAGCGATTGTCTGCCCTGGGGGTCTGTATATTGTAGGCCAACAACGCTCTGTGTTACTGCAGAGTCAGTAGTGCAGACAGACTCTGCAGGGATCCGTTCTGCCAGGCTGCCCACGTATAATTTTGGCACCAGGGCTGTTGGGGTCCCGGGCTCTCTGCCCTTGAATTGCGAGCACTGCCCGCCCATATCACCGGCTGACACCCAGCCCCCCCTTGATTGAGGTATACCACCACTATCTCTTTACTTACCTGGTAAAAATTACCTGTTGTCTCCTACCTACCTCTTTCATGGAGACCTACCAAGACGACGTCTATCAAGACGATCAATGGGAAGAGGACCCTCTTGCGGCTCTTCCATGGGACGACGACTTTTATGACGCAGTGGATGAGTCCATACACAAGGCGGTGGATCAGGCCATGACTCCTCTTGAGGAGCGGCTATCCCGCAAAATTGACCAAGCCTGCGAAAAGCTGGCCAGAGCCGCGCAAGCCTCGTCCAAGGGCTCTTCCCCCCAGCGGTCCTGCCGCGGACCCACACCACCCACCGGCCAAACGCGCTAGGGACGCTGGGGTGGATCCCGACGCATTCAGTCGCCTTAAACAGGCTTTCCTTGCCAGTACCATTCCACCAGCGACCCCCTCTACCTCTGCGGACGGGGACCCAGGGGACGCGGACGACTCTACTGAACAGTCCCGTCCCTGGCGTCCTTCCAAGTCGGCGCCAGCCTCTGATGGGCAGAACTTATGTGCGGACATGCTGGACCCGGACGATGTCCTACACCCGCGGTCCTCCGACTGGGCCCCCTCAGAGAAGGTCGCCCAGTATGTGGCCAGTCGGATCCGCCGCCCACTTGAGACTACGGCTCGTAATTGCCTTAGGGCAGAGTGTCCCCGTCCTTCCTTGGAGGGGAAGGTAGCCGTCACTCCTGACATCGACTCCAGAATGGCTACCTTCCTACAAAAATTCGTCAAAGACCCCAAAAAAGGCATCGACAGGTCCTGGCGCACCTGTCAGGATAAATTATTGGACGCCTTGGGGCCCATTACCAAAATTTTAGATACGGTCTCGGGCTCTCTCATATCTCCCGAACACCTCTCCTGGGCCCAACGTGCAGTGGTGTTCCTCGGGAACGCCAACTGCGTGCTTTCCACTGTCCCTCCTCATCAAGGTTGACCCCAAGCTTGGGGACCTGGCAGACTCTGAGGCGGGCCCAGTTGCGCAAGGCGGCCTCTTTGGCGAACCCTTTATCAAAGAGCTAGGGAGGTTCGTTAACACCTTTACCTCCCTAGATAAGACGCAAGCTTCCATCAGAAAGGTGTTTCAACCTCGGGTTTTCCGAGGGGCCGGACGAGGTAGGGGCCGCTCGTTCGGCCGCCCAAATCAACACAGAGGGCAAGGCTCCAATCACGGGCAATACCATGCCCGCTTTGGAAATTTCTACCAGACCCGTGGACGGCGAGGCAAGAACAGAGGTGGCAGAGGAGGAGGCAACTCCAATTCTTCCGGTGAGTGTTCTCCCTTCTTCCCTTCTAAAAGTGGGGGGCCGTCTGGCGCATTTTTCCCCAATGTGGACTTCCATCACGGGGGATGCTTGGGTTCTACAGACAGTAAGGGGCTTTCATATAGAGTTTCAAGGAACCCCTTTGCATGTCATGCCTCCCCGACCACTCTGTTTTTCCGAGGCAGACGCCGTTTTGATCGATCAGGAGGTCTGATCCCTTCTAGACAAAGGGGCGATAGTAGAAGCCCTGCCGCACCCCAGAGGTTTCCTCAGCAACCTCTTCCTCGTAGACAAGGTGGATGGGGGTCAGCGTCCGGTCATCAACTTGCGCGAATTCAACGAGTGGCTGGTCTACCGCCACTTCAAGATGGAGGGGATCCACCTCCTTCGCGACATTCTCCGTCCCGGCGACTGGATGGCGCGCCTCGACCTCAAGGACGCCTATTTGGCGGTCCCCATCTTTCCCCCTCACCGCCGGTTCCTTCAGTTTCCTTGGCGGGACAAAACTTACGAGTTCACCACCCTTCCCTTCGGCCTGTCCTCCGCCCCCTGGTGTTTCACCAAGGTTTTACGGCCGGTGATAGAGCGCCTTCGGGCGTCGGGCATGAGACTCATCGTCTATTTAGACAACATTCTGCTAATGGCGCAGGACCCCAGGACCCTTTCCCGTCACCTGCAAACCGCAGTGGATCTCCTTCAGAACCTCGGGTTCGTGATAAACGAAACCAAGTCCACCTTGATTCCATCCCAAAGAGTAGTTTTTCTAGGGTTTTTAATAAACTCAGTGGAGTTCACACTCAGCCTTCCCTCTCGCAAGATGACGAAGATTCGCCACGAGCTTCGGAGGGCTTTATCTCTGACTCAGATTTCCCTCAGACAGTTAGCTCGGATGGTGGGCCTTCTTTCGGCCTCCATTCAAGCTATCTTCCCGGGCCCACTCCATTACAGAGCACTTCAGCGCCTCAAAGCGGCGCACCTCCGCAGGGGCCGCCCTTATTCCCACAAGGTGAGTCTGTCATCAGAAGCCAGGGAGGAGCTACAGTGGTGGCTCTCCAACATGGAGGCCTGGAATGGTCGAGCCATTTTCGGTTCCGCGCCAGATATCGTTACGAGTCTGACGCGAGCAGATCCGGCTGGGGCGCAAAGTGTGGCGACTTCACCACGGGGGGTGTGTGGTCTCCTTCGGAGCAACAATTACTCATCAACTGTCTGGAACTTTTGGCGGGATCGTTCGCGATCAAATGCTGACCCAAAGACTCAATTCACTCCTGCGTCCTTCTCAAGATGGACAATATCTCAGCAGTCCGGTATATCAATCATCTGGGGGGCACTCGCTCGAGAGCTCTATCGGACCTGGCTGCGAACTTCTGGCAGTACTGCCTGGACCATCAGATCTCCGTCACAGCGGAGTATCTGCCCGGACAGGACAATCAGGTGGCAGACTTCCACTCTCGCCACTTTCACGACCTGAGCCTCTGGAAGCTGCACCCGGGAGTGTTTACGGATCTCCAGAACCTCTGGGGTCCCTTCTCGGTAGACCTCTTCGCCTCTCGCCTAGATCACCAGCTTCCCCGGTTCTTCAGCTGGAGACCGGATCCTCTGGCCGAACAGACGGACGCGTTCCTACAGGACTGGCAGGGGGAAGCGGGCTATGCCTTTCCCCCGTTTGCAATGATAACTCGAGTCTCAGCCCAGGTTCGACGCCAGGGAGCGAACATAGTGCTCATTTCGCCGATCTGGAGGTCTCAAGTTTGGTTTCTGGTTCTACTGGAACTTTCCTGGGATTCTCCAATCCCACTCCCCCATTTTCCAACTCTTCTCAATCCGGACGGATGTCCTCACCCGTTGATCGGGCAAGGTTCCCTGACTCTGATGGCGTGGCGGATTACAGGGGACGATGGGCGGTCCCAGGCCTTTCGGGAGCAGCTGAGAAATTCATGTCCAAGGCCTGGGCAGACAGCACTCTCAAACATTATCGGTCCGCCTGGAGACGGTGGTGTCGTTGGTGTCTGCGACGGAGTATCAATCCCGTGGCAGCTGATGTGACCGCCATCTTACATTTTTTGGCCTCCCTGGCAGACGACGGTCTGGCTTACAGAACCATCAATACCTTCAGGTCCGCCATTTCTGCAGGTCACGCTATGGGCAATGGTTCCCCTGTCGGAGAGCACCCTTTAGTTTGTCGCCTCCTTCGGGGTATACGTCTCTCGCTACCCCCAGAGCCTCGCTACTCTCAGTTGTGGGATTTCAACAGGGTTTTGAACTTATTCCAGTCTTGGCAACCGAATAGATTCCTCTCCAGGAAGGAACTGTCGGCGAAGCTAGCCATGCTGCTTTGTCTGATCTCTTGCAGACGTGTTTCAGACGTCAGAGCTCTGGATGTGTCCGGTAGAATTTTCTCCCCCAATGGCGTGACGTTTACAATACGTAGACGCACCAAGTGTGGGACGACTTCTATCTCCTACCCCGCTTTTCCGGATTCCCCGAAACTATGTGTAGTTGCGTGCCTCAAGGCTTACGAGGAGATGACGGAGGAATTTAGACCTCCTGGGGAACGCCAGTTGCTCATAGCGCTCAAAAAGCCCCACAAGGCGGTGCCTTTCCCCACGATTGCCCGTTGGGTTCGCTGAATAATGCAGGAAGTGTGCATCGATTTACGAGCGTTTGGTGCTCATTCTACCAGAGGTGCAATGGCCTCCAAAGCTTTTACCCTGGGAGCTCATCTAGAGGACATTCTGAATGCAGCAGACTGGTCTTCAGACTCCACCTTTAAGCGGTTTTACTTCAAACCGGTTATTGACATGGCTCAGTTGGTCGTGAGCATGCTTTAAACGAGCATAATCCTCGCCTCCGGTCCTGACATAGAATGAAAAATTTCCTAGCTACCATAACGGAAAGTTTCAATTCTATTAAGGACTCGGAGGCGAGGATTATCCCACCCAGGGTACAACTTTGTTGACTACTTTCCCTCCCTCGTATTGGAGTAAGTACCTGTTGTTTTGATTTGAATTTACTGTACTGTGATCATGCAAATGCTTTGACATATTCTCTCCTCAGGGCTAAACCTTAGCCACTCCTGTCGCTTACGCTTTCCTTTGATTTTCCAGGGGATTCGAGTAAACAAGACTCCTGATGCGGTTGTAATGGCTGACCGAGCGGCGAAAGAGGAAGCATGGTCAGAGACAGAGGACTATCAGCACCCTGGGGACCCCTGATTAGTGCACATAATGGGACACTCTATCTGTGGACACTCTATTGTTTTAATGTTTATTCCCTATGGTTCATGGGAATGGTAGTTGTTTGACTTTAAAGTGGCTGCTATTCAATAAAGTGAAGAAAGAATATCATAATCCTCGCCTCCGAGTCCTTAATAGAATTGAAACTTTCCGTTACGGTAGCTAGGAAATTTTTCATTGACCTTGTCAAAATAACTTAGGTTGAGGTCTGGGCGTCAGCAAATAAAACTTTCTAAAAGCAAATCTTATTTGGTCATTTAATGTATGCACAGGATTTGAAATGGTTTAAAAAGAACAGTCATATATCTTGTATTTTAAAATGTTATTTTTTAATGTGGCTTTAAAAAATATGAACTTGTTGGTAGAACTTGCTCACCTTGGATAAAATTGGCAAAACACCAGAAATGTTTCACGATTTATTACATTGAGATGTTTGACACTGAGTTGCAACTGTAGACTGGCACGCATAATTGCCATACCAAAAAAACAGTGGACGTTTTAATCAGATTATTTCGGATGTGGACTGTGATTATACAACTCGTATCAATTAACCTAAGTGAGAAACGTCTGTACAGACCACTCTTCTACCTCTGACTGTTAATTTCAATAGTCACTAGTGATAATAATTTAAAGTTGGTGCTGTCGAAAGCTTCACTGGGAATTATCCCGGAAATGTTTTGTTTTTGTAGACACACATCAAATTATTTCTGGTTGTAGATCCACTTTTGAAAGATGTTTACAGTAGCTTTCTTGATTTTGTGTTTTTTCTTAGATGTAGTTTTAACAAGTAACCGGGAAATAAGCAAGTCTGCTCTTTTTATACTGATATATTAGTAGATATTTTTAGAGATGCACAGTTGTGGTCGTGTGAATAGGACATATTGGACATAATAACTCTGTGCAGTTGTTTGTGAAATATGAGCCAAAAGACATTCAAGTACATGTATTTAATAAGTTGACCTTTTACTGAAAATGTCAACTTGGAAGGGCATGGCTGCAACTTTCTGATTTTTCCTTGAGTTTCAAAGTTATTTAAAACCACACACATTTGCTCTATTTGAATTTTAAAATTGTGAATAACTGGTTACGCCACTATTATCAGTCAGACCACATGGTGAGATTTAGTACTTAGTTTCCTACATGCAGGTCTTGTAATGTGTCTCCTTACATTGTTGTATAGCATTTTGTTTAATTGGAGTTGCATTTGTAGAGATGCCTCTTTTCCTGAACGAGGGCTAAAATCCCCATTTGTTGGACGGTTAGCATGTTTAGTTAGATGGTTGTGCTTGGTTGGAAGAGTGAGTTTATAGTGCTATCTATATAGGGATTGTTTTAGTATTGAGGGTGATGGCCAAGGTGCTGTTGATATTGTAGTTGCATGTAAGCATGGAGTGGGGCTAAGAGCAGGATCAGATGCATTTGCATAAGCTTATTATGGTACAGCATGTGTGCTCGTGCTTCAAGTTCATTCTGCAGTTGTCAATACTGTCAGCCATGTGAATCTGATTTACATTCTCTACCAGTGGATAGTCATAAGAAAGACCCTCGAACACAAAAACCCCATTTGTTGTGATGCCTACCTATAGCTCTGGGTTCTTTCCCACTCCTTTCGGATGGCCTGATTGGTCAGTACTGTTATCTGTTCTTTACAGTATGTACATGTAACTGCAACAGTTGCAGTTGTGCAGCAAGAACTAACCATATACCATTACTCTGGTGTACAAGGATGCTGAGGGCAGCATTTGTTACATCTGTAATGTTGCTTGAAAGAAATTGAAAACCGATGTCCAGTGGTTTGTTCCATGGAAAACAGTTTACTTCCATTGTCACAGTGATCCCTCTTGGTTAGGAAGTAGCAAGATTGGACATCTGTCCCCTTCCAGTCCAAGTCATAGGATTTCACGTCTAGAACATTACTTGTTAAAAACCCTTATTAGAACATTGAAATGCAGAGAGCTCCATTGAAGATAATGAAGTTTCTCAGGGCTTACAATGCCAAGTACAAGCCTTCCACTCCAACATTGCAATGTTTCTCTTTCTGTTGCTCCCTTTTTAATTGGGAACACTCTAGCGTCAGTGGGTGGACTGTACTAATAGCCTTATAGCCCTTTTTCCTCAGGCCACACTGGTTGTTAAAGGACTTCTCCTCATTATAGGCCCTCGTCTACAGAAAGGGCCTATAACTCTGTTTCAGGGCTTTGAGCAACTGGTATAGCCCTTGGCAGTGGGCTATAGTAAAGATTACAATTCAAAAATAGGTCTTCCATCATTTGAGCATCGATCCACGTGTTTGTGTTTGAAAGCTGTTCTATAGAAAGATAGTTGTGTTACCGAAAATCATTTTGATGTCTTTGAAACCTATATTGGACACAGCACAGTGGCAAGGCTTACTATTAGTGGTCCGTCATTCAGATGACAGAATCTCACTTTCAATAATAAACCCCCATGATAAATAAAGCATACATCTCGCTCCTACACCTCTCCTCTGAGTGTCACCTTTTGTGCAGCAGTGGATTGACCAAGGATGCCATCTTTGGAAAGTGGGATTTGGTAGCTGCTCGTTTCGCGAGACTACGTGATGTATGGTCGAGGCTCAACCTGGTAGAAAAGTGCAAACGAAACAAAAACAGCACTGTTCGCTGACACGTATCTACCCGGGATCGGCCCGGATGGGCGCTGAGTGAAGGCGCGCGCTTTTTGACCCTGTGAGCGTGGCAGACCCGGTGAGCTCTCGACCCAGCTGCACTAGTGTGCGAGGCAGCGGGGGGCATATCAGAGCGAAACCTACCTCGCACAAAGGAGAAAGACCACCACAAAAGCCGGCCTGGAAGCAAGATGACAACCGGACTACTCTGAGCGAGGCGAGCAGGCAGACACGATCCAGTGGCTCACCGTTGAGCGGGGGTACGACCGGAGATCGGCAGACCCAGTGGGTGTGCGGACGGCAGTGAGGAGGTGGGGCGGGGGTGCCGGACAAGCGGGGGAGCAGCAACCTGTACATCGCTTCCTCTCCTCTGACCCCCTCGAGATGAAGCGGGCCGTGGAGCCTCCCGGACCCGACCGGCCAACCCGCTGCAGGCCATATTTACAAAAGGCAACCAGCAGCCTACGGTCAGAACGACAGCAGTGGATCCCAGGGGCGATGACCCTCGTGGGCGCCCGAGCACTGCCTGACCTCAAGATGGCGGTCGGACAGGCCTGAATCGTGCAAAGCAGCGCGAGGAGGCCCCGAACCGAGGCTGGGGGCTCGAGGAGTCTAGACTGGACAGTGAGCATAGCGGGAGCTGGGGAGTGCCCAAATCACGACGAGGCAAGGGGAGCAGGTGTGTCAGAACAGTTGTTGGCTGAGCAGCGTGCTTTCCTCCCCTCCCCCACACTAGACCAGCGTGGCTGGGTCCCTGGAAGCGGGGATACAATTTGGTTATCGCCTACTAGCCTGAGGGCAAGAGCTGCTGGTTGAACAAGTAGCAGGCTTGTACTTGAGGGCACAAACACTTGGGGGACAGCAGGTCCTGAGCCTGGCTTGGGGACACCAGCCACACGATGGCCCTAAGATGGCCCCCAGAAGTAGACCCCCCCCTATTGAGCCTCAACTCAGCAAGCCTTAAGGACATGACGCATTGGGAAAGTTTCAGGGGGGCAGCAAGACAACACACAAGGGCGCGCTATGAACCCCACAAAGGAGAGATACGGTGGGGGGGGGGGCAAGCTGAAGAGAAGGAGACGACCGCATCTATGCCGCGACATAAGAGCGCCCAGCGGAGCTTCCGAGAGAGGTACGGCTGCAGGAGTATGCAGGGAGATGCTCCGGATTAGGTAGGCGAAGAGTACTCGGAAGCGCCCAGGGTCCCCCTACCACTGGGATCCTGCTCAAATGCCCAACACTCACCACTGCTGCTGGGAATGGGGAAGATCTGCAGACTTTGGAACTGTCCCTTCCACCTCTCCTCTCTCCACTCTTGACCTGGAGGCGAGCTGGAGGATGAGGTGGACGGCGTTTACCAGCAACACCATGACTGGTGCTCTTGATGGAACTTTAATGATGTCCCCTGGGCGGAAACCAAAACTGTCTGTTCTTATCGCGGTGCCCGAGCAACTTTGGCTGATGCCCGGTGGAGCTGTCATATGCAGCTATAGAGGAGTTTGGCTCTGGTTCACCCCTCGGCCGGCACCTACCCAGCCGGACATCGGATATCGTTTTCCTCGCCTCCCCGTTGTGTTTTCCTACCTGCATTCCCTACCCCGTCTACCATTCCCCCTCTACCTCTTCACTCCCCATAAGACGTGTGTACGCGCTAATAATCTCACATTATTGTGTAATCTCATGTTTTTTCTTTTCTCCTATGTCTATACTTGTCTATGTAATTATGGAACCTGTAACTCACTGATCCTCATGTAAAGCGCTCTGATAACTCCGGGTCTAGCAAGCGCTATATAAAACTTTGCAAATAAATAAATAGGTACTATGGTCCTTCAGGGTTCACCACCGCCATATCCTGCTTGCCCCCAAAATTCCAGTGTAAAATCAGGATGGGAATAATATCTTTAAATTTGAAACTCTCCTTCCTGCAGCCAATCACGTTTAAAAGTAAAATCCAGGGAGGAACACTAGAAAATAATCTGAGGAAAGAAAAAAAGCTAAAATATGCAAGAGAAACACACAAACACTAACATACGAATAGTTATCCGTCCGTCATAATGTTGAAGAATATCAAGAAGCTTTAATTCTACTACAATTTAACTACTTCATATCTCCTTGTAGTAAAAAGCTAACCAAATATATATTGAAATTACCCCAGTAGATCAATGGGCCCTCAGGATGAAGTCAAGCTAAAGGTGTGAAGCACCAAGTAGAGAAATTTGCTAATAGGAATTAAATATTACATAGTAGATCTGGTCAGACCGGTTCAGATCGTCAGTGTTGTATAAACCATCTGCATTTTTGAAAATTTTGCAGTTTTATTGATGTAAATGGTTTCAACAGAGTATTCTGTTTGTTGCCCAGCTGCAATAAAGTTGTGCGAATTAATTCTTATGCTAAAGATATAACAGTCGTGTTTTGAGGAATGTTAGTTTATTACCCGATTTGCCTTGAAAAAGTCCTTTATAGGATGGAGCACGTGTTGGGTTGCCTGATGCTTTTATATGCAGTGACCAAATGAGCGAGGTCTTAAAAAGTAGACTGTATTGACTAATTTACAGTACCTTCTTTTGCAGGATATAAAAGCTTCATGTATTGCTGCTTCTTGCAGCTATGCTGAGATGAGAGCACCCAGTGATAAATGCAGGATTGCCCCAATTACTCGAGTGCCCTTTGGGATTGGGATTGACTGTGATCAGAGCAATAGTTGCTATTGTGAATGAAAGATTTTATTATAGTGCAAATACAAAGACTAACCTACAAGGCTGCGATTAGGAACATCCTACCACTAAATCTAATTCTTGATGTTTAGTTGCAAAGAAGCATAAAATACTGATGTTAATGTTGGATAACATATTCTACAGTGATAGAGTTCGTTAGACAGTATGTGATTTACACATATTTTAAACCAGATTAGCAAATATTCTGCCCTAAAGGCTATTTTATTGTCAACCTATTACACTCCTTTATTCTTACTGTTATATTTAATGATTTTGGATAACCATCAAAAGGGACTATTGAAGTTAAAAACTGAATTATTGCAAAGAGTCCTGCACTTTCCACCAACTCTGATCTCCAGTTGCATACAGGATGATCATTTTGTCAGGCACAGTTTATCATTTAAAGAGCTTAGAGGTAGAAAGCATGTTTTGTACCCAAGACAGCTTCTTGAAAATCAAATCCAAGTACATTACTTGAAGAAACTGTCCCTAATATTACATTATTTACAGTCCATATAAACTCCTGCGTTTGCCCACGTTCACTCACCTGTAGAACTGTAAAATATGCTAAGTAGTTGAAGACACTGTCTGCTGATAATTTAGTTGTGGCTTCAGAGTACTATATCGCTTTACTGTTCTGAAGTTCATATTAGCACAGACCTCTCAAAATGAGTGAGAACCCTCCCCATTACTTACTACAAAAGGATAGGTCTTCACTTTGTCCCACACCACCTGGACCTCCGAATACTCTCATTCAAAACAGAAATCTTGTTCTAGAAGCATATATCCAAGGGACAACAGTGGATCGCAGTTTCAGAAGCTTACTCTGCCTTGAAGTGTAATGCCTTCACACAGAGCTCCAATAACACCTGCTTCAGCCAAAAGTCCTTCACTTGTGAGAGGGATTAGGGTGGTCCTAAAAATCTCCCCAAAAAAGCACAAGGACTACAAAAGCGACAGTACTCAACAGTGCAGTTTGTCACTGAGCTCAACTTGTAACTTCCAGGACTAACACTAGAAAAGCAATTAAACTGAGAAAAAGAAGATCCTGCCTTTGAATTAATGTGCATCTGTTGAGAGTCCTTTCTAGGATGGTGGCTGATATGCCACCAGTTTCATAGGATTCTGCAAAAAAATAAAAAGTACTGGACAGGGAAGAAAGCTGCCTTCTGTGGTTACTCGTTCTTCAATCTTGAAATATATGGAAATCATTTTGAACTGCTATTGCTCTTAGAGGGTGTAATTAATAAATACTGTTGATTTCCATTAGTTAAAGAATGCTGAAAGACTTCTTTCGCTTAAGATTTGAAACCTGCTCTTCAAAAGCTAAGTGCCGATCTTGCTCAGAGTTAACCTTCACTGTGTGTACCACAAGTCTTATCATGCCTGACCCCTAACTTGCTTTAGAGACTTTTTCTGAAGTGCATTTCTACATTCTATAGATTAGTTACACATTTCAAAACTTTCCTTTACCTACAGTTGATGGTGAATGTCATGAAGTTTTCATCATAAAACAGGAGCAACAAGACCTTTTAATCTTTCTTTTAAACTGAAGAGAGAACTTTTCTTAACTTACATTCCTTTTTAGTGGAGATGGTTTAATTCATGTCCAGGCCACATTTTACTAGTATACATTTCTTGACTCATCAATTTAAGAGTTCATCTTTCTATTATGTCTAACTCCTGTTGAATCTTCATTGAAGTCTTGCTATCTCAATCCAGTTGTATTTGTATTCATGTTTGGGCAGAGTAAAACACCAGATTCAGTGTCCTGTATGTTCCAAAATGATTAAGCAATAATCTGTAACCTATGAGGAGAAAGATGGCGCAATTTCTTGTCTATCCCACAAAATATGCAAAGTGTTTATACAACCAGGGAGTTATTATGGTTGTGTGGGAGATGCTGATGGATGTGAGATACTCAAATCTCCTTTCAGACAAAATCAACCTTGCCATCTTTATAGATGTTAACGTCCTCGTACAGACTCCTTCATCTTTCCCTCACCTCCCTTCCTCTACTTAGTCCTAAACAATTTCCTTATCAAATTGGGTCTTTGCAGCATTCTTTAATGAAATGTGCATTCCGCGTCTTATCATGCAATTGATTTCCGAACCTTAATCACATTGACCCACTGAATTGTCTTGTTAATAGGTAATTTGTTAGTTCACAGGCCTATAATTTAGACACTGTGACCTATTGAACTCCTTATTGTCTCTTATTTCCTAGGGTATGGGTATAGGACTTAGTTTCTTGTTTACTTACTGCCTTCTATAAAGCAGTTTGCTCTGTCTGGTATGAGCTATGCCTCTCAATAAAGGCTATATCTGACTTGTGTGCTTTACTCGTTGCTTCAATTACACAAATATTTTGTAGCAAGAGAACATGTTTTGTATGTTTGAGAGAAAGCTTCATTTTTTAAGCTTAGTTAGCAATTAACCAAGTGGGGAATCAATGAATATTCTATTAAATCATATGGAGCACAAAGCTTCTCCATATTTGTTCAGTGTTCACTCTTCGGTAGGCCCACTGAGTTAAGAGGTTTCACTGCAGAATCAGTACAAAAGGCTCAGTGTTTGAATCTGTTATACAAAACTACAGGGCTAACAATTTAAACTGGGCATTGTAATTTTTCCATTTCTATACAAAGACGTCAGACTTGTCACCATCTGCTGACTATGCAGAGGGAGCATTTTCTACACCCCCATTTTGGGAGTACCACATTTCTATAAGGGCAGTTGTCTTAACGCCAATTATTTTGATTTGACTAATTCTTTATTACATTTTTTGAGTAGAAGTGTGAGATTTGTTAAGAAGTCTCTCACATTATATTTTGACCTAAAATTACAGTTATCCTGAATACCCAGGTATATGACCTGAGATTAGACTTGGGCATCATTTAGAAGTGAATGAACAGGACATTTTATCTTAAATAGGTGGATGTCACATTCCACCTGCCTCATAATGCGGTACAGCTATTTTCTGACAACAGAGTCTCCACTAGCTCTTTCATGAAAGTCCGTAAGAAGCAGCCACTCATGACTTTTTTACCTCTGGATATTTTTTACTAAGTCTTAAGTTTGGTCAGGTAATTTGTTTGCTCAAGAAACCACTGCCAAATCCTAGGGTAATAATCATTCGTCCTGTTATGGGCTTCCCTTTTCAGAACAAAACCATGCATCATGAGTTGTGACCCAACTGTCTTAAAAACCAGACTGGTTGGCACCGCTCAATTTCTACAGATTGC
Organism: Calotriton arnoldi; assembly: GCA_963921515.1. Classification (NCBI taxonomy): domain Eukaryota; kingdom Metazoa; phylum Chordata; class Amphibia; order Caudata; family Salamandridae; genus Calotriton; species Calotriton arnoldi. The sequence goes on from CAWUFW010000166.1 coordinate 1,042,981, forward strand.
AACACTTAGGTTGAGACCTTCCACATTGATGATGTCTTCCACATTTGCGATAAAGGGTTTACCCTGTCTCTACGTGCACTCGTTAAGCAACTGTGTCTGCTAAACATCTTGCCAACCGGTGGCATTCAGAGGGCCAGTGCATGTCTAGTGCATGGCTGGTGTGCTTCCTTTCTCAGTCTGAATGTTGAAGCTAGATAATTCCAGTTCATGCAAGTCCCATCTCACTGCAGAGTTTGTGTTATTTAACCTTTATGTGGAGAATGAGAATTGCAGCCACCAATGGCAGGTGTCTGTATCATTCATGGACGGTATTATGTGCCGTGTTTCATGACGATCATGGCATCAATTGCAGAACATAGTCTAAAGTTGAATCACTGAAAGGTAGACATTTATTTTCATCATCAACTTGCATTATTTTCCATCAGTTTTTTACGGAAGTGTCCCTTGATGGGATTTCGTCTCTGCTTCTTTCTCAGGGACAGTCACTCGATTTTGTGTTGATACTAATTTAGATATGCCAACTCGCATTAAATATCTGTGCAGCCTCATTTTCAATTATATAAGGTGGAAAATCTTGCTGCTAATTTCAGAGCATTGGTAGCATAGTAGTGCAAGCTTTAATTCATTCTTAGCGGTAGGGTAGGGGGAGGGGGAGAGAAGGACCAAAATCTGAGTCGACGTTCTGTATTTTTCTGTGATTATGTATAATGGTGCTGCAGGCCTCAGTGTATTTGGTATAGGACTAACATGATCCAGTAGGTATATCTAGATCCAGATCCTTGTTCATTACTGGATGTTCAGCTTAAAAAGGTAATAATTTTATTTGACAGTTGTCTGTTATGCATAAATTCTTTATGGGAGTACCTAAAAAAAATGTAAAGACATTCTGTTTTATTGATTAAGTTCCCAATATTTCTTGAAAAAAAGACCCTTGCTCACTTTTTTTCTGATTTCAAAATCATTCATGATTACCACTGTTTTAAGAAGCTGAAAGCCTACATTTTTTGGTCTGACATTTGACAGCACAGTATTTAACAGACCTATTGTTAACAAAATAATATTGGGCATTGAAACTGCCCCTTTCAACCACTGGCTTTATTTGACTTACCTATTTCTGCCACTAGCTTGAGACTTTGCCAATAACACCTTGGCTCAGACAAAGTGGACCATTCATGTCTCACCTAATGCTATTGACTGTTTGGATGTATGCTTTTGTCTCTACTCAAGTTCTTGCTTTGAACTGAATGAGGGTTGAAATAAGCAAGGCAGCCTGGTTACATGCGTTGAAGTCATTTATTGTAATGGTCCCACCCACTACATGAAGCGACCTCCTGGCCCGGTGATCGGACGGCAACTGACTCGATGCCATTCGAACCCTGGTCAGTGACCACTCCATGCGCGGGACATATTCAAGCATATACAAACACATGCGGTTCACACGCGTGTAGCGCGCGATGCACTAATAACACTACACACTAATAACAACACTACAACACCTTCCCCCCTTATAAAAATGAAAAGGAATACGCCACAGCAAAAGACATGGCTACATATTTTCTTAAACTAAACATAGGTGCAAGCTCTTAACATTTAACAGAAACAAATATATAAATATTTTCTCAATACCTAACAAAGTCCTCAAACCTTTTGGGAGCCCTAATAACACGGCCCCTGCTTGAACCCTTTGAACTCATGACAATGTCCTCCTGGATCGGAACAGACGCTGATGTCTCCCACCCCCCCCCATCTGTAACCAATGACCCCAATCAAGATCGTCTTCAACACACTTCTTTCTATGTTGCATGATATCAGCTTGCTCAGAGTACTCTCACCAGTTGCCTCTTGTTCCACCATCCTTTACCTCCTACAAAAGCAGCCGCCTTGCTGACCCTGGTCACCTGCTCAGGCATAGAGAATTTAGACTCTCCTTTCTTTACTTTGATTGGTTTCTTAATCAAAACCGAGTCACTGACCGACACATCCTCATTACTAATACAACATTTTCTATCAAAGTTTTCCTTCATCAGAGTCTGTTTCGCGGATACCCTGTCGGAGACTTCCGCTAAGTTGATTTTGTTACCACCAGACATCTCACTCAACTAGGTTGGGAACAGTGGAGTATGTGCCTCCCTGCCTCTTAGTAAAGTAAAAGGAGATACTCCCGTAGTGCAGTGAGGGGAAGTATTGTAATTCCAAACTTTTTGTTCAACAAACTCACTTACATCCAAACCAGACGCCAAGGCAGTCTGGATCCCTTCTTTCAAATCTTTATTCCCCCTTTCCACCAGGCCATTAAATGTTGGGGAGTACAATGCAACTTTAAAGTACTTTATATCTTTCTTACTTATAAACTTACACATTTTCTCCGATACGAAATGTGTGCCGTTGTCTGTCACGAGAACTTTGGGTGCACCCTCCAGCAAAAATATCTTGTTTAAAAATGTGATGATAGCCTCAGTAGTTGGCGCCTCTACAAAACTGAAATACATCCATTTAGAGAAATAATCAACAGCTAAAATAACATACTTCATTTCACGATTGAGCAAACAATATGGTCCAGAAAAATCCAGACCTACATTTTCCCATGGAGCATTAGGAAACTGTGTCGGATGTAAAGGGGATTTCATTGTCCGCCAATGCTTGTCAGAAAGAAGGCATTCAGGACAATTGTCGATCACATTTTTAACCTGGCTATCCAAAGAGGGCCACCAATAATGTTGTTTTATTTTTATCCCGGTCTTAGTAGATCCAAGATGCCCAAGGTGTGCTTTGTTTATAATCGTACTGCGTAACTCAGCGGGTGGAACAAATCTGTCCCCCCGACGTACTATGCCATTTTCCGTGGACAATTCATCAGACATCTGAGCGAAAATTCTCAAATCACCATTCAAACATCTTGGTTCAGGCCAGCTGTGAGTGATATATTCAATTACCTTACGCAACACCTGATCACTCTCACAGGCCACCATCCAGCCATTCTCTGATATCACGGAATCCTATTCGGTCACAGCATCCACTACGGCCACACATTCAATGTCCTCCACAATTGAATCCTCCCACGTCATCCCTCTCCATAAGCATTCTGGACAAACAATCAGCCCGGAAATTCCTCTCGCCTGAAATATGTTTAATGGTAAAATTATGTTCTTGGAGTTTGGACACCAGTCTCATGAGCCTAGCGGACATGCTATTGTTGTTGACCTTGTTGAAAATATAAACCAGAGGTTTATGGTCAGTAAACAATTCGAAACTGCGTCCCCAAATATACATTTTAGACTTTTGAACAGCCCACACACACGCCAAAGCCTCCAGCTCTATTGTGCTATATTGTTATTCAAACTGTTTAAGCGACCTTGACGCGAACGCCACGGTCCGTTCACATCCATCCACTCTTTGACTAAGCACAGCACCAAGCCTGTGAATGCTGGCGTCCACAGTTATAAAAGAAACACAATCATCCCTGAACGCATGCAAAGCGTGTGCTGTTACGATCAACTTTTTCACTTTTCCGAACACTTCATTCAATTCCCCTGCCCACTTGAAACTTTGACCTTTTCTAAGCAACACTCGCAATGGTGCCACAGTTTATGCGTAACTAGGCACGAATCTGGCATAATATTCGGCCAGTCCGAGGAACGAACGTAAGGAGTCTTTGTCTGCGGGTGCTTTGGCTTCTTCAATTGCCCTCTTCAATTGCCCTAACGACTGAAAATTTAGGTTTAATTCCGGTACTAGACACCGTGTGGCCTAAGTACTCTAACTCTTGCACTGCAATTTTACACTTATCAGCCCTCACTGTCATCTCTCTTGATCTCAGGATAGATAGCACACTCTTTAAAATGACATGATGATCTTCCAAAGTTCTTCCGTAGATCAAAATATCATCCAAGTACGCTTGTAGCCCTTTGATGTTATGGAATAACGTGTCCATAAATTTCTGAAACACGCTACCTGCAGAAGCTAGCACGAAAGGTAGCTGTAAAAATTTATACGCACCGAAAGGGGTCACAAATGTAGTCAAGTCTTGAGACTCGACAGACAAAGCCACTTGGTGATATGCTGACCTTAGGTCAATCAAAGAAAACCACTTTGCGCCTCCAAGGTTTGCCAACGACTCCAGAATTCTGGGCAGCTGGCGGCAATCCACGATTATGTTTTTATTAAGGGCGCGCAAGTCCGCGCAAAGTCTGATCTCATCTGACTTTTTGCGCGCTACCACAATGGGAGATACCCACTGCGACGAATACGCGGGTTGTATGATGCCCTGCGAACATAAATTATGCAATGTACTTTTTAGCTCCTCCCTAACACTTGTAGGTACGGAACGCACTTTATGAGCCATGGGTTGGGCGTTAGGTACCAACCTTCTGTGGTGTTCCATGCCCTTCACTAGTCCATTATGGTCACTAAACACAGTTTTGAAATCAAATAATACATCCTTCAACAGACTCCCCTCAACCTCTGCCCTTGTACAATCAACTTGACACACTGATAACTCCCCCACTTTCATCGTGTTTTCGTCCCCTGGGACTAAGTACAGCCCCATACGAGCTAAGTCTCTCCACCCGATTATGTTTTTCCATTTTTCTGCAACATAAACCTTTGTATCTGTTTCTCTTCCTAAGCATCGTACTATGCCCACAAAGTACCCAATCATGTTGATGTCTTTCTCTCCGAAAGCTTTAGGGTTCACAACCGATCGTAATAACGAAACCTTTTTCTCCCAAAGATCATAAAACGTGGTATCCCTTAAAATGGTAATTGGAGAACCAGAGTCAGCCATCACATGAAGAGGAATGCCGTCGATCGAGGCGGAACATAAAGGACCCTTTATCGCTCCAGAATCCCCCACACAGTCTAGTGTTACAATTACGTTACTAAGTGAATTTGTGCATGTATCCACTTCTGTCTCTACACTGCTATCATTTACAGATTTTTTATTGCTCCTACACACACCCGGGAAATGGCCTAGTTTTTTGCGTAATATACAACGTTTGTTAATAGCTGGAAAACCTACAAAATTACTAATATGGTTCTTTGAGCCACATCTGAAACAGAACGTTGAATGCCTCTTCTGAGTAAGTTTTTGTGACTTCCCTTTCACATTAACAGCACATAAAGAGCTCTCCTGCTCCAGATCAGGAGAAGACACCACATTAACCCCAGAGGTGTGGTGTCCCCATGCATGACTTTGCTTGATATCGCAGAACGTTCGATGCTCAGTGCTAAGTCAATCACTTCGGATAATGGTGGATTTTTACAACCTAGGATCCATTCTATGATTTTGCGAGATGCGCAGTTGGACACAAACTGATCCCTAATGTAATTGTCTGCTAAAGGACCAAAACCACATGTGGTTGCCAATACCCTGAGAGCTGAAATATACTCTTCCACCTTCTCTTCCTCCATTTGCTTCCTTTTATAAAAATTGTGCCGCTCCAGCATGATGTTCGGCTCATCTGAGAACTGTTTCTTGAGCCTCGCAATAGCCTCCAAGTAAACATTCCATTGGCTATCGCCAGAACGAGACTGTGGTTGGGGAATGGGTGTAATACTATCGAAAAATCTGTGTGCTGCTTGTCCCAGGCACACGAATAACAAAGCAAATTTCCGTGCTGGACTGTAACCCACCAGATGGTTTTCAAAAAGTCTAAACCATTCTGACCAAATGATAGCTGGCCTCCCAGGCTTGCTCAAGAAAGGAGGAGGTTGTGTGATAAGGTGTGTATTAGCCATGTCAGAATAAATGTACTTAAAGAAAACAAATCCCGAAGTATGCTTCTAAAATATTGTACTTCGCAAAGATCCAGGCCGGACCACAGTTAATAATGGCCTGGGAAGGTGTTAACTGCGGATGAGAACGGGTAACATAACTCCCTTCGCACCAGTCCACTCCTGACCTCCAGAGATCACTCCTCGGGGAATCCGATTTCCAAACCGGAATTACTCACGCCTCCTAATAACTTAGAATATGCCGCTATCGCAGGGAGTGAAGCGGAGGCTTTATTTGAGATGCCGGCACTCACACCAGCTGTCTCAAGTACCCGCTCGTTAGCGTATACTTGGCCGTGAGTAGCGTACTTGACTGTTACTGGCCCGATCCAAAATGGCCGCTATGTTGCGTCCTGACGTCAGCATGCAGGGCCGACGGCGATGCTGGGTTAGAGACGTGTAGAGTCGATGTCAACAGTGCGCTCGAGCAGGGACGCACGAGCCATTGAGCAAGCTGGTGACGCGTTGTGCTCAAGCAGTACCGCTCGATCTGTGCTGGAAAACGACAAACCACTTTAAAATGTTGAAAATCACGATCCCCAGCAGAAAACACCTCAGCGGTGTGTCCGGTCACGGTGCGGAAGACACGCTTGACTGCTCGCCCTCAGCATACTCCGAGGATCCGTTTGTTCCCAAAACAGCAGAAAGTCTCTACACAGCATGGGTGAATAAGGTGGGTGGTAACCAAGTTCCCAGTTGTCGCCAGATGAAATAAGCAAGGTAGCCTGGTTACATTCTGTGAAGTCATTTATTGTAATTGTACCACCCACTACATGAAGCGACCTCCTGGCCCGGTGATCGGATGGCAACTGACTCGATGCCATTCGAACCCTGGTCAGTGACCACTCCATGCGCGGGACATATTCAAGCATATACAAACACATGCAGTTCACGCGCGTGTAGCGCGTGATACACAAATAACAACACTACCCACTAATAACAACACTACAAGGGTGTATTTTACAACTATAGTCCTCTATGATCTTTCCTGCTAGCTCCCTCCCATGTGTCTTGCTTTGATGTGTTAATGCTGCATGACCTAGTTTCCTCTTTGACACTGGGTGCTTTTTGAAGCAATTCAGTGTTTTTTTTAGCCCAATTGGCTGTAAATTCTCAAAACGGTCCCAAAAAGAAGTCCTCCATAAACCAATCACCCTAAATCAACATGAGCCTCACTAAATTCAGTGGTGACATTTTCACTGTCATTTTCTCGTTTCTAAGGTCATAAGTCTTGATCTCCAATTAACAGGGCTATGAGGATTCCAGTTGTTAGTAGTCTGAGTAATAAAGCACATCTAGACTAGTTGGATCTCTCCATGGGCAGTGTTTTAGTGGTGACTGGTGGTGCCTGGTGTCTAAAGCCAATTATAAGGGATGCCCAAGTTTAGGTACATGGTAGGGTTTTTCAGGTAGCAGTGGAATTCACAAAACCTGGAGCAGCCTCTGGACCCATCACTAGTGCTAGAAAACTGGGATTTATATTTGGGCTAAACTGCAGGTTTAAAGAGTGATAGCACATAAATTGTTAGGGCTAGTGAAGTGCTTCACATTGTCTAAAAAATGTGGCAACTTACCACAGCTAATGTGACATTACCCTGAGGCTTAGTATGAAGAGCAAAAACTAGAAGGAGGGGGTATGTCTGCCGTTACAAAGCTGGGTTTGGCATGAGGTGGGTCGTGATCATGCAGGATCACCACACATGCTCTCCTGGAATGCCCCAAGTCAGTCCTTGGTCTCTTGAATGTTGAAGTTCTCCTCAAGATGACCTCCATAAAGGATTAATTACATAGATCGTATGCATCGAAAATTATCCACTCACATCTTTTTCATAGAATAATAATCAGAGCCAACGGACAGAGCTAATCATGTAACTGAGCATTAAAATTTACTTTTTGTAAACTAAGATTTCCACACACCCTGAGACCGCGGGAACTACATCTCCCAGCATGCTCAGGCTTAATGATAAAGGAACGACTTTATTAGAACAGTTGTAGAATAATGAATTCTCTGTGAGCAAGACCCCAGTCGAAGCATATCGGGTACAGCTTTCCTGTTATGCTGTATTTTCTTGAACTAAAATACTTGGTGCGCAGTATCCTCGAGTGCCTCTATATTTTTAATATATTCCAGGAGTGGCCACCGGCCCGAACACAGGACCTGCAAGGCTAGCTGAGTTGCGGTCACCTACACTATGTTGGAAGGATGGTTATATACATCTAGTTATTCGGCTTGAAGGGATGCAGTCTTTCCGGCTTGGGTAGTTGCAATCACCCCTCACATGATCAACTATGGATCTTTATAACTTGATCTGGAATGTGTCCTGCTTGGCATTGCGGATGTTCTTGTTTCCGCCTGCTGTCCCTCTGTTTCCCTCCCCACCCCTTGTTCTGTTCCAGTTTTCGCACTCTGAAGGAGTCTGTCTGTGGCCTGTAGCGCCTTACATATGACCAATAAATGTTATTGTGCCTTTATTAGTTGCTTTTGGCCCTTTTCACCTGTTTTAAATTATATCAGAAGTAACGATTAAGATTTCTACTGTCTACAACGTGTTATAAAACAGAGGAGCTCCTAATGTAGTGTTGCTTGTATTCAATATTTAATAATGGTATGGTCAGAATATATATATACAAATGTTAATTCCAGGCTGGTACAGTATATGTTGAGTTTGTTTTTTCACCTTAATAGTTAACGGATATTAAACCCTTTTTGTGTAACATAAAACTACTCGCATACGGCAAATGTTTATTATACACAAATGGTGAGATTTTGAAGAGTCCAAATCAACTGATCAGTGTTGTTATAATTTTTCTAACTAGGTTAAAATATCGTTGTAGTGTTAACAAGGCTACTCGACTTGTATCCCCAAAAGTGGGGGAGTTATGTACTGGACATAGTTACGTGGCCTGACGTGACGTATGTGTGTGTGTGTTAGAAAAAATAGTTGTTCTGCTTATATTTGTATCTACAATGATTGTCTAACTTTTTTTTTTTTTGGTGATCTCTTGTACTTACTTTATACACATTGAAAATATTGGTACACGTATTGCATACTAACTAACTTCTCTTCAATGTATTTCTCTGCCCAGTGTCACTGTTGCTATCAAGCCCTGTTCTTTCCCTTGGTCTGGTGTTTTATTTATTTAATTATGTATTTTTTTGTTTTCATATTTTGAAATTAAATTGGTGTTTCTCTGACCCAATGTTGTACATTAATGTAGAAAATTTAATTTCAGTGATTTTCTTTTTCTTATTACATTTTTTGGGGTGTAACCGTACCTTACCCCATTTTCCTCCTTCTTTCTAACCCTCTCCCTCCCATCAGGATTTCTGGCAGGTACTTACACAGTTTGCATGTGCTTTGGACTGGTTTGTGCCCGGAACACATCTTATGTATTACTGAAATGTAAGGGACAGTGCCTACTAATAATCCCCTTATTAAGAATAAAAAGAGGGCGCCACAATCAATCTTTAAATGAGACTTGTATATAAAGGTGTAATTTGCTAGAAGGTTTGATTTACGTGTAATTGTAACTCCTCTGTTGACAAGACTACATACAAGCTCAATTTAAGTGCTTTGTATGTTTAAAACTCGCTGTTTACTCTCATTCCTGGATCCTATAAAACACATCAGTGGTGTCCATCATAAGGGTTTCAGAAGTGGCAGAGTCATGCCAGATTTCCTACACATCTACGTGAGATGCATTTATACATACAAACCTAAATGTATGTCATACACATTGGTTATCATAATACACTGTGGGTCAAGCCCCAGGACCAACTCTGGACATCACTGGCTCATGTCATTCTTATAGTAATAACTTGAATCTGTATAAGGCCGATATACCCACCCACACATTACAGATTTCCATTCATTTACATTTAATTTCGATATGACCATTTGAGGATACACATTACGCCATCTATTCTACAACCACAGTGTCACTATACAAATTATGCATTTTTAAAAGGATAGATGAGGTTGTTCTAGACTGTAATTGAAAACAACCAATGGTGGTGGGATATGGAAGTGGGCGAAAATGAGGAGGATTCAAGTAGACACTGTCCCTTCCAGAGACCTTTAAATCTTGCCTTTGAACAGGGGCTCACCTTTGCATGTCTGGTTACTGCTGCCTGGAGAACTTGGAAAGTTTGCCTTTTGATAGTTGTTTGCCTTTCTCTTTTCATTACCTTTTCTAATGCTTGCATTTCTTTTTGAAGGGAGTTTATTTATGGGTGATAGATACTTGTTGTAGTGCTATGGAGACCATATCTATATTTATTAACCTTTCCAGTCCCAGAAGACCTCAGGGGCATATCCCAGATTAAACGCTGTACTCCTTTGAGGAAGCATGTTAAAAAAAACTCGCACTGCTTTCTTCATAAAACATTGTGAACTATGCATTTTAAAAGAAAGACCAGTTCAGTTGATCAGATCACTTTCTGATATAGGTGTCCCTTTTCCATCATTTATGGAATACATAACTTGTAATTATTCACTTTTAAATTGTGCCAATCAGTGAAACACATTTGAGCAGCCCAATGCCATTAAATAAAGCAGAATTGTCCTTAAAGTTTTTTGTGCTTGTTAACTTGGTGTTAAGATCTGCACTTGGGATTATACATGCAAAAAAGAAGTTTGTTAGTGTAATTCTTCGATCTCTGTCCACAGCCCTCCATGCTAGGGTTGAAATGACTTCCTTACTTGCGTGGAAGGGAGTTTGATAAATTCACACAGTTGACAAAGAAAGCTTTGTAAGATTGGAAATGTGCAGCTCCCGTCCACTTTCCTGTACATGGCCTTTCTGTCTTTTCAGGCCATTTTTTCTCACCTGCCCAGGAATGGAGATTCCCTCTTAACTTCTGCATGCTCCAGGGTTGCTCTGTCACATTTGCTCAGTTGCTGTCTACACCACAGGGTTCCAGCTTAAAAGAATGTGAGTTTAATAGGTCACAGTGCTTGGAAGGTATGACCCTCACCAATTGTGTTTAATGTGCTGTGAGCCAAACCACCCCAGTAACTCTTTGGTCTGACTCTTCTTTGGGTACGGCATTAAAGAATGGATTGGAGTAAAAGTCACACGTCTTAGGAGCATGTTCTCCTTAGGAGTTTCAGCACTTTGTTGCAAGGATGCGGAATTGAAACTACATATTTTTTTCCACATTTCCCCAGCGATATGCTTCCCGGACAGATCACACTGACCGGAGATGGGCTTTGGATTTATTCGAGTTCAAGCTAATGCTGAACTTACATTGCCAGAGGTACTGTTTCAGATTTGCACCAGCAAATTTTCAGAAGTGCTATTACAGTTCCATAGTTCTTTTTTGCTCAAGATTCCATACTGCACAGTTAACATAAGGCAATGCTTTAAAATGATAATGGCAACAAAACATTCTCGCAATACGTGCTTGGGATGGCCTTACCACAATTCACCTAAGACTGCTTCAGAGGTGTTTCTGCTCGTGCACATATAGCCAGCTGTAACATGCACTGGCTCAGGGAACAGAAAGCAGAATCCCTCTCTCCAGCAAGGCTCTCCCGGGTCTAGCACTGTTGACAAAGCATAAGCGCCGGTCCCTAAATTATTTTATCCGTCATCCAAGGTAGACTGAGAACTTCAATTTGTCTTTAAAAACAAACAAACCTGTAACCACGTCTTTGGGGTTTATTATGCATCAGAAAAACACTCAATACTCGACCACAGCATATAGATCACTTCTAAGCATTTAATTATATCCTTCCAACATCTTTTGCAATTGAGATCTGGCAAGTCTACAATCTCCAAGGTTAACAACCCGTGCTTTATCACAGAGTGAGAGAGGCTGTTGGTCAGGCAAAAGGAAATTATTTGGCGCAGCTCCTTTACCAAGGCTTCACGACTGGACTTTTGTCTACAATTCAGTATCTTCAAATTGCCACTGTTCATTGCTAAGATATCTTTTATATCCAATTCTATTTCTCGGCCCACCAACTCATAAAGAGCTCCTTTTTAGGTAGTCTCCAATGTCACTAATTTGCACACTGCCAAGATAGCCACTGCTCCTTCTCCTTTACTTTGTGACTGCCTGGCTTCATTTTTTACGATTTGATGAAGGCCATCCATAATAGCATTTGCAGATTCTGGCCATATCCTGTCACAGGGAGCACAAGTGCATGTTCTCGCCCATTCATTTACCTTCGCTTACAGTTCGTTCTCCTGATGATTACCAAAACACAGGTTTCCTTCCTGCTTATCTAAAATGTCCATCTCTCATGGTCATATCTGCCCTTGTCTCCATCCATAATACCTCTGTTTTCTCTGCCATTACTAGTGATTGGAAGGACGGGGTCGTCAAGCCCTTGTTAAAAAAAAAAAAAAAAAGCCCATTTCAACCCAAGGATATTAGCTTGATTTAGACCCATTTCTTTGTGCCAAGAATTTCCAGCAATGCTAAGAATTTTATTTTTCAGTGGCTATCCACATATCTTGAAGAGTGCCCTCTATTATACGTAGGCCAGCTGGGTTTATGCACCTGGTTAGGCACTGAGACTTTGTGACTCCTATTGATCTTCGTTAGGAAAGATTTGATGAAGGCATTTCTAAACTGTTTCATCCTGCTGATTTTGACACTGTGGACCATTCTAATTTTGCCCAGCCTGTCGAACGGGTAGGTCTGCAGGGAGAAGCTGGTCAATGTTTTGCCTCCTTGTTGGGCCAAAGCCAGTCATTGTTACTTTCCACTTTTCGATCAAAATCATATCTGGCTAATTGTGGGGTTCCCCAAGAGTCCTTGTTATCACTTATTATTGTCAATATCTATATTTACCCTCTTTCCAAACCAATTAGAGCTTTTGGGGTCAAAGTTCTGTCTGTGACAGTGACATCCAGCTGATTATTTAATTAGGTAATCCTGCCTCTGAGATTCAGGTGTTGTCAGATTGTTTATCTGCCACCCTACACTGGATGAATGGAAACGTTTCTCAGGCTCAATACTTCAAACAAGCCTTGGCAATGCAGATAGGTCTGGTTTATGACTGCACTGTCGAGCCAGACCTAAAAAATCATGTACATTAATTACTGCCTCCTCTCTCACCTGTGCTACTGCCATAGAAAAACTCCATAAATGATCTATTTATTTAAGATATTTCAATAGCATTACAATGGCAGTGTGTGCCCCTGAAAGTTCAAGCTCAGGCAGCTTGATAAATAAAGTGATCACCGCTTTGTGGAGGGCAAGCACTTTTGTTTGTGGAAGTACATAAATTCTTCCCAGTCAAAACATGTAGTCCTGCCTCCTGGCGCAGCAGCAAAGGCCCTTCTCATGATGTTTCTCACTTAATTGTCTGGCAACAGCTGCACTGTCAACCCAGACCATAAAAGAGGATCTAAGCTCTTAGTAAAGTAATCTCTTTGGTAAGTTGACTGTTCACCTTCTTGCTTGGGTGATGTGTCCATTCCTGTAGACAAGGTAAAGAACTTTGGCCGGGCAAGGATCCTATTGCTTTGTTATCTTGGTCTCCCAGAATCCGACATCTGCATGCTTCAAGGTGCGCAGGATAAGACAACACAGCTTTTGATACATTTCAGGAAACTTGATAGGGTCTCCGAAGCTGGCTGTAGGCTGTATTAGTTGCCAGTCAGTAACAGGATTCAGCATGAGACACGCTGCTTAGCCCAAAGGACTGATTATGAAATCGGTCCTTTGCTTTTGCCCTGTATACTCTCAAGACACTCGCCTATGCAACTGCTCTGGTTCCTCCTTTTTCTGTCTTTTCCTAGTAATAAAACATCTCGGCATGAGGGACGTCTTCTCCTTTATCGCTTCCTCTCTGTCTGGAACGCTCTCCCTCTTTGTATGCGTAAAATTGATGACCATCTCACCTTTAGCATGCCTTAAACTCATTTGTTTTGTTGATATACAGTTTATCTCTCTGTAACTTAGTTAGCAGCGCCATGCCTTGGGCACTTGTTATGCTTTATAAGCAGCAACTCTACTAATTTATGTAATGCCCAGACCCTAGTACCCTCTAGTTTTTTCAATGCATGAGGTGCACTGTTCCAACCTGGACCATGGATTCTTAAGAGCGTGTGCTTGGGAAACAGTTGGCTTGTGTCACAAGAAGTGTCTGCTGAGATGCACAGGGCATTAATGCCTGATGCACTGGATTCATTGGAGTCCTGTAAAAGAAAGCCTTTATTCCTAATTTTAACCCAGTGCTTCTAAGGTTTGTTATTATTGTTCAATAAATAGTGTAGGCTGGCGTAATAGGTTCTTTCCCTCTTTAAAGAAGTCTTATAATAGTACAGATGCCTTTTAGTAAATCTTCACCAAATCTGTCCTAGGATTCCTCCTATGTACTTGCTCTATCAAAATTATTACACATGGAACCAGCCATCCTCGGAAGAACAGATCAGACTTATAACATCCACTGCTATTTCCTTGTAATTTGGCTTTGACAGGTTGGTATCAACCTGTAGGTGCAATCGCTATAGTATGTCTAGCCCCCAGTTCACCTATGTGACAGCTGGTCATTTGGGACTGAAAAGGGAAAAGCTTGCCCATGGAAATGCACACCTAGCAGAATGACTCTTGTGTTAAGCAGCCGCCTGCGAGAGCTGGCTGCGCCATAGCGAGCATTGATCGTGCATGCCAACAGATGAACTGTGCTCTGTTAAGCGGGGGGTATCTCGTCGTCTTGGTAGATCCAGGGCATTGTTTGCTATGTAGATTTTCTAGAGTTGCTCTGTAGGTTTGCTTTAACTGATATGTTTGCTTAAGATTAATAGACTTTGTTATGCTTTGACTTTGTTATGCTTTGGTGCGTAAAATTTGAAAGAAACTGTTGAAGCACAAATTAATACTTTTTCCCTCCTTAGCACACTTACCCTTTGTTTTTAACACAAACAGCTGTATTCTCACCCAAATCAAGAACAGTGCAACAGACAGTGCACAGCGTAACTCATCAGCTAGTTAAGGAGGTGTTAGGGACCTCAGCTGTGCGCGAGAAATCCAGAGACATTCAAACTTTGTCAAGGCAACGTGAATTAATTTTGTTAAATTATATCTGTTATCTATTAAATCTGTTGACGTTTACCTTAATACCAAACGTCGATCAAGGTTATAAAGCAGTAATTTATTTGTAAATCGCCAAAGGTGTATTTTCTCTTACTTGATAAACATACAGAAGCCTAATAATTGCAAATTAACCTGTGTATCATTTAATATGACATCAAATCCTCCATGATTGTTTAAAAAAAAGATATGGAGAAGATATTATGCATCATTATTTTCAAAACCATCCATGAACGTAGGTAATAAATAATGTGTTTTGGACATGTCTCGTGTATAGATGCTTGAAACATTGGTTCTGTCTTGTGTACAATCCTTCCAGGTTTCTTAATACCTATGTTGAAAGTTCTCTTTGTGAATGTTAAAGGTTGTGACTTTCACAGTGGATATTTTATCACTTTTGTTTCCCTGTGTTGTGTCCATTGGTTCCGTTCTACAGAGTACTGTCCTCCAGTTGCATGCCACATACTATTGAAGCAGTATTTTTTTTTAAATATGTTGTCATCTGAATGACCACGACCTTACTAGAGCGAGACGTCAGGCATGCCATACAGTAACACTCAATCTGTTTATTTATTTATTTGCTGTGCAAGGAAAGATTACGAAACTCTGCTTGTTTCCCTTTGCACTTCTGTGCCCGAATGCCCAGATGAGTGATTGTGAAACCATAATGTCTTGTATCCTGTATGAGTGCTGGTGCAGTGTCCATGTACCTGTTTTTTTTTTTGTGCAACTGCTATATACTTCTTTTTTTAAAACTGTTTTTATTTATTATTTGAAAAAACAACCAAACCATCAGCAGGTACATCTCACATATCACAAATCTGACAACATGAGTAATAATCATTGTTGACAGGAATACAGAGTTCGCAAAGTAGCAATTCTTCCTCATAAATCCCCCCCACCCCTTCTCAGCGTTAAATATGTCCCGTTCACCTCATCTATTCGTAAAACCCAAAGAATTGTGCCCATCGCTTATATGTCTCTGTAAGTTAGGTTGTGTTGTGTCTATTTCTTCTTCTGTCATCTCCAGATTGTAATAGCTTAACCTAGCTGCCAGACTTTCCTGAACTTCTTAGGACACCCTCTCGTTGCATACACTGTTTTTTCTGCCCCCATGTACATATCCATACTAGCCCGCCATTCTTTCATGGTGGGAAGTTCCGCTCTCCCCCAATATCTGGCTACGTCCCGTTTTGCGACGATGAGTCTTAGATTGCTTAGTAAGAGTTTGTATCTGGGGATGTCAATGTCCGTGTGGATGCCTAGGAGAATGTATTTTGGATCCATTGGAATCTGCGTTTCTAATATATTGTTTAATTCTTGTATTATCCGTGACCAATATCTATGTATTAATGGGCATTCCCATAGGGTGTGTATATAGGAGCCTCAATCAGTTTTACAGCGCAGGCATTCTGGTGTCTCTGTTCTGCCCATCGCGTGGAGTCTCACTCTGTCGTAGTATACCCTATGCAAGACTTTAAACTGTATCAGTCGCAGCCTAAGCTTAATCGCCACCTCTCTGGGGTGCATCAATGCCGTTTACCAGTCAGTGTCTTCCAGGGTACCTGTGGTTTCTTCCCATTTGCTCCTAAGTGTTAATAGGTTGTCAGGAATATTGTTTATTAGAGTCTTGTACGTCCAGGAGACTGCCTTTGCGGGTATCTCCTCTTGTAGAAGTTGGCCTTCTAATGGTGCATATTGGGGAATGTCTATGATGTCGGGTTTTTGCGTTCTCCAAGCGTGTCGGAGTTGAATGTATTTGTAATGTTGTTTATCTGACAGACTGTATTCGGCCTGGAGATCTGCAAAGGTAATCAAGTCACCTCTCCTTATTATATCTCCCAGCGTCGTGATCCCAATTGTGTCCCATCCTTTAAAACCCCGCAGCTTCGCTAATTCTGGCAGTCGCTTACCCTCCCAAAGTGGTGTGGACCTAGTTAATCTTTTTTCCCATTTCATCTGTCGTTCCACCCCTTTCCAAGCTTCAATCGCCCTGTGTGTTGCTGGCAGCAAGCCCCTAATTCCAGAGCTCCCCATAGACATAATAGGAGTGTTTTCGAAATTGGAGCCTCTCCAGGGCATATGTAGGGTGATCTCTAGGCGCATGTCCCCATTCGTAAATTACTGTTAGATGTGCCGCCGTATAGTAAGCCTGAATATCCGGGAGAGCAATTCCCCCATTATACTGGCTACGCTGCAGCGTTTGTAGTGCTACTCGAGGGTGGCCTCCGTCCCATAGTAATGTGCGCACTTCGTCATTGATTGCCCTAAAGACCGCATCCTGAATTTTGTAGTACGAGTTTTGGAGGATTTAGAGTAGCTTAGGTAGTGTTATCATTTTATACATGGCCGCCCTCCCGAGTAGCGTCAAGGGGAGGCATCGCCATCTGACTACATCCTCGCGAAATTCCGCCAGGACTCGCTTGATATTATGAGCGAGGCAGTCCGCCACATTAGTAGAGATATATAGTCCCAAGTATTTGAAGCCCTCCTCTGCAATAGGAAGGTGTTCCGGTATGGAATGTGTGTCTACGGAGCCTCCGACGGGCTATAGATTTGACTTCCCCCAATTAATATTATAACCTGTCTGTCTGCCATACTCCTTAACCAAATGGAATAGTAGGGTGAGTATCGTGTCAGGGCTGGATATGTAGAGTAGAATGTCGCCTGCGTAAAGGGAGATCCGTTCATCTGTCAACTGCCCCTCGACATCTTGAAACCCCTTTATACCTGGATGATTTCTGATTAGGCATGCCAGTGGTTCTAGGACAAGTGCAAAAAGCAGGGGGGATAGCGGACAGCCCTGCCTGGTCCCTCGCTGGATTGGGAAGTCAGCGGATTTGACCCCGTTAACTCTGACTTTTGCTCTGGGGTTCGTATACAGAATGTCTACCCAGGACCGGAAGTTACGTCCGAAGCCTAGTTTTAAAAGCACTTGTCTCATGAATGGCCAGTGGACTGTGTCAAAAGCCTTTTCCGCATCTAGTGACAGAAGCATCTGTGGGATAGTTCTCCCTTTAACCGTGTCTAGCCAGTTTGCTATTCTGTGGAGGTTGAGACGTGTGGCCCATTTGGGCATGAAACCCGACTGGTCCCTATGAATCAATGATGTAATGACCGTCAATAGTCGTGTCGCTAGGATGGAGGCTAAGATCTTAGTTTTAATATTCAATAGCGAGATTGGACAGTAAGACACACACTCCTCTGGGGGTTTGCCTGGCTTTGGTATGACCACCACTGTGGCTTGGCATAGATCTGGCGGCAGCATCCCCTCCTCCTGTGCCGCTAGGAACATATTTAGTAGTCGGGGGGGCCAATAAACTATTCTTTTGCTTAAAAAATTCCGCTGGCAGACCATTCGGGCCTGGGGTTTTCCCCGATTTTTGTTTAGTAATGGCGTCTTGCACTTCCTCTAAAGTTAGATCTGTCTCTAGGGCCTCCTTGTCCTCTTGCCGCAGGGTGGGCATGTCTATATCGCTGAGGTAGTCCCTTATGTGAGCCTCGTCTACTAGTGGCCAGGCCTCATATAGGTCTGCGTAATAGCGCGCGAAGGTTCCTGCTATTGTGTGTGCTGTTGTGTGTCGTGTGCCTGTTTCTACTATCTGACTTACCCAGTCTGCCTCTCTTTCCTTCCGGCTTAGCCAAGCTAGGAGTTTCCCCGCTCTATCCCCGTCTCGTATAGTCTGTGTTGTGTGGCCTGGATTTGAGTCTGTACTTCTCTGTCAGAGCCCGGAGTTCCCTACGTGTGACTTCTATCTGCCTTAGCAGGGCTACCTCAGTGGCTGGGGTGATACTTTCCTCCAGTTCTAGGAGTTTGCCTTCTAAATTTTCTATTTGTTGCGTTTCACCCCTCCTTTATCGTGCAATAGTGTCTTGTAGCCTGCCCCGAAGTACTGTCTTGTAGGCCTCCCAAAGGGTGGCATCCGAGGTCACCGAGCCCTCGTTCTCCTGAAAGGATAGCTTGGTCTCTGTTTTAATTACGTCCATTACTGCTTTGTCGTGGAGCTCCCATGTGTTCAGTCTCCAATCTGAGCGTTGTCTGCGCCCCCCTCCCCTCACTGTCAAGCCACAGCGGTGAGTGATCTGAGATGCCCCTTGCAAGGTAGTCCGCCTTATCTATTGTCTGAATTTCACCTGACGGAGCAAAAAGGTAATCAAGCATAGAGAAGGTCCTATGTGCACCTGAGAAATATGAGTAGCTGTGACCTAGTGGGTGGTGTAGTCGCCAAAGGTCCGTCAATCCCAGCGATCTCACAAAGTCAGCCAGTGGGGTAGGGACACGAGTTCCAGCAGCTGTGTGCGACTGATCTAAGCTTGGGTCTACAACGTCATTGAAGTCCCCTCCAATAATATGAGTGGGGGAGCCTGAGTCCAGTAATATCTTGGCGACTGCGCCCAGTGTTTGGGGTTGCAGCCGTGGTGGGGCATAGACGCTAATTAAGGTGATCTCTTCCCGTCCCCAAGTTCCCTGAAGGGCGACGTAAGTCCCGTTGGGGTCTGCCCAGGTTTTAGTTATATGGAAAGTGTGGGTTTTCCTAATGAGAATGGCCACTCCTCGCGCCCCTGGGGAGAACCCGGCGTGTGCCAAAGTGGTGTAAGTCCCCCTCCCTATAAATGCGCAGTGTGTACCTCGGAGGTGGGTTTCCTGCAGGAGAACAACATCGGGTTTCAGTCTCTTAATGTATCTATTAACTAATCCTATTAACTAATCCCCTCTTAATCTTGCTGCCTAGCCCATTGACATTCCATGTCAATACTGCGTATGTTTCATCATTCGTTATGTGTGCGGTTTACAATAACCGTACAGGAGGTGATACATCTGCCTGCCAAACCCCAACTCACCATTCCTGACCATGGATCCAGAGATTCCTGCTGCTGCCTGAGTTGAAAACATGTTGACCTTTTAAACTATGAACTTCCCCACCCCTAACCCTGATCCCCCCCACCCCACTTTCTCTCACTCCCTACGCCTATTCACTGAACTGTCAACATGTAGCGTAAGTGTCGGTTGAGAAGTCTGTCGATTTTCCCCCCCCCTTCTCCCTCCCCCTAACCCCTAAATGATAATCAAAACAGTAAAGGATATAGTCTTTTCAGAGAAAAGTGTTTCGCTCAGTCACTCCCGAGCGCAAGCAAGTCTGGGGGGGCCCTCCTTGCGACCTCTCTGCCGCTTTTCTGCTCCTGGCCTACGCCCTCGCTTCAGTCCTCTTCGCCACCTTTGTCTTGCTGCTGTTGATGTATGCTTCCTGCCACCTGCGTCTCTGCTCCTGGCTCCTCGGTGCGATTAATGTCTTTGAGGAGCGGATGATCACTATCCGTGTCCTCCTGAGAGTCTTTGTCTGAGTGGTCCGTGTGGGGGCTGTCTCCTCAATTCAAATCTCTGCTATTGGCTTGAGCCTGCCCCGATTCTTCATCTGAGGCTACTCTCCTCCGTCTGTATGGGGTACCGGTCAGTGTGGTACCTGTTTGTTTTTTGTGTCCCCGTGTGAGCAGCCTTCTCTTTATTTATTCTCTGTGGCCTGGGCTCCCACCTTGGTGGCGTGTCTTTGGGTCGTAGCTCGTTGGTGCTCACTACTGGCCGTGGTCTAGGACGTTCGTCTATCCAGGCCCAGGCGTCTTCTGGGGTTTGGAAGAATTGGGTCGAACCTTGAAAAATAACTTTGAGCTTAGCCGGGAAGAGGAGCATGTACTGGATTTGCATAGCTCTAAGTTTAACCTTTACCGAATCAAAAGTTCTCCGCATCTTCTGTACTTCTCTGGAGTAGTCAGGAAAGATCATCATTTTTGTGTTGGCCATTTTGAGTTCTCCCACTCGCCGCGACTCCCTGAGTATTGTGTCCCGGCCTTGATAGTTCAAGAATTTTGCTATCAGTGGACGCGGGGGGGGGGGGCCCGCGATGGAGGTCTTACGTTTGGTGTCCAATGAGCCCATTCAATATTAAAACAGGTTGAGAATTTTGCCGCCAGGAGAACGTCCCGCAGCCACGCCGTCCGGAATGATATTGGGTCGGAGCTCTCCTGCCCTTCCGGTATCCCAATAAAGCGGAGGTTGTTTCTCCAGGTTCTGTTTTCCGCGTCATCTACCTTCCATACCACCTCTCTCATGCTTGCCTGCAGTTCTTTGATGTCGGATTGAAATTTATGCGTCGTGGCTTCCACTTCTGATATATGGGTTTCCGTGTGGGTTATTCGTTCCGCGATGTTGCGCACATCATGTCTCAGGAGAGACACCTCCGACCTTATCTCTGCCATTTTGCCTTCTATGGCCTCTCTCGATGCATGGATTGCTTGGAGGATTGCTGCGTTGTGCCGGGGGCCCCATGGGCTCTCCTTCCGGTTCTGCTTGTGGCCGGAGCACTTTTGTGTATTTATCCATTTTCCCCTGTTTTTGCGTTTTGGGTTCCTTGTCCCTTGCCATTGTTGGATTCAGCAGTGGTGGGCCGTCTTCCGTGCTTCCAGGAAATATAGTATCATGTGGCCCCCACTTGCCGGCGGTTCGGCCTCGGGCTCTCTCTCCACTCAAGTCTTTGCTTTGGTTGCCC
The DNA here is from genome assembly GCA_963921515.1 of Calotriton arnoldi. Taxonomy (NCBI): domain Eukaryota; kingdom Metazoa; phylum Chordata; class Amphibia; order Caudata; family Salamandridae; genus Calotriton; species Calotriton arnoldi. Next base: position 1,064,347 of record CAWUFW010000166.1, read on the forward strand.
TGTTCACTTCTGAATTTAGATCACAGATGGTTGCCCCAGAGAGTTGGCTATGACGCACTCCTCAGTGTCTTCAGGCACCCACTGGCAGTCAGGTAGTGGATAGGAACTCGACCCGCTCCTGCTTGTCTGCACGCAGTCCGACTCAGCTGCGTCTGGGCCAGTTCCCGCAGGTCTGTCGACAGTACGGCCCTGAGCCCACTCTCTGTGCACGTGTCCACGTTGGTTGCCCTGTCTGTTTCCTGGCCCAAAACCCAGCTAGTTGCTCCAGGTTCTTGCCCATAGTGTACCCCTCAGTGCCCGCGGGCCCCACCGGCTATCAGGCGGTGAGGTGTCAGCCAGCCCGCTCACGTTCGCCCGCTCGCAGTCCCTCTCACCCGCGCCCGGGTTGGGGTTCGCTGGCATCGATCGGCCCCATCAACTGGGCGGTCAATGTAAGTTCCTTGTGGAGCTGCCTCCCTTCTTCTGGACAGAGGCCTTCCTCGGGAGGCCAACCAATTCGGAGCGGAGCTCCTGCAATATTCGTACGTTGCGCTGGAGGGATTCGATCCTTCGGTTTCATAAACTGGGCTCTACGGAGAAGCCACTGACGTGCGTCGCTTTTTAGTGAATGCCAGCCAACTTTAGCTCTTCCAAGCTGAACTTTTTGACCGCACAGCTGTTAGTGTGGTGTCCATTGGCGGCACATCGTATGGTGGGTCCAGTGAGCCCGGAGGTGGGCCAGGGCGCAATCTGTCGAGCCTTTATCTGACGGGTCTCCCGGCTCCGCGATTGCCAGGCAGGTGGTTCAATTAAGTCACGACTCACCGCAGCCGATCCATGCGGGCATGAGGCTTTGCCAGCGATCCTGCCGCGGGCCTTCTTTCTGCGCAATTCCCAGCTTTAATTGCCCCGTCTGCTTCTGAGCCTCCAGTGCGAGCAGTTGCTCTGGTTCACGGGCCACCATGCGCCCCTCTGCTTCCTCGGGCTCTCCGGCAAGCAGTCAATTGTATGTATAGCAGCCCGCTTCCCACTCACCCTGACGCAGTCCCTCTCACCTGCGCTGGGGCGGGGTCCTCGGTTTCGCGGCCTCTCCTCTGGTGCTTCTCTTGTTGTCCAGTTCAGGGGGACTCCACAGTCAGTCCTGTTCCATGGGGCCACTCGCTCACTTCAGGCTAATCAGGCAGTTCCCAAATCGTTTTCCCCACGGTGGGGATCCATCCTTCTTCGTTCACTCGCGTATGGTCTCTGAGCCCGTAATGAGCCCGGGCTCTCGTGGCACCCCCAGCAGCGCCTCCAACTCCCAACGGTCGTCGGTGCTGACGCTCTGTGCGGCTTCAATTTTAGACGGTCCCTCTGGCCTGGCAAGCAGGAGTCCGACAGCCGGTCTAAGGGTTTGAGTGCAGGCTCGTTGTTTTGGCCTATCGGGCCCCGTCGGCCATCTGGGTGGTCGCGGTGTGTCCTTTCCCTTGGGCCACTCACCCGCTCTGGTTCAAGCAGGGGGCACGCAGATCTTCCTTCCCGTGAAGGGGGGGAGGGTCCACCTACCGCTCGGCGAGCAGATGCGGTCTAGTCCTTCCTCGTCCGCCCGTGCGTGGCACTACGCATGTAGTGAGTCCAGATTCTCATGGCTCCCCCGGCAGGGCCAGCGGCTCCCAGGCGATCGTCGGCGGTGCGCTCCGCAGGTCTTCAGCTGTAGGCAGTCCCTATGGCCTGGCATGCGGGAAGCCGACAGCAGGTCTCCGGTTTTCGGGCACAAATTTGAGTTTCCGACCTATCGGGTCCCGTCAGCCATCGTGGCGGTTGTTCGTCTCCGCTCTGTCTCGGCTTCCTTTGGCCTCGTCTCGCTGGCACCCGCTACGGTGCCGCTAGACGTGTGCCTGGGTTGAGAGGGGCATGTGGCACTGAAAATGGGCCGTGGATGGCGGTTCGAAGAGCAGGATTAATGCCAGGGTCTGTCGGGCGGCCGGAGCTCCGGCAGATGCGGCTAGTCGCACATGTTGCTGGCCACGCCCCCCACTGGTATATATTTCTTATGCATTTTTTGTTCATGGTCTCAGTTTGGAATTTGCTGCGATTTTCTAATATTTCCTAAAGGTGTCTGAATTCTTGCAAACACCACTCTTCTTGCAGGCAGAGTGGCCTTTGTAGTTTTAAAGTATCCTCTTTTACCAGGTTTTAGTGGCATTGGCATACCACTAGTCACTGTAGTCATTTTTGAAAATCAAAACTTTGCGTCTTTGTTGATAGCTTTGCTACAAAGTTACTGAATGATCATTTTCCATTAGCTTTATCTGCCGGTCCTGAAGATGACCCTGTCGTAATTCTGACAAAGGTGGTCAAAACGTCGACAATTTATAATGACTGACGCTGGAGAGAACATTTTCAAAATATGTATCTCATCTTTCTGTTTGTTTTAAAAATAATATGCTGCATAAAATACATTAAGTACAGTCCACTGTGCCGCTGCATCTCTTTCTTCTTTTCACCAAAAGTCACCATTCATTTGCATTCTTTCGTCATTATTTGTTTCTGAACCTTTGTGCCAATAAGCAAACAACCTTTGAAAATAACTGGTCTGTCTTTCATTTTATAGGCCCCTCCACCTTTTCTTGTTTTCTAATTAAATGTTTTAGTATTGATGTTAAAGCATCTTAATAGAAATGCTCCCATTGGGCATACTCTCTTCATACTTTTTCACACCAAAGTAAATGAACCAGTTGCCATTTCTTCAATTTTTACTATCCAAGCGAATGATTCATACTGTTAGGCTCAGCCCCATTAACTCAATACACTGTAGAGAATGTGCTTCATCCACACCTAGCTTTTTCCTCCAATTGAGTCCAACCAGTTAGAACATAGGTGGTATTTGTAGTCAAGATTCCGATGTGGGCAGGCTGCTCCTTTACTGGCAGTGAAGCATGGCTACATACCACTCTTCCCAGCTCTCATTCTACATCAGGGGGGCCTTCTTTTTCTGACAGTCATGCGCACCCAGGCAAGAATCAATTTTTAGGTCTCGCGCCTAGCGTTGCAGTGCGCAGCCCTGCTCGCGCAGCGCGAGACTTCTTGTAGGGGCTTCAGAAAGCTGACCAGACGCTCGTGCGTCATGGCCTTTTTTGTGCGGTTACCCGCACGGCCGGCATCTGTTTCCAATTATCGTGCCCAGACGCGGTCACGATAATTGGAAACACATGGCGGCCGTGCGGGTAATCGCAAGCAAAAGGCCATGACGCACGAACGTGTGGTCAGCTCAGCAGGCTGCCGTGCTCGCTCGCCCCCGCCCGCCATTTTAGGTGTGAGTAAACATAGCCCATTTCTTCTGGAGGGGGCGTGCCCAATGGGAGGCTTGTCTGCTCTGGTAAAATAGGGGCTGGTTTGACCTTCTTTCAACCCGGTCACTTTCGAAAACTCCCCCCGCCCACTTCAACGTTCTATAGGTTCATTTCCACTAGGCTACTCTCATTGGTCGGAACGAGGGAGGCATATGTGGCTACGTTTTAGCTGGGTTGTGCACCGAGTGAGTGGCTGTCAGTGAGGTTTCGCACTGCTACCTGAAGTGAGCATGGCCCCCCTCCGAAGCCTAAGTTCGCCGGTAAGGCGATCGCTGCAGGTCAGTACAAGTGTCATCAATACTTTATGTGGGTATGGGGCTATGGCAGTAGTGCTCGTTGGGTGCCCTCAACTCTCTGTTCATTCGAAGTTTGATTCTTCTCCAGCTCTCCCAAGTTTTGACTGAGCTCTTACTTTTCATTTCTTCTTTCATCTGCAGTGTCCTGTGTTATAGAATTATGGAACTTTTAGACTTGTGGGCCACCAGGTTTTCTTTTTGACAATCTAGTCCTTTTGCCTTTATGCATCGTGATGCCCAACGAGATGAATACGTGTTCCCAGGCATCCTCCGTGTACTCCTAGTTTGCTTCCTTTCCTATTTGTGCAGTGACATCTACACAGGGGAGAAGTGTGACCTGCTCAGCATAGGACCTGGTGGAAAGCCCGACCTCCGGCTCCTGCTGACTTGGCCTTCTTGGTATCTCTTGGTCAGTGTCATCTGCCCAGAGGTTCCCAAACAACTTGGTCGGGTGTTTGTTACTACAATTGCACATAGAACTGCCTCTTGTTCCGCCGCTGACCCAGTGCCATGCCTTAGTCCATCCCCAAATTATATTTCCATGTGACCAGGAAACGTTGCTCTTAGTGCTTGACGATCACCACCATATTTGCCATATCAGCCTAGGCTGGATCGACGGCTTCTTCAGACACAGCCTTCTAAGCGAAATGTGATTTTGTGGTGCCATTCTCTGCAGAACGGTTACTTTCAGCACTATGCTTTGCTTGAGCTTTTTGGGTGAAGGGGTATTTTGTAGGGCAGATGCAGCTGCCAAGGCTACAAACTACATGTGTGTCAGGCTTGCTAGTACTTTTGGGGCAATTGCCAGTTGAACAAGCAATGGCATAGCCAATAGGTCTCGCCTTTGGGACCTTATAAGTGTTTAGCCATGCAACAGTTGCTGTTGTTGCAACAAGGATATTTTGCTGCATAACTAAATACTTATAAGGTCCCAAAAGCGAGACCTATTGGCTATGCCAATGCTTGTTAACTCTGGTAAAGGTCACTAAGCTCTTGGTTTGTTTCAGCATGGATAGGTATTTTTAGTAGACCAAACTAGCGCAAAATAGGTTGAAGTGGCTCTGCATCGATAACTTCAGTGTAAATAGAAATTTATCGTCTCGCATGAAACCGCATCTTTCAATGTTCATAAATAGAATCATATGTAGCACACTATTAATTTGTAGTTTCATATACGCTAACAAGATTCAAAGATGTAAGAATACTTAACATGAACATGTTCAAACGTCAAAGACAGGTGTATAATAAGCAGGGATTGCAAAAGGAACACATTTTTTTTTACGTAATGAAAAAATTGATTACTTTGTTTCGGGAAACATACATGTCTAAAGACATTCCAGTATTGTAAAACAACAGAAAAAATAGGTATATGTGGACAGTTGGTTCCTGGTAGACCTGCGGTACCAGGACCCTCTGATTAGCCGAAAGAGCTTTTTCTCCCATCTGCTATTTCTGTACTGCAAGACCAGGTACCGGTTCTGTGGTATTGAGCGATCTGATTGATTGGCCGCAACCCCGTGAAGTATGTTGTGGCCACCATAACAAGACTCTCGGACTCATTCTCCATGTCATAAAAAGGTTTAAAAAAATACACTATTAGTGGTAAGAGTAGGGACACCCTAACCTCCTGTCACTTTTCGGAGTAACCCAGTGGGACCCACCAATGGTCAAAAAGTAAAAAAAAAAATGTTAAAAAAAATTTGATATATCTATCTATCTATCTATCTATATATATATATATATATATATCTATCCAAGCTTGCTGTGCAAGCGAAACGCGTAACCTGGAATAAAATCAACCACTGGTGTTTGCAGACCTCCGAGTGATCGCTTCATTTGTGTATCAAAGAAATATATATATCCTTCACCACTTCCGGTTGCCACTGTTTCACCAGAAAGACGACACAGCAAATCAAAGGTAAGGTTCCAATCGTTTTATTTCATAAGAAAGGCTGCTACGCGTTTCGGCAGGATCCCCTGCCTTGCTCACACATCGAGCACCATTTCATTTCCACATTTTAAACTCTTTTTTTCTGACATCACATGTTCATAAAAACCAACAAAAGACTATATGTGTCTTTTTTCCCTTTTTTCCTCTCTCAATTTATTGCACACTGTTTTATTCTTAATATCCTTATTTAGCAACATACTTTTATATTTCATGCACACATATATTTTTTTACATTTTCTTTTTTTCACTTTTTTCTTTTTTTATTGTCCTCATCTGCTAGCGTCAGAATGGCTGCTGACTATTTTTTGCATACAATTCAACTAACTTTATTGTGCCATTTTGAACTTGTCATGTGTCGAGGATGGGTCTCTTTCTACTTCACAAAGACATTTGATTTATACGTTGACCATGTGGTCACCTGCTGCCACCAGGGTCTCACTTAATGTGATGATGATTCTCATAGTACATTCAATGCTGTATTCGGTAGTTCTGTATATAAATATCAGCTATTGTAAAATTACCAACTCTTTTCGTTTTATAATAATTTCATCCACCTACAATGATAGGATTACATTATTGGTTGGTATATAAAGTGCAAGTGCTTTGTGCAAATCTATTTAAGAATGAAGTGCATGTGCACTAAATCACATCTTCTCAGCATAACAGCATGTTGTAATTTTCTTCACTCCTACAGAATCTTAATATACCTTTTGATGCATAGATCTAACATAAATGCTATTTTTACTTCTGCTAATAAAAACATTCACTCAAAAGTATATTTGTGCAAAACTACGCAAAGACAATAAAGTGCCAGTGCACCTAAGTATTTTAGCAGCATAGTCCAATTTCACAATAATGTGCAAATAGTGCAAAATTGTGCAAATTTTGTAAATAAAAGTGCCTGTTCTTTGAAGTATACCATTGTTCCCTCTCGGGATAACATTTCTAAAACAGGTATTCCTATGCTATTTGTACAAATTGCGCAGATGTTCTCCAATATATACTAAAGTGCAAGTGCCTATTGAATTAGCAGATTCCTTCCTTCCCCATTTAGCAATTTCCATTTAGGTACTGTCAATGCCTAGTTATCCATCGTATCTGCAGGTTACATCCCTCAGGTCCAAACACTCATTAAAATAATCCTAATATATTAATACCGGCACAAATAAATATCTTTAAAAAGTTATGTTATGTAAAAATTATGTCAACTAGCCCACCTAGAGTTCATACTTTCTCCTATTCATCTATCTTACATTAAGGAACATTCCTGGAGAAATGTCTAAAATCTTAAAGAAAAAAGGAGGATTTACATAACTGGGCATCATTCCATTTTTCAATTGTTTAAGTCAAGTGAACATACATTTCTTCGTCACTATTCAGCCCATTTGGATTTTTACAGTCAAACATCAAAATATACCTTGATTCCAATTTTCTCAAATTTGCTTCTCTGTTCCCACCTCTTCTTCGTCTCGGAACCGAATCTACTAGATAAAATGTCAGGTCTTCCTCTCTGCCCCCATGAACCTCATTTATATGCCTTGCAACTGGGTATGATTGATCTTTGTTTTTTACTGCCCTTAGATGTTGCAAAATTCTTATATGAGCCATGTGGATTGTGCACCCCACGTATGTTAAAGGGCAGGTGCATTGCAGCACATAAACCACGTGGTCACTCTTACAATTTAGGAAACGTGGAATTTTCCACGGTTTCTCCATTAGGGGCAGTTTTATTTCCTTCATGTTTTATTTATATATATATATATCTCCTACTGGCGGTCGCCAGTAGGTAGTTATCGTTAGGACTTTGTTTCTATTCAAAAAGTGTTTTTTTCTTTTGCCAATATCTTTGGCGCCGTTTTACGAATCTTCGCGAAAGTTTCAAAACTAATTGTTCACTCAGGTCAGCTCCTGTCCTGAAAGTTTCGGGGTGATTCATCAAGCGGGGGCCGAGAAAAAAGGGGGGCCCCAAAACGCGTTTTCCCCATGTTAATTTCGATAGGAACTTTAGACAAAGGTACAGCCCGAACTGCTGAACGGAATTACACCAAATTTGGCAAAAAGGTCTTGGTCCAGAAAGCGTGCTTTTTTTGAATGGTGTAAATCCGTTCAGTAGTTGCTGAGAAATTCAAAAAATTAAAATGTATATATCTGAGCACCGAGGAGGGTTCGCGAACCCTCCCGAGCACGAGCTTCATTATGATTGGCTGCCAACACTCCAAACCAGAATGTGTTTGCAGCCATCTTGTGACTAGGTAACCGAGTCACAAGAAAAAGGTTAAAAAAAAAAAAAGATAAGAAACAAGAAAAGGGGGCAGGGTAGAAACACCCTGACCCCCTAGGCCTGCTCGGGGCCAAAAAAAGCATTTATTTCTTTTTAAAAATCGTCCGAATTTGCGCTGGGTGAGCGAATCCGGCCGGAAAAAAAAAAAACGAAGCGCGGGCTCCCGCGCTTCATTATCCTTAAACCCCTGACTGGGCCAGGTCCCGGGGGCATTGTATAATTATATGGCGGGGGCACACAGCACCCCCGCAGCCCCGGGGACCGCCACCTCCCCGGGGCATAATTTAAATATAGGCGGGGGCCTCGCGGGCCCCCCCGGGGACCGCCACCTCTTCGGGGCTTTGACAAATAAGGTTGGGAGGGCCTTATTAAAATAGGGCGGGGGCCTTGCAGGCCCCCCAAGCCCCGGGAACCGCCACCTCCCTGAGGCTTTGAAAAATAATCAGTGTGGGGGGGACTCGAGCCCCCCCACACTGCCCCGGGGACCACCACCTCCCCGGGGTACTGTATATTTAAATACTGGGGTCCGTTGCGGACCCCCAGCCCCCACGGACCACCACCTCCCCGGAGCTATCTTTACGTTGGGAGGGGGGCCGTGTGGCCCCCCTCCTGGAGCCCTTGATGGCCCTGGGGACCGCCACCCCCCAGGTCCGGCTCCTGCAATGTCCCGGGGTGCTCACCCCCGGGACATTGCCATTTGCTATGGCAGAGCGGGAGCACGGCTCCCGCCCTGTCATAGCAAACTTCTGCTTTGCTTCATGGAAACCTGCTCTCGCTTCCATGAAGCAAAGCAGTATTGCTTTTGGGCAAGGGGAGCTGCATGTTAGCAGCTCCCCTTGCCCAAAAGCAATGCCGGCTCCCGCAGGAGGCGGGGAGCCGGCAGGGACAGTGGGGGCATTGGGGCTCCCCCACGGTCCCCAACTTGAGGGCCGGCCCCGGGGGATGGGGCCCCCGGGGCCATAATTGGCCTGAGGAGGGGGGCCACGCGGCCAAAGAAGGCTGGCCAGACCCCGGGGGATCGGGTCCCCGGGGCCATAATTGTCCACAGGAGGGGGCCACGCGGTCCCCCCTCCAAAAAGTTTAAAAAAAATATATAAAGGCTGGCCAGGCCCCGGGGGATGGGTCCCCGGGGCCAGAAGTGGCCCAGGGAAGGGGGGCTATGCGGCCCCCCTCCCGAATATTTAATTATTTAAAAAAAAAAAATGAAAAGCCGGCATCTTGCCGGAGGCCCCGCCCCCTCCCTGCACCACTCTGCAAACACGCCCCCTTGTGCGTTCTAAGTTGGGGGCTTAAGTCCCCTTCATTCCTGAGGATCCCGGTACCTCCAGTAAGCCCCACACAGTGGGATTACTTAAAGGTGGTCCGAGGCCATGCCCCTTTTTACACCACTGTGCAAAGGCGCCTCTTGGCGCACTGCTGGTGGGGCGATGAGGTCCTCTTGTGTCCTGAGGACCTCAGGACACAAGTGGACTTCATCTCCTAAGCAGCAGTGCGCCAGGAGCCGCGTTTGCAGAGTGGTGGAGAAAGGGGGCGTGGCATGTGTCCACCTCTCAGCAATCCCACTGTGTGGGGCTTACTGGAGGTAAGAGGTAGGCTAGTTGGCCCCTAAGGACCCCCAGCAGCGAAGGGGACATCAACCCCCATCCAAGAGCGCGCCAGGGAGCGCGTTTGCAGAGTGGTGGGCAAAGGGGGCGTGGCCTGTTATGAGAACTTAGCAATCCTGCTGTGTGGTACTTACTGGAGATAATAGGAGGGGTAGTTGGCCCCCAAGGATGTCCTTGGGGGCCAACTACCCCTCTTGTTACCTCCAGTAAGTCCCACACAGTAGGATTGCTAAGACGTCTTCGGAGGCCACGCCCCCTTTCTCCACCACTCTGCAAAGGGCCTCCTGGCAGACTACGGGATGGGGGATGAAGTCCACTTTACTCCTGAGGCACTTTGGGGGCCAGGAAGCCCTCCTGGTACCTCCTGTATGTTCTACGCAGTGGAATTCCTGAGCGCTGGTCGGAGGCCCAGCACCCTTTCTCCACTACTCTGCAAACGCGACTACTAGTTAAAGAAGCATTTGCAATGTAATAGGTTTCGCATTTGAGAGAGTTAGAGCTATTGGCGTTGTAAATGTAAAAGTTTTTTACTAATGTTTTTTGGTGTAGAGTGATTGTATGTTGTGTGTAGTGGAATTATGTGGTATGTTGTGCAGTGAAATTATGTGAATAGAAAGTATGTGGTATTTAGTGTATAGGAATTATGTGGAGTGGGATTATGTGTTTTGGAGAGTAATTAGGTGGTATTGTAGTCTGTGTTGTGGAGTGGTAACCTCAGGTTTAGTCTTCCTCATTTCCATAGAAGCTAAACTATAAACTCAATGAGACACAAAAAAAAAAAGGAACCACTGAGGAGCACTTCTGGACCTAGTCGGAGGTATGAGCAGGGCACTGGAATTATGTGACTGTTCGGCTGCACTAATTGTCACATAATTAAACATTTTCCGCATTTGCCAAATATTCCATCATCTGCTGCGTAATCTGCAGATTTGAACAAAAAAAGCCTTGTTTCTAGCTCAAACGGCTCAAATGTTCCCAAAAATGCAGCTTCACGTGTTACAGCATGGTGGAAGGCCCTTTGCAAAGCTGAAATTGTCACTTGTTACTTGTTACTTATTGCTAAATGTGGGTGTTAAATTGGTACTAATGGTGCACAGACCTCTCTTCTTTCTTTGCCTCTCTTGCCTCTTTCTGCACCTCACTGTCTTCTTTCTGCACCTCACTGTCTTCTTTCTGCACCTCACTGTCTTCTTTCTGCACCTCACTTTCTTCTTTCTGCACTTCTCTTGCCTCTTTCTGCACTTCTCTTGCCCCTTTCTCCACCCCTCTTGCCTCTTTTTGCACCTCTGTTGGTTCTTTCTGCACCCCTTTTGCTTGTTTCTCCACTTCTATTGCCTCTTTCTGCACCTCTCTTGCCTCTTTCTGAACCTCTCTTCTTTCTGTACCCCTCTTCCCTCTTTCTGCACCTCTCTTCCCTCTTTCTGCACCTCTCTTCCCTCTTTCTGCACCTCTCTTGCTTCTTTCTGCACTTCTCTTGCTTCTTTCTGCAACTTTCTAGCCACTTTCTGCACCCTTCTTCCCTTTTTTGTATCCCTCTTTTCTCTGTTTGCTGTTATCTTGTCATTTTCTGCACCTCTCTTGCCTCTTTCTGCAACCTCATTTGCCCATTTCTGCACTTCTCTTGCCTCTTTCTGCACCTCTGTTGCCTCTTTCTGCACCTCTGTTGCCTCTTTCTGCACCTCTGTTGCTTCTTTCTGCAACTCACTTGCTTCTTTCTGCACCCCTCTTGCCTATTTTTGCACCCCTTTTTTCTCTTTCTGCACCTCTCTTGCGTCTTTCTGCACCCCTGTTCCCTCTTTCTGCACCTTTCCTGCCTGTTTCTGCACCTCTCTTGCCTCTATCTGTACCTCTGTTGCTTCTTTCTGCACTTCTCTTGCTCTTTCTGCACCCATCGCGCCTCTTTCAGCACCTGTTGCTTCTTTCTGTACTTCTCTTCCTTCTTTCTGCATGCCTCTTGCCTCTTTCTGTACTTGCCTTGCCTCTTTGTGCACCTCTCCTACCCTTTTCTGCACCCCTCTTACCTCTTTTTGCACCTCTCTTGCCTCTTTTTGCACCTCTGTTGGTTCTTTCTGCACTGCTCTTGCTTCTTTCTGCACCTTACTTGCCTCTTACTGCACTTCTCGTGCTTCTTTCTATACCTCTGTTGCTTCTTTCAGCAATTCTCTTGCCTCTTTCTCCACTTCTCTTTCTTCTTTCTGTACCCGTCCTGCCTCTTTCTGTACCTTTCTTGCCTCTTTGTGCACCTCTCCTACCTCTTTCTGCACCCCTCTTGCCTCTTTTTGCACCTCTGTTGGTTCTTTCTGCACTGCTCTTGCTTCTTTCTGCACCTCACTTGCCTCTTTCTGCACCTCACTTGCCTCTTTCTGCACTTCACTTGCCTCTTTCTGCACTTCTCTTGCTTCTTTCTACACCTCTGTTGCTTCTTTCAGCAATTCTTTTGCCTCTTTCTGCACTTCTCTTGCTTGTTTCTGCACTTCTCTTGCATCTTTCTGCACCTCTGTTGCCTCTTTCTGCACCACTCTTCCTGCACCTCTTCTCTTTTTGCACCCTTGTTCCCTCTTTCTGCAGCTTTCCTGCCTGTTTCTGCACCTCTCTTGCTTCTTTCTGTACCTCTGTTGCTTCTTTTTGCACTTCTCTTGCCTCTTTCTGCACCCTTTGCGCCTCTTTCAGCACCTCAGTTGCTTCTTTCTGCACTTCTCTTCCTTCTTTCTGCACCCCTCCTGCCTCTTTCTGTACCTCTCTTGCCAATTTGTGCATCTCTCCTACCTCTTTATGCACCCCTCTTGCCTCTTTTTGCACCTCTGTTAGTTCTTTCTGCAATGTTCTTGCTTCTTTCTGCACCTCTTTTGCAAATTTCTGCATCCCTCATGCCTCTTTCTGCACCCCTCTTCCCTCTTTCTGTACCTTTCTTGCCTCTTTCTGCACCTCTCTTGCCTCTTTAAGCACCTCTGTTGCTTCTTTCTGCACCTCTTGCCTCTTTCTGTACCTCTGTTGCTTCTTTCTGCACTTCTCTTGCCTCTTTCTGCACCCTTTGTGCCTCTATCAGCACCTCAGTTGCTTCTTTCTGCACTTCTCTTCCTTCTTTCTGCACCCCTCCTGCCTCTTTCTGTACCTCTCTTGCCAATTTGTGCATCTCTCCTACCTCTTTATGCACCCCTCTTGCCTCTTTTTGCACCTCTGTTTGTTCTTTCTGCACTGTTCTTGCTTCTTTCTGCACCTCTTTTGCAAATTTCTGCATCCCTCATGCCTCTTTCTGCACCCCTCTTCCCTATTTCTCCACCTCTCTTGCTTCTTTTTGCACTGCTCTTGCTTCTTTCTGCACCTCTCTTGCCTCTTTAAGCACCTCTGTTGCTTCTTTCTGCACCTCTTGCCTCTTTCTGTACCTCTGTTGCTTCTTTCTGCACTTCTCTTGCCTCTTTCTGCACCCTTTGTGCCTCTTTCAGCACCTCAGTTGCTTCTTTCTGCACTTCTCTTCCTTCTTTCTGCACCCCTCCTGCCTCTTTCTGTACCTCTCTTGCCAATTTGTGCATCTCTCCTACCTCTTTATGCACCCCTCTTGCCTCTTTTTGCACCTCTGTTAGTTCTTTCTGCACTGTTCTTGCTTCTTTCTGCACCTCTTTTGCAAATTTCTGCATCCCTCATGCCTCTTTCTGCACCCCTCTTCCTCCACCTCTCTTGCTTCTTTTTGCACTGCTCTTGCTTCTTTCTGCACCTCTCTTGCTTCTTTCTGCACCTCTCTTGCACATTTCTGTATCCCTCTTACCTCTTTCTGCACCCCTGTTCCCTCTTTCTGTACCTTTCTTGCCTCTTTCTGCACCCCTCTTGCCTCTTTCTGTACCCCTTTTGCCTCTTTGTGCACCTCTCCTGCTTCTTCCTGCACCTCTCTTGCCATTTGCTGCAGTTCTCTTGCCTCTTTCTGCACCTCTTTTGCTTTCTGCACTTTTCTTGCCTCTTTCTGTACCCCTCTTGCCTCTTTCTGCACCTCTGTTGGTTCTTTCTGCACTGCTCTTGCTTCTTTCTGCACCTCACTTGCCTCTTTCTGCACCTCTGTTGGTTCTTTCTACACCCCTGTTGCTTCTTTCAGCAATTCTCTTGCCTCTTTTTGCACTTCTCTTGCCTCTTTTTGCACTTCTCTTGCTTGTTTCTGCACTTCTCTTGCTTGTTTCTGCACTTCTCTTGCATCTTTCTGCACCTCTGTTGCCTCTTTCTGCACCCCTCTTGCCTCTTTCTGCACCACTCTTCCTGCACCTCTTGTCTCTTTTTGCACCCTTGTTCCCTCTTTCTGCACCTTTCCTGCCTGTTTCTGCACCTCTCTTGCTTCTTTCTGTACCTCTGTTGCTTCTTTCTGCACTTCTCTTGCCTCTTTCTGCACCCTTTGCGCCTCTTTCAGCACCTCAGTTGCTTCTTTCTGCACTTCTCTTCCTTCTTTCTGCACCCCTCCTGCCTCTTTCTGTACCTCTCTTGCCAATTTGTGCATCTCTCCTACCTCTTTATGCACCCCTCTTGCCTCTTTTTGCACCTCTGTTCTTTCTGCACTGTTCTTGCTTCTTTCTGCACCTCTTTTGCAAATTTCTGCATCCCTCATGCCTCTTTCTGCACCCCTCTTCCCTATTTCTCCACCTCTCTTGCTTCTTTCTGCACTGCTCTTGCTTCTTTCTGCACCTCTCTTGCACATTTCTGTATCCCTCTTACCTCTTTCTGCACCCCTGTTCCCTCTTTCTGTACCTTTCTTGCCTCTTTCTGCACCTCTCTTGCCTCTTTAAGCACCTCTGTTGCTTCTTTCTTCACTTCTCTTGCTTCTTTCTGCACCCCTCTTGCCTCTTTCTGTATCCCTTTTGCCTCTTTGTGCACCTCTCCTGCTTCTTCCTGCACCTCTCTTGCCGTTTGCTGCAGTTCTCTTGCCTCTTTCTGCACCTTTTTTGCTTTCTGCACTTTTCTTGCCTCTTTCTGTACCCCTCTTGCCTCTTTCTGCACCTCTGTTGGTTCTTTCTGCACTGCTCTTGCTTCTTTCTGCACCTCACTTGCCTCTTTCTGCACCTCTGTTGGTATTTTCTACACCCCTGTTGCTTCTTTCAGCAATTCTCTTGCCTCTTTTTGCACTTCTCTTGCCTCTTTTTGCACTTCTCTTGCGTCTTTCTGCACCTCTGTTGCCTCTTTCTGCACCTCTGTTGCCTCTTTCTGCACCTCTGTTGCCTCTTTCTGCACCTCTGTTGCCTCTTTCTGCACCTCACTTGCTTCTTTCTGCACCCCTCTTCCTGCACCCCTCTTGCCTCTTTCTGCACCCCTCTTGCCTCTTTTTGCACCCTTGTTCCCTCTTTCTGTACCTTTCCCGCCTTTTTCTGCACCTCTTGCTTCTTTCTGTACCTCTGTTGCTTCTTTCTGCACCTTTCTCGCCTCTTTCAGCACCTCAGTTGCTTCTTTCTGCACCCCTCCTACCTCTCTCTGTACCTCTTGCCAATTTGTGCATCTCTCATACCTCTTTCTGCACCCCTCTTGCCTCTTTTTGCACCTCTGTTGGTTGTTTCTGCACCCCTTTTGCCTGTTTCTGCCACTCTCTTGCCTCTTTCTGCAGTTCTCTTGCCTCCTTCTGCACCTCACTTGCCGCTTTCTGCACTTCTGTTGCCTCTTTCTGCACCTCTCTTGCCTCTTTCTGAACCTCACTCTCTTCTTTCTGTACCCCTCTTCCTGCACCTCTCTTGCCTCTGCCTGCACACCTGTTCCCTCTTTCTGCACCCCTTTTGCCTGTTTCTGCAACTTTCTTGCCTCTTTCTGCAGTTCTCTTGCCTCCTTCTGCAGTTCTCTTGCCTCCTTCTGCAGTTCTCTTGCCTCCTTCTGCACCTCACTTGCCTCTTTCTGCACTTCTATTGCCTCTTTCTGCACCTCTCTTGCTTCTTTCTGCACCCCGTTGTCTCTTTCTGCACCCCGTTGTCTTTCTGCACCCCGTTGTCTTTCTGCACCCCTGTTGTCTCTTTCTGCACTCGTCTTCCCTCTTTCTGCACCTCTCTTGCTTCTTTCTGCACCTCACTTGCCTCTTTCTGCACCTCACTTGCTTCTTTCTGCACTTCTCTTGCTTCTTTCTGCACTTCTCTTGCTTCTTTCTGCACTTCTCTTGCTTCTTTCTGCACTTCTCTTGCTTCTTTCAGCAATTCTCTTGCCTCTTTTTGCACTACTTCTCTTGCCTCTTTTTGCACTACTTCTCTTGCCTCTTTTTGCACTACTTCTCTTGCCTCTTTTTGAACTTCTCTGTCCTCTTTTTGCACTT
Organism: Calotriton arnoldi; assembly: GCA_963921515.1. Taxonomy (NCBI): domain Eukaryota; kingdom Metazoa; phylum Chordata; class Amphibia; order Caudata; family Salamandridae; genus Calotriton; species Calotriton arnoldi. Next base: position 1,080,052 of record CAWUFW010000166.1, read on the forward strand.
CTCTTGCCTCTTTTTGCACTTCTCTTGCTTGTTTCTGCACTTCTCTTGCGCCTTTCTGCACCTCTGTTGCCTCTTTCTGCACCTCACTTGCTTCTTTCTGCACCCCTCTTCCCTCTTTCTGCACCCCTCTTGCCTCTATTTGCACCCTTGTTCCCTCTTTCTGCACCTTTCCTGCCTTTTTCTGCACCTCTCTTGCTTCTTTCTGTACCTCTGTTGCTTCTTTCTGCACCTTTCGCGCCTCTTTCAGCACCTCAGTTGCTTCTTTCTGCACTTCTCTTCCTTCTTTCTGCACCCCTCCTACCTCTTTCTGTACCTCTCTTGCCAATTTGTGCATCTTGCCTGTTTCTGCAACTTTCTTGCCTCTTTCTGCAGTTCTCTTGCCTCCTTCTGCACCTCACTTGCCTCTTTCTGCACTTCTCTTGCTTCTTTCCACACCTCTGTTGCTTCTTTCAGCAATTCTCTTGCCTCTTTCTGCACTTCTCTTGCTTGTTTCTGCACCTCTCTTGCGTCTTTCTGCACCTCTCTTGCGTTTTCTGCACCTTTGTTGCCTCTTGATGCACCTCACTTGCTTCTTTCTGCACCCCTCTTGCCTATTTTTGCACCCCTTTTTTCTCTTTCTGCACCTCTCTTGCGTCCTTCTGCACCCCTGTTCCCTCTTTCTGCACCTTTCCTGCCTGTGTCTGCACCTCTGTTGCCTCTTTCTGTACCTCTGTTGCTTCTTTCTGCACTTCTCTTGCTCTTTCTGCTCCCTTTGAGATGTCATCAGTGATGTCATCAGTGATGTCACTGACCCTGTCATGAATGATGTAATATGTGACGTCATCAGCAGTGCATTGCGGGGCGCGAGTTATAGTTAGCTCAACTAACTATAACGAACGAATTTCTCTGGATTTGTACGAGTGAAATGTCCAACTAACTACAACGTCCCTGAAACCTGTGGGTTTTTTCAGTGAATTTCTAAGGTTTTTTAAATGCTAATTTCTAACTATAACGTCCCTGAAACCTATGGTTTTTTCAGTGAATATATATATAGGCTGCAGTGATGCTCTACTAAGGAACTTGGGCCAGCAGGACTTCCACCAATGGGAGAATGGCAGCACATTTAAGAAGATGGTTGGTGCGAATTTCCGGTGTTGATGGCAGTTGATAAAGGCAAACTCGCCGAAACGCATCATGCCACTGCTTGAATAAATGGACTTTTCTGGTGTCCCCGCTGTGTCCCTCCGGTTGCTTCTAAGTTGAAGAGATCGTTTTTAGATATTTGCGTGCTAGCCATTGGCGCGCTGGGGGACCCGTCCTACAAGTGTTCGGAGGTCATTGGCAAAAGAAAGGACGTAACTCCAAGCTATTGGAACACCTCGGGACCGCCGCAACCAAGGAAAGCAAGGTACTGCTGTGTAATCACAGTCCGTGACTACACGGAGAGGCGTGATCATTGTATTGGCGTCTCCGGTTGTGCTGGAACTTGGTATTGAGGCAGGACGTATGGGGGCAAAGAAAAAGATTAATTGCTGCAATGATACCGGGATTACAACAATTGCACATAACCACGTTTTGCAATAACATCAGCGCTCATTATGAGATCAAGTGGGGCCCACAAGAGACACTTACCCAGTTTTCCAAAAACGATGCTTGCTGGGAACTGCTGTTCGTCAGCAAAGGCTGCAGTGATGCACTACTAACGAACTTGGGCCAGCTGGGCTTCCACCAATGGGAGAATGGCAGCACATTTAAAAAGATGGTTGGTGCGAATTTCCGGTGTTGATGGCATTTGATAAAGGCAAACTTGCGGAAACGCGTCATGCCACTGCTTGAATAAATGGACTTTTCTGGTGTCCCCGCTGTGTCCCTCCGGTTGCTTCGAAGTCGAAGAGATTATATATATAATATATATATATATATATATATATATATATATATATATATATACACAACTAAACACCAACAAAACAGAAGTACTCATCATGGGCCCAAACCCCGACGCCTGGAGCGACACCTGGTGGCCCCCGCCCTCGGAAACCCGCCAACCCCCACGGACCATGCACGCAACCTGGGAATCATCCTCGACTCCGAGCTCAAAATGGACCGCCAGATCAACTCTGTCTTTTCTTCCTGCTTCCACACCCTCCGCCTCCTTCGTAAGACCTTCAAATGGATCCCCCTCGAACACCGAAAGACCGTCACTCACGCCCTGGTCACCAGGAGACTCGACTACGGCAACACACTCTACGCCGGAATAAACAAAAACCTCACCCGCAAGCTACAGAACATCCAGAACGCCGCCGCAAGACTGGTCCTCAACCTGCCAAAACACTGCCACATCTCCCAGCACCTGCGCACACTCCACTGGCTCCCTGTCGAGGCGAGAATCACCTTCAAGATGCTCACCCACACACACAAGGCCCTCCACGGCACCGGACCAGCATACCTGAACAGCCGACTCAAATTCCACGCACCCCAAAGGACCCTACGATCAGCCCAGCTCTCCTACGCCGTTGTCCCCCGCACCAGAAAGACCAGATCGGGAGGCCGCTCCTTCCTCGCGGCCAAAGCATGGAACGCCCTTCCGCTCCACCTCAGACAGACAACATCGCTCCCCATCTTCGCAAGAAACCTCAAAACCTGGCTCTTCGACAGACCCCCGCCTTGATGGATGGAACCTGCACACCCCCCCCCACCCCTAGCGCCTTGAGACCCTTACGGGTGAGTAGTCGCGCTTTAACAAACCCCTGATTGATTATCTCACATATTACACCCGTAGGACCCAGCATGGCCTTCTCTTGAGAGAGTACTTCCCTGCGATCCGCTGCTCAAGCTTCACCCACATGGTACTGCAGTACTGTGCAAGCATCATCGATGGAAAATATATATAAATAAATGTGGTTTGAGGAAATATATAAATAAATGTGGGTTGGTTGAGGATACGCGTGGGTTGACAGCCTGTGGGGTGTTAGTTGCAGGGCCTGGCAAGAGGCCAAATCTCTGTGGTCAACAATCTGCTATGCACTGCCATAGGCCATGCACAGCGGGGGTTGGCCATCCTCACTGGGTTGGGCATAAGCCAATCTCCTTGGGTTGGGCACAGGGCCTGTCCAGTGTCTAGGCCCTGCGGCCAACCCGTAAGCCCAAGGCCTTGTGCAGTGTTGGGTTGGTCACATTTCGGCACAGGGCCTGGCTAGAGGCCTGGCCTGTGGTCAAACTCAAGCTGCAGATGTCTGAAGGTTGTGCGGATCTGGGAGTTGGCTGTCCACAGTAGGTTTGGGCGCAGCGCAAGGTTGGAGGCCAGCCCCTTTTGGCCAACCCACAGCTGAAGACCATGGGAAACATTGGGTTGGCCACCTGCTCTGGGTTGAGTGCTGGCCCATTTGGCCATCCTCCCTCTATGGATGCCTGAAGGCTCTGCACAATTAGTGGTTGGCGCCCATGGTGAGCAAACCTCTTGCTTTTGCCTGGCCAAAGGCAGTATGCAGAGTGGGTTGGCTTCCTGCCAGTGGCCAGGCATTCTTCTAACTACCTGCTGCACACGGCTGGGGAGTTGGCTGAATATGGTTAAAAAAAATTAAAATAAATGAAATTCTCAGATAAACACAAAGGTTGACGTGATGTTACGGTTAGGTATGGCAATAACACAAAAACTGTTTTTTGTAGTTTTTTTTTTTTAGTTTACTGTTCTAACTATAATTTCTGCCGATGCCATACATTGCTTATCACATATTACAACACTCATGACATGTTAAATGACATCACTAATGACATCATCCTGTCAGACTCTCCTTTTACCAGCATCCTGCCAGCTAACAAACCAAATGTCTCCATAGACTTAAATGGAGTCACCTCCTTTTTAGTTTTCACCTGCACTGCGGTTGGGAAATCTCTTGTATGCAAAACAAATCTTAAAAGGGACCACCCATTACTTACTTAAAAGCCCACCCATTACATTACTTAAAACCCCACCCATTACCTACCACTGTTTACCATTGGTTGGCTCCACGTCACTCTCTTTTCCTTGTTTTCCATTGGTCAGCACCTCCTCCTCCTCGCCTCCGGCTTCCTCCTGGTGTTAACATTCCCCCCATCCTCCTCTCACTCTCCTTTGGGTCACTCAACACCCACCCCACCACCTACGGGCTCCGTGTGGTCTATCCAGCCAATCTGTTCTTCTTTTAACCCACCGTTGTTCTCTTTAACCCACCCTCCTTCCTCCTTGTACACATTCTTTGTTTCTTACCCTCCTCTCTCTTGTTGGTTGCCACTCCTAAGCCCCTGGGCTGTTTTAAGGCATATTGCACAGCAGCGCTGGCTGCTGTGTTGCATAGCTTAAAGTAAATAAAAGCCAAGTGCTGGGCGCGGTCAATGCTGGCAGCGCCATAGTGCTTTGTTTTTATTTACTTTAAGCCATGTTGCACAGCAACCCGTGCTACTTTGCGACATCTTTTAAAAAACATTGACAACACCAATAGGTCTCGCATTGGCGAAACCTATTGGCTTTGCCAGTGCTTGTTAATTCTTGAACACACTGAAAAAAAGAATTTTGCAGTCTATTCACCGTAACAGAATCACCCTCTTAAAGGCTTTACCTGGCCTGCCTTTTCAAGTCAAGAGATTGACAGGTATGGATTTGCCAGTGAAAAGACACCTTATATCAGGCCTTTTGGATAGCCCTTCGTAGTTTGGTAAAACGTGCCACACACATTCTTGAGGTGGGCAGCGTGGCCTATAACTTTACACTGGTGTTGTCAACATGGCTTTGAGATAACCCAACTGTAATTGGGACACCTCCTATTTCTATTTTATTCAATAATTGGCCTTGCAGCAACTTTTTCTGTGAAGTTCTAAAAACCTGATAAACATCCTTATTACTTAGAATTTGTCTCCAGCATTTTATTACAACTGTTTAACATGGCCCCATGCCCAGATGTATACCGGTCGATAATCTGTTTTCAACAGAAGCTTTAGGCTTGCTCACAGATTTTTTGCAGTAGGCTTTAATTTTGAGGCATATTTTACTTTGGAACACTACTCTGTAACCCACATCACGTGTGTTCAGCCTTTATCTTGTTTAACATGGAATACTAATTGCATCACACGCTTTAGAGATTTGTAAATGGTGCACCATATAACTTCGAACATGTACAACTACACTTGCCTCAAAGAGTTACACTATTTCCATGCGATGCACCCACAGTTGTATCCACAGTTACTCTGTTGTGTATGACTTTGATGTTATGAGTGATGTCATCAATAATGCCATTGAACATGTGAAAAGTGACTTAATATGTGAGGTCATAAGCAGTATGTGGTGGCGACACACGTTATAGTTAGCTCAGTAAATGATAACTGGTGACTTTCAATGTTTTTTTTGTTTTTAGACATTAGTTTTTGTGTATTATTTCAACACCTAATTATAACATCTCCCCAAAAAAATTTCAGTGTGTGTACATGTGTGTCTGTGTGCGCGTGTGTGTGTGTGTGTGTATATATATATATGTGTATATATAGATGAAATTTCATAGGCAATCAAGATGTTACATTAAAAACAATGTAAAGATTAGTAATTATATTTTTAATTAGTATAATAGTTTTATTAAATTAGATTGATATTAATACAATTATTTGACAAAACATTTACAAAAAAGTAAAAAGGAATAAAGAATAATAGAATTTGAGAAAGAAAGGAAATATATATGTATGTGTGTTCAAGGCATTAGGAGTACATGTATGTGTATATATATGTGTATGTGTATATATATATATATATGTGTGTGTTAAAACGTGTGTGTGTTTATTACATAGTGGTGGACGCACGCCATTGTGTAGTTATGTGAGTCCGAGTTTCAGTGGAAAGAGCATTTTTTGTTTTGCTAATAACTTTGGTGCTGTTTGACGAATCTTCACCAAGCTTTCCAAAATAAAAGTCCATTCACCTCAGCTCCTTCACGGATAAATTTGGGGTGATTTGTCAAGCAGGGTATGAGAAAAAGAGTGGAGTTAACCCAATTTCTTTTTTTACCCCCTTGCATTTTCCATAGAAAAAATTAGATAAGGATACAGAAAAATGGCTTAATAGTATTCCACTACATTTGTCAGAAAGCTGGATCCCTTTGGCCATCTTGATCAAGCTCCAGTTGGCTGGCTGGTACCTGAACAAAAATGTTGCGCCTGCATTTACAGGTGTCGGGGACTCCGTTCCTATGTGCTTCTAATTCAAAAGAAAAACAAACAAACAAAGAAAAAAGTGTTGGCAGGGCAATGGTACCCTGGCCCCTGGATCATCCCTGACAGACCTCATCGAAGTCAAATTAGAAAAAATGTTTTTCAGGCACTTCTTTACTGCGGGAGTCCTGTGGGGAGCCACTGTGGCCCTCGTGTACTCCAATGGGAGTCCCACAGGAGCCGGCGCAACCAAAAAAATCTGGGATGGGAGTCCGTGGGTGGTGACGCACTAACAGGGGCTTGACCGTCTGCAGGTTTTGCCTGCCCATGGGGTGTTGGCCATAGATGTATTGTGACAAGATATTACTTTGTTAAAAACAATTCATAGAAATTCACTGGAAAAAACGGCTAAAGCGGAGTTATATGTGAGGAAGGTAGTAAGACTTTTACATACCTGCCAACTTACAAAATAATGCTTGCACTGGCACTAAATTTGTGGTTTTGGGCATTTTTGATTTCACTAAGGACTGCTATATGAGGCTTGGATGAGTAACATTTGCTTAATTTGCTTGCATCCTTCCTTGGACTTACATATTTAACCATTCACCTATATATTCAGCAAGTTATCCATTCTCGCTCTCACTTTTTAATTTTACATGCACAAAGTCACTGATTTATGACTCTTCGATGCCCTCACTTATCCATTCAATAGTTCACTCATTTGCCAACTCACCTTCCTATAAAACCCCTCGCAAACTTTCCACTCAATATAGAAGGGTGTCGCCTAAAATGTCCAAACCTGTTGCCTTTGCCAGTGCTTGCCTGATGGGTTTTGCAAGGCAGCATGCATGCCACACAAAGTGGACAGAAACAATAAAGTAGACACTTTGTGGCACTCCTAAATATGTAGCCCCATAAGAGGCCACTTTAATGGGGAAGCTTTCATTAGCAATAAAGCTACTGGTGTCTTGCTTCACATTGAAACGGTGCCTGTCAACTTAGTTGAAATGTATTGCCTTCTGTTCAGATCACACAAGTAAGTTGCCAACATTCCTTGGTCAAATGGATGCCACTTTGAGTCAGCAAAACATGGATCTTCTTTTAGTCAGTTACAATTTCGGTGAGAATATGATTTTTGGATTGTCTCAAAGCTGCGATTAATTAAACTCAGTTTTTTTTAATGTTCTTAAGTGCTTAGTGGAATGTCTGGGGATCTGACGCAACTAAATAACAAGTATTTGCAATGCAATAGGTCTCGCATTTACACGAGACCTATTGCATTGCAAATGGTAAGGATCACGGACAACGGGAGGGAGGGAGGGCGGGCGGGGGTGAGAAGGCACGGACAACAGGAGGGAGGGCATGCGGGGGGTGAGAAGGCACAGACAACGAGAGGGCGGGGGGAAGAAAGCACAGACAGCGGGGGGAAAGAAGGCACGACAATGGGAGGGAGGGGGGAGTAAAGAAGGCACCAAATCATGTCGTGCCTGCAGTAGGAGAACCTCATTAAAGAAAATAGTGCTCACAGTCTAAATAACACGTACCAGTGTAACAATCGAAGTAAAGGGGCCAGTCGCCATGGGAGGTGACAAATGAAGAGGAGGCGGTACTAAGGAGGGACTAACAAGCCTATTGATGAATCAGAAGCCAGCATTTAGGACGGACAATGACACAAGCCAGTGGCAAATATGGGCGGAGACTGGGCGGGGCTTCTATTACCTACTCCTCTAAAATAAGTCTCGCAGAGCAGCGCATGTGCGCTGGCTCTAGGCTCGACCTAAAAAGCACTTAGAAACTATGGGGGTCATTACGATGACGGGCGGATCGCCACCGCCCGTATGGCGGTGGCGATCCGCCCGCCATTCCCCTCCACCCGCATGCCATTTCCCCCCCGCCACATTACGATGGCGGGGGGGAGCCCGGAGGACGGAAAGACCGTCCGCCGCTTTTCCGCCGGTCACACAGGTGACCGGACGGAAAAGGGCACTAATATGGTGGCGGTGTCTGCAAGACACCGCCATCCATATTAGGATGGTTGCGGAGAGCAGCCTTTCCATGGCGGCAACGCCGCCATGGAAAGGCATACGGTCTTCGCTATTGGGGTCCCGTTGCGGGCCCCAAGAGTGTTGGGGTGGGGGGTGCACATGGGGGGTACCTATGGTACCCCCCTGCATTGGCATGGACAAGGTGGCAGGCACCGCGCGGCGCCTGTCACCTTGTGCATGCCAATGCACGACGTGCATTCCCAGCATTGTGGCGGGCGGTGCTGTGAACACCGCCCGCCACAATGTTGGGAATAGGGGATGCCACCGCCACCGTGGCGGTGGCATCCTTATACTCGCGGCGGGACCGCCGCTCCTATGGCGGACGGTCCCATTTACCGCTACGGTGGCGGGCGGACTTCGTCCACCCGTCATCGTAATGTGCCCCTATGTGTTTAAAACTGTACTTCCTGATTAAAACAGTACCCATCCCTGTTTCAACATACGTCTAAAACTCTGCATTGAATCAAGCTTAGGGCAGACGGACCCAGTGTTAAATTTGCATACAGGGAAAATGGGCGCCGGCAGTGGGGGTACAATTCAGACTGTTGTAACAAGTAAAGGATGTTTTGGATTGGATACAAAGTGTTTGGTGGTTTTTTTGTGTAATATTCCATGTTGAGGGCTCGGCATATTTTCCCCGGTGCACCTTCAAGTCACGTGCAGTGGGATGGAGCTGTGCATCTTTATGAATAGGAAGGTCAGTCTTTCGGTAACACTGAAGGATAAACGGAAGGAGGGTCGGGGTGGTAGGAATACTCGCTGGACAAAAAAAATAGTACTCCGAGGCACGCTGGTGTATTCGTAGAGTAAGCCACTATTAAAACTGCGAATTAAGAAAAGATACCTTTGGAGCATGTGAATTTAATTTCTTTCGTAATGCCTGCCTATGAACAGTGTACTTTATCAACAGATTTACGTTTTTCTATTTTTATGAAAGAGCGCTACGAGCGGAAATACTCTATAAAAGTATTACTGAAATTGTTTAAATAGGTAAACACTTAAAGTTGGTGAAAATGTGAGCGAAAAATGGCAAATGGGGAAAATTAAGTTAATTTAGAACTTCTTCCAAGTTGTTAGTTCTATAGGAGTTCATTATTCTGCACAGCTTTTGAGCCTGACTTTTGAAGCAGATCAATGTATGGTGTAAAGCACTTCGTTGTTCACAGATCTCAATTCCCAGGTTTCCCTTAAAGGTTTATTGAACATGGTAGAAGCCAAGAGCTGGATCACTGGTGTCTTTCATCGTTCCCTGTTATATGTAGCATGTAAACTGCTGTGGTGTGCGTTGTACTCAAGTTAACACAATAAAGTGCTGATACAGAGTTGCTTTTGTTTGTGCTGTTGCTTAACCACTTTTTCTCCCTTTATCTTGTATATGATGGAATCGACGCTAGACAGAGGTAACCATTGGGGATAAGTACTTCTGTAGCTGGACCTTCCTGATGTGGTGGTGTTTTTGTGATTCTGTTTCCTATATTACTCTACCGGTCTTTTGCCTGCGGTGATCGTGCTTGAAGTATCCGCTCAGCTTGCATGATGCGATGGTTCCTTTTTTCTTTTTTTTGCAAGAAAAGATTTTGTTTATTTTTGTTACACTGTTCCTTCTACCAATGTACTTTGTATGAAGGGCTCTTTAGATACGGGTTTCAAACAAGAACCTTTCAATGAAATGTTCAAATATGAACTAACTCAGTTATGCATTCATTTCGGTCTTTAAAGCTTAAGGAGGACTGGTGTTAGATACATTTTTTTTTTTTTGTCTTGGAGAAAGTTTGACATGGAAGAAGAAACTGCCAATTTGGGGAATTAAACGTTTGTCAATCTATAATTTAACAATAGTCAGTCTCTTCTATATGCTAATCGTATACCCAAAAACCATCCTAAAAAAACCTAAAAGATGAACTGTCTAGAGTATGAACTAAAATCCCTAGAAGCAAAACAAGCATTGGCAAAGACAATAAGTATCACCTTTGTAACCTATTGGCCCTGCCAATGGTTTTTAGCCACGCTGCACAGCATCGTTGATGCTGTGTACCGTAGCTAAAACTTAAAAAAAATAATAAAAGCTCTTGATGGGGCTACCAGCGTCCTTTTGTAGGTGCCTGCATCGTGCATGCTCGTGCCTACAAAATGACACAGTTGTTTTTTTTTCTTTTTAGTTAATGATTTGGGTTGGATCGGTAACTAAAAATAAAAGTGTAAAAACAGGTTTCTTTCCTTTTAAAGTGAGCAGGATGCACCCAAAATCCAAAGTAAAGTTGTAGTTCACTTAAACCACTGTAGCCAAATGCTTTTTTGTGAGTATTGGATTAGTTCAGAAGTTCTGGTCCCTGATTTTTATTTTAGTGCTTGATCCTTTTTTAGCTCTGGCGTTAGAAAAAGTCCTTTTGATTTTACTAAAATGATATGTATAACATACATGCTCATAGGGGCTTTCAGCTGGCGCTCGTCTTTCATTGGTATGTTATCGTCATTCACATTTTTATTCCAACCAGTACAGCATGCAGCAGTGGGTCAGCACACTTCAGCCATGGACTTACTTCTCTGTAAGTGATGACATTCTGCCCTTTCACAAGGTGCACATTCACACACAAAGTAGTCCCCTTCAATGCCATGTACTGCTGTGGCAATATGATTTTTGAGACCAAACAAATATTTTTGCTTTTAGACATTTTCCTTTGTTTGTGAGGGCCCCGCAGCTCCCCTTACAATAAAGTTTTTAAAAGACCACAACAAACAAAGCATTGACAAAGCCAAAATTATGGCAGCCAGCGACAGACCTAATGGCCTTGCCAGTGTTCATTTACATGAACTCAGTTCTGCCAGAAGGCTAATTTGTTGCATTACCCTCATCCGGAAGTTTTAAAGACTGAAAATATAAATGCATACAACTTTATAAATCATGATTTTAATCAGTTTCCTAGTTGGGTATTTTAATAGCCGTAATCAAATAATGTATTGTCATTTTTTTCTTTACTTTGGGCAATAAATAGAAGCTGTCACAAGAGAAAGAGAAGTTTGCCGATGAAGACAGTATATTCTTCACACTGGGAGAATGCGGACTGATCTCTTTCTCGGATTACATTTTCCTCACGACTGTACTTTCAAGTAAGTGGTGCTCTGCTTTCCACTCATTTCAATTAAAAATCATGAAGCAATGTAGAGTGGTATTTTGTTCTGTAATGTGCCTCGTTCTCTTGCTCGTCATTAGTCGTTTTGGGTAGCTGATGGCAGACTTTTTCGTATTTTCTGTTTCTGGGTTTCAAGGGGGCAGGGGTTTTACTCTGCCAGAAGAAGGCTACTTAATTGGCTAGATACAACCAATGTGGAAGCTGCAGGAGGATTTTGGTACATTATAGAAAAGCAAATAGATGTTGGGCATTCAGTGCAACAAATTCTCTTGACTACACCGCATTTGGCAAGTAACCTGACACCTTGGCAAGTGACAGAAATTAAGGGACTCATGGAGAATATGACATTTTGGGAGAGGTGGAGATACTCAGAAGTTGAACATTCAGAAGGGGAGCCCAATACACTCTCACCTGTGGCATCATTTCATTAAAAGTGGCCTTGTTATTATCCATGACTAATAAGAATGAATAAAAATTGTAACTCATTGGCATTGCTAAGCACCAGTACCGAGAGTCTTCTCTTCCTGAGGTAGGCACAAAAGTTTGTGGACAGCCATTTCCATAGTGCAAGAAAATATTGAATGTTATATAAGGGATAAACTACCCCCTGCCATACATTATAAGGATATTGCAAGTCACCGTGGAGTTCCATAACCATTTAGATGAACGAGGTGAAGAAGAAGTTCCTTTATAAGGTTATGGAACTCTGAGTTGACTTTCTATAGCCTTATAATGTACATCATCCCCTTTGGTATCGCTTTGTTCGCCCTAAGTTGGCAGGGTATGCCCAGACGTGGGTCCCTTGCTCACTTTGCCACTAGATTCAAGCTAGCCTGGCTGATGACGGCTGAATAGCCAGAAACCGGTCCCAGGATGCTTGTTTCCGGTCCAGGGAAGACATGGCTTGGCAGTTCGGGCTGGAATGTTCCCATGAGGCACAGGGTCAGACTGATTTGCATATGGCCATGTCTGAACTGGGGTGGTGGAGTGAGCTAAAGAATGATGATGGATTAAACCCAGATCACTTGACTGGGGGTGAGTGTTTGATTTGCTCAAGCGCTCCGTTCATCATCCCCTTTGGTATCGCTTTGTTCGCCCTAAGTTGGCAGGGTATGCCCAGACGTGGGTCCCTTGCTCACTTTGCCACTGGATTCAAGCTAGCCTGGATGATGACGGCTAAATAGCCAGAAACCGGTCCCAGGATGCTTGTTTCCGGTCCAGGGAAGACATGGCTTGGCAGTTCGGGCTGGAATGTTCCCATGAGGCCCAGGGTCAGACTGATTTGCATATGGCCATGTCTGAACTGGGGTGGTGGAGTGAGCTAAAGAATGATGATGGATTAAACCCAGATCACTTGACTGGGGGTGAGTGTTTGATTTGCTCAAGCGCTCCGTCCATCCTCCCCTTTGGTATCGCTTTGTTCGCCCTAAGTTGGCAGGGTATGCCCAGACGTGGGTCCCTTGCTCACTTTGCCACTGGATTCAAGCTAGCCTGGCTGATGACGGCTGAATAGCCAGAAACCGGTCCCAGGATGCTTGTTTCCGGTCCAGGGAAGACATGGCTTGGCAGTTCGGGCTGGAATGTTCCCATGAGGCACAGGGTCAGACTGATTTGCATATGGCCATGTCTGAACTGGGGTGGTGGAGTGAGCTAAAGAATGATGATGGATTAAACCCAGATCACTTGACTGGGGGTGACAGTTTGATTTGCTCAAGCGCTCCGTCCATCATCCCCTTTGGTATCGCTTATAATGTACGGCAGGGGGTACTTTACCCAATATAATACATGGTCAGACCATCACCTTTCCCACAAACCAGTTAAAACCTTGGTGCGTAGCTCTTTCAGAAAGAGAAAGCATGTTTGCAAACGTGAAGAATAAAAATAGAACCTCTAGTGCAAAATGAAACGCATCAAAAACCTGTTAGATATTTTTTGCAAAAAGATATTAGAAAACAGTTCAGTGCGAGTCATTTAAAAAAATAAAAGCTGCAGTAACTCATAATGTGTATAGACATGAAGAAAGATACTTACTTTTCCATAATTCTCTAAGGAATGCAAAAAATAATGAGGTTCTTTCTGCTTAGCCACTGTAAGCTAGACAAATGGAGCAGAAGAAAAAAAATCAACTTTTCATTTTTGTTGCTTTAAACAGCTGTTCTGTGACCTGACCTGTCTTTCACCTCGGCTGCTGGTCCTGGCAGCAGGCATTGTATTAGACTGCAATAACTTATTACAGTTGAGTTCTAACATCTTTTTTTTATAATTGGTGACTGAGTTCGTCACAAGTTGCTGATTATAAAGAAATTAGAGCACTGCATTTATACAGGGATTGCAGAATCCTATGTATTACAAAGTGATACCCGTTCACTTCAGGTTATACTGTTTGGGTGCATGTCCTGTGGCAGCAAATCTGGAGTGTCCATGAGGCTTTGAAGCAGGCAGCCGTTTGATATAAGTGCCTTGTTCTTGCAGCACCCGAGTATACATGTCCTTCCTGATACACGTTTAGAGATAGCACCTCTGTGTAGATCAAATTATATCAAGTTTATGCAGTGTGGTTACCTTTTAAAGCTTAGATCATTGTTCTAAATGCATTATAATCCAAACTTTTTATTTGGATGTACCCGAACCGCAAGTGGAAAGTTAGATATGCTTAGGCGACCCAAAGCACTCTACCATTTTTCTTATTAATATAATCAATTTCATTCACTTGTGTCCACGTTAATTACTTGCTATTGCATGCATCTTTGCATGTGTGTATATACACAGGGTATGTTATTGTGCTCAATATCTGGTTCTCGAATGCAAAAGTTACATTTAGTCGGAAGTACATCTCAGACTACCTGTTCTGGTAGTTTTGTTTGGGTTGGTTTCTTCTGTAACAGGTAGAATTGCAGTTCTTTTTAAGTGAATTATATTCCAGTGTGAATCTATTTCTGTGTTTGGTACTTATGTATGGTGCCTATGAGCCACAGTAAATGGCTCAAGGAAAGATGCCAATTCATGAATATGAAGCTGTGTGGTTAATTTACAGCTTCATGTAAAATATATTGGGATGTAGTCCATCATTTCACTCCTCCTTATCCTACTCAATGCTTTTTCATTCTGTATGTATTTTATTTTTCTACATTATAATGACTGTGCTAAAGTACAGATTAAGTGCACAATATATTTAGAAAGATATTGCATGTAAGTAAACCAAATGTATTGCTATAAAGCTTGCTAAACCCTAAAGGTGCACCAAACTGCATTCTTGTTTATAATTGTCCACTCAGCGGTTCCACCCACCAAATTAAGATGCTACCACCATGTGGGCGGTAGGAAACATACCCTTTTCCATTGCTACTTGTGCTGCGGCCCGGAAAAGAGTTGCAGCACATGTGCCTGGCACATGGGGCATGGATGTTTGGGGGGGCACCACAGGTACCCCCAGGCCTCTTAGCGGAGGCCCACAGGGGACGCTTTCTGACAGCCTTTCCATGGCAGTTGGACCACCATGGAAAGGCTGTCGGAAAGACATATCATAATCTGTACGGTGGTGCCTGCGCAGGCACCGCCCCTATTGTGGGAATTACGATCCGACCAACAGCCCGACGGGCTCTTTGAGCCTGTCTGACACGCCGGTCGGTCCATCCGACCGCAGCAGTCAAACCGACCGCATCCGGACCACTATGCTGGATGGAGGTCGGACAGCCACTGACGGCCTGTCGGTGGCGGTCGGACCAGCATCCTAATCAGGTCCTCAGTCTTAAGAATACGAAAAGTCCTTCAGATCAGTAAAGCCACATACGTTTGTGTAAAAAAAAAACGAAAATAATTTGCTGAACAGCAGACAAAAAAAACTTCTTTGTATTCTATAGTATTTAAGGTTCCTTTTACAGTTTTTTGCATCCATACGTGAACCTCAAATGAGCAAAAGTCTGTCAGAAATCCCTGGTTTTTTTTCCAGAGTATACTCAATTGAGCACCATCCCTTTATTTCAACATTAGTCCAGTACATATTCTTGTGTTACTTGTACATGTACGAACCTTTCCAAACATAGTTATAGCTCTACATTGCCAGCCTTCATCTTGTGTGAAAAATTGTGGTGACGGAAACGGTTGCTGATAAAGCAGAGAATCATGGGGCATTGGTTTATAACGTTCCTCACTGTTCATCCTGCTCATCACTTGAATCCTCAAATTGTTGTTAGTCGTCCTCCGATCGCAACAGCCAGCAGATAGGATTAATATATTTTTAATACATCATTGGGCCTAGAAGTCTCCGGTACAGTTTTGAAATATTCTTTCTCAATGTTGCTACAGAATGCTCTCTCTGCCAACCATCTTTAGATGGAGGAGGCCCTTTATGACAAGCTATCACAATAGGTCTTTTCGCTGACACCTGTAATATTTAGTATCTTCCTGGAGCCTTTAGCTGCCTGCACATATGTTCTCTAAAAAGCAGTCCTTAAGTCGTAGGTTAGATAATTTGTGGCCATAACGTTAATATCTTAGAGATCTCCCCGTAATGTGTTAATTGCCAGGCCCAACAATGGTAAGTGCATGAAATTAGCAGATAATTAGAAATGGTACCTAGAAGTTTCGGGAGTGGTATGGTGCCTAGACTTGACTGTGTCACTGGAGACAGCAATCCAGAGGCTGTGCTCGGAAACATAGTGGAGGCTTTGGCAGAGGCGGACCTAGTGATAAAGTGATTGGGTGGGGCCTGAGCTTGTTTTGAAAGGAGAGGTGCTGATGTGGAGGCTATTATGTCCTCTCTTTGAAGTGTGACTGGTGGCCACGTTGTCTTGGGTGCAGTCTCCTTGTTGTCCTGTCCATGCCCAGTTGATTGCCATCCTGGCCAGGCACAGGAGAGGCTGAAGGCACAGTGAGCATCTCAGTGCTTAGCAGTGCATGAACTTGAACAACTGGTTGCACACAGGCGAAGGTGGCTTGAGGGGCCTAAGTGAGACCCTGTGGTGGGTCTGACAGTAATAGAAATTGTTCCATCTGTTGGTTGAACAAACTGCAAAGGCTCTATGGGTATCTTCTTTGATGGCCAGAGTTGAAGGCTTAGGGCTTACTGCTAAGTGGCGGGTTCTGTGGGGGTCTGCTACAACGTGGATGAGGTGTACCCAATCGACTGTAGAAGGAACATTTGAGCAAACAGTACCCTTCTTGAAGGGCTGGTGTCCAAATTTTGCACTCATTGGCTATAGGTGTGGCAGAGTGCTACATCCTCCTTGTCAGCTGCAAACATGATAAGGAAAAGCAAACAGAAAAAAACGATAGCCACGCTGCTGGAAATTAATGTGAAAACATAAAGGAGATAGGTACCAAATTAGGTGGCTTGGATAGGAGAGTGGAGGCTATGAAACACATGCACGGATGAATAGATCTGGTGGCCACCGGAACTTAGTACGGCCCCCACCCAAAACAGTGAAGAATTTGAGCATGAAATCAGATTTCCACTGTAGGAAGTACTTGTGTCTTGCTTCTTAAATCTCTGAGTAAAGTCGTGGACTTTCTAATGTAAGAAAGATGATTGTGCCCTCCCTTATCACATCTCGATTGCACTATGGGAACACCCTCTATTTAAGCTTGGCTGCATGTTCTTCAAAATGCTGCCACTGAACTGGTCCTTAACTCCCTAGGCGTCTACCAGTCTTTTCACATCTCAAATCTCTCCGCTGGCTCCCTGACCACTGCAGAGTAAAATTCATAATGCTCCTATTGGCTGTCAGGCCCTAACCAAGACCGGCGCCACTGTATCTCCAGAAGCTGGCACCGCGATACACACCAACTAGGACACTTGGATTGGAAAATACTCACCTAATGAGAGTTCCACGTATTAATCGAATCAGAGCGTGACATCATCCTAGGTGACTTTTTTTTTTTTTTTTTTAAACAATTTTTATTGAGAAAATAAAAGAAAGGTACAAGGCATTGTAAGAACAAACTTTGGGTCCACAATGACGATTTATCAAATGCAACACATAGTGTATGCCGTGCGCACAGCCCACTTCCCCACACCCCCTGCAAAATACAAGGTTCGTCACAGTCATGAAGCATCGTACATTTAGGCATAATGGTATACAGAGTACAGATCTACCCCACTCGGCCACGTGCACTAGACCAGGCATGTCTGTCCGTTTAGGTCGGGAGAGTGACATCAAAACTAGAGACATCCAATATTTGGCGTCTATCACGCTGTAGTTCAACGGTAGGGGATACACAGATGTCACCTCTATATCTATTCCACCTTCCCCACTTATGGTCCCATCTCTTGGGGCACCCTCTGTGCTTAAACACATCCTTCTCGGCAATCATTGCCCTGTCTATGTCAATCGCCCAGTCCCTCAAACACGGGGCCGTTCCCACCCCCCACCTCTGCACTATATTCCGTTTTGCAATAGACCACCATTGAGGCCCATGTCTGTTCAGCCTGCGTGAGGTCCGTGGCTTCCCACATGTTGAGGAGACACAGCTGGGGAGAGGCCTTTAGAGATTTACCACACGTTCTCTCCATCTGCTTCGTAATCTTTTCCCAATATTGTCGCACTTTGGGGCACTCCCACAGTACATGAAAGAAGGAGCCCGGGTGGTTACAGCGCCGAAGGCACAGAGGGTCAGGTCTTCTACCCATTTTAAACAAGGTCCGGACTTCGAAGTAGACGCGGTGTAGGATTTTCAGTTGGACCAGGCGCAGTCTCATCGGGATGGCCACCTCTCTGGGAGAAGCCAGCACATCGCGCCAGTCCTCATCATCTATGGCCCCCAGGTCTGCCTCCCAGCTCCGTCGCAAACGGAGCATGGGGTCAGGACGGTTGTTCAGCAATTTTTTATAGGTGAGGGACATGGCCCTTATGGGCATAGGGTCGAGTACCAGCCTATCCTCCAACGGGGTGGACTCAGGCAAAGACCGGCCCTTCGGTAAAGCAGTGGTAATTGCGTGGCTAATCTGCAGGTACCTAAAGGCCTCGGACTGCGCTAGTTGATACTTGGTCTGCATATCGGCAAACGTTGCCAATGTACCCCTAACCCACATATCCCCCACTGTCGAAATCCCTATCATGTCCCACCTGTCAAATCCAGGGCATTTGCTGAGCTGACCCAGCATGTCGGGCTCCCAGAGTGGCGTGGCCTTAGTTAGTGTGTTGTTCCAGCCCCATTTTTTGTTGACTCCATGCCAAATTTCCACTGTGCGGGCCGTGGGTCCAATGAGGTGAAGTTTGCGGGGATTTGTGTAGAGTGCCCTATTGTATCCACCCCGTCCTAAGAGCCAGCGGTCTGTGCGAAAGTTCGGGTCATCATGCTCCCCGTGCGCCCATTTGTTAATTGCAATCAACTGAGAAGCTTGATAATACAGCTTTATATCTGGCAATGCTATACCTCCATCGTACCACCCCATCGTTAACTTCTTAAATGCTATGCGTGGGGCACGTCCCTCCCATAATAGCTCTCGCACTGTGGCCTCTATACTTGCGAAATAGGTGTCCGGGATCACGTTGGGGGAGCTCTGCAGTACATAGAGGAAACGCGGCAACGCCAGCATTTTAAAAAGTGCGGCCCGTCCCAGAAGAGTGAGAGGAAGAGACTGCCAGTGCTTGACGTCAGATCGAAGACGGGTTAAGGGCATGAGCAAGTTAGACTCATGGAATAAGATCGGTTCCGGGGTGATGAAGATACCGAGGTATTTGAAGCCCTGTGAAGCCACTGGTATATTATACCCCCTAGGGTTACACGGCGGGTCACCCCATAGGACATAAAGCTGGGACTTAGTCCAGTTAATTGTATAGCCCGAGTGGGCCCCAAATATGCGAAAAATATGGAGAACTTGATTGAGGGACCGCGTAGGCGAGGCTAGATAAAGAAGGAAGTCGTCCGCATATAAGGAGATGCGGTCCTCATGGTCCTCTGTCCATTTCAGGCCTCTGATCACCGGATCCCCCCTGATCCAGACCGCCAAGGGCTCCAATACCAGCGCGAAGAGAAGGGGTGACAGGGGGCACCCCTGCCTGGTGCCTCGCCGCAGTGGAAATGACCCAGATACATGGTTATTAACAATCACCTGTGCGGCGGGCAGTGAATAGAGTAGCCGGATCCACTTAACAAACTTAGGACCGAACCCCATCCTAACCAAAACTGCAAAAACAAAGTCCCACTCAATGGTGTCAAATGCCATAGAGGCATCCAGAGACAACAGGATCGCATCTTCCCTAATGGTGTCTATTCTGCCCAGGACCCCATTCAGACGCCGTAAGTTCAAGGCTGTGTTCCTACATGGCATGAACCCGGATTGGTCCAGATGCACCAGCTAGGTGAGGTAGGGGATAAGCCTATTGGCCAATCGCTTTGCCAGGATTTTCGCTTCAACCGTGAGGAGGGAAATAGGACGATATGACTTACAGTCCTCCGCTGGTTTGCTGGGTTTATGTATAACCACAATTGATGCCATCCTGACTTCAGGTGGTAGAACCCCCGCATCAAGACTCTCAGTGTACATTTGCAGTAGTTAGGGAGAGAGCTTGGATGCCATGGGCTTAAAAAGTTCGATAGGGAGCCCGTTGGGTCCCATGGCTTTACCGGAGCTCACATCTTGAATAGCTTTCTGAATTTCAGTTTCCGTGATGTCGCCTTCTAGGGTGTCCCTGTCGTGATCGGACAAACAAGCGACTTTAATAGTCAACAGAAGTTCCGTAGCCATGGCGGACTGGTATGTGTCGGCCGGCGTGTACACCAACGAAAAATAAGAGGCGAACGTGTCGGTAATCTTCTGGGGGTCAGTGAGCAATTCCCCATCATCCACGCGGATCGAGTGCACCCACCTAGATGCTTTTTCCTTTCTCTCCAACCAGGCCAAAAGCCTGCCCGTCCGCTCGCCATGCTCGTATATCTTATGCCGGGTGGCAGTGTATCTAGCCTTAGCCGCTTCAGTCAGAAGCTGGTGATAATCTAAGCGCACCATGTCTAGTGAGTGCTGCGCCTCCAAGTCGGGGGCAGTCGCCAGGGCTTGTTCTTTAGTGAGGATTTCCTCCTCTAGCTCAACCACACGCTTTGTGAGTTCTCTTCTATGCCCCACCATAAGCGACAGGGCTCTGCCCTTCATAACTGCGCCGAATGCCCCCCACAACACACATGCGGAAGTGACCGACCCCACATTTTCGGTGAAATAGTGATCGGCGTCCTTGAGCAGTGCCCCTCTAATGTGGGGTACCTTAAGCGCCCAAGGGTGTATGGTGAGAGTAGAGCGGTGCTTAGGTAGCCCCAGGGTGAGTGTCGTAAGAATCGGGGAATGATCTGAAATTCCACGCGCAAGACATCTGGAAGCAGAGAAGAACTGAATATCTTGCGCGAGTGTGAATATGTGGTCAATACGTGATTGACTATTGTGGGCCCCAGAATAAAAAGTAAATTGTGAGGTAGTAGGGTTAAGCCAACGCCATATATCCACTAAGCCCAGAGCAGATGAAAACGCGGACAGCTGGGATCCCCCTGGAAGGTCACTCCGAGGGGGAAGTCGATCTCTAGAGCCGTCCATTGCCAGGTTAAAGTCACCCCCCCCAACAATCCCACTGGAAGGTCGAGTATGAGCGCTCTGATATCTCGCAACACTGGACGCTGTAGTCAAGGGGGGGCATAAACAGACACCACATTGATTACCTGCCCCTCCCAAGTGCCCGAGAGCGCAAGATACCTACCCTGGTTATCCGACCAAGTCTTGTTCACAATATACGGACACCCCCTACGTATGAGCACACCAGCTCCACGTGAACCCGAGGTGAACCCTGAGTGACCGACCAGACGATAACCCCATCTATTCAATGCCCAGCATGAGTTACCAATTAGGTGCGTTTCCTGCATTAGGACTATGTCCGGCGCCTGGCGCTTCAGGTACTGCAGAACTACCCCCCGTTTGATCTTGTCACCCAGGCCGTTAACGTTCCATGTGAGGAGTTTTAGCTCTAAGCGTGATCCTATATGTGCAGTGAAACGCGGACAGTTTCGTAACCAAGGTCAGGCAACGGGTTCAGGAGAGGGTTGTGGCGGCCGCAGGGCCAGGTGGGCATACAGTGTGGGAATGGGCTTGCACACCCATTGCTAGGAGCCACCCGCTGACCAGCGAAACCCATCTTAAAAACCTCATGTGTATCCCACGGCGATGTGGACAGAGTCAAACCATGGAGTTGACGGACCATTGTGAAGGTGTGAGGTTGCGTAAATCTAGTGGACCCAGCAACGTGAAAGAGGACAAGAAGCAATATTGCACAAGTACCAGGAACAAAACACAACAAAACCCCCTGCCCCAACCCCCCATCCCCAACATCCCCCCCCACCCTGCCTCCCTGCATAACGGGCTCAAAACCACCCGCCACCCCCAACGTGCAGAGTGCCTGTCGCCCACCCTCAACAGTTTAGGGAACATGGTACAACCCCACTCCCTGGGGCATCTATGCGTGAAGAAGCAAACAACCCCGGCCATCAGACCCCTTAACGTATAGGTCCAACATCCTAAGAGAACCTGCTGCATTAACATGATAGCAAAGGCAACACCCTCGCAGCAAGCCAGCAATCGAGAAAAAGCATGCATATACAGAGTACAACATGTCGGGACGTTACAAGGGATAATGCGTTCCAAGACAGTCTGTATCTACGCATTGCGTGCTCAGGGATCCCACCAACTCCAAAAGCAGTCACTTATACTTGCTGTTTCGTGGGCTTTATCCCTCCGGGCTCCGAGTCGCCCCCGGGCGGAGGCCCCTGCCGCCGTCCTTGTCCGCCGGTAGCCCGAGGACCACCCGCGGGCTTGTGGGGACGTTTGCCAACAGTTCTCTAGCCTTCGAGCCAGTCCCATGCGTCCTCCGGTCTAGTAAAGAACCACAGTTTACCATCCGACTCAATCCGCAGCTTGGCCGGAAACAGCATGGCGTACTTGATTTCTTGATCTCTCAGCGCGCGCTTCACTTCCAGGAAGCTACGCCGCTGTTTCTGAACACGCAGGGTGAAATCGGGAAAGAAGGTGACTTTGCTGTTATCAATCACTATTGGTGGGGCCGCCCTCGCCGTTTGGAGAATGGCATCTCTATTGCGGAAATTAAACACCCTTGCCAGGAGAGGCCGTGGGGGCGCCCCAGACTTAGGTCTGCCCCCGGGCACACGATGCGCACGTTCGATTGAGAAGCACTTGGAGAGGCCCCTTGGCTGAAGCTGCTGGAGAATCAATTCCTCAACGAAGAGGTCAGCCGCCTGACCCTCCGCCCGCTCCGGCACACCTAAGATTCGGACGTTGTTGCGTCTCATGCGGCCTTCGTAGTCTTAGAGTTGCAAGGACAGTGTCTCCTGTGCAGCTTGAAGGTCAGACACTTGGCGCTTGAGGAGGTCTGTATCGGTTTTCAGTTCTGTTGTGGCGTCCTCGACCGCCCCGACGCAGTCCAACATCTTCCTCATGTCCGCTCGTATCAAAGATACCTCTGTGGCGACTGTGTCGATACGGGCTTCAAGTGAGGTGCGCACCGTCATTATAGCCGATAGAATGTCCTGCAGCGTAGGTTCCAACTGCTCCCCAGTTGGCTTGGGGTTCGATTGCTCCCCCTCATGGCCCTTCTGCCACGCAAATTTCTCCAGCTTAGCCTGGACAGCATTACGACCACTGTGGCCGGTCGCCATCCTGCCAACGGTGGGCCCCAGTCACAGGGGATGGGGGGGGGGGGATGTCAATCCCAGCTAGCTACTCACCGCCGCCTGCAGTGGGTGGTAGCCCACACCGGCATGTCGGTTTCCGCCGGCCGTGTTCTCCCCGCACGATCAAAGGGGTACTAATCAGCACTGCGCATCAGTAGCCTGTGGCCGCCACTCGCCAGAGGGATGCACCACCGTCGGGCGAGGATGAAGTTGTGTCCCAGTCCCCTCCACCGGAGAATAGGCGCGAAAGAAGCCCCCAAGGTCTCGCCACCACCCCTAGGCTTCAGGGGGAATACTGGCTCAAATCGCAAAGAGTCGAAGTTATGGGGCGACTCCCACCATGCGCAGGAGGCCCCGTCGTTAAGAGGCACAGTTTCTTAGGGCCAGGCAGGGCTTTTCTGGTCACTAGGTGGCGTGACTGGACTCACCGGCGATGTCGGGTGCTGCAGCTTTCCCTGGAGGCGCCTCTTGAGGGATGGGTCTGCCGGCCGTGAGGCTCCACAGGCCGCGCCGAAAGTACATGCCTGCCCCCGGAGCACAGCCACTAGCGGGGTGTGGGGGAATTCAGGCCGCAAGGTGAGAGGCGAGAGCGGGGACGGCTTCCTCTCTGCCAGAACCGCCAAGCCGGAAATCGCAGCGCGGCCCCCGCCGGCACAACCACAGGCCCGCACACGCAGCCGCGACGTCGATTTTTGTGCACGCCAGGAGGGAACGGGGCGCGCACAGGGCTGCAGGAGCCTCCGCTACGCACTGGCAGGCGTCTCACCGCATAGGCGCCTCCGATGTAGGCCAAACTCAAACCAGCCGTGGGGCAAGATGTCGGAAGCAGCCAGGCTCCACTACAGGCAATTATGGCCGGGGCACGATGAATTAGGACGGATTAATCGGGAGTGGCGCGACGGAGCTCGGCTACCGTGCGGCCATTTCCCTCGGCAGTTGGCCACCCCCCCCCCCAGGTGACCTTTTGCGCCCGACGCTGTGTTTTTAGGGCAGCTATTGCGCTCTACAATAGCTTATTCATTCATGACAATCTTTCACATTGGAGATTAAAAAGATAGAGGCTTTGTTCAGTATAACTTTGTAATGGAATCTTCCTATTTAAGTCGAAACTGCTAACATTGATCTAGAAAATAACTGTATGTGAACTGTATCTATATCTATCTTTTGCACTTATATTTCGGCCGCCTATTCTAGCTGTATTTTAATCTTAATTTGTGAAAATATAAGTACCTCATGCTCTCTATTAAATGCACTTTATACCATATACTCCATTTATTAGCAATATTTGGATATTGTGCACTGATTTTCAAAGAGAGGATTTCCCCATTAATTTCATGCTAGGAGGACAGAATATAGATCACCTTAAGCGTACGTACTCCGTAACCATATAAATATATTTGTACCGAAGCAATGTGTGTTTTTATTACCTGGTGGTCTAAAACCCATTAGAGGTTATTGCAGCGTCGGGGCGAGTGGTGTCTTAGACTTGACATCCAGAACGAAATTCACTAAGATTAGATTTGTACTGATCCCTTATTTGTGGAAGAGTTGGATTTGGAGAATTGTACCACACCAATCCAAAATACCTTTGTATATCAAATGTAATTATTTTTATTTATTGAAAATGTTCTCATGCGTTTGCACTGTGCTTTTCTTAACAGCACCTCAAAGAAATTTTGAGATTGCCTTCAAAATGTTCGACCTTAATGGTGATGGAGAAGTTGACATGGAAGAGTTTGAGCAAGTGAGTTGTGAACATGAAATGAAACGTTTAATATTATCGGACCTTCCTTTCAGTTCCCCTCAGCATGAGGTTTGTTTTGTTGATATTTTACTCTGTTTAACAGCACAACAGACCTTAATTACTTGGTATTACAATGGTGTCTTCTACATTGCTGTGGGCACTGGAAGCCAAAAACAACCCAAAGCTTCCTTATTGAAACATGCATGGTACAGCAGTCATGGAAATCTAGTCTCTGGCTTGCAGTTTTGAAGCATACCTATGGTTGATGTAAGAAAGCAGGACCATTATTAACTGTGCTCATTTGACTTTTGCAAGACCAGGGCATATTTTCTAGTCTGAAGTTCTATTTATTAGCTCTTCATTTGAATTTCTCAATAAAACAGTGCACAATGTCAAACAGAAAAACATCAGTAAATCTTCTGTCAAGAATACCGTACTGACTATCCTGCATACTTAAAAGGCAGCCTGTTCAAGTGTCACTTTGCTCTGAAATGTTGTTCACTTTTTTTTCTTCAAGTTAATAATTTATTCAAAATAATGGTCACTGCAGGCACAGATTCCGTGAGATAGCAATTCCTAAAGCAAAATCACTATACAAAAAATAGTTGAAGACCAATAGAAATTAAGACACACATAAAATCAAAAAGTGTTGGAGTCCAAGTAACAATCACCAATGCTCTGGACCAGAAAGACAATGATACAAAATGATAAAGGGACAAATTGTGTCTTTCCTCACCTTTATTTTTAGGATTTTATAGATGCCTTCCTAGCATCGTATGCGTTATAAATAAATATATATATATATATATATATATATATATATATAATTATAACACATATGATGCTAGGAAGGCTTCTATAAAATCCTAATCCTAAAATATATATATATAGCTTAATGGACTTGCGAAATTAATGCTTAATGCCACACACAGTCAGTTCTAGAACAACTATACAATTGAAAGCCACTGGGGCTATAATTACAAATCACAATAATTACTTCCCATCATGGATTTAGCCTCTTGTGCTCTGTGTATACTTAAATAGCTTTGTTTATAACTAGTGCATGCAAATAAACAGAATATAACATACATGTAGACATCCGCAATGTTTATGCTGTCTATCACCACTGTTGAGGCTGCAGAGGCCTAGTCTTTTACATTTCCCCCAAGTTGTGTCTTCATGCTAATGAGATTAAATTGTGTTTAGCAGCAATATCCAACAATATTGAAATGTCATTGTAACAAAAAAAATTGAAAAAAACAGAGGTACTTCTGGTGAACACTGAAATGGAACTTTTACATTTTAAACTAAGCCTAGTGAATTTGGGTGCTATCAGGAAACATTTGGGAGCCAGGTGTTGGTGAGGTTACTAGATCTTTACAGACCTAATAATAAGCCATTATTGAGCAATAAAGCTGTAAGACTGGGGAAGTCTTCCATTATTTTATTTCATTGGTAATGTGCCCTTGGTGAAAATGTCAGTAACCCCTTGATTTTTGTATTTAGAACTGTCTCTCTCCTGTGTTTTGAATAACATTTATTTCTGACAGAGGCTTCTAACTGCAGATTCCTCACCTTAGAATATTTTCCAAGTGTCAGACTGGACCTGAAAATCTTGAGCAGTACCTCTGCGTATCGGTAGGTGGCGGCGATCGACTTCGCATCGGAAATGATGTTGCGGTGGCCATATATGCGCCACACCGGCACTCTAACATCAGTTATTTTCTTTCCGTGCCAACAGAGTGGATCCGGAGATTCACCTCCACCCTTTTTGACCACTTTTTTCAACTTTTTGTTGACCCTTTTTTGAGCAGTTGCTCCCAGTATGCTAGGGATATGTCCTCTAACAAACCTACAAGTTTTAAACAGACAAATATCTGTCTTATCCCCTCATGGTCTGTCTTTGGTGCCTAGTTTCAGGCCACGACCCCAATGTCTTCTCTGATGGCAAGTCAGTGCACCCCAAAGTGATCTGCGAGCAGGCAATGAAGCTCCTGGCGGTGCAGCAGAAGAAAGTTCTGCAAAGTTCCAGGTCCCGCTACCAAGGGAGATCTTGGGGCAGCTCTCTGAGCCGTTCCCACCGACTGTTGTCTTCCCACTCCAAATCATATTCATAGAAGTCTTGTAAATCCAGCATTCTTTGGCTTCCCTGTGCAAAAGCTGTGTTTCGATGCCCGGCTCCCGCACTTCAACTACAGAGCCTGCGGTCGGCTCAGCGCTTCCTAGAGTTCCCCAGAGCTGGAGCCCAACTAAAAGACTTCTATGATGCCATGCATGCCATCTTTGGGCTACCAACTCCCTCTGGTGTGCCTTCCGCCCCATAGAGCCAAGAGACGTCTTTGCTGGGTTACCGCCGGCAGATTCGCCCCTGATGCCAGACAAGCTCTCTGGATCCAGTCTGACGCACGCAGGCACAGGTGCCTCCACCCACCCTGGCCCCAGTCTGCCCAATGTAGTCCCCGACACCGCCGGTACAGCTGGACGACGAACCTATCCGATTCCCGTCTCAAAGACGATGCTCGATGTCGACTCCAGCGCCGTCCAGGTCGTGCCAACCCCTGCACTTGCCAGCCTTGGACAGGCACTTCCTACCTGAAGGGGGAAGGTGAAGAAAAGGGGTATGGACCCTGACGAGGAAGAAAACTGGTATGAGGAGCTGGGTGATGCCAGTGGTCTGAATATCTCCCCAGACTCTGGCATGCTTTCACCTCCGGGCCCTGTTTCGGAAGAAGAGTCCTTTGTGACTGTGATGTGTAGTGCAGCAGAGGTCCTGGACCTACGCCTGCCAGCCGTCGAGGTCATGGCCAACATCTTGATGATGATGCTTAATACGTAGGCGAGCTCTATCAAGCCATTGTTCCTCTTTAATGAGGCCTTCACAGATTTTCTTCTGGGAGCATGGGCTAACCCTGACACAGGGGCTCTTGTGCACCGCATGATTGCCCGTCACTGTCATCCGGCCCCAGGAGACCCAGCCTTCCTCTCCCAGCATCCCTCCCCTGAAAGCCTGATGGTGCAGGCTTCAAACCCCCAAGCACATTCCCTTCCATCCCACCAGATAGGGAATTCAAGAGGTTGGTGACATTTGGGAAATTTTTTTCTTCCACCAGCTTGACCTTGTCTCTGGGGCCAATATTGCTATACTCTATGGGACTCGGTTGTGAAGCTGCTGCCCATGCTCCCTGAAGAGGGCCAAGCCATCCTCAACCAAGCTTTGTTGGATGGCTGGGACACAGCGAAGTTCGCTGTCAGATGTGAACTGGACACCACTGATTCCCTAAGTAGGACCGTGGCTTCTTCGGTGGCACTGCGCTGCCATGCCTTGTTGCAGTCCACTGAGTTTTCCAGGGATGGCCAATCATCCTTTATTGACATGTTTTCTGATTGCTCCTGCCTATTTGGCAACAAGGCTAACATGGCACTCTAGTATTTTCGTGAAAGCTGGGTCACCTCCAGATCCCTGAGCCTCTCTCTGGCTTTCTCGACACTTTAGTTCCTTCCGTGGTCACAGCCAGGGCTACTATGGGCATCCGCAATGTCCGCCTTACACCTCGTACAGCAGGCTTCCCAGCCTTTTCGTGGCCGGGGTGGTAGATCCCACAGAGGACGCAGGGGCTAGACCCAGCATTTTATCTAGTCCTTTACCCCTCTGGCTGCCTCTGCCTCCAAGTCACTTAAGTGAGCCCTCCACCAAAAATCGCCATCCAATTGACGGCAGGATCAGGCACCATCTGCTCCAAAGGAGAGAAATAACTTATGACATCACTTCACTTGTGGGTTGGAGCTGCCATCTGGGAGAGGTGGAGATCAGAGGACACTGGTCTACGGCAGAGTCTCAGCACAACATCAGTCTGCTGGAGCTGAGGGTTATCTGCTTGGCATTGAAAGCCTTCCTCCCATCCATCAAGGAAAGGCCAGTGCGGGTGTTCACGAACAACACAACCGCCATGTGGTATTACAGCAAACAGGGCGGAGTAGGGTTGTGGCCCCTGTGAAAGGAGGCTCTGCACCTCTGGACTTAGCTGGAACACCAAGACATCTTCTGGTCGTGCAGCACCTGGCGGGATCTCTGAACGTCTGGTCAGACTTATTCAGCAGTCAATGCCTTGGATCACGAATGGCCATTACACCCAGAGGTAGCGCAAGGTCTTTTCCGAGAATGCGGAGAACCATGGCTCAATCTGTTTGCCACCACCGAGTACATGCAATGTCATCACATTTGCATGTTGGTGTTTCCAAAGCAGTTTTTGTTTGGGGAGAGTGGTTCCGCTTATACTGGAACCTGGGACTTCTGTACGGTTTTCCGCCGATACCGCTCTTGTCCTGAGTTCTCAAGAAGATCAGTATAGACAGGGCACAAGTCATCCTAGTGGCTCCGTATTGGGCATGGAGAGCGTGGTATCCCAAAATCTTCAGCATGAGCTGGTCCTGTGCTCTGACCACCTTCATGCCTGAAGAGTGTGTGACGACAGTGGTCTGTGATGTCATCCTGGCAGCCAGGTGTCCCTCGACAAATACTTTGTACATCTGCCGCTGGGACACATTTCTGGCTTGGGGCTCCTCACAACAAGTGGAGTCCCCTTCTGTTTCTCTGTCGGAGATGCCTCTGTTTGCGTTGTCATTAGCCCAGTAAGGAACTGTTAAGATTTACCTTTCTGCTATATCAACATTTTTTCAGTTGCTGGATCAACTGTCCCTGTTTGTCTCCGTTTGTGACGCGTTTTCCCAAAGGTCTGCAACATTTGTTCCCTCCTACCTCTTTTGTTATACCCCCAATACAATCTCAATGTAGTTTTGAGATACCTCTTGTGTTGTCCCTTTGAGCCCTTCCACAGCTGCTCTCTCCAGCTGCTGACATTCAAGATAGATTTCCTAGAGGCCATTGCATCGGACGCGTCCCTCTTTTCTGCCAAAGTTTGTCTCTCCCTTTCATATTAGCCAGAACATCAGACTGCAAACATTTTCCGCCTCACCTCATTCTTCTAAGTAGAGACTCCACTGTCTAGATACGAAGAGAGCTCTCTCTTTCAACATTGATCGCACCAAAGAGCATCGGGTGGATGGTCAGCACTTCATTGGGTTTCACTGGAGTGAAAAAGGGCAAGGCAGTGCAGAAACTGACAATTTCTCGATGGATTGTACTCTGTATTAAAATCTGCTATGCATTAGCTAGAAAACATCCTCCTGAAGACGTTCATTCCCATTCCAGCAGGACCAAGGCCGCTACTACTGCGTTAGCATGTGGGGATACCTGACTTGGATATCTACTAAGCTGCCACATGGGCTTCACTCCACACGTTCACAAGGAACTATTTCCTGGACAGTCAGGTCAGCCGGGATAGGAATTTCGCCTGTTCAGTCCTACAGGACTTTTGGTTTGAGCTAGTTCGCAGACCTAAATTCCAGGAGGTATTGCTATGGTATTTATTCTAAAGTGAGGAATATGCAGCTAGAAGTCTCCATCAGAAGAACAAGTTACTTGCCTTTAGTAACACGTTGTCTCATAAAGACTGTAACTGCAGATTTCTCACCGACCCTCCCATCCTTCACATTTGGCAAGTTGGGCTCTTCGTCTAAAAGACCCTATTAGATACTGCACACTGGTCAAACATGATTCTGACTTGGATGCACGTTTTTGGTGTGGAAATAGTCCCAAAAGAAACTGATGTCAGCGTGCCACGGAGGCACACATATGGGCACCACCTCATCATTTTTTAAACAGACGACGCAGAGCTGATCCACACTACCTACCGACGCGCAGAGGTACTGTTAAAGATTTTCTGGATCCAGTCCTATGCCTGGAGAATATTCTACCGTGAGGAGTCTGCGGTTAGATATAGGGCCTGATTTACAGTCCGGCGGAAAGGTTACTCCGTCACAAACATGACTGATATCCCATCAGATGTATTACAAGTGCATTATATCCAATGACACTTTGAATACGGCAGATAAGAAATCCGTCACGTTTGTGACGGAGTAACCTGTCCGCAGAACTCTAAATCAGGCCCATAGTCTCTACCAGAATAAGAGTTACTGAAGATAAGCAACTTGTTTTTTTGGTCAACTAAACCAAATGATATGTATTTTCTTTTCGATAAACATATTTTATTGGTTTTAAAACCACATAAGTGGTAAGATTAAACAATTGACACCCATGCATCACGATACAGAAGAAAGAGTAACAATTACGCGATTCAACGACTCTCAAGTAATGCATCATAATTGTATTAAGTGCCAACCAGAATTTTATACCAGTTACAATCTCAGACAAATTGACCCAACCACTTCCCCCAAACCTGCCCATGTTTGCGTGGGCAACCTCTGGCATCATAGACAACACGTTCCTGTTGAGCGCACCAGTCTACACATCCATCAAGCAGCAGTATCATGTTTGGCAACCAGGAGGCCGTACTCAAGAACGACCGTTCAGCTCTCATGCCTCCAGAGTCCTCAAAAACACCAAGCAATATCAACAAGGTGGATAGAGAAACATCCCACCCAAGGACATCTGAGAGATCTCGGACCACCATGATCCAATAGTTCATAACCAAAGAGCAGGACGATACCATGTGATAAAAATCATCTGGATCTGTTCCACGTCAGCGGCATGAGGGGTTAGAGCGTAGGCTTGCCCTATGCATTCGGGCTGGGGAGAGGTAGGCATAATAAAGATAATATGTTTGAACCAGCCGCAGTAGAGTGGAGATAATAAGCTCTCGAGGGGCTAGCATGGCGTCTTGCCAATCTTCATCCTCAATGGGGCCCAGCCAACACTCCCACTGGGTCTTAAAATGATGCAGCGTACCAGGTGAGTAAATTATCAAGGTGCGGTAAATGTGGAAGATTCTGCCGCAACCAAGGTTTTCAATAAGGAGTTTGGCTTCAAGAGGGCTAAACTCTGGCAGGGTTTCAGATACCAAGACATGAGTGTGGAGAGCATGTCGGAGTTAAAGATATTTATAGAATTGGGTATTTGCTAGGGCGTAGGTGGTCCGAAGGTCTTAGATCGAACGTATGTGCATCCTGGACCAGATGTCCCCCAGTTGGGTGATGCCAATAAGATCACAGGCCATAAAACCCTGAAGCGTTTCCCCCTCCCTCAACCAGGTGCCATGCCAGAGAGGTGTCTGCTGTGTGAGCTTGGCTTCTCATTGCACATGTCTAAGCTCTGCTCTCCAGGCTAGGAACACCATTCTAGTTACTTGGGGCATGGAAGTAGGGATTGGAGAGCCATAGAGCAGGGCCTGTAGGCGGGGAAAGCCCAACCGGGACAATTCTAGTCAGTAAGCAGGGTCGGACCATCCCCCATTAAACCAATCGTGAATAAGGAGGAGGTGAGAAGCCAAATAGTCAAGATTGGCCAGGCCACTATCATAGGGACCTCTTGGCAATGCCTGAAAGCAAATCGGGGTCGAGACCCATGCCACAGAAACGTGGCGGTCGTCCCGTCCAGCGATCCGATCCACATCTGCGGCAGGTGGAGCAGTAAATTCTGAAAAATTTAAAGGAACCATGGTAGAATCATCATTTTGTATAATGCTATATGCCTCATAACATTTAAGGAAAGGGATTGCCACTGAAGAAGATCAGATTTGGCCTTAAGGACAAGGGGTTGGAGATTGGGTGTCCAGGTAAGTTCCTGATGTAAAGTAACCCAGATGCCTAAATATTTGAAACTGAGCCGACGAAGGGGAATGTTTGTCTGCCAGCCAAATCAGTCTCTAGATGAGGCCAGGGGAACCAGTTCATCGTAAGACCTGAGGCGCCTCAAAGCATTTCAGCAAATGAAGACAGCAGGGACCACACATGGCGGGGTCCGCAACATATAGAAGGACGCCATCGGCATATAGAGCTATGCGGTCCTCCTGACCATCACTCCAATTCCATCCCTTGAACTGGGCATCTGTACGGACAAGTTGAGCCAAAGGCTCATTTGTAAGCGCAAAGAGGAGAGGGGATAGGGGACAACCCTGTCTAGTCCCTCGCCCTATGGGGAAAATTGCAGAGAGGACCCCATTAACCTGGCGTCAAGCGGTCGGATTGGAATAGAGAGCGCAAACAGTGCCACGAAATCAAGGTCCGATGCCGGCCCGGGTCAGCACTAGCTGAAAGTAACCCCAGTTCACCGTGTCGAAGGCCTTTTCAAAATCTACTTAAAGTAAACCTAGATCTTGTGGCCAGGGCCACATGGAACCATTGGAGGCAATGCCTCGTGCTACGGGTCGGCATAAAGCTGCATTGATCCGGGTGGATCATTATAGCTACAACGTGGTTGAGCCGGGCTGCCAGCATGGTGGCGAAGATTTTGACCTCTCCGTTAAGGAGTGATAGTGGACGGTAGTCCGAACATGAGGTGGAGGAAGGTTGTGTCTTGGGGATCACCACTATAGTGGCCGAGTCTAGTTCCGGAGGAAAGGCACTTGTGTAAAACACTTCTTGTAAAGGGACGGGAGGTGGGTAGTTAGTGTCTCGTGGAATGTAGTATAATATTCTGTAGGGAAGCCATCTGATCCGGTCGTTTTCCCCGGCGCCAATCCAGACAACACTTCCCCAACCTCCTCATCTGTAAAGGGTTCATCAAGCATGCGAGTTCCAGCAGGAGACAAATGAGGGAGAGGTACCGCATCAAGGTAGTGACCAGGAAAATCCAGATCTACCCCCCTGGGAGCTGTGTACAAGTTTTTGTAATAGTGGGTGAACGCTTGCGCAGTCTCAGAAAGAGTATGACATGGGTGACCACTTTCATCGACAATTTTGGGTGTGATTCTATTCACCTGCTGACGAGAGGATAACCAATATAACAGCTTCCCGTTTTTGTCTCCCCAGCCATAGATCTTGGCTGTTGTGGCATGCCAAATATATTTGGTGGCATCAAGGGAATGATGACAAGTTTTGTCGTGAAGGAGGCCCAGTTGCCGAGAGATGGTCTCCTGGAGATCAGACGCGAGGCGTTGTTCCAAGAGAAGGGCACGCTCTTCTAATGGGGTAACATGAGAGAAGCGGGCATGCTCCTGGGCCCTAATATGCCCCCTATAGTTGTCTTCCTAGCTGCCCACAGGGTGCTGACCTTCGCTACCGACCCTTCATTACTGCGGAAGTAAGCTTGGAGTTCAGCACTTAGTGTTTGAACAAAGACCTTATCCTGGAGATACCATGCATTAAGATGCCACATAGGGTGCTTGCCAGATTTGGTGGGTCCAAGATAAAGTAGTAGAGGGGAATGGTCCAAAATCCCACAAGATATTTGAATTTGTGAGAGCACTTGACAGTCAGAGGCGGGTAAAAAGACTAAGTGTATCTGTGAGTGAGTGTGATGGACTGCTGAGATATGCATAAATTGACTAAGTCTCGGGTGCCATGTCCTCCAGGCGTCACAGAGGCAGAGAGTGGCGGTCCAGTGTGTGAGATGACGCGCCCCGGCACATCTCGAACTGGTGAGGGCCCATTTGTGTCAAGCTCTGGGCCAGGCACCGCATTGAAGTTGCCTCCTATTAATGTAAGACCCTGTGAGAGGCTGATTGTCTGAGGTGGAGGGGTAGGGTGTTCCAGGTCTTGGCAAGGACTTTCCTCCGGTTCTGGCCTTGCGGATCCGTAGGACGGTGGCCAGGATAAGCTGGGCTGAGCAGAGGTGTCTTTTGGGTGCGTGAAAGGAGAGGTGGCTGTTCACGTATGCTGGTCCGGCGTTGTGGAGGGCCTTGTGGGCGTGGGTGAGGAGTTTGAAGGTTATTCTTCTGTATGCTGGGAACCAGTTGAGTTCGCGGAGGTGTTGAGTGATGTTGTGTGCCAGGTGAGGTCGAGGACCAGTCTGATCGCGGTGTTCTGGACATTCTGGAGCTTGCAGAGATTTTTCTGGGTAGCGCCGGCATAGAGTGCGTTGCCGTTGTTGAGTCTGCTGCTGATGAGCGCGTGAGTGACGATCTTTGTGGATTCTTTGAGGATCCATCTGAGGGTCTTTCGCAGCAGGCAGAGGGTATTGAAACAGGCCGTGGATACTGAGTTGATCTGGTGGTCCATAGTGAGCGATGCGTCTAATATGATGCGGCGGTTTTGTGCGTGTTCCGTCGCAGTAGGGGTAGTTCCTAGCGCAGAGGGCCACCAGGTATCGTTCCATGCAGAGGGGCTGGATCCCAGGATGAGGACTTCTGTCTAGTCTGAGTTGAGCTTAAGGCAGCTGTTCTGCATCCAGGTGGCGACGGCTTTCATCCCTTCTTGGAAGCTGTGCCTGTAGACGTTTGGTTCGTTGGCGAGGGAGAGGATTGGCTGTGTGTCGTCAGCGTAGGAGACGATGTTGAGACCGTGGTTCCTGACGATGGTTGTGAGGGGGGCCATGTAGATGTTGAAGAGGGTGGGGATGAGAGAGGAGCCCTGGGACACTCCGCAGTTGGTCTCCGTCTGTTCCGAGAGGTATGGCGAAAGTCTGACCCGTCTTGTCCTGTCTATGAGGAATGATCGGATCCATTCGATGGGCTTGTCGTGGATGCCGATGTCGTGGAGTCTAGTGATTAGAGTGCGGTAGGAGACCGTGCCGAGGTCCAGGAGGATGAGAGCCGCAGTTTCACGCTGGTCAAGGAGGGGAGCGGATGTCGGTGGCGGCGAGGAGGGCGGACTCGGTGCTGTGATTGCTTCGGAAACCGGATTGGGAGATGTCCAGAATGTCGTTTGTTTCGATGAAGTTGGCTAGTTGGTTGTTGATCACTTTTTCGTTGACTTTGGCTGGGAAGGGGAGCAGGGAGATGGGCCTGCAGCTCTTAAGGTTTTTCGTGTCCGCGGAGGGATTCTTCAGGAGTGGGTTGATTTTGGCGTGTTTCCAGTTGTCGGGGAAGGAGGCGGTCTTGAGGGAGCATTTGATGGTTCGGCGTAGCTTGGGTGCGATGCGGGGGCTGCTCTGTGGAATAATAATATAATAATAAAGAACATTTATAAAGCGCACGGCTACCTCTGGCGAGGTGTCCCGGCACTAGCGCAGCAGACAGCAGATGTGGTGCGGGCAGGGTTCCAATAGTGCTCCATAGTGGATGCTTTTCATGGTCTTTAGGGTGTCGTCCGTGATGAGTGAGGTCCAACTTAGCAGGGTCTGTCGGGGGGCGTCAGTTGAGGAGGTTGCTGGTGCGGTGGGGAGGTCCTGGTTCTCGAAGTTGTTGTAGATCGTCTTGATCTTGTGGTGGAAGAAGGTGCAGAGCCTGTTACAGAGGTCTTGGGAGGGTGTGACGTCTTTAGTTTCGCTGTTGGGTGTGGCGAATTCCTTGATGATGATGGTGAAGAGTTCTTTGCTGTTGTGTGCATTGGTGTTGATTCTGTCTTGTAGGGCCTTCTTCCTTGTGTTTTTGATGAGGTGGTGGTTGCTTTGAAGGCAGTGTGGGCTTCTGGAGTTTTGTGGTTCCTCCATGTCTTTTTGAGTTGTCTGTAGGAGCGTCTGGATTGTTGGAGGGCAGGCGTGAACCAGCTTGCTTTCTTGATGTTTGCCAGTGGCTGTTTTGAGGGGGCCAGGGTGTCTGCGCAGTTTGCAATCCAGTGGTGAAGGTTGCGTGCTGCGGTGTTGGCGTCTGAGGTTGACAGTGGTGAGTTGCTGTTGAGGGCGGTGGTGAGCTGGTCCTCGTCACCTTGTTCCAGCTTCTGCGGGGGGAAACGGTGGGCGTGCTTGGGTGTGGTTGGTTTGTTGAAGGAGAAGTGGCTACAGTGGTGGTCTGTCCAGAGAAGTTCCTTGGTGTGGCTGTAGGAGACGCTGTTTCCTGCGGCGAAGACTGGGTCGAGTGTGTGCCCTGCTGTGTGCTTTGTGGTGGAAACTCGCTGTTTCAGGTCTACGTTTGCGAAATTCTCGAGGAGGTAGGAGGTGTTCGGATCGTTGTGGTTGTCCAGGTGGAAGTTGAGGTCTCAAAGTAGGATGTGATCTGTGGATGTGATGGCCTGGGGGTGTGATGAGGTTGTTGATGGTGTCGGTGAATGGGTCTGTAGATGAGGGTGCTACTGAGGGTAGTTTCGGGTTGGTCTTGATCTGGACGTCCAGGTGCTCCATGTGGGTTGTGGGGTCGTCTGGGTGGGTGGTCAGGTGGAGGGTGCTTTTGTGGACGATGGCGATGCCTCCTGGCTTGTTGGGGCGGTCCTTGCGGATAATCTTGTCGCCGTCTGGGATGGCGATGTCTGGCGCTGAGCTGGCGTTCGTCCAGGCTTCCAAAAGGAAGGTAACATCGGGTGAGGCGGCGTCGAGGAAGTCACAGATCTTTGTGGCTTGTATTTGTGGAAGGATTGTACGTTGAGAAGGATGCAGTTGAGCGGTTTGGGTGCAGTGAGGGTCAGTTGGTTTGGTGATGAAGCTGGGGGTACGGAGGTGGGTGAAGGTGCAGCAACAGTGAAGGCAGGAGAGAGGGCAGTGGGTGTTGCTCGGCATCGGGAGCTGGCAGTTGTTTCAACCGGTGTTGAGATCGTGGAGGCTGCTGGAGGAGTAGTGGAGGCAGTTCAGGAGGCCAGGGTTCCTGGCGCTGGGCGCTGTCTGGGTGTGGACAGGCCCACTGCATGCATCCGCTGCTTGACCTCCGTATAAGAGCGGCATCTCTGCTGCACTTCGCGGATGTAATCAGGGAAAAGGAGGACCTTCGTGTCGCCACACTGGAGTTCTGAACGTACTTGAGCCTCCCTAAGGAGGCCTGGATTTCAGAATGCGAGTGATTATCGGTCTAGGGGAGGCCCCAGGGGAGGCTTGGGAGTCAACGCACGATGGACCCTTTCTATTGCGAACCAGGAGGACAAATGTTCGGGGGCCACCCAGGATTGATCCAGTGCTCCAAAACATCTGCAACCTGTTGAGGATCAGTGCCTTCCATACCTTCAGGGATGTCAATTATGCATACGTTATTGTGCCTGGAGCGGTTTTCGTGATCCTCAGAGCCTCAGTGGAGCTCTGCCGTGCGGGTGAGTAACGTAGAAACCTGAGATTTAAGGGTGAAAACGACGTCCTCCATGGTGGAGATCCAGGACTCATCCGTTGTAATGTGTGCAGTGGAGTTTCGGAGATCCCGGCTTAGTAACTCTACATCCATTCTCACTTCTGATTTTCGGTTCCACAGCAGCCTGTGATGTCTAGATAGCTTGAAGGATAGTGGTGAGGTCGCTGGGTGGAGAGACTATCTTGTCTCCCTTGGAAGGACCAGGCAGCACACTGGTAGGTCCAGTAGTGCATTGATCTATGCGAGTTTGTGATGTGGCGGAGCGGGTGGGCCTATCTTTATCCATTTTGACACCATCTCTGGTTGGTCAAGTCCCACAACAGAGTAGAGTTGGCCCGCTTGCCACGAGATCACAGCAGCATGAGCAGCCGGCTCACTGGATGCGGCGGTCGCATTCTGCCGTGAATCGGTTGTAGATTAAGAGCAGGGTGGTAGCTGGTTATTTCTGAACAGCATACTGAATAATTGTTAGGAGTCTACACTGCCAAGCTGAGCACCAAATGTGAAACTCTGAGAGAACCTCAATAGGGGGACTAGCCGCAGGATGAAGTAACTATCAAGGCAGAGACAAGTGGGCCCAGTCAGAAATGGCGGGGAAAGGCAACTAGACACCCCCACCTTGCGAGGTAAGAGCTCAGGGCAGCGCATATGGGGGGGGACTATGGAATGTAGAGCCTCCATAAAGTGGTTAAGCCAGGTTCAAGAGCAACCACTCAAGTTCCAGTGATCCTCAAGAGCTAGTAGTATGATCCTGGGCAGGGCCTAGTCCTCGTGTCGGTCTTTGGTATTGCTCCCGCCAGGGCTGGGAACAAGAGAGCAGCCCTCAAGGAGGTCTTGCAGCAATGGCAAGGTCGGCCATGGGCCACAGTGAGATCCGCAGGCGGTCCAGCACACAGAGAGGCCAGTCAAGCGTAGAACAGCCGCATCCAGGGTTGCTCTCCCCAATCGTCCCACACCCAGCACCAGGAGATGCAAAGGACTGGAGCAGCCGCCCAGAGCACCACGGCTCAGCGCCGGTCTGGGCGCAAGGTGCAGTCATCAATGGGGGGGATCTACAGGGGCCCAGGAACTATGGCAGGCCACAGACCTGATCACCACCAGGAGAGGAAGAAGCCCCGCCGGTGGCGCCTGGGGGCGTCGCGTAGTGCTGTAGGGCCCAGGCAGGTGGGTTCCCAAGAACTCTGGGATCAACGACCCCCGCCAGCCGTCCCCGATAGTAGGCCACAGGGCCGCAGCACGCCCACACGCAAGACCCTTCATGGGGCCAGTCCGAGCCGTAACCGCTGGTGGCCACATAGGGCTCAAGTAGAAGAAAGGCACAGTCAATCACGGCGCAGGGCCCCCGCACACCACGGCCACGCCACAATGCTGGAGGGAGAAGCAGGTGAGTAGGACTCTTTAGGCCTTGGGCCGAGACCCCATCTCCGCTCTTCACAGGGCAGCAAGGGAGCCGTTCACGGTTTCCCCCTCCCCCCGCTCATGATCAGTCCCGCAGCAGGAACGGGGGGCGGGCTTCGGTGGGCAAGCAGGCCAGACGGATCCAGGGGGGACAGTGGCCACGAGTTCGTTGGTGAAGCCGCAGTCTCCCACCAACAGCTGGCATTTCAGGCCCCGTGGGCTCAGGCAGTGTCACTTGTCCAGGGGAGGAGAAGGGCCCAGCCAACCGCGGTGCAGGGTCCCCGCAGCACCACGGGTGTCTGAGAGAGGAGCAGATGAGCAGGCCCTCCCAAGGCCCCGGCCTGGCACCTTATTGCCGTTCTCAGGGCAGCAACTGAGCCGTCCATGGTTTCCCCCGCTCGTGGTCGGTCTTGCGGCAGGCACGGGAGGCCCAGGGTCCGATTGGCAGGTGGCTTAGGCGGGCCCAGTGAGGGTCGACAGTCATGAGATCGGCAATGAGGCCATGGCCTCCTGTCAGTAGCCAGCAGTTCAGGCTTCACTTCTCCGGCAGGTGTCCGGTGCACTCTGAGTAGACTCTCGTGGGCAGGGATGTTCTCAATTATTTTGTTTACCACAGTAGACCACACTGATGTTGGGTCTGAGGGAGTGGGAGAGGGTTTTTGAAAAGGGAACCATTTGTGTTCTCGCTTAGAAGTGCAATAACCACAAAAAAAGAAACAGGCCCCCATATCTCGAGCCCTACCTCTGGGCTCATCACACCTTATTGTGTAGGCATTTCCTCACCGAAAGTGTATAACTAACTGGCCACTCTACTCATCCAGTATTCCGGATTTACACAGGAGTGCAAGAAGAATTATCAGAATGGCCTCACCCCCCCCCACCCCCCCGGGTGTCAGGCTTAATCATCGGCCATCCCGTGTGCACCAAAGAATGCTCTAGTGGCGAACAAGCCCCTTGTTTAGGGCTGTAAATTGGTCATTAGAAGGAGACTAAGGGTAAAAAGAGGAACTTCCTAATCTTTATTCTTTGGTGGAGGAGGGATGATTAAAACCAAGAAAAAGTGGGACAGTAACAGCTCTATTATGGTGCTAATATCCACTACTAGTCATGTCGACATGTTTCAGCCCTCTGGCGGCCACAACCGGTTCCAGGGCTTTCTTCAGTACAGAGTTGGACCCTATTTAATCCTAAAGTGTTGCCCTATATATACTCTTCACATGCGTTCTCATTCTACACATACAGTACCAGATTGGTAAGCCATATGGTTTAACCAGGGTCCTTCTGTTCTAAGAGGTAACCCCTAGAAAACATAAACACATATAGAATAGAATAAAATAAAATAAAACAAACATTTCAACGACTAACAAAACACATGACTTATACATACAGTTACACATTAACAAAAATGTGTGGTGGCCAGAGTATGTTGTAACTCAATCTTCCACGAAACTACTTTTTGCCAATGTAGTCGCATCATATCCAGGCGTGTCAATATTACATGCATTGTTATCACCATGTGCATATAATATAAGCTCAGCACTAAGATCATACTTTATTCGTGATGTGCCCCTGCTCACTTGTAATTTTTTACTTAGTAAAAGTAATACACCAGCCTTATATTTGAAAATTCCTTACCCTGCTTCCGGGGATCGTTCACCTCATGGAGGGGCGGGGGAGGGAGTCCTATAGTCACACTCTGCACCGGTGCGAATAATTAAATAGAAATAGCTACAAAGGTAAAAATTCGGGAATGCATGCTCTGTTCCTAATTGTTTAAATATGGTTGAAGGCTGTCACACAAGACTGTAAGGGCGGGGGTCTCAATGCTATTTCACTCACTTCAACAAAGATCTCCCTCGCCGGATTACCTAGAGTGTATCCCTGGCCTCCTCCCGATGTTACCATGTCTATTAGTCATCATTGTATTAAGGGCTGGGCTCGGCGCTCGTC
Source organism: Calotriton arnoldi (assembly GCA_963921515.1). Lineage (NCBI taxonomy): Eukaryota > Metazoa > Chordata > Amphibia > Caudata > Salamandridae > Calotriton > Calotriton arnoldi. Next base: position 1,121,078 of record CAWUFW010000166.1, read on the forward strand.
GATGACGTCCAGCCGACCGCCGGGCTCTGCCACACGGGAAACATAGTGTGGGGACCTAGTATTTCATTGGACTCTCCCACTGTGAAAACAAGTTCCCGGGGGCCGTATTCCAATTATACAGTCTCCACTGCTTTTCTAACGTATATAGCCACATATATGAAACAAAGCAGCGTTAACTGCACATGAGGTTAGAGCATAATTGCTCTTAGTTTAAACCTCCCTAAGGTGACTTAATTTGAATAGAATCTTTTGGAAGGTTGCCCGTATGGAAATAAATGGTCACAGGGGCCGTGATGACAAAAATTATGCAGTCTCCATGGCCTTTTCAATATATATACATGTTAAAAAAATTAAAAAAGCAGTGATATTTATGTATTTGGCCGGGGCTTGATTGTTTTTAATTTTTGTCTCCCTTTGGTGAGTGACTTGATTTGAACAAATTCTGTCTAGGGGATCATGATGTATAATGGGCCCCACCAAATGAAAGACATAATATTATTATTCCTGTAGGACTTGGCCCTTTTTGGCTAAAGTTCCCTAAACTTTTTGCTTTCCCCCTAGACCTTTTTTCTGACATTGTGTTGCCAACTTAGATGCTTTGGACACTTGGCCACTGCTGAACAGTGTCAAAGTGCAAGTGCTCCCTGTGTAAAGTGTAATGGTAATTGGTTGTCCATGACTGGTATGTTTGCCTTACTAGTAAAGTCCCTAGTAAAGGGCACTATGTGTGCCAGGGCTGGTAATGCAAATGCTACTATTGGGCCTGCAGCACTATTTGTGCCACCCACACAAGTAGCTTTAAAAAGGGAACTCAGGCCTACCATTGCAGGGCCAGCGCACAGTTTGTTAAACTGCCATGTTGTCTGACAAGTGCACTCACTTGCCAGACCTTACCCTTCCCTTTCTATGCATGTCAGACACCCCTATGGTAGGTCTAGGGTACCCCCTGGGCAGGGTGCAGTGCATGTGAAAGGTAGGACATGTACTAAGGTGTGTACCATGTCCTGACAGTGAAATAATCTCCATTTCGTTTTTCACTGTTGAAAGGCCATCTTGCCCTTAGGACAGAATGGGGAGGCTGTGTAATATGTTTTCCAGCCTATCTTCCCAAAGGCTTAAGATGGAAAGGTGAAGTTTAGTATGCCTGAACTCACAATGTAATAACACATCTTTTTATGCAGGTGGTTTTTGCATTGTGTGTTTAGAAGCCACTCTTTTAGAAGTGGCTGAGTTTTTGTGCTCTAAGATTTCTGTGTGTCTCTGCCTGGCTGTGGATTGACTGTCTGGATTTGAAAGCGATAGGATCTGGGGTATATCTTGACCCAGGGGAGGAGGTGAGACAGCAACAGGCTGACCTGCATCTGGAGTGTAGGGGGGAGGAGTAGCCCCTAGAGGTGAAGAGGCCTGGGTTGCTGCTATAAAACAATTGTCCCATCTCCTGCTGAGTGATTGAGAATCCAGACCCCCACTAATCAAAGGATAAAGGTGTCACTGGCAGGGAGGCACCCAGAACTGGTTTGAACAGGGGTCAGTGCCCCCTGAATATAAAGACATCTGAAAGAAACACGTAGTGATAGATTCCTTACCTTAGAATATCCCCAGGCGTCAGTCTGGATCCGGAAAGTTTTCGTCAGCAGTACCTCTGCGCGTCGGAAGGTGGCGTTGTGCGGCTCCGCGTCCGTCGTAGGCGTCGTGATCGCCGGGATGACGTTGCGGCAGCTACTTAGACGCCGCCCTCGCGCGCTGACGTCCGTTCTTTCTTTTTCCGCGCCAGCAAGCGCAGATCCGGAGAGAGCGGTACCCCCAGTCTTTTTTGACTGAGTTTTTGGAGATTTTTTGTCTCAGCTTTTTGAGTCGATTGACTCCTGGTGCAGTTAGGGATGCCCGGGTTTAAGTCTTGCGAGGACTGTCATCGGATGATGTCGGTGACTGACCCGCACCGCTGGTGTCTCTTCTGCCTGGGGCGCGACCACGACCCCAAGTCGTGCCCCGACTGCCGGTCCATGGCACCGAAGTCTTTGCGGGAGCGGTCCCTAAAGCTGCTTGAAGCCCGGCAGTCGGCTCAGCGCCGTGAAAGGTCCCGGTCCAGAGGGAGGTCGAGGGACCGGTCGCGGAGCCACCACCACCATCGGAAATCCTCCGAATCGAAGTCTTCGCACTCGGGGTCAGGTAAGGCGAAGCGCCAAAAGAAGTCGAAGAAACATCATCGTTCCCCGACTTCCCCTCGCCCGTCGCGCGGCTCCGGCAGAGACTACGCAGTCGCGGGTGACCTACCCGCCCTTCCCGGGTTCATCGGCGACTCCGGCCCAGGTACAGGAATTCCTGTCCGCTATGGCTCGCCTATTTGGGCCATCGGGACTCTCCGGAGCGCCTTCGGGCCCCGCGGGCCCAACTGGGAGTCCTCGCCCTTTGACGCCGGTGGCCCCGGCGTCTCCATCGGCTCCGGCCTCGGCACCGCAGGACTCCCGTGGATCCCGTCGTGGATGCCGGTTGACCTTGTGACACCTCCACCGACGTCAACCCCACCAGCACCACGTTTCGCGTCGCCCGGCGCGCCGGACGACGACGTCCCCGGTTTCAGCCCCGAAATGGAGACGGTGCCGGAACGGTGTCGACCGACGCCGATTCCGACGCCGTTTGGGAATCTGTTTCCCTATCTCCAACCTCCTCCTTTTCTACCTGTACAACAGCATGAGGAGGAAGGGGAGGACTGGGAGGGGTCTGAGGACCCTCTCGCTGCTCAATGCGAGTATGACCCGGACTGGGCAGAGGAGTTGGGGGATGCCAGTGGTCTGGACACCTCTCTAGACCTTGGCATGCTGTCTCCTCCTACCGTGGCTACGGAGGAGGGTGCTTCTTTTTCTGTGGTGTTGCATAGGGCAGCCGGGGCTCTCCACCTCGAGCTACCTACTGTGGCCGTCAGGACTAACCTCCTGACGGAAGTGCTTCAGCCAGCAGTTACCTCTGCGGAACCACTGCTGCCCTTTTAATGACGCTCTTTCGGACGTTCTTTTGGGTTCCTGGTCCAGGCCCAACACATGGGCTCCTGTGGACAGGAACATGGCCCGACACCATCGCCCGGCCCCGGGCGACCCCATCTTCTTCTGCCAACACCCCACCCCTGAGAGCTTGGTTGTCCAAGCCTCCGCTTCCCCAAGCGCATTCCCTTCCGCACCCCCGGACAGGGAATCCAAGAGACTGGAACAGTTTGGGAAGTAGGTTTTTTCTTCTGCCAGTCTAGGGCTGCGGTCTGTGAACACCGCATGCCTCTTGGGCCGATATTCTCACTCTCTGTGGGATACGGTGGAGCAGGTGCTGCCTCAGTGTCCGGAGGAGGCTCGGACACTACTCTCCCAGGCTATTGCTGAGGGGAGGGATGCAGCCAAGTTCACGATCCGTTGTGGCCTTGACACCGCCGACTCGCTGGGCAGGGCGATTTCCATGACAGTGGCGCTCCGCCGCCACGCCTGGCTGAGGACAGCTGGCTTCTCGGGGGATGTCCAAAACACTTTGATGGACATGCCCTTTGATGGCATTCGCCTCTTTGGCAACAAGGCAGACAGTGCTTTGGAGATATTTAAGGACTCACTGGCTACGGCCAAGTCCTTGGGCCTTTCGGCCCCACGGCCTCCTCAGCCTTCTCCCTTGCGCTCCTTTCGTGCTCGCGGAAGGGGCAACCCACTACGTTCGCAACAGAGCCACAGGCCTGCGCAACAGTCCACGCATGGCCGCGGACGTGGGAACCGCCGCGGCGGTTCAGGGGGCCAGCGGACGGGTCAGTCCACCACCACCCCAGCCACCTCTGCCTCCAAACCTTCCTAGTCCGACCTTTCAGGCCCACCGAACGCCAGTGGGTGGCAGGCTTCGCCATCACCTCCCCCACTGGCGCACCATCACGTCGGACAGGTGTGTTTTACAGATAGTCCGAAGGGGCTACTCCCTCCCCTTCGGGACTACCCCGCCAGCCATGCCACCTCAATACCACCGCATGTCGGGGGATCACTTGGCACTTCTCCAGCAGGAAGTTGTGGCCCTCTTGGCCAAGGGGGCCATAGAGCGCGATCCAACTCCAGAAGTAGGTCGTGGTTGTTATTCCCACTACTTTCTGATTCCAAAGAAGGACAAGGGCCTGCGTCCTATCTTGGACCTTCGGAACGTCAATCTCTTCCTCCGGAAGGAGAAGTTCAAGATGCTCACACTTGCTCAGGTCTTGTCTGCCCTAGACCCACAAGACTGGATGGTAGCGTTAGACTTGCAGGACGCTTACTTTCATATCCCTGTCCTGCCAGCCCACCGGCGTAACCTGCGGTTCACGGTAGGCCACGAGCACTTTCAGTTCACCGTGCTTCCTTTTGGCCTTACCAGCGCCCCTCGGGTGTTCACGAAAGTGATGGCGGTGGTCGCAGCTCATCTGCGCAGATCAGGGGTTTCAGTCTTCCCCTATCTCGACGACTGGTTCTTGAAGGCGGGCTCGCCCCAGGCAGTCGTCTCCCACCTCCAGACTACGGCCGACCTCCTGCATTTGCTGGGGTTCTCCATCAACGTGCTGAAGTCGCACCTGATTCCCTCGCAGAAGCTCCTCTTCATCGGAGCAGTTCTGGACACAGCGCAGTTTCGGGTCTATCCTCCCGAACAGCGAGTCCGGGATATTCGGGCTATGATTCCAATCTTTCAGCCCTTATCCTGGGATTTGGTCAGAATGACCTTGAGGCTGCTGGGCCTCATGGCCTCCTGCATCCTGCTGATCAATCATGCCAGATGGCATATGCGGGCTCTGCAGTGGGACCTGAAGTTCCAGTGGGCGCAGCATCAGGGTAATCTGTCCGACTACGTCCAGATTTCGGAGGGCACTGCAAGACAGTTGCAGTGGTGGCTCACAAACCAGCATTGGGTCAGCGGCAGATCCCTCTCCCTTCCCCAACCGGAGCACACAGTGGTGACGAACGCGTCCCTCCTGGGATGGGGCGGCCACATGGGAGAGGCGGAGATCAGAGGCCTCTGGTCTCCGGCGGAGTCCAAGCTCCATATCAACATTCTGGAGATCCGGGCGATCCTACTTGCACTCAAAGCATTCCTTCCCTCTGTCAAGGGGAGAGTAGTGCAGGTGTTCACAAACAACACCACCGCCATGTGGTACTGCAACAAACAGGGCGGGGTGGGGTCGTGGACCCTATGTCAGGAGGCTCTGCGCCTCTGGACATGGCTGGAACATCAGGGCATTTCCCTGGTGGTTCAACACTTGGCAGGTTCACTGAACGCCAGGGCGGACGAACTCAGCCACAGGTGCATGAAGGATCACGAATGGCGTCTTCACTCGGACGTGGCGCAAGGTCTCTTTCAACAGTGGGGAGAGCCTTGGTTAGATCTATTCGCCACCGAAGAGAACGCACAATGTCAGCAGTTCTGCGCGTTGGAATTTCCAAGGCGGCACTCGCTCGGCAACGCTTTTCGTCGCGAGTGGAGTTGCGGTCTATTGTACGCCTTTCCGCCCATACCACTTCTACCCAGAGTGCTGAAGAAGATCAGACGCGACCGGGCCCAAGTCATTCTTGGGGCTCCGGACTGGGCTCGAAGAGTTTGGTATCCCGAGCTACTCAGTATGAGCGTGGATCCCTCGATCCGACTGCCTCTTCGGGAGGATCTTCTGTCGCAGCAGCAGGGGACGGTCCTCCACCTGAACCTGTCCAGCCTCCACCTCCTTGCGTGGAGTTTGAGCGGCGACAGTTGATTCCATTTCACTTGCCTCCCGAAGTCTGTGATGTTATTCTGGCAGCCAGGCGTCCCTCCAGAAAATCGGTATACGCCTGCAGGTGGAACAAATTTGTGGCATGGTGCACAGCAAAGGCTGTGGATCCACTTTCTGCCCCTCTTTCTGAGGTCCTACTGTTCCTTCTTTCTTTAGCCCTGCAGGGCTCTGCTCTGGGCACTATCAAGGGCTACCTTTCTGCAATTTCGGCCTTTCTCAGGCTACCTGATCAGCCCTCTCTTTTCAAGTCCCCTGTTGTAAATAGATTTCTCAAAGGCATTACTCACCTTTTCCCTCCTATTCCGTTTGTGATGCCACAGTGGGACTTGAATCTGGTTCTTACTTATTTGATGTGCGCTCCCTTTGAGCAGCTTCACAACTGTCCTCTTCATTTATTAACCTTGAAGACTGCTTTCCTGGTTGCCATCACCTCCGCTAGGCGCGTGAGTGAGCTCCAGGCTCTTTCATGTAAACCTCCTTTTCTGTCTGTTCATCCGGACAAGGTTGTGCTACGCACACGTCCATCCTTTTTGCCAAAGGTTGTTACTGCCTTCCATATCGGGCAAACCATCACCTTGCCCACTTTCTTTCCGCCTCCGCACCCTTCCAGAGAGGAAGAGAGGCCCCACCGTCTGGACCCAAAACGTGCGATCTCATTTTATCTCAACCGCACACAACAGTTCCGGGTGGATGACCAGCTCTTTGTTGGCTACGTAGGCGCCAAGAAAGGCCGGGCTGTACACAAGTGGACTATCTCCCGCTGGGTTGTCTTGTGTATAAAAGCCTGCTATTCTCTGGCTAAAAAGGAGCCTTCGGTGGGGCTGCGCGCCCATTCTACCAGGGCAACAGCAGCTACTACTGCATTGGGACGTGGTGTCCCCCTGCAAGACATCTGTCAGGCAGCCACGTGGGCCTCGCTGCACACTTTTACTAAGCATTTTTGCCTTGACAGCCAAGTCCGGAGAAGCGGCTTCTTTGGCCGTTCTGTTCTCCGTGACTTTCTGGTGTGATCTTGGTTCGCAGACCCACCACCGGGGTTGGTATTGCTGGGGTATCTATTCTAAGGTAAGGAATCTATCACTACGTGTTTCTTTCAGATGAACAAGTTACTTACCTTCGGTAACGATATATCTGTAAGAAACATTAGTAGTGATAGATTCCTTACCGCCCCACCCATCCTCCCCGTTCTGCAAACTGATTTCTAGGGTTAAGGTCATCCCTTTCAGGGCCCTAGTTTCAATGCACCAGTGGTCAGTATCTTGCATGGCTCTGCGTTCCTGGCGCGGAAAGTCGTGTACAGAACTGACGTCAGCGCGTGAGGGCGTCGTCTAAGTAGCTGCCGCGACGTCATCCCGGCGATCACGACGCCTACGACGGACGCGGAGCCGCACGACGACACCTTCCAACGCGCAGGGGTACTGCTGACGAAAACTTTCCGGATCCAGACTGACGCCTGGGGATATTCTAAGGTAAGGAATCTATCACTACTAATGTTTCTTACAGATATATCGTTACCAAAGGTAAGTAACTTGTTGTTCAAAGCCATTGAGGGGTATAACTATAAGAGCTGAAGCCCCTGAACTTTGGAGAATGGCTTGATCAAGTGTGAACAAGACTGGAGCTACTTCGTGGTCAAGAGGACCTTTGCCAAGGAAGAAACAACTGAATAGACTGAAGGATAGACTGACCCTTGCTGTGTGTTCTGGGGCTGGCCTGCAGTTTGTTGTTTTAACCAAGGAAAGGCTAAAGGGACTTTGCTGTGTGCTGTGTCCCCCTGCTTGAAGGACTCTGCTGTGTGCTGTGTCCTGAAGTAACTTATCCCCAAGGGCCCGAGGTGAGCTGGCTCCCTGTTGCAGAAACACAGGAACACAAAAGTTTCCATGAGAGTCTCAGCGGCGCTGTGCGTGCGTGCTTGTTGCAGCCTGAGACCCTCGTAAGGCATGCCCTGTGATCGTGGGCACCTGGAGTCCAAGCAAGGATCAGCGACGCTGTGTGCGTGTGCTTCGTGCAGCCTGAACCTTTTGTGCGGATTGTCCAGTATCGTGTGCACCGGAATCCAAGTGAGTCTCATCGACGCTGTGTGCGGGTGCGTTGGGCACCGTGAGACCTTCGTGAGGATTTGCCTTGTTATCGTGTGCACCGGAATCCAAGTGAGTCTCATCGACGCTGTGTGCGTTGGGCACTGTGAGACCTTTGTGAGGATTTGCCTTGTTATCGTGTGCACCGGAATCCAAGTGAGTCTCATCGACGCTGTGTGCGGGTGCGTTGGGCACCGTGAGACCTTCGTGAGGATTTGCCTTATCGTGTGCACCGGAATCCAAGTGAGTCTCATCGACGCTGTGTGCGTGTGCGTTGGGCACTGTGAGACCTTCGTGAGGATTTGCCTTGTTATCGTGTGTACCGGAATCCAAGTGAGTCTCATCGACGCTGTGTGCGGGTGCGTTGGGCACCGTGAGACCTTCGTGAGGATTTGCCTTGTTATCGTGTGCCCCAGAGTTAAAGTGAGTCTCAGCGGCGCTGTGCGCGTGACCTTCGTGCAGCCTGAGACCTTCGTGTGGAGTGCCCAGTGATCGTGCACTCTAAGTTTAAGGAAGACTCAGCGACGCTGTGTGCGTGTGCCCTGTGGCAGCCTGAGATCTTACTAACTGTAGCGTCCCGGACTGGCAGCCCCGGAGGAGCTGAGCCGCCGGCCCGAGCCCGCCGTTGCCAAATGACAAAGATTGCATTGGAGGCCCAGCCGCTGGACGAGGAGAGGAGAGTGAGTTTGCGCCCCCCAGGTAACGTGTGTCGACTCCTGGGGCGGGGTGTGGGCTCGGAGGGAGACGCTCTGGCCTCTCTCTCGTTCCGGCAGCGCGAGCCTCTGCTCGTATCGCGGGCCGTATTGCCAAGGGAGTGGCAGTACAGGGGCCGGAGTGCGGAGCTGCACTTTTTGGTTACATCGTACCTGTGTTGGGGGCAACTGTTGAGAGTCTGACTGCAAGTCAGAAGGAGAGGCGGAGAGACCGCCCACGGCACAGTGATCGGTGCCGGAGTGTATTACGCATTATTCCATTACTGCATAACGGAGTACCTGACTGTCGTACTACACATTGCATCATTTCTGCATAACGAAGTACCTGATTAGAGTATTACGCACTGCACTGTTTCTGCATAACGAACTACCTGATTAGTGTATGACGCATTGCATTGTTTCTGCATAACGAACTACCTGATTAGCGTATGACGCATTGCATTATTCCTGCATAACGGACTACCTGATTAGTGTATTACGCATTGCCTTACATCTGTATAACGACCTACCTGGTGGTTGTGCTACGCATTGCATTATGTTTACATCGCAAAGTGCCTGATTGTTGCGTAAGCATTGCATTATTTTTACATTGCAGCAGGACCTGATTCTAGCATTACGATCTGCATAACAGGGTGTTAGGATTAGAGTAGGATGTTTAGAAGTGCTCATTAATATCGCCAGAACTGATAAGGGCTGGCTGGCCTAACAACCGGCCAGGAGGAATATTACAAATACGCATATGTTGGATTTATATCGTGTGGTCTGATCGTATATCTTTTTATATAAAATTTATACTCGTTTTATAAAACTCGTGTGGAGTCTATTTGTGGTGTCATCATTGGGTTGCTGGGAGCGTGATTGCAAATACTTTACACATTTGCCTTGAAGATAAGCGTGGCTGCTCGTGCCAAGCTACCGAGGGGGTGAGCGGGGCTATCTCAGAAGGTGACCTTCCTTTCCCTGACGTTGGAACGCGGGTACCTACCTCAGCCAACCAGGGGATTTGAACCCCGGGTCTAACAATTCCGAACCCTAATGTTGAATCAGGTGCTCATTAGATGATGGAGTGGCCTATACTTGCAGCCATGGAATATCGTTTAGGCCATCCACATGTTTCTTCAATCGGTACACGCACCGCTGCTTCCTTTCAAGTAGTATTTTACTGATATTGGTCCCTGGTCTGTGTCTTAATACTTCCAGTATGACCCACTGTAATTCCGTATCTGTATGATGTTGATTAAGGTAGTGTTTTGTTGGGCAAGTGGATGTCTTTTTATACCTAATGGTACTCCGGTGTTCGTTAATTCATAATCAAACTTTGTGTGTTGTCATGCCAATGTATTTATCACATGGGCAAGTGATCATATAGACCACATTCTCAGTATTGGTCAGTCCCAATGTTCACCTCTTTTTGTTGTTTTGTAAAAGGACACACGGAGCAATTTCCGCAAGGGAAGTGTCCAACTACAGGGGTCATGTTCCTAAAGTGTTCTGGGTCTCTGTTGTGTGTATATCTCCTTAGAAATAGATGTATGTACTAGCCTGTCCCTCAAGCTTGTACTACGTTTGGAGAAGAGTGGCAGCTCCCAGTCGATGCCAGCTGTTTCAACTATTGTCCAATTGTTTTTTAGAGAATCCGCTTCAGTGCATTAGATGCTGGCGTGAATGTTGTGACACAGGTTATCCTATCCTCTGCCTCTTTGGTGTAGTTTTCGAGTAAGGCCTCTCTGTTGTTATTATGGGCTCGTTTCTTCGTTTTGTTAATTATCCTCGATGAATATTTCCATGCCTTCAATCTATTAGCTAATCTGGTGTGGCAGGCTCTCTCTCCTGCTCCCGCTACTGCTCCCTGCTCCCCCGGCTCCTTCACTTTCTTCACATCGAGCGGAGCCGGTGATTAGAGCCGCTCTCCCGCTCCCACTCCTCACTTCGAGCAGAGCCGAGGCAACACACATCTGATCAAACCTGATCAATTTGACCTGAAGGACACCTGTAGACCTGTAGGATATCTGTAGGATACCTGTACGTCACTAGTGCAAGAACGAGTCCCTCCCCCCCCCCCCCCAGCGCTGACGAGCACGTGTTGCCGGTTTGGAGCTGGTGTTCAGCGACGTGCAGCGAGCCCCGGTGTCCTGTTTGACAATTTCAGCAAACCCCCCGACCCGGTCTGGCCAGCAATACCAACACCAACCCCAGAATCCATCAGGAATCACCTGGCCAATCATATCACGTGGGGGCAGCGTCCTCTCAGCAGAGCTTTACGGATGTGCGGTGAGCGCGGCCGCCATTAGGTGCGGCCGCAGAGTGTGAGCCCAGCGAGATCCGCAGAAGCGACCCAACTAGGTTGGGTGCGGCTTGCGGCTCGCTAGTGTGCCCTGCTCCCGCCCTGCTCGTGCCCAGGCTCCTGCCTGCCCCCCCCTGCTCTGTTTTAGCCTTAAGGTCTTCCCCCTTACCACTCGCTCTGACTCTGCCCCTTGCTCTTGCCTTGTCTTGCCCCGCTTCTGTATTGCCTCTGCCTCGCGCCACTTACCCTTGCCTAGCTCCTGTTTCCGCAACTCCCCCATTTCAACGCCACTATTAACATCAAGACATTAGATATTGGACACTTGGACAAGCTTCTATTCACAGAGCCCCACCAGCCCTGTCTGGTATAAGCGGTAAAGGCAAATACGGCATAAGCGTGCCATCAGCGGGGGGTATTAGTAGCTATTAGAAGCTACTAGAAGATAGAAGACCGCCATAACTGGCACGGCTGAGGTGAGGTGGAGTACGGGGTGAGGGAGAGCGAGCGTAGCTCTCTGACCGCCGCTCCCCGTCCTTTGCCCACCGTCCCGCAAGTTTGCACGCTCTGCATGTGCTGTGAAAACCAGGCAATTAAAGTACCGGTCGGAAAGTCACCGCAAAACACAACGCAACGGAAACACAACGCGAGGTGCAAGAACGTAGACGAGCACCGGAAGTCTTGGTGCATTCTCCATCATGAGGTCTGGTAGGAAAAGGGGCCAGCCTGTGGTCCCTGTGCGCAAATCCAAACAAACGGGTAAGACAACACCAAGTGCCACAAAACTGGTCTCGCCCTCCAAGGAAACAGAGGCCCCCTGTGGCCTGGCACCACAGCGATCAGGAGGTCACCCACCACACCTCTATCAGCCAAAAATTTCCTCAAAGTTTCAATTTTTAAAGGACCCTGCATCGTCTATATTCTCCTCCAGTGGCACAATTCAGGGCCTTCATGTTCCTCTACTCCCTCTACAACTATCCACTACATCAGTCACGGTACAATCCACAGAGGAAACTCCAGCAGTCCAACCTGAGGTCTCCCCGCATGTACCAGACAAATTTTCGGAACGTAAAAAAAACAGCTCCACTGACTCACAAGCGGGGGAAGCCGCTTTGAGAGTAGAGGAGTATTCCACCTGCCAATCTTCGCCCATTTGCACTCTCATCTGTACCACTAAATCCACAACAATCGCATCAACTGACCACAATAAGCAGATCGAAGTGCAATGTTCCCAAGCGACAACGACAAACGATGATAAGGGCACAAATTCAGGGCACGCTGAGTTAAGCAGATTTAACTTGAATCGCTCTCCCGAACACCATATAGGATCCAGCCTCAAAAAGACTCTCAAAAACTTACTTATAACTTGTCAATACAGCCTGAGGCCATCACGCCTGCAACCGCACATCTGAGTCCAGAAGTGGAAATAAGGGGGAGTGCTGTAACCCCCAAAGAGTGCGTTGAAACCGTTGAAATCTCACTGGACTCCAGGGGAGGTGGGCAGGATCCAGTCGCCTCCCATGCCCTCTCCTACCTGGGATCACAGGAGTGGGCGGACCTAGTTGCCTCCTATGCCCTGGATTCTCCGGACAAACAGCCTCCGCTTACCGGTGGAACCGGCACCATTCAAGGAGGCAAACAAGGCAGTGATCTGGAAGGAGCGATCAACAATTCAACCTTACGCCAAAGCCCTCCCATCTCCACTTCTACTTTAGGCTCACCATGTCAAACCGGGAAGCCGGCACTGAACACATGGGACATTTTACTAAACACAATGCAACGAACTGTCGACGTGTTACACTATCAGTCAGACAAAATGAACCTGCAGCTGACTCTACTAGGCACTCTGGCTCTTTTTGTGGGGGGGATAGACGAGAAACTGGGTAAACTAAACCTTCTAATTAGCAGAGCCCAGCAGGAAGCGAAACTGAACTGCAGTTGTGGTCCTATCATCAACAAATTATCGTCACTTCCCTCAATTGTATCCACTCTCATAGAGGGCCTGCCAAAGGGCCCAAACCAAGAGATATTAAAGGCAAACCCACATAAAGTAGGGCTTAATGAGTCATCGAAAACGGATCATGCTGTTCAAAACTTCGCTGGCACATATTTTACGAGTCGCCAAGAGGGCAGCTTGGCCCTTGGGATCATCTCATCACCCAAGGAGCAAACCCTAACCCAGAATGCAAAGCAACGTCGTCAACTTAGGAGAAAAGGTCGTAATAAAACATCTTCCTCGAGCCTTACAAAAGTTTACCCTCTCTTTGCAACAAAAACACCACAGCACTTAGCGCTAGCACATGTTACTTCAGCACACGCCCTCGTAACTGACGGAAAAACTAACCAGCTAAAGGAAACTCACCTTAAGGAAAATAAGGATGCGGCACAAGCACGACTATTATCTCCTGGGGTAGCCTTGTCACCACCTAGCAGCCAAACGGACATTCAAGGCAATAGGAAAACTAAAGTCGGACAGAAAAAGGATGATAGTACAACCAGCCGACCACCACAATCAACTGAGGAAAGGGAGCCAATTCTCACGCATGGTCTAAACCAGGCGTTGGCTGCAACCTCTAACTTACTTTTGCCGCTCCCACAGGAGGCCAACCTCAAAACATCAACCATGCCAATTGATCCTCCAAAGTATAAGATCATTCAGGCCTCGACCCAGGCACCAGGAGCAGTAAATTAAAAAAATGACAACACCGGTAAAGTCAACAATGAGGCGCAGGGAGTTTCTTATGAGCCAACAACAACAACTGGGCCCCTGGGCCCCTCTGCAACGCGTAATCCAAATAAAAACCTAGATCGCGGTTCAGAAGCATCCACAGGCCCCAGGTGTACAGATCCTCCAACTCTGGATAATCTCAGTGGGCAAACTCAGCAGCCCACCAACATAGTCAGAGACAATCACTTGGGGTTAAACTCTGCAACAGCCTCTTTAGCCAATCAAGCTAGGAACTCCGCTATTACACTCTTTACGCCAGAATATGACTCGAAAGGCCCTTTCGACATACTGAATAGAGGGAATATCCTCCAACTCCTTAATGCAATACCAATACTAAAAGGCATTAGGTCAAAGGACCTCTTCTCAATAGAATTCATAAAGTCGGACAAAGCACAAGGCAAAGAATCCACTAAAGCGACCTGGCGGTCCACTGACATCGCAAACAAAGTCCTGGAAGAACAGGAAACCTTTAAAGCTTGGGGGGATACAATCCTCTGTGTATCATAGCATAGGATATCCACTCCCTTTGCTTGTTAGATCACGAGAAGGAATGCCTTGCTACAGAGTCAAAACATCCTCTGTACTCGGGGGAGCCCGAGATCGGTCGCCTCACAGCGAACAGGCGTCGAACTCACAAATGAGCACTTCATTTAACAACTCAGCCGATTCTGACCATCTTCGGATTACTAGAACCGTCAACACATCCAGTCATCGACAATGACAGAGCAACTTAATGAGGAATCGAGGAAATCCCGATGAATTACCTCTGAGGTTATGTTCATGGAACATTAATGGGCTGATTAACAAGGCTGGAGATGCCGAGTTCTTGTTTACTTAAAATCTTTTGACATCCTTTTCCTGCAGGAAACATGGCTAGAGGAGCCATTGCAAATAGAGGGATATATTTGCTTCCACACTCCCGCCCTAAGGAAATGTAAATATGGCCATCTATCTGGCGGCCTAGCTACATACATTAAAATAACAAAAATTCACAGCGCGCAGGAACTGCCCTCTCTCCTTCCAGCTGTAAACTCTACAAAGGCTCAACTCAATCTCAGAGGAAAAAAGGAGGAGGTGCTCCTGTTCAACACATATTTAAATCCGAAACGGAAAAAACAGGAATCAAAAATTCTAATCGAACATCTGCTTCAACACATGAGTTCACATACCACACTAAACCTTATTTTGTCCGGCAACTTCAACCAACACCTCCTTGGCACCATCCAAAATGAAGATACTCAGGTCCAGTCTTTACATTGGAACATTCCGACTCAAACTCACAGCGATCACGAACGAGCCTCAAAGAGTGGTTTAGAGCTGCTAGAAGAACTCGAGCATATTAGCCTAAGGGTGCTAAATGGAAGATTTGCCGATGACTCACCGCCGGCCGCCTCATTTCACACGGGACACGTGACTTCCACAATTGATTACACCCTAGTGTCTCTTCCTTTTTTTCAACATATAATAAGCTATTGCCTAGGAGATAAAGGGGACAGTGATCATCGGCCCCAGGAAGTCCTAATCCAAGCACTCCCAGACAAATCAATTTCAAACCCAGCAGGTATGCACGCATGCCATACAATACATTTAAAAAGAATCAAGTCATCCATAGCAAATTCTAGGGAGGTGCTCTTGGCAGCAAAACAACAGCTAAATGAGCTTGACTATCCAACTGGAAATCCCACCTGTATATGGGAAACCTTCATGTCCTTGTTTGCAAACATGATTAACAAAAGGGGGGACGCGGGCGGGCTAGTTTAACGAGGTCCAACGTACAAGCCCGAGAAGACTGTATACAAGGTGGGGTATGGAGTTCCTCAAAGGCAAATAACAGAAGAGAGGAGATACTGTGAGGTGTGAGTAGTAGTAGTATGAAGGTAGCTACTTGCCAAGTCAAAGGAAAAGGCAAACTAAGGGGGGCAACCCCTTGGTGGAACTAGGGCTCTCACACACCCAGCAAGCTAGGTGTCATGCTTCATCATATGAGCCTGCCCCTCGTCCAGTCGGCGCTGCAATACCGGACGGGCTCCCGAACCGGGGCTCTTTAGCGGGGATCTTCTGTTCCTGCCGGTGGGTGCAGTGGGAGTAAGAGGCCTAGTGTGTGTAGACGTGAGAGAGTAGTGAATTAAAACAGGTCAGTTAATCCTAGCCATGATTTAATTATTTAAGGTAAACCGCCTGGCTAAAAATATATAGAGAGGGACAGTGCACTAGATGTAATGTGTCTAGTCATATAGTCCTGCTCTCAGATGATCGACATGTTTCGTGCCTCTAATGTCAGGGGGATCTGGGCACTTCCTCAGGATCAGAGTGAAAAAACTATCTACACTACGTGGTTAAGTGACATCTACCTACCACGTGTTAAGTGACATCTACCTACCACGTGTTAAGGTCGATGACCTGTAAAACAAATAAACAATAAACCTCAATCAATCACAAGGTCAATCAATCTCAAGGTCTCATTGGCACTTGTATATCATCGTATCTCATCAACTATTAAAACAAAACAAAGAAAAAAGAAAAGAAAGAAGGAGAACCTTATTGCACGTACTAGTGTGTAGTTAAGCAGGTTTATATAAATAATAAATAAAATTACTGTAAAAATGCACTAGTATCACCATGTTGTGCTCTTGAAACTATTATAGAACATAATGTGATCCGATAGTGCATAGTACTAAACATATAGACACCCATGGTCGTGCCTGATAAACTAATAGGCGATAGAGAGCGTTCAATGACTCACCTATCCTGCTGTCTAGAATTGCTAGCAACAGTACAGGCGGTAATGAAATGGACACCGTTGTGGGTCCTGTAAAGGCAAGTCAGAGGATGGGCGTTATGGCTGGCAGTGGAAAGAAAGCCAAAGATGGGGAGACAGAGGGCCCAGAGGGGTCAAACCAGCATTCAGATGCTGCAAGGAAATCAAGCTAACCCCATGTGGTCACCCATATTACTAAAAAGTTGAAGGCCCACAGGGCAAAACGTGTCCACATGGTGACCTAGGGCATCCAAGGAATGGCCCAGCTCAGACAACTGTCTCAGAGGTATTAGTGCTGGGCTAGTATTGGACCCAAGGCAGAACAACACTCATAGGCAGCGACGGGCATAGGAGGAATCTGGATGCTCTACTGTAAATAGTAATGCCGATATGGAGCATGAGAATCGGCGGTAGGGGACCACACTGGCAGCCGAGATCGAAAGCTGCAACTAAATTGGCTTACCTCAACATTGGAGCGATCCGAGGTCCTTGGTAGCCACAGTTTGCACTAAGAAAATACTCACCCGCGTGTGGCCACGCCAAGCCTGCGACCTACCCTGCCGCCGGAACCGGGATGGTAACTGGTTGTGGGACTGTCCAACAGATAAGGCAGTCGCTCGCTCGGCGGTGGGCGGAGTCACGTGAGAAAAGTGTGATCTCGTGTGACTGGGCAGGGTTCGTGAGGGCTTGCACAGAGGACTGGAAAATGAGGCGGCCATATTGGAATGGTCCGGAAACGATGGGAAACAGCGCTGTGAGTGGTGAAGCGCCTATTCTTACTATTAGGACAGGGATTATATAAATTTAGCCAGTCCTATAATCGTGTAACCAATAAGGAATGTATATACGCATTACCCACCATATCAGTGAAGCCAGCCTGTGAGCACAGCAACTGCTCTAGAGATAAGGCCATCGTTCGCTCAGTGCAGAATAAAGTCACGTGATGGTGTGTTTGATCGGCAAACTAGAAAATGGGATGGCCAAGTTGGAACAGACCGAAAATATGTTGAGAGTGCGTTAGTAAGGCGCCAATTCCGCTCGATGTATGCGGAAGATAACCAGTCAGGTTATAATGGAAATTAAAGAAATATACGTGAATATATCAATAACAATATCTATATGAACATCCAACAAGAATACAATACACCATATGCACCAATGCGATACACCATGCTGGTGAGATCCACCTACTGCCATGACGGGATCCCTTGTAGGAAGCATATTAGGGATCAGAGGGTGCAGGGGGGGACAAAGGAATACAACTTGTATATGGCACCTAAGGATCAAAAGGAGAGGTGCAGGAGGGGCACAAAAGCAGCATGAAATCACTACACATAGTTATACGATTAGATAATGTGATTAAATAATAATATAATACAAGTCTAAAAGTGCATCCTCCTATATGGTTAGTATACATGATGGTGGTTCAATAATGTCTAGATAAGTGAACCCCATGGGATGTCATCATTCAGCCCCTCAATATGTGTAGACAATCTCAGCACCCACCTCTGCTCGATTTTAAATAGTGCTGATTGTGAAATCTGTGGATGTGCTTCCAACACAATCCAATGCAGTGAGTCAGGAGGGTGTGGTGTCTCTTTGAAATGTCTGTATAGTCTAGTGGTGATTCTTTGGCAACGTATGTTGCTCCTGTGTTCGGTTATTCTGGTTTTGACTGTCCGCATGGTCATCCCTATATACTTCAAGCCACAAGGGCAGGTGATCATGTATATGCACTTCTTGGTGTTACAATTAGTGTGTTTTTTCAGGGACCATTTGAAATTTGAGTGTTGTTCTGCCTTGGGTCCAATACTAGCCCAGCACTAATACCTCTGAGACAGTTGTCTGAGCTGGGCCATTCCTTGTTTGCAAACACCCACTCATCCGTAGTCCGATATTTTCCGTTCAACGACCCTATGGCTGCAAGGAAGGCTACAAGTACACAGAGGTCCGTCTTGAAATGCCTCAAAAAATCTGTGAACAAATTACTGAGATTATTGAGGCTACGCCCGGGGGATAAGGACCTACTCCAAAAGCTCCGCAACAGCAAGGCCAAACTTAGGAAACTTAAGTGGGAAACGAACAGACAAAATGAAAACGAATTCTGGGCTAAACTCTATTATGATTCTAAAGGAAATAATAGTGGCCGTTTCTGGTCAACGATAAACAAAATTTTACAACCAGCACATGGCGGTCTAATATCGCATATCACAGAAAACACATGGTCATCTTTTTTAGAATCTCATTTTAACCAACAGGTATCCGGATCACTTGCTCTCAAGGACAACCAGCCAGCCTCTTCAACCCAAACTGTGATGGCTGATGTGGTCGAGGCAAATGAAATCGATGCCACCACGATTAGGGGACAAATCTCTAAAGGGAGGAAAGAAGGAGCACCCGGGCCAAACGGGTTTCCACCAGCTCTTTTCAAACAAGATCCAGAATACTGGTCAGAAACTCTGACTCCTCTCTTCAACTCTGTTAGACAGTTTGGGTGCCTTCCCGCATCATGGAAGGGTTCCATTAGTTCTCCAATTTATAAAGCTGGAGACAAAACTCAACCAAAAAACTACCGCTTGATCGCTCTGCTAGATGTCGAGGCAAAATATTTTGCGGGTATTCTACTAACAGAGCTGCAAGAATGGGCAACAGAGCATAACATAATTCCCCCTTGTCAGACAGGGTTTTCCAGAGAGACCGGTACAACAACAAACCTATTAGCAATGTCACTACTTATTGACAAGGCAAAATTAACCAAACAAACTCTACATTCTCCTTTGTGGATTTTAAGGCGGCGTTCAACAACGTCAACCGAGCTAACCTGTGGAGGAAATTAGGTTAAGCTAGGCAACGACTCCCACCTCTCGAGGCGCATACCAACAACCAAAGGTCTTAAACAGGGTTGTGTGCTCGCACCAACTCTTTTTAACCTTTACACAGCAGATATGACATCAGCCCTAAGTGCCTCCAACGCGCAGGCCCCTCGACTAGGGGGAGAAGCCATTTCCAGCATGTCATATGCGGACAACGTTGTTTTAGCAAGCCACACTCAAGTAGGTCTGCAACGGCTACTTAACACATTGCATGAATATGCAGCTGCAAATTGCCTGGAAGTTAACATCAACAAAACTAAAACCGTGACAATCAATAGTAAAAAACGGTCTCACTCTTGGTCCCTGGGAAAAACTCAAATTGCGAATTCCACCGAGTACAAATACTTAGGTGTCATAATTGATAAGCGTGGCCAATTCGTGAAACAACTTGAGGCCATAAAGAGGAAAGGGATGATGATTGCGACAACGCTAAGGCAACTCAAAACAAAACTGACTGGACCAACCTTTTCACCATTGCTTCGTGTTGCGCAAGCAAAAATTCCACCGTCAATCACCTATGGCAGCGAAGAGCTGAGAGGCAGGGACGCCATACTGCTGGATTCCACCCTGGCAAAGGCATACAGAGTAATGCTAAACCTCCCTTCATATACCTCTCTAGACAGATCCGACTCGAGTTTGGACTAACAAAGCAACTCCTCGCAAGGCGAGGCTCGTACATCAAGTGCTGGCATAAAATCAAGAATTCGTCCAGGAATACACTGAACCATCGGCTCTGGCAGGAATTGTGTAATACATCCATCTCACCGGCCAAAGCCTACTTGGAGGAATCACTGGCCACTACCGGATTAGCCGACTTATGGGAAATTCCAACAACGCACACGCACTTTAAGGAT
This sequence comes from Calotriton arnoldi, assembly GCA_963921515.1. NCBI lineage: Eukaryota > Metazoa > Chordata > Amphibia > Caudata > Salamandridae > Calotriton > Calotriton arnoldi. The sequence continues at coordinate 1,141,109 of CAWUFW010000166.1, forward strand.
ATTGTAAATAAGGTTATTAAGAAACTTTCCCTCACAGAAGACAAAGCCACCTTTTCACATAGGAGCCACGCATGGATGACTCTGAGCAGCTACAAACTATTTGGGCCACAGGCATACTTCGAACTGGGGTATTCCAGGAAGTCAAAGGAATCCTTATTAAAATACAGGTTAGGAATCCTTCCAGCCATACCTCATCTTCCACCGTGGCTGAGAGAGAATTGCGGGAAATTATGCAGGCTATGCGGAGTCGGTAATGAAGATATTGAACATTTAATATGCTACTTCATTAAGCTAAAAGAGGAAAGGGTAGACCTCCTAAAAAGCCACTTTAACGAGCGAGGCATACGTACCCGGAGACCAGCAGTACTAGCCTGCTTTAACCCAAGCGACCCGCATTTAAATGGGAAGCTAGTCAAGTTCTTGATATTAGTAGCATCTAAGCAAGGCCCGGTGGCATCCTGCGTGAGTACAAAAACAACAAAAAACTTAAATACTTCCGAACTGTAATCTGTGCACAAACTCCAGAGGCTTAGAGCAAAACGGACACACTGGGTACTCTGTTCCTTTCAAACATTTCTGTATTTTTTAATATATAAGATTTTTAAAAGAGTACTGATTGAAAAGGTTAGTTAACTAAAAATGTTTTATCAGAGTGTATTTTTTGTAATGGTTTTAATTAATCAAAAACAATAAATGTATTACTTACTTACTATTAGCTAATCTGTCTGCTTGTTCTTCAAAGATGGCACTGTCTGTGCAGTTGCGTCTAATCCACAAAAATTGTCCAAAAGGCAGATTTTTCCTTAATGACTTCAGGTGATAACTATCAAATCGCAATAGGCTGTTTGTCAGTTGGCTTTTCGTGTACCTTAGTGGTTATTTCCTCTCCCACCGTAGTGATCTCGAGGTCCAGTAAGGTAATAGAAGTCTTGTCTATGGTGTGTGTGAACTGTAAAAATAGATCTCTGGTGTTAATCCAGGAACAGAATTCCACTGCTAGAGTTTCATCACCTCTCCAAATAATCAGGACATCATCAATATATCTGCGCCATAGTCTGATGTGCGTTTGGTAAGGATTAGAATCATTATGGATGTGTTCATTTTCAAACTGGTGAACATAGAGGCATGCCAAACTTGGGGCGAAAGTCTCGCAGTTTCACAGGGCAGCAACTGAGCCGTCCATGGTTTTCCTCGCTCAAGATCAGTCTTGTGGCAGGCATGGGGGGCCAGGGTCCGATTAGTAGGTGGCTTGGGCAGGCCCAGGGAGGGTCAACAGTCATGAGATCGGCAATGAGGCTGTGGCCTCCTGTACTGACTGTTCAGACTTCACTTCTCCGGCAGGTGTCCGCTGCACACTCAGGAGACTCTCGTGGGCAGGGATGTTCTCACCCAGTTACACAAGTCGGTGTCATCTAGGAATGCTCGATGGCAGTTAAACAGTTGGATATCCAACGGATTAGAGGTGTTTAGAGCAGAACCAATTTAAAAAGCTGCTGCCAGGACAGCCATCCAAGCCTTGCCCCCATGATATGTATTTAGATGGGAAAATCTTTCTGTTTTTGCAGTTGAATACTGTTTTGGACGTGGGGTGAGGGGTTTATATCTCCGACTTTGAAAAATATTTCTCTATAGTGCTCACGTATTTGTAAAGTCTATTCGAGCCCAGATAAAACTCCTGCTATAGTGACTCTGTTATAAAGTAGCTAGGTCTGAATTGAAATGTGGTTAAATGCAGAACAGCAGAATGGATAGGAAGATTGCCCTAGCTTAGAAGAGCTATGGGGAGTGGTGTTGAAGGTCGGAAGAGGTATATTGCTGACTTATTGTCCTATGATAATATGCCCACTTTTCTTAGCTTGTGCAGTACAATAAGATAGACACTGAATGTTTGTGTGGATATAGTTGAAATTCTAATATGGATAGAGTTGTGCTTGTACTGATTCTAGATTTAGGGGTCGATTCCGATTCGGGCCGGAAATCTCTCCGACCGAGCCGGACCCGGAGAGATTTCCGACCGAATCGGACCCGTGCAGTCCGACCGAACGAGTACGATGCATTCGTATGCCACCGGACACGAGTCGGTCGGACTCCCATTGAACTCAATGGGAGCCGGTCGTACAACGCGTACGCGGGCTCCCATTGCCTCAATGGGTGCGAGGCGGACAAGGGCGCCCCCTACAGCGAGTACGCCGCGAGGCGCCCGCGGCGTACACGCACAGGTAGGGGGACCCATGGGTCCCCCCTGTGTGCGCCTCGCACGGGTACGCGTACAGGGGGTCCGACACGGACCCCCAAAGTACGGCTCCGACAGCGAGTTCGAGTCGGACGGCGCGAGTCGGTCGGAGCGGTCGAGGTGCGCATCGTACTTACCCGGCCGGAAAACGTCTCCATTGCGCGGTGCGAATCGTGTCCGACCGAGTCGGTCGGAGCGGTACGATCCGGGTACGAGTCGGTCGGAGCGGTCGGGTCGCCCGGACGAGTCGGTCGGCGGACTCGCATCGTACTCGCTCGGCCGGACCCGCGTACGGTTCGGTCGGGAAACAGGGCTCCGAATCGGATCCGGTAAAGCCGAATCCTATTCGGAGCCCTACCGGCCGAGATCGGAATCGGCCCCTTAGTCCCTTAAGTCACAGTCAAATTTCATCTTCCTCATGTCACACACATTATAACTTTGACCAAACAGTCCCCTTATTTGTAAACTTGTTTTGCTGATAAACCGTGTGACCTTACTCTTGAGTCCTTTATAAAGACATATGCTTTTCTTATATTTGCATATTCCACACAAGCATACCCTGCTTATATTAGTTTAATCAAAAGCAGCAAGAAGACGTAATGACTTTAAATCTCCTAATATGCGCTTAGTTGCTAATCACAGGGAAGCCTCCTGAGTCCTTGTACTGATAAAATGGAAAGGGCAATATTGTCAAAGAAAAGTAAGTAATCAATTCTGTTGAGAACGAGCTAAAAGGCTTGTCAGGAAGAAAGTGAGTTTGATAGCTAACTGTCCAAGAATTCTAAATTTGCTCAACTTTAAACTGGTACCTCAATATTATGTTGTTGTTTTTGTTATATAGCGCCCAATCTTCCCTAAATTTATGTATGTTTTCATGTTGGAATTTGAGAATGCCTGCTCGCCGTAGGTGAGGGGCACTGTAAGATGACCACTAGACTAGGCAAGCATTGTGTTTGGATGCCTAGGAAGAGGTTAACAATGTATTGTATGCAAGAAAGCAGCAAAACACCAGAGCCAATTAGATGGCAGGCCTCGAAAAATCATAAAAATGGGAAGCTCTAGTGACTTAAATAATCTACTCAACCTAATTATAATGCTCTTGACCCATAAACTGGTTTCAAATTATGTGATCCTGGGCAAATATTTTAATTCACTGAGCCCTCATTTTCTTCTTTATCACATATGAGAGCACCTTCTAACTCGCGAGTTCAGCATGTCTGCTGTACAAAAAACACTTTTGTTTGATTTAATAGACTAAACTTTTGCTCCATATATTATACAAATCTAGCCACATATAGGATACACATGACCGCTGACTTGCCTCTTAATACATTAATAGCATTGTCATCAGGATTTTCCCACTGACATGCGGTTTTACTGATACAACTATGTAGTGTATAAACAATGTTTAGAAATTGAGTTTCTGCAAATATTTGTCATTTGCACATCACCAAGTATGGTGTTTTGATTTGTTTTGCTCCTGTTTAAATCTTTGTTTGTATCACACTTCTGAATTACAAAAAAAATTACTTTAGTAATTCCTTATATATTTTTAAATATTTTTTACAATTCATTTACAAATTGTTTAAATGTTGTGTTAGAAAAAGAAACTGGCATCTTACAGCCTTTGGTTTCACAATTATTGTCAGCTAGATCACTTGACAAAAACCTCTTACTGTAATAAGAGAAAAAGAAGTAAACACAATTTTCCAGGATAAGATAAGCAGCAATTGGTAGAAAGACAAACTGACATTTGACCTCTGTCCTTCAACACACAACAAATGTCAGAATAAAAACAAGATTTAAAGGTGTTTTAATTGCTTATTCATTTTCTGAATGAAGAGAACACCTGTTTCTGTACAGTTTAAGTTCACTCACCAGAACAAGTTGGTCCTATTAATAGCTCCACTCGATAAAATCTGACTTGTCATAGCAAGTAGATTTTTCGAGGCCACGGTGGCCTCTGGTATGACTGGGGCCAGTGCTTGTTGTCTTACTTGACGTGCTTGAGAGTGTATGATTGGACCTTTCCAGTTGGGTGTAGTTAGTTCTAAGTTTATCTCTGGAGAGGGCAGAACAGGGCTTGAAGGTGTTGTCCTTAGGGCTGCACTTTGTGCCTCTGCCAAGCCCAGAATGTGTGGAAAGGATATGCCATTATACTTGAAAGAGAAGGTGGCGGACCTTATCAATCCAAGTTCACTGGCCTGGCCCAAAGTACTGGACCTGGAAGGACCAAGGCCAGGATGGCCTTGCATCATAGAGCACCAGTTTTAAGAGTTCCTGTATGCTCCTTGTGTCAAGGAACTAGTCTTCTTGAGGCACAAAACCTTTAGGAGTTCCCAAACCATTAACCTCATTTCTTTGGTGGACAGTAAGTGGGTGGTGCTCAGTGAATCGCCACTAATGCTACAATTACTGATAATATTGGGCACTGGGAGGAGTGTACATCATTGAGGACATTTCGCTCCATTCCAACACAACTCTGCCTTTCTTATAGAATGGATCATTGATTTAACCCAACACTTTAGGAGAGGGACTTTATTGGAAACCATTCCCACACCTGCTCTACTGAGATGTGCCTCACTATTTACTGTTAGGACTCTCCTAGGGTAGTGTGTATCTGCTAATGCAGGGTTGAAGTGCCCCTGTCCAAGATGCAGTGGAGAGAGAAAGAGATGTTACCTCACTAGTGTTAGCAAGCCTCTGTAGCCGAGTGAAAGAGGAACAAAATGCATGTATGTGGACCTAGAATACGTGTTTGTTCTTGGCAATTTACAGAGCTGTAATTATTCTTTTCATCATTGTGCACTGCTGAGACAGGTTGTTAACAAAAATTTGAGTGTGTTTTTGGAAAGATGCAAAAGGTCTTCTAGGCCACGAATCAGGTGGAGGCACTTAGATTTATATTGAAATATGTCCTATCCAGTGGCATCTGCTGAATTTTGAAAGTGGTGGAGTCTAACGTCTCCTGAGCAGGTTCCCCCAGTGGGGAACTTAAAAAAAAAAAAAAAAAAAATGGGTCTGATGATGCTTTGCAAAATTGTAAATACATTTGTTGGGACATCATTTCTCTGTGTTTGGGTTGTGCTGGCAGGCGTAGATTATGTTGCAGAATAATACAATGTGGCAGATATTTTAAGGAGGCTGTAAACTGAGATTGGGAGGAGGTGTATAACTCGAGCACCCATTGCACCTTCCACCACATGTCATTTCCCTTTGGAATGCCAGGCACATGCATTAGGAAGTGTACTCATGCCAGTACAGGTTAGCAGCAAGCAGACCCACAGTGACAAGGGTGCCACGGAGGTGGGTGGGTTGTCATGAGGATTGACATACTAAAATATCAAAATGATGGTAAGTAAATAGAATTCAGAATATTCAAATGCTAAAAGTGCACTAAAAAGAAGCAGTCCTTGTGATCATCTGCAAGCCACTAAACCACTTTGCCCCCTGTTATTGAGGGGTTTCACACCAGTTTATAGATACAAGCAGAAAGTGTGTATATGAATTACTAACAGGCAATCATTCTCCGTATTGGTTAAACTTCTCCATGTAAATTGTGAACCCGTCATTGTTTTGCATCTGGGGTGGTTTCTTCATTGTTTTCCACCAAGGATTAAGGTAGAACAGAGGCTATTTAATGTATTGCTAGGTGTTTTGTGTAGCACTGGCCGGCTTATCCGAGTAGTTTCAGGGTAGAGTGCGTGTAGTTTCCCATTGCCTCGTGTGTCATGGTGTCAAGATTGTTTTTCCTTTAATTTGTGACCTAGCAGTAATGCTTTCCTTTATTTTATGTGCAGGTCCAGAGCATCATTCGTTCACAGACTAGCATGGGGATGCGTCACAGAGATCGCTCTACAACAGGAAATACACTGAAGACCAGCTTTAGCTCAGCGCTTACCACATACTTTTTTGGACAAGATCTCAAGGGAAAGTTGACTATCAAAAGCTTCTTAGAGTTTCAACGAAGACTTCAGCATGATGTGCTTAAACTCGAGGTAAATATTTAATATATAAGAATAATCTTGGGACAAATGAGCTAGCAGTGTATGCATGGGGAAAAAATGACATCTCAAATGGGTAAGTCATTCCATCTAACACTAGGGCCATATGTGCATTTGGGGTATGGTATCCTAAACATAGTCACATATTACGCACTCAGCACAATAAGCATACTTCACCCGAATAGTCACCACATGTATACTTAATGGTAACTCACCTGCTCGAGTCACGGAAGCTTGATTTATGGAAGTACCCCTTGACGTCAACTGCGGAATCAGGGTCTTTGAAGGCGGTGGTAGTAAGATGTTCCTGATCCAGTAGCTGGATAAGCCATTATTGTGAAGCCTGAGTTAGTTATAAATCAAAGGATACCAGTGGTATTTGGCACAAATGATACCAGAGCAGAGAGATATACATGAAAGATGAGCTTACATTTATAAATAAAGACATTTGAAACAGGCAAAAATCGAAACAAGTTACAAATGATATGTAGCAGTAGTTGTCAGGTGATCACAGACCAATGGGTGGTAGATGGCCAAATTGCTGCTTCCAGGATGTCCCCTATTGTAATCTGTGGTGTTGGTTGCAATGTGGACACCAGGGGCTGTTGTCTCACCACAGCTGACTAGAGCCATATAAAAAGGAATCAGGCATCCCAAAACATACATGATGATGGTATGAAATGAAATGAAATGAAATTTGTACTTGTAAAGCGCACCCATACCCCCAAAGGGGTGTCCAGGCGCTGTACGCATACCGCTGTGGAACCCTTCCTGGCTTTTCCCTGTGAAAATGTCCACTCCTGGGCACCCCCAGGGTGAAGCCAGGCATCCCAGCGCTGTTGGGGCCGTTGTGGAGATTAAGCAAGCTATTGCCCAGAGTTGCAGAGTGGGACCCATGATTAGAATAGGCACCGAGGCGAGAATTATCAGGTCCGAGGAAATTGAGCCCAAGACCCGCCGAGGCGGGAATTGAACCCTGGTCCCGGGCCAGATCTCTGCATCAGGGTCTGCCGCTCTAACCATTGAGCCACACTGATGTGTTGAATACACAGTATAACAAACACTCAGGGGCCTGTCCTTGATGTTAACAAATGGGCTGAAGGGAAGATTCTTGTGCTGCCCATTACAATGCCAGGCCACTGCATAAAGAAACGTGACAAAGGATATCACAGTCATGGTTAGATACAGGACTGTAGTGATGCACCTATCCTGTCACTTATGAAGAAAAAGATATGTTCGACTAAAACCCAAAAGAGCAGACAGTTTATTTAGCTGGCTCTACGATTTGTCTGTTGTGTGCAGCCAGTCCTGGTTTTGGTGCAGCAATAAGAGCTGGAGTAGACGTGGTAGGTTAGACAATAACACAGACCTTAAGACAATTAATAAAACAAGTGTGTGAGCATGTTATTACCGTACAGGTTATAGTTGAGTAAACTAGTTCCTTAAAATGAAACAAAATTAATCTAGAACTGTTAGGTTACAACAAAGATTTATAAATCCCTTATAGTGTATTTGTGACATTGATAGCATAGTGACACATCTATCTGTGGAGACATACCCTGTATGTTCGCTGCTACTTTAAGAACTATTCCTGACATAGGTGTCGCAACCAATTTACTTGTAAGGGTGACTGTATGAGAGAAGAAAGAGAAGTGAATGGAATTAAATATAAATAGTCTCAAGTTTAAATTGTGTGTTTGCTAGGGGCTGTGTCTAAAGTGTGTGTGTGTTTGATATGTCTGCATAATAATGCAGGGTTGTAGGAGTGGTTGGAGCATAGCTTTTAGGGAAAATGAGGAGGGGTGAAGTTCTTGCTTTTCCTTATGTTAGGGTTGTGTGCAGCAGGTCACCTAGCAGATGAGGATGCATTGTGGAAGGGAACCCATTCTCGAGGGTGGTGAGACCAAGCAGGGGCCCAGGTTTGCCGCTTGCAATAGCATTTGGACCTGAATCCTGAAAATCTTCACCCGTCTCCTCTCATCCAACACATTTTTCTTAATGTCTCCACCATGTATGTCTCCTCCCCCATTTTTTTGTCTTGAGTATATTGCCTCCTGCAGCAAGACTGCCTTTTTTTCTAACTGATATTGCACAGAGGCAGACCATGTAGTTGTAGTTGAATCTGTTGTCCAAAACCTCAAACAAGTGCTGTCACCTCAGTGAAATTTATCTTGAGTGTTTTGGTCCGCATCTTGGAGTCTGGATGTTGTTCCTGTTGGCTGCAAGGTCACATAGTCCAATGAGAAGAGGGCAGAGCCTAAGATACGGATTGTGTTTAAGTGAATGGGTGTCCGGTTTGTGGTTTGAGTCATTTGCATACGGTCTGCCCAGCCCTCTCCATTTGAAGGTCTTCACCTATGTTGTGGAGGTCTCTGCCCTGGTGCGGCCTTGTCTGCCAACAGGAGGAATTTGAAATATGGTTATAAAATAACTTTTAGTACCTTTACAGTTGTAAATGTAGGAGACTCAATACCCTCATTGGAGGGAGTGGAGTCTTGTAGATCTACACCTTGGTGTTATTCTCCACTCGTAAATGGTTATTAGCCAAAAAGGGCAGAGTTACACCTAGGGGTAGGAGTACGCCTACACGTGAGTAGATATACACCTCTAAATTTACCTTTATGTATGGGGCCCAATGTCTTTGCAAAGTGAGTGAAGAGGCTTTTTATGTTTTCACAGTTTTGGACGAGAGAAGTTCATGAAATGACAGAAAAACATCTTTCACTGAATCTACCTTTCTTGACCAAGAAGAAGGTGGCACCCTCTGTCTTTGAGGTCCATTTGTTTAATCATCTGAAGAGCTTTGCAAACCAGATAAAGAACTTATTTTTTTGCCTGATGCTTCCTTCATATTCTGAGCTAGTTGAGGATGCATCCAGTATATAACTAGACATGCAACTGATTTTATGTTCTTAACATCGTGTGCTTCTTCTGGTAACTCAAGGGTCACGTACATCAACCTGGCTTCCCCTTTTATGTGCGTGTTTGTATGTCATATGATCTTGCTCTCCTTTTGGTATGATCAAGAAACTAGTGCAGCTTTGCTACATTTGGTGTTGCACCATAATATTGAGTTTTACATTTTGTACTGGAAAAACATTGATAACCAGAATATAGCGGAGGTAAGTATATGTAGGTGAGCATAGTTTTAATGTACTTAACTCCACGTATATGTACCTTGATGATACGTCATCAGAGAACCTGGGTATGGAGTTAATTATACTACATCTATACTTAACCTATATATACTTACCTCCACAATATTCCGAGTGTTGATATTTTTGCTACAATACTCTTGTTGAAAAATAGCTTTGTAGCTAACATTCAGACAAAGAACCGTGCAAGTATTGTAAGTAAATGCCTTTAGTGGGCCTTGCCACTGAAAATGTTTCGGAACGTTCATTAGCGCTGGCTAGGCATACATGACACATCGTAAACCGCCAATATTCTGCTTTCAAGCTGGGTGTTTTGACAGTTTTTCACCCCACCCATCCACAAAAGCCCTTGGGAAGTGACTTATGATTTTCTTATAGACACATCCTTGATTGGCTCTATCCAAGAAACAATGATGCTGGCTACATTTACTTTCTAAGGATCTGAAGTATTGAATTATATCGCGTTTCTTTTCAGAATTGACTGTAAACGAACCCGCTTTGCATTTTTTTCTTTTTTTTCTTTTTGGTAACAAAGGAAACGTGGCAGTTCCCCCACCTCCAAACTAGTTGGTGAACAATAAGTTTAGTGAGGCAGAAGCCTTCCCAATTTATGATGGCACTCCCATTGCACCAAATAATAAACGAGGCCCTAAGTCATAGTTGTTGCAATCAACAATAGAAAATTAGTTCTGAAAACAAAATGAAGTGGGACAACCACTGAACATGGACACCACAGAGAGGATGATGGAGAATTGTCTTATATGGTGTTATCATAATTATAAAGAAATAATGCAGAAATCTGCGGTTAACTTGATTTTAACATTGTCCACCTTTTTATGCAGCCTCCTGAAAGATTCTATCAGTATCTTTTCGACCCTGGACAGATTAATCGACAGGTCGTCTGTCTTCTCATAGAGTTATATATGTGGGTAGAAATAGCCATCTAGTTGTGTAGCATCAGGGGACTTTCTTGAGGTGCTGATTTATTCTCTGAAAGGCAGTTTCTTTTGGCGTTCACCATCATTGTTTCACCTCTGAAATAAGGTGGCAAGCATGCAAGATTAATGAGCGCCTGTTCATTAATCTTGCATGCTTGGCACCTGATTACTCCCCAGCAATGGGTCCTGATCCAGATGTTCCAGGCTACCACCTGCTTGAACTTTAGGTCAGAGGAGGAAATTCCTTTGCACTGTAGTCAATGTGTGGTCTTGTTGGTCCACTCTCACCATTTTCCACAACCAGGGTTCAAGATGCTTCACATTTACAGCTGTTGGTTCGACCATGAGTTGCCTTCGCTTTGTACTATTCTGAGCTGAATGGGCCAGGTCAGGACACCCGCCCAACTCTAACCGCTGGTGGGACGTTGCTACACAGGTGATAGTGATGTCTGATTCCATCTTGGAACCCTGCTCAGAGGGAAGCAGTTTCACATCAGTAATCCTGGTGATTCAGCACTCTAGTTATGTTCCCAACGGGTCAGTCCAGTTCACTGTTCCATGTTCTTGCAATGGGACAGCACCTATGTAAAAGTGTTCATGTCAGAAAGCTCTTTTTCCTAGTCCATGTGGCCACTCCCCAGCTTACTTACCAGCATTAAAAGGATGTAAGTTTTCATCAGACCACTGACATCAGAGATTTAATATGAGCGTTGAGGGATTGGCTGGGCCATTAGGGACCTTGATGTGGACAAGCTTGTATGACCTACATTTGCAAATTTTTAAGCGCCATGGCCCAAGAGGAGCAGCACCAGGACCAAGAGTCGACTAGAAACTGAAAATTAGTGTTTCTGCTAAAACAAAAAGTCACTTTTTATACAGAACTGGGCGCAACGGAACTATAGTGATGGCATGGAGGTTCAGGAATTGAATAGATAAATAAATGCTTATTATTGATGTGGCAGTTTGAGACTGGAGACTTGTCTGCCATTCTACTACTGTGTGTCCTTTGCTGTGATGAGTCATCTAAAACAAAGTGGTTCCATTTTTTTAATACAACAAAGAGGTTTTTAATGACTAGAATACATAGAGAGCATTGAACAATGCCTTACTTCCAGAACATAGGTTTTAAAGTACTGTTTATGAGCTGTTGTAAGACTAAAGGGCATCTATCTAGAATGGCACAGTGGACAAAAAACAATGGGTTGGAATGCCCCCCCAGAGCTATTGCCAGTGGTTTAGACTATTTGCAAGCATTCTTCTCATCTCCTTTTGTGTTTTTGGTGATGAATGTGGTCACCATGCTGTCCACCTTTCTAGACGTGTTAGAAGCGCTGGTTAAGAGTTGGTCACGATGGATTAAATATGTTGAGAAACAGTGCTGCAAGAAAAGAATGTGTTGTACAGTTTCCTTGGAACCGAAGAAAGAAGTCTTTTTGATCATATCACACCTATAGAAAAAGAAGATGATGAAGTGTAATGGAATTTGTATATTGAGTCACAGAAAATAATGCAGTCATGGTTTTATACAACAAGGAGTGTTCTATTGGAAAGAACATTTTTAGGTCGAGCCTAGAGTAGCGCGCAAGCGCTGCTCTGGCGAAGACTTTATGTAGAGGCTTCAAAAAGCTGACCAGACGCTCGTGCGTCATGGCCTTTTCCGTGCGGTTACCCGCACGGCCGCCATCTGTTTGCAATTATCGTGCCCAGACGCGGGCGCGATAATTGAAAACACATGGCCATTGTGCACGAGCGTGTGGTCAGCTCAGCAGGCTGCCGCGCTCGCCCCCGCTCCTCTCTGACGCTGCCGACGTCTCTGCTGTCCAGCGCTTCACTTGTGCTGACGCTGCCTCCCTCCTCCCTACTCTCTTTTCTCTGCTGCAAGCAGGCAGCCGACTTCCCTCCCCCGAGTCCTGCATGCAGTAGAAAACAAGCATTGGCATAGCCAATAGGTCTCGCCTTTGGGACCTGCTGCATAACTAAATACTTATAAGGTCCCAAAGGCGAGACCTATTGGCTATGCCAATGCTTGTTATTATAGCTGCCGTGCACCAGAGCAGTCCGTTGAAGCTGATGAATCCATGTGGAGAATGAAGGCCGGTACCTGTGTGTTTTTTAAGGATGGTATTGAAATTATATGTGATAAGATAGTAATAGTAATGCCTTCTACGTGCGCCGTGGCACAGGAAAGAATGTAATACTACAAAGATCCCAGTTTAGAAAAAGGTTACTTCAGCAATGAAAAGCATAGAAAAATCAGCAACAGTAGTACAACAGCTTAAAAATTTGATGTACAGAAGGCAGAGTTAATGATTCGCGAGAGTGGAGAAACAAATACAAATAACACAAAAAATAGAGGAAAAAGAAAGCACACAACTAAAAATGTTGTGTTATAGATGAAATTTGAGAGAGCTGCTTTTGATCATTTGAAACGTCAATTTGAAAACAAGTCGGCTGTCTTGTTGTAACATGTTTTAAAGCATTGTTATTTAGTATTTCTGCGCTGATTATAATAACTTGACAAACGATGTTCTTTTTTAAAATCGTTTCCACAGATGGTAAATATATATTATGCTTTTCTGCTACAGCACTGAGCAATAACTTTAAGCTTTGTGAATCGGTCCTCCATGTAATACTTTGCTGTGACTTTATATTAGTGTAATTTGAGTGCTTAGAAAGACACTGAGTAAAGCTAACTCCACGAACTGATGTCCTTGACACAATTTCCCCTCACCACCTCGGCGTTGTGCAACTTCGCATTCTTCTTTTTGCTGGGAGTATTCACATCTTTATCTGACCAGTCTCGGGCTGACTGTATACCCGCTCCCGCAGGTCAGGTTACAGTTTGTTTAGCTGTTTCAAAGTCCCAAAAGAAATATTACTTCTCTCTTGTTCATGTTTTTAAACTTTGTTGAGAACTATTCCGGTCTTCATTCCATGTTATTTAAACTCTCTTACCCGTGAGATTTCAGACACTGGGAAAGAGGGCGCCGAGTGTCTCCTCCTAGGTTTTCCATTTTCTCTTTTGCAGCCTAAGCCATTTGCGGTCTCATCTTTCACTTAAATTAGATGAAATTGTTATGTTGTATTTTAGTTGTGTTTCTGTCTGTTTTCAGCCGTCACCACTTATTGATCTTTACTGGCCACCCACCTAGTTTTTGTCTAATTCATCACCATTCCTGTGTTTTTTTAGGTCTTGGCTAGAGAGCACATGCACTTTCTCGAAGAGACGTGTTGTGTTCTATCTGTGGGCTTACAGGCCGCCCATCTCCTACCATTTGTAAACTTCAGCATCGCTCTCATTTTCTTTGATGCCATCCGTCAAGGCACACAGGCGTAATGCCCTCTTGTATTTGGCCCTCCCATAGCTCATAGACCAAGTAATGTCTCCTTGCACTTCTCCCGGTTTGCGGAGCTATTTTTCTCTTTGTTTTCAAGCACTCAATAGAAGTACTTGCATTTTCAGGCTGTCTCCCTTGTACACATACCACTAAAATGCATGTGTGTGTGTACATAAACAAATGCTTTCTTAAAAACGTGTTTATTTTATTTTTGCACTACCCGATGGTATTGGAGCGATTGTTCCGTCCTCCATCTTGTTCCAAGTTTTCAAGCACTCCATAGGAGTACTTGTGTTTTAATGCTGTCTGCCTTGTGTACATACACACATACCACTAAAATGAATGCAAGTGTCCATAAATGAATGCATTTCTTAAAAAGTTGTTAAAATACGAACAGCACTTGTTTTTTTTTGTTTTTTTTGCACGATCCGGTGGTGTTGGAGCGCTTGTTCTCTCCGCCGTCTTGCCACAGTGCTAACACCAGCCAATGGTGTTGAAGCACTTTAAGTGCTCCCCAGTTACATTACACAATGACACATTCTTAGCTGTAGGCTGAGGGAAGTGTAAGTGATTTGCCCATAATCACAAATTGTTCAGCCGACCCCGATATACGAACCTGGTTCCTCTGTTGGCAGCTCTGCCCATTACGCCACATCCTCGCTTCACTTCAAAGCTCAACTATAACTCACTATCACTTCAACATTTCTTCAGCAAGACCTAGTCAAAACCTAACAAGCATTGGCAAAGCCAATAGATCTCTGCAGTGTCTGCGCTGTAGGCCTTGTCAATGTGGATATCTTTTAGCCATGTTATCTAGCAGCACATCCGCTGTTCAGCATGGCTGAAAGTCACTGAAAAAAGCACTATGATGTGGCCATCGCAGGTCACGTCAAAGCGCTTTTTTTGTGTGTTAGGAGGGTCAGGACAATAAACTCTACATGGGGGGGCGAAGAGACTCGTTGGCTGTAATTCTGGGCTTTCAGTCACTTTCAGCCACGCTGAACAGCAGATGTGCTGCTAGACAACATGGCTAACAGACATTTACATTGACAAGGCCAATAGCTTGGGCATTGCCACGACCTTTTGGCTTTGCCAATGCTTGTTGTATCTGTTCATGTTCACGATGACACGTTTTGTTTTTGGCTTTCTAACTTAATTGTTTTGCTACTGCACGCGTTCCATATGTAGCACCATCTTCTCCTGTTTTTGTACAGTCTAATTCATATTGTCTTTTAGCATCTAGTTGGCCAGTGAACCTGCAAGGCGTCTGTAATTGCTTTGGTATTGGTGATCTGGTTATGATCTAAGAAATAACCTTTTATTAATTGCTCCTTTTTCTGATTGAGGCTTCTACTTGTAGATACCTCACTTTTTCAATATCCCAGGTGCCAGTCAGAATCTGGAAACGTTTCAATAGCTTTTGCACGCCTGTAGTGGGTACTGGCTCCATTTCCGCACCCTACATGGTGTCCCTGTGACATCACTGGAGCAATAAAGCGCCTCCATCAGCGGGCTGATGTCCGTTCTCTTTTTCTCTCACCATTGACGTGTTCTGGAGCTCTCACTATCTCCTTAGGAGGTGTCAACATCGTTGTCCATTTCAGATCATTTGCAATTTTTTCATCGAAGTGTCCTCACCCAAATGGTTAGGTTTCAAACCATGTAGGAACTGTGATGGACTGATATCTGTCACAGACCCTCGTGAAATCTGCCTTTGGTGTTTTGTCATCGCATAACGATGTGCAAGCATGCAAGTCATGTCAGAGGAAGCATTCAGAGGCAATAAAAGAAAGGAAGGCAAAGATCTTGTTGGCCAAAGTGCAGGATGAACAATGACACGAGTCAAGGTCACCGTAGTTGCTGCCGTCAAAGTCGTTCAAGAAAAAACACAAAAAGAAGTGGCATAAATCTGGAAGGCTTAATTAGTCGAGAAGTCGCCAAGGCCCCATGCATCACCGCATCCACAATCGGGCCAAGAGTCCATAGAAGAACCCAAGAAGAATCCTGTGGCTCGATCTGGTCCAGTGTATGATCCCAGATTCGCTACCACCTGCGGTGCAGACTCCAGGGCCCCCGCCTGCTCAGCTTTACCGGGCGTTCCCCATTCCTGGGACTGATCCATTGATGTTCTTAAATGGTATATTCTACATCTTCAGCAGATCCGTGGTGCCTCCTAGAGCACTGACTTGCTCCATGGGTCCGATGGCTCTTACATATGGAGGCTTGTCCATGCCAACCCATTCGGCGTCTTTCATACCTTTCCTTCCATTGTCTCCAGTTACATGGGCTGCAACTCCGATTTAGGTGTGCACCATGCCTTCAGGATCGGTGCCACAACCAACACAGCCCACCCTGAGTATTCCATCTTCATCTTTGGCGCCGGACGGCATATGCTACCCAGCACCACAGTTAACTTTCCCCGCGGAATGGATGATGCTGCTGGCTACGAAGTCAATTCCACCAGCGCTACTGTCAACGCCACCACTGGCATATCTGTTGTGTCCAGCTACTGAACCAAATCCTCCAGCATTTTAACCCCCTCGTCCAGAGTCTATTGCTTTGATGAAGTTTCCACATCATCGTTCGAGACGAGAAACTCAAACGCTGTTGGAAGAAGGCAGGTTTTTCTTCGGGGGCTCAGATAGAGAGGAAAATCTCAATACAGATGATGTAGGGACGACAATAATCACTCAACCAGGATTTTGCAGACCTCAAGGATGCCAGTGGCCTTGATACCTCTCCAAGGTGGGAGCTTTTATCCTCAACTTGGCTCCCTCTACTAGAGGTTACTGCCTATCACTCTGTGATTAGAAAGGCAGCTGAAATGATGGACTTCTATCATATGAGACAAAATTCAACATCCTCATGAAGTCCTCCAGACAGCCACCCATTTATTGGAACCCTTGCTTGGGTTTAATGAGGTCCTAATTGAACCTATACTTGTGGTTTGGGAAACGCAAACCATTTCTACCTCAGTCTCCAAATCTAATACAAGGTGCTATAAACAAGATCCAGCTTTCCTGTCCTCCCAACCATCTCCGGAGAGCCTGGTAGTGCAAGCCTCTTGTTCCTCAAAATTGGTGCCTGGTGCATTTCCCAAAACACAACCAGACAAGAGTGTCAGGGAGGGTGGAACAATTGGCAAAGAAAGTATTCTCTGTGGGAGCATGGGTCTCAAATCCTTTAACGCTCCCTGTCTCTTTACCAGGTATGGTTAAGCCCTCTAGGATCCAGCGCAACCAGTAATCCCAAATCTGTCCGAAGGCTTTCAAGGTCACTTTATAGAGCTGGTGGGAGATGGTCAAGCCACGGCCAAGCAGATTATACATTCAGGCCTTGACACAGTAGACTGAGTTGCAGATGCCGTGGGGACTTCAGTTTCCCTGCGTCACTATGCCCGATTGCGCACCTGTAAATTATCGTAGGATGCCAAAACAACATTAATTGGACCTCCCTTTCGATGGCTCTCGCCTCTTTGGAGCAATAGCCGATCTAACACTGGAATAGTATAGACAGCAAAGCCACTATCAGATCACTTGGCCTCCAGACCCAGACAGGGGATTATCATCAGTTTCAAAAGTTTAGAGGCTTTTCCTTTGATAGTAACACACCCACTAAGAGCAACAGGCAAACTCATTGTATAGGCAATACAGAGTTTAAGGCAAAGGAAGAATACATGGCCTGCTTTTTCCTCCAACCTCCTCTTCCCCAGGGAAGTAGCCCTAGTTCCCTTTGTCCGTACATACACAGCCTGTTGGAAGACGGGTAGCCTCCTTTCCAAAAGCTTGAAGGGTCATCACTTCAGACCTTTGGGTCTTGCTGATTGTGGAAAGGGGGTATGCCCTACCCTTCCAGTCCAAGAAAACCCTCCGTCCATTTCTCCCAGCTAGATAAACTTCCGCCAGACCAAATGCATGTTCAACAGCATAACCTTACTCCTGAAGGATGTATTGGAGTTGGTTCCAGAGCAGGAATGGGGTACGGGTGCTACTCCTAGTACTTCCTGGTCCTTGGTCTTGGTCTGATCCTAGACTTCAGGATTCTGAACTGGTTCCTCAGGAAGGAAAAGTTTAAGATGCTGTCCAAAGCTCAGGTGCTGCTTGCACTAGAAGCATAGGGCTGGATGGTGTCTGTCGACTTGCTGGATGCCTATTTCCACATCCCTATCTTGCAGTCACATAGGAAGTATCTTCGCTTCATGGTTGGATCCAAACACTACCAGTACCAGTTTGCGGTACTTTTGTTTGGCCTCACTTCTCCATCCAGTCTTCGTGGTTGCAGCTCATCTTGGGACGAGAAAGAATTCCAGTATTTCTTTACCTGGATGACTGGCTTATTAAGCCAGCTCTTTAGAGATGATGTCTCGTCATTTTCAGACGACAGGAACGTTGTTGTTTGATCTGAATGTTTTAGTCAAAAACCCCAAGTTTCACCTGGTGCCCTCTCAGCGCATCCTGTTCATAGTGGGCAGTACTAGACACCACTTTAAATCAAAACTTCCGTCCTCCTCCGAGGTTTCACAATATTCACGCTATGATTGCGATGTTTCAGAATAGAGCAATCATTCCAGGCCTGACATGCTTATGCCTGCTAACCACTTGAATTTGTTAGTCATCCCTGGACGCTGGCACATGAGGCCCCTCCAGTGGTGCTGCCGCAGGGAATGTTCCAACATGGTGGTGATCTCCAAAGTTGTATCAAAATCTCCAGGGACACTTCAGTGGACCTTCAATGGTGGAGTGAGGACAGCAAATTTTCTCAAGGTAGGAAGTTTCACCCTCCTTGTTTGTCGCAACAGTTACCATGAATGCCTCCACTCTAGGGTGGAGAGCTCATCTGGAGGTACTGAAGAACAGAAGTTACAAAACAATATATTGCAATTGCAGGCGATTTGTCTGCCACTCAAGGCCTTTCTCGGCCAGTCTGTCCAGAACTTGACAAACAATACACCCGTAATGTGATGCATCAACAAGCAAGGGTGAGTATTGTTGCACCTTCTCTGCCGCGAAGCTCTACAGCACTGCTCCTGAGCCCAGGACCATCAGGTCTGCTTAGTAGCAAATCACCTGGCCAGAGAGCTCAATGTGCGTGCGGGCAGTCTCAGTGGGTGTCATGTTGACGAAAGTGGTCTTCATCCGAGATAATCCTAGACATCTTCCAGGTATGGGGATACCTCAAATTGACCTCTTTACCACTCACTGGAATGTTCACTGCCCAAACTTCTGTGCCCTCCAGTATCTTATGCAGGGAGCATTGGGGGGCAAGTTTTGCTTGAAGTAGAACTTTCAGTTTCATTAAGTGTTTCTTCCCATACCTTTGATTCCTTGTGTTTTGCAAAAGATACAACTTGACCGGGCCCAAGTAAATCTGATAGCCCAGGACTGACTACGTTGGGTGTGGCGTGCAGACCTCGTACACTCTCTCTGCCCCCTGTTCAGTCTCCCTCAAAGGGTTGACCTCATCTCCCAGTCACAGGGGCAAGTTCTACACCCCGGCCTCCAGAGCCTACACCTTCATGCATGGGCATTGAGCTAGACAGCCTGAGTTCCTTTTCCTTGCCTCCTGAAGTGGTGGATGTTATTTTATGGGCCCGCAGACACTCCACCAAGACAGTGTACGGAGGCAGATGGAGTACATTCATCAAATGGTATATGGACAACTCAGTAGATCATCTTCAAGCCCCCCTGTCAGACATAGTACATTTTGCTCTTGTGCTAGTGCACCAAAGGTTGCAGTAAAGGGCTACTGTAAAGGGCTACTTATCGGACTTGTCTTCTTTCCTCTGCCAGCATGACCTGTCGCCCCTGTTCAAGTCACCTATTGTTATGAGGTTCTTAAAAACAAGCTTCCTTCAACCCTTTATAATGCTTCCATGGGGCGTCAACTTAGTTCTCATGTTTCTTATGTGTACCCTGTTTCAACTGTTACACAGTTGTCCCTTACAACCTCTCACTTTTAAGACAGTGTTCTGGATTGCCAATCGTCTGCCAGACGTGTTAGCAAACTACAGGATTTGAGTGTCAAACCTCCACTCACCTCCTTCTTCCCGAACAAGTTAGTGTTTAGAGCCAGGGCTATCTTCCTGCTTAAGGTAGTTATCCAATCTACCTAGGCTACTCCATCACTTTACTAACCACCTTCTCCCCTCCACACCCAACAAAGGAAGAATAGAGAGTTCACATGTTGATCCCAAGAGAGCAGTCAACTTCTACTTGGATAGAGCATGTGAGTTCAAACAGGACGACCAGCTCTTTGTGGGCTATATGGGGAAGATGAAAGGCAATGCAGTACATAAGAGGATATCATTTAGATGGATAATCCCTTGCATCAGGATGTGTTAGGCTGTGACACAAAAGAAACCACCAGAAGGTATTCCAGCTCATTCCACCATTGCAAAATCTTTTACTGCTGCGCTGGCGAGAGGAGTGCTGGCAACAGACATCTGCAAGGCAGCTACCCGAGTTCCCTTCACACTTTTGCGAAGCATTGCTATTTGAACTCTGAAGTGAGGAGGGAAGTCATTTCAAGTGGTCAGTTCTACAGGGTTTTCTGGTATAACCAGCCATGCACTCATGTCCTGGTAAAGAAATGCTTAGGGACTCTATTAAAAAAGACAGAAATCTGGAGGTAGAAGCATCCATCAGAAAAAGTTACTTACCTTTGGTAACGCTCTGTTCATGGCATGCGCAGCTGTAAATCCACATGCTCCGCATACTCTCCTACCATCTAGTGTTTGGTACCACTTGTTTTTCTTCAAAGAATTCTTTCGAGCCACAAGGTATAGTGACTCCTCTTATGACTGGTAATGTGCATGAGCATGGGCTCCATTATTAGATTGTTTTCTTCCGCTGTTGGGGTGAGATGTGCATCGCTGATGCTCCGAGTCGACACCGCGTAGTTCTCGTCGTTGGTGTCTTTCAGTTCCCTCACTCCCATTGTCAAGCGGAAATCGTGTTATTTGCAGGCGTTCGTTTCCGTCGTGATTCCATGGGTTCTGCATCTGGGATATCCTCAAAGCCCCGTTCCGACCCTTCTCATTTG
This sequence comes from Calotriton arnoldi, assembly GCA_963921515.1. Taxonomy (NCBI): domain Eukaryota; kingdom Metazoa; phylum Chordata; class Amphibia; order Caudata; family Salamandridae; genus Calotriton; species Calotriton arnoldi. The sequence goes on from CAWUFW010000166.1 coordinate 1,161,818, forward strand.
CCTTCGTCCTCAAGAATGTGCGGACCGTATGGAAAGATCTCCCTTTTCAATACTGTCCACACTGGTACTTCAAGTACCCGTGGACAGATCACCACCCGCTCTGCAACATTGCTTGTCGCCGGAGCATGGCGAGACCTCCTGTCCCGCCTGCCTCACGTACCGGTCCAAAAAGACCCTCCAGTGCAGATGCGATTGCCGACTTGCACGATGGCGTGGCAAGATGAGGATATCCCCCCCGGCATCTTCAGAGAGGACGTCGAAGGGGAAGCAGATGTCGCCCTTTCTGCCGACCAGCCAGCTTTTTTCAGCTCAGAGCGGAGTTCTCCTTCGGGTTCCAAGACCAAAGACCAGCAGCTCCCGTCGGGCCAGAGTCAGAAGATGTCGGCCATGAGTATGGTTTTGCATCGATCCCAACAACAGGTCGAATACCACCCCTCCGAGGGTCAGGAGTCAAGCCTACAACCCAGCCATTGACTTGGTTTTGCATTGATCCCAACAACAGGTCGAATACCACCCCTCCGAGGGTCAGGCGTCAAGCCTACAACCCAGCCATTGACTTTCCTGTCCACCACTGCTTCCCAGCTATATCAAGCTCCATCATAAGACTTTGTAGTCGGGCACCAAAACAGCCATCCAAAGCCCGGCCTTCGGCGCCAACGGCTCCCTCGACGCCATCAGTTCCTCAATGCCGGCACCAAAGGGCTCTTCAGAGTCAATACACCACTCAGTGGCAAGACCTGCTTCAAAGCCGCAAATAGCCTTTGGCTTCCAATCCACCATCCAGAACTCATTCTTTGGCAGACTCCGAGGAACAGGATCTCCAGATTCTGTGGCGTCTCCATGAGAAATTGGACATTAGAAAGAAAGAGTGTTTATCCACCCGCAAATGGCAAGATTACTGCTAAACCACTGCCAAAGGTGCCAGAGACTCTTCCTTGCAAAAGGAAACTTACTTTTGAGGAGCAGCTTGCTCTGGAGGCCCCACCCCCTCCCAAGCTGAAGATAGATCAAGATGGGGCACCAGTCCTCTATCTTCTCGCCCCTGTGTTCCTCCTCCCCCCCACTCCCCCAGATCCTCCACCATCACCACCACCACATTGGCTACCGTCTCCAGAGGGTCCCCACACTCATCCTGCGGGGGTAGTCCTCTATTCATAGGAGCCTGAGTCCCGAGATGATAGCTGGGACGATTATGATATAGTTCCCCCAGGTGACACAGATGCAGACTTGTACCCATCCAAGCCCTCCTCTTCAGAGGGCACCACCTCTTACCATGAGGCTATTCACAGAGCGGCCACCTTTCACAAGGTAGATCTCCACACTGTACCTGAGGAGAATGGCTTTTTTATTGAAGCGCTTTCCAACACCCAGCGTTCTATTCTGTCCCCCACCTATGCTCAAGGGCATGCTAAAGGCCACCCAGGACTCATTGAAGGACCCTGTGAAAGCCAAAGTGGTCACTCCAAGGGAGGAAGAAATGTACGAGCTCTCCCCTTTGGGACGCACCTCACATACAAGTTTAGCTCCCACCAGACTCGTTAGTTGTGCATACCGCACATAAATGAGCTAATGCCCAAGGTACAAAGGCTGTCCCGTTGCCAGATGAGAGTCAAAAATTGACGTGGTGGGAAAATGGGTGGCAACTCAATCTGCTGCCACTGGCACTTCGCCAACTTAGTTGGCTTACTCTCCAGGTATGATAGGGCCCAGTGGGATGAGATGGGGACTTGATTCAATACCTCCCGGATCAGTATAGACAGCAGGCACAAGAATTAGTCACAAAGGGTCAGATTTTTTCCAATACCACCATTGGGTGTGCTCTGGGCGCGGATAGCACCACCACCAGAGGTATTAATTCAAGCATCCTCATTCCCTGATATGCCTGGCTCCATGTCTCTGTCTTTAAGAGGCAACATCTGATCAACCTGCCCGTTTGAAGGGGAACACCTCTTCGGGCCTCAGGTTGATCAGATTCTAGAAAAGATAAAGAAGGACACGGCTAAGGCAATGGGGACTCTTTAGTCCCCATTACCACATGGGTCCTTTCATAGGTCCCAAGTTTGTAGCAGTGCCAAAGCCACCTCTCCAGATGCTTCCATCTCCTATCAGAGACAGCAGCATCAGCAACCCTTCCGAGATTACTCCAGAGGTGCCTATAGAGGGAATAACTTCAAAGACCTGCAGAGGGGATGCGGCAAAGGGAGCTGCTCCTTCCAAACTGTGACTCTCTCTGCCTCCCCCCAGACCACACAACACCTGTTGGGTGACGACTGCAGGGGTTCCTCGCACGCTGGCAAACCATCACCTCAGACCAATGGGTCCTTTCCATCTTAGAGCAGGGTTACTGCCTGGAATTCACTGCTCCACCACCAAACATTCTCCATGAGGAGATACACATACTCCTAATTAAAGGGGCCATAGAGCCTGTGCCAAAACATCAAACAAGGCAAAGGGGTGTACTCCTTGTAATTTCTGGTCCCCAAGAAAGAAGGGTGCCTCAGGCCCATACTCAACCTCAGGCTCCTCAGCAAGTACATCCTGTCTGAGCACTACCACATGGTCACGCTCCAGGACATCATTCCGCTGCTGGAGCAAGGCCACTTCATGACTGCACTTTACCTGAAGGATGCCTATTTCCACATTCCGATCTACCCTGCGCACCATCACTACCTCAGGTTCGTGGTAAGTGGGCAGCACTTCTAGTTCAAAGTTCTGCTCTTCGGGTTAACCACAGTCTTTGCAAAATGCCTTGCAGTGGTAGCCGCTCATCTCAGGAAGAGCAGCATCCATGTCTTCCCGTACCTCGACGACTGACTGATAAAGAACGCAAGCAGACATCAGTGCTTGGCCCACACCCAGATCACCTTAGATCTTTTACACAATTTCGGTTTCACTGTCAATGTGGGCAAGTCCCACCCTAACCCCTTCAGATGCATCCCTTCCTAGGGGCAGATCTCAATTCAGTCACTGGGAAAGATTATTCCAGGCACACATGAGTTCAAGCCTTCTAGCTTCTGCTGCCTCTTTTTCAGCCAAATCGCTAACTAACTATCTGGACAGTAATGTCCCTCCTTGAAATGATGGCTTGCTGCATTGACATCATTCTTTACACTCGATTACATGAGTCCACTTTGAGAATACCTTGAGGCACAACGGTAACAAGTGGAAGGTCTCTGGCAAAATCTAGTGTTGATTTGGACCAGCATCCATCATTCTCTCCAGTGGTGGAACAGCAACAACCTGTTGCAAGGCAGGACCTTTCTAGACCCTGTTCCCCAGGTGACCATTACAGCGTACGCCTCTCTCACGGACTGGGGTGTGTGCAAAATATGACCTTTCAGTGCCTGTGGACACCCTTTCAATAGAACTTCCACATCAATTACCTAGAGTTGCTGGCAGTCCAATTATCTCTAAAGGCTTTGTTCTCCCACGTATATTACAAAATCGTCCTGGTCAAACCAGAAAACATGACCGCTATGTACTACCCTCAGACACAAGCATTCTTTCCAGCTCTTCGCGTTAGCACAGACCATTTGGCGATCCACCACAGAGTACATCAGTTATCGTAGTACCTTCTGGGAGTGGACAACGACTTTGCAGATCTGCTCAGCAGCATGCGGCTACAAGTCTGAGTGGGAACTCCGCCCCCATGCCCTGCTCTTATACTTCAAACGTTGTAGGTTCCCCAACATAGATCTATTCACAACTGCCCAAAATGCCTAATGCCCAAGCTTCGCCTCCAGGTTTCTACACCCACAGTCCACAGGCAATGCACAGTGGATGAACTGGTCAGCGATATTTGCCTATGCTTTTCGACCTCTCCCACTACTCCTGTACGTGGTTCAGAGGCTACGACAAATTCCCCGCATCCTTGTGGCTCCCACATATGCCAGACAACCATGGTTCACAACCCTTCTCTAGTTGTCTGTAGTGCTGTCCCACTGGCCTGATCTTCTCACTCAAAACCAGGGCACAGGCAGGCACCCCACCCAAAGCACCTCAGGCTTGCGGTTTGGCTCCTGAGGTCTTAGGGTTTAGTCACCTCAGTTTACCTTCATAATGTATGTCCATCTTCAAGGAGGCTCGCTATCCCACTACTTGAACCTGCTGTGCAGCAAAGTGGCAGAGGTTTGTTCGCTACTGCCTACCCAAACTCATTGAGCCGTTAACTCAAACAGTGCAAGATATTGTTTGCTACCTATTTCATATGCAAAGCTCCGGCCTGGCTTACACATCCATTTGTTTAAATTTGCTGCATTTGCAGCATAACTACAGAACAGGGAACACGCTTCACTGTTCAGAGTTCCCATCATCAAAGTCTTTATGGAAGGACCTCAAAGGGTTATCAACCTGGTTACCCCATGCCCCTGCCTGGAATCTCAATGTAGTCCTCACTAGGCTCATGGGACCCCCTTTTAAGCCCCTTCATTCTTGCTTTCTGCAATTTCTATCTTGTAACGTTGCATTTCTAGTCACTTCCCTCAGGCGTGCCAGCGAGCTCCAAGCTCTCACATTGGAAGAGCCTTTTTTCCAGGTTCATGCTGGCACAGTAGTCCTAACGCAAAGTTTATACCCAAGGTAGTTTCTCCTTTCCACCTCAACTAGACAATTGAGATCCTGGTGTTCTTTTCACTCCCGGACTCAGTAGCAGAAAGAGCCCTCCACACACTAGATGTAAAAAGAGCCCTCGTTCTACATTGATAGTACAAGATCATTTCGTAAAACACAGCAACTATTTGTCGCTTCTCTAAACTACACATAGACCCTGCCATTTCAAAAGCAGGGGTATCTCGGTGGCAACTGCCATGGCATTTTTGGTCAATATCCCAATAGCTGCCTGGTCCACCGCACACACATTCACTAATCACTACTGTGTGGATGTGCTAGCAAACCAACAAGCTCAAGTAGGCCAGGCTGTACTAGGTACACTTTTTCAGTCTTCTGCAACATCCTCTGGCTAACGACAACTTAGAGGAGAACTGCTTTACAGTCTATGCAGGGCATGTGTATCTACAGCTACTTATGGCAAGAACGGTAAATGTTATTTACCCTGGAAGCATCTGTCCGTGGCATGTAGTGCTGTAGATGCACATGCATCAGCACCAATGCTTAAATAAAGCAGTAACTTCACAATTAAAACAAAGTTAGAGAATATACAGAGTTAGTAATGCAAACATCAAATAGGAGATTTCTGTAAATGCTGGAGCAGATGTCTTCCAATATTTACCCTTAGTTTGCCTCAAAGTGTTAATTACTAAAGGAAAGTGGGATGCATTTGGCTGCCCCAGGTTTAGCATGACACAGGATAAGGGGTGAGGATAACTTCCCAGGCAATAGAAGTGTATTGATTGCATTCCTGTAGCTGGTGGGTGGACACCTAGACACTGAAGTAAGGAAGGAGAGACCATGCTACCTTTAGAAATTTCAGGGAGCCTTCTGTTTAATTGCACAAGATAAGAATTCTGACCATTATTGGGACCATAGGCCGTAGCCAGCGTGATAGGGTGACCCCGTAGGGTCACAGTCAAAATCAAATATCTGCCCTCCTTATCTGCCTTAGGGTCCATAACTGTAAAGGTAAGATCACATTTAATAAATATTGCTATGCTCTGTTGCTTTGTATGCAGAGGAATAAGTGACTATGGGGTATGTTTAGGTCATGATTTTCCTTGATTTATCCTCAAGAGGTTGGTTTCTTGAATACTGGTTGCTTGTCACTAAGGCTTTTCTTAAAGCCCCCCCTTTAATTTTGGGGATTTAGGCCCTTTACGTTTAAAGTGGTGATGATGGTCATCTGGGACTGAAGGGAAAAGATTAGCGCTAAAGATGAAGGCAGATAAATCGGTGCAGTGTACTGTGGTGAGAGCCACCGCCCCCCCTAACAAATTCAACATGCGAATAAACTGTAAAGTCCTACAAAAGAGGCTTTTTATTCCCTTTAAGAAAACAATAAGTGGAGACAGAAACCTGCCCCCTCCACTGCCAAGTGGGACAGGACCCTCCATCCGAAACGGCCCTCAGACAGGACTCTTCACGTCTTAGGCCAGCCACTCGTCTGGAGAAATCTATCTGGGTCCTCCTCCCCCACCCGACCAAAGGTCCTTTGTATGCATGTAGCTTATCCTACCATTATTGATTCCTCTATCTGTACCGGTAACCACCCCCGTGTGCTCTTCTGAATGTCCCAGTCCTGCAGGAGAAACGCAAGTCTATAGTAAGAACAAAGAAAAAGGACAAAAAGCACCAAACTGAAAAGAGACCAAGCATGAATAATTTTGTGGCAAAATGGTCCATAAAAACTTGTCAGTTCAGCATGTAGGGGAAGGGCCTGAATGAACCAGATGAACCAGGCGAGCCCCTGTGAGAGCAATCTCTCCTCCCAATAGCGCAACTGAAAAGTGAATCAACGTACGCAACTTCCCCCTCCCCCCGCTGTACCCTTAGGAAGAGAGATTGCTATCACAAGGGCTCTCCTGATTCATTCAGGCCTTTCCCCTACATGTTGAACTGAAAAGCTATTGTAGACCATTTCGCCCTAAAGTTATTTAGGTATTGCTTGGATATGAATTTACCTTAAAGCAATGAAAAGACAAGAGGCGTTTGGCAAAACAGGAACAAGTTGGTCAAATTAAATGCTGCATCCGCGAGAGTCTTGACAGAATGCGTCTGAAGAAAGTCTCTCAGCGAACAAAGTTTTGCCTTGTTTTATGCACATCTTGAAATACAATATACCGATTTCTGCATTCTTAAAAGGCATTGCAGTCGTAAATTAACAAGGTTGGGCACTTTGATAAGGACACAGATGGCACTCGACCTCGGGGACAGCTAGTGTGGACCAGTGTGCATGTGTCCAGTTGTCCGGCATGGGGAACCCATGGTCACTATGTGTGGTGTGCATATCGTGTCCTTATTGGGTGAGTGTTTCTATCTAAATGTGGCATTTAGCTTTGTGGTAATTTTGAGAACGCAAGCCTTTGGCCAAACGTGTTTTATTGGGTCCAATTGCTGCTGCCCTGTTTGTGGTGCAACTATCTATCTGCGGGATCGAACAAGGTATTCCCAGGGCTTGTTTTTATCTTTGGGTTATAAAGCACCCACACCTGTGACATGTTATTCAATAGGCGTGGGTATGGGTTGCAGGGCCTGTCTGACCAGGTATCTCTGACTCTGGGTTGACGGAGAGGTCACTTTGGGTAAATCCAACAGCAGTGGTACTAGTTCACTGGCACTCCTAAAAATAATATGGCAGTCACTGGTGTCATTTTTATTGACATGCTCAATAGCTTGTGTACAGTTGTCATAGCGTACATTGGTATTGTTTTATCGATATTGACATGGTTATGTATTCCTAGATCATGACATACATTGGCATTGTTTTTCCTGGTAACAGCATTGTCGTTTGTACATGGATCATGGCATACATTGACATTGCTACTGCCGGTATCATCGCTGTTGTGCAGGCATAGATTATGACATATATTGACATTGTATTTATGAGCGTTGCATAGATTATGACACAGGTCATGGCATATGTTGGCATTGCATATATCGGTATTGTCGTTGTCGGGTCTGCACACATCTTGGTATTCATTGACATTGTATTTACTTATTCCAACACAGGTTTAGTTTTTTTCTTGGCTCCTAATTTGGATTGAATTCACCTTCATAATAGAACACGCTACCTGTTCTAGATGTGTTCGTCCCTTTCAAATTTACCGTTTTGCAGGCCGACTTATTATTACCCTGCATACATTTAGGTTGGAAGTTAGGAATCTGCAGTGTGCTCTGTAAATTCTTACATCCTGATGATGCCCCTGTAATTTTCTTTTATGGGTGGAAACGCTGTTGACAATACTTGGCAAAATGACTTCCTTGAAATTACGATGGTTATCTAGGAGAAGTTTTGAATGTTGCTAAATTCCCTATACTTGTATATGCGCCGTGTAATTACTCCAAACAACAATTTGTTGGTAATTTTTTGTCTACCGCCTTTTTACTGATCACGTAACAGGCCTTCTTTGTTTGTTGCTTTCTACACTTGCACCCTGTGATCACTTACTTTACAGAGCACAATTGTGTTATGGAGATCTTTTGTATACACCTTATGATTGTCATATTTCTTAATGTATTCATATGTATAAAATCATTCTTATCAAATAAGCTCTCCTCTAAATGATATCTAAGTGCATTTTTACAAATAGATAGTACTTATCACTATGTCCTACTTGGTAAAACTACTTTCACTTTTTAATGACACGTGGGAGAATTTTTTTTCTTTAGAATATTATATACTCAGTCCTGGGTGGGTTTACAGGTACATTCTTTTGGTTGATACAGATCTTTTTAAGTTGGTATCCTTTTGATTTTCACGTAAACCAGATTTGGCTTTCCACTTTAAATTTGATTCCCATACTATAATACATAGAAAACTCTTTGTAGTTTTAATGTCTTCGCTCTTCAGGTTTGGCTGTATTGTATGATATCTATTAAATCTGCAGGTAAACATTTCATTTCCTGTAGTTGGCCCTCTCCATGTTTTCAGACTTCATGCCCATTGAAGCTCTTTGGGTCATGGCCTGTATTCTGGAAGGCAACTTAACACAGGCTTCTCCTGCTCCTCCAAAAAGCATGTTCACCCATACAGTTTGGGTGAAGACAGCTACTCCATACACTTTTTTCAAAGCATCAGGAATCCAGTGAGATCTGACACTCTTAATAGTTTTTTTATTTAAACCTTTATTTTTACATTTTTCAGAACATTGAATGTAACATTCAGTGCATATCCTCACGTGCAATCGGTATGTTCCATGTTTAGCCTCCCTGAAAACGATAGCCCGTACAGATTAAACAGTAGTGCATACACAAAGTCAACAAGCTGACCCAACCTATGAATTAGTGAAATTCACAGTATGTGGCCCCAGCAACTAATATCAGTGTACACCTTTATGCATCCTGTTCACTCTGGTCAAAGTCCGGAGTCCCATATACATTAAACTCATCTAACAGCTGCCTCCTGCCTGCCACCGCCTCAGGCGCCCTCTCATCAGTGCAGGAGATACGTATGTGATGCTCCTCTGCGGTCCCCCATTCTAACACATCTCGGACCCCCTGGTCCACGCTCTGCACCTGGGATCCCATCCAACTTATGGCCACTCTACGCTTGGCCAGGAGCAATGATAATTGCAGGAATGTGTAGGCTGTTTTGCATCTCCTGGGCCTCTTCACCATTCCCAGGAGGCACGCTCCATGTGTGCAAGAGACGACTATACTCGTGGTTCCCCCTATTCTGGGGACCACCTCCCTCCAGAAACCAAGGACTCAGCACACTGCCATGCCAGGTGTAGAAATGTGGCATTCACCTCCACGCAACGCACACATTTCGCTACCCTAGTGGGATCTATTCTATGAGGCTTAAAGGGAGTCAGAAAATTGAAGTGCAACAGTTTAAACCTGTTATTGCAGGAAACCCCTTTTACCAGACCACATTCAAGATCCCAATCCGAATCCTCGAACGGGGACCTCAATTCCACCTCCCATGCTGCCCTCCCCGATAGGGAATTTTTGGAAAAGTCTTTCTTGAGCGCCTCATAGAAAAGTGTGATGAGGGGCCTACTCTCTCTCTCCATCTGATCAAGCCACCTAACATGTACGAAGGCGGTGCGGCTGCCAGGTGGGTTTACCAAACCCTATAGCCGTGTTCTCTAGCTTGGTGTAGTGAAGGAAGTGTCCCTGCCCTATGTTGAAAGTGTCCTGCGCATCTCGGAAAGTAAGGAAAGCTTCCTGTGGGTAGAGATGCCCCGCTAGGAGGCATCGCTCCCTCCATCTATCCATGGACATGTCCTGCTCTATGGACCGAAAGGGTTTATGGTCCCAAATCTGCAGTTCCCTATCAAAGGGGGCCCTACCTAATACTTTCTTCACTGCCGCCTCCCATAAATGGGCCGTATGCTGTACTAGGTGTACTAGGTAGGGGGTCGGCATGTCCGAGCAGCCACCCCTCATCAACAGTCTGCCAGGTTATCCTCACTGGTTATGCCCTGCAGCAACCACTTCCCCCTGCTATCTGTTTCCATTAATCATCGGGCTGCATGTTGTAGGTGCGCTGCGAAATAGTAAAGATGCATGTCCGGAAGCTCCAAGCTCCCAACCTCCATGTCCCTTTTAAGAACCGACAGGGCGACCTGACTGCGCTTCCCCGCCCATACCAGAGAGATCAACAGGCTGTCGAGGCGACAAAGAAAATCAGTTGGTGATGAAAAAAATCAGTTCCCAGCTGAAACAGTGAGTTCTGGACAAGATATAAACAACAAGTGAGAAAGACCATCTTAGCAATGGCTGCCCGTCTAATCACCGCCATGGGCAGCGTCTTACAAACTCTATTGACCCGGTCGAGCCCCTCAACATGCTGCCCACATTCAGGCGCTTGTATTTGTCCTCAGTATGTGTGACCATGAGTCCTAGGTAATGGAAGCGCTCCCTCTCCCAGCGGATCCCAAGCTCAGGCTGTCGCCTAGGCGGCACTGTGGCCAGCCTCCCCAGCGGAAACAGTAAGGTCTTTAGAATGTTGACCCGTAGGCCCCAGACTCGATCAAAAGCTGCCATATGACTTATCAGGGATGGCAACAATTCTGCGGGCAAGTGGAGGTAAATCAAAGCATCATCTGCATATAAGGAGACAATGTGGTTCTGCTCACCCACTCATTTACCCCAAAGCTCCAGCTCCCTGTGCAGCAGAATCACCATCGGATCCACAGCCAAGGCTAAGAGGAATGGCGAAAGGGGACAACCCTGTTGAGTGCCTCTTTCGCGGCCCAGGCCTTCGAAGCCTCACCCGAATCAGAGCCATGGGGTTTGCATATAGCAATTGTACCCAGCCCCGATACACTGGTCCAAACCCAATCCAGCGCAACACCACCATGAGATAGCCTCAATTGTCAGTATCAAAGGCCTTCTTTAGGTCAATCGATACAAACGCCTTGTCTTGGTCCAAGCCGGTGGTCTTGTGCAGTATGTGTGTTAGCTGTCGGAGATTGCGGGCCAGCATAAACCTGAATTGGTCCTCGTGAACCAACCCATGCACCACCCCACCCCCTGCAAGTGTCTCGCCAGCAGCTTACAAAGAACCTTAACATCAAAATTGAGAATAGTAAGAGGGCGGTACGAAACTTGGGTTTCAGCATGAGACAGATGACAACCCTTGCGCATGGTAGGGTTCAAGGTCTCAACCCCTTGTGCCTCCAGAAGTTTCTCCACTATTGTCGCAGAGTTAGCCTGCAGGAATTCATCGGGGAAGCCATCGCCCCCAGGAGCTTTGTCTGTAGTCAGATTGCACAAGGCGAGCTTAAGCTTTTCCAGTGTGAGCCCCTCCTCTAAGTCATTCACCTCATCCTGCGAGAGACGCGGCTGGTCCAGTCCCGCAAGGAACTCCTCTGCCAAGTCTGGTCGATCATCAGCTCGCCTCAATATACACCCTGAAAATGGTCCATAATGATCCTCCGTATGTTCCGATAAATCGTCACATATCGCCCAACCGAGCTCGTAAATGGAGAATAAGTGGGATCTCGCATTCGCGCTTCAGTATCCAGGCTAGCAGCCAACTCGACTTTTCGCCCTCTCTATGTCTGCGCTCTCGATTTGAAGTAAGAGTGTGCCGTTCCAAGGTCTCCCACATCTCATGTAGAGAATGTTGGGCGCGCAGAATCTCCCTGCACGCAACCGCTAAGCCCGCTTTAACTCCCTGGCACCAATGTCCGTCAATAACTGTCTTCGAACACCGCAGGTGGTCCCAACACAAACCCCCTCCCCCCCCCAAGAGCACGACTTGGAGAGCATCCCACTCATTAGCCCTAGAGGTGGTAGTGTCTCAGTTGCGCTCGAAGTACTCCCGGAGTGCAGTTGCCAATGTCTCCCAGCTAGCCAGGTCCATCAGGAGCTCAGATGGCATACGCCGTCTCCATACTGCCTCTGGCCTCCCGCCCCAATGTAGACGCAGCAGTACCGGTGCATGATCCGAGAGGAATCTTCCCAAATGGTCAACTGCCTGCTGCATCTCCGGGGCCACCCCCGCCAGTAGTAGTGTATTTAGATGGCTATATGAGCTGTGTGTCAGTGAGTGGCAAGTAAACTCCCTCAATTGTGGATGGAGAGCACTCCAGCCAGCTAGCAGGCCCAAGTTATCCATTAAGCGGGACAGGGACTGTAATCTGTGGCTTTGTACCCGGTCGTGGTGGGTGTCAGTCCTTCTGCACATCTAGTATACAGTTTATGTTTCTCGCCCAGATTATCGGGGACCCCGCGCTGCCCTCCAGCAATGCCTGCATGGCCCCATAAAACTTCCCATCATCAATGTTTGGTTCGTAGGCGTTCAGGATTGCGATGTCCTTGCCATCCAGCGTGCCTTGAAGGAGCACATAGCGTTCCCTCCATGTCCGGCTCACTATAGACATGACGAAAAGGGACCCCGGGAGCACCCCCCGGCATAGGATGAGTAGGTCGCCGCAAAAAGCTGCTCCTTCCATGTTTTTTGCTAACTTGTGTACCTCAGCACCCAGTAGATGTGTCTCCTGCATACTGGCTATATGGGCCCGGTAGCGTCGGAGGTATGAATGGACTCTGTAACACTTCATATAGCCCCGCAGCCCTTTGATGTTCCAGGTGATAATATTGGTGCAGTTAGCCCCCCACCTTCCCAGGAGGAAGCAAAGTATCCATGGCTCACATAGAAGACACCCCAATCAGCACCTGTGCATGCACTGGAATCAGCAAACAAATCCCTAGAGGAACTTGGGGCATGAATTAAAAACAACTGTCTAACTCCCCCTCCCTCCCCGGACAAATCACACCATAACAAAACTGTGTGGTTGCCCATTCTAGATCTTGCTGTTAGGACCTACAACCTAAACCCTCCCTCCCCCAACAAAAACCTACCACTAATAAGGGAGAGAGCTCCCCAGCCTTTCCATGTGTATCGTGGATTGTGTGCCATACCTTGTTGAATACAGTGTCATACTGCATTTTTTCAACCCCCCCCACCCCAGTCACTCAGGACCCTTCACGTTCCCCTGTGGCGTCGGTGAGTTTGATGTCCATCGTCATGGCAGATGCAGCCCCCGGATAGCCTAGCCGCACCTTGGAAGCCGCCAGCGCCATGGTACCATCCTCCTGCACGATTATTCTGGCAAGATCCCGGCCCTCACTGGCCATGCAGACCTCAGGGTCATTTCGGGTTCTCCAGTCCGAGCGTTGTGATGTCGATCCTCCCCGCGACCCGGTTCTCCAGGAGTCTCTCTTTTCTCTCCGCACTTTGTCCCACATCTTCAGTCATCTCCAGGCATCTTCAGCCATGTCAAAAAAAGGGCGACTAGCCTTCCGAAATTACTCGCAGCATGGCAGGATATAAGAGCATATACCAGAGGCCCATGGCCCTCTCCTTTTTCTTGGCCTCCAGAAAGAATTTACGTTGAGCTTGCACTTTCTGTGTATAGTCCGGGAAAAGAGAGATCTAGTGGTTCTCGAAGCGTACATCTTCCGCCTCACGGGCCGACTGGAGGAGACAATCCCTGTCCTGGTAGTTCAGGGTGCGCGCTATGATAGCCCATGGGCTCGGAGGGGGGGATGGGGTCGGGTCACGGTGAGCCCTTACTACTACAAAATATAGAGACAGATCCGTGGGTCTCAGTGTGTCACAGGTCCATATCTACACAAACCTCTCCGCCGCACCCCCCTCGGCACGCTCAGGGAATCCCAGGAAGGAGATATTGTTTCACAGAGATCTCCCCTCCGCGTCCTCTGCCCTCGCCTCCGGGGTCCCCGTTTTCGATATGGTTGTAGCCACCTGTTTCTTCACTTGGGATTGCAGGTCAGCAAGGGAGCCCATTGCTGCACGGACCTTGTCAGACACCTTTCGCAGGTCGGTGCACAGGATGTTCACCTCTATGGAAACAGATTCTGTCTCTCCTAGTGCCACCCGGGATCCCTGAATTGCCACCAGAATGTCAGCCCAGAATGGTTTCTCTGGGGATGCAGCCCTCTGTGTTTCCTTTGGAGCTTCCGTGTCATGCCTGCCGCTGAATAGCTGGTCTGAGGGTGTCCTATTGTTCAATTGTGTTCCCCTGGGGGGCCCAGTCGGTCTTCCCTTCCCCATGTGGAGAAAGGACAGGAAACACCTCAGTCAAGAAAGAAAGATCAGCAGGGAATATCACCGCAGGCAGGGACTGCCTCCCACACCCATCCTGCGCCCCACAGTCCCGGGACCCCAGCCCACAGTCCAGTGTATACAGCTGGGCCTCCACTGCCTCACAGTTAAGCCCCGTATCAGCGCTGGACCAGCACAGAGGCCTGCCGGGTTCCCCCCTCTTCTTGTTGTAAGTCTGTGCTAGGGACCCGTGAAAACTCCAGTCCCACAACAGGATGAGGGGCCACGCGACCCACCAGAGAACCCCCCCAACCCCAGTTACAGGGTCCGGGCCAGAGCGAATGGCACCGAACGTTTGCAGTTCATCTCGGGGCCCCTTGACGGTGCACTGCACTTCCTACACCTGGGGAGGCCCCCATGGTCCATCAGTGTCTGCCGTGAGGGAGCCACTAAGCGAATGATCCCCAATCAGAGGCCCCTGCGTCATGGGGGCCCCCTGCCACACAAGTCCGCCCAGCAATGAGAGTTAGATGTAGATGACATGGGGGAAGGTTCTGACCCATCCCTGGGCTCTAGGTCGCCCAACTGTGCCCTCCAAGACGGGTCACAATATACTCACCCGGCCAGGCCCGCTCTGGGGGAGGATGTCCCAGGCCTCATCGCCCAGCATCTTGCGCGCAGTCAACCTCAACACCGTTCAACAGTAGACAGCCACCAATGCCTAGTTAGGATGGGGAGTCCCAGGGCATTACTGGCCATGTATGCGCGAGCCCCCCCTCCCATCACTGCAGCCAGTCCGGAGGAGTCAAGCAGGAGTCCAGGTCCACCATTAACTTGCTGGCCTGTACATGCCCCTGCAGGCCCCCGTAGAAGCTCCCCGGGGCCCTTGCCAGAATCCAGCCCAGTATAGTTTGCCAATGTCACTTAGCCCACTCTCCTCTGGGATAATGCGAGGGGCAGACCCAGGACAGGAGGGGCAAGGGCGGAGGCTCACCCCTAGCGGGGCAGGCTTCCCTCACCAAGAAGCAGATTGCAGCTGAGGACCCGATGGGTGTCCCCCAGGCAGGCTCATCCCAGCCGCTGCACTCAGGGCGCCGTCCGATCCTTGGATCTGCCATCTCGGGACGGGCCTCTCAGTGTGGTCCCCTCGCCCGGCTCACTCCCTCGATGGGCCCGCTACCCGCAGCAGGCCAACAGGCCTTGGCCAGAGCCCCAGCGAGTGCACCCCAGCAGGCTAGGCCCTGGAGTGATGAGGCCTCAGCCACCGTTCGTCAGATGCGCCGCCGAACACCAGCCCCTCCTATTTTAGAAGGTTAGACATGTAGTTTAATACGTGGGAAGCAGTCTTGAATGAGAATGTAACCCACATGAACTTCAAATGAAACAATGTAGTAGCAAATTTGAAGAAGAAGAGTGATTGTGTTCTCACAAGTGCATTGAAAGTTGATTCGACGAGAGAAGGAGAAGATAAAACATAAAGACATCGTTTTCGACTGTTTATGATAGTCAGGGTTCCTAGAACAGGTTACCATTGTTTTTGCCTCTTGTCTTTTACATTTCCAGACCCATTTGTCCATGCCACTTACCCTGTCTTATTTCCACGTTGTTCTGGGACCCTACTGCACTTCTCTTTATGAGAAGTTCTGCCTTGATTGAATTTTGATTTATTGATCTGCTTTATCTGCTGAAGCTTTATGCTTGAACTCTCACTCTCTCTCAAACCGGAAGACTTTATGGGTTCTGACTGAACTTTTTCTCTACCGATTCCTAGACTAAGGATTCTTTCCTTTATGAAACGCACTTAATACTTTTATTGCAATTTATTCATTGACAATTGATTGTTTATTGATTTCTAATAAGATTCTAAAAACTAAAAGTTGTGAATTTACTTGTGATCTAATAAAGAGGACTTACCAAAAGATTTATAATACCCTTTAACTCATACCAAACTCTTATTATTGACTGAAATTAGAGTAGAAATTGTGATTATAATTTATGTGAAGTATTGCTCCTGATCTTCTCTAAAACAGCGGCAAATGTCCAACGGTGTTACTGGTTACGAACAACGGGGATCAGCCCGTGTGATGGTAAACAGAGTTTTTATTTAAACTGATTTCCGCCTAAAACTGTAGATGACTCACAAGACATCACAGCTCTGTTACTCTAGGGATGTGCTTCCTGGTGAATGTGGGAGAGTAAAGGATTGGTTTCTTGAGAAGTTAGAAGCTTGCAATGGGTTGAGTCCTGACCTGAGCATGAGCGAGACTTAGTGGCTCCCAACTCATGCTTCATTTGTTATATGAAACATAACCAAAAATCAAGTGTTTCAAAGTTTCTATCCTTGTTCAGATGTAGGTACATGTGTAATCATGACCTTTTTCCTTCTCTTTTACATTTACAAACAGTGGCATTTAAGGGCCACTGGGCGACACTTTCCTTAATGTATAATTTTTTTGTGTCTCTTTGTATGTAATTCTAGGTAGGTATTGGATCTGCCCTGTTCCTATTTAATCTTGCTCTATAACTTTGCAGATGTTTGCTGAATATCTTACTATAATGGGTTCTATAGATGGCTGTTTGTTTTACATTTCAACCTTTTTTCTAACCTCTTTAGGTCACTCTTAACTGACTTGTATTTTAATTTGATAATGGCACTCATATTCTGTCTTTTAAGAATAGCTATGTAGGTTTATGAACTGTAGAATTGCTACAATTCACCTTGAACATCTTTGCACATATGTCTTGTTTCTGTAAATTATAGCTGTACGGTTAGTGCTACCTGCAGCAATAATGCTCACAAACTAAAACAGCATTAATACCAGATGTACATGCAATGTGCATCTTTATCCTAGCAGAAACTGTTTTCACAAATGATGTGCCAGACATATTGGTTTTGCAAACGTTTAGTGACAATAGTCCATTTTATTCTTATTTCACCCATTTTGACCTCTAAGGTTTTAATTGTACGAAGTTAATTTATTTTTTGCAATCTTCATTTAGACCTTGCATTCCTTATCTCTTAACTGTATTGTGTTTGTAAATCCGAATAAATTGTGATTGAGTTAAGCCTTGAGTTGTGCCAGTGCTAAATAAAGGACAGCCAAGGTTAATTTAAGAAGCCCTTTGGACGCCTTTGAATATCTGATTGGGGTGTTGTTGGAACTAATTAAGTTAATTTAACCTCTAACCTTTCTCCTATTGAGGCCCTTCTTGTGTGTAGACTCTCAAACTAACCCAAAGCAATATAGAATTAAGGATTGTGTAAGGTTGTTCAGCCATTATATACGGCACCAAGCGCAAGAGTGCACACTGGGCAGGTGGTTCCTGACGCGCTCCATACTGAAAAGGGTACAAGAGAGGGCTGCCCGCTGTCGCCGCTCCTTTTCGCACTCACCATGGAGCCATTAGTGATAAACCTGAGGACCAAACTTAGGTACTGGGGTGTGCAATTGGGTGCATGGACACATGTTGTGTCAATGTATGCTGATGACACACTGGTGTATGTGACTAATCCAGAGCGCTCAATGCCCCTTCTCATGTGTTTTATGGCTGATTATGGAAGTGTCAGGCCTTCATGTCAATCATCATAAGACGGTGCTCTTCCCCCTGGCATCCTTGATTGATGCATCTGACCCAGTGGCGGCTCCACCATGGGGGCGTGGGGGGTCGCCCCACTGCTTTCTCGCAGTGCGAGAAGGCAGAAACATAAAATGGTAAAACTACCATTTTATGTTTCTGCTTCTCGCATTGCGAGAAAGCAAAAGTGCCTGGTTGTGGGAGGGCAGATGGGCGGTCCCGCTAAAGGACAGGGGGGGGAGTGGCTTGCCCACTGTTGTGGGTACTGACTGTTTGGTCGGCCCCAGGGCCGACCAACCCACTCTCCCTTTTACTCTATGTAGGCTGCTGCATGCAGCCTACATAGAGAACATGGCTCGGCTGGAGCGCACTCCGCTGCGCCTCACCAATCACAACGCTGCCATTGCAGCATTGTGATTGGCTTAGGGGAGCAGGAGGAGGGAGGCTGCCTACAACGCGCCAGGACTCCAGAGCGGCAGGAGCTGAGGCGGCGGCGCGGTCGCGGAGAAAGGTAAGTTTTACTTTTTTTATTATATATAGATCCCCCCCCACCCGCCCGTGACTGCTCGCCCCATGTGGTCTTCCACTCTTAGAATTCACAGAGCTGTGTGGCGTAGTAGAGGTTCTGTGTGTGAGGTTCTAAGTGTTCCATGAGAGACTGTTCTAGAAGTTGAGGTTGAAGGCAGCGGTTTTAGGACTGTCACCAGAGTCACAACAGGGTTATGTCTATTTCATATTTACGCCGAGGGTACCTGGAATAAATAATCTGTTGTCAGTCTACATTTTTTTTTTTTTTTTTACTTTAACGTTTTCATCAATACAAAAAACATACATTAATGTGCGTGCAGCAGTACACAGTCACAGGCTGTCTCATCATATAGAATTGGCGTCATAAGTAACATGGTAATCTGTTCGAAGTGGCATCCAATGAGAAGACCGATGGCACAAATAATTGCTAATAACAGTAGGGTCCATGAACCAACTTCACTCACGGTTGCAAACGAAAAGGCAATACACCTCCAACAGCCACATCTCCCCCTCCCACACAACGAACCCGCTATTCAGTGTTGTATACTTTACATTGTGCATTTACAAAAATTAATCAAGCCAAACGGTGTGAAGGGTTCACCCCACTCCAGCTGGGACAATCCCCTGCTCTAGCTGAGACTCAGTTGCTTGTCTAATGGTCTCGACATACGTCTTGTAGTGTCCCCAGATATCTTTGGGGCGTGACGTGCTGGGCATCATACTTGCATAGAACTCACTGTTTACATTGCAGTACGCGATACTACGCAACCAACCCTGGACATTCGGGGCAGTTTTTCGCCCCCAGTGCAGTGCCACCTCCCGCTTAGCTAATAAGAGACCTAATGTTGCAAACCTACGGATTTTTAAGGGGAAAGTTACAGTGTAGCCTAACAGGGCAACCTCTGGCATCGGAGTCAATGGGATGTTCAACATTTGCCCCAGCGTGTGATGTACTTGCATCCAATAGTCTTGTAGATTCGGGCATGTCCAAGTGAGATGTGCGAAGTCCGCATGTGGAGCAGAACATTTGCGACAATTGTGTGGCGTAGATGGGTCTATTTTATGTGCTAGTGCCGGGGTAAAATAGATGCGGCGTAAAAATTTGAAATGTAGCAGCTTGTGTCTGCTGTTAAGCGAAATGTCTTGCGTGACCGAGCAGCAGTGAGCCCATTGCTTATCAGTGATTGTGATACCCAGGTCGTGTTCCCATGCACTGCGAGTCTTGCCGTCCTGTACAGGTTACAGTGCGGCGCATGCCCTGTAAAGTTTCGATATCAGGTGCGTACCGTCTGCGTTTTCTATAAGTATCGTTAGGGGAGGGAACGAAGCTGGCTGTAGTGGAAATGTCGGGAAAATGGAGCGCAGTGCGGAGTGGAGGCGGCTTAATACAAATTTGTCCATAAAATCCACTGCATTAAAACGTGCATCTTCCGAGGGTGAGAAGACGTGGCCCTCAGGGTACAAGTCTCCCAGTTTGGTCAAGTCTAACTTCGCCACGGTGCGCCGCACCAGTCGCTCCGACGTGATGGGAATTAACCGAGGATTAATGACAGGTGAGGCAGAGGAGTATAACCTCTCCGTTCCAGTGATCCGGCACAATCTATGCCATGCCCAGCTCGTGGAGGATACAGTCTGAATATCTAGCGGGACGCTGGGAAAACCAACGGGTAATACAGCCGAGAGGTGTCCGGGAAGTACCAGGTCCGCCTCAGGTCTCAAATAGGGGATACGGGCATCTGGATGGTACCAGTGATATGCATAGCTACACTGTGCCACCAAATAATAAAGCTGAAAATCTGGAACATTATAACCCCCTCTCTCATATGGCAACGTAAGGACCGCCCATCGAACCCGTGCATGTTTACCACCCCAAACTAAACGACTCCGGAGAGAACGGAGTGTGCTAAAAAAGTGATTAGTGAGAGGAATCGGTATGTTGTTGAATAAATATAAAAATTTGGGGAGGACAACCATTTTAATAATGGCGACTCGGCCTGCCATCGACAAGGGCAATTTCAACCATTTCTCTATTTGAGCAGTTAGCGTGTCCACTGCTCTACCATAATTAAGACTGAGTATCTGGGCTGTGTCTAGATGAACGTGTATGCCTAAATACTTTACCGACTCAGTGCACCATTCAAGGGGGAACTCAAGTTCCCATGGTTGTGTGCTAGTTGTCAATGGAAATATGACCGATTTGTGCCAGTTTATGCCCAGTCCCGAGAAACTGCCAAACCTGATGATTTCTCTAATTAATTCGTTTAGGTTATCCTGGGGGTGTCTAACATATAATATCGTGTCGTCTGCATATAGTGATACCAATAGGGGGCCGGTATTGAATTGTAATCCCCTGTGGAGATGCTTTTCTTGGAAATGACGTATGAGGGGGTCCATGGCTAATATGAACAATAAGGGGGACAGTGGACAGCCCTGCCTGATTCCTCGTGTTAGTTCAAATGGGCTGGAAAGTGTACCATTTAAACGCAACCGGGCAGTTGGTTTATTATATAAAAGGGCTGTTGTGCCAATAAAGCCCATGGGCATGCCCATACGGCGCATATCTGAAAGAGACACGTTAGTGACAGATTCCTTACCTTAGAATATCCCCAGGCGTCAGGCTGGATCCGGAAAGTTTTTTGCGTAGCAGTACCCTTGCGCGTCGGTAGGCGGCGTCGTGCGGCTCCGCGTCCGTCGTCGGCGTCGTGATCGCCGGGATGACGTCGCGGGCAGTACTTAGGCGCCGCCCCTGCGCGCTGACGTCAGTTCTTCTTTTTCCGCGCCAGCAAGCGCAGATCCGGGAAGAGCAGTGCCCTGGTCATTTTTTGACCATACTTTTTGGTGAATTTTTTCACTGTTTTTCTATCAAGGTGTCGTAGGGATGCCCGGTTTCAAACGTTGCGGCGCCTGTGCTCGGATGATGTCCGTCACCGACCCGCATTGGGAGTGTCTCTTCTGCCTCGGCCGAGGCCACGACACGGAGTCACCGACTGCCAGGCCCTCAACCCGAAAGCTTTGTGAGAGCGGTCTCGAAAGCTCCTCGAGGCCCGGCATTCGGCTCCGCGGAAGCCCCGGTCGCGTGAGAGGTCCAGGGGTCGATCGCGGAGTCCACACCGGTCGTCGGCATCGAAGTCTTCTTCGTCCGGTAAGTCAAAACACAAGAAGTCCAAAAAGCATCATCGCTCTAGGACTTCGCCTCGCCGGTCTCGCGACTCGGCTGAGGCCCCTCCCGGCATTGTCCCCGCCCCCGCGGCCCCGGACATGCCTGTGGAGTCGCCCCCGCCATACCCGCCCTTCCCGGGTTCGGGGGCGGATCCGGCCAAAGTGCAGGAATTCCTGTCGGCCATGGCCCGCCTCTTCGGGCCTCCAGGCCCCTCCGGTGCGCCTTCGGGCCCCGTGGGCCCTGATGGGGTTGCTCCGGCGTCGCCGACGGCTCCGGCCCCGGCGTCGCCCGTGCCTCCAGCCTCGATTCCGGCTTCGGCCCCGGCCTCGATCCCGGCTCCACAACCCCCATCGACGCCGGTCGACCTAACGACACCTCCGCCGATGTCTCCGGTGCCGTTCTCGACGCCGCCTGGGGCTCCGAGCGGCGTCGTTCCCCAGTTCTTTCCGGCTCCGGACATGGACCCGGACCGACGTCGCTCGACGCCGGTTCCGGCGCAGATGAGACCTTGGGTCCCAAATGTCCCTCCTCCCCCTTATTTTGAACCTGAGGAGGACCAGGAGGACTGGGAGGGGTCTGATGACCCTCTGACACAACAGTGTCAGTACGATGAGGACTGGACAGAGGGTCTAGGGGATGCTAGTGGTCTAGATACTTCCCCTGACACTGGCATGCTGTCTCCTCCCGTGGCTACGGAGGAGGGAGCCAATTTTGCAACGGTGTTGCGTAGGGCAGCTGGAGCCTTACATCTCCAACTCCCTGCTGTGGCGGTCAAGGTTAATCTCTTGACAGAGGTGCTTCAGCCGGCAGCCTCCTCTTCGGAGACTGTGCTGCCGTTTAACGACGCCCTCACTGACGTTCTTTTGGGCGCCTGGTCCAAGCCCAACACAGGGGCTCCTGTGGATAGGAACGTGTCCCGACGCCATCGCCCAGCTCTGGGCGACCCCCTGTTTCTCTCTGTCCACCCCACCCCTGAGAGCTTGGTTGTCCAAGCCTCCGCTTCCCAAACCGCCTTCCCTACCGCCCCTCCGGATAGGGAATCCAAACGCCTGGATCAATTTGGGAAGAAGGGTTTTTCTTCCTCCAGTGCTGGCTTGCGGTCCGTCAACACCGCTTGCCTTTTGGGCCGATATACCCACTCCTTGTGGGATTCGGTGGCGGATGTTTTGACCCAGTGTTCTGAGGAGGTCCAGACACTGCTTTCCCGCGCCATTGCGGAAGGAAGGGATGCGGCCAAATATACAATTCGATGTGGCCTTGATACCGCCGACTCGCTGGGCTTGTCTATTGCAACGACGGTGGCGCTACGACGCCACGCCTGGCTGAGAACCACTGGTTTTTCAGGGGATGTCCAGAATACTCTCATGGACATGCCCTTTGATGGAGTCGGTCTTTTTGGGTCCAAAGCAGACCATGCGTTGGAGCGCTTTAAGGACTCTACTGCAAAGTCCCTGGGCCTTTCTGCTACACGCCCTCCGCTGACTTCTGCTTTTCACCCCTATCGTGGCCACGGTAGGGGCGCCCCTTCACGTCAGCAGCCCAGCCACCGGCCCGCGCAGCAGGCGTCTTCGCGTGGCCGAGGACGTGGATTCCGCCGTGGCGGATCGGGCAACCAGCGTGCGGGTCAGGCCACCACCTCCAACCCGTCCGCGGCCTCCAAACCCTCCTAGTCCCTCCTTTCAGGTGCACAGCACGCCAGTAGGGGGCAGGGTCCGCCATCACCTTCCCCACTGGCGTACCATCACCTCGGACAGGTGGGTCTTGGACATTGTCCGAAGGGGCTACTCCCTCCCCTTCGAGTCCACCCCCCAGCCATGCCACCTCAATTCCACCGCATGTCAGGGGATCACTTGGTACTTCTGCAGAAGGAAGTCACGGCCCTCTTGGCCAAGAGGGCCATCGAGCATGTTCCGACCCCAGAAGTAGGGCGTGGTTGCTACTCCCACTACTTCCTGGTGCCCAAAAAGGACAAGGAGGACATGCGTCCTATCTTGGACCTCCGGAACGTCAATCGCTTCCTCCGGAAGGAGAAGTTCAAGATGCTCACCCTAGCTCAGGTCTTGACTGCCCTCGACCCTGGAGACTGGTTGGTAGCGTTGGACTTGCAGGACGCATATTTCCACATCCCCGTCCTGCCGGCCCACCGGCGTTACCTTCGGTTCACGGTAGGCCCCGAGCATTTTCAGTTCACCGTGCTCCCCTTTGGCCTTACCAGTGCCCCTCGGGTGTTCACGAAAGTGTTGGCGGTGGTCGCAGCTCATCTGCGCCGGGCAGGGGTTTCAGTCTTCCCCTACCTCGACGACTGGCTGCTGAAGGCGGGCTCGTCCCAGGCAGTCGTCTCCCACCTCCAGACTACGGCCGAACTCCTGCACTCGCTGGGGTTCTCCATCAATGTGCCGAAGTCGCATCTGATTCCTTCTCCACAGCTCCTTTTCATCGGAGCAGTTCTGGACACGACGCAGTTTCGGGCCTATCCTCCCGAACGGCGAGTCCAGGATATTCAGGCTATGATTCCGATCTTTCAGCCTTTATCCTGGGTTTCGGTACGGATGACCCTGAGGCTGCTGGGCCTCATGGCCTCCTGCTGGTCAATCATGCCAGATGGCATATGCGGGCTCTGCACTGGTACCTGAAGTTCCAGTGGGCGCAGCACCAGGGCAACCTGTCCGATCACGTCCAGATCTCGGAGGGGACTGCAAAACAGTTGCAGTGGTGGCTCTCGAACCGGCAATGGGTCATGGGCAGATCCCTCTCCCTTCCCCAGCCAGAGCACACAGTTGTGACGGACGCGTCCCTTCTGGGATGGGGCGGTCACATGGGAGAGGCGGAGATCAGAGGCCTCTGGTCTCCGGCGGAGTCCCGGCTCCATATCAACATTCTGGAGCTCCGGGCGATCCGACTTGCACTCAAGGCATTCCTTCCCTCTGTCAAAGGGAAGGTAGTGCAGGTGTTCACAGACAACACCACCGCCATGTGGTACTGCAACAAACAAGGCGGGGTGGGGTCGTGGACCCTTTGTCAGGAGGCTCTGCGCCTCTGGACATGGCTGGAACATCAGGGCATGTTCCTGATGGTTCAACACCTGGCAGGTTCGCTGAACGCCAGGGCGGACGAACTCAGCCGCAGGTGCATGATGGATCACGAATGGCGTCTTCACTCGGAAGTGGCGCAAGGACTCTTTCTACAGTGGGGAGAGCCTTGGTTAGATCTATTCGCCACCGAAGAGAACGCGCAATGTCATCAGTTCTGCGCGTTGGAATTTCCAAGGCGGCACTCGCTCGGCGACGCTTTTCGTCACGAGTGGAGTTGCGGTCTGTTGTACGCCTTTCCGCCTATACCACTTCTGCCCAGAGTGTTGAAGAAGATTCGGCACGACCGGGCCCAAGTCATTCTTGTGGCTCCGGACTGGGCTCGAAGAGTTTGGTATCCCGAGCTACTCAATATGAGCGTAGATCCCCCGATCCGTCTGCCTCTTCGGGAGGATCTTCTGTCGCAGCAGCAGGGGACGGTCCTCCACCCGAACCTGTCCAGTCTACACCTGCTTGCGTGGAGATTGAGCGGCGGCAGTTGATTCCTTTCGACTTGCCTCCCGAAGTTTGTGATGTGATTCTGGCAGCCAGGCGTCCCTCCACTAAGGTGGTATACGCCTGCAGGTGGAACAAATTTGTGGCATGGTGCACAGCAAAGGCTGTGGATCCCCTTTCTGCCCCTCTTTCTGAGGTCCTTCTGTTCCTTCTCTCTCTGGCCCAACAGGGTTCTGCCCTGGGTACCATCAAGGGTTATCTTTGTGCTATCTCGGCCTTCCTCAGGCTCCCTGATCAGCCCTCCCTTTTCAAGTCCCCTGTTGTTAACAGGTTCTTAAAAGGCATTACACACCTCTTCCCTCCTGTTCCGTTTGTGATGCCTCAGTGGGACTTGAACTTGGTTCTTACCTTTTAATGTGCGCTCCCTTTGAGCCTCTACATAACTGTCCTCTTCGTCTTCTGACTCTGAAGACAGCCTTTCTGGTGGCCATCACCTCCGCTCGGCGGGTGAGTGAGCTCCAGGCTCTATCTTGCAAACCTCCCTTTCTGTCTGTTCATCCAGACAAGGTTGTTCTTCGGACGCATCCGTCCTTCTTGCCAAAGGTGGTTACTGCTTTCCACATTGGGCAGACCATCACTTTGCCCACCTTCTTTCCGCCTCCGCATCCTTCCAGAGAGGAAGAGAGGCTCCACCGTCTGGACCCAAAACGTGCGCTCTCCTTCTATATTGACCGCACAAAACACTTCCGGGTGGATGACCAGCTCTTTGTTGGCTACGTGGGCGCCAAAAAAGGTCGGGCGGTGCACAAGAGGACCATCTCCCGCTGGGTTACCTTGTGCATCAAGACCTGCTATTCTTCGGCTAAGAAAGAGCCTCCTGTTGGGCTGCGTGCCCATTCCACCAGGGCAACGGCTGCTACCACGGCCTTGGGCCGCGGTGTTCCGCTGCCGGTTATCTGTCAGGCAGCTACGTGGGCCTCGCTGCACACGTTTACAAAGCATTACTGCCTTGACAGTCAGGTCCGGAGGGACGGCTTCTTTGGCCGTTCTGTCCTCCAGGACTTCCTTGTCTGATCTTTGTTCGCAGACCCACCACCGGGGTTGGTATTGCTGGGGTATCTATTCTAAGGTAAGGAATCTGTCACTAACGTGTCTCTTTCAGATGCACAAGTTACTAACTTGTGTAACGATATATCTGTAAGAGACAGTAGTTAGTGACAGATTCCTACCGCCCACCCATCCTCCCGTTCTGCGAACTGATTTCTAGGGTTAAGGACATCCCTTTCAGGGCCCTAGTATTTTTCAGACACCTGTGTCAGCTTCTTGCATGGCTCTGCGTTCCTGGCGCGGAAAGTCGTGTACAGAACTGACGTCAGCGCGCAGGGCGGCGCCTAAGTACTGCCCGCGACGTCATCCCGGCGATCACGACGCCGACGACAGACGCGGAGCCGCACGACGCCGCCTACCGACGCGCAAGGGTACTGCTACGCAAAAAACTTTCCGGATCCAGCCTGACGCCTGGGGATATTCTAAGGTAAGGAATCTGTCACTAACTACTGTCTCTTACAGATATATCGTTACACAAGTTAGTAACTTGTGCTATAGAGAGAAAAAAGGACCATTCCAGGGAGTCAAATGCCTTTTCTGTGTCCAACAGTATGGCGGCGGCCGGGGTGGCAGGGTCAATCCGATGGATGACCGAGAATAGTGTGCGGAGATTCAGGGAGGTGGAGCGATGTGGCACAAACCCGGATTGAGCTGGGGAGATAATAAATTGCATCAATTGGGACAATCTATTGGAAATAACCTTCGCTAATATTTTATAATCTAAATTTAGGAGGGATAATGGACGATAAGAGCCGCACTGCGTAGGGTCTTTGCCCGGTTTGGGAAGCAGAATTATGACCGCCTCACGTAAAGTAGGGGGGAGAGTCTGCCGTTCAAGGGCCTCTGCATAGACTTCAATGAGTTTGGGAGCTAGGATATCTTTGAACGTTTTGTAGAATTCCCCCGTAAATCCATCGAGCCCAGGCCCCTCGAATAGTGTCTATGGCAAGAAGCACATCTGCAACAGAAATGGGTTCAGCTAAGAAGTCCTGCATATATTTTTCAAGGTATACCAATGCGACTTCGTCTAAGTAGCCCTCTTGCGCTTCTTTATCATCTCCAATAGTAGATGAGTATAGTTTGGTGAAGAACCCCAGAAAGCTACTCTGAATGTCTTTCGTGGTGGTGTAATTGTCTGCGTCAGAGGCTCGCAGTTCAGTAATGTATGTTTTGTGATAAGGTGGGCGCAACAGTTGAGAAAGCACTTTGCCAGGTCTCTCACCCTCTCCGTACCGTCTGGTATTTTCCCAGATATAAAATTTCCCTATCTGCTGTGTCCCTGTAGTCCTCTAATAGCACCAATCGCCTCTGTTCATATGTAGGTGTAGTTTGTTGTGCATTGGCCTCATCTAGTGTTTTGAGGTCTCGTTCAAGTCTCGCCAATGTGTTACGTAGATCTTTAAGTACACCGGCGTGTTTCGCAATGCATGTGCCCCTGAGAACCGCTTTGAAGCCCTCCCACAGGACCGCCCATGAATCTACCGAGCCAGTATTTATATCGAAGTAATCTTCAATGGCATCGTGTATCTCAGCCCGGAATACCTCATCCTGTAATGCGCGGTTAGGGAACCGCCATTGGCGCTCAAAGCCCTCAGGGCGGGGGAACTGTAACTGCAATTTCACCGGGGAATGGTCCGAGGGAGGGACTCCACCTGCGAGCACCAGCCGTATATGTCTGGCGAGAGCAGCCAGAAGTCGATCCTCGTCCATGTGTTGTATTGGCCTGAATAGTGTGTGTATTCTGTCGTGTTTGGGTGCCGTTTACGCCATACGTCTAATAGTGAGAACCGATCGCAGAGCTCCAGAAGTGCACGTCGAGCTCGGGGTTTAGTGTCTTGTGCCCCCGAGGTACTGTCTGCGATGGGGTCGGGAGTATGTTAAAATCCCCGCCAACTATCAAAGTCTGTGGGTCAAGTTTGTCGAGCTGTGAAGACAAAGCATGAAAAAATTCTGGGGCATCTACATTGGGGGCATATTTGCATAATAGTGTAATTTTCCTACCAAACAGGGTCCCAGTAACTACCAAATAGCGTCCCTCACAGTCTTGTTGACAGGAGCTTAAGCGGAATGGAACTGTACTGCGTATTAAAATGGCTGTCCCCCTTGCGTAGTTACTATAATTTGCAAAATATCTATTCGCCCCCCAGCTGTACCCAAAGTGCGCCTTGTCATTCTTGGGGAGGTGAGTTTCTTGTAAAAAAGCGACATCTACCTTGTGTCGTACTAAATAATGAAGAACCTGTCTCCGTTTTCGAGTGTTATTTAAGCCCCTCACATTCCATGAGAGCAGAGTGAGGCCCGATGGACCCTCAACATTACCAAACTTGGTCATCTAACTGGTGTGTCGATTCTGTAAGTGTAGACAGTTGACTACTGACATCAGTGATTGGCCTGGAGTGCTGCAACCAAACGAAAAGGACTGACTTATTAATGAAATCACCCACCCACCACCCAGCCGAATCCCCACCCGGGGAAGGGCCATACCCCAAATGAAAGTGAACGTGAGATACCACATATCTTTACACAGAAATGACGTTCCCAATAAACAGTACTCCAAGGTGGAACGAACCATACACAAAGGATATACCATGGGGGGCAGCAACGCCCCGGCCAGTCTCCAGCAGACTGTAATAGCAAAACAAAATTATGCAACGTGTTCCTGCAAAGTGAAACAAAAGATCATGCAATGGAAAATAGTCCGATCATCCTGTGCCAGCACTCGAGAACAGTTCCGCACTTGCATCTGAGCCGCTGTGCGGGGGAGAAGATCTTGACCCAGCCCCGCTCGTAGGAATGTTTTTCTGTTTGTATACCCGGCAAAACTCCTGTGTCTCCGTCGGGTTATCAAATATGCGAGCCCTGCCATCTACGTCAACTTTCAACCTGGCAGGATACAGCATGCCATACCGCAGACCCAGATTTCTCAGGGCGGCCTTGACACCGTTGAATTTCCGCCTAGCCTCTTGCACCATGGCGGTAACGTCAGGATAGAAGGACAGTTTGGAGCCTTGCCAGTCCACATCACCCTTTTCTCGCGCCAGGCGGAGAATTGTGTCCCTGTCCCGAAAGTTCATGACGCGTGCTACGATGGGTCGTGGAGGAAGACCGGGGTTGGGGCTAGGGCCTAGTGATCTATGCGCCCTCTCTATGACAAAGCCAGGGGTGAAAGCCTCTTTACCGAACAAACCCAACAGCATGGTTTCAATGAACAGATCCATGCGGCCTGTGGGAGTTGTCTCGGGGACTCCCAGGATGCGCACGTTGTTTCGGCGACTGCCCGCTTCTAAGTCCTCATTTTTAATGGCCACTTCTTTTAGAATGCGCTCCACTCGCTCCAGGCGTTTGGCCGACTGTGCCGTTCCATCTTCGATATCAGAAATGCGGGCCTCTGCCACGTCCAACCTTCTATCATGCACCTGAACTTTAGCGCCAAGGCTGGCGATGGTGTTGTCAAGGGAATCAAAGCGACTGTCTAGCGACTTAAAGCCCGCTCGCATCTCTTGGAGTAGTGAGTGAGCAGTGTCAGTGGATCCGTCACCTAGCACTGGGCCTTGCGCAGATTCCGCCATGTTGGTGGTTTGTTCCTGAGTGGTGTCTGCAATTTTTCCGAAAGGGAGCGTCCTCTGTTTAGGGTCCTTGCGGCCCATGTCGCAAAAAACGTAACTGCCACTACCCACTAGGTCGCACGGGATGTTTCCAGGGTGAACTTGTCCTCCCTCCGCGGCGCATGGTGGAACAGTCAACCACCCCAAGCCCCTCAGCGCTGAGACAAGATGGCGAGTGGTCGGTTTGTGCGCACGCCGTGGCAATGCTGCTGAATGACACCCCCCGCTGGAAGTGCCAGGCTATACTAGAAGGAGGGGGGGCCCTATTCGGCCCAGCCGGCCGTGTCGCAGATGCTGTGGCCACAAGTAGAAAGCAAGCACCCACTGGAAGCAGGAGACTAGGTGCCTGTGTGTGTAGATGGTATAATATAGCGCAAGGGCTGTTTTGCTGGCAGGCCACTGAGAGGGGAAGTCACCATGTGGGCCGGTCGTCAGTGATGTGGGGAATGTTGCCTCAAGTCTTAGAGTATTGAAGTCCCAAAGGGCGCCACGCTCATTAGCACACTGCTGGACTCCAGCGCTTCAGAAGGCATGATCAGAATAGTGTCCCGGGCTGTAGTTGGTGTGGCGTGTGTCTTTTACCGTTGCGCGCCCCTCCCCCGCCGCCCCTGCAGCCGTGCCCGGACCCACCCGCCTCGCCGGTATAACGAATTTCCCGGCTAGCGGCGTTATTAATACGGGGCTGCGGGCGGTTCATTCAGTGGGGGGGGCGCGGCGGCACTCACCGGAGTCTGCAGCAGCCGAGCCACACCAAGTAGATTAAGGGCTTAGGCATCGGGTCCAGAGCCGGAAGCCGCACTCGTGGAGGGGGAGCCAACTCGCAGGACCAGAACGGCCATCCCCATGTACCGATCGGCTCTGTTCTAGCACCGGAGAGTGCAGAATCGCTGCAGGCGTCCGTCACCTCGCGCTCGCCCCACGATGCCGGCACTGGTTGCTGGAACACGCCATAGTGCTGGAAGGCCGGACTGAGCTTCAAAGCCGAGCGGCCATTTTAGTCGCTGGCTTGGCCACGCCCCCGTTGTCAGTCTACATTAAGTGGTGATTTTTATCTGCTTTCAAGCGCTGTATATCTAAAGTAGGAGCGGGGGAGGGCGCGGCTCAGAAAAACAGAGTAACGGCTCATGTGTAGTGGGTTCAAACCCCGCCGGTAACAGAGTTCACTGACTGATTAACTCAGAATCTACATTCCACAGGCGGGCTTGGCAGCAATGCAAGATGTCTGACCAAAAGATAAGTATTTTTGATAGTTGCGCCATGGCAGCCGTCTGCCCCCAACCTGACACAAGGTGACTGGATGCGGACCTGTCTCGCCCTTACCACTCACGGAAAGGTGCTGTAATAGGAAGGGTGTGGCTCTCACCACTGTGTCCGTTACTCTTTCGACCTCACTGAGTGATGCATCAAATTGTCTGGCATTGCTCATACCCAGAGCCTGGTTCCTCCACCCCTTGCTCTTTCTTGAAGTCTTGATGCCACCTGCGGGTGCAGTAAGCTGAGGCTCTCACCTCAATGTGCCATGCAATACCCACCTCACCCTACCCCGTGGTGTAGCAACGAGTTTGGTATTGCTATTTCCACTGAAGGCCCTACTGCAACACCAACAGCCACCCAAGGTGCTGGTGCAGCTGTTATTCTAGTGGCAGTGCCGCACCCTAGCCTTCACCCAGAGGGGGAATAACATGTTTGTCAATTTAGGCATGCGCTGAGTACTGTAGAAACCTACGCTTTCTTTGTCCAATTTGTGAGCAAAGGCAGGCACTAGACATTCTATACAACAAGGCATGCGCTGAGCAAAATTGTACTTTGTCTGTTACTGGGGCACTTGATGGACCTGAACTTGTACTTGACATTCTACGAATTTGGGCATGCACCAGAATCGATGAACCAAAACCGAGGTATGCTTTGTGAACTTAGATAGGTGCTGTGGGTTACCATGGACATGCACTGGAACTCTAATAACAAGCAGATTTTAATCCAAGCATGCGTCCTGGACTCTATTAACCTAGACGTGAAGCGCGTGCTCAATTAATCTGGACACCCATTGGCATTCTATAAGTATAGAAACTGTACATGCAAGGGGCACTCTACAATCGCTGGATTTCACGGGGCCGTGGGCGAACGTAGACATGCACTGGGTCCTTTAGAACCCAGCCATTCTGACTGTCACTGCCCGTCAATATGACGCAGTTCCTGTCGCAGCTTGCTGCTTATTTTGTTAGCGTCTCATAACTCCTGAGCCCGATAGAGATACAGAGGTGGAGAGGAGAGACAGGTAAGGACCAGTGATGGGGGAGAGAATGGAGGGGGGGAGGCACAGGTAACAGCTGGGAGGATAAGGCTGTTCTGCGCCAGCAGGAGCCAGTGAGGGATGTTTACACCTGAGTGAGTATTGTTGCCACCGGCTGTCTGCGATAAGACGCATAATGCCGCATGCATCAATGTATGGAACATTTTAATTTTAAATGAAAATATGTGTGTCCTTGTCTTTTTAACGCTGTTTCTGTCTGGAACCACTTGCATATTCCTTCGTTTTTATCGTTTTGACATGATGCTCTTTGTCACAGATAGGCTGTTTCTGAGCCAAGGATCTCACCATAGTCCTTCTTCACGGGCCTTGAATATGTACGAGGGGATCCTAGTTTGGACCGAAGTGTTTTACTGCTGAGCCAGTTTTGTTAGACTCTGTTGTAATGGTGGGCAGCCTGGAAAGGTGGGCCTGTCTGGAATCACTTGTGAACTGTGTGTGCCAGAGAGTAGCGTCATGCACAGAAAAAGCGCAGAGGATTGGTAGACATGTGAGGTGTGGTGTTTGGGGTGAGGTGCAGGTGCAGAATCGGTTTATGGCTCAGCAAAGTCAGAATCTAGCTGCTATAGAACCTGAGCACATAACCTGCTCTACAAGAAGCAACCTTATAATTACCCTTCTTTCCTTGTAATAAGAGTGTTAAAGTGGTTTATACAAAAATGTGATGAACTGTAACACGTTTTTGCTTATATGAATTGTGATTATGTAATAATTATGAAAGCGTGTCTTTTTGTAACTGATAATTTAGTTTTAATACTGATTATTGTGGGAACGTAGAGAAATTGATTGCTCTTGTGATTGAAAAAAGAGAAGAAAATGGCACCAGGCACAGGTATGGAAAAAAGGATCAGTTGTGAGGTGTAGTTAGGCACAGAGGTAATGGGATACAGGAGGGCGGTATGAATCAATAAATGTGTGTAAGTAGGGATACATGTAATAGCTGGGATGTGCCATAGACCCCCGCTGAAAACCAAAATGCCGAGTCTCTCTAGCAGTGATGCAGTATTGTGCCGCAGAGTGGGTGACATCATGTTCGAGCTGCCTGTTTAAGTTGGTTTGGTCAAGGACAAGTACTGTTTGCAGTGCTTTGCCTGCTGTCTGGCTCTGGTGCCTTGTCATCAGACCTCAGAGTGGTTGACACCTTCCTGCTTTCTCAAATTTGCTTGAAAATGCACCATTTGCCCACTCTTTTTTTCAAAATTTTCACGGGGGGGAACCGCCCCGAACCCCCTGTAGGTGGTTCAGGCTCGCTCGCTACGCTCGCTTGCTCGCCGCAGTGAAGTCCCACAATTGTTTTACGCCGCACCACTTTCAAATGTCACCAGCCGCCACTGCCTCCCTACGGTGTGCCGACCCTGGGAGACTCTGCAGTTCCGCTATTTGGGGATGTGGATAAAGCATGACCAACACTAACAATATGAGTTGAATATGGGCAGGGTGGTGGATGGCCTCACAGCCTCTATCCAGTTCTGGAATACGCCACTGCTGTCTGTTATGGGCAGGGTGACTCTGAGCAAGATGGTCCTGTTGCCCCGATGCCTTTATGCAATGCAGGATTTGTTCTGTTTGCTGCCGACGTCATTGGTTCGGCAACTTGATGGGTTGTTGGTGTCCCTGGTGTGGGCGGGAAAGAGGAATATCGTCCGCCTCACTGTCTTAAAATTGATCCTTGCAGATGGCGTACTGGGCCTTCGGACCTTCAGATATACTATTTGGCAGGCCTGCTCCAATATGCTGCTCTGTGATGTGAGGACTGTCCCAATTGGGGAAAAATGCTACTGAACAGTTGAACCATAATGGACGATCTTCCTAAGCATGGCTGTATGCTCCCTGCTGGTACCCCTTTTATCATTTCACAGGTTGCCCAGGCATGGAAAAGGACTGTCACGCAGGTTCTAAGGTGAGTACCCGTTCACGCGCATGAGTGGCTTTATGGTTGTCTTGAGATGGTTGGAGGATGGCTGCCGGAGAGCAGGGGATGTGTTTCTGAACGCACCTTCATCTTCCTGGAGGAGGTTGGGATTCATTTTGGAATAGGTCAAGGGCAATTTCTGCAGTGCGCAAGTGTATCCTGTACTGTCCGGGAGCCCTGGACGTCCTTCCTGGACGAACCTTGTGAGTCGCATGTTCTGCAGGTGATGTTGGATCCTGGCTCTGCCACGGGTATTATATCCCGGTTGTACGCTAGAACAATAGATGAGCGCAACGTATATGCATGAAAGTTGGGATGGGGATCTGGAGTCCCCGCTTACAGATGGGGAGTGGGGCCTAGCTCGGGCACAGGTGCAGGAGGTGGCAGCAATGCCAGGCTTAAGTTGACGCAATTTTACTACCTGCACAGAGCATATCTGACACTGCAGCACCTGCATAGGGTTATCTTATGCGCTCTGCTGGGTGTGTGCAGTGCATTGTGTCCCTGGCTGCATTTGAACATGTTACGTGGAACTGCAGGATGGTACAGCCCTTTTGGAAAGAGATAGTGGGGGAGTTGCATGCAGTGAAGGCGGAGTTAAGAATACGACATTGCCTATTGAGTCTGCTGCCTCTAGGTAGCAAGATGCAGTACAGATTTGCTCAGCTGAAACTGGTATTGGCCATTCACTAGCACTAGCTAGCCCGGCCCCTCCGAAGCAGATTAATTGGCGGGCCGATTCATTGGAGTGGGCAGTGGCAGAAGAGTGCTGACTCTGGAAGGTTCGTTCGGACTATAATGCAGAACGAGATCTAGAGCTCTAGTGGGCTATGGTGGACCGTCTGGGAGAGGATGACGCAGCGGTAGTCGTTAGTTTTGCCTCGAGTTCACCCGGAGACGTGACCGTCGCTGCCCGCACGTTGGCTGAGGATTTGGCTGAACTGTAGTGGACCCAAAGGACCCCTGTGTCCCGTGATGTGATGCAGATGTTTCTGGAGCTTTGAGTATGTGTCTCACCGTGTGGTGGTTGCCAGCTGAGGAGCTGGGAGGTGCCCCTTGTCCCCCTTCTTTTGATTTGTGTTTTAAGTAATGGTTTGATGTGGGTACATCAGTTCATTCGAGAATTATATTGAAATTCTAGATCATGCTCAGAGACGTTTTAAGGCATGGGCAAAGTGGGTTCTGGCCCAGGACCCCAGCCTTTCAGGGGGGGCCCTGATAGAACCTGCTCTGTTCTGCAGAGAGTCATGTCCCGATGACCTTGACTAATTCTTAAACCGATTGTTTTTAATGGCATTTTCCTTTAATTTATTTTTAATGTGGCTGATTTGAGAGTCTATTACATACATTTTATTGACAAATAATGCATTTATATATTTTTTTTTAAATTCATTAAAATATGTATTTTTAGGTCAAAATAGGACCTCACATATGGGAAATGGGAGGGTGTCACAAAGATTATTTGCAGTAATATTTTTGAGCTGCTACCTTGTTACAATATTGAAAATTCAAGTCATAATCCCCAAATATAAGCCTCTGCACTGTCAGTGACCTCTCCAAAGAGGGCATGAAAGAGATGAAATTGGATCATAACTTTACAGCTGTTCTGAACGCCCCCCCTCTCCCCCAAAAAATACGTTTGGCCCAGGGCCGCCAAAATCCTTGAGATGTCCCTGCTTCTGGTCGCTCCCTTAGGGCCTAGACGCTACACTGAACTGCTGCTGAATTGTTTCCTTGATTCTTTGTTTTTGTTTTAGGTAGTTATTATATTAGCTATCTTCTTTTTCTTATTCCTTTTTACTATTTGTACTGCATAACTTTCAATGCTTTAAATGCAAATAAAGAGATTAAAAAAAAAAAGTTCTTTAGCCATTTTTAAATATTTGACCACAAAAAGTGCATCTCCATTAAAATGTAAAATCAACATGAATCAAATATTTTCCACAGGTAGCATTTAGCGCTTTTCAGCACTGCATGGTTTAGGTAATTTGTTGCGCACATTTTAAATAAAGCAAGAATGCAGACATGTATGTAATTGTTTCAGGTGGCATACCATTTCAATATAGGTATGTTCATTATGGATGAATCCTGATTCTGTTCTCCTTTCTTGTCACTGCAGCAGAATGGCAAATAAGAGGATGTGGTTAATGTAGTTGTAAATATTTGGTGGTTGTTAAAATCTTTAATGCGGATGGTTATTAAACTGAAATGTTTATTCTCCTCACTGGGCCTCTAATAATCTGGGTGCTTGTATTTGCTCCGAATTACACGCCCTTTGCTGATGTAGAATGTCATTGCTATAATTATTCTTCACTGAAAAGCAAACCTCTCTTTCCGATTGTGGGATAGCCTTGGAGGAGCCTGCGATCCATTTGGGATGAAAGGCTAGAGTGAAGGCAGCATTCCTTCCACATATTTTCTCAAATAATAAAAAAATGTTGTAGCTACCGTGAAGGAAAGTTTCAGTCTTATTAAGGACACAGAGGGCGAGGATCATGCATTATTGCTTAACTTTATTTTCCAATAGCAGCCAAACCACTAACATCAATCAACACTCCATACTACCTTTCCCGAAAGAACTCTAGAATTCTTGTAGTTTTAAACAACCAATCACAGCCTATATTGGTCCATGTATATCTGCCTCCCTCTCCTTTCTTGCTGCAATATCTTCCTCTTTTTCCAGACGCCTCAGCCTTACTCCTCGTTCTGCTCTGCTCATAAGAAATGGAGAAAAATATCCATTTAAAGCATCTCTGCAAATTATACATTGTGTTTTCATTACCGTTTGCATCAATCACATCATCCTTAATGAAGCATAAAATGAACTACATAACATTACTTTCCAAAACCAAAAGTATTTAAATTCCATTAGATGGGTCATCCTGTCGACATTTGTGCCAGACATTTATTTTGCCAGGTGGGATAATTCTCACCCTCGTGTCCTTGATAGAATTGAAACTTTTCTTCAAAATAGCTATGAAATGTCTTATTCTGTGCAGGACTGGAGATGAGGCTTATGCTAGTTTAAAACGTGCTCACCATAATCAAAGCCACATCTCCAAATTTCTTAACATAGGTGTTTGAAGGTTGAATCGAATGACCAGTCTAAAGCCTTCATAATGCTTTTCAGACGAGCACCCAAAATGAAGGCTTTTGAAGTCATAACCCCTCTCGCAGAATATTCTCTAAACCTGGAGTTGTCACTGTTGGCCTCCATCACCCATCTCACCGTCGTTAGTGAGGAAACTACAAAAAAAAGATTTCTTCAAGGCACTAAACCGTTGTTGGATCTTCGGGAGGTCTGAAGTCTTACGTCATGGCCTTTATGCATTGCTGCACCCATACTTGAGGTGAATCTTTGAACACTGGATATGAAATCGCCCTGGTGTTATCTTTTATGCAGCTAGACACAGTAAATGTGAGCCCTTGAGATGTA
The DNA here is from genome assembly GCA_963921515.1 of Calotriton arnoldi. Taxonomy (NCBI): domain Eukaryota; kingdom Metazoa; phylum Chordata; class Amphibia; order Caudata; family Salamandridae; genus Calotriton; species Calotriton arnoldi. The sequence continues at coordinate 1,199,108 of CAWUFW010000166.1, forward strand.
CACATAGTGCCTGAGATCTCTAGAGAACGGACATCAAAGACTCTTCTACATGAGTCCAGGCATAAAAACATGGCCAACTTCCCTGGTACTCTCTCTTGGTCAAATAGTTATTCTGCTGCCATGAAAGGAATAGGTTCAAGGTCCTCTAAACATTCCAGAGACAAATGTTTCTCGGCTCTAGAAAACCCAGTTCCTGACCCATCTCAATATCCTACATTTGTTCTGCTGTTCCACTACAGTCATGCCGTCCTCCAAGGTATGTCCAGTTGCAGTGGCTGATCTGAAAGTGTTTAATGACCTGCAATCTATGCCTATGTTGCCACTACTGAAAGGAAGTTTAGGATATGGAAAAGGTTGGACCCTACACGATGCAGAACCCATTTCAGACACCACGTGGGCCATCTTCGCCAAACCGAACAGTACAGTTTGACCATACTACCTTCGTAAGCATTCCAGGTTAGATACTCTGCCTGTCCCGAAAAGCCAAGGACTGTCCAGCATTCTTGTCATAAGCTGGAGCGATCCTTCTTCTACAGGCCTTGCAGATCCCTCAAAGTGTTCTTACGGTGGGCAAGGTGATCTAATTAATCCACAGGAAAGTTCATTTATAACCAGGTTTGTCATCTTCCTTCTTATATGAGCTGCTCTTCTTGCTGTCATGGCCTCCGTCCTGTTCTCTGTTGCTCCAGGGTCCAGCCTCCAGCTGAAGTATCTCAGAAGCTGATGATCCAGCCTGGAGATTACCAGTTTGGTTAGACATGGGCCCCTTTTTTTTCATTAACACCTGAAAGATCTCCGGATGAAGCATCCATGTGCTGGAAGTGCCTGTATTGCCTGTCCAAGGTCTCGTTCTGGTGACCTGATATGTACTCCACAGTTACTGTGGATACATTATTTATAATACAGCTTCACAGCCAAGTCGGACTCGTGTCTACAAAGAAGTCTTCGAAATTAAGGTTGAAAGTTACCATGGATGCAGTTAGTGCTGCAAGGTCATGTTAATAGCAGAATATGTTCTGAAAAAGAGATTTTAATACAATAACGGTCTGAAAATGTTTGTCTGAAGGTTTCCACACTATAGCCCATGTTGACTCTACTTCTGTCACTAACCGTGCCATTTAAGTACAAACTCAGAACTGGGCAGTATGCCAAGGAAGTGAAAGTGGTCTCATTGCATCCCATGCACACTGAGTCTTCATTTCTGCTGGGTCCTTAATCTCTAAATTAAGTTGGTAGGAATGTAATCTGGATGTAGAAGCATGCCAATGAGAACAAGAAGAATATAGTGAAATGGGAATAGTTGCTTCACGGGTTATCCATTGAATCTCTGGATTGGGGCATGCTTCAGACCTACTAGTTCAGACGAAAGTAAGGGCAAGGGCCTCAGGCACATGTGATGGTCAAACTAGGGCGCGTGATCAAAAGTTTTCTTTACAATTTTGGCCTCAAAACAATATGAGCCACATTTCCAGTATTTTTAGTCCTGTTCACTAATCCTACACAGTGTGAAAGGGCTTAGCTTCCGTTGGTGCAGCAGCACCCAGGCCCAGAGACCCAAGAGACCAATTCAAACAATCATTGCTATCTTTTATAATTCAAACAGCAGCTGGGGGCATTTCCTTCCTTGTTCTGGGGCCCATGACACACTGGACACTGTATTGACGGCAACCTAAGCACCATAAGTACAAACGTTACCAAATCAGTGATATGTTTCTATCAGAGTATGTCAGTTTATTTTTGTAAAGGAGTACTTGACAGTCTCTAGTATTTATTGATCCGTTCCTCTGTGTAACTTGGTGATGGCAGTAAGAATTCTGTCTGTCTGTGGAACTGCTCTATTGAGGGCAACTTGTGTATTTATGTATGTGTGTGTGTTTGTGCACATATCTAAAACTGAGGAGTTGATTATGCCTTTGTAGTTAAGGTTAGATTGGTTATGCCACAGGAAAGCTAAATCCTGTTATTTTTGCTAACAACTCGGCGCCTTTGGACCAATCAGTGCAGAAGCTTACAAAACAAAATTGCGTTCACATTTGTTTGATTCATGAATGTTTTGTGTAGATTGGTCAAGGTGAGGGCAAATTTATAGGAGGGGTAATACGGAACATAATTTCTCTTTGTTAATTCTCATTGGGATTTTTTGGCTTGAGCTACCTCAAAATAACAGCTGATTGGAATTACACCAAATTTGGCATCCAGACATTTGGCATGATTTTTAGGTCGAGCCTGGGCAGCGCATGCGCTCTCTGCGAGGCATGCTGTATTCAGGTGGGGACTTAAAGCTCCGCCCACTCTCCGTCCATATATTTAATTGGCTTCTGTCATTGTCCACTGCAAACTGTGGCTGTTCATTGGTCAATAGGCTTAGTAGTCCCTCCTTAGTACCGCCTTGTCTCATTTTGTAACCTCCCATGGCGACACCCCCTGTTACGTGTGTTGTTACTCTGTAGGCTTTTCTAAAAGCCTCCGAGCACTATTTTCTCAAATGGCTTTGTCCTGCCTACTGCAGACAGGACATGCTCTCTTCTAACGCTTTTAAAAAAAAATTATAGCACGGGCACTGAACGCATTTGCAATGCAATAGGTCTTGCATTTGCAAGAGTTTAAGTTATTGGCTTTGTAAATGACAATGCCTTTTATTTATCTGTTTAAAAAAACAACACATAAATAAAAGGCATTGTCATTTACAATGCCAATAGCTCAAACTCTCCTAAATGAGAGACCTATTTCATTGCTGGGTAAGGTGAGCATCCACAGCCCCAGGGAAATCCGGGACACTCAAAAGTAGTAGGAAAAAACTAAAATTATGACATGAGGTTTGCATAACTCTATTTGTGGTTTGCAGATGGAGGAAGCCACTTTTCACAAGGACAATGATCACATCCTGCATGTCAGCCCCACCACCTAGTTAAATTAGATAATGATTACAGGCCATAGCGAATTTCAAACTGTTTGCAACCCCTGCTACACAGAAAAGGTACCTAGTTGGGATCTCTTGTCACTTATAAAAGGTTTGCAAACTTCGGAGTTATACCTTTTTTAAACCCCCCCTTTGGTAACCACATGCCCACTGAGGTCAGAAAGAAAGGGGTTCAGTATGTGACCAAATGCTAGGCATAGCCATAGGCTCCATCCTGTGCAGTCTGGCCGAAGACTACGGCAGAGCTTGCATTGGCAAAAGGTAAGGCCCTGCACTCAGTAGTGGATATCTTCTGCAGCCCTTATTATTATTATGATATACCTTTGCCCAGGGGCAAAGTTTAGCTTATCAAATCAAACCACAAAGATTCATTGCAATGAAAGCTAATAAAGTTAAGGCTTAACTCACTTTCCACATTAACATGTTGAAACGACATTCTAATTCTGACTTGAAAGTTAAATACTGAATTTTGCCAGTTATGAGCAGTGCAGCCGTATCTCACCCTACCCACTGCTCATACCTTCATGCATAATATTCTTGATGACTTCCCAAGTTGATGCATCGATGGCAGCACTGGTAAGGTAAACTATCACATCGCTATAGACATCGATGGCATTGCTGCAGAGTCATGAAATCTCTTTATCCTCGTTAGTTGGCAGTGTAAATGCAGGTTGGCTTCTCTATCCACGTTTTACACAAATATCTTGATGGCGGAAGGCTAACGCCGCGGGAGGTGCCCAGTGGTCTAGGAGGACAGGGACACTAAGCACAAGGCCGGGGTCCAAGGCTAGGCCAGTCCCCAGCCAGAAGAGTATGCTCCTCATATGTTTCAGCGTACACAGCACCCTCTGGGTGCAGGCGCGGCTTTTGTCCACTGCCTGTACCCATTCCTTCTTTCCACGGAGCGTATTGGGCTCAGGGAATGGCTTTCCGCCCTTCACCAATCCCTTTTCCTCAGTCCCCAGAATTTGCAAGGCGCATGGCCTTTTACTGTGCACTGCAGGCCGTGGGCATAGGAATGGAAACGTGCTGGCTTATGTATGGTGATCAATTGTGTTAATAGTGATGCAGTGTGTATTGTCGAAACTGTTGACACTGTTGATGCATCTTAAGTGTGTTTAGAAGGTAAAGGGTGCTGTATTCGTACACCTAACAATATGTAGCCTCATAGACATAAAACAATGATAAAACAAAGCTGTATTATCACTGTCCATAACCAAATGTGGAAAACTCTTGCAGCTTTAGTGATGACGTTGATGATGTCAACGGTAATGTGATCTGTAACGTCGCTAGTGGTGACATCCTTTCTAATATTTTCTATGTATCTAGATAATAAATGTTTAACCTGTCGCCCTAAACATGGCCTTTGTAGCACTCACAAATATTGCATGATGTCGGAGGCGGAGCTAGCCCAGCCTGCAAGATGGCCGCGTCGTAGGCGAGCTCCTTGCGATCGCCTAACAATCCTGCAATTATCCTCCTTCTCCAGCCTGCCCTGTGCACTGAGGCTCACGGATTCCTGCACCGGAGCACGGCGGCAACTGAATACGCCAAATCCTGTACGTGTCGCCTCCCGGGAAGACATCGCCGGCGGCGCTGACGCGGCGGCCGATACAGGGCCTGTGAGAACCACAAGCGCGGCCTCGGCGAAACTGTGACGCGGAAGCCGCGGAGGGCCGCCTGTGCGGTCCCTCTCCTGCCTGGGAGGGCGCCGCTGACGGAGCTGTGCGGCTGACAACTGCGGCATTGCGAGGGTCGGGGGCCGCGGGAGGTCCCGTTCACCCCGAGGACTGAAGGTGGGAGCGATTTGCGGTAGCGGGCCGTGCGCGTGGCCGACGCTGGGCTGCAGCGGGGGTGAAGCGGATTGCAGCGGGCGGGGCTGCGGGGCCCGCATCGAGGGTCGGTGCCCCCGCTTTACGCTGCTGTGACCCTCCTGGACTCCCTGGCAGCCGGCAAGAAGATCTGTGCGGCTTGGCGCCTGGCGACGAGTTCGACGCCGCACCCCTGCAGGCTGCGGACTGATCATCTGTGCCCCCCGGCCCTCTGACCGACGCTGGCGCTTGCGGACTGCGTGGCTGGAGTCCTGGGCCCCGCTGGCGTGGAGCTGGGATCGCTGAGCGGGTGACCCTCGGCTGGCAGCCCTGACTCAAGTGCACACCCACCGTGTGCTGATGCCCTGAAGGTGCCCTTTGACTGCACTACTGAGGTAGGCTGAGACGCAGACACTGCACTCCACGATACTGGGGCACACATCTGAGGGGCTTCTACGACCCTTCTGTATGCACGCTCTTGTCCTGAGTACATCCACCCCTGCAGACTGCGCGCCAGACGAATAAGGCCCCTGGGCCTGTCGGTGGCCTCTCCCTGGGACGGTACTACGCGGACCGTCACTCAGCGATAATGGGCAAGCAAGATCGCACTCAGCCCAAGCTTAACTTCGAACAGGCAAAGAAAATGGCGGACAACCCTGGGACAGAACAAATACCAGCGCCCACTGTGAGCACGCAGCCTGCTACCGCCGTGGATTTTCAAACTATGTTCTCGACGATACAGGCAACGTTGACCAACATAGATGGGAAGATTGATACACTGACCTATAGAGTGGATCGTATGTCCGAGAGGCTGGATCGACACACGGAGCGGATAGACATGGCGGAGAGGCGGATATCTGACACCGAGGATGCGCAGCGCCAAGCGGACACAAAACAGGAGAAAACAGATAAAGTGCTGGCGACACTCATGGCGAAATCAGAAGACTTAGAAGCGAGGTCTCGCCGCAACAATCTACGCCTCATGGGGATTGCGGAATCGACCAACACGGGCCCCATGGAACGCTATATAGAGTCTCTATTGATCGCGCTACTGGGTAAAGACACCTTCTCACCCGTCTTTATTGTCGAACGGGCGCACAAGTCCTTGGCGCCGCTCCCTGCACCCGGTGCAAGACCACGTCCCATCATAGCAAAACTCCTAAACTACAGAGACCGGGATGCGGCCCTCCGCAGGGCAAGAGAGCTGGGAACACTATCACATGAAGGCATGCTGATATCTATTTACCCAGATTTTACGCAACAAGTGCAAGAGGCCCGGAAGAAGTTCATGGATGTCAAGAAAGCGCTTCGCGACCAAAACATCACATACGCAATGATCTACCCCGCTCGTCTCCGTGTTACGGAGGGGGGCAAAAGCAGACTCTACAACGACCCTAAGGAGGTGCAAAAATTTCTGAAACAGAGAGGCACACAAGCACCGCGTAGGCGTTCGCCCAGGGACGAGCAAGAGTCGCAGGACCATACTTCGGATGTGGAATAACAGTCATCTATGGGGGTACGGGTATGGTTAAGGGATGGCTTTGGCGAATTGGGGTTGCTGAAGTGGGTGGGGGGAGGCCGTTGGATTGGGGTACGTTTGTTCACTGTGACCATACTGGATGTGTTGATAAGACGGGCTGTTGCATACCACTGTCATACTGACACCACGATAATGTTATTAGCTATTCAGTTACACAAGAATGAGTATGGGTGAGAAATACAACTGTATAACCTGGAATGTTCGCGGTCTTAACACCCCCAAAAAAATCAGACAGGTGTTTGCATATCTAGACCGCCATGACATTCAGATCGCTCTCCTGCAGGAGACGCATCTCACGGCGGCTTCTGAGATTACGATTGCACTTAGATGGGCGGGATACAAACTGGCTTTCTCATATTCTTCATATGCTAGGGGAGTGCTTATTTTGGTGAAGCGGGGCGTACGCTTTACCCCTATCAGCACCCACACAGATAGGGACGGACGATGCGCCATGGTACATGGTAAATTAGGCACCTCCCTCATTACCCTGATCAATATCTATGGCCCCATAGCGGACGACCCGGAGACCTACACACGACTATACAGCACTCTACGCGAATGGCCTGAGGCAGCCACAGTGTGGGGCGGGGACTTTAACACGTATCTAGATCCGCAGTTAGATAAATCTAACCCCCAAGGCCTACACACACCTAAAATTGCGAGGAGTGTCAATGATGCGATTGTGTGGAGACTCCGGAATGGTGCAGCCAAAGTGGGCACGCACGCCACGCCCGCGCATAATAGCTGGTCTCGCCTGGATTATTGGCTCTTAAACGGTGAGGCGAATAATTGGGTTACTAATGTGGTGGTACTTCCTCGCACGCTGTCAGACCACAACCCAGTGCTGCTCACATTCAAGATCGAATCTAATGAGCGCCGACCCTATACATGGCGATTTCGGGCGCAGGCACTATTAGACCCTCTTTATAATGCCGCAATACGGACAGCCATAGAGCAATATTTTGAAACTAATGTAGGCACAGTGGATAGTGCGGGCACAATTTGGGAGGCCTTTAAGGTCACCATCAGAGGTGTCTGTATTAGTACCACGGCTGGTATTTTAAAAGATATTCGCGGGCAACTGGCTAAGGTTGAAAGTCGGTTGGCGGAGGCTGAACGACAATATACTCTCACTCCCCGTCCTGAGACACTGGTAGACATACGAGACCTGTTACAAAAATATGACTCACTAGCGGAGTCCGAGATTCGCTATATAGCACGCAGGCGTGTTGCACGGGCTTACGGAGAGGGGGTCGACCGGGCAGTAATCTAGCCACAAAATTAAAAGTAAGGGAGGACTTTCACCACATCACTACAATCACAGACACCCAGGGGTAGCCCACCATGCACCAAAGGCTATAGTGGAGCAATTTCGAGAATTCTACTCTGATCTCTATGCATCACGTGGTGGTGCGGCAGAGCCGGAAATGGATGCTTATCTGGCAGACATAGCCTGTGCCTGGCTCTCGGATTCTCATCGCCAATATTTAGATCGACCTATTGAAGAGGAAGATATCAAAGCGGCTATACGGTCAATGAATAATCAGAAAGCGCCGGGCCCGGATGGGCTCACGGCTGAGTTTTACAAAGAGTACATAGATCTAGTTACCCCCCACATACTTGAGATGTACGCGGAAGCACATGAAACCGGCCTACTACCACCGACCCTTCGCCAGGCATTGATTATCACATTGTTAAAAAAGGATAAGCCCCCTGATAGCTGCGAATCTTATCGGCCACTGTCGTTAATAAATATTGATGCCAAGATCCTGGCAACGATACTGGCTACTAGATTACAGCCCTTAATGCCCAGTTTGGTTCTTCCAGATCAGTCGGGCTTTATCCCGGAAAGATCGACGTCTTATAATCTGAGAACGCTTTTTGCCATGTTCCACGTTTTGGATCCTGAGCTGCCTGCTGCCGCGGTCCTACTGGACGCGGCGAAGGCGTTCAATTCCATTAAGTGGGAATATATGTTCCATATATTGAGACGAATGGGATTTCCACCGTTATTTCTCGGATGGGTGCAGCTTCTGTACGCCGATCCATCCGCCCTGGTACGGGTTGGAGGACTGACCTCCCGATCATTTCAAATTCACAGAGGCACCCGCCAGGGATGCCCACTCTCACCGCTACTATTCGCTCTGGCCCTCGAGCCACTGGCGTGTATCATCCGTCAGCGGCATAGAAAAGCGGCATTACATTTTTTACATCGCCCAGTTGGCATATCTCTATACGCCGACGACATGGTACTATTTTTAAGGGAGCCGGGTCAATACTTGGCGGAAGTACTGCGGGAATATATACGATTTGGTCTGTTTGCGGGACTGCAGATCAACTGGGATAAATCGATTATTATACCACTTACGGCCAAAACGACACCCCCCAGCATGGAATATCCCTTAGTCTGGACCACAGAGCCGGTGAAGTATTTGGGAGTCTGGGTACACCGTGACCCCGATCTCGTGGTCAGGGAAATCTATGGCAGGGCACGCATGAAATTGGAGCAGCAGGTGGAAAGATGGAACAGGCTGCCGCTTTCACTTGCTGATCGCATAGCGGTCATCAAGATGGTTGTACTACCACGTTTCCTCTACTTGTTCACAAACATCCCGAATAAACTGACACGCCAGTTCTTTAGGGAAGTCCAGACCCTGCTTCTACGTTTAGTGTGGGGAGGCAAACAGGCAAGAGTGAAATGGGCTACACTGACGCTGGATTATGCTAGAGGTGGATTTAATGCACCAGACCTATATCTCTATTACCTATGCGCGCAAGCACAATATGCATATTATTGGTTTAGGCCGCACGCTTTCACTCCGCATGTTGCGGTGGAGGAGGGGGATGCACACCCGGTGCCACTAGTGGGGGTCATCACATATAACCGCAGACGCACGCCCCGCACAGAAATCAATTCAGTAGATACAACAATAGGAGCATGGCAGGCCATAGGTAAACTTACTGATAGATTGCCTTTATACGCACCAGCGCTACCCATAGCACACCATGCAGCCCTCTCCGTCACACAAGAGGAAGGTCCCATCAAAGCCATGAGAGAGGTAGGCCTCATGAACATGCGGGATATATACACGGAGGGGAGAATTATTACAGAGGAACACTTGTCATATATAGCAAATCCTTCATTACTGTTCACTTTTGCCCTCTACAGGCTGAGGCGCGCAATCAAGGATCACTATCCTACATACCCAGATGAACCTCCAACATTACAAGCTCTACAGCTGTTGCTGGTAGCGCCATCTCGACGCAAATTGATCACTAAACTATATCGGGCGGTGAGGGAGGAGAGAATCAATGCGCCGGATGGAAGTCATGCTAGGTGGAATCAAAGTATAACTCCCCCACTATCAGACAAAGATTGGGAGTATATATGTGGGCTGACGGGGTCCCTTACTCCTAACGGGAATCTGCACATAATTCATTTTAAATATGTCCACCAAACCTACCACACCCCGGCCAAACTCTATAGGTATGGGCTAAGAGACCCAAGTAACTGTAAACGGTGCGGTCATCCTGACGCTGATTTCTTCCATCTCGCATGGGAGTGTGGACGTGTATTCATGTATTGGGAGAGTGTGGTGCAGCGACTGGGGGAGATGACGGGGGCTACCCTACAGTGCCACCTAGCATGACTTCCATCCGGCGCATTGATTCTCTCCTCCCTCACCGCCCGATATAGTTTAGTGATCAATTTGCGTCGAGATGGCGCTACCAGCAACAGCTGTAGAGCTTGTAATGTTGGAGGTTCATCTGGGTATGTAGGATAGTGATCCTTGATTGCGCGCCTCAGCCTGTAGAGGGCAAAAGTGAACAGTAGTGAAGGATTTGCTATATATGACAAGTGTTCCTCTGTAATAATTCTCCCCTCCGGGTATATATCCCGCATGTTCATGAGGCCTACCTCTCTCATGGCTTTGATGGGACCTTCCTCTTGTGTGACGGAGAGGGCTGCATGGTGTGCTATGGGTAGCGCTGGTGCGTATAAAGGCAATCTATCAGTAAGTTTACCTATGGCCTGCCATGCTCCTATTGTTGTATCTACTGAATTGATTTCTGTGCGGGGCGTGCGTCTGCGGTTATATGTGATGACCCCCGCTAGTAGAACCGGGTGTGCATCCCTCCTCCACCGCAACATGCGGAGTGAAAGCGTGCGGCCTAAACCAATAATATGCATATTGTGCTTGCGCGCATAGGTAATAGAGATATAGGTCTGGTGCATTAAATCCACCTCTAGCATAATCCAGCGTCAGTGTAGCCCATTTCACTCTTGCCTGTTGGCCTCCCCACACTAAACGTAGAAGCAGGGTCTGGACTTCCCTAAAGAACTGGCGTGTCAGTTTATTCGGGATGTTTGTGAACAAGTAGAGGAGACGTGGTAGTACAACCATCTTGATGACCGCTATGCGATCAGCAAGTGAAAGCGGCAGCCTGTTCCATCTTTCCACCTGCTGCTCCAATTTCATGCGTGCCCTGCCATAGTTTTCCCTGACCACGAGATCAGGGTCACGGTGTACCCAGACTCCCAAATACTTCACCGGCTCTGTGGTCCAGACTAAGGGATATTCCATGCTGGGGGGTGTCGTTTTGGCCGTACGTGGTATAATAATCGATTTATGTTTTGCTTGTTATATTTATGCTTGTTATGTTTTGTACCGCAGCTGAAAGGAGCAGTGGGGAAATTGTACGCATTGCACTCCTGCTGGCTAAGCGTCGAGTGGCGCTACATTGGGAAGGCGTTCTAGCCCCAACCATTAAATTGTGGATCAAGGATATGGTGTATTGTAATGAACAACTAGCACTATATGCAGAAGGCCTGCCTATGATGTCAAGACCCAGAGACATTTGGGAACCACTCAAACAATATCTTCTTAAACAAACTGTTACCACCACACTGACTGAATGACGTTGTACTGGTGTTTGACACAATGTAATGGACTTTCGAGGTGTAACATAATGAGGTTGAGGTATGCATTGGAACTGAAAATTGCATAATCAATGGATCACAGTGTTGTTGTAAAGTTTTCTTAATGTTTTCACGCTCACTAGAGCTGTAATGTGCGTATTATTGGAAAACTAATAAAAAGAATGTAAAAAAATAAAAATATTGCATGATGTCCCCGTTTAGAACCAGAATAACCTTTACTATTGCTCTAGTATTGAAATACTGTGCCTTTCTTGCATTGCCCCTAGATCATGACTTCGAAATCACCTATTGCAAAGGAATCTTCTGAGCTCCTTAACACGACCTGTCAATCCAAATAATATGTTAACCCCGTCCAACACAAAATAATTTTTTCCTGAAACCTTAGCTTAAATTAAATATACATTTTCTCCTGCATCTCTTTGCTAATACTTAACTAGCCTTTTCTAGTACCAACTTTAAAATCGTTTACCGCTTCTTTGTCCTACCTCAAAAATTGTAATTGCCTTTGCCGTCCTTAAAAACAATAATTGCTCTCTGCTCCATGCTTCCCTTGACCCTACCCCAAATTGCGTGGTCTCTCCTGTAGTTCTTGTGCATGTGTATAAAAGCTGGTTTCCTATCCTACTGTGCGCTCTCACTTACAACCAATACATTAAAAACATATTATTTTCTGGAAATTACATTTTCTACATTTTAAACATCCAATGTCATGGCGTTTTGATGGTTGTATTATACATTGTCCGCCTCCTCACAACGCCATCCAATTACTCCTTGATTCTAAAAGGTCGTACTTCGCCCCTGTACACTGTCAGCAAAACCCAGTATTTTTGCTTCTAAACACCAATGAACAAAATGTTTAAAAATATATATTTTTTGTGAACTAACAAGTGGAGCGAAAAAACCCATATTTCTCGCAGTTAACATTTCCTCCTAAATTTATACTTTAAACATATTGACAAAACATGACACAGCATGGGGTTCATCCATAGGCTGTAATGACGTACTTAAACATACATTTTATCTCATGTCTAGGCCTGGGCGGAAAACTACGCTATGCTCGCGTAGTTTGCGTAGTTTGCGCAACTACGCGCTACGCGAATTGCACGTAGCACAGTGCAAAAATGCATAGCGGGCATTTTTTGCTTGCTCGCGGTCCTCAACGTCAAGTTGGCGACCGCGAGCGAGCAAAATGACATCCCGGCGAGACTTTTTTCTCGTTCGCGATCAGCAACATCAAGTTGCCGATCGCGAGCGTGGAAAATAAACCTCCCGGCGAGATTCTCAACGCGGGGAGGTCAGGTTTCTCATTGCGAGTGGTCGCGTATGCTCGCGATGAGAAACTACCAGTCCGCGTTGAGAAAACTGCCGCTCGAGTACAAATCTACTCGAGCGGCAGAAAACGACCGCTTGCACTGTGCAAGATGCCGTTTGCAATGATTGCACAGTGCGGACAAGCATCCGGCACTGTGCAATCATTGCGAACAGCATTTCCTACCGCACTACGCAGTTCGCATAGTGCTACGCGTAGCTCGCGTAGTGCGAAGTGCACTTCGCGTAGCTACGCGTAGCGCTACTACGCGGACTACGCCCAGGGTTACTCATGTCCACGTCCAAAAATCCTGGACATAATTTTATATAGATTCATTTCCTGCTTGGGTTCCTCTGGGGGCTTTTTCTACTCTCACTTTCTTTTGCAAGTCTTTCCTCTGTACAGTGCTCGGGGTCTGGCTGACTCCTTACCTGTTGAATGAATCACCAGTTCATGGAATGATTTTCATATAGCCTTGAACTCCGAGCAGGGCTGGCTTTAGGGCAGTGCGGCCGCAATGGGCGCTGACCTGTGGAGTGTCGCTGACATAAGGGGGGGTTGCTGTGTTTAGCAGTAACTTATGATTTGAGAGATTAGGGCCACTTTTGCCTGGTGGAAGTGAGAGAATCCAAAGAGACGGTCATGGGGTGCCGAAAATGATTGTCGCACTGGACGCCACTAGCGCTAAAGCTGGCCCTGACTCCGAGAAAATGGTTTCTGTGCTTTATTTAGCAAGTGAATAGTGCCTAGTTCTTTTCAAAATCTCACCTTCTACATTTCTGCTATTTTAATAATCATATATGTTGTTCAATACTCTGCGGCAATTAAGACTAGTCCCAGTGCCTGCTAAGATTTTCTCTTTCCTATAACTGGATGTCTGAAGCTTCTACTCATAATTTTATTTAAATTCAAACATTCGGGCTTGAGATCAAGGAATTTGTCCATGCATACCTGCAAAGTTACTGTGTCCTAATGTAGCACATTGAAGACTATTATATGAGGAGCTTTATTTTTAAGAGTTGACGAAATGTATACGTGAAACAGAGACATTGCTGTTCATTAAAATGGCCTCTCTCACCTCAGTCGCATCTTTCCAACTCATGCCAAATATTTATTTTGCAATTTTGACTGTTTTGCTAAATTTATGGCCTCAAGGGTGCCAACAAGGAGCTGTCCCCTTTTCGTAAGGCTCCCAGGTCTCCCAACCTATTGTTTAGTTGCTTGGAGGTGCGTCAGGCTTTGACCACTTCACTTCCAGAGATCTTGTCTATTTTGTAGGTGTGTATTTCTGCTCCATCTCAGTTGTCTTCATTGGCGTCCAGCACCAGCTAGGGAGATGGTGCAATGGCTAGCTTCCTGAACCCTTGGACCTTCGGCGCTGGCTTCGTCCCCTAAAGTCATCACATTGCAATCACCCATATGACGTCAAGGCAAAGCTGGACTTTGCTTAGAGAGATCCCTGGCCTTAACTGTAACATATCTTAGTCTGTGTGTTCCTTTTTCAAGAACACATCATTCACATCTGGGGAACAAGAGATGTCGCTGACAAAAATTTCAGGGGTTAAGTAGGTTACATAAACGGTACCGACCGTTTGTAAATTAACACGCATAGACCACAGTAGGCACACCAGCTTACCTTTCATTATAAGGGCCCCATCTAAACGAAGTTAAAACATGTGTAGAAGGGTAAATTAATTGATGCAAAAATCGATTAGTCTACATTTATGCAAGAGATGCACCTTTCTTCCCCATAACTATGGATGTAGTGCTCAAGTGTTTAATACCTGAATGTATAACGTAGCCCTGGTTCTTTGTCGCTGTCAAATGGTGAGGGGCTGCTTTAAAATGACTGGCAGAAGATGGTTCGTGGTAGGACAAACAGGATATTGAAAGAGGCTTCCTGGGACAGACACGTCTGCGGTCAGTGGGTGCAGTGAATCCTGCTTATTTGATGCCTCACAGGGCTTTCCTAGAAAAAATAATGGGGCGACCCGGTGTCCCTCAGAACCTGGGTATATGTATAAAATAAAACAATTGGTTCTGTCGGGGTGTTCAATTACTTAGAAAACGTAAGTAGCAACAGCTTACTTGTAACATATACCAATAATTAAACCATAACACACACCAATATTAGTATTCAATACTGTATTTAGAAATGGATATCAAATAATCATGGCTGTCACAATTTACAAATTCAATTGTAATAAAGAATAAGTGACTGTTGGTGAAAAAGTGACATGTGGTGATGGGTGACGTTGAAAGTGCACTATATACAAGACAATTAAACATGCATTCAAGTGAGGGGAGAAGAATTTATGTTTGTCCTTTTTATTTTAGCACATATATCGCAGGATTCATTAGCAAATTAAACTGTGATCCTGAGCGTTGTGCGGACATATGTAGTCGTCGACGTTTCGACCCTGTTGGTAGCGCAAAAGTAAAAATGCGTCAAGGTGGGTCTTCTTCAGGACAGGAAGGGGAAGGACAGCCTATGGATTTAAATTTAAAAGGCTGAATCAGGTATATGTTATAAAACAAATTGTAAAATAACTGTATTGCTTCCAGAGTTAAGCTTACCAAAATGCAGATTCTTTAGTCTGTCTGCAATGATCAAGTGCCTCTTATTCAAAGTGGGGCTAATAATTACACCCTCTCAGGACTCCACCAGCCGGTTGGAGCCTACAAAAAAATAAACAAATAAAAACTAATTTAATTACTGACAGTGTGACTATTATCTTTGAGATGAGTAGTCCGCTTTCAATGTGACATACCTCAATGGAGTTCTTTTAAACGACTTCCACCCATCGGTTGGAGTCTTTTTAATTAGCCAGTCAGATGAATAGCTAAAAAAATAAGTAAAAGCCAGTCATGTAATTTACTCGAGAAATGATGCACGAGTCATTATTTTTAAAAAAAGGGTCACTTGTTAACGCGAAGGCGCACTTCACGAAGTGTTTCTAACATCATCTCACCGTGATCTGGCAAAAAACACGCCCGTCCGGCAGCTGCTTTGTTCTCAGAATAAGGTCAGACTGGGAGGCAGGTTATAAATAACATTCACAGCGTGGGAGCGACGTGCACGCTCGGCCGTGTCTGCTTAAGAGTGTATCTGGAACGTCATTTGTGAAAAACAACGTGCACGGATGGTGCAGCAGCTTAGTAAGGCTGTCAAAGAGAATGTTTAAAAAGACACACACAACCCGTGTTTAAAGCAACCACGCCACCTGTCAACCATGAAATGTGACGGGTATGCAAGAACTGCTGGAAAATTCTGCAGCCGGACAGTTTAAATATTGTTTCCACAGCCTGAAAAGTTTCTTAAATAACAGGCGAAATACACATAACACGTCAAGGGATAATTACAGAAGTCGGGCTAATGATACATTAAGTACAACATCACTAAGGATGAGAAGCAGGCCCTTCACTCGCTAAGAGAAAACTCATCAATTGTTGTGAAATCAGCTGACAAAGGTGGAGCTGTGGTCATTCAAAACACCCAGGATTACATCACAGAAATTAATAAACAACTAAGCTGTACGGATAGCTATCAACAGATAAGGAAAAATCCTACCGAAGATATCGCCACGCTCATTCGATCACTCACGCAACAGGGACTAACAGAAGGCTTTCTGTCACAACATGAATATAACTTTTTAAACAAAACTGAACCAAGAATACCTACCATCTATACACTACCAAAAATTCATAAAGACCAACAAAAGCCACCTGGCCGCCCGATTGTTTCGGGATGTGGCTCAATCCTGGAGCCCCTGAATCAATTTTTGGACAGTTTTCTACAACCGTTTGTGGTGGAGACACGTTCCTTTCTAAGAGACACTATGCATACCATACAATTAATGGAAAATCAACCCTTTGATAAGCAAACACAGTTTTTAGCCACACTAGACGTTTCCTCTCTATACACGAGCATTCCCCAGGAACATGCAATTGATGTAATACGGAGGACATTGGAGAAACGACCGGCACCAATGTGGATACCAACTGATTTTCTGATCAAGTTACTTGAAATAGCCATGAAAAAGAACTATTTTGTTTTTCAAAACACCTATTATTTACAATGCAAAGGCGTGGCTATGGGGGCTGGATTTGCCCCCAGTTTAGCGAACCTCTATATGGATGATTATGAGGATACATACCTATACGACCTCGCAAATCCCTTCTTGAACAACATATCAGTGTGGAAGCGGTACATTGATGACGTTCTGATGGTATGGACAGGCACAGAACAGAGGCTAACTGAGTTTAAAACATGGTTAAATGCACGCACTCTGGACATTCAATTCACCATGTCCTACAATAATGAAGCGATTAGCTTCTTAGACATCACATTACAGAATGAAGATGGAAGGCTTATTACCACATTATACAGGAAACCTATAGAGCGTAACACCATCTTAAAATATGATTCACACCATCCCAGAAGCCTCAGAGATAATTTGCCGTATGGACAATTTCTAAGACTCAGACGGAATTGCTCAAAAAGAAGTGACTTCTACAAGGAGACCGATATTCTTATCACGAAACTGAGGGACCGTGGATATCCGAAAGGTCTTCTAAATCGCTCTAGAAAAGGGCTTGGTATCGCCCTAGAGAGACTCTCCTTGAGATACAACCATCAGTGGATGACATTGAGAAGTTGGTTTGTGTGACCACATTCAATACCCGCAGTCATGAAATCAAGAAAGTACTACTGAAATATTGGAACCTGGTAAACACGGAGATTGGGACCCAGGAGAAACCCCTTTTGCCTTTAAGAGAGCCAAAAATATCAAAGACTATGTTGTAAGCTCCTACCTGGAGATTGAGAAACCATTGGACATCAGACAACAACTCAATCTACCACCTCTGATTGGTCATTTCAAATGCTGTAACTGCAAAGCCTGTGAGTTTGCAATGATTGGCTCATCATTTCAATACATGGGCAAAACATACCATCTGAGACAACATAGCAATTGCAACAGTCACAACGTCATTTATGCCATACGATGCCCCTGTGACAGAATCTATGTGGGCCAAACCACTCAAAAAGTCAAGACAAGGATTCTACAACACCGCAGTAGAATCCGCTGCAAGGTCCAGGGGCTCCCTGGTCGAGCACTTTTCCACAAACAATCATACTGCGGATGATCTACAATGGTGGGTACTGGAGAAGACCATTCTGCATCCCAGAGGAGGGAGCATACTCTCACTGTTAAATCGTAATGAATGCAGATGGATCTATACTCTAGATTCAGTGAACACAGGGTTAAATGAATTTGAGGAGACATATAGGCAAATGGTTAGACTCTAGAATCCTTTTCTAACTTGTCATGAATCTGATTGATACATATATAAGTTTGTACTGTACATCGCTGTGTAAATATATAAACATCCTCAGAAAAGGTTCTAACCTAGGTATAATTATGCAGGGAGTAATTTACATGTTTTTAATAAACATCATCTCTCTTTATTCTGTAATGTTAGATTACTTCCACTATGTATTAATGTCTGAGTTCTTGCCACAGACTATTTATAACTAAATGCTGGATGTGATCATGTAGTCTTTCTTTTCTATCTGCAACATCAGATTGTATTCTGTAAATATCATTTTCACTATTACTAGTGTCTGCGCAAAAATGCTTATCACATTTCGTGTTACAGACTTTTTATAACCTAAGCCTTGAATAACATTTATGCGACTTTTATAAATATGCTGGGTGCTTTTATATAGTCCTACTCACCGTAGCATATTACACTGAAGATGTTTTTCAGGACTTACGATATGAAGTGTAATTTCCTATGCCTTAAAGTTGTTGGATGCTTTCATTTAGCCCGTTTTCTGTAATTAACTTTTGACGTTTTTTGTGTATTTCACCTGCTATTTAAGAAATCTTTCAGGTTATGGAAACAATATTTAAACTGCCCGTTAATACAAATGCTTATCAGAGTTCATGTTATACACTATTTATAGCCTAAGCCTTAAATAACATGTATGCGACGTTTATAAATATGCTGGATGTTCTCATTTAGTCCAACTCATCGTAGCATATTATACGTGAAGTTGTTTTTCATGATTTACGATATGAAATGTAATTTCCTATCCCTTTTCATTCAGCCCGACTTCTGTAATTATCCCTTGACGTGTTATGTGTATTTCGCCTGTTATTTAAGAAACTTTTCAGGCTGTGGAAACAATATTTAAACTGTCCGGCTGCAGAATTTTCCAGCAGTTCTTGCATACCCGTCACATTTCATGGTTGACAGGTGGCGTGGTTGCTTTAAACACGGGTTGTGTGTGTCTTTTTAAACATTCTCTTTGACAGCCTTACTAAGCTGCTGCACCATCCGTGCACGTTGTTTTTCACAAATGACGTTCCAGATACACTCTTAAGCAGACACGGCCGAGCGTGCACGTCGCTCCCACGCTGTGAATGTTATTTATAACCTGCCTCCCAGTCTGACCTTATTCTGAGAACAAAGCAGCTGCCGGACGGGCGTGTTTTTGCCAGATCACGGTGAGATGATGTTAGAAACACTTCGTGAAGTGCGCCTTCGCGTTAACAAGTGACCCTTTTTTAAAAATAATGACTCGTGCATCATTTCTCGAGTAAATTACATGACTGGCTTTTACTTATTTTTTTAGCTATTCATCTGACTGGCTAATTAAAAGACTCCAACCGATGGGTGGAAGTCGTTTAAAAGAACTCCATTGAGGTATGTCACATTGAAAGCGGACTACTCATCTCAAAGATAATAGTCACACTGTCAGTAATTAAATTAGTTTTTATTTGTTTATTTTTTTGTAGGCTCCAACCGGCTGGTGGAGTCCTGAGAGGGTGTAATTATTAGCCCCACTTTGAATAAGAGGCACTTGATCATTGCAGACAGACTAAAGAATCTGCATTTTGGTAAGCTTAACTCTGGAAGCAATACAGTTATTTTACAATTTGTTTTATAACATATACCTGATTCAGCCTTTTAAATTTAAATCCATAGGCTGTCCTTCCCCTTCCTGTCCTGAAGAAGACCCACCTTGACGCATTTTTACTTTTGCGCTACCAACAGGGTCGAAACGTCGACGACTACATATGTCCGCACAACGCTCAGGATCACAGTTTAATTTGCTAATGAATCCTGCGATATATGTGCTAAAATAAAAAGGACAAACATAAATTCTTCTCCCTCACTTGAATGCATGTTTAATTGTCTTGTATATAGTGCACTTTCAACGTCACCCATCACCACATGTCACTTTTTCACCAACAGTCACTTATTCTTTATTACAATTGAATTTGTAAATTGTGACAGCCATGATTATTTGATATCCATTTCTAAATACAGTATTGAATACTAATATTGGTGTGTGTTATGGTTTAATTATTGGTATATGTTACAAGTAAGCTGTTGCTACTTACGTTTTCTAAGTAATTGAACACCCCGACAGAACCAATTGTTTTATTTTATACATATACCCAGGTTCTGAGGGACACCGGGTCGCCCCATTATTTTTTCTAGTGTACCAGTGCAGGTCGTTACCTGCGAGGGTTTCTTTTAAAATACAAATTTGTTTACCCTGACAAACTGTTATACTATGTCAGAAAGGGAAACACTTTCATATAGCGAGGACTATATAGCTAAGTTAATCCAGGACCAATGTGAGCTTAATCCCCTGGGATCAGGGGCTGCCTCAATTGATACTACATTAAATGACAAACTCTCCAAACTAGAGAGATTGGAGAAAAACTGATTCGCACCCGCCTGCATGGTCACCTCCTAACAAAATACCTACAAGCGAACATTATTCCTAAGGGCTTGCAGGTGAGAAACGAACCGGCGATCTTCATAGAAATTCGAAGTTTCGTGAAGGCTTTTCATTTGTTGCCAATAACTGCTCCCGGCACTGGATGGTGCTGGGAGTGGAGACAGCACTTGAGTATGTAAAAAAACTGGCCCAAGAAATTGCAGATTTAAAAAGAGAAATCCTGGACGATAAAACTGTCAGCAACGCAAAGGAGGCTCTGGAACGAGCTGAAAAGACATTAACAGAATTTAATACCATCACTCTAAACAAAAAACTAGATAAACTTGGAAAGGATATAAGAGCATACGATAAGAAAACAACTTATCCATACTTGAGCGACGACTACTACGAACAAGACTCACAGGGTTTCTACACCAACCGGGGTCGACAAGGATACCGGAGGTTCGCGAACCTTTCAAACTCTTCATTTGGAAGTGGCTCTGATAGTGACACTGATAGATCATCAACAAGTACTAACAACAGAACATTCCAGCAAGGACAACGCTTCCAAGATCCGCAAGGCAGTGTTCCTTTTTTAGGAGAGCAGATATGGATGAACAGGGACACGAACTGGAACAGACCGGTGAGATGGAATCGCGGACAGAACAGACCACGAGGCAACACAAGAGTAAGATTCCAGAGAAACGACAGTCATGGAGAGATCAACACGAGGAGGCAGACTTACAAGTGGTAACACCAGTGATTAGAGCTAGAGAAGTTACCACAGAAGAAGAACTAAGACCCCTATTGAACGAACATTTGGCTACACCATCGGTTATAGATGAAGATACAGTCCCAGAAGAAGAAGGATTGATCTCTTTGGATGAACACTGTGCAACACTACTGGATATAGATGAAGACATTCCCCCAGAAGAAGAATTGATATTTCATATGGATGAACAAAATACAATAGTGGCTCAAAACATACAGATCGGCTTAACTTCAAAAGACCCCATCATCAATATTTCGAATTACGTATTGACACAAAGTGAACATGATGTACTGTCAAAAGGTCTTTCATTCATCCCTACGGCTCCACCTAATAATTTTAATATCAAGCTGGAACTTCAACAGTTCTTCCGTAAGATACGTCTAAAATACCACTTCAAAAAAAGTGAACATTGGAGTAAACGCTCAGCTGCCACAGAAT
Organism: Calotriton arnoldi; assembly: GCA_963921515.1. Classification (NCBI taxonomy): domain Eukaryota; kingdom Metazoa; phylum Chordata; class Amphibia; order Caudata; family Salamandridae; genus Calotriton; species Calotriton arnoldi. The sequence continues at coordinate 1,220,581 of CAWUFW010000166.1, forward strand.
TTAGACCTGCTTCGACCTTTTGTCCTGCAGCTTATTTGATGAGTGAAAAAATCCTCGCCTATGAAAAAATCGTGATGGAAGAAGTGATGGACATCCTTAACAATAAAAAATACATTAAGTACAACATCACTAAGGATGAGAAGCAGGCCCTTCACTCGCTAAGAGAAAACTCATCAATTGTTGTGAAATCAGCTGACAAAGGTGGAGCTGTGGTCATTCAAAACACCCAGGATTACATCACAGAAATTAATAAACAACTAAGCTGTACGGATAGCTATCAACAGATAAGGAAAAATCCTACCGAAGATATCGCCACGCTCATTCGATCACTCACGCAACAGGGACTAACAGAAGGCTTTCTGTCACAACATGAATATAACTTTTTAAACAAAACTGAACCAAGAATACCTACCATCTATACACTACCAAAAATTCATAAAGACCAACAAAAGCCACCTGGCCGCCCGATTGTTTCGGGATGTGGCTCAATCCTGGAGCCCCTGAATCAATTTTTGGACAGTTTTCTACAACCGTTTGTGGTGGAGACACGTTCCTTTCTAAGAGACACTATGCATACCATACAATTAATGGAAAATCAACCCTTTGATAAGCAAACACAGTTTTTAGCCACACTAGACGTTTCCTCTCTATACACGAGCATTCCCCAGGAACATGCAATTGATGTAATACGGAGGCCATTGGAGAAACGACCGGCACCAATGTGGATACCAACTGATTTTCTGATCAAGTTACTTGAAATAGCCATGAAAAAGAACTATTTTGTTTTTCAAAACACCTATTATTTACAATGCAAAGGCGTGGCTATGGGGGCTGGATTTGCCCCCAGTTTAGCGAACCTCTATATGGATGATTATGAGGATACATACCTATACGACCTCGCAAATCCCTTCTTGAACAACATATCAGTGTGGAAGCGGTACATTGATGACGTTCTGATGGTATGGACAGGCACAGAACAGAGGCTAACTGAGTTTAAAACATGGTTAAATGCACGCACTCTGGACATTCAATTCACCATGTCCTACAATAATGAAGCGATTAGCTTCTTAGACATCACATTACAGAATGAAGATGGAAGGCTTATTACCACATTATACAGGAAACCTATAGAGCGTAACACCATCTTAAAATATGATTCACACCATCCCAGAAGCCTCAGAGATAATTTGCCGTATGGACAATTTCTAAGACTCAGACGGAATTGCTCAAAAAGAAGTGACAAGGAGACCGATATTCTTATCACGAAACTGAGGGACCGTGGATATCCGAAAGGTCTTCTAAATCGCTCTAGAAAAAGGGCTTGGTATCGCCCTAGAGAGACTCTCCTTGAGATACAACCATCAGTGGATGACATTGAGAAGTTGGTTTGTGTGACCACATTCAATACCCGCAGTCATGAAATCAAGAAAGTACTACTGAAATATTGGAACCTGGTAAACACGGAGATTGGGACCCAGGAGAAACCCCTTTTGCCTTTAAGAGAGCCAAAAATATCAAAGACTATGTTGTAAGCTCCTACCTGGAGATTGAGAAACCATTGGACATCAGACAACAACTCAATCTACCACCTCTGATTGGTCATTTCAAATGCTGTAACTGCAAAGCCTGTGAGTTTGCAATGATTGGCTCATCATTTCAATACATGGGCAAAACATACCATCTGAGACAACATAGCAATTGCAACAGTCACAACGTCATTTATGCCATACGATGCCCCTGTGACAGAATCTATGTGGGCCAAACCACTCAAAAAGTCAAGACAAGCAGAGACGTTTTAATGCATGGGCAAAGTGGGCTCTGGCCCAGGGCCCCAGCCTTTCAGGGGGCCCCCTGACAGAGTCAGCTCCGTTCTCCAGAGTTTTGCCCTAATGACCTTGAATATTTCTTAAACAGATTGTTTTAAATACTGTTTTCCTTTAATTTATTTTTTATGTCCCTGATGTGTGAGAGTCTAGTACAGCCATTTTGCAGAGAAAATGTTGTGTTTGTTTCATGCAATATACATAAAAAAGTTTCTTTCAGATCAAAACAAGGCCTAACATATAAGAAATGGGAGGGCGTCACAGAGATTATTTGCAGTAATATTGGTGAGCTGCTGCTGTGTTACAATATTGAAAACACACATAACTATCCCTGAATATTAGATGTAAACACATTTAGGGCCTTATTTATGAGAAGTGATGCATTGCTGTGTGAAAACAGGGATGCGTCACTTCTTAGTGCGCCCTCCTTGCGACACGATGGATGCGTCATATTTACTGTATGACGCATCATGTCGCAGGAGTTACAGATACGTCAGTATTTCTGACGTATCTGTAGGCGCAAAGTGATGCATTGCTGGGGTGTGTCTTAAAATAGACGCAACTCCAGCAATGTGTCCTTACACATGGAGCAAGCCCCATGTGAAAGGGCCTGCATCAGTCTTACGCCTGCTGTGAGGCAGGTGTACGATATTGACGCAATGGCGTCCTAGAAGTGGTGCACTGGGTTCTCATAGATTTCAATGCGCCACTTCTACGAGGCTTTTTGCGGGGAACACCCACTCTGCATACATTATACCTGGCGCCGGTATAATGTGGTGCAGGGATTTACAAAGTGACGCATCTGCCTAGATGCGTCACTTTGTAAATAGGGCTCAACATGGCACATTTTTTACGCTGCCAGTGCGTCACAAAAAGTAACGCACCAGCGGCATAAAAGTGAAGCAAGGCCTCATAAATAAGGCCCTTAGAATTTGGACGAGTGTTCCTTTGCACTGTCAGGGACCTAATGAAATGAAATAGTGTATTTAATAAAGCGCGCAGCTACTCAGACTAGAGTGTCCTGGCGCATGACAGGGGGAGGAAAACGTGCGTAAAAGACCCATCAGTTATTAAAAAGCCAGGTTTTTAAGTTCTTCCTGAAAGAGAGTAGGTCTGTGGTTAGTCTCAGAGACTCAGGGAGTCTATTCCACAATTTTGCGCCTAGAAAGCCGAGGGATCTGCCTCCAGTGCGGGCACGGCATATTTTAGGCACGATGGCCAGGTTGGCATTGGAAGATCTTGGGGGTCTAGATGTTGTGTAGCGATTAACGCACTTATTTAGGTAGCCGGCTCCTAAACCGTGGAAAGCTTTAAAGAAGATGGTCATCGCTTTGAAGTCGATCCGTTCTTTTATGCGGAGCCAGTGAGAGACTTAACAATAGGGGTCATACTAGATCTGGGTTTATGTCTCAGGATGGCTCTGGCCGCCGCGTTTTGTACCACTTGTAGGTGCTGGATAAGGGATTTGGGAAGACCGAGGTACAAGCTGTTGACATAGTCAAGCTTTGATGTCACCAGAGCCTGCACCACGATCTTTCTGCTCTCAAGAGGTAACAGTGGCAGGAATTTTTTTAGCATCCGGAGTATGCCCAAGAAAGCGCCAGTTAGATTTTGGATTTGAAAGTGCATGGAGAGTGTCTTGTCTATGACAATTCCTAAGTTTTTTACTTTCTCCTTTTCCGCTGGCGGGGGCGGCAGATCTTTTGGCCACCAAGAGCTCCAGTCAGGCGTTTCTGGATTACCAAAGAAAATAACTTCAGTTTTGTCAGGATTGTACTTCAGCTGATTGGTCTTAAGCCAGTTAAAAACCTTTGTGAGGCAAGACCTAATCATTGCCTCATCAAAGTCGGTTCCTTTTTCACATGTAAAAATCAGCTGAGTGTCATCAGCATAGGAAACTATTTTGGCGCCCTCTTCCTCTACCAGAAATGCAAGGGGGGATAGATATATATTAAAAAGGGTAGGACTGAGAATGGAGCCCTGAGGGACACCTACCTTCATGGCCGGAACCGGGGATGAGAAAGGGGGAGCCAGATGTCCTGAGATCTATTTGCCAAGAAGGATGACATCCACGTTAAGGCGGTCCCCCCAAGCCGATGTTAGCAAGTCTCTCCAGGAGCCTCTCATGTGGGACCGTATCGAAGGCCGCCGACAGATCGAGCAGTATCAGAACAGTCTTGCCTCCCTGGTCCAGCTTACCCTTGAGAAATTCAGTCACTTCCAGCAGATCGGACTCCGTACTGTAGTTAGCCCTAAAACCGGATTGGGACTCATGAAGGAGCTTCCCATCTTCAATGTGTTTTTGGAGGGCCTTGTTTACATGCTTCTCTAATACTTTAGAGAGGGCCGGAAGAAGGGAAATTGGGCTGTAGTTGGCAGGGCCCGTCGGTTTGGCGTTAGCCTTTTTATCAGTGGAAGAATCTTAGCATTCTTCCATAATTTCGGCATGTTGCCTGAGGAGAGGGAAACATTAATGAGCTGGTTTACCGTGGGGTTTATGGTGGAAGCTAATAGGTTCAGGATATTCGCTGGACATGGGTCGGTAGGAGAGCCAGACTTAATGCTTTGGAGAAGGGTCAGTGACTCTTCAAGCTGAAACTCAGGGAAAGCTAGTAAAGATGGAGGATGCAAGAGGTGAAATTTGTTATTAGAACTAAGGGAGAAGGTCAGTTCTTCCTCTGAGATGTCAGTGAAGGCTTGTTGGATCACAGAGATCTTTTTATGGAAGAATTGAGCTATTTGCTTAGACCATTCTTCCGTGCATGGCCCTTCCTTTGTGCCCGCTTTCGGGGCGATAAAGGATGTAACTATGCTAAAGAATTCCTTACTCTTATTTTGGGCATTTTCTATCTTGGTTTGAAAGAAGTTTTTCTTGGACGCCTTCATGAGAATGTAATGAGCTTTTAAGGTGTCTTTATACACCTTTCTGTCCTCAGGTAGATAGGATTTACGCCATTTCCGTTCCATTTTTCTATAATTTCTTTTGCTAGATCTGAGGGAATCATTAAACCATGGAGCTGTTAGGGCCGACCTCTTTGAGAAGCGGGAAACAACCGGTACCGCTGCACCAATGTTGGTTCGGAGAGGGCATCCGAGTCGGGGCAGCTAGACGGCTCCGGTGAGGAACGACCGAGGACATCTGCTTACATCGGGATGGATATTTTATGGAACGTCCTGTAATTAGGGACCCTCTGCCCTGCGTTAGCCCGAGGGGCTGTGGCAGAGTTGGGAATTTTAATAGGAGGTGGTCAGACCAGGTAATGGGAAGAGGTAGGCTTACTGATATGTCAAAGTTGTGAAAGATTTGGTCTAGGGTATGGCCCTTCTCATGGGTGGCCGAAGAAATAGATGGAAACATGTTGCAGTCCTGCAGCGTCTCCAGCAAGGAAATTGTTTGAGGGTCTTTTCCAATGTCCGTATGTATATTGAAATCTCCCAGAATAAGGCAGATGTTGTAGTTTAAGGCCAGGGAGGTGGTGGCTGTATTTAGCGTAGTAATAAAATTTCCAATTGCACCGGGAGGTCTATAAATCAGAAAACCAGCTATGCTATGATGGGGGATAAGGTACAGCGGAAGCCTAAAGACTCTGCGCCCTCAATGTTTTCCATCCGGATGGGAGAGCAGTCTAGTTTTTGATTGTAAATTATGGCGAAACCGCCCCTTCCCACTCGGTCGGTCCCTCTTAAGGATTTTATAACCCGTAGGGATGGCCGAGGTGATAGTAGGGTTGGAGGCTTCAGACAGCCAGGTCTCAGTGAGAGATAAAAGATCAGGCTGTTCATCTAAAAGTAGGTCATAAATGTGTGGTTCTTGCTTTTGCATAGAGCGACAATTCAAAGGGTGGCCTTTAAGTCCTCTGTTTTCTTATTGTTTTTACACTTATTGTTGCGTGGGAGGATCTTGGGTGCGAGTTTCCTGGGCTGGAGGAGAGACCAGTTGCACTTATTGCATCGAAAATCTACCTCCAGGCTCGGATCAGCCGCTGTACACTGACATAATGGTAGACGCCTAAGGCTAAGCAGTTTTTCCCTATTGTAATATAGTGGAAGAAACTCAAGGGAGGGGAACTGGGCAGCATGGCTGGCGCGGGACGCTGACGGGCGCAGACTGGCTTGCTTTGGCGCGCCTTCGGCGTGCCCACTGCACGCGTCTGTTTGCATCGGGAATATATAGGCTAATGCCTATGATGCAAACTGGATCGCTAACGCAGCTGAGGAAGCAGAAACTGCATAGGCGGAAGTGAGGAGCCCGATAGTAGCCCCAGCCCTCCACACAATCGGCGTATCAGCCGTGGCGGACCTGGACTGGAGGAAAAGCGAGATGCGAATCGGAGCAGCTAAGGAGGTGTAGGCAAGCAGAATCAAGTAAAGTGCAAGTGCGCGTAGGTAGGAGAAATTGTTAAAAAGCACAGAGTAATTCAGCCACACATATACAATTTAAAAAGTATTAAAAACCTAGTAGCAGGGCAGGAAACACTAAATCCTACCGCTGTCAGCTGTGCGCGTCCGTTTGCATCGGGAATATATAGGCTAATGCCTATGATGCAAACTGGATCGCTAACGCAGCTGAGGAAGCGGAAACTGCGTGGGAAACAGGGGCTCAAATTGGAGCATAAATTCAAAGCTGTTCTGAACAGGGGCCCCCAAAATATGTTTGGCCCAGGGCCCCCAAAATCCTTAAGATGTCCCTGAAGACAAGGATTCTACAACACCGCAGTAGAATCCGCTGCAAGGTCCAGGGGGCTCCCCTGGTCGAGCACTTTTCCACAAACAATCATACTGCGGATGATCTACAATGGTGGGTACTGGAGAAGACCATTCTGCATCCCAGAGGAGGGAGCATACTCTCACTGTTAAATCGTAATGAATGCAGATGGATCTATACTCTAGATTCAGTGAACACAGGGTTAAATGAATTTGAGGAGACATATAGGCAAATGGTTAGACTCTAGAATCCTTTTCTAACTTGTCATGAATCTGATTGATACATATATAAGTTTGTACTGTACATCGCTGTGTAAATATATAAACATCCTCAGAAAAGGTTCTAACCTAGGTATAATTATGCAGGGAGTAATTTACATGTTTTTAATAAACATCATCTCTCTTTATTCTGTAATGTTAGATTACTTCCACTATGTATTAATGTCTGAGTTCTTGCCACAGACTATTTATAACTAAATGCTGGATGTGATCATGTAGTCTTTCTTTTCTATCTGCAACATCAGATTGTATTCTGTAAATATCATTTTCACTATTACTAGTGTCTGCGCAAAAATGCTTATCACATTTCGTGTTACAGACTTTTTATAACCTAAGCCTTGAATAACATTTATGCGACTTTTATAAATATGCTGGGTGCTTTTATATAGTCCTACTCACCGTAGCATATTACACTGAAGATGTTTTTCAGGACTTACGATATGAAGTGTAATTTCCTATGCCTTAAAGTTGTTGGATGCTTTCATTTAGCCCGTTTTCTGTAATTAACTTTTGACGTTTTTTGTGTATTTCACCTGCTATTTAAGAAATCTTTCAGGTTATGGAAACAATATTTAAACTGCCCGTTAATACAAATGCTTATCAGAGTTCATGTTATACACTATTTATAGCCTAAGCCTTAAATAACATGTATGCGACGTTTATAAATATGCTGGATGTTCTCATTTAGTCCAACTCATCGTAGCATATTATACGTGAAGTTGTTTTTCATGATTTACGATATGAAATGTAATTTCCTATCCCTTTTCATTCAGCCCGACTTCTGTAATTATCCCTTGACGTGTTATGTGTATTTCGCCTGTTATTTAAGAAACTTTTCAGGCTGTGGAAACAATATTTAAACTGTCCGGCTGCAGAATTTTCCAGCAGTTCTTGCATACCCGTCACATTTCATGGTTGACAGGTGGCGTGGTTGCTTTAAACACGGGTTGTGTGTGTCTTTTTAAACATTCTCTTTGACAGCCTTACTAAGCTGCTGCACCATCCGTGCACGTTGTTTTTCACAAATGACGTTCCAGATACACTCTTAAGCAGACACGGCCGAGCGTGCACGTCGCTCCCACGCTGTGAATGTTATTTATAACCTGCCTCCCAGTCTGACCTTATTCTGAGAACAAAGCAGCTGCCGGACGGGCGTGTTTTTTGCCAGATCACGGTGAGATGATGTTAGAAACACTTCGTGAAGTGCGCCTTCGCGTTAACAAGTGACCCTTTTTTTAAAAATAATGACTCGTGCATCATTTCTCGAGTAAATTACATGACTGGCTTTTACTTATTTTTTTAGCTATTCATCTGACTGGCTAATTAAAAAGACTCCAACCGATGGGTGGAAGTCGTTTAAAAGAACTCCATTGAGGTATGTCACATTGAAAGCGGACTACTCATCTCAAAGATAATAGTCACACTGTCAGTAATTAAATTAGTTTTTATTTGTTTATTTTTTTGTAGGCTCCAACCGGCTGGTGGAGTCCTGAGAGGGTGTAATTATTAGCCCCACTTTGAATAAGAGGCACTTGATCATTGCAGACAGACTAAAGAATCTGCATTTTGGTAAGCTTAACTCTGGAAGCAATACAGTTATTTTACAATTTGTTTTATAACATATACCTAATTCAGCCTTTTAAATTTAAATCCATAGGCTGTCCTTCCCCTTCCTGTCCTGAAGAAGACCCACCTTGACGCATTTTTACTTTTGCGCTACCAACAGGGTCGAAACGTCGACGACTACATATGTCCGCACAACGCTCAGGATCACAGTTTAATTTGCTAATGAATCCTGCGATATATGTGCTAAAATAAAAAGGACAAACATAAATTCTTCTCCCTCACTTGAATGCATGTTTAATTGTCTTGTATATAGTGCACTTTCAACGTCACCCATCACCACATGTCACTTTTTCACCAACAGTCACTTATTCTTTATTACAATTGAATTTGTAAATTGTGACAGCCATGATTATTTGATATCCATTTCTAAATACAGTATTGAATACTAATATTGGTGTGTGTTATGGTTTAATTATTGGTATATGTTACAAGTAAGCTGTTGCTACTTACGTTTTCTAAGTAATTGAACACCCCGACAGAACCAATTGTTTTATTTTAATCACAGGGCTTTCCGACCAGCCACGAGCGAACATATAAACCCCTTTGTCTTTAATTATTTGTGTGCAGCTGACACTGGCAGGTAACAAGCAGAGAACCTCGGAGGGTTTCATCGCTCGTAGATGTATTTTTCTGTTGACTGCTTGCAGACGGACATGTCTGTGCTCATTATGCAGAGCAGCCTTTCATGGAGGCTTCCACTCCAGCCTTTAATTGTGTTAAATGAGAGGCGATCTTCACGACAGGCAGCCGGGTGCCATCAGCACGATCGCATCGAGTTTCTGCTCCTGCAGAAAATGATTTCGCTGTACATCACACCCAGACAGTTCTCTCTCCTTCCTTGTCGTGAGCAAAGTAAGACTTCAGTATGAGCTGGGTACTTGTATGTCTGATACACAGCAGAATGAGGCTGAAGGGCTGCTGCTCAGTGCACCCGCAGGATTGCGGCGCACATCGTGCCTCAGAAGCCCTAGTATTGGGCATTCCTATAGTGGACTGCAGCACCACAGCTATCCGGAAATGTGCAATATGGAAAAAGGCTGCCTTGGGACATGTCTAGACTCCTGTACCAGACAAAAAAAGAGGAAAACTTAAAAGTAGTGTAGGACCGACAGACTCTGTCTCAATTTCCATGTGACATGCTGTTTCTCATTTTCTACATCCGACCATACTAGTTTGTTTTTCTTGTGTTGCAAACGTTTGTCACAAGTCCCCTGGCAGGTGCTCTGTGATCCTTTTAACATTATGGTCACAACATGACTAATGGTTGGTAGCCGCTAATTAGTAGTCATTTGGTTCAGGCCTTTTCAGGTCCACCCCAGTGAGCAAACTGCCTACCGGCTCTCTAAATATAAATCTGAATAGCGCGTCAGGACTGGGCACAGTGCTTGCACCTGTTTGTATGTAGCCCCAAAGGTTGTAGGGTGCTCGGCAGGGTTTAATGGTAGTCCGTTCTGCTGTTAGAGAGTTTCTCTGTCTGACCTCTTGCACTGTTCCTTTCCTTTTTCAACTCCCAGCAGAAACAAACCATTGTTACATAAAGTGCATGTGTCTGGATGGAAATTATATCCACTTGCATGGGACAGAAAGATCCCGTTGTGTCTATCTGGAGCAAGCCAGTTAGTTCCATTAGAATCAGCCTGTGACTTACAAAATAACACAAATGAATAAAGTGTGTGGCTCTGGGCATTGCCACAACTACACAGAATTAAAGAGAGATAGGCTGCCTGACCACCCACCCCTTTCAAAACTTGTCCTATTGACGAAGCCACAACTAAGGCACCGCATCTGATTGGACAGATGTCATCTGGTTTCCAATCTACTAGAACAAAATCGAGATCGCTATGCTCAGTGTTTGCACAACCATCAATTGTGTCGGGCAATAGTACCAATGTCCAATCGCATGAACAAGATACAAATAGTCCTTTCCAGTGGTGCTCACATGGTGAAAGCACCCAGCCACCTAGGGTGCATCTTGCCATACTGTGGAACAGTCCGGACAACTTGTACCAAACGACACCGAAGCATACATTCTACTGTTTCACTGCAGTCCTCGATAAGAATGTTCAATGTGGGCGTGTATGATATTAAATTCTTCTTCTTTTTTTATTCACAACCAGGTTCTGTACATGATATGATTGGCTTCGCCAACAAGAAGCAGCCAACACGCGTTTCATCCCCTGGACTTTTTCAAGGCTGCATTACCATAAATCCCAATTAAAATAAATTAATTGTATAGACCTAAGCACACATCCAGTCCATGTGCCTCCATGAGGAAAAAACCAGAAAGAGTAGACCAGTTTAAGAAAGCACTACCCCACCATGTGCCCACTCAAAAAAGATTGCATGCTGTGCAAAGTAATCCAACTTCAAACAATACCATATGCCTTCCCCAAGAAAATGTGTATGCATCAAGTACATCCCAAAATGTTGGTGAGTACTCTAATAAGAGAAAGAAGAACCGCAAGTGCAACCTCACAAAACGTGAAAAAAAGTGAAAAAACCATGCCAAAGGGAATTCAGGAATATCCGAAATTTGTGTCCAATAGAAAGTATGTACCATAAACTTCGTAACAACGATAAGTCCTACCCACATGTGCTTTGTATAGTTTAGTGCCCAAACAAAGCCTGCCGATATAAAAAGTAAAAACATATCCTTTAACCAGGGACAACACTGTTCTGTAATGTGTACACAATTCTCGCTACTACATTTCACATCAAATTAATAAGGGTCCACTCACCCCCAAAAGTTAGTCGCAAGCATGGACATCCAAAAAACCATCACTCAGTAGTCCAATGTGAATACACACGAAATAAGGCACCTTGCTTCGTGATTTCAAGAGGACCATGATAAGCCTGGTGCAAAATCAATAATGTGAAATCGATCGGGGAAATAATAATTAAATATAGGTATTAATCTAAAACTAATGAGCGTTCTACAAAGTCTGCCACTCGCTTACCTGACATCCGCCAATGGCCCAAATATTCCGAACTCGAAATGCGGTAGTGACAATGGCTGGCTCATGAGTAAAAGCACTAGTGATACTAGGCATCGAAGAAGGACAACGTCAGTAATTCATATGGCAACGCCATATTGGAAAAGTGAAAATCCTCATTCATGATATACATGTGATCTATCTTTAAGCTATTAGCCAAAAACCAGATGTCTGTTAAGTACAGAACGTTGTGAACCCTGTCGAGCTCTGATTGTAGAGGACAAAAGTCATGAAGACGAGAAAGTCAAAGTAAATGCAGCCGTGACTGAAAATCAACAAAGGACAGACTATCCTTTGGAAGCAGTGCCACGTTTGAATAGATATTGTTCATGGTCACTTAAGGGTAATCCAACGATCTGAGCCTCAGAACAAGTGTATTGTTAGTCCATATGATGAAATTACGAATATTACCAATAGACTCTCGTAAATATGAAAAGAAATACATCCATTATCAGATGATGTTAAAACGAACATAGGTTGTCACTCAGTTACTGACCGAAACACCACAGCAGCTGTCATTATAATGTGTTGTATAAGGACACCACCACCCATGCATGTGAAGATGGCTCCATTAATCACCAAGATCAAACTGAACATGTGCCTTTCAATATGATACTATGGGTTTCAGTTGATCATTCATCTCTAGGGATATGGATTGTGCACAACAATCCATTATTCTTTTCATTAACAGTTGTGTACATCCAAGGATATAACTCATTAACAAAATCATGATATATATATATATATATATATATATATATATATATATATATATATATATATATATATATATATATTACACTCAAGTGCAAGTTAGGAATAAAATTGAGAACAAATACATCATCAGTTGTTATAAATATCTGCCAAAGGAATAAGAGTTGTGGCCACACGTGTCATCTGGCAATCACTTCATTATCATCACATAATCATAAAATCCACACTATATATAGCATATACATTTTGCAAATATGATAACCTAGAAATGATAAAAACACGTGTAGCTCCTTATCAATGTTCAGCCCCAGTTCCACTGCCCTCAATTTCTTGATCCATTTACTTTCCAGTTGTCTGAGTAAGAGGATTCTATCTCCTCCCCTAGGCAGAGGACTGACCATATAGATCCCAGGAAAGCAAATGTTCACCATTTCATTGGTCTTATGCATAGTGTTAAAATGTGTAACCACTGGGTAATGTGCAGTATTGTTTCTTATGAACTTTACATGCTCTTGTATTCATTCTTTTAGTGGTCTCACAGTACTGCCATTGTAGATCTGATTACATATGCATCGAACACAATATACTACATATTTTGTGTTGCAATTGATGACGCAGGGTATCCTGTGAGTCTTTTTAGTATTGTACATGAAGGTGGTGGTTTTGTCCAAGGCAAAGCAGCAAATGCTGCATGCGCCATATTCATAGAAACCTTTTATTAGTGATGGTAGACAAGTACCCCTAACATTCGGAGGTATATAACACGGGCAAAGATGTTGTCTGAGTGAGTTACCTCTACCATGTGTAAGCATAGGTTTATCCCCAATGGCTTTTTTTAGGATGTGATCTCGAATTAGTAAATGCCAATCCTTGGCTAGAACTCTATACACCTCTGAACTGAGTACCGACTAAGGGGTAATGAGGGATATGTTTCCCTTTTTTGCTTTTCTCTTTTTGTTGGTGGTAACTAGTAAACTCTCACGCTTAACATTGGTCAATTTGTGTCATGCAGTAGCTAGTGCATCTTTGCCATAACCCCTCTTGATAAATTTATTTTCTACCTTATCCAGTTCCTGATCAATTTGTTTGCATCACTACAATTCCGTTTTGTTCTTAACATTTCACCATAGGGAATTGCTTGTGTCTGCGAGGGAGGATGGGCACTGGTGGCATGTAATACTGAGTTGCAGGCTGTTGGTTTTCCAAATAGATGCGTCTCCAACCTATGACCCTCCGTCTGGACGGTCACATCGAGAAAATGCACTTCTCGGTTACTTTGTAATGTTGAGAATGTAATATTGAAGGTATTTTCATTCAGGTATGCAAAAAGTCTATTGAGACAGTCATTATTCCCTGACCAACACATGATGACGTCATCAATATAACGTCCCCAGTACAGTATATGTTCCAAGAATTCACCGGGACACTTTTTCCAAAAATGTACTTGTTCAAACAGACCCATGTACAAATTAGCAAACAAGGGTGAAAATCCAGCACCCATAGCCACGCCCTGAATTTGGTGATACTGCTCACTATTGTGTGTGAAGATGTTATTATCCAACACCATACGTATCAAATCCAATAACATTTCAGTGTGTTCATACAGTGCTGCAGGTTGTGCGTCTAAAAAGTGTTGTATTGTCATGATACCCTGTTCCATAAAAATACTCGTGTATAATGCACACACAAACAATGTCACCAGTAGGTGGCCTTCCAACCATTCAAAATCTGCAATTGCGAGTATTTTTCAAGTATGAGGGTAAGTTGCTAGCAAACGGCTGAAAGTATATATCCATGTATTCGGAGAGCCTCTCAGTGGGAGACCCTATACCAGAGATGATTGGTCTGCCTGGTGGAAACCCCCCACCCTTGTGTATTTAAGTCCAGATATAAATACGTGGGCATGTCGGAGTGCTGTTGTAAAGATATCTGAATTCCTTATCAGAAATGAAACATAAATCTCTCCAATGTCGAAGTGTGATTTCCACTCTCATTTTTTTTATCCTTCAGCGGATTGTTATCCAGCTTTTGATAGGCTGAGGTATTAAACAATTGTCTATCAATTTCCATCAGATAGTCCACTTTATTCATGAGTATAACATTACCTCCTTTGTCCACCTGTCTGATAACCAATGAATGGTCATATTTCCATGTAATGAGTGCTTGTCTTTCTTCCAGGGTAATGTTATATTTGATGTGTCTGGCATTGGGTGTATGTTTGTCTTCAAGTTTATGTAAGTCCTTGCTTACTTCTTGTAGACATATGTCAATTGAAATATCAGCGGGTAAGCAGGGAACACATTTAAATCTATTGTTAAGCCCACTGTCACGAAACATGTGTCAGCTGCTTGTTGTTGTCGAAGCCAATCATATCATGTACAGACCCTGGTTGTGAATAAAAAAAGAAGAATTTAATATCATCCACGCCCGCATTGGACTTGCATATTAAGGATTGCAGTGAAACTGCAGAGTGTGCGCTTTGGTGTCATTTGGTACTGGTTTCCAATCTACATCCTTAGGACAGTTCCTCCGGTAGCCGGTTGCTAGGGAACCATGGCACATCTGAACAAGTACACTTTGTAATGGTTGAAACCCTACCCCTAGTGGTTTGAGCCAAGTTTAGATTTGAGTGGCTAGCTGATTGTTGCACAACTGGCCTTGTACTGGATAAAAGCTAACCCCTGTGTATTATCCCGTGGTTCTCCCTTTACTTGGATGAAGTGCTACAGCCCTGAGTGTAGAAAGGCTGGAACTAGAAAACTTTGTTGTTTCCCCTAGACCGGTAGACAATGGACCCCAGGTCTGAAGAGATAACTGCTCTGGTGCATCCTGAAGTACAGGCGAAGGAGGCAACCTGGCATGTGGAGACACTGCATCAATTCAGATCAGAGCAGAGTCCAGTGCACTGCTGTGCTGCTCATTCCCGAGGGGACCCACATGTGTGAGGGCCCATGTGTCTTTGTTCCTGCCACATCCCATATTTCGGGCCACAATTGTTATGGACTTCCTCCTTTTTACACACTTTACCACAAAGAATCAAGGAATAGAAAAAAAGTTGCTGCCAGCATAGTGCCCGGATTCCACCCCATCCTGCTGATCGCTTCTAAGTTAAATAAAATGCTCAGATTGGAAGCTTTTGGCAGCTGGCAGCGATGAGCACTGAACAAGATAGAGTGATACAAAGAAGCCCTTCGAGCACCATTCTGACTTCCATTAAAGGTTATTTACACTGCTCTCGATTCACGTTTCTTCTATTGCACTATTTTGTACCAGCATATGATACCAGGAAACTAAGGAGTTTATTCCTTAAAATCCATCAAACTTTGCTTTTGGAAAACTTGGTGGCAGCTTATTCTGAAACTGGTAAGAAAAATTGATGGCACACTTTTAGAAATTACCTATATCTGCATTGGAGTATAATTGTAATAATCAACTGGAAACCTTACCTGAATGGTAAGAGCGCAGTATACTCCAGGTTAGAAAAAATATTAGAATGTATGCAACCCCTGTTACTGTGCGACCTCCTTAAGCAAGTGAGATGGATCTGAAAGCCGTTTCTAAACGTTTGTGTGGTTTTTTTTTAATATAAACTGTCAACTAACCGGATCCTTAAACCAGTTTTGATTTGGGTGTTAATCAGGACTGCAAACTGGAGTGAGGAATAAAAATGATTTTGTTATAGAAGCACTCAATATTCTTGTTGATTCACTTGCAGTTTGAGCGCCAAGACCCTGTAAACGGCAAGATCACTGAACGCCAGTTTGGCAGCATGTTGTTGGCGTACAGTGGAGTGCAGTCTAAAAAGCTGACAGTCATGCTGAAACAGCTGAAGCAGCGGTTCAAAGATGGAGAGGTAAGTTACACTTGGCCAAAAGATATTGAGTGGACTGGATGCTGAGATCATAAAAGTCTTGGAAATGCAAGAGTAAGACATTTGCTGACATAAGTATCGAAAAGCATGATAGGTCCTACTGTGGTTTGCTACTGGATTGAGAGTGAGAAGGGAACCTGAAGAGGTCCGCAGGCCTCCGGATTGCGAGACATATCAACGAAGTTTCAGGAAACATATAGGCTAGGCCCTAGAACGTGTCTGTAAGCTCAGGTTAAGCAAACTGTTGTAGAAAGCATAATTCAACCAGAAATCCTTCTCTTGCCTTTCGTAAATCACTAAAACGCACCTCTTCTCCACTACTTAGCTTCTGTGCCTACTCCATGCTCGCTTCTTAATTCCTAAATGCCCTGTTCCAGGGCAGCCGTGCACTTCCCAGATTCGATATTCGTTCACTCAATTCTTATTGTAGCTGGCAAACCATGACCTGGATGTTTGAGAGCTACAGCCTGGTAAAAATGTGCAATCCACCCTCATCGCTGGTAGCATGACACCAGAAAGCTGCCAGCCAAGGGGGGTTAGAAATGTGGTTCTGGTGTAGAATGACAATGTAATTTACTTAGTGAGACCGGTTGCTTTGGTCTAGACAAGTATGGGTCACACACAAGGCATTTTGGTGCAGGGAAGGCGCAGGGATGGCCATTGTTGGAGCAGCGCACATTGCTCAAAGTGTCTCCCATGGTTGTCCTGTCTACCCACACTCCAGCTGTCTGCGCTGATATGAGTTGGAATGAAGCCTATGCTGCACGACGTGCAATTACCACAAATCCCTCATCTGTTCTGGTTTAGCAGTTGACTTTAGTTCTTATTGGCATCCAGAAGTCTGCCCAATGGTGAAATTCTCTAAACTAGACCACAGTCACTTTCATTGTGGTGCACTCAGTACCACTCATCTGCAATTGCTTATCCCTAGCAATGGTGTCTCTAGATGGCGACCAGATTGGGCCAGTGCCCCAGCTCTGTTTGCCCTGGCTCCCCCTTATGACCATCACCGAAGCTGTTTAATGTGACTAGAGGCAATGCACAAAAAACGAGAATGAATCTTGCCACGCACATTTATTTGTCCATCTACCTTTCACTGCAAAGCAGTGTTTGTGTGAGGAAATACACAAACCTAATGTTTGTTTAAAATGTTTAAGTCTGACTTTGTATATATGTGTATCTATTTGTGTATCTGCCTATAAATATAAAAAGATACATATACACATTTCAGTGCAAAGTCCATTTTGAACATTTTAAGCGTGTGTGTGTGTGTGTTTGTGTGTGTGTGTGTGTGTGTATATATATATATATATATATATATATATAAAAAAAAATGTTAACCTACTAGCGGTCACCAGTAGATTAATATATATATATATATATATTTGTTTATTGGCGTTTTAATTCAATACATACATTGTCACATTGCTTAATATTGGCCGACACCTGCAAGTGTCGCATATTACGCTAGTACCTTAACAACAACCATAACAGAGCAAACATAGGTCAGATTATCAGTCACATAATTACTCGAGGACACCCAGACATTATCCCAGCAACAGCGTAATCCTGAATTATCCTAGTACACTTTAGGCTATTTCATGAGCCTACTTTACAGCATATCCCTGTGGTCTCCCACATGTCACAAGGCTGGCTAAGGGTATGATAAGAAGCTAGGCATGTGCGTCTGTGAGGTTTGGTGAACTAGCAACGTCAGGTTGGAGAGTGCGTAGCCACTCCAGGACTGGACCCCAGATATCTTTGGGTCTGAAGGCGATGGGCATTAATTCCCAGAATATAGAAAGTTGAGTCTGACAAAAGGTGACATCTTGTATCCAGGTCTTAACTGACAGGGCATTTGGTTTCCCCCAGTGCATGGCTACCCTGCGTTTCGCCAATAACAATAGCATAGCATGAAGTTTCCGGGCACCCGCCGGGGTATGCTTCACATACCCCAATATCCGTGTGGATTCAGCTTGTACCCCCAAAATATCATGAATCATGTTGAAAATGGCTACCCAGTATGTCGCAATGGGAGGGCAGCTCCAAGCCAAATGTAGCGGGTGTAGCTCTGCATCTCCAACATCTAGTATCAGGCCGGAGCCCCATACAATGCAGTTGGATAGGAGTTCTAAAGAAACGGTGCAGACATTTAAAATGAATCAGCCTTAACTTGTAATTAGGGGACAACATCTGCAATTGGCCACAACAGAACCTCCACTGCTCATCTGTAATTGGAGGGTTCATCTCTGCATTCCAACCAAGTAGTGCTTTCGGCTTTGTCACTGGTAACGTGTTCTGCATGGTACTGTACAGCCGCGTGATGAGCCTACGCTGCGAGGGTCCAGCAATTATATGTTCGAGGACCTGCAGTGTAGGTGGGGGACTGGGAAAAATGCTGTGTAGCTGGCGACAAGTCGCACGGATATGATGATACAGGAACATCTTGCAAAAGTTTGGTGCGGCTCCCTCCTGCGCTGTTGGCGGGGAACAGAATTTATCTTCTGGATAGAGGTCTGCAAATGTTTCATGCCTAACTGTCGCGCCAGAGCTGCATTCCCTTTGTCTTCTAGTGGAGGGACTTGTGGATTATATGCCAGCGGTACAGAGGGGGCATACACTATCTCCAGCTGAGCTCTACTCCTCAGACCCTCCCAAGCCCACCGCAATGCCTCAATCGTGTTTATTTCATTTCGGGGGCGTCAATATGGCTGATGGAGTGCTACTTGGAGGGGAATAGGTGCTGTCCTGTCCGCCTCTACCGCTACATGAGGCTGAAACGGGATGGGATGCAGCGAGTAGTGTAGAAATTGGGCTCGCGCGCAGTATGCATAGAGTGGGATGTCTGGAGCGCCCAGCCCCCCCTGCCAGTGGGAGAGTCAGGAGTTCCCACGACACGAGGGCCTATTTACGTGCCCACACCAGAGATGGCATTAGTGAGCGCAGTGCTTTAAAAAAGGCTTGAGTGAGTGGGAGAGGAAGATTTATGAACATGTGTACGAATTTGGGTAATACAATAATTTTTTCTACCGCGATTCTCCCAGCCAGGGATAGTGGTAATTTAGACCAGGTGCCGACCTTACCCTCAAGCCAAGATATAGCCCTTCCATAATTCATGTTCCATAGTTCTTGTACATTCCGGCTCAGCCAGATCCCCAGGTATCGTACCGGGCCTTCCGCCCATTTGAGGGGCTACTCCAACAAGAAGGGCGTAGTGTCACTGGTCAGTGGGAACAAGATTGATTTTGCCCCATTAATCTGGATGCCCGACAGCCCTCCGAATTTAAGAATCTCCCGTAGGACCGGATGTAAGTTGTCCACAGGGTTATTAATGTATAAAGTGACGTCATCCGTATAAAGCGATATAATGAGCCCTCTAGTAGTAACCCCCAATCCCCTGGCTGCGTGGTGTTGCCTGAGTCGGGCAGTTAGCGGCTCCATGGCAATGGCGAAAAGTAGGGAGGAGAGAGGACACCCTTGCCTTGTGCCCAGAGTAATCTGAAACGGGGGCGAGATCAAGCCATTCAACCGAAGCCTGGCTGAAGGTGCAGAGTACAGCAGTTTTATCTGTTTTATAAAGGTCGTACTATTTCCCAGTCTAGCTAGGATGGTAAACGGGTACGGCCACTCCAACGAATCAAAGGCCTTGGCGGCATCTAGGAGTGCTGCCAGAACTTGTGTGTGGAGATCTAGGTAGTGCAGTACCGCAAAGACGGTGCGAAGGTTGTGCGCAGCAGAGCTTCCCGGGATAAAGCCAGATTGATCTGGTCTAGCAATCAAGGGCAACAGTGGCTGTAATCTATTCACCAGTAGTTTAGCGTAAATTTAGGTATCAATATTTATCAGCGATAAGGGGCGAAACGAGTCTCGCTCGTTCGGGGGTTTCCAAGGTTTTAGCAGTGACGGTATGATCACCTCCCGCATAGTGGGAGGAAGTAGCCCTGTCCCCTGTGCCTCCTCATATACTGTCAAGAGGTGGGGTGCCAGTAGCGATGCATAACACTTGTAGAAGGCGGTGGTGAGCCCACCTGAGCCCGGAGCTTTGTCGGCAGGCAGGCAGACTGTTAATGACTTGTATAGTGTTGTCCGTTGTGAAGGGCTCGTCTAAATAGGCCCTGTGTGCCCTCTCCAACCACAACAGTTCGATGGAGTCAAGATGGGACTGGAGATCTACTGGTGCTATGGAGGAGGTGGAGGAATATAAAGTAGTATAAAATGTGTGAATTGATCAAGTATTTCCTGAGGGCCCCTAATTGGGTCTAAAATTTCGGGTATGTATGTAGCATTGCTCGGCGTTCGTAGAATAGCAGCTAGGGTTCTACCCGGCCTATCCCCTTTGCCATACCATCTAGCTAGGGTGTTTTTACCTCATCCCTCTGTGCTTCTTCTTCGTATTCTATAACATTTTCCCTTAGTGGTGCCAAAAGACTTGAATTATCGGTACTATAGTATTGCAATTTGATGTCCCTGATGCTGGTTTCTAACTTTACAAGGGATTTTCTAATAGATTTCATTACTCCAGCTTGTTGGGCTATGCATTTCCCCCGAATTACAACCTTAAAGGCCTTCCAAAGTGAGGCCTGGGTTGGTACAGACCCCGTGTTTAAAGCGAAATATTCCTCTGTCACCCCTGATTTCTTCCCGAAACACCGCATCTGAAAGGGCGTTAGGGGGAGTCTCCAGCTACACACCCTCTGCGGCAGCCCCGGGATAGTCAATTATAAGCGAACAGGGGCATGATCCGATAATGTCCTAGGCAAATGTGTGACGTCCGTCGTCCAGGCGGCTACGTCTCTAGACACTAGCCAGTAATCTAACCTGGACCAGGCATTGTGGTGCGCCGTAATGCAGGCGCCAGCTGTCAGTCAGGTTGCCATCCAATATAATAGTGTTGAGTGCCTCACTAGATCTGGGGTGTAACCTACAAGAAATTCCCTTCTTATCCATGGCATCGTCTAACAGGGCGTTAAAATCCCCTCCCCATATAATGGTGTCCCACCCCGTCATGTAAATTTTGGCCCATATGTTGTGGAAGAAGTCAGGCTGATCAACATTCAGCCCATAGATCGCCGCCAAGGTCATACTCACAGTTCCCAACCTACCACCCAGTATGACATATCTCCCCTCCGGATCTATGTGTGAGACAGTTGTTGTCCAACCCAGTCCCTGCCATATTAGTATAGCTACCCCTCTAGCATAATTAGAGAATATAGAGGAGTAGATACTCCCCCCATCTTTTGTGATGTAGTTTAGCGTGGGAGGTGCTGTTCAGATGCGTCTCTTGAATAAAACAGATGTCAATATTGTGCCTGGTTAAATAAGACTGTATAATTCTGGTTTTCCTATAGTCATTCAACCCCCGGATGTTCCAGGTGAGAACGTTGTAAGACGTCATAGCAATCTGGTGTACGTATGGGATTGTGCAGGATCTCTACCAGGCTCACTGTCTGCCTGATACCTTCGTGTGTGCCAGTGTGTTCTAATTTTGCGTATGCGTATGGGCTTGACTCTAGAGGGTTTCCATGGTTACGATGTGACTTGTGGTGTCCTAGTACCTGCTGATTTTGTGGAGCTCTGATCTGAAAAACTACATTAACAACCTCAACCCACCCACACCAACCCCCCAACTAGGTTGTGCAAAGTAGCCCTCCCCTTTAAACAAACCCAATACTTTGCCCCAGCCACAAGCATAGGGACAAGAAAAGGAAGATCTCCCTGGGGGCATGAGTACACCGGCGTACAGCCCTGCCATGCGGCGGGGTGGCCGCTCGTGTGAAGAAGAGCCAGGAACCATTAAGCAAGAATGGTGCGCTGGTGTCGAACACCGGTTTCAGCTGCAGATCTATTTCCATTAGGGTCCGGAGCCACCATTTCGTGTAGGTGGAAGATCAAACCTGAATAGAAGACTCGGGTTATTGTCAGTGTGTGGCATTACATTGCACCAAAAGCTAGTCATTATCACTTAGTCCCATATCCGAAGGGCCTCCTTTGGCCGTCCTGGCAGCATGCTTCTGGCCCCCCACATGTTTGGCAGATTTCATGGCCGACTTGGCGTCTGTGAAGTGGTGCACAGTTCCATCGTATGTTACCTTTAGTTTGGCCAGGTATAGCAGGGCATAGGGGATCTCTGCCTGCAACAGGATCCGTTTGACAGGCACAAATTCCCGTCTAGCCACCTGTACCGCTGGAGTAAAATCAGGGTATAGAGAGATGTTGTTCCCCTTGTGGCTAAGGCTGCCTCGTTCTCTTGCCAGGCACAGGATGGTATTGCGGTCTCGATAATTTAACAGACGTGCCAGGATTGGCCTGGGCAGAGCTCCAACAGGAGGCCTGGGGCCCAAAGTGCGATGGTCTCTCTTGACTGTGAACATGGCGGGAGGTCTAGGCCAAACAGTTCGCGCAACAACTCTTCCACAAAGGTTTCCATCTTAGATATCGCTGCTGTTTCCGGGATGCCCGTTATTCGAAGGTTGTTTCTGCGCGAACGGGCTTCTAAATCCTCATTTTTGGCTCTAATAACATTGAGTACTCTCTCCATTTGGAGCAGTTGCTCCTTTGTTTCAACTTGGAACTAGGGGGCCTCGGAGGTACGATTTTCCAGCTGGACCAAGCGGGTTTCGTGAGTGTCCACTTGTTTCTTGACTTGGTCTAGCTGAGAGGTAAGTATATCCAACTTATTATCGACTGTTTTTAAGCTAGACTTCATGTCCAGCAGGAGAGACCGGAGGTCATCGTTTTGCCCATCCACTTCATCCCTTGAACCCTGCTCAGCGTCCGCATCCGTTTCAGCATCAATTTGTCTTGTGAGCCTCTTGTTTTCGAAAGATAATTTAAGACTGCTTGGCATCATTTTTCCGGATCTCCCTCCTGGAACACCGATGCGTGCCCCTCTGCCGAGCGCAATTCCCACCGCTCTCCAGGCCCAGGCCCTTCGCGCAGTCGGAGCACCATCTTGTGGCGGCTCAGCCATGCCCGCCCTCTGGATCTTCCGCACCAGCTCTTTCCGTCGGATTCACAGGGCCGTCTTCAGCACACTTCGCCTCCGCCGATGCCCGACCCAGTCACATTGAAATCCTTACAGATAGCAGGTATCTATGGCTCTTCTGTGGGCAGGATGTTAAAAGGATTATGCCGCGGCCGGCAGAGCCCGCTCAATGAGCGGCCATCTTGCTGCTCGGCAAGCCACGCCCCTCCACCAGTAGATAGTTAGTTAAGTTCTAGTTTCCATAGCTGGAGCATTTTTTGTTTTGCCAATAAAGTTGGCGATGTTAGATTAATCTTCGCAAAATTTTAAAACTAGTTTGCTGCTAACTTCAGCTGCATTCCTGAATGAAAGTTTTCGGGGTGATCCGTCAAGCGGTGGCCAAGAAAGAGGGGGTCCCAAAACGATTTTCCCCATGAAATTTCCCATCGGGACTTTAGACACCGCTACACCCCGAACCGCTGAACAGAATTACACCAAATTGGCAGAAAGGTAGCTGTTGGTCAAGAGAAGTGCCTTTTCCTGACTTGTGTAAATCTGTTCAGTAGTTGCAGAGTTATTCAAAGAAATTCATAAGCAGTGCATTGAAGGGGCGTAAGTTATAGTTAGCTCTGCTAACCATAACTGATGAATTTCTGTGTTTTTTTTTAGTTTGAAACCTTAATGTTGTACCTGACATATTCACCTAACTATAACATTACTTTAGTAAACAATTGGCAGCCCGAGCAGTTAGCACACAAATAGAAGCAACAAATAAAGTCCAAATGTCAATCCTTGGTATGTTCTTCTTGTTTTATTCCAAGTTTGTAAGGTATCTTTCCATGATATCCATCTTCTTAACAAAATAAGTTCAAGCCACATCTTAGATATTCTTGTTTGCATCACAAATTCCTTTGTCTTGAGCACTGGTGGTATACATACCATGGGAGAAGGATGTAACTTACTCCACATGTATATAACTGAGTGTTGGAATGTAATTTGGCCATCTCCTCTTGTTCTAGCCCTGATGAAGTCAATGGCTTACAGCCGTATGGATGAAACACGTGTTGGCATGGTCTGTGGCTTGAACTTATTTTGTTAAGAAGATGGATATCATGGAAAGATACCTTACAAACTTGGAATAAAACAAGAAGAACATACCAAGGATTGACATTTGGACTTTATTTGTTGCTTCTATTTGTGTGCTAACTGCTCGGGCTGCCAATTGTTTACTTTGTATTTCATGTGGGCTTTTGTCTACAGTTTACAACGTGGGGTGGTCGTTGTATGGTGACCTTTGAGCATTAGCACTTATTGGGATATCTATTGGAGTTACCTTAATCACTTCCCTGCGCAGATTTCTCCTACTACCTATTCGTTTCTTGTTTAGTATAACATTACTTTAACCTTTTGTTTTTTCAGTGAATTTCTTGTTTTTTTAATGTAAAGTAATATTTTCTTAACATACGTAAAGCTAAACCCCACCGTGCACGACCATATGTTTTTTTTGTTGTCTTTTTTTTTTTTAAGTGGAGTGGTCCATGTGCCCCCCCACTAGCCTTGTTATGCCCGGAGGACCCCATTCCCCAAGGCCACTGGTAAAAATAAAGGGATGAGGGGGCCGCATGGATCCCCTCCCTCGGTTATTGGCCTCGGGGACCCCATCCCCGGTGCCTGCACTATGAAAGATGGGTGCCCTGGTGCCCACCCAGGGCGCCCACCATACACTTTGTGAGGGCCGCGGGGGTAGTCCCAGATGTCTCCCCGCATGCAGCGGGAGCCGGCATTGCTCGTACCCGGAGGTAGCAGCCACTAATGCTGCTCCCTCTGGGTGGGAGCAATATTTTCATCTGTTTCCCTGCTTTTGCTCACTGCGGGCAGGGAAATGGTTTAAAAGTCTGCTCCCAACCGCCATCTGGGAGCGCACTTTGTGTTTGCTCCTGCTTGGCAGGAGATTCAAAAATGGTCTTGAAAAGCAAGAGCAGACACAGGTTTTCATGCCTGCACTGGTGCAGGGAGGGAAAACGCTATGTCCCGGGGGTGGGCTCCCCGGCACATACCATGTGAGTCGGCCCTGGGGGATGGGGTCCCCAGGGCCATTAATGGCTAAAGGAGGGGGGGGGCGCACGGCCACCCTCCCTATTTCAAGTAATTTTGGCCCCTGGGGATGGGGTTCCCGGGGCCTCTGGAGGCTCGGGGAGGGAGGCCACGCAGCCCCTCACCCTTTACTTGCACATGTCTTCCCTGGGGGTGGGCTCCCCTGGACCTTTAAAGGCTCGGGGGGGCACGTGGCCCCCCCTCCCCTTATTGAATACGACCCCAGGGTTGGACTTCCCTTTTTTTTTCAGTCCCGTTGGATCGCAGCATTTTTTGTTGTTTTTTTGGGGGGGGGAGCACGGGGGCCTAGGAGTTCATGTTATCCCTACCCTGTCCTCTTACGTTACTTTTTATTTTTTACTTCAGGACAAGGAGACTAAGTCCCTGAGTCCTGTAATGGCTACCAGCAACATATTTCTGATGTTGCTGGCAGCCAATCTGAGCGCTTGCTCCTGCTGGAGCCTGACTCCCGTGGGAGCGAGATGGCCCAAGGAAAATAAATTTCCATGGGCCAATCCGTACACTCTATTGTTAAACTTGCGCTCTCGCAACAGTCTCTCAAGCCTCTTGCGGACCCAACCGTCCAGATATACAATTCTTTTTCAACCCTAGTTTCTCAAAAACTACTGAATAGATTTACACCAAATCACAAAAAAACACAATCTATGGGTCAAGATCAAGCTTCCTGCCAAATTTGGTGTAATTCCGTTCAGCATTTTTGTCTGTAGCCCTTCTTAAAAAATATCTATGGAAAATGCATGGGGATTTTGCTTTTTGGGACACCCCTTTTTTCTTGGCCCCTGCTTGACTGATCCCCCCACAAACTTTCAAAGCACAAACTAATCAAAATGTAGCACCTTTTTGAAAGTTTCATGGAGATTCGTCAAATGGGGCCAAAGTTATTAGAACACAAAAAACGCTTTTCCTATGGAACAGCTGACTTAACTTTAGCTTACCCGGTAGCAATCGCCTCTGGGTAAAAAAAAATAAAAAAATAAAACACACACTTACTTACTTACTTTAAATAAATGTGCACTCTTTACAATTACTCTTTACAAATGGCCCCACCTGTTTTATTTGTTATCCAGTCTCTGCCCATTCTAAAAATCACTTTAGACATCACTTCTCCCAAGTCCTGCCCGTGCTCCTCATAAATTAAAGAACAAAGAGATTTTCAGTTTGTTCTCACATGAACAAATGTCCTTCATGCCAGTCTTTTCTCAGTTAAATTGTGTTTAATTGCCTGCTCTCAGAGTGTGGAAGTGAACCTAGTCCATCCAGGTTCAATCAGGCTGCAGGTGAGAAAACAAAACTAATGAACATGATCTAAATAAATAGTTCAACTTTGACGCAACCTCCATCTGTGAACTACAACTACAGTATACAGGATATTTGAAAATACCTTTGTGCTCGATTGTTATGGGGTTGGGGAAAGACCAGTGCTTGAAAATGCTACGGAAAATCCCTTAAGACGATTTGCCTTTGCTTGAATAGGCTGCATGTTTAGTAACTGATAGCAGGTCGTAAGACCAAAATTTCCTTGGTAGCATCCAGGTAACGTGCAGAGGTAAGATCACTGGCAAAAGCTTTTGAATCAATGCACACAACATAACAAAATTCTATGAGGAGGTTTGGAAAATCGTAGTTTACCTGAAGGCTGAATACCTGTCCTTTTTTTAAAGACTGGGCTCTGTCCAATGCCAGAGTACACTTTTTTGATCTTGCTGTGCCATATAGTGGGTTTGGATATTTAACTGTGTCCTACTTTCTCAATTTGCACTCGTTTCAACACCATAACTTGAATCTATGCTAAAAAAAAAAGATAAGTCTGTGCTTAACTACGGGCAGCCATTCATATGCATCCTATTTAATCACAAGATCTTTTAGCAAATATGGTTTTAATGTTGGTATTCCCAGAAAAAAAAACTTTAATGCTTTGGGCAGTCTATACAGTGAAGATTCGGTCAGGTCTGTTGTTTCTACAATAGCCTTATTAAGAATTTCATTGCTGCTCTTTGTTGGCGTAATACATTAAAGAGTATTTTAATCATCTTTGTTTGTATGGTTTACCTACAAGGAAACAGGGATAATAATGAATTGAGATAAAGAGAAAAGTGGGTCTTTCGAACTGACCAGGTATCTTCTAACACCCTTGCGTTTTGTACAAACCACCCAGTAAAGTAGAGTACCATTGGTGATAATTAAACATGAATGGGGATACCGAAGGGACATTTGCTGCTGCTTGCAGGAAACCTGGCGATTGGATCCACTCCTACTGCCAGGATACCTGCACTTTCATATGCTAGCAGTTAAACGTCAAAATCATGGGCACCCCTCTGGAGCCTGTCAATTTACATCTCCACAGCTTTAAACATAAAAATCATTCCATTGAAGAAAATGTCACTGTACTTGGAATCAATTTTTATCTTAAAATATCCGTATGGTAAATACACTTACTGGGCTTTTTTATTCATTAATATTTATTTAAATTTCAATAGGAATAACACATTGAATACATACCAGTCATTTTATGAATGTATAAGAGGTACCACTCCAGGAGCCCTGAGTCTTCGTCCTCCCGCTCGAAGTCTTCGAGTCGGTCAGCTAAGAAACACAAAAAGCACAAGAATTCGAAGCGCGCTGAGGTCCTGGACTTCAGCTCCCTTTGGTTACAGTCGAGACGAACATCTTGATGAAGGTCTTGCAGCCGGGTGTCTCCTCCTTGGAACCCCTCCTGCCATTCAATCAGGCCTTGACTGATGTCCTTCTGGGAACCTGGTCCAAACCCAGCAAAAGGGCTCCTGTGAAAAGGACAATCGCCCTCCACCATTGCCCTGCACTGGGCGACCCAAATGTCCTCACCAACCACCTAACCCCGAGAGCTCGGTGGTCCAAGCATCAACTTCACAAGGCGTGCTCCCTTCTGCACCTCCGGACATGGAATCCAAGAGGCTGGATAGTTGGGGTAAGAAAATGTTTTTTTCCACCAGCCTTGCATTGCAGTCGGTTAACACCGCATGCCTATTGGTCCGTTATTCCCACTCCCTGTGGGAAACGGTTGCGCAAATGCTGCTACAGGTCCTGGAGGAGGCCCATGCAGCACCAGCCATACCCCAGCCTCAAGACCATGCAAGTTCAGGAACCTCTGCGGGTCTGTGGGCGCTGCTCATTCCGACCCTGTGGGGTCAATTAACATGGAGCTTAAGGTTACTGGCCTTAACCATCGCAGTAAAAGGTCAACAGTGTTTTCTCTCTTTGAGCAATTTGGCAGTGATATCTGTCTCCTGGAGGAGACACACCTGATCCCTAAAGATATCCATAGATTCAGCCCCACTGGTTCCCACGCCAACTCTGGTCCTCTTGTCCCACGAAGAAAGGTGGAGTGACCATTCTCTTCTCACGGGGCTTCAAGGGAGAAATCCTTTCTACCATAGCAAGGGTTAGGTGGTGCCTCCTTGCACCTCGACTTAGGGTGGGCCCTTTTCACTTCACCCTAGCAAATGTCTTTGCCCCTAGTGAGCGACAGGAATTCTTTCTCACAAGCTCTTTGGCCTCCGTGCTCCAGACCTGTATGCTGTCTCATGGATTGTAGACTGCAGGACGTGTGGCGACGATTACACCCATCTACTAGGGACTATACATATTACTCAGCTGCACATAAGATGTACGCACGTACTGATCGCTTCTCAGCATCCCTGACCCTGCTAGATCTGGTCTCTGATACATTTATTGCCCGCAATCGCTCTAAGATCATGCTCTTATATCCCTGCCTCTTCGACTGCCTATCTCCCCAGCCCGGCGCTCCCATTGGAATTTACGGGATACTTTGCTTGAATCCCAGCCTACAGACGACTCGATTCGAAAGGTTATTGCTATCTTCAAACTGACAATACCGGGGAGGACCCTCTTGCCTCTGTCTGGGAAACTTTGAAGCTAGTGGTACGGGGGAAGTTTATCGCCACTTCTGCTGCCAAGAACTGCCAGCATCGAGATAAGCGGCAAAGTCTTGAATACACAGTTTCCGAAATGGAGGCTATTCATAACTGGACAGGGGCCCCTAGAGTTAGGAGGGAGCTTGAGAAGGCCCGGCTTCTTCTCAAACGCTTAGACTTAGACAGGGCAGAATGCACTATGATGCACCTAAAGCATACATTTTACCCGAGGAGCAATCCCTGTGGGTGTATGAACGCACATCGCCTAAGTAGCAAAGTCTACTCCAGATTGATGAAGAAGATTCGCCTTGGGCCCTCCACAGAGACTTGCACTGACGAGGGAATAGTGTCGGCCTTTCAAGCCTTTTACAGCCCTTCCACTCCACAACACTCTACTCCATGACCTACTACTCCACTCCACCACACTCTGCGTCACACCATTCCGTGACGCACACTGCCACTTTACTCCACTCTATGCCACTATACTGCACTCTGCCACTCTACGCCACTCCACTCTAACACTTTACTCCACTCTACGACCCTCAACTCTATGCCCTTCCACTCTGACACACTACTCCACTCAACTCCACTCTGATACTCTACTCTGACACTCTACTCCACTGTATGACACTCTACTCCGCTCTACGCCACTCCACAGCATTCTACTCCACAACACTCTACTCCACTTTTCGCCAATCCACTCTATGTCACTCTTCTCTACGCCAATAACTTTTAGCTATGCTGTTGTACAACATGGCTAAACACATTGGCAAAGCCAATAGCTCTTCCATAGGCAAGACCTATTGGTTTTGACTATTCACGTGCCTTCAGCAGCTTGGATAGAGATTTTCAAGTGTTTGAGTTGTTGGCATGGGGCATAGACACCAATATTATTAAGGGCTATCAAAACCCTGCGAGTGCAACACTCCACGTAATTTCATGATGGATTGTGCCGAACTGGCCCTTAAAGAAAGTTTCTTTGAGTTTGAGGGGGACACTCTTCCTCCAGACATACGGATCTTCGATGGAGAATACCTTTGCCTCTAGTGTGGCAGGACTTTATGTATTTGCGTTCGAAAAAAGGTATGTCCTAAATACTAACAATCCCTTCAAAGCAAGGATAAAGTTCTGGAAGCGGTACATCGACGACATACTGTTGATTTGGGAAGGACAGGAAGACTCATTCAAATGTTTCCTGAAATGGCTCAATGGGTGTGACACGAACCTAAGATTCATGCACGCCATAGGAACCAGAAAAAATCACCTTCTTTGACGTCACTATCTTTGCTAAAAACGGCAGACTACAAACCAAGACCTACTACAAGCCTACGGCTGAATACACTTTACTGAAGTTTGATAGTTTCCACCCCAGGGCCCTGAGGGAGAACTTACAGTATGGCCAGTTTTTAGGACTGCGAAGAAATTGCAGCAAAGTGGAGGACTACCATGCCCAGGCCAAGGACCTTTCAGTTAAACTGAGGGCTAGGGACTACCCCGAAAAAATAATCCAGTCTACCAGAAAAAGAGCCCACCACCAGAACAGAGAGGCCCTTTTGGAAGAAATCCAGAGGACGGTTACCACAGTACCCCTCACATGTGTCACAACCTACAGCACCATCTCTAATGATGTAACTAAAATAATCAACAAACGCTGGCTCATTTTACAAACACAAAAACAACAGTTGATGGACAGAATGCAGAACAATGTCATACATTCACCCCAGTACAGAGATCTGGGCCTAAATCCATCGTTTTTTTGCTCACCATGCCATTCCAGCTTGAACCCAGCCATATGCAAATCAGTCTTGACCCTGTGCCTCATGGGAACAGTCCAGCCCGAACTGCCAAGCCAGGTCCTCCCTGGACTGGAAACAAGCATCCTAGGACCGGTTTCGGGGTTTCACCCCTCTTCAGCCAGGCATCTTCAACTGGGACAAACCCTTGTTCTCTTTCAAGAGAGCTAGGAGTCTAAAAGAACAACTGGTCACAAACCGTCCAAAGAAGAATGCTGAGCAACACACTACAGTACTGAATACCTGGGGCCTACCCAGTGTAACTAGACATCTGAAAGAGACACGTTAGTGATAGATTCCTTATTTTAGAATATCCCCAGGCGTCAGACTGGATCCGGAAAGTTTTTCGTCAGCAGTACCCCTGCGCGTCGGTAGGTGGCGTCGTGCGGCTCCGCGTTCGTCGCTGGCGTCGTAGGCGCCGAGATGACGTCACGGAGACTACTTAGGCGCCACCCATGCGCGCTGACGTCAGTTCTTTCTTTTTCCGCGCGAGCAAGCGCAGATCCGGTTAGAGCACGTACCTTAGTCACTTTTTGACTAGTTGTTTTTGAGACTTTTGTCTCTAATTTCTATATTTTGACTCCTGGTGCCACGTAGGGATGCCTGGGTTTAAATCCTGCGGGGCCTGCCGCCGTACGATGTCGGTGGCCGACCCCCATGGCGTCTGTCTCTACTGTCTAGAGCGCGACCATGACTCCCGGTCATGTTCCGACTGTCTGGCCATGGCTCCGAAGGCTTTGCGGGAGCGGACCCGAAAGCTGCTGGAGGCCCGACAGTTGTCTCCGCCCGTTCCAGGTCCAGGGGTCGCTCGAGGGACCGACCGCGGAGTCGCCATCATCGTTCCTCGGGGTCCAAGTCTTCACCCTCGGATTCGGGTAAGCGATGTCATAAAAAGAAGGCGAAGAAGCGCGTGCGCTCTCCGACCTCCCCCCGTCGGTCTTCGGACGCGGACGAGGGGGCCCGGGGTCTTTCCCCCGCGGCTCCGTTGGAGCCTGTCAGTCCCGCGGCCTACCCGCCATACCCGGGTCCGTCGGCAACTCCGGCCCAGGTGCAAGAGTTTCATGCTGCCATGGACCGCCTTTTTGGGCCTAGGGCTCTTGCCGGTGCGCCTTCGAGCCCCGCGGTCCCTTTTGCCGGCCCGGGTGCCGCAAGATCCTCCGGCGGCGGCTCCGGCCCCGGCGCCGCAGGGTCCTCCGCCGGCGGCTCCGGCGCCCCCTGCGGCTCCCTTCCCGGCGCCGCCCTGGGTGCCGTTCGGCCCACCTCCGCCCTTGCCCGCGTTTCCAGCTTGGAACCCGGATTGGGCCTTGGAGCCGGAGTGGCGCCGTTCCCGGCGCCGGTGGAGCATTTGTTTTCCCCTGTGCCTCCCTCGCCGTTGCAGCCTGTGCCTCGGGCTGTTGTAGAAGAGGAGGACTGGGAGGGGTCGGAGGACCCTCTTGCATGGCAGTGTGAGTCCGAACAGGAGTGGGCAGAAGACTCCGAGGATGCCAGTGGCCTTGACCTCTCCTCTGAGCCTGGGTTTGTGTCTCCTCCCACTGTCAATGAGGAAGGCGCAACCTACACTGTGGTGCTCCGTAGAGCAGCTGAGGCTCTTGGCCTTGAATTGCCTACTGTTGCCCTCCAAACTAACCCCCTGACTGAGGTGCTTCAGCCTACAGCAAGTTCTGTGGAACCTCTGCTTCCGTTCAATGAGGCCTTGACGGATGTTTTGATGGGTACCTGGTCTAGGCCAGCCACAGGGTTCCCTGTAGATAAAAATGTGGCCAGACGTCACCGTCCGGCACCGGGTGACCCTGCCTTTCTGACAACTCATCCGACACCGGAGAGCCTGGTCATTCAGGCTTCCACTTCACAAACAGCATTCCCTTCCGCCGGATAAGGAATCCAAAAATCTGGAGCAGCTTGGCAAAAGGTTGTTTTCCTCTGCCAGCCTGGGGCTGCGGTCGGTCAACACCACATGCCTCTTGGGCCGCTATTCTCACGCTGTGTGGGACACAGTGGCGCAAACTCTGCCCCAGTGCCCCGAAGAGGTTCGGGCTGTGCTTTCCCAAGCTGTTGCAGAGGGGAAGGATGCCGCGAAGTTTGCCATTCGGTGTGGGTTGGACACCGCGGACTCTTTGGGAAGAGCCATCTCCACGACAGTGGCCTTGCGGCGACATGCCTGGCTGCGGTCCACGGGGTTTTTGGGGGATGTCCAGAGTTCCCTCATGGACATGCCTTTTGATGGTACTCGCCTTTTTGGCGATAAGACAGACAGTGCGCTGGAGCGTTTTAAGGACTCTCGGGCTACAGCCAAGTCCTTGGGTCTCTCCACCTCCCGCCCGGCCACGTCTACTTTTCGTTCTTTTCGTGGCCGCGGCAGGGGCGCCTCTACACGTCCGTTCCAAAGGCCTGCGCAGAACCAGCCTCAGCGAGGCCGCGGGCGTGGTGGCCGCCGTGGCGGCACAGGGGGCCAGCGTGCGGGTCAGCCCACCTCCGCTCCCGCAGCATCCGCCTCAAAGCCTTCCTAGTCCGCGCTTTGGGGTGCACCCCATGCCGGTGGGTGGCAGGATTCAACATCACCTCCCCCACTGGCGCTCTGTCACTTCGGACAGCTGGGTGCTACAAATCGTCCGAAGGGGCTATTCCCTCCCCTTCGAGTCTGCCCCCCGTCCATGCCACCTCAGTTCCACCGCATGTCGGGGGATCACTTAGCGCTTCTCCGACAGGAAGTCACAGCCCTCTTGGCCAAGGGGGCCATCGAGCGCGTTCCTGGGCCAGAAGTAGGACATGGATGTTATTCCCACTACTTTCTAGTCCCCAAGAAGGACAAGGGGGGCTTGCGCCCCATCTTGGACCTCTGGAACGCCAATCGCTTCCTCCGGAAGGAGAAGTTCAAGATGTTGACTCTGGCTCAGGTCTTGGGTGCCCTCGACCCTGGAGACTGGATGGTAGCGTTGGACTTGCAGGACGCATATTTTCACATTCCCGTCCTGCCGGCCCACCGGCGTTACCTGCGGTTCACGGTAGGCCAGGAGCATTTTCAGTTTACTGTGCTCCCCTTCGGCCTTACAAGTGCCCCTTGGGAGTTCACGAAAGTGATGGCGGTGGTCGCAGCTCATCTGCGCAGGTCAGGGGTGTCAGTCTTCCCCTACCTCGACGACTGGTTGTTGAAGGCGGGCTCGCCCCAGGCAGTCGTCACCCACCTTCAGACTACGGCCGACCTCCTGCAGTTGCTGGGGTTCTCCATCAACGTGCCGAAGTCGCACCTGAGTCCTTCTCAGAAGCTCCCCTTCATCGGAGCGGTTCTGGATTCGACGCAGTTTCGGGTTTATCCTCCCGAGCAGCGAGTCCGGGATATTCAGGCTATGATTCCCATCTTTCAGCCTCTATCCCGGGTTTCAGTCAGGATGACCCTCCGGCTCCTGGGCCTGATGGCCTCCTGCATTCTGCTAGTGCAACATGCCAGGTGGCATATGCAGGCTCTGCAGTGGGACCTGAAGTTTCAGTTGGCGCAGCATCAGGGCAACCTGCCCGATCTTGTCCAGATCTGGGAGGGCACTGCACGACAATTGCAGTGGTGGCTCACGAATCGCAATTGGGTCAATGGCAGATCCCTCTCCCTTCCCCAACCGGAGCACACAGTGGTGACGGATGCATCTCTCCTGGGATGGGGCGGCCACTTGGGAGAGGCGGAGATCAGAGGCCTCTGGTCTCCGGCGGAGTCCCGGCTCCATATCAATCTTTTGGAGCTTCGGGCGATCCGACTTGCACTGAAGGCTTTCCTTCCCTCTGTCCGAGGATGTGTAGTGCAGGTGTTCACAGACAACACCACCGCCATGTGGTATTGCAACAAACAGGGCGGGGTGGGGTCGTGGACCCTATGTCAGGAGGCTCTGCGCCTCTGGACATGGCTGGAACATCAAGGCATTACCTTGGTGGTTCAGCACCTGGCAGGTTTTCTGAACGCCAGGGCCGACGAACTCAGCCGCCGGTGCTTGATGGATCACGAATGGCGTCTGAACTTGGACGTGGCGCAAGGTCTCTTTCTGCAGTGGGGAGAGCCTTGGTTAGATCTATTCGCCACCGAAGAGAACGCGCAATGTCATCAGTTCTGCGCGTTGGAATTTCCAAGGCGGCACTCGCTCGGCGACGCTTTCGTCGCGAGTGGAGCTGCGGTCTGTTGTACGCCTTTCCGCCTATACCACTTCTGCCCAGAGTGCTGAAGAAGATTCGGCGCGACCGGGTCCAAGTCATCCTTGTGGCTCTGGATTGGGCACAAAGATATTGGTATCCCGAGCTACTTAACATGGCGATCGATCCCCCGATCCGACTGCCTCTTCGGGAGGATCTTCTGTCGCAGCAGCAGGGGACGGTCCTCCACCCGAACCTGTCCACCCTCCACCTCCATGCGTGGAGATTGAGCGGCGACAGTTGACAGCTTTCGATCTTCCTCCCGAAGTCTGTGATGTCATTTTGGCAGCCAGGCGTCCCTCCACTCAAGACGGTGTACGCCTGCAGGTGGAACAAGTTTGTGGCATGGTGCACAGCGAAGTCTGTGGATCCCCTTTCTGCCCCTCTTTCTGAAGTCCTTCTGTTCCTACTATCCTTGGCCCAGCAGGGCTCTGCTCTGGGCACTGTCAAAGGTTATCTTTCGGCCATCTCCGCCTTTCTCCGGCTTCCAGATCAGCCTTCTCTCTTTAAGACCCCGGTTGTTAACCGTTTCCTCAAAGGCATTACACACACGTTTCCTCCCGTGCCTTTCATAATGCCTCAATGGGACTTAAATCTTGTCTTGACCCATCTCATGTGCGCTCCCTTCGAGCCCCTTCCTAACTGTCCTTTACGTCTTCTTACTCTAAAGACGGCTTTCCTGGTAGCTATCACCTCTGCCAGAAGAGTGAGTGAGCTCCAGGCTCTTTCTTCTAAACCTCCTTTCCTTTCTGTTCATCCGGACAAGGTGGTTTTAAGGACTTGTCCTTCTTTCTTGCCAAAGGTTGTCACGCCCTTCCACATCGGGCAGACCATCACTTTGCCCACTTTCTTTCCGCCTCCGCATCCTTCAAAAGAGGAAGAGAGGCTCCATCGTCTGGACCCAAAACGTGCGCTCTCGTTCCATCTAAAGCGCATACAACAGTTCCGGGTGGATGACCAGCTCTTTGTTGGCCACGTGGGCGCCAAAAAAGGTTGGGCCGTGCACAAACGCACCATCTCTCGGTGGGTCGTTTTGTGCATCAAAGCATGTTACTCCTTGGCTAAGAAGGAGCCTCCTGTGGGGCTGCGTGCCCATTCTACCAGGGCAACAGCAGCCACTACTGCCTTGGGACGCGGCGTTCCCTTGCAGGATATTTGTCAGGCAGCCACGTGGGCCTCGCTGCACACATTTACCAAGCATTACTGCCTTGACAGTCAAGTCCGGAGAGACGGCTTCTTTGGCCATTCTGTTCTCCGTGACTTTCTGGTGTAATCTATTCGCAGACCCACCACCGGGGTTGGTATTGCTGGGGTATCTATTCTAAGGTAAGGAATCTATCACTAACGTGTCTCTTTCAGATGCACAAGTTACTACTTGTGTAACGATATATCTGTAAGAGACATTAGTTAGTGATAGATTCCTTACCGCCCCACCCATCCTCCCCGTTCTGCGAACTAATTCTAGGGTTAAGGTCATCCCTTTCAGGGCCCTAGTTTCATGGCACCAGTGGTCAGTTTCTTGCATGGCTCTGCGTTCCTGGCGCGGAAAGTCGTGTACAGAACTGACGTCAGCGCGCATGGGTGGCGCCTAAGTAGTCTCCGTGACGTTCTCTCGGCGCCTACGACGCCAGCGACGAACGCGGAGCCGCACGACGCCACCTACCGACGCGCAGGGGTACTGCTGACGAAAAACTTTCCGGATCCAGTCTGACGCCTGGGGATATTCTAAGGTAAGGAATCTATCACTAACTAATGTCTCTTACAGATATATCATTACACAAGTAGTAACTTGTGCACTACGCATGTGGAAAATACAGTATGTGCCATCTCACTAGCAAGACCAAGACCACAAGACTTGGGTCCTAAAGAAACATACAAACTGCAACTCAGTAAATGTCATATACATGATTACATGCCAATGCCAGCTACAGTATATAGGCATGACCAGCAGGAAGATCAAAACCAGGATCTGTGAACATCATATCAACATAGGATGTAAAAGTAATGCCACCAAGATGACAGATCACTTCCTAAAAGAAGGACACACCACCAATGACTTACAGTGGGTCATTATTGAATAGCTTGATCCTTACCCAAATGACCTACAAAATCACCTTTTTGAAAAAGAAAGGGATATGGATATATCGCTTATTCACACATATAAATGGGTTGAACTATAATATACCATGGAACACGATAAACCTCAACTGACTCAGTTCCTAGTTTTTGATAGTGATTCCTTGGCAATTGATATGTGCAAGGAGATTATGCTGTCAGTTTTTAACATACTTGATCCATACTTTGCATGGAATCATAAATACCCATCATGCCACCTTAAGCTTACCCTGCCCTCTTGACACTGGTGGGCTGGGAAATTTCATGGTCCCACTGGTGACTTTATTGCAAGTCCCTCTTTTCCTCCGGTTGTTCTATAACAGAACAATTTACTTGATCAAGACTGGTCCCCCCACGAGTTTAATCACAGGGGCAATCGAAACATTCCATTACTTTCTATCTAAGTTAGACACAACCAATACATTATGCTTGAGCCTGAAAAACAAGGGCCAAATGTTGCACAGCCTTTATCACTATATAACGGCTCAGGCAGAAAGGGCTACACAATCCGGGAGACCTGTCAGCATCACCCAATTAGATGGAACGCTGGCTCACAGTGATGTAACCGCGCGAAGGTACGGCGGGTCACGGCTTTGAGTTCAGCGCTACTAAGCACACAACGGCCAGAGACCCAGTATTGTCGGGCTCCCGCTCAGGGCCAAAGTAGGTAACGGAGCAGGCAGAAGGCCTTGACGAAGTAAGTGATCGCAGACACGGGGGGTTCCTCTGAATCGGTGAGTCCTCCTTTTGATCACAGCCATGACCGTAGTTCTCTCCCTATTTTCCCTCTTTTAGCTAACTTTCGCATCAACCTTTTACCGACAGTGTGTGACTACAGCCATGTTATGATAAATTAGCGCAACTCAAGTAGTTGCTAACTACTACTCTATGCATGGGGCAACGAGACAACCCCAAATAATTACGGGGCTGTTCCACCTTGATTCTTGGTTCTTTGCCTGGCTGCACGATTTTAAAGTTTGAGTGTAGAATTATATGATTGAATGCCTGCAGTCAAAAAGATTGACATGTGACGTGAATGAGCATTAACCCCAACCTTTGGGGTAAAACCTGACGCAAATGAGTAGATTGCACTATATCGTTTCAGGACTGCATCCCATCTTTCACACACTGCCTGTGAAGACCAGGGCTGCATGCTGGCTGGATGATGGGTCTTTTGACCTTTAGCCAGTGGCACAAGGTTATTGGTGCAGGGCAATTCGCATGCTGCGCCGAACTTTGCATCCACTGTTATCTGTATGATGTTGGTTGTATTACAATGTATGTCTTGTCTCCATTTTTCTTTTTCAGATATTCTCGTTGTAGGTAGAAATTGTAAGTTACGAAGTCACCCTCACTTACACACAACTAAGTATGCGTACATGACACCTGCTTAGGGTCGCTACCGGCCCTGGCAGCATTGGTCCTGAAGAAAGCCTCCTGATACAGAATTGATTGGCTGAAACATGTAGACCATTTCACCTTCTTGGGATGTGACAGATCGTTTTTTCTCTTTGACATCCACCCTCGATTTTAATCCTGCCCCAGGAACTCTCTATTAAAATTATTGTGATTTGACTGGGTATCCTGGAGGTAGTTTTAAGGTTCACACTCGCCTAAATTCACCTGTTCACCTCAAAACAATCCTGCTTCGCTGTAATCAGGCGTCAAAGCCCACCTAGGAGGCACTCGGCCCCCTAGGTGGAAACCCGATGATGAAGCATGCCACCAACTAGGTTGGTGGGTGAGGGTTCTTTAAAAAACCTAATGGGTTTTCCACAAGGGAGACAACTCTTTGACCAACAGCATGCTGGTCTTTTGAGATTGCATTGAGCTTGTTCTTTTTGTTTGTTATTAGTACTTAGGGGAGACGGACGAGCCTTGCTGTTCCTTCCTCTCCCTCTCATGTTTGTTTAGAATAATAAAACCCTGTGCAAGGACACGTGTTTATATTAAACTGTAGCAAGGGAACTAGTGTTGTGGCGCATAAGTACAATCGTGGAAAGGGAGCTGCAGAAGGATTGCATGGTGGATCGCCTGCTTTTCTCCCTCTTTACTACAGACCTTGTCCCAGGCCTGGCGCCAAGTTGAAACAAGCATTTGCAATGCAATAGGTCTCGCATTTACACGAGACCTATTGCATTGCAAACGGTAGTCATCACGGACAACGGGAGGGGGGAGAAGGCACGGACAACGGGGGTGAGAGGGGAGAAGGCACGGACAACTGTAGAGAAGGCCGTAGGAGAACCTCATTAAAGAAAATAGTGCTCACAGTCTAAATAACACGTACTGTGTAACACTCGAAGTAAAGGGGCCAGTCGCCATGGGAGGTGACAAATGATGGAGGCGGTACTAAGGAGGGACTAACAAGCTTATTGATGAATCAGAAGCCAGCATTTAGAACAGACAATGACACAAGCCAATGGCAAACCTGGGCAGAGAGTGGGCGTGGCTTCTATTCGCTACTCGTCTACAATAAGTCTCGCAGAGCAGCGCATGCGTGCTGGCTCAGGCTCAACCTAAAAACAGCACGTACATGTAATGCAATATGCTGATGCACAATAGCGCTGGATTGCATCCAAGTGGGTCTGCAATTGATTTTGAAAGGCCCTAGATGATTGCAAGAGCAATAACGTACTAGTGAAAAACAGTAAGACCAAAATATGTGGTATAAAATACAAATCCCAGGACCCCTGGTTACTTGGTAATGAAAAATTAGAGAACTGTCGCTTTCAACTACCTAGGAGTCTCGTTAAGCAACTTGGGCTCTGTAAACATATCAGCATAGACAAAATTCCGCCCACACGAGTCCATGAAAATGAGGTCTCCAAAACTCAACCAGGACTTGATTGGAGAAAGGGCCTGCTATTGGCTTTTGTGCAAGCTTGGTCTTAACATGGAGATACAAAAAAAATAACTACATTCCTACAAAGGCTGCATGACCAAATTGTTCCATTCTCACCAGTCGGGGGTATTTCTAAATGAAAAATACTGTGATATCCCGACTAGAATGTTGTGACATTAGGCACTGTTGGCAATATTGTCTTTAGAAGCAGCAAAACCTTCTGATATAGTAATCCGGGTGTTCTTCAATTTATACATTTGTGTTAGTAGGTATAGTTGACGACAAGCTCATTTTTGCAAGCTGAAACCTATTTTTCATAATCATTTTTTACCTAAAGTAGGAGAGAAAACAGACACAGACAGTAGGAAAAAGTCAGCTAGTAAAAATGTAGCATACGTAGACTGGAGGCATGAAAACAAACTTGCAAAAGTGAGAGGAGACAGGAAGTTTGGGGAGGTGGAATTAAAAAGGCATGCTGTGAAGTCAAGTCAAGGCTAGGCAGTGTTGTTATTCAGTAAACTTGCCATTCAGCAGTGTTTGTTGCGTCTACTTCTTTCTGACTTTAGATCCGCGCTTTTTTTAAAAAAAACAAATCAAGCAAAGAGTTCTTATACATGTGATTATACTATGAAGCCATATATTTAAAAAGTTGATTAAGGCTGCTACATACACACACCCTGGACAGAGCAAGAATTGACAACGTGGTTTCAAAGAGCCGAACTGTAGTGGACACAAGAAAATTGGGTAGAAAGAACTTTACATCGGGATCTATTGCACTTTTCTTGCATTTCGTTAACACCTCAGGCATATTTCAGCCTTATTCCGCATTTTCAACATTATTCTATTTGTGTTTTTCCTTGTGGAAGAGGACGTTTGCCAGGAAATGCATTTGGCCAAATTTGGCTTAAAGTTTTACGTATTTGGCAAAGAAAAAATACACCTTTTTTCCGGAAACTTTCAGGATTGTATGTTTGTGTGTAGCTAATGTGCACAACCTACAAGGAACTAAGGGCCATATGTATCAACCAAAATTGCGATCGCAATTTGGCTAAGAGGTATGTATGAAGGCAAAACTGCCTCTCAAAATAAGGAATCGCAAAATTTGCGATTCCCTATTTTGCGAATGCATTTAAGGAATCGCAAATTGCGATTCCTTAAATGCAATGTAAGAAGCACAAAAAAGTGCAATTTGGCCTTAGGAATCGCAAATTACCACCAACTTCAAGTTGGTGGTAATTTACATTTCTTTGAAAAATGCACTTTTTGCATTTTTCAAAGTGCAATGTGGCGCACATACATGCCCTTAGGGCATGTATGTGCGCCACATGTGCACCCATGCTTATTTCAGGGGTGCAACAACAGGGTGTCCTTTTGACACCCTTGCACCCTTGAAATTGCATTCTCAATTTGCGATTCTCTAATTGCGAATCACAAATTGAGAATGTCTTCCCATTCATTCCTATGGGCCTCTAGGCCCATAGGAATGAATGGGGAGGGTTTCCTTAATTGCGAATCGCAATTTGCGATTCGCAAATAAGGAATATGTAGGATTCGCAAAACTTTTTGCAAATCCTACATACATCGCGTTTTGTGATTCTCAAATAGCGATTCGCAAAAAATCGCTATTTGAGAATCGCAAAACATGGGTTTGATACATATGGCCCTAAGACACTTAAAATCATGAGATGTTTAAAGTACGTTTCTTTTCATGAGTCGTCCCTAAATGTTTGTAGTGTTTGAGCATTCTATGTGTTTTCCTCAATTTCGTTATATTCTTTTGTACACCTAGGTGGACATTTGTAATTCCCATTCTACTACAGGGGTGGGGGAGGAGGGTCCCAAAGGTAGAACAATCAGAAAGTGTATTCCCATGGAAAAATATTTGCTTTTGTGAGCAGTTCTTGCTTGAAGAGACATTATGACCAGCCTATGCCTTACTCTTTGTTATCACGTTTGCTGTCCCTTGTTTTCCCTACGAGATCAAGGTTAAATATCAAGGTCTGTAAATGGGTCAGTGTATGGCGTTCAGTTGTAAATATACTTGAAAATTAAAAATGGAGGCAGTGGACATATGCACCACTTGCTTCCTTTCAGACTATTAATTATGCCCGACCCTCTTCACCCATTGCCAGG
This sequence comes from Calotriton arnoldi, assembly GCA_963921515.1. Classification (NCBI taxonomy): domain Eukaryota; kingdom Metazoa; phylum Chordata; class Amphibia; order Caudata; family Salamandridae; genus Calotriton; species Calotriton arnoldi. The sequence goes on from CAWUFW010000166.1 coordinate 1,262,634, forward strand.
CTTTCATTTTGGTATAGATCAGTGAACAAGCAATATTGAGAGAAATGTACTCTTTATAAGTGCATCACAAAATTGGGATAAGGAGTCAGGTGATGGAAGTCGCATCAAGGATGCTGGCACAGAGTCATAGAGGGGGGTCCTGGTCACTTAGGTGAAGGAGTAACTGAATCTGGGACAAAGTCACCGAGACACTTGGACAGGGAGGCCTGGACACCGAGGAAGATGGTAAATTGGAGACACTTGGACAGGGGGCATGCGGACCCTGGGACGGAGGGCACACGGACCATGGGCACGCAAATCCTGAGGCAGAGAAAACACTTACACTAGGGGTAGGGACTGCGTGCGGTGGGCCTAGAAAAAGACTGAGATGACTTCTCTCAACACAGATTGTAGTGTGCAGGAAACTGAACATCCACTTGGAATCCCCCAATCTGGTAGAGACATCAAGCCGCAGATTCCTTAACTTAGAATATCCTCCAGGCACCAGACTGGATCTGGAGATTTTTCAGCAGTACCTCTGCACGCCGGTGGACGGCGTCGCATGGCTCCGCCCTGACGTCGTCCACGGATTTGACGTCAGTAGCGCCAAATAAGTCCCTCCCGGCGCGCTGACGTCAGTTTTTTTCTTTTCCACGCTGCAAAGCGGATCCAAAAAGCGGTTCCTCTGGCCTGTTTTTTTTTTTTTGCCTTAATTACGCCTTTTAGCGTCCCGGAACAGTGTGCCTATGCTTTTGGGCTTTAAGTCATGTGAGTCCTGTACGCGGCTGATGTCGGCGACGGATCAGCGCGCGATTTGTATGTGGTGCTTGGGCGAGCACCACGACTCCGAGGAGTGTGACGCCTGTCGGGAGCTAAAGCCGAAGTCCCTACGGGAACGTAAGATGAAGCTGTTATCCGCCCGGATGTCCCGTTCGGAGTCTCGGTGTCGTCGGTCTCCTTCTCCAGCTGGGGCCCCTGTTCGGGGCAGGTTGCAGGATCGTGCCCAATGTCGTCACTCGTCTTCCTCAGGTAAGCACAAGCGGAAGTGACGGAGGCCATCTGCCTCACGTAGTCGTGACGTCGGTGCCCGTTGTTCCCAGTCCTTACCGGATACGGCCCCTCTGCAGTCGGCCCCCGCCTACCCTCCGTTTCCTGGTGTTGGGGCGACTAGGAACCAGATGGTGGCCTATTTTCGGGCTTTGCAGGCCATCTTTGAGCCGACCCCTCTCCCTGGCGCACCTTCGGGCCCCACAGAGGTGATAGGGACTCAGATTGGGAGCTCGCCGGCGGATCCGTCCTCTGCGCCAATCAAGGACCCTGACTCCGGCTCCGGAGTCGCGGCGACGTCAGGAGCCGGCACGGTGGGGCTTCCCATTCAGACATCAGGCCACAGTCCGCCTCCAGCGTTAGGGGACAGCCCGGTGTGCCCCCTGGAATGGCATCTACTGCGACCGCAGCGGAGGACTTTTCTCCGAGTCGACGCCGTCCCACACCGCACTCTCCTATCAAGGTGGATGTCGAGTCAACGCCATCCTGATGCCGATCGATAGAGCCTCCTTCGACGTTCGTCAGCGTCGATGCGGCGCCGTCTCGACGTTGGAGACGTCCTTTGCTCCTCCTTTTCACATGGAGGACGAGGCCCCTGGGGGTGCACCTTCCCCAGTATTATTTGAGCGTTCTTCGGAGCATGTTGATGGGGAGCAGGCCCTTGGGCAACCTCGGGTTGAAGGGCCTTTGGCTTTTGGTGGACGGGTTAGCCTGCAACCGTCCCCTAACTATGATTTGCTGTCACCCCCTAGAATGGCGACGGAGGCTGGTGCAGTGTTTGCAACGGCTGTTCGCAAAGCTGCTGGTATTTTGCAGTTCCAGCCTCCTTCTGTTTCTTTGCCCTCCGATCCATTGTTGGATTTGCTCCACCAGGACAATGCGGAGGGTGAGCTTTTTGCTGCATCATTGTATGACATTCTTCTAGGGACCTAGGCCAGGCCCTCGTCGGGAGACTCGGTAGACCGTGCTATCGCACATCGTCACCGCCCAGCACCAGATGACCCAGTCTGTTTGTCCCTGCACCCTAGGGTTCAAGGGCTAGTCGTCCCGACAGCCTCCGCTTCGCTGCCTTTGTCCTCAGCTCCGATCCTTCCACCCACTAGGGAGTCTCGATGGTGGGAGACATGTGGTCGGCAACTGTTTGCATCCACAAGCTCGGCCCTCTGGTCCTTGAACACGTTCTGGGTGTTTACACAGGCTACGTTTGCCCTCTGGGACCTGGTGGAGCACCTCCTTCCCTCCATGCCGGAAGGCCCCCGTGCTGACCTGGCTCGGATACTCCAGGATGGTTGTGAGCTAGCTCAGTTTTCAATTCGGTCTGCCATGGACACCACTGATTCTGTGGGTCGGGTGATGGCCAGGTCAGTTGCCTTGCGTCGCCATGCTTGGCTGCGTGATGGCAGTTTTCCTGAAAATGTTCAGGAGCGTCTTCGGGACTTGCCCTTTGATGGGGCCCATCTTTTCGACAGTCATGCTGACTCAGCGGTTCAGCGTCTCATGTCTGGTTTGCAGTGAATGGCATTGTTTCTCGTCCCTTGTTGCGGACTTATTGTCTTGATTTGCTTTGGTTGCAGTATTGTTCTCGCTTTTCTCCGGTGTCGGTCGCTGGGTTCAAGCTGTTATTTCCCAGTCGGACTGTACAGCTTCACAGCTGTTTCTACCCTTATTTTCGATTCTTTCTAGGAGCTAGTCTCAAGAGGTGCCCTTTTTTATAGGGACGTGAAATACCTTATGTGGGGTATTCGTTGGTTATTGTATAGCCATTCTAACTTACCACTGCTCCAGGGAGAGCTATTCCTGGGTGGTGTGAGTCCTTCCTGAGGATGCGGCGAGGTCCTCTTAGGATTGTTATCTATCTCCTCTCTGGGGAGTCTGAGTCGCTCCACTTGCTGTTGTGGAATTTCTTCTCTGGATACGCCCATAGGGGTGGCGTAGCCCTCTTTGGAGCTTCCATGTATGCATTTTGCCTTTAGTCAGTAGTTCTCTCCTGCCTCTGCACAGACCTCTCCAGACTATTGTTGACTTTACATTCTGTCAGGCTCGTTACGGCGTGCTCACGCATGCTCCCTTTTTTTCTTGCCCTTGGCTATATTCTCAAGCGTTCCACTGTTTTTTCCACCATTTTGCTATATCAGCTGTCTTTGCCGTAAGCCAGTGTCTCTTGTGAGCATGTTGGTCTGTTCCGCTTCAGGACCAGTTCTTCTCTGTTTTCGGTTTTGGCACAGTGTGTTGAAGCACACTGGGTGCGTTCACAAGCACGCGGTGCTTGCTGATCCAAATTGTGCCACAGCGTTGCCTGCGTTTGACTCTTGTGGCTTTGTCCATTTCTTCCTTCTGTGGTTTGACGTGCTTCTGTCCTTGGCCTTCCCTTATGGCCCAGACCCTGTCTGGTTTTTCCCTGGTAGGCAGTTGGTTCTACGCCGGTCGCGTGGGTGGTGCACATTGTTTGTGCCCCATTTTTCATGCGCACCTCCCAGACAAGGGCTCGGTTGCCCTGCTCATAGCCTGTGCCAGATGTTATCCTTACCAGTCTCTCTATCAGGGATGCTCTTTGTACCTTTGTACACATGTTTCGGGCTATGTGTGTTATATATATATATATATATACCTGTATATCTGTATGTCTGTTCTATGTTTGACGGATGTTATGTCCTGCTATGGTGTGAGAAGTTGGCCTGGTATATGCTGTCCACTAGTTATAGAGGGCACCTTGCACCAGTCCAAACGACCTTTATTGATGATAGGTTTAAAGACAACCTGTTATAATCTCCCCTTTCTTCCCTGTCCTTTTGTCCTGTTGGTACGTTCTAAAACCCCTCCCTCAGTTGGTACTGCCCAGGTAGGGTGACAGGAGTGCACCTTAGAACGTTGGTGACTGTGGGCAGAGGAGCGCCAGGCTAGGCAGTTGGAGGAATTGTACCTTAACAAACCCACATGTTTCTTCACCATTCGCTTCGTGTGAGTTATTTCTAACAATTTGGCGACGATTGGAACTGGGTGCTGTGCAGGGGACAGCTGTAATTCCTCACCCCTGTTTTTTCGCCAGCCTGTTCTATTTTTGCGTCCTTCCCTGCCACTTCTGCTTTTGTCGTGGCTGCAAGTGTGTATGATTTCCATCCGCGCTTGGTTTAAAAAAAAAAGCCTACCTTCACTTCCAAGGTTTAGCGGAGCCGTCCAGTGCCCTCCGTGGGTCTTGTTTCCCTTCGGGATCTTCAGTGGTTGCCTTTCATCGTCTCACAAGGTCAATTGGTGTGTTCACGGAGACGACGCGAACAGAGGAAGTTTCGCCTTCAGCGCCGGGTTCCCTGTCGACGCTGAGTGGAGTAGCGTCTCTCCACAACAGAACGTCGTCTCTTCACGAGAGAACGTCGGACGTGAGGTAGTGTTCCTCATCAGCGCATGGGAGAAGCATCAGCAAGGAAAAATAAAGAAGCATTCCGGTCAACGCTGAATGGAGCACCGGTGCCTGCGCTGAGACGTCTCCTGTCAGTGTTTTTCAGCTGTTCTTCGTTCAACGCCACAAGAAGTGTTCCCGCCTCAGCGTCTGCTCAGAGGGTTTCCGTCAGCACCAGAGGGGGTCCAAGGGCTTTTCCGGCCACCGCGCTGTCTTTCACAGCGTTTCACCGCAGCAAACAGTTGTATCCTGTGGAAAGTGAGCTAGAATAAAGGATATCAAGAAAAATGTGGTTACCATGTCAGACGGTAGAATGTGGAGCATGGACAGATTAGCTCCATATCCAGATCAGAGTAGTGGTAACAAGTTGGATGAAGGGTCCAAGGTGAGAACCAGCATTCCAGAAGTCATACGCAGTGACAGAAATGTGAGACCACCCAAGTGGCATGGGGATTATGTCATGAAATAAAATGTCATATGGTCATATCAGTCTCTTGTAAATGGGATGGGTAAACAAAATGACTGTATTGTTATTCTCATGTGGCACGCTGCCAAAGTCATGTAAATCCTGTCAGGGGTCCACATTTGTTCCCCTGTTTCCCCCTCTTCCTTTTTCCTTCTCTTTCCCCCTATGGCTTTCTTTCACCTGTGGGAAATGAGGTGTGTTATAATCTCCCTTTCTTCCCTGTCCTTTTGTCCTGTTGGTACGTTCTAAAACCCCTCCCTCAGTTGGTACTGCCCAGGTAGGGTGACAGGAGTGCACCTTAGAAAGTTGGTGACTGTGGGCAGAGGAGCGCCAGGCTAGGCAGTTGGAGGAATTGTACCTTAATAAACCCACATGTTTCTTCACCATTCGCTTCGTGTGAGTTATTTCTAACACAACCTTTATTGAAAGCTATCCTAGTGGTAGCTATGGAGAGCAGCCTTCAGGCTAAGTCTTGAAGGAGTGTTAAGCTGTTTGTTTTACCAGTTATAATCTCGTGAATGACCAAATGAAAGGAGAACCACACCAGGTATATATATAAAATATATGTATTTATTACTAAACACTACCCAATAGTCTCTTTATGAGGCCAGAGGTCAAAGTACACAAGTTACAAGTCAAATAGCACAGTAAATTAGCACAATATACAATTAGCCCTAGGGGCGTACCAAACCATATATTAAGAAAGTGGTATAAGAACCACGACTTAAGTAAACACAAGGCCTAGAGCCTGTAGAATCGCTGGGACCCCAAGGAACCACCCAAGGTAGTGACACAGGGGACCCACGGGGGCTGTGTGCAGTGTGTGAACACAGCCGCGAGCTCCGTTATCGTCTATGGGAAAGTCGCAGTTAGAGTTTTAGAGTTTAAGGACACTTAGAAATGGATTAGGACCAAACCCTCTTGGACTTAGACAGTTCTAGGGTCAACACCCACGGGAGCACCGGAGTACTCGAGTTACCTCACCCAGGGAAGCCGGGTGCATAGGCGTCGAATGGTGTCGGGTCGCGTCGTCGATTTCAATGGCAGCCTGCAAGGAAGTGCTGCTGCCGGGAAGATGCGAAGTGTCCGAAGAGATCCAAGCCTGGATCGGAGATGAGAAGAACCTGAAAGCAGAGGGGACAGAGTCTGGGTCACTTGCCAGTGACCAGGGGCACGATGGTCGAATGCCCACCGATGTCGGGTGCTTCAGGTGAAAGAGGTGAAGCTTGACTCTTCAGCCACGAGGACCAGGAGGCGTCGACGACGACCAGGAGCTGGATTCGAGCTGTCCCACGAAGGATGTCGAGTGCTGCAGCGTTGGTGTCTGGATTGAACACAACAAGCCTTGGCAACAGCAACCCACGCAGAAAGGAGAAAGATGCTTCTGTACAGACCAGCAAGGTCTGAGGGACTCACCACTCAGTGGGGAGTCAGGGCACGTCTGGAGCAACCAGGGAAGCCCAAAGAAAATCAGAGTTGCCTTCACTGGGACCCACCAGTCGACGGACCAGGGATCACGAAGGAGCCTCGAGCGGAAATGCAAGAAGCGGGCCCACAGAACACTCGTGGACTGTAGGCTCACAATCTTCGGTGCAAATGGTGCTCGGGGCCTGGGCTACAAGTAACCCAAAGCAGGACTTCAAGAGTCGTCGAGAAGTCGATGCACTAGCAAATGTGCACGGTGTCCAGAGGTCCCGGTTCCACGTCACTCGTGAGGGCTGCGGGTCTCAGCTTTGCTGGGGACTCGGGTCGGCCTCTGAGAAGTCTGCAAATCCTCTTCCTGGGCTGCAAGTACTTCGGAGTCCGGCGGGAGCTTCGGAGATGCAGACCGGCAAATGCTTCGTTGGTGCCTGCCAAGCAGGGGAGTCACTCCTTGACCCCAAGGGAGATTTCTTCAGTCCTCTAGTCTTGAGTAGAGCGTCGAAGTTCCAGGATTCAGTTGCAGAGTTTCGTCCAGGGATATCTAAAGTCCTGTTGCCAGGGGTTCCTTACTTATACCTAAGAAAGGGGTTGGACTAACTCTGGGGACCCACCTGTGGGAGGGTTTGGAAAGAGGGGTGGCTACACCCATTTCCTTTGTCCAGTTTCGCGCCAGAGCAGGGGCTGGCAGCCCCTGCAACCGGTTTGAACTGGGGTATGCACGAGGACACCAAATGTGCCCCCAGTGCAGGACTTCAAAGCACTCTTGGAGTGCACCCACCCAGCCCCAATCCACTAAGGCCTGTCTGGGAGGTGGTAACACCTCCCTGTGACAGGAAACCTATTGTCCAGGCCTCCCCTGCCGGAGTTTCGGTCAGCAGCAGGAGGCCAGACTCGTGTCTGTGGCTGCAGCATCCATTTTGTGATGCCAGGGCTCTGTTTAGCTGGTACTGGGTATACCGGTGCTGTCATGTCTCTCCCTCTAGAAGGGTGGGATCATACTCCCACACCAGTTACTGGTGTGGGGGTATGATTCCAAGGTGTTTGACACCAAACACGACATGTTTCCGTGCAGCCATCCCAAAGTTAGCATTTACCGCGAGGATATAATGCACTTAAGAGTATATGGTCAGGCTGCACCACAGACAACCCCGGAGAGGAGATTCCGAAGGCTGCAGAGGGCCTCTGCTCATGCATGGGCACCCTCTCACATAAAACCAAGCACCCTGCCTTCAGGATTGATAAGGCCTGCCATAGGGGTGACTGATAGGTTTCTATGTGCAGTGATAGGTGAGATATAGTGAACCTATATCTCTGTAAGGGGTGCTTGCACCACCTTACCCAGGCTGCAGTAGCAGTCCTGTGGTGTCATTTTGGAGGGCTTTCCAGGGGTGGCACAATACATGCTTCAGCCCCTGGTAGGCCTCTGGGGTACCTATGCCCTTGGTACATAGTATACCATATACTAGGGACTTATAAGGGCACCCCAGAATCCAATCTGAAGTGTACTTAAGGTACATGTATCAATTTAGAGAGGAAGCAGCTAGGCTGGGGTCCTGGATAGCAAGTTCCCAGCCAAACTAAGTCAAAAACTATCAAAACACCAGAAAAAAAGTGGGGCAACCATGTAGTCAGATTCCACCTTCCTACATACCCCCCCCCCCAAACGAAAGGAGATCAGGCTAACCTTGCCCACTTGTGCCTTCATTGACTAAGTGGCCATATAAGGAAGTACCTGCACTAGCATGGTTACCCCCCGTCTTTGGTCCACTAAGCTATCCCTCACCCTAAGGGTATGAGAGGGTCTCCACCATGGGGAATTACTACCTGTGGTGTGTTTTGGTAAAGAAAAAGGCTGGTGAGGTGTCTGAGTAGGGAAGTGACGCCCTAATAAAGTTGGTCTCAGCTTCCTCAGATCACTGGTCACCATGGATGCCTTTCTTTCCATGACTGAGTTGCACTTTGCTCTTAGGGTCAACCTTTGGCTGCCTACAGCTGGGGGTTGAGTCCCTTTTGGTGGAACACTGGAGGGACATGGCAGGTTTGGAACCTTTTGGTCCCAGGTTTGCCCTTGCCCAACAGTCCTTCTGGGGGGGTCCCTACACAAAGGTATGTGGGATCCCTCAGTGTGTTGAGGAATTTTCACCTGGCTAGGGCTACTAGACTGGGTGCCCCTAATCTGCTGATGGGGGGGTTCCTCTGGACAGGGGGCCCTGTGGGGTCCACTGACCTCCCTGACCTCTGCAGCCCTGGGCTGACAGAGGCAGGGTAGAGAGGGGCAGGTTACCTGCTCCAGACTGGGTACCACCTTGGAAGGGTCCTCTGCCATCAGGGGTGTGGCCAGGCCAGGCCTGACTACCTCTGGGGCAGTTCCTTCACTAGGGGTAGGATCAGTTCCCTGAGGAGGCTGACCCTTACCTACTGTCTGGGGGGAAGAAGACTTTTCTTCAACCCTTGTGCTCTCTTGTGGGGGAGAGTGGGCCATTCTTTCAGGCTCCATCACTCCAAAATTTCCCTGGGCTTGGGCTGTGGCCATCACAGCCCCACTAACTCTTTCAGGGACGACCAGCATTCTCAGATGGGCTTGGTGTTCAACTTCAGCCCAGGCTGAAATTTCCAGATCATTGCCCATCAGGCAATCTACAGGCAAGTTGGGGGACACTGCCACTCTTTTTGGGCCTGTGACCCCTTCCCAGCTGAGATTGACTATGGCCATGGGGTGATCTGTTCTGACACCATCAATGTTGGTCACCTGGTATTTAAACTCAGGTAAAAGCTGGTGAGGGGGACTAGTTCCCCTGCCACCATGGTGACACTAGCCCCTGTGTCCCTGAATGCCACAGCTTTCTGACCATTAATCATTGGCTCCAGTCTGTACCTGCCCAATGCATTGGGACCCATGGTAAAGGTGGCAAATCCTATACCACCATCAGAGTCAGAGGAGTCTGTTGAGGGGACCTGTCTAAACTAGGGCCCACCTCTGTTCCCCTTGCAAAAGCACCTAACGTTTTGGGTGCACTACTCCCAACTGGAGGATTACTACTGGTAGTACCAGGAGGGGTGGTAGTATTTGTTGGAGGAACATTTTCTTTATTGCCAATCCTGGGACAACTGGGATCAGTTTTCCAGTGTCCAGGCTTTTACAGACATGGCAATATGGTTTCTTTTCAGGAGAGGAAGGAGTTTGGGACCCACCCCAGAAGAGGACTTTTGGGGCCCTGTTTTGGACTTATCCTTAGATTTATCCCCACCTTTCTCTTTTGACTTGGTAGAATCTTTCTTCTGGTCACCACCCTGATTCCTAGGCCTCACCCTGGTTCTGACCCATTTGTCTGCCTTCTTTCCCAATTCTTGGGGAGAGGTCAGATTGGAGTCCACCAGGTACTGGTGTAAAAGCTGGTTTTGACAATTATTAAGGATCTGCTCCCTCATAATCAAATTGTACAATCCTATAAAGTCAAGCACCTTGCTGCCATGTATCCAACCTTCCAGAGCCTTAGTAGCACAATCTACAAAGTCCACCCAGTCTTGAGTCTGAGCCTTTTGGGTGTCTCTGAACTTTATCCTATACTGTTCAGTGGTTAGGCCAAACCCATCTATCAGAGCACTCTTCAAGACTTTGTAATTGTCAGCATCCTCTTCTCTTACAGTGAGGAGCTTGTCTCTACCTTTGTCTGCAAAGGAAAGCCACAAGATTGCTGCCCACTGCTCCTGGGGGACCCTCTGAACTTTACAGGCCCTTTCCAGTGCAGTAATCCATTTGTGGATGTCATCCCCACTCTGGTAGGGAGGGACAATCTTGCTCAGGTTTCTATGGTCATAAGACCTTTCCCTACCACTAGGGAAGTTGCTGCCACCATGGGACTCTTTTTCCAACTTTCTTCTTTGTCTATGAAGCTCTAGGGACTCCCTGTCTATAACCAACTGCTCTCTTCTGATCCTAAGCTGAGCTTCTCCATACTTGAGCAGTCTCTCTTTCCTTTCATGAGAGGATTCCCTCCTATGAGAGGAAACAGAGGTCCCTACTGAGGTGTCAGAATGGTTAGATTCCTCAGAAGGAGATCTGGACCTTCTGGGCACACTCACAACTCTTCCTGGTGGGACAAAGGGGAGGCCATTCTGGTGGTCCTCCTCATCTTCAGGAGGAGCTGGATTTTCCAGGGCAAGATCATTGTCATCTTCCTGGCCAGTTTCAGAGGTCAGGTCCTGGGTTTCTTCACCCCTGGTCCCTTCCTCATCTTCTGCCCCACCATCTCTGCCTGCCCCTTCAGACCCTGTGGGTCTTCTGAGATCATCCAACAGAAGCACCTCTATGAGGCGTTGGGTGTTGGCACTTTTGCCTGTCTTCAGCTTCCTAGTACTGCACAATGCTCTCAATTCCAAGAATGAGAGGTTGTCATACTTGGATGGTAGAAGCCCATTGGCTTCTGGCAGGGACCCACTGGTTCCTGGCCTTAAAGACATCACTAGTGAGGTGTGGTGTATGCACTACCTACTCTAGTGTGGCCTACTAAACTCTCTTGAGTTGTAGAAAGGGTGTGCTAAGCCCTTGACACACAACTCTAAGTTCAGTAGAACTTACTGTATTTCTAAGCTTGAATTTATATGTACCTCAAGGTACCTTTAGTGGTTTTCAGTTAGTCACACTTGAGATTATCTGGTAAAACAAAGGCAAGCTTGAATCCAACCGCTGCACACCAATGTGAGAAGTTGGCCTGGTATATGCTGTCCACTAGTTATAGAGGGCACCTTGCACCAGTCCAAACGACCTTTATTGATGATAGGTTTAAAGACAACCTTTATTGAAAGCTATCCTAGTGGTAGCTATGGAGAGCAGCCTTCAGGCTAAGTCTTGAAGGAGTGTTAAGCTGTTTGTTTTACCAGTTATAATCTCGTGAATGACCAAATGAAAGGAGAACCACACCAGGTATATATATAAAATATATGTATTTATTACTAAACACTACCCAATAGTCTCTTTATGAGGCTAGAGGTCAAAGTACACAAGTTACAAGTCAAATAGCACAGTAAATTAGCACAATATACAATTAGCCCTAGGGGCGTACCAAACCATATATTAAGAAAGTGGTATAAGAACCACGACTTAAGTAAACACAAGGCCTAGAGCCTGTAGAATCACTGGGACCCCAAGGAACCACCCAAGGTAGTGACACAGGGGACCCACGGGGGCTGTGTGCAGTGTGTGAACACAGCCGCGAGCTCCGTTATCGTCTATGGGAAAGTCGCGGTTAGAGTTTTAGAGTTTAAGGACACTTAGAAATGGATTAAGACCAAACCCCCTTGGACTTAGACAGTTCTAGGGTCAACACCCACGGGAGCACCGCAGTACTCGAGTTACCTCACCCAGGGAAGCCGGGTGCATAGGCGTCGAATCGTGTTGGGTCGCGTCGTCGATTTCAATGGCAGCCTGCAAGGAAGTGCTGCTGCCGGGAAGATGCGAAGTGTCCGAAGAGATCCAAGCCTGGATCGGAGATGAGAAGAACCTGAAAGCAGAGGGGACAGAGTCTGGGTCACTTGCCAGGGACCAGGGGCATGATGGTCGAATGCCCACCGATGTCGGGTGCTTCAGGTGAAAGAGGTGAAGCTTGACTCTTCAGCCACGAGGACCAGGAGGCGGAGACGACGACCAGGAGCTGGATTCGAGCTGTCCCACGAAGGATGTCGAGTGCTGCAGCGTTGGTGTCTGGATTGAACACAACAAGCCTTGGCAACAGCAACCCACGCAGAAAGGAGAAAGATGCTTCTGTACAGACCAGCAAGGTCTGAGGGACTCACCACTCAGTGGGGAGTCAGGGGCACGTCTGGAGCAACCAGGGAAGCCCAAAGAAAATCAGAGTTGCCTTCAGAGGGACCCACCAGTCGACGGACCAGGGATCGCGAAGGAGCCTCGAGCGGAAATGCAAGAAGCGGGCCCACGGAACACTCGTGGAGTGTAGGCTCACAATCTTCGGTGCAAATGGTGCTCGGGGCCTGGGCTACACGTAACCCAAACCAGGACTTCAAGAGTCGTCGAGAAGTCGATGCACTAGCAAATGTGAACGGTGTCCAGGGGTTCCGGTTCCACGTCACTCGTGAGGGCTGCGGGTCTCAGCTTTGCTGGGGACTCGGGTCGGCCTCTGAGAAGTCTGGAAATCCTCTTCCTGGGCTGCAAGTACTTCGGAGTCCGGCGGGAGCTTCGGAGATGCAGACCGGCAAATGCTTCGTTGATGCCTGCCAAGCAGGGAGTCACTCCTTGACCCCAAGGGAGATTTCTTCAGTCCTCTAGTCTTGAGTAGAGCGTCGAAGTTCCAGGATTCAGTTGCAGAGTTTCGTCCAGGGATATCTAAAGTCCTGTTGCCAGGGTTCCTTACTTATACCTAAGAAAGGGGTTGGACTAACTCTGGGGACCCACCTATGGGAGGGTTTGGAAAGAGGGGTGGCTACACCCATTTCCTTTGTCCAGTTTCGCGCCAGAGCAGGGGCTGGCAGCCCCTGCAACCGGTTTGAACTGGGGTATGCACGAGGACACCAAATGTGCCCCCAGTGCAGGACTTCAAAGCACTCTGAGAGTGCACCCACCCAGCCCCCATCCACTAAGGCCTGTCTGGGAGGTGGTAACACCTCCCTGTGACAGGAAACCTATTGTCCAGGACTCCCCTGCCGGAGTTTCGGTCAGCAGCAGGAGGCCAGACTCGTGTCTGTGGCTGCAGCATCCATTTTGTGATGCCAGGGCTCTGTTTAGCTGGTACTGGGTATACCGGTGCTGTCATGTCTCTCCCTCTAGAAGGGTGGGATCATACTCCCACACCAGTTACTGGTGTGGGGGTATGATTCCAAGGTGTTTGACACCAAACACGACATGTTTCCGTGCAGCCATCCCAAAGTTAGCATTTACCGCGAGGATATAATGCACTTAAGAGTATATGGTCAGGCTGCACCACAGACAACCCCAGAGAGGAGATTCCGAAGGCTGCAGAGGGGCTCTGCTCATGCATGGGCACCCTCTCACATAAAACCAAGCACCCTGCCTTCAGGATTGATAAGGCCTGCCATAGGGGTGACTGATAGGTTTCTATGTGAAGTGATAGGTGAGATATAGTGAACCTATATCTCTGTAAGGGGTGCTTGCACCACCTTACCCAGGCTGCAGTAGCAGTCCTGTGGTGTCATTTTGGAGGGCTTTCCAGGGGTGGCACAATACATGCTTCAGCCCCTGGTAGGCCTCTGGGGTACCTATGCCCTTGGTACATAGTATACCATATACTAGGGACGTATAAGGGCACCCCAGAATCCAATCTGAAGTGTACTTAAGGTACATGGAATCAATTTAGAGAGGAAGCAGCTAGGCTGGGGTCCTGGATAGCAGGTTCCTAGCCAAACTAAGTCAAAAACCATCAAAACACCAGAAAAAAAGTGGGGGCAACCATGTAGTCAGATTCTACCTTCCTACATATGGTTCATGCTGGTGCCGTTGGTACCTGTTGTGCGGGCTGCTGTACTTGTCTTGTGCATGCTCTTCGAGTAGCCCTTGTCTTTTAAAAAAAAAAAAATCATATATAAATTAAAAAAAAAACCTTTTTCTATATTTTTTATAAGTATATGTATTATATATATTTCTCTGTATGTGTGTGTGTGTGTGTGTATATATATATATATATATATATATATATATATATGTGTGTGTGTGTGTAGTGGGATATACACACTGCGAGGCAGCACACTTGCTCTGTCTCTTTCTTCTTATGACAGCGAGCCTTGTGTGTGTGTCTCCAGCTTCTGCCGGTATCCTTTCGCCGTTGTACTTCTGTGTATGGTTGGTCAGTATGACTACCTGGTGGTACATTCTGTATATTTCTGCCGACGCATGTGTACTGTTGATGCTTTGTTTAATGTGCTGTATCAGCGTATCCCTCTTATCCACATCCCTGTATCTAGCTAGGGTTCTAGTTCTGTATATCTCGGCATGAGTGACATCTGTCTCTATGCATGTCCGTCTTGGCATCCACTGTTGGGTATGCTTATTTTCTATGGCCTGGTTTTGTCGTACTGTTTTGTCCTTTCTCTGGGACATTATTTTTTGCAGATCCATGGATCCTGTGCATAATTCTGCTTCGTCTCTTATTGCAGAAGCTCATGGATTTCTTACATTGTGAACTGGCCATTCCACTCTCTGATTTTCCTTCACCCTTTCCTAGGGGGGTGTAGGTCGTACTGTCCTTCTCCGGACTGTGGTGCCATTGCCTTGGTTGGTTGATGCTCCCTTTCCGGAGCTTCATGGTCTAGTGTCAGCCATGCTTGCACTTGCGGTCTCCATCTGTTTTAGTCAATCTTCTTGGCGGACTGGTTCTCTTAAGGAACCTGGTGGTGTTGAGTCGCAGACCCGCCTCCAATGGGGTATAGCTTTGGTATCTATTCTAAGTTAAGGAATCTGCAGCTAGATGTCTCTATCAGATGAACAAGTTACTTACCTTCGGTAACGATGTATCTGGTAGAGACACAGTCTAGCCACAGATTCCTTAACGCCCACCCATCCTCCCCACTCTGCGAGGGTCTTTTCAGGTTGTGTTCTTACTCTATGGTTCTTTCTACCAGTGATATCTGTCTTCACGCGTGTTAGTCTATTTCGCATCCTTCACCTGGTCAGGTTGTCTTCTTCTTCTGTTTTACCTACGGCTTATCCGCCCATTCTCGCAAATGGGTGGTGGGCTCATATGTCCATACACGCTCTTGCACCCTGGTTCTTTCCGGTGTGGTGGTTGCTCATGTCCTTTTCCCCTCCCTTCCCCTCTCTGATGTTTTGTCCGTTGGTTTGGGGTCTATTTGACTCTGTTACAGTATTTGGGGGTGTGGTTGCACATTCTCTGTTGTTGCAGAAATGTTATCACTTGCCTTACCTTCATGCTGTCCAGGTCTCGTTGTCGTTTACGTTGGCATTCATGTGGTTGCAGACTGCTTGTCGTTGCCATATCATTCAATTGCTGTTTTGCCTTTTTGGGGGGTCTCGTTCTTCGCCTATGCAAGACTGTTTCTGCGGGGCGAGTACTCTGCTCTCTCCCTTCTGGCTCTTCCATTATGTAGTGTTCTTCTCTACAATACATTGTGATGTTTCTCATCATCATTTTCTTTTTCTTTTTTTATCATTGTTGTCTCAACAGATGTTTAACCATTTTTAGCACACTGTTCCCACATTCAGTTTTAGTATTGGCTCAGTGTTTTTGCGCGAAAATGTTTCACAGTAGAAAACTGACGTCAGCGCGCAGGAAGGGACTTATATGGCTCCACTGACGTCCTATCCGTGGACGACGTCAGGGCAGAGCCATGCGACGCCGGGCACGCAGAGGTACTGCTAAAAAATTTCAGGATCCAGACTGGTGCCTTGAGGATATTCTAAGTTAAGGAATCTGCGGCTAGACTGTGTCTCTACCAGATACATTGTTACCGAAGGTAAGCAACTTGTTCTTCTGACAACCAATAGCTCTCCGAGTCCATATTTATGGCAAAACTGTGCTATACAAATATTGAGTGGCCTGCTGTATTTATGATAATACAATCAACGTAAAAAGCTAAATAAATCGTTCTCACTAAATTAGCTTGATAGTCCGCTCTCGCTCAGATTATCATCAACACCCTCAAAAATATAGCAGAATACTGTTTGATTTAACGTGTCTGCATTGTGACAGATGCATGCTATTTGACTTGTCACAAAATTGTTTGTATCATGCTTTATTGTGCTAATAATAATCCAGAATGTCATGGATCCCCCACACTCCCTTTTCTACAGTATTTTGTACTGCATTTGTCCCATAGGTGACTTTGGTTGGTGCTTGAAAACATGAAATTCTGAATGGTCCCAAGTGACAGTAGTAATCACATTGAGGGAATGCTAATATTTTCTACCACTTTCCGTTACTTGTCATGTTTGCTGCTGTTAATACACATCTTGAGCTGTTAAGCATGTTTCAGACAATGTACAAATGTACAGTATAATTTGCAAACTGAGTACTGCAGTAACTGTCCTTGTTCACTTTTCAAGTGGTTTTACTTTCTAAATTTATTTTCTGGGATGTTTTCTGTGAAAAAGTTCAATCAACATTGGTGTTGGCTCGTCTAATACCCGTCCTTGTATTTAGCATGTTTTTGCTTCATACGTGATAAAAAAATCGAAGTGCCCAATGGAGGATTTGTTTGTTGTTCCAGGGGCTCACCTTTGAAGAAGTAGAACATTTCTTTACTTTCCTGAAGAATATAAACGACGTGGACACGGCTCTAAGTTTTTATCACATGGCTGGCGCTTCCCTCGATAAAGGTATGGCACTCTTCCACAGTTGAGTGGCTGTTTTATCTTACTCCATTTGTAGCAGTATGAAAGCATGATGTTCAGTACACCCTTGTGACGGCACAGATACGCTGCAGAAGTGGCCCTTGTTCCTTTCAATAACAGGCAGGAGTTAAAAAAAGGTGACTTTATCAATTTTATTATGTTCTGGAAAAAAAAGTGGGCAGCCATTTGCATTTTGGAGACGAAATCCGAATAGAAAGCACAATGGTCCTCTCATGCTCAGGGTCCCATGATAGCTTTGATTCCGAGCTTTTTATGCTAATTGACTTTACATGGTAAGAACTGTTTTCCTAAGATTCACTGGGAAGATAAGTCATCCAATCAAATGTTATTACTGCTGAAATCCTAAATTGAATCATTTGTTGAATATAGTCAATTGAATGTAAATTTAAAACTAATTTACTCGTGCTGTCTGCCAAAAAGAACCCATCTGATCAAAGTAATGGCATCATAATCATATTTTTGAAAAAATGAAATGCTTGTCTGATTTGCATTGTGGCCACTTCATTGATTCTTGTCTGCTATTTTTGAGTGCAGCCTGATTCATATTTGGGAGTTAAGTGCTGCTTTTATGATATGCGCTATAATGCTATGTATTCACAGTAGGAACAAGTTTATATATGCTAATGCTTACATTCTGGGCCATAATAAGCCAAACCTGCAAACTTGGCCTCGGAGGATGACCTCAGTGCATATAGATTTACATCAAGAGAGCAATGGCCATGCCTACTTACTCATATGGTGGAGCTTAAGTATTGGTTTTGTAAAACCTGTAATGGTGTATGCGGTGTTCAGAGGTGGCATGCTAAACAGGCAACAGTGGCTGCTGTTTGTAGGTGGGATCTATTTAGAGGCAGAAGGAGCAGAGATGTGGGCTCAAGAAGACATAGGGGTTCATTTCGCGATATCCGGAATGCCAGTCTTCTTTGGCTATTATACAGGTTATCTTCAAAGACGGAGGAGCGACAGGAAGAAATGTGTGGTTATTGCAAGCCTTTTCATACCGCATCAATTGAAGGGTGCAATTTCTAATAGAGGAATTCAGTTTACCCGATACTGACATCCTAATGCCTCCATCATACTCGAGCAATGGTATGCTGAGCTTCCTACAAGGAGAATCCTCAAGTAATTAATACATTCACAAGCAATGACTTTTGGACATGAGTATTACAAATGGAGGGAGATTTACATACCTTGTCATCAGGGCGAGCTTTGGGGGCTGTGACGATCAAACTGTGTTTCAAGTTAAGTGAGAAAACATTGAATATCAGCAATGTAAAGATGTTGAACTGCGTGATAGACTTTGTGAGATGAAGAATTTCATAAGGAGGCCTTTGTAAAGAGGACGCTGTTGTAAATCTGGAGAGGTGTTGGGGACAATAAAGTGTACAATTATGGAACCGTCAAACCTTTATATGAGACAATTAAATGTTATGTTAGAGTATATGGATTTATTATGCGGCGCAGTATCTGGACCTGACCAACTAAATAACGAAGCAAAGAAAATAGAAGAAGCAGATCAAAACTAAACAGAGCTGGACTAAACCAGCTATTTTTAAGTAGCTTTTTAAATGTCGAAAGATTAGGATATTTGTGAATATCGGCAAGAAGTTTGTTACAGTATAGAGAAGCTAGATGAAAAAACGAACGAGGTTGGGCAAGAGTGTATGATATGAGGACCCTGGATGGTTTTAAAGGTTGATACTGCTACAAAGTTAGTGGGGGTCACCAGTATAGCGAGAGCTCTCTAAACATAGCACAGTAGGACCTGCAAGTAGGAAGCAAGTGAAGGGCTTTCAAAATCGGGCTAGGAGCAGATCCAGAGGGTAGACAGAGATCCAGGGGGTAACCCAACCGAACAGCTGTATTTTGGATGGTTAAATGCTTGAATAACACAAGAGGAGACATTGTAAAGGCTAAGATTTCAACATTTAAAAGATGTAAAATATATCCAGTTACTGCTGCCAAGAGTCTGGGGAAAACAGAAAAGGGATAGTTTGCCAAGATTCACATTGCCTGCAGGGACAAGAGATACATTTGAGACACAGAGGACCTGGCAAGTTATTTGGAAGGCAGGAAGTACTGTCAGAGAGGAGTATTGTCAAACATGGAGACCAGGGGTTATTTTTGATATGTTAATGAAAAGAGTGCGGACAGAGGTGGGGTTATTAATCAATTGAAATAAATTTATAAAGGGAAATCCCTGAATTGTTGAGAATATACCCCTGTTCAATATTCAAATCAAAACGTCTATACGTGACCTCCGATCAGGATTCATAACTCAAAAGGAAGATTTTCGAGGAGCTTAGATGATACCCTTCTAAATGTTCACCATGCTCATTAAGAAGTCTAAAGCCATTACCAGCACATGCTTCTCATTCATTTCACTTTCTTGTTCCCTGTAACATGACCATGGTCTATGCTAGCACTCAGTTATATGACACTAACTTGATAGATTTTAGTTTGGCACTTTAAACTGCTAAGCATGCACAACACATACACACATGTACACAAGCCCCCTCCCACACACACACCCCACCCCCGTCCACATATGAAAACTTTGTCCTCTTCAACATATTCGTATCCATCCTCCTACAAATTAAAAAAAAAAAATAGTTAAGCACTTTAGATTTGTGTCTAAAAAGAGGTCTTGTGAGGAGGGAGCAAGGAGCTGAGTGAATAATCTCCAAGTAATATCATAGATCTGAAAGAAACACGTTAGTTATATATTCCTTACCTTAGAATTACCCCCAGGCGTCAGACTGGATCCGGAAAGTTTTTTCGTCAGCAGTACCTCTGCGCGTCGGAAGGTGGCATCGGTCGGCTCGGCGTCGTGGTCGCCGGGATGACGTTGCGGCAGCTACTTGGACGCCGCCCTCGCGCACTAACGTCAGTTCTTTATTTTTCCGCGCCAGCCAACGCAGATCCGGGAAGAACGGTACCTCAGTAAATTTTTGACTAGCTTTTTCTCTACTTTTGTCGACTACTTTTTCGAGTCTTCGACTCCGAAGGTGCACGAGGGATGCCCGGTTTCAAGGCCTGCGGTTCCTGTCATCGCATGATGTCGGTGACTGATCCGTACCGCGTGTCTTTTTTGCCTGGAGCGCGACCACGACCCCAAGTCGTGCTCCGACTGCCGGTCGATGGCGCCGAAGGCTTTGCGGGAGCGGTCCCGAAAGCTGCTTGAGCACCGGCAGTCGGCTCCGCGCCGTTCGAGGTCCCGGTCGAGAGGGAGGTCGAGGGACCGGGCGCGGAGCCATCACCATTCCGGTTCGAAATCTTCGAAGTCTTCGCACTCGGGGTCAGGTAAGTCGAAGCATAAGAAGAAGTCGAAGAAGCATCGTCGCTCTTCGACTTCTCCTCGTCGGTCGGCCGATCCGACGAGGCACGCAGGTGGTGCCCCTCCCGCGGCTCCGCGCGCAGAGCCCGAAGAGTCGACTCTGCGTTTCCCTCCCTTTCCGGGACCCAGAGCGACTCTCGCCAGCTTCGTACGTTCTACGAGGCGATGCATGCCATCTTTGGGCGGACCGACCCCGCTGGCGTGCCTTCGGGCCCCGCGGACTCGGTTGGGGGGCCTAGGCCTTCTCTGCCGGTGGCTCCGGCGCCGCAGGCCCCCCTTAGATCCAGGCCTGGATCCGGATCGGCGCCGGTTGACCTCGTTACGCCTCCACCGGTGCCGCTTCCGACGGCACCACTACCGCGTTCGACGCCAGTCGGCCCCCCCGCCCGGCGTCGACCCCGGCCTCCATCCCGACGTGGACACGGAGCAGGACCGGCGTCACCCGATGCCGGATCCGGTGCCGAGAGGGGTTTTTGTGCCCCTGTTCAATCCTGGGGCCCCTTTTCAGCCTGAGTGGCAACCAGAGGAGGAGGACTGGGAGGGGTCAGGTGACCCTCTGACTGACCAGTTGGACAGTGAATAGGACTGGAGAGAGGAACTGGGGGATGCCAGTGGTCTTGACACCGCCCCTGAATATGGCATGTTGTCTCCTCCTACCGTGGCTACGGAGGAGGGAGCGTCGTACGCAGTGGTGTTGCCTATGGTGGCCGAGGCTCTCAACCTCGAGCTTCCTACGGTGGCGATCAGGACTAACCTCCTGACGGAGGTGCTTCAACCGGCTGCGAGCTCTTCGGAGCCCTTGCTGCCGTTCAATGAGGCCCTCACCGACGTCCTTTTGGGCACGTGGTCCAGGCCCAACACGGGGGCACCCGTGGACAGGATGATTGCCCGACGCCAACGCCCGGCTCCGGGCGACCCCACTTTCCTCTCCCAACACCCCACCCCGGAGAGCTTGGTAGTCCAAGCCTCCACTTCCAAAGGCGCATTCCCTACTGCTCCCCCGGAAAGGGAATCCAAGAAGCTGGACCACCTTGGGAAGAAAATTTTCTCTTCCGCCAGCTTAGGACTGCGGTCTGTAAACATCGCATGTCTCTTGGGCCGTTATTCCCACTCGGTGTGGGATACGGTGGCGCAGGTGCTGCCTCAGTGTCCGGAGGAGGCCCGGACAGTGCTCTCCCAGGCTGTGGCCGCCGGGAGGGATGCAGCAAAGTTTGCCATACGTTGTGGGCTGGAAACTGCCGACTCTCTGGGCTACGCCTGGATGAGGTCGACTGGCTTTTCAGGAGATGTCCAGAACACCTTGATGGACATGCCCTTTGATGGCCGTCGCCTTTTTGGCGACAAAGCAGACAACGCTCTAGAGCGTTTCAAGGACTCACGGGCTACGGCCAAGTCCTTGGGCCTCTCCACCTGCCCTGCGCAGTCTGCTTTTCGCCCCTTTCGTGGCTATGGAAGGGGTGCCCCGCTACGTCCCGCCCAGAGCCACAGGCCGCAGCAAGTTACCCAACCTTCGCGCGTCCGGGGACGTGAGAACAACCGTCGTGGTTCCGGGGGCCAGCGGGCGGGCCAGTCCACCAACCTCCCCTCCGCAGCAGCCTCCAAACCCTCCTAGTCCGACCTTTCAGGCCCATCACACGCCAGTGGGCGGCAGGATTCGCCATCACCTCCCCCACTGGCGCACCATCACGTCGGACAGGTGGGTTTTGCAAATAGTCCGAAGGGGCTACTCCCTCCCCTTCGAGACTACCCCTCCAGCCATGCCACCACGATACCACCGCATGTCGGAGGATCATCTGGCCCTTCTCCAGCAGAAAGTTACGGCTCTCTTGGCCAAGGGAGCCATCGAGCGCGTTCCTGTCCCAGAAGTAGGTTGTGGTTGTTACTCCCACTACTTTCTGGTCCCCAAGAGGGACAAGGGCCTGCGTCCTATCTTGGATCTCAGGGACGTCAACCGCTTCCTCCGGAAGGAGAAGTTCAAGATGTTGACGCTTGCTCAGGTCTTGTCTGCCCTCGACCCGCAAGACTGGATGGTAGCGTTGGACTTGCAGGACGCTTATTTTCACATCCCCGTCCTGCCGGCCCACCGGAGTTACCTACGGTTCACGGTAGGCCACAAGCATTTTCAATTTACCGTGCTCCCCTTTGGCCTTACCAGCGCCCCTCGGGTGTTCACGAAAGTGATGGCGGTGGTCGCAGCTCAACTGCGCAGATCAGGGGTTTCAGTCTTCCCCTATCTCGACGACTGGCTGTCGAAGGCGAGCTCGCTCCAGGCAGTCGTCTTCCACCTCCGGACTACGACCGACCTCCTGTATTCGATGGGGTTCTCCATCAATGTGCCGAAGTCACACCTGATTCCCTCTCAGAAGCTCGTCTTCATCGGAGCGGTTCTGGACAAGACGCGGTTTCGGGTCTATCCTCCCGAGCAGCGAGTCTGGGATATTCAGGCTATGATTCCGATCTTTCAGCCTCTATCCCGGGTTTCGGTCAGAGAGACTCTGAGGCTGCTGGGCCTCATGGCCTGCTGCATCCTGCTGGTCGATCATGCCAGGTGGCATATGCGGGCTCTGCAGTGGGACCTGAAGTTCCAGTGGGCGCAGCATCAGGGGAATCTGTCCGATTACGTCCAGATCTCGGAGGGCACTGCACGTCAACTGCAGTGGTGGCTCACGAACCAGGATTGGGTCAGTGGCAGATCCCTCTCCCTTCCCCAACCAGGCCACACTGTGGTGACGGACGCGTCCCTTCTGGGATGGGGCGGCCAGATGGGAGAGACGGAGATCAGAGGCCTCTCGTCTCCGGCGGAGTCCGGGCTCCACATCAACCTTCTGGAGCTCCGGGCGATTCGTCTTGCACTGAAGGCATTCCTTCCCTCTGTCCGGGGAAGAGTAGTGCAGGTGTTCACGGACAACACCACCGCCATGTGGTACTGCAACAAACAGGGCGGGGTGGGGTCGTGGACACTATGTCAAGAGGCCCTCCGCCTCTGGACATGGCTGGAACATCAGGACATATCCCTGGTGGTTCAACACCTGGCAGGTTCCCTGAACGCCAGGGCGGACTAACTCAGCCGCAGGTGCATGATGGATCACGAATGGCGTCTCCACTCGGAGGTGGTGCAAGGTCTCTTTCAACAGTGGGGAGAGCCTTGGTTAGATCTATTCGCCACCAAAGAGAACGCGTGTAGGAGAGTAGGATCTGCTTCTTATAGTTACCCCCACTTTTTGCTGATGTGTCACTGTTTTCGACTTAGTCTGACTGGGATCCTGCTGTTCAGGACCCCAGTCTATCTGCTTTCTCCTGTAAATTGATTGCATGTACTTTAGGTACACTCCAGATTGGATTCTGGGGTACCCTTATAAGCCCCTAGTATATTGTACACCCTGTACCCAGGGCATATGTACCCCAGAGGCCTCCCAGGGGCTGAAGCATGTATTATGCCACCCCTGAGAGACCATTCAAAATGACACCACAGGTCTGCTACTGCAGCCTGTGTAAGGAGGTGCATGCACCCCTTACTTAGATATAGGTTACCTATATCTATTCTAAATCACTACACATATAAACCTATCAGTCACCCCTATGGCAGGCCTTATCAATCCTGAAGGCAGGGTGCTGGGTTTTGTGTGAGAGGGTGCCCCTGCATGAGCAGAGCCCCTCTGCAGCCTTCGGAATCTATTCCCTGGGGTTGTCTGTGATGCAGCCAACCATATATACTTAAGTGCATTATAACCTCGCGGTAAATGCTAACTTTAAAACGGCTGCTTAGAAACATGTCGTGTTTGGTGTCAAACACCTTGGAATCATACCTCACACCAGTAACTGGTGTGGGAGGTATGATTCCTCCCTGGTAGTACCACTACTATGGGTCACCGGTCTACCCGGTACCAGCTTCTCGACCTGGGCAGCACAAAATGGATCTGCCAGCCACAGACACGAGTCTGCCCTCCTGCTGCTGAGCCAAGCTCGAGCAGAGGAAGGCCTGACAATAGGTTTCCTGTCACAGGGAGGTGTGACCACCTCCCAGACAGGCTTTAGTGTATTGGGGCTGGGTGGGTGCACTCTTAGAGTGCCAGAAAGTCTGCACTGGGGCACATTTGGTGTCCCCGTGCATAGTCCAGCTCAAACCGGTTGCAGGAGCCATTTGCTCCTGCTCTGGCGCGAAACTGGACAAAGGACATGGGTGTAGCCACCCCTCTGTCCTGACCCTCCCATAGGTGGGTCCCCAGAGTTTGTCCAACCCCTTCCTTGGGTATAAAGTAGGAACCCTGACTACAGGACTTTAGATTTTACCTGAACTAAACTCTGTAAGCAGAAACCAAGTACTTCGACAGTCTACACTTCGCTGGACGACAGAAGAATCTCCCTTGGAGTAAAGGAGTTACTCCCCTGCGGCAGCAGGCACCGAAACGCATCTGACCGGTTTGCATCTCCCGAGCTCCTGAGGACTCTGAAGATTTCTGCAACACAGGAGGTTGGTTCCCGAGCGTCCCTGAGGTTGATCTGACCTCTCAGCAATCCTGAGACCAGTATCCCTCGTGGGGACCGTGCAACCCGAACCCCTGTGCACCGTGTACTTTTGCAGCAGCATATGCTTCTTGGCGATCCCTGAGGCTGTGCTTTGGA
Source organism: Calotriton arnoldi (assembly GCA_963921515.1). Taxonomy (NCBI): domain Eukaryota; kingdom Metazoa; phylum Chordata; class Amphibia; order Caudata; family Salamandridae; genus Calotriton; species Calotriton arnoldi. The sequence goes on from CAWUFW010000166.1 coordinate 1,287,241, forward strand.
CTACGTGTAGTCCCGACCCCGAGCAGCATTTCCACCGAAGATCTCCGGCCTCCACTCCACGAGTGCTCTGTGGGCTGGGGCTTTGTGATTCAGCTCGAGGTTCCTTCGCGATCCCTGGTCCGTTGACCTGTGGGTCCTGGCGAGGGTCACTTTGACTTTCCTTGGGCTTCCCTGGTTGCTCCAGACGTGCCCTGACTCCCCATAGCTTGGAGAGTCTCCTGGACCTTGCTGGTCCATACCTTAACTTGTTTCCTCTGCCCGCATGGGTTGCCTTTGCCAAGGCGTGTTGGTGTTCAATCCGGACACTGACCCCTCAGCACTCGACCTCCTTCGTGGGACAGCTCACCTCCGGACTTTGGTCGTCGTCGACGTCTCCTGGTCCCCGTGGCTGCAGAGTCAAGCATCCTATCTTCACACCTGAAGCACCCGACATCGGTGGGCATTCGTCTATCGAGCCCCTGGCCACCCTGAAGTGACCCAGACTCTGTCCCCTCTGCTTTCAGGTTCTTCTCACCTCGGATCCAGGCTTGGATTCCACCGGACACTTTTCATCTTCCCGGCAGCAGTACTTCTTCGCATCACGCCTTTGAAAACGACGAGGGTTTCCGACACCACTTGACCCCTATGCACCCGGCTCCTCTGGGATAGGTAACACGGGTACCTCGGTACTCACAAGGGTGGTGGCCTTAGAACCTTCTATGTTCCAAAGGGTTTGCTTGAAGTCCTCTCCGAAGTGTCCTTAAACTGTAGTTTTCCAACCGCAACTTTCCCATAGAGTTGTACGGATCTCGCGTCTGTGTTCCCACACTGCACCCGTCCTCCGTGGGCTCCCTGTGTCACTCCTGTGGGTGGTTCCTTGGGGTCTCAGCGATTCTACATGCTCTAGGCACTGTGTCTATTGAAGTCGTGGTTGTTATACCACTTTCTTAGTATATGGTTCGGTCTCCCCCGGGAGCCCGCTGTGTATTGTGCTATTTATTGTCGTTCTATTGATTAAGTATTGTGTGATTTATGTTCTAATCTCGTGTAGAGATTAGTAGAGAGTGTTTAGTAATAAATACATATTTTTTATAATAACACTTGTGTGGTTCTCCTTTCATTTGGTCCCTCAGGAGGTTCTGTTCTGGTAAAACAAGCTGCTTTACATTCCTTCGAGACTTAGCCTGAAGGCTGCTCTCCACAGCTACCACTAGGATAGCTTTCTTACAAGGTTGTCTTTGACCTAATCATCAATAAGGGTCGTTTGGGCTGGTGCAAGGTGCCCACTTTAATTAGTGGACAGCATATACCAGGCCAGCTTCTCACAACGCGCAATGTCAGCAATTCTGCGCGTTGGAATTTCTAAGGCGGCACTCGCTAGGCGACGCTTTTCGTCACGAGTGGAGTTGCGGTCTGTTGTACGCCTTTCCGCCTATACCACTTCTGCCCAGAGTGCTGAAGAAGATCAGACGCGACCGGGCCCAAGTCATTCTTGTGGCTCCGGATTGGGCACGAAGAGTCTGGTATCCCAAGCTGCTCAACATGGCCATCGATCCTCCGATCAGACTGCCTCTTCGGGAGGATCTTCTGTCGCAGCAGCAGGGGATGGTCCTCCACCCGAACCTGTCCAGTCTCCACCTTCTTGCGGGGCGATTGAGCGGCGGCAGTTGACGTCTTTCGACCTGCCTCCCGAAGTCTGTGACGTAATCTTGGCAGCCAGGCGTCCCTCCACTAAGACTGTATACGCCTGCCGGTGGAACAAGTTTGTTGCATGGTGCACAGCAAAGGCTGTGGATCCCCTTTCTGCCCCTCTTTCTGAAGTTCTCTTGTTCCTTCTTTCTTTAGCCCAGCAGGGCTCTGCTCTGGGTACTATCAAGGGCTATCTTTCAGCCATCTCTGCATTCCTTCGGCTGCCGGATCAGCCTTCTCTTTTCAAGTCCCCGGTAGTTAACCGTTTCTTGAAAGGCTTAACGCATCTCTTTCCTTCAATCCCCTTCGTTATGCCTCAGTGGGACTTGAATCTTGTTCTTACCTATTTAATGTGCGCTCCCTTTGAGCCGCTATATAACTGTCCTTTAAGACTGCTTTCCTGGTAGCCATCACTTCTGCTAGAAGGGTGAGGGAGCTCCAGGCCCTTTCTTCCAAACCTCCTTTCCTGTCTGTCCATCCGGACAAGGTGGTTCTCAGGACCCGTCCATCCTTCCTTCCTAAGGTGGTCACTGCCTTTCACATCGGGCAGACCATTACTTTGCCCACTTTCTTTCTGCGTCCGCATCCTTCGAAGGAGGAAGAGAGGCTCCACCGTCTGGACCCAAAACGTGCGCTCTCTTTCTATCTGGATCGCATGAAACAGTTCCGGGTGGATGACCAATTCTTTGTTGGCTACGTGGGCGCCAAGAAAGGTCGGGCCGTACACAAACGCACCATTTCTCGATGGGTCGTTTTGTGTATTAAGGCATGCTATTCTCTGGCTAAAAAGGAGCCTCCGGTTGGGCTACGCGCCCATTCCACCAGGGCGACGGCAGCCACTACTGCCTTGGGGAGAGGAGTTCCTCTAAATGACATCTGTCAGGCAGCTACGTGGGCATCGCTGCACACGTTTACGAAACACTACTGCCTGGACAGCTAAGTCCGGAGAGACGGCTTCTTTGGCCGTTCTGTTCTCCAGGACTTTTTGGTGAGATCTTGGTTCGCAGACCCACCACCGGGGTTGGTATTGCTGGGGTATCTATTCTAAGGTAAGGAATCTATAACTAACGTGTTTCTTTCAGATGAACAAGATACTTACCTTCGGTAACGATATATCTGTAAGAAACATTAGTTAGTTATAGATTCCTTACCGCCCCACCCATCCTCTCCGTTCTGCGAACTGATTTCTAGGGTTAAGGACATCCTTTCAGGGCCCTAGTTTTGGGCACCAGTGGTCAGTGTCTTGCACGGCTCTGTGTTTCTGGCGTGGAAAGTCGTATACAGAACTGACGTCAGCGCGCGAGGGCGGCGTCTAAGTAGCTGCTGCGACGTCATCCCGGCGACCACCACCACGACGACGGACGCGGAGCTGACCGAAGCCACCTTCCGATGCGCAGAGGTACTGCTGGAAAAAAAACTTTCCGGATCCAGTCTGACGCCTGGGGGTAATTCTAAGGTAAGGAATCTATAACTAACTAATGTCTCTTACAGATATATCGTTACCGAAGGTAAGTAACTTGTTCTTCAGTGAGTTAAAGACGCTTTGATCCCTCTGTGGACTAAAAATCCGGGTTAATTTTTGACTGTCCTTACCTAGTTTCATTCTTTCAAAGTAAGTAGACTGAGAACCAATGAGATGGGTAACAGCAGAAAATGTCATTTAGCTTTACAAAATGTCAAAACTGGAGTGTTTAATGTAAACACTTATTACCTGTGTCGATCACAGTCATCCCTTATCGGCATGCAGACACGTGTACAATCACACCATATGGGTAAACACAACCACGTTCACCTAGGTTGTGTGGATGTGGTACCAACGTGTGTATCATATGGTCCCGTAGAGCTGGACAGTTTGACACCCTTTACGCTCTTGGGATTCCCGTTGTTATGATCTAGGATAAAGAAAGGTTTTATGTCCAGCGTATTGTTTAGACCTAGTTCGTACAGCGTGCAGCAATAAATATGCCCAGCTCAGGTTGGGACCTTTGTAGTGTAATTCTTGTGCGCCAAAGGACTTTGCGATTCATTTTGCTTTACTGAGATTTTGATTTATTTATTGCTGGACTTGAAGAAACTGTGCTGTTGAGGGGATGAAATGTTATTCTTGCATAAATTTACACTAACTTGCTACGAATGATTCTAATATGTAGGTTGTACACATGTACTGTTGGGGTAGAAATGCTTGCTCAGCTATGTGGCTCTTTTGCCATGTGGTACACATAATAGCGCTAAGGAGTGCCTCTCATGTGCTCTAGCAGTGTAGAGTGAAGCATGGATATGATTGGAGAACACAAATGAATAAATACACCAAACCTCTAGAGCGCACAGCTACCTCAGAGATCACAAGTACTGGATAGATATATGGGACAACAAAAACATATTTTTAAATATTTGCGAAAAGAGAGCAAGCACTGAATAAAACAAAGAATAAGGACTGTTTTGATTCCAAAGATGATGACCAATTACTGTAAAAGTGGCGTCAAAACCTGCCTCACCAAATATGGGATACAGAGGTAGGGAGCATTCTGATAAAGCTGTTGCTTTATTGGGCTCTACAGTAATGTTGTATTGGTTGGCAGAGATAGAGTGAATCTCGTACTGGTATTTATGAACCAGACTAAATCTGAAAAAGAATTTGATTTTGAACAGACACCCAGTGTAGAGGTTTAAGGTATTATGGTGAAACCTCTGCAGAAGCATTCTAATCAATGCTCAAGTTATAAAACGAATTGGATGAAATGTCTTCAGAAAGTGTCGAGATAATCAGTTCAAGCTAAGATGCATAGCTGGATCACCATGAAAATATCATTCTGCTGAGAACTAGGCTTATATAAGGTAACTAAGTTAAAGCAAAGATTGGCGACGCAAACTCCTTTTCATATTTGTATATTGAAAGATATTGGCGAGCTGGAACAGTCTTATAGCTCATAGAAGCAAATACTTTTCTGCACACACAGTAAATGTTGCACTCCTGCACATGGTAGTGCCTGCCCTGTGTGTAGACATCTACACTGCTACAGTGTCATCAATAATTATTCTACAAGGGATCCTTCCACTGCTGCTGCCCATTCTGTTGTGTTATCTTTTGCGTAATCTTGGTGAACATGCTTGTTCACTCTACATGAGGCGACAGTATAAGTGCGGCTGGGGATTGTGCAGAGAGCTGGTGGGGTGCAGGCGCAAAGAGAGCCCACACTGCAACCTTACCTTGCACATAAAGCCAGTAGCAGTTCATGTGTCACCCATAAAGAGCAGGCCCAACATAGGCATCAGATGTGCCAGTTGTCCTTGCACTCAAAATCCGCTATAGAGTTGACATCAGCATTATAACGATGCCTAAGTCAAAATGTGTAACTGCAACAAATGATGGACGGAATGCTGAATGATTCAAACATTCTCCCCCAGTCAAGAGATCTGGGTTAAATCCATCGTTCTTTTGCCCACAACACCACCCCAGTTTGGACCCAGCCATATGCAAATCAGTCTTGACCCTGTGCCTCATGGGAACAGTCCAGACCGAACTGCCAAGCCAGGTCCTCCCTTAACTGGAAACAAGCATCCTGGCACCGGTTTTGGGGTATGTCACCCTTCATCAGCCAGGCTAGCTTGAATCCAGTGGCATAGTGAGCAAGGGACCCACGTCTGGGCATACCCGTCCCACTTAGGGCGAAAAGTGTAACTGCAACAAATGATGGACGGAATGCTGAATGATTCAAACATTCTCCACCAGTCAAGAGATCTGGGTTAAATCCATCGTTCTTTTGCCCACTACGCCACCCCAGTTTGGACCCAGCCATATGCAAATCAGTCTTGACCCTGTGCCTCATTGGAACAGTCCAGACCGAACTGCCAAGCCAGGTCCTCCCTGGACTGGAAACAAGCATCCTGGGACCGGTTTCAGGGTATGTCACCCTTCATCAGCCAGGCTAGCTTGAATCCAGTGGCACAGTGAGCAAGGGACCTACGTCTGGGCATACCTGTCCCACTTAGGGCGAAAAGTGTAACTGCAACAAATGAACGGAATGCTGAATGATTCAAACATTCTCCCCCAGTCAAGAGATCTGGGTTAAATCCATTGTTCTTGTGCCCACTACACCACCCCAGTTTGGACCCAGCCATATGCAAATCAGTCTTGACCCTGTGCCTCATGGGAACAGTCCAGACCGAACTGCCAAGCCAGGTCCTCGCTGGACCGGAAACGAGCATCCTGGGACCGGTTTTGGGGTATGTCACCCTTCATCAGCCAGGCTAGCTTGAATCCAGTGACTCAGTGGGCAAGGGACCCACGTCTGGGCATACCCGTCCCACTTAAGGCAAAAAGTGTAACTGCAACAAATGATGGACGGAATGCCGAATGATTCAAACATTCTCTCCCAGTCAAGAGGTCTGGGTTAAATCTATTGTTCTTTTGTCCACTACAGACATGGGTCCCGTGCTCTCCATGCCACTGGAGTCAAACTATCCTAGCTGATGAGGGATGAAACCCCGAAACCGGTCCTAGGATGCTTGTTCCAGTCAGGACCTGGCCTGACAGTTCAGGCTGGACTGTTCCCATTGGGCGCAGGGTCAAGACTGATTTGCATATGGCTGGGTCCAAACTGAAATGGCATGGTGAGCAAAAAAACGATGGATTTAGGCCCAGATCTCTGTACTGGGGTGAATGTATGACATTGTTCTGCATTCTGTTCATCAATTGTTCTTTTTGCATTTGTCACCCTGAGTGGGACGGGTATGCCCAGACGTGGGTCCCGTGCTCTCCATGCCACTGGAGTCAAGCTATCCTAGCTGATGAGGGGTGAAACCCCGAAACCGGTCCTAGGATGCTGGTTCCAGTCCAGGGAGGACCTGGCCTGGCAGTTCAGGCTGGACTGTTCACATTGGGCGCAGGGTCAAGACTGATTTGCATATGGCTGGGTCCAAACTGAAATGGCATGGTGAGCAAAAAAACGATGGATTTAGGCCCAGATCTCTGTACTGGGGTGAATGTATGACATTGTTCTGCATTCTGTCCATCAATTGTTCTTTTTGCATTTGTCACCCTGAGTGGGACGGGTATGCCCAGACGTGGGTCCCGTGCTCTTCATGCCACTGGAGTCAAGCTATCCTGGCTGATGAGGGGTGAAACCCCGAAACCGGTCCTAGGATGCTTGTTCCAGTCCAGGGAGGACCTGGCCTGGCAATTCGAGCTGGACTGTTCCCATTGGGCGCAGGGTCAAGACTGATTTGCATATGGCTGGGTCCAAACTGGAATGGCACGGTGAGCAAAAACGATGGATTTAGGCCCAGATCTCTGTACTGGGGTGAATGTATGACATTGTTCTGCATTCTGTCCATCAATTGTTCTTTTTGCATTTGTCACCCTGAGTAGGACGGGTATGCCCAGACGTGGGTCCCGTGCTCTCCATGCCACTGGAGTTAAGCTATCCTGGCTGATGAGGGGTGAAACCCCGAACCCGGTCCTAGGATGCTTGTTCCAGTCCAGGGAGGACCTGGCCTGGCAGTTCGGGCTGGACTGTTCCCATTGGGCGTAGGGTCAAGACTGATTTGCATATGGCTGGGTCCAAACGGGAATGGCATGGTGAGCAAAAAAACGATGGATTTAGGCCCAGATCTCTGTACTGGGGTGAATGTATGACATTGTTCTGCATTCTGTTCATCAATTGTTCTTTTTGCATTTGTCACCCTGAGTGGGACGGGTATGCCCAGACGTGGGTCCCGTGCTCTCCATGCCACTGGAGTCAAGCTATCCTAGCTGATGAGGGGTGAAACCCCGAAACCGGTCCTAGGATGCTGGTTCCAGTCCAGGGAGGACCTGGCCTGGCAGTTCAGGCTGGACTGTTCACATTGGGCGCAGGGTCAAGACTGATTTGCATATGGCTGGGTCCAAACTGAAATGGCATGGTGAGCAAAAAACGATGGATTTAGGCCCAGATCTCTGTACTGGGGTGAATGTATGACATTGTTCTGCATTCTGTCCATCAATTGTTCTTTTTGCATTTGTCACCCTGAGTGGGACGGGTATGCCCAGACGTGGATCCCGTGCTCTTCATGCCACTGGAGTCAAGCTATCCTGGCTGATGAGGGGTGAAACCCCGAAACCGGTCCTAGGATGCTTGTTCCAGTCCAGGGAGGACCTGGCCTGGCAATTCGAGCTGGACTGTTCCCATTGGGCGCAGGGTCAAGACTGATTTGCATATGGCTGGGTCCAAACTGGAATGGCATGGTGAGCAAAAAAACGATGGATTTAGGCCCAGATCTCTGTACTGGGGTGAATGTATGACATTGTTCTGCATTCTGTTCATCAATTGTTCTTTTTGCATAAGTCAAAATGTGGGCATAGCAAATTTTGCATCAGGGTTAGTTTCTCTCACACAGATTAGATGAAGTAGCTTCCCTCATATAGAGAGTAAAGACACCCATTGACACCTCTCTACTTACCTCCCTCCTCTGCCCAGCAGCAGCATAAGCTTCACTCGTATACGAGGGACAATAACTGCACAGACAGGACCTGTGCACACTTCCTATCCCACAATATTCATTGTTTTGTCATATTATTTTCACAACATTCACATCATCAGCAATATCAATCAATCAACAGGATTTTTAAAGTGAGGCTAATCATCCGTGAGGGTCTTCATGTGTTGTAAACCCTGTGGTGGAAGGGGTTCAGTTGAACAGCCAGGTCAAGCGTCCTTTCATGAATTCCAGCAGTGAGGGTGCGGTTCGGAGGTGAAGGGGAGGTCGTTGCAGGACTTTGCAGTGAGGTAGGAGTAAGAGCGACTATCAGAAATAGATTGTGAGGGAGGTTTTTTCCACATGCCCTTTGCTACGGACCTTTGATTACAATTTTCGGACCTGGCCGCTCTTATCTTTGGATTACTTCCTTATCACATTAAGCCTTGAAAAACGAAACACGTGTTGGCTGTCTTTGTGAAGGAAGAAACTATAAAAGTGGAATGTACAGAAGAATATGTTGTATCTTGTTAGGTTGTTTCACTGTTATCTTTTGTACTATGCCTTTAAGCATAGTACTTCAATGTGTTTTGGAATGTTAGTATGCGAACGACTGGAATGATTCTGCTTGGAGCTGTTGGTGGAGCTGCTCCCCTGCTCCGCTGTTGATGTAGCCATTAAAGTACTATTTTATCATCAAGCGACTCCAGCTAATTACTACAAATTTCTGGCGACGATTAAGCTGGCTACATCAGGAACCCACTTCCACTTTAAGGCCGTTTCCGAATCAAAAAGGGAACAATCACAAGGTACTTTATTACACCTTCTCGCGCTGACCGAGCTCAGCTGTTCCTTATTCCTGTGAAGTTTTTTTTTTCTCTCGAGTGAGAGGGGGAAGTTTTAATTAACTATTCTCCCTGCTTTAACTGCCTCCCTCGCGCTGCTCATCTCGCGCTTGTCCACTCACCGCCTCACGTCACTGCCTGCTTCCTCGCGGACCCATCCTGCTGCCATTGTTTCCTTGCTCGCTGCTTCCTCTGTGGCTCCTGCACCGCATCATCCTCATCGCGTCATCACGTCACGCAAAAACAAGCAGCAGCGGCCATTTTAGGTGTTTGGGACGGATTGCGAGGAGAGGGAACTACAAACGTTGAAGACATCGCGTCACGTCTGGTTTCGGCCATTTTTCAAGTTTGGGAAGTTTGCTTGTTTTAAACGCTGCACCGCGTTCAACGTTGTTGAGGAAACCCAACCTCTCTTCTTGGAATAAGGGATCTATGGACACAAGTTTATGTATTCTGCATACATCGGTGATACACACCTTTCGCAGTGTATCCTGCATACGTCGGTGATACACACACCATTTACAGTAAATAGTGCTGGTTCTGTTTAAAGTGTATTCACTACTGCACAGTGATATATACACCTTTTAGGTTTAAAGCCAAGGTGTGAGGAGTTGCATCTTTATTGCTCTCCTTAAATCATTCTAGCTGTATTTCATGCTTTCTATGTTATGTGCCATATAATTTTTCTGTCAACAGGTGTTTGCTTTTATTGTAACGTACACTTGTAGTATATTTTTTTTTGCTTACCTTTTAATTACATCATTGCTTTTTCAAGCCTACCTACCTTAGTGGAGTTGTGTACTATGCAGTCTGTAAACCCTCCTCCTTCTTTTCTGGATTCTCCAGGTGATCCTCCTGTTAGGTGGGAGATATGGCATGATGCTTTCCAAACCTATTTGGGTGCCATTGGGGCACTGCGTTTTTGTGCAGAGAGAAAGAACTGTCTTCTTCTCCATTCCCTAGGATTTGAAGGAAGGACAATTTTTAAACATTTACCACCTTTGTCCCAAGAACAACTTAACGGGATGGATGAGTATGACGAAACTATTTTGAAACTTAAAACAAGATTTGACAAGCAACCAAGTCTTATGGTCTTAAGGCACAAATTTTTTAAAAGGAAGCAAGGGGAAGGAGAAGATGTTGACAATTACATTTCAGTGTTACGCAGACTGGCTGCTGACTGTAAATTCGAGAATTTTACGGATCAACTCATTAGAGACCAGTTCGTGTGTCAGTGTAAGGACAAGAATATTCGACAGAAACTTTTGAGTTTGAGTGATCCATCTCTTGATGAGACGATCAAGATTGCCAAGAGCGTGGAAATGTCTGTTGTTTCTCTCAAAGAGTTGGATGATAAACCCATTGATGGTGTGAATGCTGTAAATGTTAGCAGTTCACTTAATAATCGTTCCAAGGTCAATCAATATGTGAGTCAGTCTGGTAGATCTAAATCCGAGGTAAATTCTCCTTACAGAGGTAATAACAGCATGTGCATAAAATGTGGTAATCCTCAACACACCAAAGGTTCGCGTTGTCCTGCAAACAATGTTATATGCAATTATTGCAAAAGGATCGGCCATTTTGCAAAAGTCTGTTTAAAGAAAAAAAATCCTAAGAAACCAGTCATTTGTTCTGTTGAGTCTGATTCTGAGTCAGACCCTGAGGTTGTCTCTGTAGTCTCTATCGAAGATAATTTTAATGTACACAGTTCATCTTCTGATAAAAGGGTTATTGTTGGGGATCCTTCCAATTGCGTTGATCCCATAGCAGACATTGGTATTGGTAACTACACTGTTAAGCTACTAGTTGATTCTGGGGCGAAAATCACTATGATTACGCAAAAATTGTTTGATGAAACATGGAAGGGTTCACAAGTTCTTGCACCACCCGATCGTTCACCTGTCTCATATGAGGGGAGGAAAATAGATCTGTTAGGATTTTTTGAAGAAGAAATGTAATTTAAAGACAGGAGAATCAAAGGGAAAATTTATGTTGCCGTGAAGGGACTTAACATCTTGGGGTGGTTTCACCAGGGCCTGTTTGGGATGATGCTCAAACCAGGTGCTAAAGAACAAATCTTAGTAGTTGGGTCCGATGATGTTAGTTTTTCCTGGAAAAAAAACACAACAAAAAAAAACAATTATGACCTATACCTAGCAGGTTTGACTATACATCTTGAACTTTTCCTAGGCAAAGTTAGATTGGTGGACAGAGGAACCACCTCCTCAGGAACACCAGTCACAGTATTGTTGACAGAAACAGGAACTAAGTTCTTATTGGTAACAGATTCTCTTCTAACCCGAACTTTCACAACCCTGTTAAGGTTCCACCAGAAACCATTTGCAAGTTTCACAGCATTTCCAACAATCTTGATGACTTCAACCGGCTCACTAAATTTACAATCCCCTTTCCTAGAGTGAACAGCAGTTTTGATCTTAACGAAGTCACCCACTTCAAGTGGGGCAACCTTCACACCTTTTTTGAATCATACCAACGTTTCTGTTTCATTTGAGTATTAGACATATTTTCAGAAGCTACAGACATCAATTTTGCAACATCCGATTCAAACTTGACCCACTTCCTCATCCATGCAGGTCTAAAACTAGAGTTGGGCTTCCGTCCCCTCAGGAGTTCGAAAGGAGAAATCTTCGTAGAAGAGTGCGGCGTAGTCCTATAGAACCAAATCATGGCATCAAGCGATTTGGAAATATCATGACTACCCGCTCTAGACCATCTGATACACTCACCCACAACCCGGTTCATCCTTTCCACTAAACCATTGGTTTGTGGGTGGTAAAGTGAGCTCTTAAGATGTTTCACACCAGACTCAACCAGGAACGATTCAAATTCAGAACTGACAAACTGTTTCCCATTGTCTGAAACCAAAAATTCTGGAAATCCCTCTCTAAGCCACACGCTTTTCAGAAACTCCATCACAGTTTTGGTGTTGGCTTCCCTAACCATCTTGATCTCAGGCCATCTTGAAGTATAATCCATAAGAACCAAAATAAATCGGCATCCACCTGGCAGAACTTCGAAAGGTCCCATGACATCAATTCCAAGTTTCAACCAAGGACCCTTAGGATACTCAATAGGCATTAACGGAGGCACCGACACCTTCAAACTCGTATCTGCGGCACAACAAACAACGCAATTGGCAACAACTAAATCAATGTCGGCATCCATCCCAGGCCACCAATAGGTGTCCCGAATACGCCGTTTCGTGAGGGTAGAACCAAGATGACCTTCATGAGCTCTTCCAATAATGGTTCTCCTGAACAAACAAGGAGGCACAAACTTGTCACCCCTGAGTAACAAACCATCCTCAATGGAAGGTTCACCCTCAACCTTCCAAAAAGGTTGGAGAGAGACAGGAAGAGCCTTTTCTCTAGGCCACCCTTTTCTGACAAAATCACAAACTTCCCTCAAAGCACTGTCCAACTCAATCGCTTGCAGCCAATCACTCTCTGAACCTAAATCCAAATCTGGCACATCCATGGCAGCAACAAGACAGTCATCGCAGTCCTCATTAACAAACTCATCCAAACTCACATCCTCATGATCATTCAACAAAACAGGAAAACGCGATAAAAAATCTGCCCTGCCATTCTTCCCACCTGATATATGCTTAATTTCGAAGTTATATTGAAGGAGCCTTGTTACCATTCGCATGATTCTAGGTGTACAACACTTACTCAAACCCCCGCCTAGAATGTTAACAAGAGGTTTATGGTCAGTCAAAAGCAAGAACCTCTTTCCCCAGATAAAAGGCCTGAACTTCTCAATGGCCCAGGCACAGGCTAGTAACTCCCTTTCAATGACTGAGTACTGAAGTTCAGGTGTCTTCAGTACCCTTGATGCAAAACACAGTGTTCTCGCACACCTTGTCAACTTGTGTCAAAGTAGCACCAACACCAACCTGGCTCGCATCAACAGTGACACAACAAGGCAAACTAGGGTCAAAAGGTTTTAAAGCAGGACTCGTAACTAATGCAGACTTTACAACCCTGAGAGCATTAACACACTCATTGCACCACACAAACTTGACTCCTTTCTTGAGAAGATTGCTAATAGGTCGCACAACAGATACAAAGTTGGCAATGAAACGTGAGTAATACTCACATAGCCCAAGTAACGATTTGACACCGCCTTATCCTGCGGTTCCGGTGCGTCAACAATTGCATGAAGTAAACCTGGTCTAGGCTTGACTCCGTCTTGTGAGATAATGTGTCCTAAGTATTCCACCTCAGAACATTGAAATTGACACTTCCCTTCTTTTAATACCACTCCACGCTTCTTGAACAAGGTCAAAACTTTTTCCAACACACGATCATGGGCAACTACATCCTTCCCAAAAACAAGAACATCATCTTGAAACACAAGAACTCCCTCCACATCTCTAAGAATGTTGCTCATTATTCTTTGGAACACTGACGCCGCTGACGCCAGCCCAAAAGGCATGCGGCAGTAGCGGAATGTTCCCAAAGGCGATACAAATGCAGTGAGATGTTTTGACTCGGGATCGAGCTCCACCTGGTGGTATGCACATGCCAAATCTAACTTTGAAAAGATGCGCGACCCTTTTGTGGAAGAAAATAAATCATTAATCTTGGGCAGGGGATGTGAATCAACCCAAATTTCTTTGTTCAGTGATCTTAAGTCAACACAGACCCGAAGATCCCCTCCCCTCTTTCTGGCTACAACTAAAGGAGAAAGCCAGAGTGAAGAGTCCGTAGGTTCGATGATCCCCTTTTCACAAAGACCCTTCAGTTCCTTCTCCAAATCCTCTCTTACGCTGAACGGCACACCTCTTAGTTTATGTTTAATGGGAAGGGCACCTTCCTTAACTATAATCTTATGCCTGAACCCTTTAATTTTTCCCAAAGTTTCTGAAAATACTTCTGGATATTTTTTTCCAGGAAAAACTAACATCATCGGACCCAACTACTAAGATTTGTTCTTTAGCACCTGGTTTGAGCATCATCCCAAACAGGCCCTGGTGAAACCACCACAAGATGTTAAGTCCTTCACGGCAACATAAATTTTCCTTTGATTCTCCTGTCTTTAAATGACATTTCTTCTTCAAAAATCCTAACAGATCTATTTTCCTCCCCTCATATGAGACAGGTGAACGATCGGGTGGTGCAAGAACTTGTGAACCCTTCCATGTTTCATCAAACAATTTTTGCGTAATCATAGTGATTTTCGCCCCAGAATCAACTAGTAGCTTAACAGTGTAGTTACCAATACCAATGTCTGCTATGGGATCAACGCAATTGGAAGGATCCCCAACAATAACCCTTTTATCAGAAGATGAACTGTGTACATTAAAATTATCTTCGATAGAGACTACAGAGACAACCTCAGGGTCTGACTCAGAATCAGACTCAACAGCATGTGCATAAAATGTGGTAATCCTCAACACACCAAAGGTTCGCGTTGTCCTGCAAACAATGTTATATGCAATTATTGCAAAAGGATCGGCCATTTTGCAAAAGTCTCTTTTTAAAAAAAAAATCCTAAGAAACCAGTCATTTGTTCTGTTGAGTCTGATTCTGAGTCAGACCCTGAGGTTGTCTCTGTAGTCTCTATCGAAGATAATTTTAATGTACACAGTTCATCTTCTGATAAAAGGGTTATTGTTGGGGATCCTTCCAATTGCGTTGATCCCATAGCAGACATTGGTATTGGTAACTACACTGTTAAGCTACTAGTTGATTCTGGGGCGAAAATCACTATGATTACGCAAAAATTGTTTGATGAAACATGGAAGGGTTCACAAGTTCTTGCACCACCCGATCGTTCACCTGTCTCATATGAGGGGAGGAAAATAGATCTATTAGGATTTTTTGAAGAAGAAATGTCATTTAAAGACAGGAGAATCAAAGGGAAAATTTATGTTGCCGTGAAGGGACTTAACATCTTGGGGTGGTTTCACCAGGGCCTGTTTGGGATGATGCTCAAACCAGGTGCTAAAGAACAAATCTTAGTAGTTGGGTCCGATGATGTTAGTTTTTCCTGGAAAAAAAAATATCCAGAAGTATTCTCAGAAACTTTGGTAAAAATTAAAGGGTTCAGGCATAAGATTATAGTTAAGGAAGGTGCCCTTCCCATTAAACATAAACTAAGAGGTGTGCCGTTCAGCGCGCAAGGAAACAATGGCAGCAGGATGGGTCCGCGAGGAAGCAGGCAGTGACGTGAGGCGGTGAGTGGACAAGCGCGAGATGAGCAGCGCGAGCGAGGCAGTTAAAGCAGGGAGAATAGTTAATTAAAACTTCCCCCTCTCACTCGAGAGAAGAAAAAAAACTTCACAGGAATAAGGAACAGCTGAGCTCGGTCAGCGCGAGAAGGTGTAATAAAGTACCTTGTGATTGTTCCCTTCTTGATTCGGAAACGGCCTTAAAGTGGACACAGCTGCGTGGGTTCCTGATGTAGCCAGCTTAATCGTCGCCAGAAATTGAAGTACTGTACTATGCCTTTAAGCATAGTACTTCAATGTGTTCTGGAATGTTAGTATGCGAACGACTGGAATGATTCTGCTTGGAGCTGTTGGTGGAGCTGCTCCCCTGCTCCGCTGTTGATGTAGCCATTAAAGTACTATTTAGCAAGGGGAAGGAGAAGATGTTGACAATTACATTTCAGTGTTACGCAGACTGGCTGCTGACTGTAAATTCGAGAATTTTACGGATCAACTCATTAGAGACCAGTTCGTGTGTCAGTGTAAGGACAAGAATATTCGACAGAAACTTTTGAGTTTGAGTGATCCATCTCTTGATGAGACGATCAAGATTGCCAAGAGCGTGGAAATGTCTGTTGTTTCTCTCAAAGAGTTGGATGATAAACCCATTGATGGTGTGAATGCTGTAAATGTTAGCAGTTCACTTAATAATCGTTCCAAGGTCAATCAATATGTGAGTCAGTCTGGTAGATCTAAATCCGAGGTAAATTCTCCTTACAGAGGTAATAACAGCATGTGCATAAAATGTGGTAATCCTCAACACACCAAAGGTTCGCGTTGTCCTGCAAACAATGTTATATGCAATTATTGCAAAAGGATCGGCCATTTTGCAAAAGTCTGTTTAAAGAAAAAAATCCTAAGAGACCAGTCATTTGTTCTGTTGAGTCTGATTCTGAGTCAGACCCTGAGGTTGTCTCTGTAGTCTCTATCGAAGATAATTTTAATGTACACAGTTCATCTTCTGATAAAAGGGTTATTGTTGGGGATCCTTCCAATTGCGTTGATCCCATAGCAGACATTGGTATTGGTAACTACACTGTTAAGCTACTAGTTGATTCTGGGGCGAAAATCACTATGATTACGCAAAAATTGTTTGATGAAACATGGAAGGGTTCACAAGTTCTTGCACCACCCGATCGTTCACCTGTCTCATATGAGGGGAGGAAAATAGATCTGTTAGGATTTTTTGAAGAAGAAATGTCATTTAAAGACAGGAGAATCAAAGGGAAAATTTATGTTGCCGTGAAGGGACTTAACATCTTGGGGTGGTTTCACCAGGGCCTGTTTTGGATGATGCTCAAACCAGGTGCTAAAGAACAAATCTTAGTAGTTGGGTCCGATGATGTTAGTTTTTCCTGGAAAAAAAAATATCCAGAAGTATTCTCATAAACTTTGGGAAAAATTAAAGGGTTCAGGCATAAGATCATAGTTAAGGAAGGTGCCCTTCCCATTAAACATAAACTAAGAGGTGTGCCGTTCAGCGTAAGAGAGGATTTGGAGAAGGAACTGAAGGGTCTTTGTGAAAAGGGGATCATCGAACCTACGGACTCTTCACTCTGGCTTTCTCCTTTAGTTGTAGCCAGAAAGAGGGAGGGGATCTTCGGGTCTGTGTTGACTTAAGATCACTGAACAAAGAAATTTGGGTTGATTCACATCCCCTGCCCAAGATTAATGATTTATTTTCTTCCACAAAAGGGCGCGCATCTTTTCAAAGTTAGATTTGGCATGTGCATACCACCAGGTGGAGCTCGATCCCGAGTCAAAACATCTCACTGCATTTGTATCGCCTTTGGGAACATTCCGCTACTGCCGCATGCCTTTTGGGCTGGCGTCAGCGGCGTCAGTGTTCCAAAGAATAATGAGCAACATTCTTAGAGATGTGGAGGGAGTTCTTGTGTTTCAAGATGATGTTCTTGTTTTTGGGAAGGATGTGGTTGCCCATGATCGTGTGTTGGAAAAAGTTTTGACCTTGTTCAAGAAGCGTGGAGTGGTATTAAAAGAAGGAAAGTGTCAATTTCAATGTTCTGAGGTGGAATACTTAGGACACATTATCTCACAAGACGGAGTCAAGCCTAGACCAGGTTTACTTCAGGCAATTGTTGACGCACCAGAACCGCAGGATAAGGCGGGTGTCAAATCGTTACTTGGGCTATGTGAGTATTACTCACGTTTCATTGCCAACTTTGCATCTGTTGTGCGACCTATTAGCAATCTTCTCAAGAAAGGAGTCAAGTTTGTGTGGTGCAATGAGTGTGTTAATGCTCTCAAGGTTGTAAAGTCTGCATTAGTTACGAGTCCTGCTTTACAACCTTTTGACCCTAGTTTGCCTTGTTGTGTCACTGTTGATGCGAGCCAGGTTGGTGTTGGTGCTACTTTGACACAAGTTGACAAGGTGTGCGAGAACACTGTGTGTTTTGCATCAAGGGTACTGAGGACACCTGAACTTCAGTACTCAGTCATTGAAAGGGAGTTACTAGCCTGTGCCTGGGCCATTGAGAAGTTCAGGCCTTTTATCTGGGGAAAGAGGTTCTTGCTTTTGACTGACCATAAACCTCTTGTTAACATTCTAGGCAGGGGTTTGAGTAAGTGTTGTACACCTAGAATCATGCGAATGGTAACAAGGCTCCTTCAATATAACTTCGAAATTAAGCATATATCAGGTGGGAAGAATGGCAGGGCAGATTTTTTATCGCGTTTTCCTGTTTTGTTGAATGATCATGAGGATGTGAGTTTGGATGAGTTTGTTAATGAGGACTGCGATGACTGTCTTGTTGCTGCCATGGATGTGCCAGATTTGGATTTAGGTTCAGAGAGTGATTGGCTGCAAGCGATTGAGTTGGACAGTGCTTTGAGGGAAGTTTGTGATTTTGTCAGAAAAGGGTGGCCTAGAGAAAAGGCTCTTCCTGTCTCTCTCCAACCTTTTTGGAAGGTTGAGGGTGAACTTTCCATTGAGGATGGTTTGTTACTCAGGGGTGACAAGTTTGTGCCTCCTTGTTTGTTCAGGAGAACCATTATTGGAAGAGCTCATGAAGGACATCTTGGTTCTACCCTCACGAAACGGCGTATTCGGGACACCTATTGGTGGCCTGGGATGGATGCCGACATTGATTTAGTTGTTGCCAATTGCATTGTTTGTTGTGCCGCAGATACGAGTTTGAAGGTGTCGGTGCCTCCGTTAATGCCTATTGAGTATCCTAAGGGTCCTTGGTTGAAACTTGGAATTGATGTCATGGGACCTTTCGAAGTTCTGCCAGGTGGATGCCGATTTATTTTGGTTCTTATGGATTATACTTCAAGATGGCCTGAGATCAAGATGGTTAGGGAAGCCAACACCAAAACTGTGATGGAGTTTCTGAAAAGCGTGTGGCTTAGAGAGGATTTCCAGAATTTTTGGTTTCAGACAATGGGAAACAGTTTGTCAGTTCTGAATTTGAATCGTTCCTGGTTGAGTCTGGTGTGAAACATCTTAAGAGCTCACTTTACCACCCACAAACCAATGGTTTAGTGGAAAGGATGAACCGGGTTGTGGGTGAGTGTATCAGATGGTCTAGAGCGGGTAGTCATGATATTTCCAAATCGCTTGATGCCATGATTTGGTTCTATAGGACTACGCCGCACTCTTCTACGAAGATTTCTCCTTTCGAACTCCTGAGGGGACGGAAGCCCAACTCTAGTTTTAGACCTGCATGGATGAGGAAGTGGGTCAAGTTTGAATCGGATGTTGCAAAATTGATGTCTGTAGCTTCTGAAAATATGTCTAATACTCAAATGAAACAGAAACGTTGGTATGATTCAAAAAAAGGTGTGAAGGTTGCCCCACTTGAAGTGGGTGACTTCGTTAAGATCAAAACTGCTGTTCACTCTAGGAAAGGGGATTGTAAATTTAGTGAGCCGGTTGAAGTCATCAAGATTGTTGGAAATGCTGTGAAACTTGCAAATGGTTTCTGGTGGAACCTTAACAGGGTTGTGAAAGTTCGGGTTAGAAGAGAATCTGTTACCAATAAGAACTTAGTTCCTGTTTCTGTCAACAATACTGTGACTGGTGTTCCTGAGGAGGTGGTTCCTCTGTTCACCAATCTAACTTTGCCTAGGAAAAGTTCAAGATGTATAGTCAAACCTGCTAGGTATAGGTCATAATTGTTCTTTTTGCTGTGTGTTTTTTTTTGTGTTTTTTTTTTTTAGAAGAAAAGAGGATATGTTGTATCTTGTTAGGTTGTTTCACTGTTATCTTTTGTACTATGCCTTTAAGCATAGTACTTCAATGTGTTCTGGAATGTTAGTATGCGAACGTACTGGAATGATTCTGCTTGGAGCTGTTGGTGGAGCTGCTCCCCTGCTCCGCTGTTGTAGCCATTAAAGTACTATTTTATCATCAAGCGACTCCAGCTAATTACTACAAATTACAAGAATATTCCATTGTGTTATTAAACTGCATTTCTATATAAACAGTATCCTTACTGTTTGGATTTCATATTGTTGTAATACCATATGAGTGCTTGGGTTTTCAAGTGCATTAATATTGTATACAGTTGGGGTCCCATGACCCTATTTGTTAAGTACACCTTGGATAGTAAGGTGTTTTAACACTTTAGCACCATCACTTACGATATTACTGTTGATATACCATACCCACAGGATACATCTTGTTCCCCACGAGGTGCGAAAACCAAACCACTACTACCCTATTCAACTTGTCAACATCCTGGTTGCATATTCAATGAACCAGCGGAATGAGCCTGAATTATAAGGAGGACTGCTGATAGCCCCCTTTTGAGCTACTGCTGGGGCTGTGGACCCGAAATCTACCCTGTCTGGTGTGAAGCGGCCTGCGGCGGACTCGAGGGAGCAGGAGACCATAGAGAGGAGCGGAGTGCCTGCAGAGAGACGCCAGACGCCGTGACTGTGTCCCGATGCAGCGGCGACACTGCTGATCGGTCACAGATGCACAGGGGTCCGAGGCAGGCGGTCTGCAGAGTGAGGCCGCCCTACTCTCGGGACCCTGCTACCCCTGAGTGAGAAGGAATTGGACTGCTGTGGTTGGCGGAGGAGCATTAGCCACCGGCCCGGGAAGCGAGGCGGCCGTGTGTGTGGATGCGTTAGGGCTGTGGCAGTGAGCCTGGCAATGTGACCGCCCCCAACTGGGAAGAAGGCATCACCGCGGGGACAGAGCCGGCGGGCTTCTGAGACAGCCCGCACTGCTGAATGTGCTGAGAGATTTGCGGTGGTCCTAGGCAGTGGCAGACTTGCTGAGGGTGCCATGTGTGCGGCCTCTGAGGTGGAGAGCCCAGTGGATAATGAGATCAGCGGAGAATGATGAGGTCCTGGCACCTATGGCGCCTTGTGGGGTCCTGACGTGGGCACCTTGCCCAGAGGTGCTCTTGCAGGTCTGAGAGGCGACACAACGGGCCTAGGGCGCTAACAGGAGAAGAGCATGAGACCTGCACTGGGCTAGTGGAGAGCTGAGAGCACGGCAGGAGGCTCTGGGCTCCCCCACCCCCACTTTTGTTTTTGCTGTTCGATCTAATGGCACCAAGTGTGCTGGCTGGCACATGGGAGACCCATTGCCTGAGGTATTACTGCTGGACTGAAACTGTGAGCTGTGTTGGAGTGTCTGCTCAGGATGGGCCGTAACAGGCACATGCGTGCCACGCTGCTGACCAAGATGGGCAGGTACAGAGACAGCTACAGGGAGGTCCCACCGCCTGCTGATGGGGACTTCCGCAGCTCATCGCAGGCTTCTGGTATCAACAGGGCTGAGGTCCTGGCGGCCATGGAGCACTCGCGGCCTTACTGGAAACCAAAATAGATACAGTGACTATTGAAGTCTATCTCCTATGCGCGGATCTCCGTAAAGTGAATGAGAGGACACCGGCAACTGAACACACAGTGGCTGAGCTACAGGCGGAAGTTGGCAGACTTGCGGAACACCATTAAATCCCTGGTGGGCCTCGCGCACCAAATAGACAACAGGTTGGGGGACGCGGAGGGACGATCCCGTAGAAATAATCTTTTTGTGGGAATTCCAGAGAGCTGGGGGGGTCTGCACCAGAGCGCTACATGGAACGCTGGAACACTGGATCACTGAAACGTTGGCACCGCCTGGACCAGTGCTTAATTTGTGCCGGTGCTCAGCACCAGCACTTATTTCACCGGGTTGGGTCTATACGATTGTTCTCTTCCGGCAGATCGATGGCCCGGTAATTATTTAAATAAATTCCTGCTCTCCTTCTGTGGCTGTTGCCTGGTATGTCCTCATAGGAAGTCCATCCTGGCCCAGGCATACTGAAAGAGCGTGTCGTCATCACGTTAGTGATGTCACTGCAGCAGATTGCGCCTGTCTTTCACGGAACATTGTTTCATTTCCGTTGAAGAATGGCTGACGGCGGGCTTTTGGCTGAGCTGGGGCACGGCAGGCTGGAAGTGTGCAGGACTGCCAATAAACATTGTACAATATATAACGTCCAGCAGAAGTGAATATATACGAGCGCTGGCGCCCGCAATCAATACAGGTATATTTTTATACATTGGATTTACTTGCTTCATAAAAGCAACAAGAGCCGCAAAAGGGCGTTATATGTACATGCTGGCTGGCGGGGAGCAATGCGATGTCGTGAAAAAAAAGGACAATTCGAAATAAAGCATCCTTTGTGCTCCCGAGAATCACTCTGCACCCACACACACCAGATGCGTTCCTGGAGTAGAGGATGGAAGCGTTCCCCTGGAAACGATCTGGGGAGAAGTTCTCGGGGAACCCCATGATTTTGTGGTTCAGGAGACGTGGGTGAGCGCCTGGGGTGTGGGCTAAAGTTGGTATGGTAGCCTGGCTCTTTGCAACCCCTGCTTTTGTAATGTTATTTCAAAAGCAGGTAGTTAACAGGGCTCGAGTCGGGGTACCACGCGGGTGGACGGCGTCCCCCCACTTATTTTACCGGGAGCTCGATAACTGGAGCAAATGGAGCCACACATTCAATCTTTGGCCTCTCTGGGGCAAGATCGGAGCTGCTGCTCAGGCGCTGGCTTCTCTGATGCACTTGCATCTAAGGGGTGAGCGAGGGGAGGCAATGAGTCTGATGGTGCAAGCCACCTTTCGTGACGTCACTTCCTGTCGTGACGTCAGCGTCCCCCCTCTTCTTTTTTTAGGACTTGTGCCCTGGTAGTTAACCCTAAAAAAGTTACCCCGAAGTAAGTGGTCTGCTGCCCGGTCGGCGTGCTGCTACATGCCCAGCCCCGGCGCAGCCAGCAGCCCAGATGAGTTGCGTTAATGAGGCCACACACTCTAAACTCAAAGACTAACATCCACGGCGGCAGAGAGCACCAGGCATTCATTGGGGGGCAAGAGGCTGAGAGACACGCACACACATAGCGCAGCAGCTCAGTGAGCCAGAAAGCTGTGATATTTGAAGTACTTTGCAGCAAGCGCTATAATATAAGGCACATTTTATTTTTAACACGCTCCAGAGGCGCACTGAGACTGTTGACATTAAACGTAATTAAATTGCGAAATAAAGCATCCTTTGTGCTCCCGAGAACCGCTCTGCACTCCGAGGTCACTTCAACTCTTTGAAGTTCAAAGTTCACGTTAGCTCATTTATTGCACGCACAAAGTTCACTTTAACTCATAATCTCTCAAAGTACTCTTGAAGTTCCCAGTTGGCTCGTCGTGTGCTTATAGTTCGTTTCAGCTCTTTAGGCAGTGCATGCCTCAGCCCATCATTTGCCCAAAGTTTGCGTCTGCACATCACTTGCTCTGCTCGCTTTTTCTCGTTGTTCGGACAAGCTTGGCTTTAGCGCCTCATTGCGCAAAGTTTGGTTTGGCTCATCACTCGCTGTTAATTGGGTGCTTCGCCTACCGCCCGCGGTTGTACTGCATTTTTTGCCACTGCACGGCCGAGATCACGAGCCCGTTAACTTTACCAGCCCCTGGTTGGCAGAAGGCGATGGTGTTTCGCGCAGGGGTTTGGGACCTCCGAATCTGCAGCCTTTGTGAGCTTGGCCTCGATGTTGGCTCTCCTAGAGTCGTCCTTCCAGGGACTGGGTTGCTCTGGCCAAGAAGCAATGCACAGATCATGCCTTAAATCGGTGGCAGGGTCTGCCAGAAGGGGGGAGCACCATGTTCACTCTGAAATAACTAGGCCTTAGAACTAACAATGGCTTGTGCTCTCACAGTGCATGCGCAAATGGCACGCCGTGACACCCCCAAGCTTGCCATTCAGTGATATGGTGCCCTAAATTGCTATTGTGTGTCTTGGACAGCACAGCTATGCATTCATGAGGCAGGCCAGGAACGATACAGCCGTCACCCCTCAACTTTACATAATTAATTACTCTATTTTTAATAAAGCAGAGGTGTTCTCTTTTCTTGCTGTTCCTCAGTATCTGCTTTTCTTCCTACCCTTCACACCTTACTCCTTCCCTTCTCTCCATTCTTCTTTCACTTTCTGCCCTACGTCCACGTTTCCTCTTAATCACCACCTCCCCTCATTAACTGCTTATCATTTTTCACCTTCTCATCTTTCCCTTGCACTCTCTTTTCACACACCCCACTTCTGTCTGCTCTTCTTCCCTTTCTCCTCTTTTCTTTTTCCATTCTCTTCATGTTCCACTCCAGTCTTGCACTCCCTATCTCTGCTTTCCTCACTTCTCTTCACATTCTTTGTCTACAGTATCCATCTTTGCCTTCAGACCTCTCCTCCTTCCTCACTCTCCCTTTTATGTTTTTCCTTCTTGCACATTTCTTTATATCCACTCCAGGAATCAGTGTTTGTTCTCAGGGTCATAAATTTTAATCTTGGTATGCAACTCAGTTTTTCATCTTTCTGAGGTCGATAAAATGTGTGCCTATGAGCTGGATAACAACATTTTAAATTCGGTGTCAAGGCTCCCTTTGGTGAATATGTGCTTTACAAACATACATGGTATGTTAAGCACACAAATGTATTTTAATCTTTTGTTTTTCAATTTCTTTGCAATATTACACTGTCATTATTCTCTCTGTCCCTCCTTGACCCAGTACCTTTCATACTCGTATCCCTTCCCCTGACCTCCTTTCTTTCCTTCGTCCCATCTTTTTCTTTTCCCATTTTCTCTTCCTCAGCATCTCCAGCCATGCCTCCTTTCCCCTCTTGCTTCCTTACACCCTCATTCCATTCTTGCTTCCTTCCTTACACCCTCATTCATTCCCCATCCTTCCTCCCTTGGTGCATTTATTCCTTCTTCCTCCATTCTTTCCTTATTTCTTTTTTTCCTCCTGCTCCTTCCTTCACCTCTTCTTTAATTTCCTCCCTTCTTATCATCAACCCTTCCTTATGCTCATCTTGCTCCTTTCCTTTCTTCTTTCTATTCATCCATCACACATTCACTTCCTTTCTCCCTCTATTCCATTTCTTCCTTTCACATTCTTTCTTGTTTCCTCCTCCTTTCATCCGTTACTCATATATGTCCTCACTCCAGTACTCCCCTTCCTGCCTGCATTTGTTGCTGCCTTCTTTAATGTATTCCTTTCTTCACCCTTTCCTATCTTTTAAACAGCACAGTACAAGCACATTCTCTTTAGTTTGCAAAGCTGCCTCAAGTCCTCCAATGACCCTTCCTAAAGCTGCATTTTGATAATTACACACATTCTCTAATTTGAGCTCACTTTTAAGTTGTTGTCATAGGCTTCCCATATGTTATATTGTGTTATGATATATTGATTTGTACATCACACTAATCACCTGAGAGGGTATCCAGGCACTTGGGCAGGTGTATAGGTCTGAGGTCCCTGAGGTGCTTATGCGAAGAGCCAGGACTTCAGCTTCTTGCGGAACTCAAGATGTGAGGAGGTGGCTATGATGTGTTGAGGCTTGTGGATGTGGGTGTAACCAATAAAGGAAGTGGGTGGAGCCTCTGGGGGAAGTGGGCGGAGCCGTGAAAGTGGGTGTGGTCTCCCCCAAAAATTTGAGCACCTGCACTTAATATTTTACAAATTAAGCACTGGCCTGGACTCTACAAAATATTTGTAGTGAATCGTGCACATAGGGCGTTGGTGCCAGCACCCCCTCCAGGGGCCCCTTAATTGGCAATTATAGCTTGCATACTGCCTTATAAAGATCCGGACATTATCCTACGAACACACAAGGAAAACGGAGGAGAAACAATGTGAGGGAAACCCAGTCAGTATCTTTCTCAACTATAATCACAAAGTACAAAAACTGCAGAAATCGTTTGACTCTGTTAAGCAGAAACTCAGAGCAATGGGAGTGCAATATATGTTACTGTTTCCGGCGAAATTACAAGTACTACACAATGACCGGTAGCATTTTTCACGCATTCGGAGGATGCATGGGGGTGGTTGGAGCTGTGTGAGAGACCCAGACGCGCAACCGGTGTTTCTTTCGGGTCGGAGAGGAGACCACAGCAGAGATGGACCGGTAGAACTGCTGACATGGGGCCGCCTCTGGAGTCGACACTGTCCAGGCTGAGGGCACGGATTACTGTGGGAGATGATGGGACGCTGGTGTTGGGCACTCCCACTCCTTGCAGTGCAGAACTATTGGTGTCTACGGGTGCGATAGAACTGCAGGAGGCACTATAATTCCAGAGACGGTCATGTCTAAGGGATAGCTCCTGAGGAAGGGGGCCCTATGTTTCTTAGTCTGTGGTTCTTACAAGTGGAAAGGGGGGGGGGGGTCCGTACTTACTATGATGGCTTGAATAATGTAATGTTGTGTGTCATCCTGATAGTTATCGATGGGCGGGGGGCTTTTCATTTGAGTTTGTTGGTGTGGGTTTGGCCAAGTGCTGTTACGCCTCTCTGTGCTCCTCAGTTTAGGGACTATAGAGGTGGCTGGTTCTGGAAGGGAGAGCATGCCACTCCTGTGGGACAGAGTGTGACTCGCAGGGGGTGAGAACCCGTCAGATGGGTATTTAGAATAGTAGGTTCCTCATCAGGACTTGGGAGAGAGGGAATGTTTGCAGTTAGGTATTGTTTGTTATGTACGTGAAGTGATAATGTTCAAGATTGGGCATGGTGAGCAAACGCTTTTACCAGTTTACAGGTGTTTACCCGGGGAGGGTTGGGGTTGGTTTACAAAACATGGTTGTTTTATGTTATGAAGTTAGTGCTACGCATGAGACTGTTTGCATGGGGATGCGACTGCCACGCTTGGTGGGTACATGGTTAACCATCTAACAAAAGTGGAGGCAGATAAAATGCACAAGAAATGGAGAGTTCAGATGCACTCCTCCATATACTTGTTTTATGCTAGAGGGGTGTCTCTGGGGATGGCTCCTGGGGTTCCCTTCCAGCATCACGACTCGGAGACGGATGTCCTAGGGAAATACATACTGGTCTGTGTCTATTCGATGGGCAGGAGATCTGTTTGTTTATACATACGTGCCGAATACTGATGTGGTCAGTTCTTCCAGGTGATACTGGAGTTGCTTACCCCATACCTTACTATACACAAATAAGCTTGGCCGGGGACTTTAAATGTGTGCTAGATGGAGAGCTATCCATCACCCTCCCCGCATTTATACTAAATCCAACATGATACATAGCTTGAGAGAGGTTATGAACAGTCTGGCTTGTGTTGATATTTGGCAAGTGCTTCACCCAGAAGGGAGGGAGTACTCCTGTCACTACATCACATAATAAATACAGCAGGTTCTCACTACTCCGTGTCCGGACGCGGAATGGGGGCAGGCATGCGAGCAAGTCAAGACAATTTCCTCTAACGCCCGATTCCAGCTAACCCACTTTCACTTTCTGCACCAAACCTACTTTGCGCCCCTGAGACTGGCCATGATCTATCTGTCCAAGCTTTCGAATTGCCCCAGGTGTGGTCTGGACCGTGCAGACGTTTTGCACATGACGTGGACTTGTGGTCGGCTGCAGGGCTTCTGGACAAATGTGGTAGAGACCTTACTTAGGGTTACTGGACTGAACATTGCACGATCCCTCCACTGTTTGCTTGGCGCCCTTCGGTTACCCAAAGGGAAAAGGATACAGTATAGGTTTGCATTGCTGGGATTAGTTCTGGCAAAACGGCGCATATCTATTCAGTGGATGCAGGTGTCCGGGACATATATTATGCAGTGTGAGCCAGATTTGATGGAGTGGGCCGTAGCAGAGGAAATACGAATGAAAATGGTCTGCGTGGATGAGCATTTAGCTGATGACTTAGAGGAATGGGTGTCAATGTGCAGGGATTTGATGGTGGGTGTGCAGAGAGGGGCTGAGTTGCTTTATGGATGGATGGGAGTAGTAACTGTTAGGCATATACGAGACGTGGTGGTCCATTCAGGGTAAAGTGTCATGTTGTTTGTCGCCATGTGTTTCTTTTCATTGCTGTTTTATACTGAAAACTATCAATTAAAATAATTGTTTTAAACTTTCTGTAAAGAAAAAACTCCCTAATTGCTCCCCATCGAGATGTTAACATTACAGCATTGTTGCATTTTACTTTGTTTTTCCATTACTTGTACTTGGCCTTAAATCTTGCCTGTGAACTTCTAATGTTCTACCTGTCATTCAGGTTGTGTATTTTTATGTTCTGTTAAGAAGTGCAAAGATACAAGGTTAAACCCCCCAGTGTAACACACATCTTTGCTCACTGTCTCATGGCAATCTTCTATCCGCACCAGTCTCTTTTCTGCCACAGAGGTCTTTAACAACATTACCTTTTTCTATAGTGTTTTGTAGCACATCTTTCCTGATGATGGAAGTTCTTGGCTATCTAGCTTCAGGTTGAAGCCCTAGGGGTCTGTGGGATCGGTGTAGTTCATATTTTTCTTCATCATCTGATAACTTGTTTATGGATTTTTTTTGGTTTCTCCCTTTGAGTGCACAGATAGGAGGATTAATTTCACAATTACTGGAAAACCAATGCCCCCATGTTTGCCATGAAAGTGTGTCTCTGGTTTATTACAGTTGTTTGACTCACACTTGTGCCTTCCAGATTAGAATTTCAGTCTCTGGCATTGTAATTAACCCTGGGCAAAGCACTACGCTACGCTCGCGTAGTTTGCGAAGTTTGCGCTACTTCGCACAACGCGAATTGCACGTAGCACAGTGCAAACACGCGTAGCGTTGCGTAGTGCAGCGGTAACAGTATTGCTATGCTCGCGGTCCTCAACGTAAAGTTGACGACCGCGAGCAAGCAAAATGACATCCCGGCGAGACTTTTTCTCGTTCGCGATCAGCAACATCAAGTTGCCGATCGCGAGCGTGGAAAATAAACCTCCCGGCGAGATTCTCAACGCGGGAGGTCAGGTTTCTCATTGCGAGTGGTCGCGTATGCTCGCGACCGCTCGCGATGAGAAACTACCAGTCCGCGTTGAGAAAGCTGCCGCTCGAGTAAAAATCTACTCGAGCGGCAGTAAAAGACAGCTCGCACTGTGCAAGATGCCGTTTTCAATGATTGCACAGTGCGGACAAGCATCCGGCACTGTGCAATCATTGCGAACAGTGCACTACGCAGTTCGCGTGAGTGCTACGCGTAGCTCGCGTAGTGCGAACTGCACTTTGCGTAGCTTCGCGTAGCGCTACTTCGCGAACTACGCCCAGGCTTATGTAATCCCATTCGTCAAGTTGAGCTTTTCTGCTTCCATGGTACCTAGGTCGCTCTTGTTATCTAGAACGTCATTCAGTACTTTCCGTAGCAGGGCCTTCGTCCACATTGTCTCGATGTGGATGCTTCTCAGCAAGCAGAATCTGAACACTCTTCTTGTTTCCTATGTGGCTGTGTTTCTTTCAGTCTTGGATATTTCACTTTTCACTTTCAGGGGTTGTGTTTCCTATCTCCACTGCTTAATTTGTGCAGATTGTTTTAGTTTGTGGGCAGCGGCCCTCATTTGGAGGACCGAGTCTTATCTTTCATTACATTTAATACAGAGCAAGAGGCAAAAAGAGATGATGGACAGGAAGATAGGCAAACGGTGATAATAGAAGAAATTGGGACTGAAAAAAACACGAAACAAAGATAATGAGACAGGAATTGTTGGGTGGGGGGAGAAAAACGCACGTCACTTAAGACTAGGCAGTTTTTGTATGCAGCAGCCTTGGTATTTGATAGCACTGACTGCGGGCTTCTCAGAATAACTTTGGAGCTGTGCACTTATGTTTTCAAAAAATAAAGCACTGAGGGGCATATGTATCAAATACTGTTATTGCGATTCTCAAATAGCGATTTTCAGAGAATCGTTATTTGAGAATCGCAAAACGGGATGTAATTAAAAATTCGCAAATATTTTGCGCTCCCTTGGCATTCCTTAATTGCGACTCGCAAATTGCGAATCGCAATCAAGGAATGGTTTCCCATTCATTCCTATGGGCCTAGAGGCCCATAGGAATGAATGGGAAGACATTCGCAATTTGCGAGTACCCATTAGGTACTCGCAAATTGCGAATGCAATTTCAAGGGTGCAAGGGTGTCATAAGGACACCCTGTTGCACCCCTGAAATGAGCATGTGTGCACATGTGGCGCACATACATGCCCTAAGGGCATGTATGTGCGCCACATGGCACTTTGAAAAATGCCAAAAAGTGCATTTTTCAAAGAAATCGCAAATTACCACCAACTTGAAGTTGGTGGTAATTTGCGATTTCTTAAGGAGAAATCGCACAACTTGGGTGCTTTCTACATTGCATTTAAGGAATCGCAATTTGCGATTCCTTAAATGCTTCGCAAAATAGGGAATCGCAAATTTTGCGATTCCCTATTTTGCGAGGGCCTTTTGGGATACATCCCAGAAGGCTTTTTCCCGTTCGCAAACGGGCCGATTCTGAGAATCGGCCCGTTTGCGAACGGGAAATGGGCTTCATACATATGCCCCTGAATGACTATTTTGAGGCGATCTTTTTGTGTTTGCAGTTTCTTTTCCCTTCTCTCACAGGGGAGTGATTTCCAAGTCTTGTGCGTACGTCCTCCCCCGCCCCACACCCACTTACATTCAGGCTCTACTGATGAGGGCGCAGCCTCAGCACCTCTGTAGTATTAAGAGATCAGGCCGCCAAGGTCACTGGGCTCTTCCTTACAGTTCCCCTCCAGTCGTTGCCTATCGGGGCTTTCCTAAGTTCATGCAGTTTAGGAAAATTCCCCCTTTTGATTTAAACTGCAGTGAGGCAGGGATCCTTCCTCTGGTGAGCACCGGGGTTGTCCTCCCTGTTAATATTGTATCGTCCCTTTAATGTTGTTAACTTGGTGTAAGCTTTCTTCGTCTTGTGAAATACCCGTGGATAAAATAAGCCTTCTCTGTAATTCAGGTCGGATCTCCCACTTCCCTGGTGACACGGTCTCCTTCTTTACATGTATTCCGCTGTGTCTAATGGAGCAGCTCTTGTCGCAGTGAGCCATTAATTTTCCACTTTACAGTTTTTCCTCATTTCTGCTTTTCAGATTGCCTTTACTAACCTTTCCATATTTGCTAACCTCAATGTCTTCCTATTAGTGGTTGATTGATTGCTATTCTAGGCTGGGCACCGAGCCGTCTTCAGTTTTCTGGCTAATGCAATGTAGCCCACTATTTGTGCTGTGATGTCAGTGGGTCTTAAGGCTGTACCTGAGCATTCGTCAAGCTGGGTCTAAGCCCTCGCTGGACCCCATCTCCCGCCAAATATGAATCATTTGGAGTAAGCAATGCTTCTATTCGAGTATTTGCTGCTAGAGAGGGAGTGACTGAATACGTTACCAGTGGCAATTCATCCATTTTTTTCTGGTCGTGGAATTCAGCTAATTCATTAAAGTGGCACTTGGCTTCTGACTCGCATGAAGGAGACAAGCGGTGTCTGCAGGATAGTTGATGCAGCAGTACCTAGCAGCTCAGCCCCCAGCCTCGCCTTCGTTCAAACTTCTTCAGGATTCATTTAGACCAGTGGTTCTTAACCTGTAGTCCGCTATGCCTACTTGAGGACTCAACGATTGTTTAGAAAATTAAATAACTGTAGCAGATTCATTCATTATATACATAGAAAAGTTACATTTTAAATGTTTAAAGCTTTGTAAATTTGAATGAATTTAAAATTGGAGGCTTAAGATTAAGCTGGTATCCTTAGCTTGATTTGTAGGAGCAGCACATGTACAGCAAACAGTAGTATGGACAATTGGTTGCCTCAGTTGAACACAACTGGTATGTGCTACCAAAAAGAAAGCGTGCATTTTGAGGAAAAAGACAATCTGAAATTCGAGATATGAGTCCTATTAATCGCTTTGTCTCTTAGAAATAAATCCAAATTTTGCAAAGCTCCAACTTTCCTGTTATAATTTCGTTTTTGTGTATATTTTTGTTTTTAAATTTAAAAAATCCATAATCCGTGCATTAGTTTGATATAAACTTGTTTCTGTAGTTTTGTGCATTTTCCACACCATCTGATAGTGGTTCAGTGGCGGTCCAGAAATGTTAAAAGGTTTAAGAACCACTGATTTAGGCGATCCAATGATGATGAAGAGTATATTGTTGAGGTAATGTAAAAACATTTATTGGCAGTGTCTCCAATTGCTCCATTTGTGTGATCTGATTTATTACCCACCGATGAAGGCAGCTGGTGGGTTGTGAGAGAGCACTTGGGCGAAGTCAATCAATCATAGCATTTGTAAAGCGCACTACATACCCGTGAGGGTCTCAAGGCGCTGGAGGGGCGGGGGGGAGTGCTGCTACTGCTCGAAGAGCCAGGTCTTGAGGAGTCTTCTGAAGGTCAGCAGGTCTTGGGTCTGCCGTAGGTGGATGGGGAGGGTGTTCCAGGTCTTGGCGGCGAGGTGGGAGAACGATCTGTCGCCGGAGGTCGCTCTTCGGATGCGGGGGACTGTGGCGAGGGAGAGGTCGGCGGAGCTGGCGGGTGGGGGTGTAGAAGCTGAGTCGTCTGTTGAGGTACGCTGGTCCGGTGTTGTGGAGAGCCTTGTGTGCGTGGGTGAGGAGCTTGAAGGTTATCCTCTTGTTGACGGGGAGCCAGTGCAGGTCTCTCAGGTGGGGTGTGATGTGGCTGCGGCGAGGGATGTCGAGGATCAGGCGTGCAGAGGTGTTCTGGATGCGTTGAAGCCGTTTCAGGAGTTTGGCCGAGGCTCCAGCGTAGAGGGCGTTTCCGTAGTCCAATCTGCTGCTGACGAGGGCCTGGGTGACCGTTCTTCTCGTTTCGGTGGGGATCCACTTGTAGATCTTGCGGAGCATGCGGAGGGTGTTGAAGCAGGCGGAAGAGACAGCGTTGACCTGCTTTGTCATGGAGAGGGTGGAGTCGAGGATGACCCCTAGGTTGCGTGCGTGGTCGGTGGGTGTTGGAGCAGTTCCCAGTGCGGTCGGCCACCAGGAGTCGTCCCAGGCCGAGGGGGTAGATCCGAGGATGAAGATCTCCGTCTTGTCCGAGTTCAACTTCAGTCGGCTGTTCCTCATCCATTCGGCGACGGCCTTCATTCCTTCATGGAGGTTGGCTTTGGCGGTGTGGGGGTCCTTGGTGAGGGAGAGGATCAGCTGGGTGTCATCGGTGTAAGAGATGATGTTGACGTTGTGCAGTCGGGCGACTGGTGCCATGTAGATGTTAAACAGCGTTGGGCTGAGGGATGAGCCCTTGGGTACGCCGCAGATGATCTCGGTGGCTTTGGAGCGGAAGGAGGGAAGGCGGATGCTCTGTGTTCTGCCAGAGAGGAAGGAGGTGGTCCAGTCCAGGGCCTTCTCTTGGATCCCGGCGTCATGGAGGCGTGTGCGTAGTGTGCGGTGGCAGACCGTGTCGAAGGTGGTTGACAGGTCCAGGAGGATGAGGGCTGCGGTCTCTCCGTTGTCTAGTAGGGTCCTGATGTCATCGGTGGCGGCGATGAGGGCAGTTTCGGTGCTGTGGTTGCTGCGGAACCCGGACTGGGACGGGTCCAGGATGCTGTTCTTCTCGAGGTAGCGGGTCAGTTGTTTGTTGACGGTCTTCTCGATGACCTTCGCAGGGAACGGGAGCAGGGAGATGGGCCGGAAGTTCTTGAGGTCCTTGGGGTCCGCCTTGGGTTTTTTGAGTAAGGCGTTGATCTCGGCGTGCTTCCAGCTCTCCGGGAAGGTTGCTGTCTTGAAGGAAATGTTGATGGCTTTCCGGAGATGGGGTGCGATGGCGGTGCTGGCTTTGTTGAAGATGTGGTGTGGGCATGGGTCTGACGGAGATCCGGAGTGGATGGTGTTCATGATCTTGATGGTGTCGTCGTCGTTTATGTTGGTCCAGGAGAGCAGGCGGTTGGTGCGGATGGTGGTCGTGGGGGCGGAGGTCTCAGTGGTTGTCGGGACGATCGTGGCGTTCAAGCTGTCGTGGATGTCTGCGATCTTGCGGTGGAAGAAGGTGGCCAGCGAGTCGCACAGGTCTTGCGAAGGTGGGATGTCGTTGGAGTTGGAGCTGGGGTCGGAGAGTTCCTTCACGATGTTGAAGAGCTCTTTGCTGTTGTGTGCGTTGTTGTCTAGGTGGTCTTTGAAGGAGGCCCTTTTGGCGGATCTGATGAGGTGATGGTGTCTGCGAGTGGCGTTCTTGTGGGCGGCGTAGCTGTCCGGTGTTCGTTCACGGTGCCAGTTCCTCTCTAGCTTTCGGCAGGTTTGCTTGGAGGCCTGGAGGTCTTCGGTGAACCAGCTGGCTTTCTTGCTGGTGTGGTTGTTGGAGGGTTTCTTGAGCGGGCGAGGGTGTTGGCGCTTTATAAATTTAATATTCATTCATTCATTCACATGACGCTGGGCACTGATCTTCCTGAATACCCTCATTTAGTCTATAATATTGAGGTTCTGCAGAACATTGTACAATAATGAAGACATTGTGCATTGAAATGTCCGTCCCCTACATGTCGAAAGCTACCTTGTGAAAGTATACCATTATAAGCTCCTGAAATAACAGGAAATATTTTGCACATACCTTTCGTTTCATGTGGCTTATTTCTGTGGGAATACACCTAGGCAGCCGCACCATTCGCAAGAGACTGGAATCAGTCTCAAGAGTTGGCTGGAAAAAATATATCGTCACTTCGACACATCTGTTTTCATTTAATTATGGTTCACAGACGTCTAATGTCTCTGGAGTGAGTTAAAACTGAACTGCTCCATGCTGCTTCTGTGCGCATACTGATTGCTATTTTCAGAAGTGCCCGGCGGCGTGATTACAGCTTGTCTGACAGCTGAATGGTTTGTGTGTGTGTTTCTTTTTACACAGTGCTGTTCAAGTCACATTGCTGTTTTGCCTGGGAAAGTAGGGCCCTTTTTGGATTTCTCTTATTGTACTTGCTTAGAGCGTGATATTTAGCAGTGACTCAGGAAAGAGTAGATGGGATTAACAAGCACGCTCATGTTTTCGCACTCTATACTGCCACCAGTGCTTAATTTGTAACAAAATAAGTACCAGGGTCCTCTTCGGGAGGCCACTGCAGCTTGCCAGCACTGCCTGTGACAGTACCAACCCAACTACTAACCATCACACTCCTAGACTACAAGTGTCACAATTCAGACTGTTTCACCCCCATAAACCTATAAGAATGGCTTGGCTGAAAGGTATTTGTCATTTTGAATGTATACTGAATTAATAAACACCTGTTGTTGTGCTCATCTCTAATTTAGACAGAGCTACCATGTAGCAGATGGTGATCAGCGTTGGCGTAGACAATTAAGTGGCGGTGCCGAGCACCGGAAACAACCTTCTCAAATTAAGCACAAACGGCCACAGTAGAGCTAATACACACCGCACTTGCAGCTTCTTATCTCTACAACAGAACTGCTCCGTTTGCTGCAGGGGATGGCAGGCAGTGAGCTATCCCCTGGACCAAACAACTTAGGAGTAAAAGAAAGAAACTGCGAAGACCTCAGTTACAGCTTCGTATAAGAAATAATGGTTTCCTCACCTGCAGGGCTTTAAGTGGGCCAGTTCTCTCCGGGTCTCAGACCCGTTAGTAATTAACAAGCATTCTCAACGCCAATAGGTTTCATCTATGTAAAATCTATTGGCTCTGTGAATGTTTTTCAAATGTTTAACAGGTTTTTCTTTTACTCCAAGCCATGTTGCACAGCAACCTGTGCTGCAGTGCAACATGTAAAAAAAAAAAACAACGAGAAGGGGTTGGAAAATGAAGGAAGAGGTTGGGAAACACAATAGAGAGGGGGGTGGAAAAAATGTGGGTGGGTTAAAAACAGGAAAGCAGGAGAGGGTGGTGGAGTTTAGAAACAAAGGAAAGCATGAGGGTGGGTTAAGAGGAGTGGGAGGAGGGCGGGGACCGGGTTTTAAAAGAACAAAGGCGAGCTAGTAGGTTTTAAAAATAACAGAGATATTGTGAAGTAAAAAAAAAAAAACAGAGTACCTGCAGTGGAAGGACACTGGTAGTACTTGGTCCAGACTCCACGGCAGGATGAAAACTCGAAGCCCAGGAGGAAGACTGAGGCGAGGAGAAGGCGCTGACCAATAAGAAGCAAGGAAACAAGAGTGACATAGGAGCAAGCCAATGGTAAGTAAAGGTAAGTAATGGGGGACTCTTAAGATTTTGCAATCGTTGTGCAGGCGAAACCTAGAACTGGACATTGAAACGGATCCCTATCGGGCCCTATATTCGTGTCCTTAATTTTAATGGCAATAAAACACTCATAATTTTCTAAATAATTAATGGAAAAAAAGCTAAGGTAGTCAATGTCCGTGATTTTGTTCCTGATTTTATTTCAAACTTTTTACTTAATATTGCACCAAAATACCAGTTGGGTGGCACAATATAGGGATCACAAAAATGGAGTTTACATGGTTAAGCAATTGCCTTAATTGCTTAGGCCACAGGCCTTTTAAAGATCCCAGACATTTTGCACCCAGCTTAAAGCCCTGTTCTTCTGTAATAAATATCCATGTGCTGCATAGAAAGTACACGTCGGATGGTGCTTACTCGCCGGAACAGTACAGCTCCATGTGCAGAGAAAATCTCTCTCTCTCTCTCTCTGTAATTGGATTTATGTAGCACTACCCCTGACGAGGCGTTGAATCGCTTTACAGCAAGTATCACACTTCTCCAGAGCAAAAGGTCAGTGGTTTATCTAGTGGTGTTGTGATTAGTCATGTGCTCCCAAGAAAAAATTGCATGCATTTACTCCAGTTAGTTTGTGATAGTTTATATATTTATACCAGTTAGATGTGATCATTAGTGGGGACGAGATAGACAGGCTGGCGGGAATTAGGAAAAGTTAGGCTACAGGGAATTAGGAAAAGTTAGGCTACAGGGATAGGGTTTTAAAGTGGAGAGGTTATGATCTATGAAATGAAGTATCCGCCAATTGCAGGATACAATAAGAACAATTGAGGCAGGCAGGCAAGAGACTGAGAAGAAGGCTAGTCTCAGAAATAGAAGGTATACAAAGGATGGAAGGTAAGAAGAGGGTAATTCTGAAGAAAGAAAGAAGAGAAACCAAGCAGGAGTAAGTCAAAGCAATATTTCATGCAATGTTTTAGGGGTATAGTGCGAGAAGGCTTTCTGAGTTAGCAAGTAAATGGAGAATGTAAGCTTTAGAAAGAAACGACATTATACATAGTGCTTCATATCTAGGGCAGACAGTTTAAACATGTGGTTCCGAGTGTAATCATCATTTAAACATTAAAATCCCTAGCCTGTTGGTTTTTTTCCCCCATGCCTACGACAGCCCTTTTAAACATAGTCTGGAGTATCCCAACCTTGGTACAGGGTCTCTACGCTGCACAAAGGGACTTAGGGCAGAAAAAAGAAGAAGCTCTGTAAATTAAAGGTTTTTTCACTCTTTCACTAAAAATGAGTTATTTGGCACTGGCTGATAGTGTCTCACCAATGCACAATCCGATTTATACCCTGTTTTGTCACCTAATCCAAGAGTATGTTGCACGTTAGTGTATGTGGTTATTGTAGTTTGTGCATTGTATTTATAGCGACATGCAGATATATCGCACCCCTTTGTGTCTCTGTTGTGGGTGCTACACGCCGGAGAATACCCTGAAGTGAGGGGGCATCACTCCAAACAAAGGCTGTGTCTACAGGACTGCAAAGAGAGACACTTGAAAAGGAAATCACTCCTAGTCACTTCTCCAGCCGGCTTCTCTTTGTTATGATCCAATTAAAATCCCCATTTCCATATGGGGGGAGCGGGGGCACCTGAGGAGTGGGAGCTGTGGCTGGGCTGGACATTCATGCATGGTAGAAGGAATGTGTTTTATGTCATTCAATTGCCTTTGTACCATCTGGATGGGGGAGCTCAGGGCTATATTGTATTTTGCTTCTCTGAACAGTGTATAGTTACTGTTAAGGTTATTGTATACTTGAGTCAAATGGCAATAAAATATACCATTAAAAGATTCCCATTTTTATCACACCTCCCAACAAAAAAATGTGCTTCACTTTTGCCCTCCCAACTCTCAAATATGTGCAGCTCATTTACATGTGTTTACATTTTGTGGTGTGTTAAAATAAAAAAAGACACCCCACAGCCCCTCCTTCCACACTCTCTCCACCCCAGAAAGACTGCCACACAATTCACCCCATTTTTCCTTCTCTGACTGCTAATTGAGAGGAGCTTGCAAACCCCATGTAAAAATACAAGCAGCAGTCTGCCAGACTGAAGCACAGCAAATGTGACAAGATAAATACAGTATTCGAAGTCACGTTATTCATTGCTTGTCCTTTCGCAACCCACCAAAAATGCTTAGAGCTAAATATACTGTAATCAACTATGAGGTAACCCTGTGTTCCGTGGAACCTGGGCAACAAATCATAATACTCAAAACAATGGTTTTGTTGGAGTAACTATATATGCATTGAAAGAGCAATTAATTGATTAATGCACACAACCACAGGAGAAGAGATATGAATGAAAAAACAGCAATTTATGACTTTAACCCATTCAATAATACACAGCAATGTAAAATTCAAAGAGAAGGGTGCTCTGTGATGAATTCAAAAGAGCTAAATATAAACAGAATTTTTTGACAATTTGGTAGTAAATTGTGCCGCTCCGTTTGTTACATGTGCACTCCTCACCAGCATTTAGCTATTGCTCATGTAGAAAAAATAAACACACAACGTCCCAGGCCGATGTTGTTTCCGCCATGGTGTTTTGTGCCCGTTTGTACCATGGGGGGCACAACAAGAATTAATCGATTTACTGATCACAGAAGGGTGACTGAGGTGTGTACCGGCTGAGTTGTGTACTTGTGTAGCCAAAGGCTTTTCCTTTTGCACAATCACTGGATACTACATTTAAGAAATTCATAGGTAAAGTCATACGATAATATCAAATGTCATTTACGATATTTGTGTTGTCTTATTCCAAGTTGAGAGTAAGGCCCTTAGCATTTACGTATGGTTTAGATAGGAAGACGGTGTCGGCATGAATAATTTCTACAAGATAAAATCTGAAAAGAGAGGAAATGTAAGGTAAGCTGGTAACTTAACCATTACTCCCAACCCTGCTATCATGACTGAAAGATGGCTAAAACATAGCAATAAGAGACAGAGTTGAGTGTTGCTTACTGGGTGAGTCGTTCAGTAATCCAGTCAGTAAGCTCCTGGCTTGTCAAATCTAGGTAATTGGCTAAATTGTTTTTTATGGACACAATGTGATTTTCTGAAAGAGTGTGATGTTGACGATATAATGCGTAGCTTTAATATTAAGCTTAACTTTTTTGAAGTGGGGCAGAGGAGAGGCCGAAGAGCCTGAAAAAAGCCAATCGACCGAGGCTTTACTGTGGTAGCAGAAGTGAGTCCCTGTGATATCACCATACTCCGTGGGACTACATCATCCAGAGGCAGATGAACCAGCCCATCAATGCAGTTTCTAGGCCAAAGGAGGCGAAGGAATCCTGCTGCACGGGTCTCACAGGGTCAAAGCCCAGGACAAGTAAGGGTGGGCCCGCCTGTAGCCCAGAATATTCTGGGCCGGGCCCGTCCCTTGGGTCCTGCTCTTTATTATGTACTTTATTTCCTCGATCCCTTGATTCGTTTTGCTTAACATGGGGAAAAGGAAGGCCCAGTCCATTCTGCCTCAAAAACAGCCAGTAAGAACAGGCGGCATTCAATGTTAAGTGAGTTTTTGTGAAGCATGTAGTGGAGGCTGTTAAGGAGGAGAATGTTCAGACCAAAATCCTCAATGTCCCTCAAGTACTTAGTGGTAGAATAGATTTCTTTAGTAACATTTCTGCTAGACACTCTGAGGGCCTCACTGGGACTGGAAATATGGTAATACAATAGTTATAGAACCTGAACTGCACAATGCCTTGAGGCAAACAAAGTATACAACACTGCAGAATGCACACCTGCTCCTTCAAATAAATAGGGGCCCTCCAAGAAGAACTCCAGCCCAAAACTTAGTCTGTCAGCTGGCAATATCAACTCCGATTTCCTCATTGAAAGTTTGATGCCCAATATCAATGTTCGATGATCTCACTTTTAAAAATAATAATAATTTTAAAAAAAACCTTGAAGGACTCTGCCATTAAATCCATGTCCTCCAGTGATACGCATACATCCTGGTGCAAGATGATAAAAAGTAGGGTGAAAGGATAGAGCCTGATTATAAGGGGAAGGAGAAGAGAATATCTGCACTCTTGCTTGCAAGAGGGTCAGAAAAACCTTCCATGAGAACCTGTGCTGGAAGTTGGGGAACCACAACTGGATGTAGCTGTGAGATATCTGTACATACGAGTTGGAGAAAGTGAGCGACCACTGTGATATGGAAATGTGTATCATGCTATACACTTCTTATGTGCTGCATGTATTATCAACAAAAACAATAAAAAAGAGTTATTTAAAAAAAATCAAGATGCAAGATAGTCTCTCAGAGCTCTTCACCTATGGCATTTGAGTCTGTCAGAGAGCATTCTTCCACCCCATCTTAGACATGGTGTACTCAAGATGCATATAATAGCAATATCTGATAGAGACATCTAGCCGCAGATTCCTTAACTTAGAATATCCCCAGGCGTCAGACTGGATCCGGAAAATCCTTTTTCCCAGCAATACCTCTGCACGCCGGGAGACGGCGCCGCTTGGCTCCGTCCTGACGTCGCCCACGTTAGTGACGTCAATGGAGCTATATAAGCCGCCCACGGCGTGCTGACGTCAGTTTTCTTCTTTTCCGCGTCCTAACGCGGATCCGGGAGAGTAATACCTCTGGCCTGTTTTTATATTTTCAGGCCTTCTCGACGCCCTTTTTGCGTCAAGGAACAGTGTTCGATGCCTGCGGGCTTCAAACCGTGTCGGTCCTGCTCGCGCCAGATGTCGGCGACGGACCCGCACAACATCTGTATGTGGTGCTTGGGCGAGCACCACGACTCCGTGGAGTGCGACGCTTGCCAACAGCTGCGGCCCAAAGCCCTGCGGGAACGCCGCATGAAGCTGTTGTCTGCGCGGATGTCCCGAACGGGCCCCTCACGACGCCGGTCTCCTTCTCCGGCGGAATCGTCCACACAGCGCCGGCGATCAAACGACGACGCTCCTGTTAGGGGCAGGTCCCGGGAACATTGCCATCCTTCACCTCCCTCTGGTAAGCACAAACGGAAGTCGCACAAGTCGTCGGCTTCACGCCGATATCATGTTTGGGCCTGTAGCTCACAGTCTTTGCCACATTCTGGCCCACAGCAGGCGGACCCCGCATATCCCCCATTTCCGGGTGCCGGGGCGACTCGTCCTCAGATGGAGGACTACTGCAGGGCTCTGCAGTCCTTTCTTGCATTCCCCCCCCCCCCTGGTGCGTCTTCCAGCCCCATAGGCGGGGTAGGGTCTCAGGTCGAGACTCCGCCGGCGGGCTCGTCCTCGGCTCTGACCGAGCGCACTGACTCTCACTCCAGAGTCGCCGCAACATCGGGACACGGCCCGGAGGGGCATCCCACGGTGTCTAGCCCTTCCTTGGCGCCGGCGCACAGCCTTCCGGGGCTCCCTGTGACATCGCTGGAGGTGGCTGCGGCGCGGTGCACATTACCGCTTCGGCACACTCTCTCCCCGCAGGTTTCCACCTCGGGTGACGTAGAGTCGGTGCCGGTCCGACTCCGAGCGATCGACGCCTCTTCGGAGGTTGCCGGCGCTGGCTCCACTCCGGCAGCCAAGGCCTTTTCGGAGGTCACCGGCGCCGGCACGGCTCCGGCAGCCAAGGCCTTTTCGGAGGTCGCCGGCTCGGCTCCGGCAGCCGAAGCCTTTTCGAAGGTCACCGGCACGGCTCCGGCAGCCGAGGCCTTTTCAGAGGTCGCCGGTGCAGGC
Source organism: Calotriton arnoldi (assembly GCA_963921515.1). Classification (NCBI taxonomy): domain Eukaryota; kingdom Metazoa; phylum Chordata; class Amphibia; order Caudata; family Salamandridae; genus Calotriton; species Calotriton arnoldi. The sequence goes on from CAWUFW010000166.1 coordinate 1,328,605, forward strand.
TCGGCTCCGGCAACAGGGGCCTTTTCAGAGGTCGCCGGCTCGATTACGGTAGCTGAGACCAACTCCACTGCGGCGGTCGAGGCCTTTTCGGAGGTCGTCGACGCTGGCTCGACTCCAGGAGTCGAGGCCTTTTCAGAGGCCGACGACGCCGGCTTGGCGTCACCTCGGCGCCGTTCAATGCCACTACCATCTCCGGGTTCATTGGTGGAGGATGTACTCACGGTGGATTCACCGCCCCCTGAGTCATTTCAACGCTCTCCGGTGTGCATGCCCATGGGGCATTGGCCTGCTCCTTTTGCTGAGTTTCTTTTGAGCGGCCGGATTAGCTTGCGTCCGTCCCCTACTGATAGCTTGCTGTCCCCACCTCGTGGTGCCACGGAGGCTACTGGGACGTTTGTCAGGGCTATTTGCAGGGCTACAGCCATTTTACGCATGCAGCCGCCCTCTGTCTCTAGGCCTTCCGCGCCTTTGCAGGAACTTCTCCACCAAGGCGTGGGGAACGTGGAGCCATTATTGCCATTTGCGGAGTCATTATTTGACATCCTTCTTGGGACGTGGGCAAGACCCTCTTCTGAAGACCCCGTGGATCGTGCTGTGGCTCATCGCTATCGGCCTGCTCCCTATGACCCCGCCTGTTTGACCCTCCATCCTGGAGCAGGAGGGCTTGTGCTTGAGGCAGCCCTCTCTATCACTCCTGTTCCGTTGCACCCTCCCACTCGGGAGTCTCGGTGGTTGGAGTCATGGGGCCGTGATGTGTTTGCATCCGCCAGCTCGGCACTCCGGTCCCTGAACACTTTGTGTGTGTTTGCTCGGGCTACGTTTGCCCTTTGGGACGCTGTTGAGCAGCTCCTTCCCTCCTTGCCGGACAGCTCCCGTGCCGATCTAGTCCGCATTATCAGTGATGGCCATGATATGGCACATTTTTCAATTCGGTCTGCCATGGACACCACGGACTCGGTAGGTCGTGCTATGGCCAGGTCGGTTGTCTTGCGCCGCCATGCGTGGTTGCGCGATGGCGTTTTCCCACAACATATTCAGGAGCGACTTGGGGATCTGCCATTTGATGGGATCATTCTTTTTGACGCCCATGCTGACTCAGCAGTGCGACGACTCCTGTCTATGGTTGATTCTCTTCCCAGGTTTTAATCCTGTTGGAGGCTTTTGGAACACGTGACGGTGCCGTCACGTTCTTTTGTGTTACCCTTTGTGGATTACTGAGGTTCTCAGTTGCGTGGCTGTTCAGCCATTTTATTTCCTTCTTCTGGTACAGTAGTATAACTGTGTTGCCTTTCGTTTGAGCCTCTGCATCGAGCGTGTCTCAAGAGGGACCCTTCTTTTTGTAAGGTGTGCCTTACCCTATGTGGGGTATTTGTTGGCGATTATATTGCTACTTTTCCTTGCCTAGGCACTTTTGCCGCAAGTTAATTCTTCCTACTATTGTAGGATATCAAATCTGGTGAGATCCGTGAGCTTGATTTCTCTCCAGGGGTGGCGTATTGGTTGTCTACAGTGAGTCCATAACACATCCCCGCCTCCATAGGGATGTCCGTTCCCTGATATTTGCTCCAGGGTTTTGTCACGCCTCTTCATTCCGGGCGTGTTCTTACAGCCTCGCTGTACACATCTTGCTTGTCTACGGGTGGACATGCGCCCCTGGGGGGCAGGTTCCTCTGGTCAGTTCCGGGACGGTATCTTCTGTATTCTGTGAATACTTGCATTCTTCGTGCATACATATTATGCTCTGAGTCTTTCTATTGCATCCAAAACGTCCCCGACAGGGTTTCCGGTTCCTTGCTTCCTGCAGAACGCAGGGTCCGGTTAATTCGTTCCTGTCCTCCGCATATTTCTTAATTCTCAAGGAGTGACTATTCTCCGTATTCTCCTACTTGGTGAATAGGGTCTGTCTATGGCGGAGTGTGCTTTTGGGCGATAGGCCTATGTCTGTGCCTTGTCTCCTCTTTAACGTTTCTTCAATTCATGACTCTTAGTGTATATATCGTAGGTTATACACGCTACAAGGGTGCTCCCATTCTAGGTTCTATTGACCTAGTATTAGCCTTCTTGCACACACTCTCCTTTCGGGATACAGTCCCCTCTGTGTTCCTGGCCCTGCCAGTTATCCGCTCACAGCAGCACTTTTTGATACATTTGGCTGCATGCCTACCTCCTACGCTTGCTCCACCGTAACTCTTTTGTTGTCACATGTCCTACAGGGTACACATTGTTATTCGTTTTTTATTACGCACACGAGCCTTCTCTTGCGGCTCCTGTACCTCCCCCGTCAGTCTTCGGACTGTCCCCTGGTTTCATTTTTTAACAACCCATGTGGTGTATGTTCAAGCGGTATGCTCTACCGTTCTCATGTTGTAGGGCTCCTTCTTTCATGGAGTCGCTGCATTTTCTCTTCCGTGGGCACTGACCTTTCTAGTTCCACATTTCCTTCGTCTGTGTCTGGATGAGAGAGGTCTCGCACCATCCCTCGCAAGCTTGTGGTGCTTTTGCCGTCCCTTGTCCATGTTCATTTCGGAGTTTCTGGGTCTGTCAGTTGCCCTGGCATTGCGGTTCCCACCGTGTTTCCTAGGCCATTGACAAATTTGTTCTAATGGCACATGGTGGTTGTTTCGCAGACCCTCCTCCTATGGGGTATGGCTTTGGTATCTATTCTAAGTTAAGGAATCTGCGGCTAGATGTCTCTATCGGATGGAAGAGTTACTTACATTCGGTAATGATATATCTGGTAGAGACACAGTCTAGCCGCAGATTCCTTAACGCCCGCCCATCCTCCCCACTCTGCGAAGACCTTTTCATATGGTGTCTTTCCACCTAGCCCCCTCTTCTGGGTGGCCTTGGTCTTCCAGAGGTGTGCTCTCGCTCCTCACTCTGGGGTAAGGTATGTTGTTCTGCCTGGGGCCCTTCGGACTCCCCTCCATTCTCCTGTTTGGTTGGTAGCGTGTTATCATGCCTTCCTTTGTGGCTGGGGGTGTTGTTCGGATTTCGAGCTCTTTGGCTCTCCACTCCATCATGTTTTTTAGGTGGTTAAAATCTCTGTTTTCCACTGCCTACTCAGCTTGCTTCACCGGTGTTCCAAATACGTGGGGTTCTTCTGCTTTAATTCCCTCCCACCACCCATGCCTGTGCTTCTTTCTATCTATGGCAATCAGTCATATTGGAATTCTCTTGCTCTTACAGTCCTTTAAACATTGTAAGGTCTGGGTAGTGCACTTTCAGGTGGCCGTTCACTTCTAGTCACTTGTCTGGCAACATGTTCCTTCTATATGGTTATCCTTTTAACCTCCCTCCTATGATGACAAGCTCTGTCTACCTTGTCATGTCCATTGTGCTCAGCCGTAGCCCTCTCAAACTGGGGCACAGCTTGGCGCTTTGTTCGGCCCTTGCTTACAGCACAAGCTCTATGAGCTCACTCCAGTCCCTTTTGGTACTGGGGGCTTTCTCAAATAATTTTGTTCCTAATTATACATCATTTTAATCTTTTTTAACACACACTGTTCCTATGCTATCGCAGTTTTTTGTCATTGCTCCGCGTTATGGCGCGGAAAAGTTTCCTGTAGAAAACTGACGTCAGCACGCCGTGGGCGGCTTATATGGCTCCATTGACGTCACTAACGTGGGCGACGTCAGGAGGGAGCCAAGCAGCGCCGCCTCCCGGCGTGCAGAGGTATTGCTGGGAAAAAGGATTTTCCGGATCCAGTCTGACGCCTGGGGATATTCTAAGTTAAGGAATCTGCGGCTAGACTGTGTCTCTACCAGATATATCGTTACCGAATGTAAGTAACTCTTCCCTTAAGTCTCTAGTTACATCTAATTGTAATGTCAAAAACTACAGGCACTAAATGCAGCGATCTACGCAACTTCAGTTCTTATAGGCTACCTATTTTACAACTTGCAACTACACCCTGATGCTACTACTTTAATGGTGTTGGATGGGGATACCTGCTCTTGCAAATTCTCAGAAGGAGGACTTTAGTTCAATTAAAAAACAAGGCCATGCATTGGCTGCAAATTAATATTGGGGGGTGTGCTGGGATTACATTTGAAGATTTCAAAATGGTGTAAGTTCTGTGGATTGGTAAGTCTTGATAATCAGTTCCAGGCGACTATGTGGTGGTAAACTTCGGAATTACATTTTGGTTGAAACAACTCTGCCTGTATATGTAATGAGATATGTTTATTTTGTAGGATTCAAACTGTTCCACGGAGGGTTTTCTCCTTGTAGGCTCGAGTTATCATTAAACCGTAGATCCAAATGCTGCTGGTGGAATGACTTGGAACCCACTAGCCTCCTTAACTGTCAACACTGCCAAACACCTCCAAGGCTGCTGGTTACTTGACAGAGAATTGGGATTTGAGAAAAGGCACACAAGTTGTTGTCGGGTTATAGTCACACAGCTCATCCTATCAAATGGAGTCTCTTGGGTATTCTGCAGTCTTTCACGAGTGATGGCTTTTTTACACTAAACAGAACAGAAGACTAATGTTACACTCTGCATGCAATTGAAATTGATGTAGCACAGTTTTTTATTTTTATTTTTTATGGATTTCACATAAATGGTAACATTCCAGAGTAACTGAAAAAATACCGAAGATTTACTCTAGCAACAGGTGCACTATAGTAAACCCCCAGTTCATCAATGGTGCAGTATCTTTATCCTGCTAGAGCCAAGGGACTCATCATTAGACTGGCTCTGTTCCCATATCTATACACAGTTGTTAAAGCTCCACGACTTGAGGCATCAAACAGAATCAAAAGTTAACTCCGGGTTTGTAAATAACTCTGCAAGGGCCCAAAAGACATTTATTACAGTACAACCTAGAAGGCGAGGCAGAGGCCCAGTGAGTAGGTGCAGACACGGCTGGTGAACTTCGGAAGTGGTGGGGATAAAGTGCCTGCCTTAGCTGTGAGCGAGTAAGCAAAGTGAATAAACCCCCATGTCCTTGAAAATATTTTAGGGTGGTTCTCCTGCCGAGAAATTTTGTAAAAAAAAAAAAAAGTGCCAATTTTTGCATTTCGCAGCAGCCTTTTCTCATAAATCAGCTAAAAACCAAGGTCTTCTGAAGGGACCGTCATGAAATATTCCAATAACTCTGAAGTGCAGCCTTCCACCCCCACCACACCGAATCGGGGCAGTTGAGGCTCACCTTTCCCGAGACACATTTACTTTGGATTGCTGCTGTTAGTGCACATTATCAACTGAATTGTTTCTAGACTCTAGATAAATAGGTGTCTTCATTACCTAACTGACTTGCACTCTCTGTATCGATCGCAGAGGAGACCCTGTTGCAGTAGGAGCCTATGGGCTAAAGGTTATACACAATTTGTTGTAGCACGCACTCAAGTGACAAAGCTTTCTTTTCTGCAATGCATTAAAGATTAATCATTGCTAGTCACATGCAGTTTACAGGCAAATACTGAGATGGTGGGTGTTGAAGATGAGTTGTGAAAGATCACACTGTATTGAGTGGCTGAACTGAGACTGGACCTCATTCATTCCTCATGCCAAATACAACCTAAAATGCTAGTCGTCACCTCCTAACTCGCTACCTTGAACAATAATTTCTAGACTTTCAGTGAATGTCTGGTTACTATTAATTGGTCATACAGCGTTTTTTGCCACCACAATTTCATTAAGGAACAAAATGAACTGGACACTCCAGTAACAAGCTTTAGCTGTGCAGTGACAAAATCCTACCCCACTCCGCCTAGAATTGTGTCAGGTTCGGGTATGAAATGGCTGCTGCCTTCTGAATGTCCATCTCAACTTGCTCATGCCTGCCACTGTGGGCCATCTCCCGGCCTATGCTGGCTAATAATTCCATGATCTGCAAGGTGGGCAGCCTACCAGATGTGATTGTCGTGGCAGTGTCAGGTCCTCATTACTGATATAAACCACTGGTCAAAAGATGTCTGACCAGCAGCTGAGAGAACAATCAGGACAACCTCCTTTCCAAGCTCCTGGTTTGATTTAAAGACAGCCATCTTTACCACAAAAACCTGTTTTTGTAATGGGGATAAAGCAGCAATGATGTCCAATAAGGGGGGTGTGGTCTCGCCAGCAGCAAGATGGCTGCACGCTGAGCGAGCTCTGCCGGCCGAGCCATTCAATCTGGCATCATCCGCTATCTGAGGGAGACATTCAGCTACGGGATAATACGCCCCGTTACTGAGTGCCACCGCTGAGGCGTCAGGAGGCCGTGAAGAACCGGCGCCGGGGGCGCTTACCGCGCTGAGGCCTGCCTGGCTGTCTGCCCGTCCCGTGAGGTCCCGGGGGCTGCTCGGGCCCGTTCTGTCTGCTGGAGTGCCTTCCGGCTGTGCCTGGCGGAGCTGCCTGCCCGGTGTGAGATCCTGCCCGGACCTGCGCGGAAACCTGCTGTGGCCGCCCTGCTCCTCGGGCGGTGGTGTTCTACTCTCGCGGCCCCGGCCTGCTGCCGACGGAGTGCTGCGGCCTAGAGGCGGGCTGGGGCTGTCGTCGCTCTGATGCCCGGCAGGATCCTAGTAGGCCCGCCGGCCCGACGCGCCGCCTTGGAGATCTACTCACACGGAGGCTGCCTGATCGGGGCGGCTGCCACACCGAGCTCTCCAGCAACTCTTCCCCCCCCCCACCCCTCCCCCAAAGAAAGACTGTTGCATGTGCTGGGGACTCACTTTGTGGCCTGGCTGGCGGCTCCTCCAGGCTACATCGGCGTGGGCCCTGGTGCCACTTCGCCCGCTTGCTTCTTGGGACTGGGGGCAGGGCACTTGGGCTCCCGACTCTCTTCCTGGCCTGTCCTGTACGAGAGCAACGCTGCGGCCTGCCCCGGGCTCACTACCGCCTATCACTCTGACCTGCTTGTGCGGGAGAGGCCTGTACCTGGGGGCTTTCCTCCTCCTCCTCCTCCACCCTGCCTCGCCTTGTATATGCATCTGCACCGGCGGCGTGGTGTTCCTGCGGCGCACGCCTGATCGCATCGGGCGACCACACTGAGGGCACTGATTGCGGCCAGCGGAGCCCCGGCGTTGGGTCACCCACGACAGTGCGACGTACGGTGCCCCTGCTCTACGCCCGTGGCCTTCTTTACGGCTGGCCCCCAGTTCTTCCTGCACCATCCTCGTGGCCCACGGAGGCCCGCACGCACCTACTCCGGAGCAGTCCTATTGTATCCTCCTGCAGCCCCGCTTGCTGAGCCGACCTCCGGGTCCACGTCCCGGCCTACGCTGTTCACTGCTCCTACCATTTCTGCGCTGTAGGCCGCCATGGGGAAGATTGATACCAGGCAGCCTAAACTCACTTTCTCTGGACGCGGTGCGGGCAGGAGTGGCGAGCCCCCTCCCGACGCGGGCGAGCAATCCACTCAGACCGACCTCCCCGGCGAGGGTGATGACAGCCTAAGAACCATCCTTCTAGATGTGAAGTCTAGGTTAAAGGCCATCGATGCGAAACTCGACCACCTCACTTCCTGCCGTGACCAGGTAAAACAGACGGTGGACTCCCACGACGCACGCATTGACCAGCTCGAGGCAAGAGTTTCGGATGCTGAGGATGCTGGAGCCTCCGGAGCGCAGAAGCTTCTAAAAACGGACAAAATCCTTGAAATTATTCGCGCCAAGAATGAAGACTTGGAGGCGCGCTCCCGGAGGAACAACATTCGGGTCCTTGGCCTTCCGGAATCCACCGCGACTGGGAAGATGGAGGACTTTCTCGAAACCCTGCTCTGGGACCTCTTCGGCTCGGTTTTGTCCACCAACTTCATTGTTGAGCGGGCACACAGGTCGCTTGGCCCTTGCCCCCCCCCCTGGGGCCCCGGCGCGGCCAATCATTGCCCGCCTGTTGAACTACCGGGACCGGGACTCCATTCTACGTAGGGCCCGGGAGCTAGGCGAGATTAACCATCAGGGAAACACGTTGTCCTTCTACCCTGATTTTACTTTGTTGGTCCAGGCGGCCCGCAGGGATTTTCTTCCCGCCAAGCGTATCCTGCAACAGCTCCACATCACATATGCGATGCTCTACCCCTCCAAACTTCGCGTCGACTTTGGGGAGAAACCTAAATTCTTCACAGACTCGAAGGATGCCCTCGCCTTCGCGAAGCAACTGCAAAAATCGTCGCCACGAAGCCGCCGCGCCAACCCGGAGGAAGACCGCACAAGTGACAATGACTGACTCTTCCATGCCTGGCTCTATCCCATTGTTTTGGAAGTTTAATGCTGTTCTCCATACACTCTCTAATGTTATATCTCATGCCTCCCTTTACTGTACACGAATTCTGAACACTCTGTATGATATGGCGACAAGCAGTGGACAGGCGCATACTGCTTGTCAGGATTCGTGGGTCCCTCGGGCAGTTTAAATACCCTGCTTGTCCTGTTCGCAGCAAAGAATTGCTTTTACGATTGTCATGATTTGCCTTCTCCTACATTGTGTATAAGTACCTGCAATTTTTGTACCCTTTGGTGGCTAGCAGTGGACGGCCACATGCTGCCTCTTGGGGATCGTGATCCCTGGGTTAGTTGATATACCATGCCCGTCTTGTTAGCAATTAAGAAACACTCCCATGAGCGCAACATTTCTCCTTTAAGTCGCCTCCCGCTGAGCTATACTATGCTTGGCCACCCTGCCTATATGGCTTGGGGGGGAACGGCTGTGCCCACGCACCCCGCTGGGATGACTCCCATTTCTGTACCTAATTTTTCAAGTTTGGGTTCCCTGGGTGGGGTGGGTCTAGATGCTCAACCTAATTGGGGGTTGGAGTGGGTGGAGAGAGGGTTGGGGTTCTTTCTTTCAGGGCTCCGAAACTGGCGCCTCCTGCAAAAGGCTTGCATCGTTCTTTGTTCTGTTTTGATTTTGGCATGTTGTTGTGGTATGCATTCCGCAATGCATTGTACACTGCTGCACTTACCTTCGACACTCTCTCCATGGACCGTAGGCACTACGATACTCACTCCCCTCACGCCGCTACATGACTGACACTACATTTTGGACCTGGAACATTAGGGGTCTGAATGATCACCGTAAGGCACTCCTTATGCATGCGCAGCTTCTCAGACACCAAGTTGATGTTTGTTTCCTTCAGGAGACGCACCTCCTTCCTGTGACTTCATCTAGGCTACTATCTCGTCACTGGGGTGAATCGTACTCTTCCTTCTATTCTAATTACTCACGCGGCGTCTCTATCCTTTTCAGGAGGGGCCTTCCTTGGCACAACACTCACTCTTTCATTGACCAGGAGGGCCGCTATGTGATCCTTGCTGGTACACTTTATAATCAACCACTGATACTAGCGGCACTTTATGTCCCTAACTTTGACGACCCTGACTTCCTTACACATGTCTGGCAACTTATATCCTCCCTGGGGCCCCACTCCCTGATTTGGGGGGGGCGACTTTAACATAGCTCCCTCGCAGGCGCTAGACCGCTCTGGAGACCGCATCCAACACCGGCAGTCCACTACCCTCCTCCACTCCATTATGGCTGATAACTCCCTGCTGGATGCCTGGCGACATGCACACCCTGGCAGGCGCGAGGGAACCTGCGTCACGGGGTTCACGGGGATCCTGGTCCGGCCTCGACCTCTGGATCACTACCCGTGATATTGCCTCCTGGACCACCTCCGTGGACCATGTGGCCCGCACCCTGTCCGACCATGCCCCCGTGCGCTTATGTCTGCGACTCCGGCTCACACTTCGCCGCATGTTCGTGTGGCACCTTCCTCCTAATGCCCTCCGCGACACCGCCTTCCGGGAGGACATACGCGGCGCTATCATTGCCTATTTTGAACACAACGCGGGCTCTGTCGAGTCGCCCTCAACCCTCTGGGAGGCCTTCAAGGTCGTGATCCGGGGGGAATGTATTGCCCGGCAATCTGGGGTGCTGAAGTCTATCAGGGGTGCCCTTGAACGTCTGGAGAAAGATATTAAGGCTTTAGACCTTAAACAATCTCAAGACCCCAGTCCCGCCACACTCGCATTGATCAGAGCCAAACTCACTGAATTTCATGAGGAGGCTGATAGAGAGGTCACATTTCTCAGCAGAGAAGTCCGCGCCCGACGTTATAGCGAGGGCGACCGCCCCGGCAAGACCCTTGCGAATCTCCTTCGGCAGCTGCACGCCTCCTCTTACATTACGGCACTGAGCGACGATGCCGCGGGCAGGACTACCTCCCCTACAGACATCCTTGCCAGGATCTCCGCCTTCTATTCCCAACTATACACTGCTGGAACGGCAGCCCCTCGAGAAATTGTGGACCAATACTTTGATTCCATTGAACTGTTGTGGCTTGGAAATAGTCACCGGGAATACCTGGACGAGCCATTTACCCATGAGGAAATCTCTACAGTCATTGCAGGACTTCAGGGTGACAAGGCCGCCGGTTCAGAAGGGCTCACCCCTGCATTTTATAAACAATACGCGCCCCTTCTCGTCCCACATCTGGCCGAAATGTATAATGACTCTCTTGAACGGGGTAGTTTCCCCCCCTGTCCCTCCGCGAGGCCCTGCTCACCCTTCTCTTGAAACCAGACAAACCTCCAGAGAGCTGCGATTCGTACCTCCCTCTTTCACTGATAAATACTGAAATCTACGCTAAACTGTTGGCCAACCGTCTCCTTCCGCTCATGTCGCTAATCGCTCGCCCTGACCAGTCAGGCTTCATCCCGAGGCGCACCACCTCGCACAATCTGAACACTATCTTCTCGGTCCTTCACCAGATTAATCCCACCCTACCGGCCGTGGCCGGCTTATTGGATGCCACTAAGGCCTTTGATACTCTAGAGTGGCCCTTCCTCTTTTATCTTCTCCCTCAATTGGGTTTCAGTCCAAACTTTGTGCGCAAGATACAATTGCTATACACACTCCCTACGGCATGCATCAGGGTAAACGGACAGGTCTCCGACCCCATCATCATCTCGAGGGGCACCAGGCAGGGCTGCCCCCTCTCCCCCATGCTCTTCGCCATCGATATGGCGCCCCTGGCAGCGCGGCCGCGTCAACATCACACACACCGGGGTATCGGTTTCTCGGCTCGTGCCCTTGTCACTTCAATGTATGCGGATGATGTCACGATCTATATCTGCGAGCCTCGGGAGAATCTCACACCAATGACCAGGGAAGTTGTCCGCTTTGGCGGCCTCTCCGGAGTCCAGGTCAACTGGAGCAAATCTGTCCTTTTTCCACTCACGGACGCGACTAAGCCATTCATGCCCGATTACCCATTCGTTTGGACGACTGGCCCCACCAGGTACCTGGGCATCTGGTTGAGTAGGGATGTGGACGAACTGTGGACGTCCAATTTTGGCAGGACAATGGACTGACTGGAAACCAAGATACGCGCGTGGCAAAAACTCCCCCATCACTGGCCAGGCGCATCGCCATCGCTAAAATGGTGGTACTCCCTAAATTCCTATACCTTTTTTTAAATATTCCCACTCCTCTCACGTCACAAGTCTTCCAAAAACTACGCTCTAACATTATCACATTGATTTTGGCCGGACGCCAGCCTTGAATCGCCTATGACATTTTAACACTACCCTTGGCTCGGGGCGGTATGGGGGCCCCCGACTTCAAACTCTATCCTCTGTGTGCTCAAGCCAGTTTTCTCCACTTCTGGATTCATCCAACACCTTTCCAGCCTCATGTGGCGGTCGAGGCGGACCTCGCCTCTCCTTGGCCACTGCAGACTGCACTATTTTTGCCGCACAAAGTCTCTCGTGGCGAGATCGACATGGTCGAATGTTTGCGCTGGGCCTGGGATGGGCTGTGTAAATACACCGGCGCGCTCTATGCACCATCCATGCGACTCGCCATCAATCCGTCATTTCCCCCACTGCAGACAGCGGGTATGGCCTGCCGCGCAGCTGACCTAGGTATTCACACCATCGCCGACATCTGTCCCGACAATAACTTCTTCATCCTTCATGAAAATGCTTCTCCACTCGATAAGCTACTCTATCAGATCAGAGCAACATGCAGAAGTGACAACCCCACTTTTCCACTTGCTCCCCAGCCCAACGCCGCGCTCAAGTTTGTTCACTCCTCTAATTCTCCATGAAAATTGGTCACAAAACTCTATGCTCTTACACTACCTGCTTCCCCCATCAACACGGAACGTGCCCGCAAAGCGTGGGGTGCAGATTTAGAAAGAGACCTCTCCCCCGAACACTGGCAATACTGTTGCAACCAAATTAAATGCCTCTCCCCCAACTACCGCCTGCGGCTCGTTCATTTTAAATATCTACATAGACTCTACCGCACCCCTACATCACCACACAAGATGGGCCTGACGGACAGCGACAGATGTGTGCGCTGCTCGGCACCCGGCGCGGACTTCGCGCACCTGGCCTGGTTGTGCCCCGGGGTTTCCTCGTTCTGGTTGGAGGTATGCACCGCCATTAGCGAAATAATACTTGAGCGCATCGCCCCCGATCCCCTGCTGTGCCTCTTGGGTTATGTCAAGCACGTGTCAGATGCTAATCGCAAATTGATTGCGATGCTCTTGGTGCTTGCCAAGCGTCGGGTGGCCATTCACTAGGGTCGCAAACCGGCACCCCAGGTCAAACACTGTTTGGATGATGCAGCTCCCTGTCAGACACTCCTTGGCGAATTCTGGGATTTGATGCCTGCGGCTAATAGACCTCCAGACATATGGGGCCCTCTCATCTCCTACCTCCACCGACTGGCCACCCCTGAGGAATCTACATCTGACTCCCCGATCACTGACGCTCCGTTCGCCTGCAAGATCCACGGACGCAGATCACTCCCCGGGCCCAACTACTTGCACACCCTCCACAATGCAACAATCATAGCTCAGATGTAGATGTACTGTGCCATGTTAACATTTAATTATCAACTGCTCTGTAATGTCGATTTTATCTGTAAGTGCAACCATTACTATGATTACTGATGGAGTGATAACCTGTAACATGCCTTAATTTCTCTTCAATAACGGTTTTGAAAATCAAAAAAAAAAAAAAAAAAATGATGCCCATTAAAGAGCACTGATGTTCCTTTCTTCTTCATACCACAAGCATACATTAAACCACAGAATAACAGATCAAAAACTGCAATATCGATATGTTTTTCTAGGTGGGTGTGGTTGTGCTGGAACATGGGGCCTAGGCTACCAGGGTACTGAAATTCTGAGTCTGTGGTGGGCTGGTAGAGGAAAACTATCGGCATTGGCAGCGGAGCAGTGGGCGCAGAGAGTGAAGTGGTGGCTAGATGTTATGGTGCAGAAGCGTTTGGGTGCAGAGATGGTAGGGGACCAATGGCTGTGGTGTTCTGTATAGCTGCGTTGCAAGGTGCTTTGGAGCATTACTCCTGGCTGGGTTCACGTACCAGTGTGGTGGTGTGAACTGCTAACAGGGGTTCGTGGGTTAAACAACATGATCTTCAGGGAGCTCTAAAATTACCTTGGCCGTCACCCTGAGCATTTCTGCTGTCAGTCCGTGAAATCTTTCATAGTACTAGGCTCTCTGCATGCACCAGTACCAGGCTCTCTGCACGTACCAGTACCAGGCTCTCTACACGTACCAGTACCAGGCTCTCTACACGCACCAGTACCAGGCTCTCTACATGCACCAGTACCAGGCTCTCTACATGCACCAGTACCAAGCTCTCTACACGCACCAGTACCCGGCTCTCTACGCGCACCAGTACCAGGCTCGCTACACAGACCAGGGCCTCCTTCTCAGAAATAAGACCCTCCTGCAGACATTAACCCCCATCCTCCCATACAGGCCAACCTTGTTTAACATTATACCTCTTTGAAATGCGTCAAGTTGTTTACTCACGATCAACTCTCACTTTCTCATTACTTCTCATCCAATCAGAACGCAATCTTGCACTTTCTACCACTATAACCAGTCTATTACAAGAGGCTAATACAGTTTTTTTCTTTTCCTGTAGCAGTGCATATTGGAATTAGGTTGTGTGCTGCCGCTCTGGACTGAGGTATGTCCTAAGCGTGCAAGGAACTTTCACAGACCACCACCATCTGGAGGTAGAACCTAGTGACAGTGTTTTTTCGAGTGTAGAATTCAATTATGCTGCTAGGCCTGCAGCCCAAGGTCTCAGATCTCCTTTTAAAAGTATTATTTTCCATTTACTTTGTTTCATATTCTCAGAAACATTTTGGGTCTGGTTAAACTGGCCACACAAATGAGAGACGCGCAAGCGCGCATTCCAAGATGGCCGCCTCCCGGTGAGCTCCAGCTCGTTTTCGCCTGATTTTTCTTCAAAAACGACGAATTTTTGTCAGAATTGTGCCCCTAATGAGGTCGCTGTATGCATGAAGCCAGTACCTGTGCTGTGGAGTGTTTCCAGCGTTTTCAGTCTGCGGAAGTGGTGTTTTTCTCCTTCAGGCTCCTGCACCCAGCTCTGCATTGAGGTATTGCCAGGCTTGTCTGTCAGGGGGGCGGAGTAAGTGCTCAAGAGAGGGCCTGGCTTGGGCCTAGCCACTCCCACAGCCTATTTTAGCTGCTGCACCAGTCATTTTCAGGATTTTTTCTCAAACAATACTCTGTCTCCTTCTTAACTTTATATTACTCTACAAATTTAATTCTTTTTGAGAGAAAATGGAAAATAAAAATACTCATTCTCTTCATAATAAAAGGAGACAGCAAGTTTCACCACCTCCAGTTAAATCTAAAGTGGTAGAGTCAACTGAAACTTCTTTAACTTTGATTCTTGATAAAATACAGGCACTTCGTGCTAATACAGATACAATTGCGTCAGAGATTAAAAACGTGCGCAAAGACATGGCTAGTTTATCAATGAAAATCTCTGATAATTCAATTAAAATACAAGATAATAAAGTTAAAATAGAAGCTTTTACCCCACTTGTGGCGAAAATATCACCTATGTCTACACTGCTTTTAGATATGGAAAATCGTAACAGACAATATAACCTACGCATTTTCAATTTACCGGAAGATGTTGAAGGTCCCAATTGCAGACTGTATTTAGAAAATCTGATTCCTGGCCTCCTAAATATCAAATTTCCAGAAAAATTTGAAATTGATAAGGCACACAGGATTCCTTCTCATCGCAACCCTCATCACACAAAGCCTCGACAAATGATCTTTAAAGTTCTCCGTCACCACCATTTTGTCTTGATCAGAAAAGCAGCACGAGAAATTCCTTCATTGATGGTCAATGGAAATAAAATATTTATCCATCAAGATTTTGCTAAGGAGACTGTTTCAATTCGCAAGGAATTCACTGCTCTTCGTCCTCAACTAAGAAGTCTTGGTTTCAAATATGGACTTTTTGATCCATCAACAATGCGTATTTGGAAAGATAATTTCTCTAAATCCTTCCATCGTCCTGAAGAACTAAGACTGTTTCTGGATCAACATTCACAGCACTCAATGGATACTCATGACTCTGCTACTTGAATATTGCTATTACGTATATTCTGACAAATTGATGGTTTATTTTCTCATGGGGCTCCAACGGTTCCGGTCATGCTTGTAAAGCGTGTGTGCGTTTCATTCCCGGTATTAATGTTTCTTGTTTGTTGTTTTTTCATGTTTTGTTTGTTTTCTTTTGTATCTACTCTCTCCTTTTCACTTGTTTCTGGAGCTACTATTTTTCATTCTTTCTTTACTTATTTCTCCTCTTCGTGATGATCTTCTTTCTCTTTATTCTTATGGCTAATTTTCATAATATCAAGATAGTCTCTTTAAATGTTAAGGGGTTACGTCATCCAGTTAAGCGTACAAAAATTTTAGATTATTTAGGAAGTTGTAAAGCAGATATTTGTTTTATTCAAGAAACTCATATTGATGACAAAATCTTAGATTATATGAAAAAAAAGTGGGTGGACAATATTGTCTCTTCTGCAAATGGCAAAAAAATGGTGTTGCTATCTTTTTTGCAAAAAGACTACATTGCCAAATTTTGAGTAAGTTTTCTGAAACTGATGGTAGATTTGTTATAGCTAAAATTAAAATTCATGATTCAGTCGTGTTTTTACTAAATGTGTATGGTCCAGCTGCCGATGATCCTATTTTTTGGTCCACTCTCACAACAGAAGTTCTTAAACTGGGTAAAGTTCCTCTTATAGTTGGAGGTGATTTCAATATTATATCTGATCCTTTATTAGATAGATTATCTCTTACTAAATTTCGACCTCCTAAAGCCTTTTTTGCATTTAAATCATTTCTTCAAACTACAAAACTAGTTGATATTTGGCAATTACACCTTCCTACAGAAAAAATGTTTACATTTTTTTCTAACCCTCACAACTCTCACTCCAGGCTTGATTATCTTTTAATTTCCAGGCAATTAATTAATTCTGTAGTCACTCCTATTATTGGGAATATTGATATATCGGATCATGCCTTAATTTCTTTTATTTTAAAATTGAATTCAAATTTTACTTCGCAATCCAGATGGAGAATGAATACAAATATTATTCTTAATGAATAAAATAAGCCTAAACTTCTAAATGCTATTCATGATTACTTCCTTCTTAATCCAGAAGGCTCTAATTCCATGGTGAATAGATGGGACGCTTTTAAAGCCTATATTAGAGGTGTTTCTATTTCTCTTATGGCCCATGAAAATAAGTCTTTTAATGCAAATATTAAAAATTTTGAGAAACAAATCGCAAAATATGAAAGACTTTTTATTTCATCTAAGGATCCTCAATATAGATTTAAATTTCAAAAACTTAGATATGAATTTAATTCAATCCTTAGCAGAAGAGCTGGTATTCAATTATCAAATTCTAAAGCTAAATTTAGTTTTAATGCTAACAGATCTGGAAGATTGTTAGCCAATTATTTACGCATTAAAAAAGATAAAACACAAATAAATTCAAATTCATGGCTCTGATGGTAAAATTGCTTTATCCCAAAATGATATTGTTAATGAATTTCTAGATTTTTATACCTCTTTATATAATAAACCTGATTTTGATGATGCCTCTTTAGTTGATTCTTTTTTTAGCTAAATGTGGATTACCCAAGATTTCCCAGTCTGATAAAATTGAACTTGACTCACCCATTACTCAGGATGAAATTTTATTAGCCATAAAATCTCTCCCAAAAAAATAAATCCCCTGGACCTGATGGTATTCCCGCTGAGTTTTATAATGAATTTCAGTTGCAACTTATTCCTCATTTATTTAAACTTTTTACTTTTTTTGGTTTTACGGGAACTACTACTGGTTCTTTTACTGAGGCTTTAATTATTGTTTTACCCAAGCCTAATAAAGACCCTACTCTTGTGTCAAATTATCGTCCGATCTCTTTAATAAACCAGGATTGTAAGTTGTATGCCAAAATACTTGCTACTAGATTATCCTCCGTGTTAGACTCTGTTATACATCCGGATCAATCTGGTTTTATGAAGAATAGATATTCTGCTAATAATACAAGAACTTTACTACATGTTATTGAGCAAGGATCTACTTTATCTCTACCTTCAGGAATTCTCGCTTTAGATGCTGAGAAAGCTTTTGATAAAATTCACTGGCAATTTTTATTTCGTACTTTATTATCATTTAATTTTGGTGACATGTTTATTCGTATGATTTCTGCTTTATATTCTTCACCTACTGCTCGTTTATTTATTAATGGCCATATTTCAAATCAATTTTCTCTTTTCAGAGTTACAAGACAAGGTTGTCCCCTTTCCCCGCTTTTGTTCATTCTCCGTATCGAACCATTACTTACTTCCATTAGAAAATGTGACAAAATTGTGGAATCACTATCAAAGATGTTATTATTAAAACGTTAGCTTATGCAGATGATGTACTTTTATTTATTAGTGATCCTTTATCCTCTTTTCCCTCCCTAATGGAAATTATTTCGTTTTATTCCAATGTTTCTGGATATAAATTAAATACCAATAAAACGGAATTCTTTCCTTTAAATATTTATTGTACTCCTGATATGCTACCTTTGAATGAATGAAATTATTTGGCAAAAGGATAAATTTAAATACCTTGGTATTATGTTCTCCTCATCTATGAAATCAACAATATCTATAAATTGTGAATCCATTTTAAATTATATTAAAGATAAAACCTCCAAATGGTCTTCACTTCATCTTTCATGGTGGGGTAGATTGGATTCTATAAAAATGACTATTGCACCTAAAAGATTTTATACCCTTGCTATGATTCCTACTCAATTTCCTTTAAAGTTTTATAAAACTGTTGATAAGCTCCTTTCCAAATTTCTTTGGATTAACAAATCCGCTCGTATCAGTTATAAAAAATTGAAAATACCCAAATGTAATGGGGGTTTTGGATTGCCTGACTTTTTTCTTTATCACAAAGCTTTCATTTTAAAACAAAGCTCTTTTTGGTTTAACCACTCTTTCTTGAGTAATCCTCCTAATTGGCTTCTTATCGAAAAAACTTTGATAGAACCTTTTCCTCTACCCGCTTTGCTAACTATGTCTAATAAATCTCCATGTCTCCATCAATCTGTTATTTTAAAATCCACCAAACTAATTTTAAATGATTTAGATTTAATTTTTCTTTCTCCCATATCTACTACTGAAGACATGTCATTATGGTATAATCCAATCATAAAACTTAATAGGAATGTTAGATTTTGGTATTCATGGATTAAAGCTGGCATTTTTTTACCTTAAAGATGTTTATTGTAATAATGCTTTTATATCATTTGAAGATTTACAAACAAAATTTCTTTTACCTCCTTCAGATTTTGTCAAATATGAATCTTTATGTAATTCTATTTTAGATTCTTTTCCTCATAATATTCCTTCTAATGTTAAATCAGATTTATCAATATATATTCAAACTGTTGCTACTTTATCTCATGGCGTCTCTGTATTATATAAAAAAAATTCTATTTCTCAAGGTTCCAACATTGATATAATCTCAACATTTTGGAATAATGTCCTTTCAACCTCTTTTTCTATTAATATATGGAAAGTTATTTGGCTTAATAGTATTTCTGGTTGGTTACCTGTTTCGCTCTATCAAACTAATTCATATATTTTATACAACTGTTTATGGACTCCACTACGTCTATTTCAAGCAAAACTCCTTCCGTCTTCAAATTGTTGGCACTGTAATTTACATACTGGTTCCTTACAACATATGCTTTATGATTGTCCTTTGGTTTTTAAATTTTGGACCGATGTTTGGGTTGTTATAAAAAAAGTACTTAATATTCATGATGATATCTCTTTCAAACTGTTAATCTGCAAATCTGTTGTTCTCTCCCAAAAAGTAAATGATTTAGAAGGTAAACTTTTCAATTTTCTATTATCAGCAGCTTTTAAATCCATTACTACTTGTTGGAAAGACGTTTCTTTATTATCTGTTCATGTTTGGTGGTCATGGGTTATCTTTACTAGAAGAGGAGCACAATTATCTTTGAATGGCATTAATCATAATTCTATCTCTTATCATTCTTTTTGGAAACCTGTTGATATATATTTATCTTCTTAAGTGTGTATTTATTCCAGTAGTTATTTGTTATTACATTAATCTAGTCCTCGTATTGTAGTAGCTTCATTTTATTCTCCTCATTATATAGTTGCATTTTTCCCCTTTCCCTCCCTCCCTCCCTTTTTTTTTTTCCCTAGGAATTTTATGTTTAGAGTTTTTTACCTATTGTAACTTAATGACAATTTTTTCATCATTCTTCAATTGTAATTGGGTATCTTTTCGGTACTATTTTTTGTATTGTCTCTTGTTTAGTGCTTATTATGAAAACTCAATAAAATATTTTGAACACAAAAAACTGGCCACACAAATATCACATGCATTGTAGTCCTGATATTTACACCCTCATTTCTGAAACCTATAGCCCAAAATATTAAAATCTTCTATGCATTAAATCTGCCACATCCCTACTGCCTGACTGGAAACGTGCTTTGTATTTGCATACGGTCTATCACATAGAAACAAAGGGCCAGGAATATGGGGGTAATTGTGCTGCAATGTATCTCTTTCATTGGCAAAAGCTGTATAACGGGTACTTAAGTTTGACATTGTTTTAGAAATTGGTGATTCTTTACTGTCACTCTATTATGATGTGGGGAGTGTGCAGGTTACTGTGGTCAAAACCAGTGAGAAACTCACCCTGAAATATCACAGCGACACCTGTCAAGGAACTCTGAAGCCCTATACAAAAAATACCCAACAATTTGATATTTGGTGACAGGTGAAATCATGAATGTAGGCCGGCAAAACACTAGTGCTGCTGACACCTCCCCTTTCCCTAAAAACCCTTGAACCTGGGGCCTGGCTTCAGCGACGCACATCCTCCAGGCAGCACTCCTATATAGGCACTAGATGAGTACCCTTCCATTTCTAGTGCTTTGCAGCAGTTTTAAGATCTTCTTAGAGGTTCTCGTTGCTTAAATGGGTGTAATTTCTGATATTTATATATGTTTCGCTCGTCTTCATTGCTTAATTTTACTCGCAAGAAAGTGTCACTAATAGTCGTTGAATGTCACGCATAATTACACTGAAATCATGAAAATGTCACACATAAGCAATCTGAAACCTTGGCAGCTATGCTTTTTCCACTAGCCTGTTTTGTGCTGAGTGCTCCCGCCCCAATTTTTCGAGAATTGAAAGTCGGAAAAAGCAAACAAACACAGCAGAAATGAATTATGCACTAGCAGAAAATTGCTAGTGCATTGGATACTACATGAGTGGACTATATATACAGACATACAAAAAAAGAAGTAGGGAACTCTAGCAGAATTATTTAAGCTAGGAAAGCAGACGTCAGGTAAGCAGTTTTAGAGTATCGGTAGTGTAATAGTGTTCCATATTTAAGAGCTGCTCTCCACCTAAAACTTGGGAACTACCTAGACTTTCCTACTTCTTTTTTGCTTTATTTATGCGACACTCTAAGCCTGAAAGGGTATTGCTTTTGAGGGGCGATAAATGTGTGTATATATGTGTTGGGCTTGGAAGTGTGCAAGTTGTTTTTCTTCTAAGAAGTCTTTCGAGTCACGAGGTATAGTGACTCCTCCTCTTGCTTATATTGCTCATGGCCATCGACTCCATTGTTAGATTGTTTTCCGTGTGGCGGGTGAGGATGGAGTGAAAAGATAGCATATGCTATGAAGATGACCATGTAGTAATGTAATGTATGATGTATATACATGCAAGGAGCAGAAGTCACTGGGGAGGAGAGTGGGCGCATGCATATTTAAAGCACTCCAAGCTGGAGTTCTTCAGCTAGAGTGCTGGCCCTTTTCGTGGTTGTTTTTAAGACTGCATTTTGTGATCTGAAAAATATTAAAAGAAATACTCAGGCGTATTGTTTTTATAATTAAAAAAAACTTTATTAAAACGTTATATGATCATTTTCATTAAACATTGCAATGTGTGAGTTAATGAAGTATACATTCGATTATAATTATTACAAAGACAATAGGTCTGCTTTTTATGCTGACCCCATGATAAACCCAATAGGAACACTATGTATATTTTGGTGTTCTAACCCCTCGACAAAGTCAGTAAGTTTTCCTTACTTAAAATAACATCCTTTATATTGTAACATTGCATAGCCTGCCGGGGTTGAGCCCAGGGCCTGGCCAAAGACCAGGCTCTGCGCCTAACCCCACACCACAACACGGCAGAAGGCTCTGTGCGGCAGGTGATTGGGTGCTAGCGAGGGGTTGAGCGCAGGGCCCGGCCACAGGCCAGGTCCTACGCCCAACCTCACGCTGCACACGGCCAAATCAAACAATCAAGTGTCTTGTAAAGCGCAACTACTCACCCGTAAGGGACTAAAGGCACTGGGGGTGGGGGTGGAATGCTGATCCGTTGAAGGCGCCGTGGTTCAGTCGAAGAGCCAGATCTTGAGGTCCTTCCTGAATTGAGGCAGTGATGGTAATTGCCTGAGGTGGAGAGGCAGGGTGTTCCAGGTCTTTGCTATGAGGTAGGAGAAGGATCTTCCCACGGCCGTGGTCTTGTGGATCCGTGGGACAGGGCAAGTTGGGTGGAGCGGAGGTCTCTGGTGAGTGCGTGGAATCCAAACCGGTGGTTAAGGTACGCAGGTCCTGCATCGTTTAGGGCTATGGAGGCTTGAAGGTGATTCCTTTGTTGACTGGGAGCCAGTGGAGGTCTCTCAGGTGGCCAGCGATGTGGCTGTGATGGGGGATGTTGAGGATGAGTCTGGCGGAGGCATTCGGATTGTTCTGTAGTTTCTTGAGGAGTTTCTGGGTGATGTTGGCGTAGAGTGCGTTGCTGTAGTCAATTCCATTGCTGTTGAGTGCATGGGTGACCGTCTTTCCGGACTCCACTTGAAGATCTTTCGGAGGAGGCGTAGTGTGTAGAAGCAGGCTGATGAGACGGCGTTGATCTGGCGGTTCATGGTAAGCGAGGAGTCCAGGATGATGCAGAGGTTTCGTGCGTAATCTTTGGGTGTGGGGGGGTTCCAAGTGCTGCAGGCCACCAGGAATCATCCCAGGTGGAGGGGGTGGAGCCCAGGATGAGAACTTCGGTCTTTTCTGAGTTGAGTCTGAGGCAGCTGTTCTTCATCCAGGTGGTGACAGCCTTCATCCTATCGGTGAAGTTGTTCTTGGCGACTGTGGGTTCTTTGTTAAGGGAGAGAATCAGCTGGGTTTCTTTGGCGTAGGAGAAGATGTTGAGTCCGTGATTCCTGACGATGGCTGCGAGCGGGCCATGTAGATGTCGAAGAGAGTGGGGCTCAGGGAGGAGCCATGAGGCCCTCCGCAGCTGATCTCTGTGGGTTCAGAGTGGAACGGTGGTAGTCTGACTTTCTGTGTTCGGCTGGTGAGGAAGGAGCAGATCCATTCCAGGTCCTTGTCACGGATGCTGGCGTTGTGGAGTCTTGTGCATAGGGTGCGGTGGGAGACTGTATTGAAGGCGGCCGAGAGGTCCAGGAGGATGAGGGCTGCAGTTTCGCCTCAGTTGAGGAGGGTGCGGACGTCGTCTGTGGCGGCGAGGAGGGCAGTCTCGGTGCTGTGATTGTTTCGGCAGCCAGATTGTGAGAGGTCCAGGATGTGGTTCGCTTCGATGAGCTCGGAAAGTTGGGCTTGATGGTCTTCTCAATTACCTTGGCTGGGAACGGAAGCAGAGAGATGGGTCTTAAGTTCTTGAGGTACGTCGGGTTGGAGAGGGTTTCTTCAGCAAGGGGTTGACCTCTGCGTGTTTCCAGTCTTCCGGGAAGGTGACCGAGTCGATGTAGCAGTTGATGTGCAGCAGAGTTCGGGCGATGGAGATGCCGGCTCTGTTGAAGATGGGGTGCGGGCATGGGTCCGAGGGTGCTCCGGAGTGGATGCTCTTCATGATCTTGTGTGTCATCAGCGGTGAGGGGAGTCCAGCTGAGTAGGGTCTGTTGGAGTCCGGTGTCGTTGGATGCGGTGGTTGCGGGTGGGGTGAGAGATTCTTGCTTATCGATGCTGTTGAAGCTGTAGAATATCTCCTTAATCTTGCAGTGAAAGAAGGTGCAGAGGTTGTTGCAGAGGTCTTGGCAGGGTGGGATGTCTGCTGTCTCTGTGCTGGGTTTGGCGAATTCTTTGACCACTTCAAAAAGTTCTTTGCTATTGAGTGCGTTGGTGGTGATCCTTTCTTATAGGGCCGCTTTGTTTGTTGTTCTAATAAGGTGGTGGTGTGCGATAACAGTGGTTTTGAAGGCTGAGTGATCTTCTGGGGTCTTGCTGCTCCTCCATCTCTTCTCTAACCGTCTAGGGTGGTGTTCGTGTTGGTCTGGACCTGGAAGTGGAGGTGCTCCATGTTGGTCTAGTGGTCGTCCGAGTGGGTGGTGAGGCGGAGACTGCTTTTCTGTACGATGGAGATGCCTCCTCCTATCTGGTTGGTGTGGTCCTTGCAACTGCAGTTATGGCAGGAAAAAGGGCCCTGGGTGTCATTCAGCGATGCCCAGTGGCAGGTGGTGTGGCGTCTAGTGTTGAGGGCGTGAAGGGTGCTGGCGTCGGAGCCGTGGATGGGCCGTGACGCGCCAGGGTCCGTGACGCTGTGCGCGGTTCAGGCACGGACGGACACAGACGGGCTTGCCTTCGGCACGGCCGCCATTAAGTAGCATGAGGGGGAGGGCTGGACAGCTGGGAGGCGGGAAAGCAGCCCTGGAGGGGTGCTGGAGCATGGCAGGGACACGGAGGGAAAAAGGCGCAAAAAGTGGAAAGAGGCAAGAGTGACAGAAAAAGGGACAAAAAGAAAGATGAAAGGAAAAAAAGAGATCAGAAAGCAGACCCCATTGGACCACCAGGGATGAGGCTCAGCCAGGTGCCTGCAGGTGGAGGAGGGCCTCGAAATCGCACCAGCAAGGGTCAGGGGCAGCAGCTACCTATGCGGAGCTGTATGGGAAGGGAAGCAGTTCACTGACGAGGTCAGTGAGATTGCCAAAGGCCTTGTTCAATGGGGGTTGGGTGCTTCAGTCTGGCCCTGTGCCCAACCCTGCGTGGTGATCAACATCTTGGTTTACTTAAAAAATATTAAAAACATAGAAATCCACTGGAAATAAACAAAGGTTAAAGTGACATTATAGTTATGAATTGTAGTAATCTGTTACTTCCCATATTACATCACTCATGATGTTCTATGACAGCTGTGAGAAGTTGACCTGGTATATGCTGTCCACTAATTAAAGTGGGCACCCTGTACCAGTCCAAACAACCCTTATGGTGATTTAAGAGGTCAAAGATCACCTTAGAAAGCTATCCAAGTGGTAGCTGGGGAGAGCAGCCTTCAGGCTTAGTCTTGAAGGAATGTTAAGCAGCTTGTTTTACCAGAATGCAACCTTATAGTATTGGTTAAATGAAAGGAGAACCACACAGTAGTTATAAAAATATGTATTTATTGATATAACACTCTTTAAGTACGACACAGTATCTTCTGCACGAAGATACTCACAAAGCATACAATACGGTAGCACAGAAACAATAGTAAATAGCACTAATAAATAGTGGGCTCCAGGGGAGACCAAACCATATACTATAATTGTGGTATAAGAACCACGACTCGAGTCAATACAGTGTCTAGAGGATGTAGAATCGCTGGGACCCCAAGGAACCACACAAGGTGAGTAAGTAGGGACCCCACGGAGGACGGGTGCAGTGTGGGAACACAACCGCGTGCTCCGTACAATTCTATGGGAGAGTCGCGGTTGAATTTTTAAAGTTTAAGGACCCTTCCCAGTGGACTTCGAAGAAACTCCGTGGAACTTAGGAGGTTCGAGAGCCACCCCACCCATGGATACCGTAGTGCCAGAGTTACCTATCCCAGGGAAGCCGGGTGCATAGGTCTGAAGTGGCGTCGGAAACCGCTGTCGAACTCAATGGAGGACTTCGAAGAAGAGCTGCTGCTGGAAGGAAGAAGTGTCCATCAGAATCCAAAGGCTGATTCTTGTTGAAGAGTACCTGAAAGCAGAGGGGACAGAGTCTGGGTCACTCAGGAGTGACATGGGGCTCAATTGACCAGTGCCCACCGATGTCGGGTGCTTCAGGTGCGTTGAGGGGGTTCTTGACTTTGCAGCCACCGGGACCAGGAGACGTGGAGGATGACCAGGAGCCGGATACGAGCTGTCCCACGAAGGATGTCGAGTACTGAGGGGTCGGTGTCCGGCTGGAGCACCAACAAGCCTTGGCAACGGCAACCCACGCAGAAGGTCGACGAAGGTTACGGTTCGGACCAGCAAGGTCCAGGAGACTCACCAAACACAGGAGAGTCAGGGCAGGCCTGGAGCAACCAGGGGAGCCCAAGAAAAGCAAAGTTGACCCAAAGGGGACCCACAGGACGGAGGCACAGGAGTCGTGAGGGGACCTCTAGCAGTTTCACAAAGCAACAGCCCACGGAGCACTCGGTGCAAGGAGGCCAGAGTTCTTTGTAGGAAATGGTGCCAGAGGTTGGGGCTACTTGGAGCCCAGTGCACTTGTTCTGGAAACGCCAACAAGCATATGCACTTGCAAATGAACACGGTGCACAGGGGTACCGGTATTGCAGCCCCCACGAGGTATTCTGAACTCAAACGTGGTGAGAGGGCAGCTCGGACCTCGAGGGATTTGGAAACCCATCTCCGGTGTTGCTGGGGCATTTGGAGTCCGTAAGAGCTCAGGAGCAGCAGACCGGTCAATCAGGATGTGGTGCCTGCGGTTGCAAGGGAGTGACTTCTTCACTCCAAGGGAGATATCTTCAGTTGTCCTTGATGCTCCACAGGTCCTGCACTGAGCCTGTATGGTGCACGGGCACAGACGATGCTTCAGACTGAGAGGGAGATGAAGTCGGGCCCAAACGAAGTCCAGAGTGTCCAGACGGTCGAAGTTCAGTGGTTTCTGGTTCAGAATCTTGTCCACGTCTAATCTAGGGTCCTACAGCCAGGTAAGCCCTTTTGTACCCACGGGAGATGGTTGGACAGATTCAGGGGGCCCTCCCAGGGGAGGGTCTGGACAGTGGGGAGGTTACTCCCACGTCCTTTGTCCAGTTTCGCGCCAGAGCAGGAGCCAACGGCTCCCAGGACTGGTTTGAACTGGACTATGCACAGGGACACCAAATGTGCCACTCATGCAGACTTTCGGTCGCTGGTAAGCGCACCACCCAAGCCTAATATGCTAAATCCTGTCTGGGAGGTGTTAACACCTCCCGGTGACAGGATGCCTATTGTTCTGCCTTCCCCTGCTCGAACTTGGCTCAGCAGCAGGAGGGCAGAAATGTGTCTCTGGTCAGCAACAACCATTTTGGGCTGCCCGGGACTTGAAGGTTGGTACCGGGAACACCAGGGACCTCACAAAGCTCGTTTCTGAGGGGTGGAATCATACCTCCCACACCGGTTACCGGTGTGGGGGTATGATTCCACAATGTTTGACACCAAACACAATAGGGTTACTCTCAGCCGTTTTAGAGTTGGTCATCACGCGGTCACATAAATGCCACTCTCTATGTCATAAATGGCTGAGGCACTGACAACCCGGGAGAATGGACTCCGTAGGCTGCAGGGGTGTCCTGCTCATGCAGTGGCACCCTCACTTAGAGCCAAGCACCCTGCCTTCAGGATTGTTAAGGCATGCTATAGGGGTGACTTTTAGGTTTTAAGTGCAGTGACCCTTAGATATAGTAAACCTATATCTTAAGTAAGTGGTGCATGCACCAACTTACACAGGCTGCAATGGCAGACCTGTAGGTTCCATTTTGCATGACCTCTCATGGGTGGCATAGAACATGCTTCAGCCCATGGGAGGCCTCTGGGGTACCATATACTAGGGACTGACAAGGGTACCCCTGTATCCAATCTGGAGTGTACCTAAGTACATAACATAACCAACTTAGGAAGAAAGCAGATAGACTGGGATCCTGATTACCAGGGTCCCAGTCAGACTAGTCAAAAACCAGCACAGCACCAGGCAAAAAGTGGGGGTAACTATGCAGAAAGATCCTACCTTCCTACAACAACACTGATAATATCACTGCAACATCTGAAATTACATCATGGATGACAATACAGCGCATGGTGGGTTTGCGTTATACTTACTTTAGATCTCTCTCTATATATGTGTGTATCTATATATATATATATATATATATACATATATATATATATATATAGCACAAGGGTATTCTTTACTCAGTGTGAGGATACAGAGGCTATTAAGTTTGTCCCTCATGTACAGTACCAAATCCTGAAGGTATTCAGTCATTACACTTTACTAATCGCGGTCTGTACAATTCAAATATAAGCTCAGGAAAAAAGGTAAAAACCAAGTAAGGCTATAAAGCTGACTTGAAACCATCGAGCAGTTTTTCATCTTGAACCTGTTAGCAAATCACACTAGAATTTTAGGGAGCTCTTCGTATCTAGCTTTCATGGACCTAAACTAGGCCTTTTGTGGCAATTAGGCCTAGGTTAAGGATTGTTCTTTATACCATCGGAGTATAAAGCAATATTATCGACTTTCTCCTCTGACTGCATTTACATTTTACAGCTGAAGTTCCATTTAGACTGGGGCTAGTGCATTGATACTTTTGCTTTAGCTAGCAGGGGCCAGCATGGGTGGGATTTGGCACTTCTATTTTTACCCCCTATGCGAACCCGTATGACTTATAAAGGAGGAAAGGGCACAAATCCCTCACTTAGGTAATAAACCAGATTTAGTTTTACTTTATGCTTCAGATGCAGTGCACACAGCCTGCACAGTTAATGGCCACAAGAATCTGATAAACTGTTAGTTGTCCTTGCCAAAATCTATATTTTGACCATAAGCCCTAAGAAAATTAGAAGTTTCGGATTTAAAAATGCATAATAAAGGTAATATTTTTCCTTACCTTGAGATGACATTTAATAGTCTTGTTGTTGGTCCAATTTGCAATGTTCAAGGAGTTTAAGATTCATGCCACCTGGGGCTGTTTTCAGTTTTGTTGTCTAATTTGTGAATAAATACTTAATCATATGGTGGACATTTGTAGAAGTAAATGTGGTTCGTCAGTTTGCTGCAGGGCTGGTGTCTTAAGGATTTGTTAAAACCTCGAGCCTACAAGTTGAGGAGAACATGTTTTGTAGTCACTTTGTGGGTCTTCCGCAATGCACATATCCCTTTCTTGTCATAAAGAGCTAGGGCTAAACTACTTAGAAGATCCTACCAAGTTGTCACAGATTCTTTTATTTTCTGTTCGTGCTAATGTGGTTCTTTAAATCGAGAAATTGTAATAGATTGTTTGAGCTCAGGTGCGCCAAACCCGTGGCTTAAATTTGTAAGGGGTTTGTGCTTTAAATTGGGAATAACTGATTTGATCATGACTCTTTTACCGTTGGGGGGAAAAGATAAAATATTGGTCAGGTCGCCTCTTTTCAACAAACACGTTTAAGAAGAGATTGTAGTGAGTTTTCTAAACTGTCAGTCCGTCCTTTTCTGATGCTGAAAATGACAGAGGTCATGGAGCACTATTTACATTTGGACACTGATACATATGAAGGTGAGCTACTCAAAGAATTAAGGACAAGCATTGCCCATTACATGTTGTCGTTTCCAAAAGGTTAGGCTCCTCTTGAATCCTTAGACATTTGCCCTTGTGATCGTAGATCAGCAAAATACTGATGCACATTGCTTTTATTTAGAAGTTTTTACAAATCTACATTACCTAAGTATCTTGTACCTTTATTGAGAAACTGAGGTTTCACTGGTTGCAAACCTGCCTTTTCATAGTCGCTTAAGTTAGAGGCGCATTATTTGTCACTCTGTGGCTCATTTTTACAGCTTGCTTTTAAGGTTATGATGAGTTTTGCTGATTAACTACTGTAGTAGCATTATGCTGAATTTACTGATTTTTAAATTAACTTTATTGTGTAAATATCAAATATGTTTGTTTTTAGTTGTTTTATGGTTGCTTTTTAACGACAATAAACTGAACTGGCATGATAAATAGGTTCAGTCCACAATTTTAAAAATGTGTATGGCACATTGTAAATGTAGTTGTTTGGGTATTATATACTGGTGTACCCTTTCTTCACAATTTTAAACTGGTATTTCTTCCTTGTGATATCATTAGTGATAACATTACTGATATACAAAAGCAAACCACATCTTTAATATGTGAGGTGATCTGTAACACAATAAAGACTATGTGACGGGGGGAGTTAAGGTTAAGGTACTACTTGAACAGCCGAATGTCCTGTCTTTTTAGGTTTTGTCTTGTAACCAGTATTCAAACCCCACTTAGGCTTTTTCCTGTGATTAATTTATTTATTGAAACTGTAATCCAGTTAGTGTTTACGGATTCAGGCCTTAATAAGAATCGACCTTTCCCACAGGAATAAGCCTCAATGTCCCATGCTTTGAGTACTAACGGCCCCCCAGGCAGCATATCGTAGTATTGCTGTACAAATGAATGGACTCTGCAAATAAAGAAGCCCAGTGGCCCCTTCCATTAATAATGTCCTTGACCGCTAAGGATCTGTAATGGTCCAATGCATAATGAGCAATGGTCCCAAGCGGAGTGCTGCCATTATGCAATGATAGCCGCACATATATCATGGATGGGTCACTATTATGCCAGAGATAGATAGATATGACAATAAATGGCCATTATATGTCAAGAATTGGACACTGCCTGGAAGAATTTTCATAATGTTAACAACAATGCCCAAAATATTTTATTGGAACTTTTGGATATGCTAAGGATCGGCTACTATTATTGCACGGATAGCCATACTATTAAAGAAAGAAAAAAATTAAGCTCCCACTCCAAAAAGTGCAGAAAAAGTTCTTAATCATTACTTATTTTACCATTGAGACAACTTTTCCAGGCTGCAGGCAAAGCCAGGAGGCTGGAGTTACACTATGGTACCTAACAGCTGGCCTAGTGAAGATTAAATATTCTGTCATCTCACCTTTGGGCAAGACAGTGGGGGTGGGGTGGTGAGGTGATTTGGCCTACATAACCCTCCATAGCTCATATATCAAGGCCTAGGCTGACAGAAGAAGAATGCCTTAGCCTTAGTCAAGCAAAGGTTGGAGGTTTTAATGGGGTGGGGCGAACACAATCCTTCCCAGCCACACAGCAAATCCGTTTGGAGCTATTCTGTACACCTCTGCCAGCTGGCAAGACTAGGATGTTTCTAACCTCTCCTCTTCCCAATGGTAGGGTTAAAGGCCCTTTATTGTATGATCTCTCCCTGATTTCTTTTCTGTATGCTTCTTCTTTATTTTATTTTTTTACTCCTAAAGATTGCAAACATTTGAAGATTTGTATTATTTGTTTATACAAATAAGTGGTTTTGCCCTCGTGAAAACAAGCCTTACCACTTTCACCGTGTTCCTCTGATCTAAAAAAAAAAGTAAATAAAAAAAATCATACCTCTCTTGAACATCCACTAAGTATAAAAAATGTTCTGCTACAACATAAAATATAAAGCGTTTCTCTTTCACTTTAGTTCTATGCTTGATGCTTTACTTTTTATTTCTTTTTAATAATTTCTTCTTCTTTATTCGCACTGTAGAAATATTTTATGTGACCTCCCGACAAAATATTAGGTTATATTTCGCTCCTGTGATTCTGCAGACTGAAACCCCTCAACCCTTTGTGTTTCCTACTGTAGGACTGCTGATATCCTTTTACGTAAATATGTTACTGCCTGAGATTGCTTTTCATGGCTTATTGGCCATGTATTTAGGATGATGTATGTGAGAAATAGTATGACTGGTATATAACTTTCCCTTATTGCAAATGAAATGCCTTCTGTCACTGCAAACTGCAGTGCAACTAATTGCAGCAGTTATTTTCTACTCTGCAAGCTGCTGATCCAGACTGATCCTCGTCGTCTGTAACTATTTGGAATTACTGCATCGTTCGTGCAGTTTGGCTTCTTACATTTGTGGAGTTGGTCTGATAATATCTAACCGTTTGTCACTTTATTAAGCATGTAAACTTGCCTCATTGCCATACCGATGAAAAATATAACCGGAGTAGAACTCTACAGTGGAAGGAATAAAATAAAGAAGCCATAAGTCTGTATGTTGTTGAAACGAGGGAGAGCTCAATAAACCGACACTGATATCTGAGATGCCGGTCTCTGGTGTAACTGCCTTTAAAATATATTCTGTTGCCCCAACATTTATTCAGAAGTGCCTTATTAAATGTGCCTTTTGTTGGACCATATTGATGGTGCACTCCCCTCTGGTATGGTTTGAGTTCACCTTAAGCCTTCAAGCTCACTTCCTTGACGTTCTTCCACAAATAAAGGTTCCTGTTTGTGAACTCTTCCGTTCGTGTGTCAGTCATGCAGTGCAGTCTGCCCTCGAACCCTTTGCTCTTTTCAATGTTCCCACGGTGAATGCCGTTTTTGCTCAATGGTTTTTTTTTTTTTTACAGAAGATTCAAAAGCTGGACAAGGGCTCACTTTCTTGAAATCCACCTGTCCTCTAGATGATGATGTGGATTGTTTGCGCAGTTACGAACCTCCTGCGTTCAGCATGCTCGGGCCCTCCTTAGGCAGCCTTTCATTGCAACAGCGAAGTTAATCTCTCGCTTCAACTTTCCCAGTTCACACGTTCTATTCCGTGTAGCACCAAAAGAGAGTTAATGTGCTGGGCAACGTGTGTGTGTGTGTGTGTGTGTGCGCGCGCGCGTGTTACCTCTTCTCTTTGGCCGTACACTGTTCATTGACATGAAATTCGATTCAGTTAGCAATGTCTACACATTATGCCAGCGGCGGCCGGCACGGATCGGGGGTAAAGTGGCGGAGGAGGATGGTTAAGGGGATTAAAAATAGAAAAAAATAAACGTACCTGATCACTGCGCCTCTCCTCGTTGTCCCTCCGCTCCGACCGGAAGAAGGAAGCACCCAGGCTCCCCTGAGCCAATCACAATGCTGGTTCGGTGCTCAGAGAGGGAATGGGAGCCTGGGCATGTTCTCTCCCCAGGCTGTAATGCAGCCTGGGTGGAGAACATGCAACGTGCGCATCAATGTTTGGTCAGCCCGAGATAGCCGGCCAAACATTCATGCGCACTTTCAGAGTGCCCACCACTCCTCAACTGCTCCTCTGTCACCAGAGCAGATCCACCCCCGCCCACAAAGCTGCAGCAGCAGGAACAAATAAAATGATAATAACGTCGAACTATCATTTTATTTTTCCTTTACCTTACTAAAAAGCAGTGGGGCGACGCTCCTCCGCCTTAGCGGAGGACCCGCCACGGCATTACGCTAGTACTCGCGGTCAGTCTGCTCTGTTAACTCATGAACACCTATATGGAGCAGATGTTGAGCCTGGCGTGTGGCTTAGACTTCTCTATTTAGCAGTATACTGATGGCAATCAATTTTGTTTTAAAGTGTCTTGTTCCACAGCCTCAGGAAGAGTTTCGCTCCTATCTCAGCAGTCCCTCGCACTCAACCTGGCAAATAAGGGATTTGTTTTCTCATGTCGAGCCCCACAGCCCCTCCTTGCCTTCCATTACAGCCATGTTTATATCTACTGTTGTCATCCATTTCACCTGCTTCTTTTACAAAGTGCCTGTGATTCGTTTTAGACTTTTCTGACACATATGTAACCTAGTTTTTACATGCACTTTTCAAATTCACTTAAAGGCTGACAGTACAAGCTAGTTTGGAAGTCTTACAAAACCCGCTTGTCATGCTCATGCCCTCTGACTGACCTCTGTCATTTTCTTATTACATTTATAAAGTGCATCTCTGCCAAAAGGCTTCCCAGCGCTAACACAGAAAGATAGAAAGGGCTGCAAAAAAAAGGCTAAAAAAGCCAAGCCCGTCAATTTCTTGCACGAAAGTTCTAAAGAGGTGGCAGTTCTGACTTTGTGAGGAACCACATTCCAAAGTTTGGGACCTAAAAATTTAAATGAACAGCCTCCCTGCCGCTCCAGTATCACCCGAGGGATGACCGCTAGGCCAGACTACAAAAACGAAGGGAGTGCTTGGGAGCATAAGGAGTGACCAAACCATTTATGTATTAAGGGGCCTTGTGTGCCATAGCCTTGTACATGGAGCATAGTGCTTTGAACTTAACCCACTTCTCAATGGTCAGCCAATGAAGCTCACACAAATGGGTGGAAACTGAAACACCCAGGGGAAGGCGGCATAGAATTCTAGCACAACTCTGCACAATTTGCAGTCTGTTTAGTAGGAACTTCGAACCACCCAGATAGAGAACTTTTCCATAATCCAGGCCCGATGTTATTAGAGCATGTACGACAGTTCTTTGAGCAAAAGCAGGGAGAAACCCCAGGATTTCACAAGGACCACATCGTCACATAAAATAGTTTCCTTCATTGCCAAGGACTACTATGGCACTGTGTATTTTTTTAGATTTTAACATTAAAGTTTTACAAAACATGCATTGACAAAACCAAAGGGTGGCAATCAGTGCCAGACCTATTGTCTTTTTTGTAAATACTAGCATGTATCAACCACATTGTACTAAATGTACTAATAGAAGTGGTACCTGAAATTGCAGTTTAGCATAATGTCTTTCTTCTAGTTGATTTTTTTGTGTACATTTTATTTTGAAAGCAAAGAACCATTCATCTTGCTTTCAGGCTTCTGCTAGTATTTGCATTTAAAAACAGAGTATTCTGGGAGCATAACACTTAGCCTCAAATTGTTAAAATCTGCAAGCGTGTATGCGCTTTTTTATACTGGTACCACTGTCCGTAGTGCAAGCTACCTTCACACCCTTTCCATAGAGCGTTCATCCTATTAATAAAGATTTAGCATTAATGAACCGTAAATACGTGTTTGAACAGCATGAACATAAGGATACAAATCCTACCTTCACTAGAGACAATCTTCTTTCACAGATCACTCCATAATGTGCTACTGTGAATTGGCAGCCAAAGTGCTGCAGGGCTTTGGGCCTGCTTGTCCAAAGTACAAAATAGACATGAAACCTTGATGCCCTTGGCCCGAACAATATGTCCTGGCCAGCGGGTGATAGCAGATCCACACCGGGTTCAATTGACATTACTCTAAATGCCATACAGAAAGAAGACTGCTGATATTTATTTCAATGGGAAGAGATTTTTTTTTAATTGCATCCAGAACCATTAAAATAAATATAAGTATACGAATGTTTAGTTGTAAATCAAATGAGAAAATTAATGTATATGTATTTTGAAAGCGCACACTCATCCTTGGGTTTCTTGGTACTTTCAAGGAGATGTTTATTGTTGCCCTCCTCAATGGCACTTATTTTCTCCAACCTCTTGCAAGCGTAAGGCTGATTGTATATGTGTGGTTTTGAACCTGTTAACACAGATTGCTGTGATGGATTCATTAGTCCACAGAGCCACCAGTCTCAGCATGATATATCGATTAAAAGATATGAGTTGGAACCCAAGGTAACTTCAAATATCTATTAAGCTACATAATGGGTGAGTCTTGGTGATTCAGAAAACGTGAGAAGTCGATATACATACATTTCATTATTAAAAAGCAACAACAAACATTAATTGAATTTGATATGTCAACAGAAACCCTAACCAAAACTCCATACAAAGTAGACAAATTTGCCATCCACTGTTATCCACTGATATCCACTTCTTCCTGTTCATTGGATATGGAGTGAAGGAGCTTTTGAACTATCCATGCACAACTTGATTAATAATTTTCTACAATTAGGTGAGATATCATTAAGAAATGCAGTACTTTCACTGGTAAATGTACATGACCATGGAAATCAAATTTAAAAGATAAATGAATATTTTATATTGCTTGCCGTTGATTCGATTTTGGTGTCTTCTGTGTTGGTAGACATTCAATCAAGAATGGAATTTATGTTGGCATTTTGGGAAATGTTTATCTGCAATTCAGTTTACCAAGAGGTCTTAAAAAGCCAAAGGTAGAAGCTGTACTGTTAACTGTCTCACTTTTAATTGTGGCACTTCCATCTTTAAGCGATTGGTGGAAGTAAAGGGAATTGCTAGATCTAGGTAAACAATCTTTTATTACCATAACACAATGGTCAGAGCCCAGTTCAGTCACAGTCCTCTTTTCTGAAGTTTCTATTCAGTTTCAATCTTCACAAAGAACGCAAAGTAATAGGTGCTGTTAAGTCACTTGTTGCAATCTTTGGAGTACTTCTACTTGGTTGTAAGGAGCACAATAGAGACAAAAGAAAAAAACTCAGCCACATTGAAATGGCATATTCACCTTGTCTGAATGTCAGAGTCATGGAGAGAGTAGGTAGCAGTCTTGAAGCGGGCACCGCCCAATCCAGTAAATAAAGTCCTACTGTTGATCCTAAAGGTATACAAGCATTTTGTATTCATATTTCATTACATAGAAAGCAAATAATGTGTATTTTGCATATAGATCAGTTTAAAACCTTGTCATGGATAATTTTGGAAGGAAAGACTTTAACAAAACTATTTGTAATTCTATTTTGCAAATCTAGCAGGGATGCATGATGACATTAGAAAACAATGGATTTGGATTCATCCCAAGTGATTGCCAGTGACTGAGATTAATTCAAGCATTCCATCCATCACCTTGTTTTTGCAATTAACATTAGAAAGTTTAGCATATATTTTATGGGTTGACATAAAGACAGATATTGGTCAACAATCTCAAAAGTATTTTGAAACTTGTAACCATGGTTGCTCTTTAAACATTCCTCAAGTTAATTGACCCCCAGTTAAATCCTTGTTTATCATAAGCTGCCCAAGGAGTTTTACATCAATGACAAATCACTAAAATGGTAACATAATGCTTACCAGGAAAATGGATTGTGACACGCTGAATTTGGTAGCAGTCCTGATTGCACCAACATCTATGCTTTGCTTTTCCTAACAAAACATTTTTTTTGTATTTGAAATCTTTGATGGATCTAGTAACAAACATCTTCGAGTTCCTCTAAACTCATTTAATACCATTAGACTTTAATGCTAAGTTACCCCAGGAAAACGTTATACATGAATTCCTGGATTCTTACAGGGATTACTTCGGTATTCCAGCACCAATATTTCCAGAGGCAAAAGTGGAAAAATGGTGAAAACATTTATGTAACAAGCTACAGTTTATCAATCGAAGTAAAATTACTGACAGACTCCTCAACCAACACAGAACACTCTTTATAATATTATCTATTCCTCATTGATAGAGTATATAATAATCAACTCCTGTGATTTCAATTTAAAATAGGATATGATAGTACAGTTATGTGTGAAAGATCAGTTTAGGAGGATTTGGAGACTCACAAACTCAAACCAAATATGATGAACTTCAGCATCATTTAAATACTGCCAATCCTGTCTTTACTGTACTGTATTTGCTCTTGGATCTTCAGACCCAAATAATGAAACATAATATGACGGATTTACAAGGTAACCTTGGATATTAGTCACCGAGGATTAGGTACAAAGTACATAGATCATAGTTTGACCAAGGGCAGTAATGGCCAAAAACATCCAATATATATCCATCAGGTTGGTCTTTAAGCTAGACTCGTCGAATTAGGAACGTGTAATTAAGAAAAATTGAAAAGTAAGAAAAAAGTATATGAAATGGTGAAAAGTTTGCGCCTTCTATTTATGGTATTGCAAAAAAAAGATGAAAATATTTCAGAATTTAATGGGAAAGACCCAGGGACTGCCTAGATGTATAAAATCGGTCCCAGTAATAGAACCAGACTGGAAAGGGTTTCTCTCTAACTTTTGCAAAAAGCAATAACTAATTTTTTTGTAGTCCAGGATGATAAAGTTGCAACAGCCCAGTGCTGGAGTAATATTCGGTACCATCAGGACTTGACAATCTCTAACGTCAGTGAGGATGTGCTCTTGTGAAGAGTAGTAAGGAATTAGAAGGTTTAATAATGGGATTTCAGTCTCAACTCTTAAAACTAATCCAGCCTGATGGGATCCCTTGCTAAATTTGGTTATGATTATTTCCATGAAATACATTATAATTCCAGATTTACAGAAAACCAGCATATATTTCCAGTAACTCCACTTTGGGATGCCATTTCAGTTTAGAATACAAAAAGGCCTAGAGGGATGTACAACTGAATGGTATACTTGATGGGAAAGAGATATGTATACTACAACATTTATGCCTTAAAAGTAGATGTCAAAGCTTTCTTCTGGGAGGATGTTTTGAGATTTTATTTAATCCCTCTAAGGTCAAATCAAAATCAGGGAAGTCTAATGCAGAGTGGCCTTATTAGACATATAGAGAGCGCTTAATCCAATAGCTAAAGATTTTTGTTTTACTCTACTACTTATAGCAGAGTAGATTAGATCACATTCTAGTGACAAAAGAAAATTAAAGCATGTATGACTACTTTATCTTGCAAAATATTTATTGGATCTTTCTGTGCTTCTGTTAACCTATCCAGGTGGGTGTCAATGTTAGAAATGGGATTCTTGGTAGGCTAGGGCGCGGGCCAAAGCCAGGCAAAAACCACCACTCTAGTCAGGATAAGGGAGTTACACTTCTAAAATAACCCCCTGCTCACCCCCTTGGTAGCTTGGCACGAGCAGCCAGGGCTATCTTAGAGGCAGTGTGTAAAGCATTTGCACATAACCAACAGTAATACAGTGTACGCACTACAAACGGACACCACACCAGTTTAGAAAAATATCCAATATTTTTATATAATTAAAACAAGACCAAAACGATAAAAAAATCCACAATACTATACTTAAAAGTTCACAGTTCAAAAATACACTGATTAAAAGGGGTTCCTTGTGTGGCTAGCCCCGTCCGGGCTACCACGGCGTCGTGAACACACAAATCCAAAACAGTTCTGGCTGGCCGCGGCGTCGCAGGCCCGCTACGGTGTCGGGAAGATCCGCAAACAGTACCTTTCAGAGATGCAGGACGATGGGGCCCTTGAAGTCACTCGCGTTACAGGTCGATCTCCTCTCGGTTGGGATCAGGAGCGCTGGCATCGGCAGGCGCCACGTGCTGCGGTGCGAAGTGCGGCGTGCGCTGCCCCCCAGGTCGCGGGGCGAGCAGCGGCTCGATGGCGGCGTCAGATGACGTCGTCGGTGAGACCAGGGTCGCGGTGCGAGATGAGGGCGGTGCTCGTCACGGTGCTAGCAGGTCACGGTGCAAGCAGAGGCGTCGTTGTTGCTGAAGCGCTGTCGTCGGCTGACGAACTGGAGTTGATGGCGCTGGCGTCGGTAGGCCAAGGCTGCGGTGCGGAATGAGGGCGGTGCGTCGTGTGACTTGCGAGCGGTGCCCTCGAACCACGGTGCCAGCAGCGGCGTCGATTTCGGCAGGAAGTGGCGGCGTCAGGCAGGCCACGGCGTCCTCGTAAAGCCAGGCGGTGCGGAGTGCGGTGCCCACAGGTCGCGGTGCGAGCAGCGGCTCGGTGGCGGCATCAACAGGCGTCGTCGGTGAGACCAGGGTCGCGTTGCGGCGGTGCTCTCTGAGGTGCCAAAGCTTCGGTGTGAAGCAAGGCGGTGCGGAGTGCGGTGCCCACAGGTCGGGGTGCAAGCAGCGGCTCGGTGGCGGCGTCAACAGGCGTCGTCGGTGAGACCAGGGTTGCGGTGCGGCGTTGCAGCGGTGCCCTCTGCGTTGCCTCCAGGACACGGAGTCAGCAGTGGCGTCGTAGACATCGTCGAGTTGGTGCTCTTCGGGTTGCAGCACAAAACACAGTCCCCAGTGCTGCGGGTCGAAGAACTTGAAGTCTTTGCTGTTCCTGAGACTTTGTGAACAGGGGGCAAGCTCTACCTCAAGCCCTTGGAGAGACTCACAAATTTAGGTTGCAGAAAGTCCAGTCCAGGCCTTTCACTACCCAAGACAAAAGCAGCCACTGCAGGTCAGCCCAGCAAAGCAGTCGTTCCTTTTCCCAGCTTCTCCGGCTCTTCTTCTTGGCAGTCTTCTTGTCCAGATGAGTTCTAAAGTTCAGGGGTCTGGGACCCAGCATTTATGTCCAAAAATCCTTTGATCTCTTAGGCAGAGAGGGCCTGTGCCCGGTCAGGACCAGTTCTGCCTTCTCTGGTGTGAATTCCTGCCAGGAGGTGGAGACGGCATTTGTCAGAGGCAGAGCAGGCCCTTTGAGGTGCAAGGAAATCTCCTCCCCCTTCCCCCATCATAGCCCAGGTCTCTTCAGTCCTTTCCTGACCTACCTAGACCATCTGGCGCCCCTCCTGCTCCCCCAGCCTTCTGTCATCCAAAACCCAGACAGGCAATCCACATTCCAGCAGAGGCACACGGGATGACTGAGCAAGAAAATACCCACTTTCCAAAAGTGGTATTTTCAAACACAGAATGTAAAAATCACCTTCACTAAAAGAGGCATCTTTAGATTCTGAGTTCAGGCATACGAAACTTCATTTTCTTACCGAATTCCCTGGGCCAGTTATGTTCGTAAGAGGTTACGAACAAACCTCCCATTCTGTCCTATGAGGAACTGGTAGCCTTGCAATAGTGAAAAACAAAATTGGCTGTAATTCACTATTAGGACATGCCACACACACCGGGGCATGTCCTACCTTTCACATACATTGCACCCTGCCCACAGGGGTACCTTGGGCCTACCTGAGGGGTGCCTGACATGTAAGAAAAGGGAAGGTTAGGGACCGGCCAGTGTGTGCACTGGCCAAGTCGACATGGCAGTTACAAACTGCGCGCAGACTCTGCAATGGCAAGTCTGAGTTACCGTTTTCAGGGCTACTCACGGGGGTGGCACAACCAGTGCTGCAGGCCCCCGGGTAGCATTTGATTCACCGGCCCTGGCACACGCAGTGCACTTTACTAGGGGCTAACAGGTAAATCAAATATCCAATCATGGAAACACCAATCCATAACACAATTTACCATAGGAGCACCTGCGCTTTACCACTGATCAGCAGTGCGAAAAGCGCGCAGAACCGTTACACCAGCAAAACAGAGTCAAAACCGGGAGGTCAGAAAGCAAAAACTCAGGGGAAACACGCCAAAAGATGCCAAGTCTAACACACGTCCCCTCCAGCTGAAAGTAGGGAGAACTACCCATTTACCTGGGGGTTCTCTTCACTAAGGCGGAAGAACCTGGACAGGCCATCTGCATTGGCGTGCTCTGTGCCAGGGCGGTGTTCCACCGTAAAGTCCATTCCCTGTAGGGAGATGGACCACCTCAGCAGTTTTGGATTCTCCCCCCTCATCTGCATTAACCATCTGAGGGGCCTGTGGTCGGTCTGAACTCGGAAGTGAGTCCCAAACAGGTATGGTCTCAGCTTCTTCAGTGCCCAGACCACAGCGAAAGCTTCCCTTTCTATGGCACACCACCTCTGCTCCCTGGGGAGTAGTCTCCTGCTAAGGAAGACTACCGGTTGGTCTAGGTCCTCTTCGTTCAGTTGTGAGAGCACCGCTCCCACTCCATGCTCTGACGCGTCGGTCTGCACGACAAATTCCTTGGAGAAGTCGGGGGCCTTGAGCACGGGGGCCGTGCACATGGCGGCCTTAAGGGTATCAAACGCCCTCTGGCAAGACTCAGTCCAGATCACCTTTCTCGGTTGCTTCTTGGAAGTCAACTCAGTTAAGGGGGCCACGATGGTGCCATATCCCTTAACAAACCTCCGGTAGTACCCGGTGAGTCCTAAGAAGGCCCTCACCTCTGTCTGGGTCTTGGGTGGCTCCCAAGCCAGGATGGTGTCGATCTTGGGCTGTAGGGGCGCCACCTGGCCGCTCCGTACCTGGTGTCCCAAGTACACCACCGACCCCTGCCCGATCTGGCACTTACTGGCCTTAATCGTGAGGCCTGCCGTCTGCAGCGCCCTCAACACTTCCCTGAGGTGTTGCAGATGTTCGTCCCAACTGGAACTGAACACCGCAATGTCGTCCAGGTACGCGGCGCTGAATTCCTCTAGCCTGGCCAACACCTGGTTGACCAACCTCTGAAAGGTGGCAGGGGCATTCTTCAATCCGAAGGGCATCACCCGGAACTGGTAATGCCCGTCCGGGGTTGAGAATGCTGATCTCTCTTTGGCCCCCTCGATTAGAGCGATCTGCCAGTACCCGGACGTTAAATCGAACGTAATCAGGAATCTGGCTGCTGCCAACCGGTCGATGAGCTCATCAGCTCGGGGGATGGGGTGTGCGTCAGTCCGCGTGACGGCATTGAGCCCCCGATAGTCCACACAGAACCGCAGTTCTGGGGCGGCCCCGGGTGCCGTTGCTTTCGGGACCAAGACCACTGGGCTGGCCCATGGGCTACTGGACGGCTCAACCACCCCCAACATCTTCGAGACCTCCTCTTTGATGCTGGCCTTGACCCGGTCACCCAACCGGTAAATCTTGTGTTTCACCGGGGGGCTGTCACCGGTATCCACGTCGTGGGTACACCAGTGAGTAACACCTGGGGTCAAGGAGAACAGTGGGTCAAACTGCCCCAACAACTGGCGACACTCGCTCTGCTGCTCAGCGGTCAGTGCCGGGGAGAGGGTCACACCATCCACCGACCCATCCCCCTCTTGGGCAGACAGGAGGTCCGGGAGAGGCTCACTCTCCGCTTCCTTCCCGTCGTCCGTCGCCAAGAGCATGCTCACTTCGGACCTCTCGAAGTGGGGTTTGAGGCGGTTCACGTGGAGGACCCGTAACGGGTTCCGAGGAGCCTGCAAATCCACCAGGTAGGTGACCTCACTTTGGGGCTCCACCACCTCAAAGGGCCCCGTCCACCTGTCCTGTAAGGCACAAGGTTCCACAGGGGCCATGACCCACACTTTCTGTCCAGGTTGAAACTCGACCAGAGTGGCATTCTGGTCATACCACTTCCTCATTTCTTCCTGGCTGGCCTCGAGGTTCGCCTGAGCGAGTTTCCTGAAGCGGGCAGTTTGGTTGCGGAAGGCCAGCATGTAGCTGAACACATCCTGGGGGGTCTTCCTGGGAGCGGCCTCCCAGCCTTCCTTTACCAAGCTTAGAGGTCCCCGCACGGGGTGACCGTACAGAAGATCGAAGGGACTGAACCCGAGAGACTTCTGGGGTACCTCCCTGTACGCAAAGAGAAGGCACGGTAAGAGGACGTCCCACTTACGCCTCATGGGATCAGTGAGACCCATTTCATGCCTTTTAAGGTCTGGTTGAACCTTTCCACCAGACCGTTGCCTTGGGGGTGGTAAGGAGTGGTGAACTTGTACGTAACACCACACTCCTTCCACAGGGATGTCATATACTTCGATATGAAATTGGTCCCCCTGTCAGAAACCACCTCTCTGGGGAACCCCACGCGGGAAAAGATCCCCATCAACGCCCGGCCCACCACTGGCGCCGTTGTTGTCCTGAGAGGGATTGCCTCCGGGTACCGGGTGGCATGGTCCACCAAGACCAGGATGTACCTGTTGCCCATGGCTGTCTTGGGATCCAGTGGCCCCACGATGTCCATCCCTACCCTTTCAAAGGGTGTCCCCACAACGGGGAACGGTTGGAGAGCAGCTTTGACCTTCCTCCCACTCTTGCCACTTGCCTGGCAAGTTTGGCAAGACCGACAATGCACATCCGACTGCCTTCGCATTCGAGGCCAGAAGAAGTGGGTGACCAGCCGGTCAAAGGTCTTGTTCTGCCCCAAATGTCCTGCCAAAGGCACGTCGTGAGCCAGACCCAGTAGGAAGGTCCGGAAGCGCTGGGGTACCACCAGCACACGGGCTGACCCAGGTTCCGCGACCTTAGGCTCGCTGTACAGGAGATCATTTTCCCAATATATCCAATGTGATCCGGACTGATCACCAGTCGCCTGGGCTGCGGCCTGCTGCCGCAGACCCTCCAGAGTAGGGCACTCGTTCTGCTCCCTGCAGAACTCCTCCCTGGTGGGACCCCCTTCTTGCTGCCAATGGGTCAGCTCAGAGATGTCCCCCAGTTCGGCTACCTGTTCCCCTGTAGGCACCGGGGCGTCCCCCTGAGGTCCGCCTCCTGCCGGGCCGTGGGAACTTCAGGGGCCGGTTTCCCGCGCCCCTTGCCCTTCCTCTTGGCAGGGACCTGGGCCACTGTTTCAGGCTCCGGGTCCTTCTGATCACCCTCTCTGGCCGCCATCGACCGAGTGGACACGCATGCCCACTCTGGCAACCCCAGCATCTCCAAGTGGGACCTGAGCTCAACATCCTTCCATAAGGACTGCTCCAGGTCGTTACCGAGCAGACAATCGACAGGCATGGAAGGGCTCATAACTACCCTTAAAGGACCTGAGGACCCCCCCCACTCGAAGGGAACCTGCGCCACCAGACACTGGCGCTCGGAATTGTCGATTGCAATCACCTGGTGGAATGCCCCGGGGACTACCTGCGTCTCAGGGACCAGGTGACACCGAACTGAGGTCACACTGGCTCCAGTATCCCTGAGAGCCTCGACCCTTTTCCCGTTGATGGTCACCCAGGTGCTGTATTTCTTTGTGTTAGGGGGCACCTGGGCTCCTGGGACCATCTCACTGTCCCCTAGTGAGACGAGGGTCATTTCTGCGGGGTCCCCACCCTCCTGTTGGGACTCCTCCTCATCCTCCCCCAGCGCTACGCTAGCCAACACTTTGGACGGTCCACCGGGGGGTGGCTGTGTCCCCTTTGGGCACCGGGGGTCTCCCCTCATATACCCCACCTGGTCACAGGCAAAACACTTGCGGGGGCCGGTGTTGGCAGGCTTTCCTGTCGAGACCCCTTGCTTCTTATCTCCGGGGGGATGGGAACCTTTACCCTGGGTGTTATTTTGGGGCCCTTTCGAGAACTCGTGTGTTTTACCCTTGTCCCCCCCACTTTTCTACTGGGGACCCTGCCCACCTTTGACTTAGTCCCCCCCCAAACGCTTTCTTGTGGACCCTGGTACTCACCCAGCGGTCCGCCTCCATAGCAAGCTTCCTGGGGTCAGTTAGCTTACTATCAACTAGGTGTGGCGCAGATCTGCAAAACATAGACTAGACAAGTGCTCCCACGCAATCAAATTGTAGAGCCCCCGAAAATCTGTCACATTACTGCCCTTCACCCAGCCATCCAACGACCGACAAAACCCATCCACACATTCCAGCCACGTGTTGGCATCAGATTTCTTCCAGGACCTAAACTGATCCCGGTACTTTTCCGGAGTGAGACCATACCTAGTGAGAAGGGCATCCTTCATATCAGCATAGGTGAGGTTAGGCCCCTTACCCAAAGCTGTCAAAGTATCCCTGGCTTCCTCTGGAAACAGAGACCACAATCCTGCTCCCCAATTCTCCTCAGGGACCCCATTCATGTGTATCGCTGCCTCATAACCCTGAAACCACCTCTGTATGTCATCCCCTTTCTTGAACTCTCTGCCCACATTCTTAGGGATGTGTACAATTCGGTCTGTCTGCCTTGACGAGTTGCTGCCACCATCCGAGCCGGGCCTACTCTTCAGCTCCAGCTCTTTAAGACCTCGTTCAT
Source organism: Calotriton arnoldi (assembly GCA_963921515.1). Taxonomy (NCBI): domain Eukaryota; kingdom Metazoa; phylum Chordata; class Amphibia; order Caudata; family Salamandridae; genus Calotriton; species Calotriton arnoldi. The sequence continues at coordinate 1,373,333 of CAWUFW010000166.1, forward strand.
GTTCCAATAGCATTCTCTTCTCCTCCATGGCCAATCTAATCTTTTCTAGCTCCGTGGCTGCTCTCCTTGCTTCCCGCCTGTCCTCCAGCTCCTCTGGGGACAGGCCACTGCTGCCTGGTCGGAAGGGTTCCCCCCCTCCCAAAAGCACATCCACCCTAGGACACTAGGCTCCCCCGCCTCTCCAGTAAGGTCACCAGATTGCCCACTTGCGTCTCTGGCTGCTACCCAGGCCCTCAGCGCCTTTTGTAGCTCGTCCTTCCTAGTGAGGCCTCTGATTTGGACTTTTGGGTTTTTGCAAACGGACTTCAATTCTCTCACAGTGTAGAGCTCCAACCTATCCTCCTCAAAGGCAATGTCCATGGATGCAACGGATGATGCTATTGATTCCGGCATGGTGAAGTAGAAAGTTCACCTGGCAAGATCACAAAAATCGGCCAAAAAGAAAACGGGTTAGTGTGTGGTACGTAATGGTCTGCGATATGGTAGTAGTGCACACCAATCACTGTAAGTCAAGTGCAAACGCAAGTCCTATCCTCACCGCTGACAACCAATGTTAGAAATGGGATTCTTGGTAGGCTAGGGCGCGGGCCAAAGCCAGGAAAAAAACACCACTCTAGTCAGGATAAGGGAGTTACACTCCTAAAATAACCCCTGCTCACCACCTTGGTAGCTTGGCACGAGCAGCCAGGCATATCTTAGAGGCAGTGTGTAAAGCATTTGCACATAACTAACAGTAATACAGTGTACGCACTACAAACGGACACCACACCAGTTTAGAAAAATATCCAATATTTTTATATAATTAAAACAAGACCAAAATGATAAAAAAAAAATCCACAATACTATACTTAAAAGTTCACAGTTCAAAAATACGCTGATTAAAAGGGGTTCCTTGTGTGGATAGCCCCGTCCGGGCTACCACGGCGTCGTGAACACACAAATCCAAAACAGTTGTGGCTGGCCACGGCGTCGCAGGCCCGCTACGGTGTCTGGAAGACCCGCAAACAGTACCTTTCAGAGATGCAGGGCGATGGGGCCCTTGAAGTCACTCGCGTTACAGGTCGATCTCCTTTCGGTTGGGATCAGGAGCGCTGGCGTCGGCAGGCGCCACGTGCTGCGGTGCGAAGTGCGGCGTGCGGTGCCCCCCAGGTCGCGGGGCGAACAGCGGCGTCAGATGACGTCGTCGGTGAGACCAGGGTCGCGGTGCGAGATGAGGGCGGTGCTCGTCACGGTGCTAGCAGATCACGGTGCAAGCAGCGGCGGCGTCGTTGCTGAAGCGCTGTCGTCGGCTGACGAACTGGAGTCGATGGCGCCGGCAGGCCAAGGCTGCGGTGCGGAATGAGGGCGGTGCGTCGTGTGACTTACGAGCGGTGCCCTCGAACCACGGTGCCAGCAGCGGCGTCGATTTCGGCAGGAAGTGGCGGCGTCAGGCAGGCCACGGCGTCCTCGTAAAGCCAGGCGGTGCGGAGTGCGGTGCCCACAGGTCGCGGTGCGAGCAGCGGCTCTGTGGCGGCGTCAACAGGCGTCGTCGGTGAGACCAGGGTCGCGTTGCGACGGTGCTCTCTGCGGTGCCAAAGCTTAGGTGTGAAGCGAGGTGGTGCGGAGTGCGGTGCCCACAGGTCGCGGGGCAAGCAGCGGCTCGGTGGCGGCGTCAACAGGCGTCGTCGGTGAGACCAGGGTTGCGGTGCGGCATTGCGGCGGTGCCCTCTGCGTTGCCTTCAGGACACGGAGTCGGCAGTGGCGTCTCAGACGTCGTCGAGTTGGTGCTCTTCGGGTAGCAGCACAAAACACACAGTCCCCAGTGCTGCGGGTCGAAGAACTTGAAGTCTTTGCTGTTCCTGAGACTTCGTGAACAGGGGGCAAGCTCTACCTCAAGCTCTTGGAGAGACTCACAAATTTAGGTTGCAGAAAGTCCAGTCCAGTCCTTTCACTACCCAAGACAAAAGCAGCCACTGCAGGTCAGCCCAGCAAAGCACCCAGCAAAGCAGTCGTTCCTTTTAACAGCTTCTCCGGCTCTTCTTCTTGGCAGTCTTCTTGTCCAGATGAGTTCTAAAGTTCAGGGGTCTGGGACCCAGCATTTATGTCCAAAAATCCTTTGATCTCTTAGGCAGAGAGGGCCTGTGCCCGGTCAGGACCAGTTCTGCCTTCTCTGGTGTGAATTCCTGGCAGGAGGTGTAGACGGCATTTGTCAGAGGCAGAGCAGGCCCTTTGAGGTGCAAGGAAATCTCCTCCCCCTTCCCCCATCGTAGCCCAGGTCTCTTCAGCCCTTTCCTGACCTACCTAGACCATCTGGCGCCCCTCCTGCTCCCACAGCCTTCTGTCATCCAAAACCCAGACAGGCAATCCACATTCCAGCAGAGGCACACGGGATGACTGAGCAAGAAAATACCCACTTTCCAAAAGTGGTGTTTTCAAACACAGAATGTAAAAATCACCTTCACTAAAAGAGGCATCTTTAGATTCTGAGTTCAGGCATACAAAACTTCATTTTCTTACCGAATTCCCTGGGCCAGTTATGTTCATAAGAGGTTATGAACAAACCTCCCATTCTGTCCTATGGGGAACTGTTAGCCTTGCAATAGTGAAAAACGAAATTGGCTGTAATTCACTATTAGGACATGCCAAACACAGGGGCATGTCCTACCTTTCACATACATTGCACCCTGCCCACAGGGGTACCTTGGGCCTACCTGAGGGGTGCCTGACATGTAAGAAAAGGGAAGGTTAGGGACCGGCCAGTGTGTGCACTGGCAAAGTCGACATGGCAGTTATAAACTGCGCGCAGACTCTGCAATGGCAGGTCTGAGTTACCGTTTTCAGGGCTACTCACGGGGGTGGCACAACCAGTGCTGCAGGCCCCCGGGTAGCATTTGATTCACCGGCCTTGGCACACGCAGTGCACTTTACTAGGGGCTAACAGGTAAATCAAATATCCAATCATGGAAACACCAATCCATAACACAATTTACCAGAGGAGCACCTGCGCTTTACCACTGATCAGCAGTGCGAAAAGCGCGCAGAACCGTTACACCAGCAAAACAGAGTCAAAACCGGGAGGTCAGAAAGCAAAAACTCAGGGGAAACACGCCAAAAGATGCCAAGTCTAACAGTCAACTTGGAAAAATATCTACATGGTAGTTACAACCGAAGGTAGTGTTTTCTGAAGGAGTTTCAGAGATGCGAACTCTCCTTTGTTTTTAGTTTAAAAAAAATATTTTTTTAGAATAATTGGGGGACTACACCTAGTAGAGCAATGAAATTGGGAGGTGATTAAAGTGTTACTCAGCAGTGAATGCATGGCGAGTGTATATGGCACTCAAATTAGCTTGGAGCACACACTAATTGCGCATCTATCCCAGCTGGATAAAGTGGTATTGAGAAAACAGGAAGGAAACATGACCAAATAAAAGGTAAAGTACACCTAGTTGATTTGTGGATAGCACGGACATATGACCAAAACCTCCTTAGAGAAGGGGGCTAAATGGGTGATGTTTTTGTCTTCAACCCTCATGAAGGCACAGCCATTTACCAGGAGTCTGGAGCTCAGAAGGCAAGCGGGAGACATGACAGTTGGGATTAATGATACACTTAGCATACATTTCAAAGAGGTATATAGGCTCCTGAGCCAGTGTAGGAACTCAGGATTTTTTTCAGGGGCTAGATTTACCTAGACTTACAGAGGAACATAGTGCTTTATTTGAAGTTCATTTAAAGAAAAATGTTTTAATAGAATGAAGAGAGATTCACTGGTATGCTTACAAAAAAACATTTAGAGGCCCTCAACGCTGAATGAAGTATTGGCTGGCACTGTGAGGGAGGTTAATAATAAAATGATTCCCAAGCTCGATAGGGACCCATATGATTGTTTGTAGTTGTTACCAACTATCTTTGATGAATACTGTCAATAATATCTTGGGCATAGCACTAGCAAACACATTAATATGTATTGTGGGCATAATGGTGCATGACCACTAATGCAGTTTTAGACCATGCAGAAATGCTACCTGGATTTTGAGGCAGCCTGCACATATTCTGCTCTCACTGGAGACTGGAGAGCCTCACCATGCACTTGCAGTACTTGGCATAGATCCAGCCTGTGAAACAATAGGGTTGGACTATATGCTACAGGTGTTGAAGTGAATATGATATGAACTTATTTTTCTAGACTTGATACGCAGATGTATACGAAGTCAACAGCATTTGTAAAAATAGGTTTTGTGGTGTCTGATCCCTGGAGTTTTGATAGTGAGATCGTAGTACTGTTGCTTGTTTTCGTCTCTGTTATTGGTGATAGAACTGTTGGGATGTAGATGAAGGTCAGTCAAATGGTAGTGGAGGAATCACATTGGGCTCTACTATGCATCTATTGTCCATGGATGTGGACAGTGCACTCATATACCTGCCTCAACCTGAGATCTCTGTACAAGTGCTACATGGAATTCTGAAAAGAGTTGAGACATTACAGGCATGGACACTAACTAGGATAAAACAAGGTAGTTCCTGCTTGAGGGATTGACAACGGTGGCACATGATTTGTACAATGAGCTAGAAGTGCAGTGGAAAGTGAATCATTTCTGTTATGTGTTGATACAGGTTGCCAATATGGCAGATGAACTGTACATATATATATATAACATGGCCAGGGTACTAGTCACCTTGAAGAGGGGCTGTGCTGTTCTAGAATACCTTGCATTCTCCATCATGGGGCAGGAAACCTTTGCAAAAATGGTTTTATTGCCGAGGTGTGATACAGACCGGTCCGCTGCCGACAGTATTATTTTGGCAATTGTATAAGATGCTGGTCTTTCTTGTATGGTCTGAGAAGCATAGCAAAGTGCAATAAGGAAACATTAAACTGCAGTGGGAGGAAGGGGACTTAACACTTCGGATCTTGAAGCTTATTACATAGTTTCACAGCTTCAGCATATAATCAGGTGGGTGGGGTTGGGGAATAAATGGAAAATTTCATTGCTAGAGGGAACATATGAGCGGGTGCCTCTGTATGAGCTGCTAGAGCGGTCGAACTGGAAGCTGGGGAACCGGGTTCGAGTTTCGATAGGGACGCTCAACATTCTGTGATTCTGGGCAAATTACTTAATCTCCCGGTGCCTAACAAAATGAATGTGTCTGTCTGTAACGCAACTGGTGCTCATGTAAAGTGCTCTGATACCTTCAGGTCGAGTTCGCGCTACATAAAACTCAAAATAAAAAAAATGATGTAGTGGAATATTCCTAGTCATTACCTGTAAATAATTAGGTTGGATAACCTGAGACAGCATTGAAAAGGGTCATGAAGACACCTCCCTGTGTAATAGCAATGTACTTGTGGAGCTTGCGGCCATTTAAATTTAGTAGCCAAAATATGGTTGTTGCTCTGTTGAACGGAACAGAGGAGGTTGTGAAAACATAGGTAAACTATACCTCAATAATTTATGTATCATGTTCATAGAGGGGCAAGAGAGTTTTGGGTTCAACTGAGACAATTCCTGCAATGTGTCAAATAATCCAAACTGCACAGGAAATAATGGCAGTTTGTTTCCAGATGCCACTAAACCTGGTAACTGAGGCTCTTGTCATTGTGTTTAACATGTAGCATAGACGGAGGCTGGTGTCCTACCTGTATTAGACTCTGAAAAAAGACAAAGGCGGAAATACAATCGCAATGAGATTCAGATTGTCCAGTCTCAGAGGGATGGAGATTGTGAAGAGTCAAAAAACTGATACCATTTATTTATCTCCATAAGACGCACTTAACTCCATTTAAGTTGGAGTAAATGTTTATGAGAAGATGGTCCTCTCACCCAAGAGGTGAATCTGCAGAAAGCAGATTTCCTGCACATGGTACGGACATGTCAGGTGATGGAGAAATCCATTGGCTTATATACTTCCTTAGTGTATCCCACAACTAGAGCCATACTGGCTCTTAAAATTAAAAAAGTGTTTTCTAACAATTATCCCAACCTCAAAGAAAATGAGGCATAAATGTTCTACTATGGTCGTTGATACTTCGAACTGTCTCCTGCGGAATCTGATTTAATGTTGTACACTGTTAATTTCTTTCCTTTTATGTGGCATTCTGAGGTTAACAAATGTTTTTTTCCAAATAAATCACAACAATAGCACTTAGATCCGGTCCCTAAAACAGGGATGGGCTCCCAACACTCTGATTTTTGTGTCTCAAGTTATTATCTAGTGACCTCACACTCAAGCTAGATAACTGATTGCAGTCACGGAGGTCCATATAGCATAGAATGACATCCTCTGTTATGCCACTTTGAATCCTAAACCCCAAAGCCTCTGTTCCATGTACAGAACCTCCAGAGTGGGTCACATTTGTTATCATGTCTTTTAATGTCCCTTCCATAGAAGAGAGCTTCCTGTTGATGTTTTAAGTATTCCTCTCTATCTCTTCCATCAAGTCGTGGTGCAGGCATTCCCCCGTTCCATGGAGGTCAAGCTTAGTTCCCTCATGTCTGCAACCTTTTCAGATTGAAACTTGGTAGAGGTGGAGTGCATTGTAAAATTAAACCAGCATTTGCAATGTAATAGGTCTCTTATTTGCGAGAGTGTAAGCTATTGGCATTGTAAATGGCAATGCCTTTTATTTATCTGTTTTGATAATTGACACATAAAAAAGGCATTGTCATTTACAATGCCAATAGCTCAAACTCTTGTAAATGCGAGACCTATTTAATTTAAAAAAGCAGCCGCCATTGTCCCGGGCTGCTTGGAAAGTGAAAGCCTGTGTGGCGTGCTGAATGTTGCAGGGAATCATGTCATGCCTGCAGCAGGAGAAACGCATTAAAGTAAATAGTGCTTACAGACTAAATAAGACATACTGTGTAACAACAGAAGTAAAAGGGCCAGTCCTCATGGAAGGTTACAAATGAAAACAAGGTGCTACTAAGGAGGGACTAACAAGCCTATTAACGAATCAGAAGCCAGCATTTAGAAAGGACAATGACGCAAGCCAATGAAAAATATAGGCGGGGAGTGGACGGAGCTTCAAGTCCATACTCGAATACAGCATGCCTCGCAGAGCAGCGCATGTGCTGCCCAGGCTCGACCTAAAAAAGGCCTTTGTTTCTTTGTGACCCTCCTCTTAACTTTGGAAGCATGCTGTAGCAATCACTTACTGTAGACCCTCCAGAGGTAAAACACAGCACAAATGGTTCAGACCCACTTCATTGAGGGAGCTCCTTCATCCTCGCATCACTTCATTGGAACTCAGCTGTTTTCATGAAGTGAACTCGGTCTGTTCATGAAGTTGGGAAGGGCGTTGCTGTACTAGCACCCCTCCTCTGAAATCCTTGATGCTATCTACTCTGTGTACACTCCTGCAGCGCCATCTGCTTTGTCAGAAGCTTTCTCTTACACTCCGGGGCCCCCACGGACCCTTGCCCCCATCACATCTTCAATAGAGCTGCAGACACCATCGCCCCCAAGCTCCGCCTCACCATCAACTGCTCACTAGCTGCCGCCACCTTCCCCAACGACTGGAAACATGCCCAGATCAACCCCCTCCTCAAGAAACCCTCGGCAGACCCCACCGACCTCAAAAACTTCAGGCCCATCTCCCTGCTTCCATTTCCTGCGAAAGTCATTGAAAAAGCAGTTAACAGACAACTCACCACGTTTTCAGAAGACCACAACATCCTCGACATCTCCCAATCCGGATTCAGGTCTAACCACAGCACCGAAACAGCCCTCCTGGCCGCAACAGACGACATCCGCTCCCTACTGGACAAGGGAGAGACAGCGGCACTCATCCTACTCGACCTCTCGGCGGCTTTCGACACAGTCTTCCATCACACCCTGATAAGAAGACTGAACGAAGCCGGCATCAGAGACAAGGCCCTCGACTGGATCCAATCCTTCCTCTCGGGCAGAACGCAACGAGTGAGACTCGCCCCCTTCCTCGCAGATCCCACACCCACCACCTGCGGAGTGCCCCAGGGATCCTCCCTCAGCCCCACGCTGTTCAACGTCTACATGGCCCCGCTAGCCACCATCGTCAGAAGCTACGGAATAAACATCATCTCCTACGCCGACGACACCCAACTCATCCTCTCCCTCTCCAACGAACCCGACAAGGCCAGACACAACTTCCACGAAGGCATGAAAGCAGTCGCCGACTGGATGAGAGACAGCTGCCTTCAACTCAACACAGACAAGACAGAAGTACTCATCATGGGCCCTCAACCCAACGCATGGAGCAACTCCTGGTGGCCTCCCACCCTCGGAAACCCGCCCACCAAGCCCGCAACCTCGGAATCATCCTGGACCCCGACCTCGGCATGAACCATCAGATCAACTCAGTCACCTCCACCTGCTTCCGCACCCTCCGCCTCCTACGCAACACCTTCAAATGGATCCCCCTCGAACATAGAAAGACCGTCACATACGCCCTCATCACCAGCAGACTGGACTACGGCAACGCACTCTAAGCCGGAATCAACAAAAAACTCACCCGCAAATTGCAAAACATCCAGAACGCCGCCGCCAGACTGATCCTCGACCTACCCCGACACTGCCACATTTCGCAACACCTACGTACACTGCACTGGCTCCCCATAGAGAAAAGAATCACTTTCAAGATCCTCACCCACGCACACACAGCCCTCCACAAGACCGGACCAGCCTACCTGAACCAGCGACTAAAACCTCCACGTACCCCACAGGGCCCTACGCTCAGCCCAGCTCTCTCTCGCAGAAGTACCCCGCATCAGGAAAACTAGAACAGGAGGACGCTCCTTCTCCTACCTCGCAGCCACCGCCTGGAACGCCCTACCCATCCACATCAGACAAACCACCTCCCTCCCCAGCGTCACGAAGGAACTGAAGACTTGACTTTTTTAATCCACCTCACCGGCACACGATACACTCTCTTCCCCCCCCCCCCTCCTCCCCACCAGCGCCCTGAGTCCCTAGTGGGTGAGTAGCTGCGCTTTATAAACTTTGATTGATTGATTGATTCTCTCGTGCCGACCCTGGGGTGGGACGGAGTCTGTGAAGTATATCTGGTCATTATCCTATCCCCTTAGTCACAGTTTCAGACCAATATGCATTAAAATACAATGGGGCTGTTAACCAATGATATTTTTTTGCCTAATTTTAGACATCTCCCCTTACTTCTTTGTTTTTAAACTTGGTCCTGGTAACTTTCGGCCTACTCTTTCTGCAATAAAGTTCACAGTCTTGTCTTCTTGCACTGGTTATCTTTACTCTTCTGGTTTTAGGTTGCTCTCTGCTTTCTGTTTTTCCTATTTTCTCTGGTTATTTTTAAATTTAATTAGTATTTGTCCTGCTGCATTCAAACCACCACTTATGTATTTGTATTGCTTCTAAACAGTGCAGTTTCTAATGTATTTTTAAAATTGTGTTTCTCTGCCACGCATTAAACACCATTCCATCATCCTGCCGAGTTGGTTGTTTAGGTCAGTAAATGAAATACGTCTTCTCAAAGTTTCCAGTTAAAGCTTTTATTTTGTAGATGCACATACCATAATAGTGTGTGGCGTATTACAACCTGCCTAAAGGTATTTAAACTAAAATAAATCTTTAATACAGTGCTTGATACACCTATGCAGAAGAGACTCAGATCGTTTGTAAACTAGAGCCATACTCTAATATGATGGCAGAGAGGTAGAATTTAAGTGAAAAGCCACCTTGGTCGAGAAACAATCTGAACTAAATGCCAGAAACACCGGAAGTGAAACTTTCCCTTAAATGGTGCAAGGGGAATACTTACTATTCGAACTTCTGTACTGGAATGTTATGGGGAAGATTATAAATTCCCCAGATTTTCAAAAAATGAGTTGAAATGTCGAAAGCTTATTTGCTCAATCACTTTGCTTAAGTGGGCATGCTCTTTTTATCACCCCTCTAACTCAATATTAGCGTTGCCCTAGTGCGAGTCATTGAATCATGTTACCAAATAAAATGCAGCACATCTGCACACGCAGTCCGGCGGCTCCCAGCTCATGGAATCGGTTTCTTTCAGCACCTTTTCCAGAGGTAACATCAAAGCAGAGCCGTTGACACCGATATGTCTATTAAAGTACTTCACACAACCCGAGTGCTCTCAAAAAGCATGATAAAGCACGAGTGCTTTTAAAATAAAGCTGATAACACTCGTTTATTATTTCATCGTGCTCTGACTTGCATACTGTTAGCAGTGCTTTAAAATGGTTAGGCGTCTGAGGTTTTAAAGACCTACATGCAAACGACTGCAAGTAGCTCACCTTTATCAGTGCTTGTTTTTAAAACTGCGTATACGTTCCTTCAAGAGTCCTATGTATTCGTAACTGCGTCACTGGCGGGGTCACCTGTACACACTACAGAGACTTAGATACTAATCTTGAGTCGCGCAGGCAGCGATTTTCGATCGTTGGCTCAAGGGAGCGCAGATAGAGGGCATTCATCAGCCTTGCTCATTGCCAGCCCATTAGGATAGGTGGATAATGGTGTTCGATTCAATAAGCTTTGTTCGGTTTTACATAAAAAAACATAAAAGCACCACAATTAAAAAAAATGTAATACAAAAATATCATTTCAAATGAATCCCCTAATAAAATTACATAAAACCATTGATGATAAAAAACATATAACATTACTCGAAAATTGCATAAAATTGAATCCATATCAAAAGCAAACATTCAGATTAACTGCCAACGTAGTTTCTTGCGAATCAGTATAGCAGACCAAAAAAACTTGGACACAAAAAGGCAAATTTCCAGAGTATGGAGCTGTTGTAAAAACAACATAGTCTACATTGTCTAAAATTGTGCCTTTGCAGTAAAGGTATTAGGAGTCATTTCCGGGGTTCCTCATAAAATTTGCAGAAAAGAGCAAAGTACAATATGCATTGTACCGATACTTCATCACATAAGCGGCAGTCAAGTGCAGAGGACTAGTCTTCTCAATTGCGAAGGACACAAGACAGTGAATAATGTTACATCTAAACCAAGTTAAAACAAATCTATGCTTCATATTATACACGTGCTCCAAATAAAATTGAATGCCTCCATTATTTAGCAGCATTTCATGAAATAAAACACTTAGCTTCCCGCTTTCCTCCTCCACTAAATTTATGGACATAAGTTTGATTTCAATCTTAGTTACTCCTTGGCAGGAAGAGGATCATTGAAAAATTCAGGTCATCCCAGCCTAATATATAAAGCCTTAATATGATTATGCCAGAGGCGGCTCCTCCGTTATGGCGGAGGAGGGTCGCCCCACTGCTGGAACCAGCAGACGTATGCAAAATAAAATTACAATAAAGCAGTTAATAAAACTGCTTTAGTATCATTTTATTTTACTTTAGAGCCGCCGACGAGTCTTGAGGGCAGTGACATCAGGAGCAGGAGGAGTGGTGGGCTCGGGGCACTGCCAGTGTGCATGTAGGTTTGGCTGGCCATCTTAGGACGGGCAAACCGACATGCGCACTTGGATATCTCCAGGATATTGCTTGGAGATATCAACAGGGCTCAGGAGCACAGGCTCCCAGTCCCTGCTGGAGCATGGAACCAGTCGCTCTACCCAATCCTTACACTTCTTTCTGCTTTGTTACAACCGCGTTGTAATGGCATGCGTTATGTTGGCATGCGATGTATCGTCATATATTCCTATGAGACACTATTCTCATCTTTTATAGTTCAGTTCTTATTGTATGTTTGCTTGCCGCTGTCTAACTTCTCTCCATTCTAACACACTACATATGTCATATTTGACTGATACAGGTGTACTCTGTGTAATCCATTTTGTCCTCCTCAATACTTAAATAGTGGTTGTGTGTTGATTTTGTTCATTACTCTTGGATGGTGGTGTAATCACACAATGTTATTTTATAATACCCCCCTAATTTGAACACTGTCTTATAACAGTACACTCTCAACACACTCCTTCTTCTTGACCCTGAAATGTTCATATACTTAGTAAATTTACAGACTATCCCATTCTTTTATCATTTTACGTTGAACCTTTTCAAATATGGCAACGGTCCTGACTATTCTATGGATGCTCCAATGTGGCTGCAGTATATGCTGACCTTTTTAGGTCACAGCTTACCAGACAGCACAGCTGTCTGGTGTGTTGAACACATCTTGGGAACTTTCAGTAAGTTGACTTAAGAATGTATTCCGCCTGTTGAATACCACTGGCTTTGTGGTTTGTAACTCACATTTTCTGGTTTTCTATTTGCTGACTTTATTTGCTTTAGGGTCTCCAGGTTCAGTTCATCTCTCCCGTTTCATAGTGTGTGTACTGTATTCTTCCACAAACTCCCTTTCTGTAAACTGGCCTTTAAATCTTGTTCTCATCTTGTCATATTTGCTGTGCATTTAAAGACCGAGGTCAGGTGCTGTTTTCCGAGGGTGCTTGTTTACTTTTCTTTCCCTGACTTCAGAGTGAGAGGATTTATGCTACAATCTTGTTAGATACTGCATACTGGGGGTAGGAAAGAGGTTTTTTTTATAGAACACAACAACATTTAAATCAACTTTGTAGGTATTTCAGAATTAGGAACACAAATGAAGCATATTTTTTGTTATTTCTGAAGGGTGTTGAAAACAAATACTTTAATTTGATCAAAACAAATTCTTACACTAGGTGATGCAATTTCCACACATTTTCGTGTGCACTGTATAGTTTTATTAGTACAACTGTATTTCTTTGCAAATGTAATGGCCGTTTCAAATGAAAATGTGTTGTCTGTAATGACAGTGCGCTACCATACCATGCATACTCCGCTACCATACCATGCATACTCCGCTCTACGTCACTCCACTCTACACTGCATCACTCCACACCACTGCACTCTACTCTACACCACTCCACGCCACTGCACTCTGCACCACTCCACTCTATGCCACTTCATGCTACGCCTCTCTACTCTACACCACTCTATTCTATGCCAATGCAGTCTTTGCCACTGCACTCCACACCACTCTGGTCTAGGCCACACCAATCTACTCTGCACAACTCCACTCTGCGCCACTGTACTCTAAGTCACTCTGCAACACTGCACTCTACACCAGTGCACACTATGCCAATTCACTTTACTCTGTAACACGCACCTCTATGCCCCTGCACTCTACGCCAGTCCATTATATGCCACTCTAATCTACTCTGCACCACTGTATTCTATGCCCCTGCACTCTACACCACTTTACTGTAAGCCATTACACTATATGCCACTCTATGCAACCGCACTCTACCCTGCACCACTCTACTCTGCGCCATTCTACTCCACTCTGTGCCACTGTACTCTACGCCACTCTACTCTTAACCACTGTACTCGACACAACTGCACTCTATGCCACTGCACTCTACTCTGCATCACTGTACTCTATGCCACTTTGCTCCACTCTACACCACTGCACTGACATTCTACTCTGCACTCTCTGCCACTGAACTCTACATCACTCTACTCTGCACTACTCTACTGCATTCTTCGCCACTTCACTCTACTCCCCTGTACTCTACTCTGTACCACTCAATGCTACTCTGCATGACTCTAGAGTCGAGTGGGATAGAGTGCAGTGGTGTACTCTTCACCACTGCCCTCTGCATCTCTCGACTCTAAGCCACTCCACACTACACCACTCAACGCCACGCTACTCTGCGCCCCTCCACTCTGCGCCCCTCCACTCTGCGCCCCTCCACTCTGCACCACTCTAATCTATGCCACTGCATTGTATGCCACCGGATTTAAAGCCACTGCACTCTGTGCCATTATACTCTGCAACACTCTATGCCAATGCACTCTACACCGGTCCACTCTATGCTACTCCAGTGTCTGCCACTCTGCGTGACTCCACACTGCCACTCCAATACACAACACTCTCTGCCACTCCAATATACTGCACTATACTCTTCGCCATTCTACTCCACGTGACTCTCCTCTACGACACTAACTTTTAGCCATGCCGAACAGCAGCCACGCTGGTGTACAACATGGCTAAAGTACATTGGAAAGCCAGTAGCTCTTGCATAGGCAAGACCTATTGACTTTGCAAATGCTTGTTTTCATAAATGGCAGGGGTCTTATCAACTCTTTGGATACTCCAGTATGGCCGCTGTCATGTGCCCCAATGTGACCACACACAGACATGACTGTGTGTCATCTCTGTCCCTCCTACATGTACAACACAGCATCAGACAAGACCCAAATATAAACTGCATCACGGACCAACTGCGTTTTTTTTTTTTAGCCTGGTCAATGCTATCAAATTACGTTCTCTTGACTCCTCTATTGGACCAACTCCACCTACAGCACGATTACCACTTTCAGACTTCCAGTAAGCACCCATCTCCTGCTAATAATTTTCTGGTCCTAATGGCGATCCTATTTTAGTAGGTGTCCAACACGCAACTTCTGTCTTTTTATAATCTCTGCAGCTTGGCACTGCTGATCCTTTTTTTGGGGGGGGACGAAATCAGTCACTCAAGTGATTACAATTATTTCCAATTGTAAATATAGATTATAACATATTTCACATACGACAATGGTCATAATTTATATATTAATATATTCATATATTTCATCTATGCCAGTATACCCATAAATGTACCTATTGCACAAACCCATAATAAATTAACTTCATGTTATTATTAGATCAATATCTATAAATTTAAAAACCTAATACATTCTGTCCTTTAAATAAAATTGTCCCAAAGAGCCAAAAACTTCCTATACAAATCAGATTTCAGTGCATAACGCTTCTCATATTCTTTAACTTTCACCATTTTTATTTTTTACTGGTCAAACATGGGTATTACCATTGTTTTCCAAAACCGCAATATTAGAGACTGTGCTACAAGCCTTGCTATAAACAGTATTTTTTTTGCTGTGGCTTGAACTTAGCCCTGAATGCGAAGGGTAGCCCAATATATAAAAAAATTGTGAATCCTCCTACAGATCAATATCCAGTGTAATCTAACAATATTCCAATACTGCTACCCAATGATTAGCCAGTTTCGAACATTGCCTTATCATATGTGTCCAGTTACCTATCACCTGTGATGAACATCTAAAGCAGCTTACTAAATGTGTGTGTTTTTTTATTTAAGAACATCAGAGTTGTATTTAATAACCATTTAACATAAAATTGCATTCTATGAGCATTTGCTCCTTTAAGAATAGAGACATTATAACGATTTATATTATTCTATGTTGAAATACTCGCATAATCGGAAGATTATCTAAAAATACTGCAGCCTTGAACTATCTACTTCCTGCCAGAGGTCATATGTCTCTTCATAGTGTTGAAAAACCATATTGTGAATAGCTGGTGATCTAGGACTCGAGAGTTTTGTTCATTATTGTAGAGTGCCTTTTTAGATAATCTTTCCCATATCTGCCAGGCCAAAACTTGTGGAGAAGTGTGGCTCAATGGTTAGAGCGGCAGACCCTGATGCAGAGATCTGGCCCGGGACCAGGGTTCAATTCCCGCCTCGGTGGGTCTTGGGCTCAATTTCCTCGGACCTGATAATTCTCGCCTCGGTGCCTATTCTGATCATGGGTCCCACTCTGCAACTCTGGGCAATAGCTTGCTTAATCTCCACAACGGCCCCACCAGCGCTGGGATGCCTGGCTTCACCTTGGGGGTGCCCAGGAGTGGACATCTCACAGGGAAAAGCCAGGAAGGGTTCCACAGCGGTATGCGTACAGCGCCGGGACACCGCTTCGGGGGTAGCCGTGCGCTTTACAAGTACGAAAAATTTCAATTTCAAATTTCATTTCAAAAACCGACATGAGTAGTCGCTCTCTTCATATGTCCTCTGCATGTAGGCCTTGCTAGAGACATGATTCGTTTCATAATGATAATTCCGCATCTTCTATTCGCTGGCTTAAAACTATGTTGATTAATAATAGTCTTATCACACAGAAGTTTATCATGTGCCTTTTTTAATTGGAGCTCTAAATCGTTCCACACCCGTCTAGCAACTAATGAAAAGTATTTAAGGGTAAGGACAAACCAAATATTTTTTTATGTAACCTTTGGTAAGTGAAAATTTCATATAGTGAAAAAATGCATATTTTAACATTTATAAAACGTACTTTATGGTTAGGAATAACCAAATAAAGTTTTACTTTACTTGACTGTCTAGCAACTTGTTTCCCTGCTGTAATGGCGGCTTGAAATGCGTCCGAACACATCGCTAGACTTGCGGAGTATTTATTTTCATTTTTCATTTAAAAAACTTTATTCAAATACAGAATGTATCCATAAAAGTACAAATATAATAAAATTACACATAAATATAATAAGCTTTAAAAACATAGGGGCAGATGTACAAGGGAAGTGACTCAGTGTGTGCCGCAAGCCATTTGGCTGCGCCGCACTGAGTCACTTTCAAAGCACAGAGATGGGACAAATTTACAACAATATGTTGCATCTCTGTGCTTCCCCCTGCGCACAAACTGCTGCCATGCGCCGGCACAGGCACCCTTGCACCATGGTGCAAGGATGCATGCGTCCTGGGGAGATTGTTTATGTGCAGGAAGGGTTCCTTTCCTGCACATAAACAATCAGAAATGGCGTTTTTCAACTTCTATGTGTGCTGCATTAGCACACAAAAAATTTGCAAAACTTCATTGTTTTACTGATTGTGGGACACCTTCCTGTACATAAACAATCACCAGAGGTGATTTCCTCTTTCTATGTGTGCTGCAGAATGCAGCACGCATAGAAAGATGAAAAAACGAGGAGAAATTAATATATTTCTCCTCGTTGCACCTCCCTACGCTTCCCTGGGGAACCGTATCATTCAGACGCATTTCCAGATTTACAATTTCTCGTAAATCTGGAAATGTCTGGTTCCTTGGGTGTTGCGTGGGAACACCCACAGCAACACCCATGGAACGCCCCTTTCACTCAAAGTGCTGCGTGCAAAGGGGCATATTTACAAGAACAGGAAAAATCAAGCATGGTGGCTTTTCCTGTCCTTGTAAATATGGGGCACACGCACCGGTGGCGCAAGGGGCTTGTAAATCTGCCCCATAGTGCATAGAAAGACGCATAAAAACGTATTAATTTAGTAGAAAATGCCTGGTTAGCTCTGTATCGTACTCTGACCCCCACGAGTCATCTTCCAAATTTAATTGAATAAACAGCCATCTGTTTGTAAAACAGCGCTTTCGATTGCCTTCAACATGCATCTCTACTAATGGGTGGCCTGAAAAGCTATTCGGGTAAAAGTTATCTTCTTTCAGACTAAATTTTGAGGATATAAAAAAATTATCTAGTCTTCTTGCTGATTTATACTTGGCTCACAGACAGGTATATTCTTGCTTGTTTGGGAATTTGCATCTCCAGGTGTCAACTAGATTTAAACTCTTCTGATTATCCTGTAATACCTTAACTGTCCTAGGTTTATTTTGTTTATGAGTAGCAACTGATGAATCTAGATTTGCACCCTGCAAACAATTAAAATCACCTCCTACAATCACTTTATCTGAGATAACCATTGTGGATTGAAATAGTTTGATTAATGATGCTTGGTGATGTTTAATAGGACCATATATTGTAGCTACTATAATGTATAGACCATCCAGCAGCCCATTAATCCAGGCCCATCTACCTTCCATGTCTATTTAGGAGGCACACTTTTCCCATTTAGTAGCTTAATGATATAAATAACAACACTCCCTGTGAAAGCGCTTGATGAGGAGATGTATTCAGAGCTCTCCCACCTATGGAACATTGAAAATCAGCCAACTTATTTTACTTTATATGAGTCTCCTGGACCATAGATATATCGGGGAAATAGATTTTTATCCTCTTTTGATAGCTGTCGCTTTGCATTTATTATTCAAGGCATTTGCATTAAACAATATGATCCTCAATGTATCAATGTCGACCATCTTTCATTATTCTATGGCTCCCTATCTAGAATAATCAGGGAATAGCATACAATAATCCATATCCATCCACCTATAATCACAACTCTCAGCCTTCCCATGTTCATTTACCCTAAAGTACATCACATGCATAAAGTGCATTAAGTGCATAAACATGTAAACATATAAACATAAATCACAAAGTGCTTAGGCCTGAAAATGCTTGATATCTATAAAGTGCATAGTACATAAGGAATCATGCATATAAGGTGTGTACAGTTCATACATTTCAAAACTCGAGGGAATTGAATTCACTTCAACTTCTTTAACAAGCCAATCCCAAGACCATTTGCTACAAAAAATGCAAATTCTTCCAGTTTTCAAACTGCAATTAACCATCTTATCCCACTCTTTCGCTCCCTCCCCCTTTCTGCATGCCTTACACAACCTGCTGTGGCCCCAGAGCACTCCACTCCCCCAGTCCTACTAACTGGCACCATTTTATTGTGCCAGACTCACCTTCCTCCATTACCCTCCATCCATTCTTTCTCCCCCCCAATAAACGTATAAACTTGACTTGCACCCTTCTAAATTCATTGCTTCAGGCTGCTTTGATCTCATTGTATTTCCTTCAGAAATGCCTGTACTTCCTAAATTGCTCTACTATTCTCTGTGAGGGGGGTTGGCCCTTATTGTTTTGGTCTGTGGTGGCTTTCACTTCCATCATGTCTTGTATGCCTCACGGCGGCTTGGATAGTGCCATATTGTCCCTTTGTCTTGGAAAAGCCTTTTATATTCTCCATAACCCCAACCATAAAATGGGCACAGCGTCTTAAGCTGCACTCGGGTTGCTGTGATCCCAAACTTTGTTCTTTCCTTGTTACTGTCGCTGCCTTATTAGTCCTCACATTTCTCTGGGACTTAGAAGGCATAGTTTGGTATAATGCTCTTGAGTCTTTGATAACCCAGGGGGGACCTAATTCTTGCGTAGACATAACCATCATTACTATCATGGCTCCATCCATCCATTTAATATACGTAATATGCCCTATATATAGCTTGACTGTTCATGGACATTCGGTACTATCCGAGCTCTAGCGACAATACGGCTACTTAAAGCTACCTATAGTCTCTCGTAATGATGAATGTTGCTGCAGAGACAGACCAATGGCTTCATCCAAGTCGCATCCTCAGCTGAACTCTCTACAAAGCAAAAGCATTATTGGCAAGGCAAAAGGATAACTCACTCAGCTATTACTGCTCCTTATTTCCTTCATTTTCCAACACGTGCACACTGATTGCAAAGCTGTCCCTTCGGTCCCCCGAAGCTCTCACCACTGCAGCTCAGCTCTCGATTGATCTAAAGATTTCAATTTGAAACACCCAATGCCATTCTGCTCCACTCCACCTCTCCTTCTCTTGGACCGGTTCATCAGTTTGCTTCTTCTGCTTTTCACCCCTCAGGCCAAGTTCAGCGTAAACAAGAGCAACGCTGGGTAACCTACCATAAGCAGAAAAAAACCTCTAGCGGGCGTTAAGCTTTTGCTACTTAATTTTCAGTGGGCCAGGAGTCGATATGGGGCTTCTTCTCGCCGGTTTTGGGCCAGCTCCTCTGCAATACTCTCCTGACGTTCTCCCAGCATCCATATCACCATTAGGGGTCAACCTTTCATGATTGCCTCGCCAATCTTGACTGCTCCAAAGTAAATTGAAATCCTGTGACCTCTGCTCTCAACAATGTCACTCTAGGAAGCATACTTCCTTGTCATATGCTAATAACCTTTTTTTTTCCATGGGGTAGCTGCCAATCCTTATCCTACAGCTCGTAACTATATGCAGATCACTAATGTTCCCTAGGTAATGACTATATTTTCCACGTTAATATTTTGCTGTCCTTGATGCCACCAGTCTCCCATAGGGCATTACTTTATTGAATGGCTGCCCCTTGTCTTTTCCCTAGTAATGTTTTAGACTGGCACAGGACAAGTAAGATACCATTTGGACTAACTTAGTTACCCACTTACTTTTTTGTCAATTGCCACTTTAGGTTTCCAATTTATTTGCGTAGTTAATTAAAACCATTGTAATACATATACTCTCAATACAGCAAAACACATGAAATACAAAGCATGCTAGTGAGAAGCACTACTGCTGCTTTTGTTACAGGGGGCCGATATTGCAGCACTTCTGCAAAACCAGCCCCTGGTAACAAAAATGGACCCCACCACTCACAAACTGGCCCCCACCACTCAAAAACTGGCCCCCACCCTTCCAGCCCCCAGGGAATACGCCCGATGCCCGCTACGGCCAGTCTGGCCCTGCTTAGAGAGTGCGAGTTGGAACATCACAAGAATAAAAGGAAAGTTAGCCTACGCGCCCATCCATGAGTTTGCCGTTAAGTTTAGACCTAGGAAAATGGAAAGAGGCTGTGTGGAGCCGCTATATTTGTGAAATAACTAGATGGTTCAGTGCAAAGACATGCAGTTTGGGGCACCCGGTAGTAGACGCTGTTGTGCCTTGTGCCCATCAGATTGCGTTTTGTTAAGGTTTAGCCTAGGGACAGGGATGGAGTCATGCTGATGGAGGACGCCACATTTAAAGTGCGTTAGTGACTGTTCGCAAAACAGTTTTTAAAGCTATAGAAAGTGCTCCAATCTGCCTCCTCACCGATTGCTCCAATGAGGCCCCGTGGCAGGGCTGCACCTAGCTTACGAAGCCTTAACAGCTGCTTCCAGTAGTTTGGGCAGTGACCTTTTTGGACCTTCTGCTTGCCCAGAAAATTTGATCTAGGGATAATGCTGTTGGGGAGTACTAAGTGTAAAGTGCATTTGTGCCTGTTCGCTAAAGAACCTAAGTGCTATATAAAGTACTCCAATGTGCCTCCCCTCCAGTTGCATGGCTGGGCCTCGCCTTGCTCACTAGGCCTTAGCAGCTTCCTTCCTTTCTTTAAACAGTACTCTTTTCTCCACCAACTGGAGAAATGTTACCAGCACACAGTTCACTCTTAAATCAGTGGGATTAAAACACGCTACTTCTACCTCTCTACATGTCCTTATCCCTCTAGTATTAAGTTTCTTGCATAGGAGTTTCCGGCGATCTTCTAACGTGGCTTAGCAGAGGCACAACACGTGAATAATGTCCTCAGAGCCTTATCTGCATAGCCTACAGATTCCATGCCCTTCCATTCTTCTCCAACGAGGATAATGCTTTAAAACAGGCAGTACCCCCAGTCTGTATTTTAAGAACTGTTTCTTTGTATGTTTCTGTGGGGTACGGCTAGATCTCCTTGAGGGGACACCTTTGTGTAGCTGCAGAGTGTTAGCTACCTATGGCTTCGCCTTGCCAAGGATTGCATGTCTTCCAGAAGAGAAAGGGCTTTGGTGTTCATTTTTTTTAATCCTTTTTAGCTCATTTCGGCTCAGGTTAAGGACCCAGAGAGGAAAGGCCAAGGGTAATTAGACACCGATGTAAAAAGGCTCTCCTAGGTGAACAGTCCCTGCCTTGAATTTCCAACCAGAGATGATGGCCTCGAGAGTCCTCTCTTGCGAATTTGAGGCCTTCACAGAGGTTCACAAAGGCTGTCTACCAACTTGGAGTTTGTCTTACTGGGCCGCACTCAAACCTAATTTGTGCAGGGGATGTGTACGCCAGCAAGTGGAAAATGGACCTCTAGATTTTCGGTACTATGTTGTCCAACATGGTACTGTCCCTTACTTTCTTTTCTTCTGTGTAGTACCTTTTGGAATTTTTGGCACTAATCATCCTCCATCTTCCTCATCTCATGAAAATACACACTATCTTATGTTTTATTTATAGGCATCTATGAACTACACCTTGCCGTGCCAAAAGGAATGGCCAATGTCTTATATTTCAAAATTCTTGCTTTTTGTGCCCCTACTCCCCTCCCATGCCACAAATGGCGGACAAATGATTCGTTTATTACTTCAAGCCCAAACATTGTCGTCTACTACACTCTTGTTCTGTGCCTCACAACATACTTTCGCCCCCACATGTTTGTTCTTCTCTGTTAATATCTGGCTAAAACAATCCCTGCACTGAACAAATAGAAATTAGACTGCTATGCACGAGTGTTTCACTTTCTGACCCTCGTATTCTGCGAATTTGCACGAGTTCAGGGCCTCACTCACTTGCCTGCTTTCACCACCTAGAGTAATCTAACCTGTCTGGGGGAACGGATTCACCAAGTTCAGAATTCTCTGACTCAAAACAAATTGATTTATTTATTCTTGTTCATTTCTTTGAATGTGTTGTAGTTTCCTTTTCATTAAGGTCATTTGACCACTAGAACAGCAAGAAAAAAAGGAAATCATAAAAATAAAGGAATTTCTAAGTTAAGAGAAAGATTAGTTGGGGAAAAAGTTCACCGAAATCGCTGCAAGTTTTTTTTTTTTTAAATACTTATTGAGGAAACACTGTCATTTATATATCCATATAACTTAAACGAATGTTGAGTTCTTAACTTGGTCTGCAAGCAAAACATCTAGTCTTCAATGGCGAGACTGCTTGTTTTCTTTCTAGGTGTGCTCTACTTGAATAACTGGAGACCCAATAGTTTAAGGTCCATGAACTTTAAAACTGAAGTCAGCATTTCTCATAATTACTTATAGGTGGGCAAAACTTCCTTTTTCTGTTGCCTGCCTCTGACCACTTGTGTCTCCAAGATATAATTATTTTGTTGGCGCTACTCAGTCCATCCTTCATTGACAGAATATTAATTCTTCTCACCATTAATTTGTTTCGACCAGTGTTCTAAATGTGTCAAAGCAATAGCGATGTAGGGATTTCTAACATGTTAACCTTTCCCCATCCTCTCACATACATGTTACCTAAGCACTTTGATAGGCGAAGTCATCTAATTGACTAAGCAACTTCGCAACAACAGTTCATCCTTCCCGTTATTTAATCTTCGAGCACAAACCATCCTATATATGTAAAAACACCTTCAAATCCTAGCACAATAGTAATATATTTGGGAACATTCTGTTCCCCAAGACTAAAAGACACTTTCCATGCACACGGACCTGGCAATAATAAAATATTTTGTGTGCCTGAATTTTCAGGTACACAGCACCAAATTAATCTAGCTGACATAGCTATGCTACTCCAATACTCTTCACACATACAGACATTCATAACTAACAACATACCACACTAGACAGCTCATCCACAAGATCAGACACGTAAAACCGAACCAATCATGTACAGTTAGCAAAGCAATTCCACCTCAAGAGCACATTCCAACACCCTGACAAGGCAATGGACAGGCTTCACCCCATGAATGGGATACATTCTTAGGGCTCACTCGCTCCGACACTCATCTCAGACCTCCAGGCAGTGGTTATCTAATGGCACTCCACCACTGGCAATCTTTACTGAGCAATTCATTGAACAGATATTTTATTTCACACACCCATCAGAGTTGCACCTAAGGGTGTCCCCAGAGGCCGAGAGCCCTACAAAAGCAACAGATTAGCAGAACTGCCCTATACATTTCTCACATACTTGGCTGTTGCTTGTCTGTGGGCTTTCACTTTACAGAAGCCTGGCCAATGGCCTGATCGTGAGAGGAGTACAGATTTAACATGATCTCTTTGTTCAAGTTACTTGATACCATCGCTCTTTTATGCTGTAACCAAACTATATCTTCAAATTAGGTACATTTGCTACAATTTCAGGAAATGGATTTATCATCTTGCACACCAGGCTCATTTGCAGGGGCGGTTTCTCCATGTGACCGTAGGGGTGTTGACCCCCTACGCTACCTGAAAGCCATTACCCACAAATACCTTGTTTATGTCTTCTTACAGGCAAGGCTACTGTGTGCGTGTTCCTAGGCGTGGTTTAAAGCAGCGACCAGCTGGGGCTGCATATCTGAACTGCGCATGTCAGATTGGCCGGTATTTTGCTATCGGCCAACCTGGCGTGCGTAGTTCAGACTTCCCCACTGTCATCGCTGTAAGGGGGCTGGGAAGCAGAAACACAGCCCCATCGGTCTCCGATGGAGCACTGTGTTCACCTGCCCCAGCCAATACTTGAAGTGCTCTTATGCTGTTTAGTACTATAAACAGCATGAGAGCAGTTCTTTCATTGGCTGAGATGCGTGATGCCTAACTTTACTTTCTGCATTCCCGGCATGCTCAGCGCTTCAGGGCAGCCAGGCAGCGGGAGTGGTGTGGCAGATTTTTAAGAGTCGGCCGGCAAACAAAGAGGATCGCTGACTCCGAGGTAATATTATTGTAAGAAATTATGCTCAGTTAAAGCGCACGCTAGGCTGAATGGCATATACAGAAACTTCATCGTGGAAGGTATGGGGCCGATGTTTGGGAAGTTCGATGATTATTCAGCAGTTGGGTGGGGTAGTTAAGTCCAGTATGATTTTTGTGCTTGTAGCTTTGAAATCATGCACACCATATTATTTTTGTTTTGTGAGGATTGGACATGGTGTCTTCACCATTTACGTGCTGCATCAATTAGTGAATCTTGACGCTAGAGGAGGCAGTTTAAACAAAGAAGCAATGGCGCGTAGGTGCCATGACAGATTGTTTCTCCATGGAAAAGAGTTCAGGTCCTATAAGTGCTCTTTCCCAGTCAGACTTCTGTGCTCCAATGAGCTGCTGGGTCACAAGGCTCATGACAGTCAATCTGATATGCCGGCAACAAGACAAACCATACTCAGTCTCAGTTGTCAGCAAACAAATCAATCTGACCTGGTGCCTCCACCCCGTATGTGGCACAACCATCTGAAAGAGACACGTTAGTGATAGATTCCCCACCTTAGAATATCCCCAGGCGTCAGACTGGATCCGGAAAGTTTTTCATCAGCAGTACCCCTGCGCGTCGGTAGGTGGCGTCGTGCGGCTCCGCGTTCGTCGCTGGCGTCGTAAGCGCAGAGATGACGTCACGGAGACTACTTAGGCGCCACCCATGCGCGCTGACGTCAGTTCTTTCTTTTTCTGCGCCAGCAAGCGCAGATCCGGTTAGAGCTCGTACCTTAGTCATTTTTTGACTAATTTCTTTTTGGGACTTTGTCCTACTTCTTTTGAGTCTTTGACTCCTGGTACCACGTAGGGATGCCTCCTTTTAAATCCTGCGGGGCCTGCCGCCGTACGATGTCGGTAGCTGACCCCCATGGCGTCTGTTTCTACTGTCTGGAGCGCGACCATGACTTCTGGTCATGTTCCGACTGTCTGGCCATGGCTCCGAAGGCTTTGCGGGAGCAGTCCCGAAAGCTGCTGGAGGCCAACAGTCGTCTCCGCGCCGTTCGAGGTCCAGGGGTCGCTCGAGGGACCGACCGCGGAGCCATCATCATCGCTCCTCGGGGTCCACATCTTCACCCTCGGAATCGGGTAAGAGACGTCACAAGTAACAGTCGAAGAAGCGCGTGCGCTCTCCGACCTCCCCCCGTCGAGTCTCCGGACGAGGGGGCCAGGGGTCCTTCCCCACGGCTCCGTTGGTGCCTGTGAATCCCGCGGCCTACCCGCCCTACCCGGGTCCGTTGGAGGCTCCGGCCCAGGTGCAAGAGTTTCTTGCCGCCATGGGCTGCCTTTTCAGGCCTAGGGCTCCCGCCGGCGCGCCTTTGGGCCCCGCGGTCCCTATTGAGAGCCCTTGCTTGCCACCGGCTCCGCCGCTGGCGCGGTCGGTGGCTCCGGCGCCGCAAGGTCCTCCACCGGCGGCTCCGGCCCCGGTGCCGCAAGGTCCTCCGCCAGCGGCTCCGGCGCCGCTAGGTCCTCCACCGGCGGCTCCGGCCCCCCCTGCGGCTCCGTTCCCGGCGCCGCACTGGGTTCCATCGTCCCACCTCCTAATTGAGACATGGAGCCGGATCGGCGCCGTCCCTGGCGCCGTTGGAGCAGAGGACTCGGAGGATGCAGGTGGCCTTGACCTCTCCTCTGAGCCTAGGTTTGTGTCTCCTCCCACTGTCATGGAGGAAGGCGCCACATACACTGTGGTGCTCCGTAGAGCAGCTGAGGCTCTTGCCCTTGACCTGCCTACTGTTACCCTCAAAACAAGTACCATAGAACCTCTGCTTCCCTTCAATGAGCCGGAGAGCCTGGTCATTCAGGCCTCCACTTCCCAAACTGCATTCCCTGCCGCTCCGCCACATACGGAATCGAAAAAGCTGGAGCAGTTTGGCAAAAAGTTGTTTTCCTCTGCCGGCCTGAGACTGCGGTTAGTATACACCGCATGCCTCTTGGGCTGCTATTCTCACGCTGTGTGGGACACGGTGGCGCAAACTCTGACCCAGTGCCCGGAGGAGGTTCGGGCTGTACTTTCCCAAGCTGTTGTGGAGGGGAAGGATGCCGCGAACTTCGCCATTCGGTGTAGGTTGGACACCGCGGACTCTTTGGGGATAGCCATCTCCACGACGGTGGCCTGGCGGCGACATGCCTGGCTGCAGTCCACGGGGTTTTCGGGGGATGTCCACAGTTCCCTCATGGACATGCCTTTTGATGGTACTCGCCTGTTTGGCGATAAGGCAGACAGTGCGCTGGAGCATTTTAAGGACTCTCCGGCTATAGCCAAGTCCTTGGGTCTCTCCACCACACGCCCGGCCACATCTACCTTTCGTTCCTTTCGTGCCACGGAAGGGGCGCCCCTACACGTCCGTTCAGCCAGAGGCCTGCGCAGCACAAAGCCTCAGCGCAGCCGCAGGCATGGTGGCCGCCGTGGCGGCACAGGGGGCCAGCGTGCGGGTCAGTCCACCTCCACTCCCGCAGCATCCGCCTCAAAGCCTTCCTAGTCCAAGCTTTGGGGTGCACCCCACGCCGGTGGGCGGCAGGATTCAACATCACCTCCCCCACTGGCGCTCTGTCACTTCGGACAGGTGGGTGCTGCAAATCCTCCGAAGGGGCTACTCCCTCCCCTTCGAGTCTGTCCCCCCCCCCGGCCATACCACCTCAGTTCCACCACATGTCGGGGGATCACTTGGCGCTTCTCCAACACGACGTCACGGCCCTCTTGGCCAAGGGGGCCATCGAGCGCGTTCCTGGGCCAGAAGTAGGACATGGTTGTTATTCCCACTACTTTCTGGTCCCCAAGAAGAAAAAAGGGGGCCTGCGCCCCATCTTGGACCTCAGGAACGTCAATCGCTTCCTCCGGAAGGAGAAGTTCACAATGTTGACTCTGGCTCAGGTCTTGGCTGCCCTCGACCCTGGAGAATGGATGGTAGCGTTGGACTTGCAGGACGCATATTTTCACATTCCCGTCCTGCCGGCCCACCGGCGTTACCTGCGCACGGTAGGCCAGGAGCATTTTCGGTTTGCCGTGCTCCCCTTCGGCCTTACAAGTGCCCCTCGGGTGTTCACAAAACTGATGGCGGGGCTCGCAGCTCATCTGCGCGGGTCCGGGGTGTCAGTCTTCCCCTACCTCGACGACTGGTTGTTCGAGGCAGGCTTGCCCCCGGCAGTCGTCACCCACCTTCAGACTACGGCCGCCGAAGTCGCACCTGAGTCCCTCTCAGAAGCTCCCCTTCATCGGAGCGGTTCTGGTTTCGACACAGTTTCGGGTTTATCCTCCCGAGCAGCGAGTCCGGGTTATTCAAGCTATGATTCTGATCTTTCGGCCTCTATCCCGGGTTTCAGTCAGGATGACCCTCTGGCTCCTGGGCCTGATGGCCTCCTGCATTCTGCTAGTGCAACATGCCAGGTGGCATATGCGGGCTCTGCAGTGGGACCTGACGTTCCAGTGGGCACAGCATCAGGGCAACCTGTCCGTTCATGTCCAGATCTCGGAGGGCACTGCACAACAACTGCAGTGGTGGCTCACGAATCGCGATTGGGCCAATGGCAGCTCCTTCTCCCTTCCCCAACCGGAGCACACAGTGGTGATGGACGCGTCCCTCCTGGGATGGAGGGGCCCCTTGGGAGAGGCGGAGATCAGAGGCCTCTGGTCTCTGGCGGAGTCCCGGCTCCATATCAATCTTTTGGAGCTTCGGGCGATCCGACTTGCACTGGAGGCATTCCTTCCCTCTGTCCGGGGAAGTGTAGTGCAGGTGTTCACGGACAACACCACCGCCATCTGGTATTACACCAAACAGGGCGGGGTAGGGTCGTGGACCCTATCTCAGGAGGCTCTGCGCCTCTGGACATGGCTGGAACATCAAGGCATTACCTTGGTGGTTCAACACCTGGCAGGTTCTCTGAACGCCAGGGCGGACAACCTCAGCCGCCGGTGCTTCATGGATCACGAATGGCGTCTGAACTCGAACGTGGCGCAAGTTCTCTTTCTGCAGTGGGGAGAGCCTTGGTTACATCTATTTGCCACCGAACACAACGCGCAATGTCATCAGTTCTACGCGTTGGAATTTCCAAGGCGGCACTCCTTCGGCGACGCTTTTCGTCGCGAGTGCAGCTGCGATCTGTTGTACGCCTTTCCGCCTATACCACTTCTGCCCAGAGTGCTAAAGACGATTCGGCGCGACCGGGCCCAAGTCATCCTTGTGGCTCCGGATTGGGCGCGAAGATACTGGTATCCCGAGCTACTCAACATAGCCATCGATCCCCCGATCCGACTGCCTCTTCGGGAGGATCTTCTGTCGCAGCAGCAGGGGACGGTCCTCCACCCAAACCTGTCCAGCCTCCACCTCCATACGTGGAGATTCAGCGGCGACAGTTCACAGCTTTCGATCTTCCTCCCGAAGCCTGTGATGTCATTCTTGCAGCCAGGCGTCCCTCCACTAAGACGGTATACGCCTGCAGGTGGAACAAGTTTGTGGCATGGTACACAGCTAAGTCTGTGGATCCCCTTTCTGCCCCTCTTTCTGAGGTCCTTCTGTTCCTGCTCTCCTTGGCCCAGCAGGGCTCTGCTCTGGGCACTATCAAGGTTATCTTTCGCCCATCTCCGCCTTTCTCAGGCTTCCAGCTCAGCCTTCTCTCTTTAAGTCCCCGGTTGTTAACCGTTTCCTGAAAGGCATTGCACACACGTTTCCTCCCGTGCCTTTTATAATGCCTCAATGGGACTTAAATCTGGTCTTAACCTATCTGATGTGCGCTCCTTTTGAGCCCCTTCATAACTGTCCTTTACGTCTTCTTACTCTAAAGACGGCTTTCCTGGTAGCTATCACCCCTGCCAGAAGAGTAAGTGAGCTCCAGGCTCTTTCTTCTATCCTCCTTTCCTTTCTGTTCATCCGGACAAGGTGGTTTTAAGGACCCGTCCTTCTTTCTTGCCAAAGGTTGTCACGCCCTTCCACATCGGGCAGACCATCACTTTGCCCACCTTCTTTCCGCCTCCGCATCCTTCAAAAGAGGAACAGAGGCTCCACCGTCTGGATCCACAACGTGCGCTCTCGTTCTATCTGAAGCACACTCATCAGTTCCGGGTGGATGGCCAGCTCTTTGTGGGCTACGTGGGTGCCAAAAAAAGGTCGGGCTGTGCACAAACAAACCATCTCTCGGTGGGTCGTTTTGTGCATCAAAGCGTGTTACTCGTTGGCTCAGAAGGAGCCTTCTGTGGGGCTGCGTGCCCATTCTACCAGGGCAACAGCAGCCACTACTGCCTTGGGACGCGGCGTTCCCTTGCAGGATATTTGTCAGGCAGCTACGTGGGCCTCGCTGCACACATTTACCAAGCATTACTGCCTTGACAGTCAAGTCCGGAGAGACGGCTTCTTTGGCCGTTCTGTTCTCCGTGACTTTCTGGTGTAATCTTTTCGCAGACCCACCACCGGGGTTGGTATTGCTGGGGTATCTATTCTAAGGTGGGGAATCTATCACTAACGTGTCTCTTTCAGATGCACAAGTTACTACTTGTGTAACGATATATCTGTAAGAGACATTAGTTAGTGATAGATTCCTTACCGCCCACCCATCCTCCCCGTTCTGCGAACTGATTCTAGGGTTAAGGTCATCCCTTTCAGGGCCCTAGTTTCATGGCACCAGTGGTCAGTTTCTTGCATGGCTCTGCGTTCCTGGCGCGGAAAGTCGTGTACAGAACTGATGTCAGCGCGCATGGGTGGCGCTTAAGTAGTCTCCGTGACGTCATCTCGGCGCTTACGACGCCAGCGACAAACGTGGAGCCGCACGACGCCACCTACCGACGCGCAGGGGTACTGCTGACGAAAAACTTTCCGGATCCAGTCTGACGCCTGGGGATATTCTAAGGTGGGGAATCTATCACTAACTAATGTCTCTTACAGATATATCGTTACACAAGTAGTAACTTGTGCGTCATTAGACAAACGCTGGAAAAAAACTTTTTTACAGGTTGGATACATGCAATTAACAGGGATATCCCAGTAAAATGCATAGCGGTTATGATATTCTTGGAGCTTGAAAGGCACTGTTTAGTGATTCTCATGAACTAATACACGTTTAAATATGGTGCCCTTGCAGCCCTGGCTGACACACCGTGTGCAGCGGACCGCACAGTAAACACATGATCTGAAAGAGACAGTTAGTTATGGATTCCTCACCTTAGAATTACCCCCCAGGCGTCAGACTGGATCCGGAGAATTATTTTCCCCAGCAGTACCTCTGCGCGTCGATAGGTGGCGTCGGTTGACTCCACGTTCGTCGTTGGCGTCGTGGTCGCCGGAATGATGTTGCGGTATCTATTTAGACGCCACCCTCGCGCGCTGACGTCAGTTCTTTCTTTTTCCGCGCCAGCCAGCGCAGATCCGGAGAGAGCGGTACCTCGAGTCACTTTTTGACTCAGTTTTTTGTGACTTTTGTTCACACCTTTTTTGAGTTGATCGACTCCTGGTGCACGGAGGGATGTCACGTTGGACCGGCTTCAAGGCTTGTGACGCCTGTCACAAATTGATGCCGGTCACGGACCCGCACCTCGTGTGCCTTTGGTGCTTGGAGCTCGACCAGGACCCGAAGTCGTGCTCCGACTGCCGGGCCATGAACCCAAAGTCTTTGCGGGAGCAGTCCCGAAAGCTTCTCGAGGCCCGGCAGTCCGCTCCACGCCGGTCGAGAGGGAGGTCACGTGACCGGTCGCGGAGCCACCGCCACCACTCGTCATCGAAGTCTTCGTCTTCGGGTAAGTCGAAGCACAAGAAGAAGGTGAAGAAGCATCATCGCTCTTCGCGTTCTCCCCGTCCGTCGGCCGACGGGACACGGCAGGTAGTCTTCCGGCTCTGCCCGCGGAGCCTGCCGACTCCGGCCTTCCCTCCCTTTCCGGGACCTGGAGCGGCCCCTGCCCAACTTCGAAGCTTTTATGAAGACTTACATTCCATCTTCGGGCAGCCCGACTCCGCCGGCGTGCCTTCGGGCCCCGCAGACTCGGTTGGGGGCTCTAGGCCTTCGATGTCGGCGGCTTCGGCTCTGGCGCAGCAGGGCCTCCAAGGATCCAGGTCTGGATCCGGATCGGCGCCGGTCGAGCTTGTCACACCTCCTCCGGCGCCGAATCCAGTGACGCCACCCCCACCGCCGCCGGTTGTGTCCCCAGCCGGCGTCGACCCCAGCCTCCCCCTCGATGAGGACACGGAGCCGGACAGACGTCGTCCGACGTCGGTACCGGCGCCGACCGGTACTTTTGTACCCCTGTTCTCCCCTGATGTTTCCTACCGCCCTGAGTGGCTCACAGGAGAGGGTGAGGAGGACTGGGAGGGGTCTGTGGACCCTCTTGCAGACCGGTTGGAGGAACCGGACTGGAGAGAGGAGTTGGGTGAGGCTAGTGGTCTGGATACCTCCCCAGACCTTGGCATGCTATCTCCCCCTACCATGGCTAAGGAGGAGGGTGCATCATATGCAGTGGTGTTGCGTAGGGCAGCCGAGGCCCTAAACCTCGAGCTTCCTACAGAGGCGGTCAGGACTAATCTCCTGACAGAGGTGCTTCAACCGGCAGTGGCCTCCTCGGAGCCCTTGCTGCCGTTCAATGAGGCCCTTACGGACATCCTATTGGGCACTTGATCCAAGCCCAACACAGAGGCTCCTGTGGACAGGATGATTGCCCAACGCCACCGCCCGGCCCCGGGCGACCCCATTTTCCTCTCTTCCCATCCTACCCCTGAGAGTTTGGTAGTCCAAGCCTCAACGTCAAAGGGCGCATTCCCTAACGCACCACTTGATAGGGAATCCAAGAAGCTGGACCACCTTGGGAAGATGTTTTCTTCCTCCAGCTTGGGACTGCGGTCGGTGAACACCGCAAGCCTATTGGGCCGTTACTCCCACTCGGTGTGGGACACGGTTGCGCAGGTGCTGCCACAGTGCCCGGAGGAGGCCCGGGCCGTGCTCTCCCGTGCTATTGCCGAAGGGAGAGACGTAGCGAAGTTCACCATCCGGTGTGGGCTGGACACCGCCGACTCACTGGGCAGGACAATTTCCACGTCAGTAGCATTGAGACGCTATGCCTGGTTGAGGTCCACTGGCTTTTTGGGGGATGTCCAAGCAACCCTTTTGGACATGCCCTTTGATGGCCGTCGCCTGTTTGGTGACAATGCAGACAAACGCGCTCGAGCGGTTTAAGGATTCTAGGGCTACGGCCAGATCCTTAGGCCTCGCTTTCACCTCCTGCCCAGCGCAGTCTGCTATTTGCCCCTTTTGTGGCTACGGAAGGGGTGCCCCGCCACGTTCCGCCCAGAGCCACAGGCTTGCGCAAGCTCTCCAGCCTCTGCGCAGCCGGGGACGTGGATCACACCGCCGTGGGGCCAGCGGGCAGGCCAGTCCACCAGCCCCCCCTCTGCAGCAGCCTCCAAACCCTCCTAATCCGACCTTTCAGGCCCATCAATTGCCAGTGGGCGGCAGGATTCGCCATCACCTCCCCCACTGGCTCAACATCACGTCGGACAGGTGGGTTTTGCGGATACTCCCTCCCCTTCGAGACTACCCCTCCATCCATGCCACCTCAATTCTATTGCATGTCGGAGGATCACCTGGTCCTTCATGGCTCTCTTGGCCAAGGGAGCCATCGGACGCGTTCCTGCACCAGAAGTAGGTCGTGGTTGTTATTCCCACTACTTTCTGGCGCCCAAGAAGGACAAGGGCCTGCGTCCTATCTTGGATCTCAGGAACGTCAACCGCTTCCTCCGGAAGGAGAAGTTCAAGATGTTGACACTGGCTCAGGTCCTGTCTGCTCTCAACCCTGGAGACTGGATGGTAGCATTGGACTTGCAGGACGCTTATTTTCACATCTCCGCCCTGCCGGCCCACCGGCGTTACCTGCAGTTCACGGTAGGCCACGAGCACTTTCAGTTTACCATGCTCCCCTTTGGCCTTACCATCGCCCCTCGGGTGTTAACGAAAGTGATGGCGGTGGTCGCAGCTCATCTGCGCAGATCAGGGGTTCCAGTCTTCCCCTATCTCGACGACTGGCTGTTGAAGTTGGGCTCGCCTCAGGCTGTGGTCACCCACCTCCAGACTACGGCCGACCTCC